>CM065819.1:45804143-47091643 GCA_033398695.1 Orobanche coerulescens | reverse complement strand
GGCAAGGGATTACGAAGTCAGTACTAGTTGTTGTGATTGTTGTGTTGGGCTCAATCCGTGTGGGTTGGTGAACCTATGGTGACACATGGCAAGAGATTGCGGGGTCACGAGCATGTTTGATGTTTGATGTAATGTTTGGCTCAATCCTTGTGGGTTGGTGAACCTCTACAGACACGTTGCAAGAGATCACGGGGTCACGAGCAGGTTTTGACAAACAAGGCTCTCGAAAAGGAGGTTTTATGAAAAATCAGTGCCGGTCTGAGACCCAAATGATTTTTGTAAAGGTTTTCCATTTTGTAAAACTATTATGATGTGAAATGGATTTGGGCCGAGACCCTAATGTTGTGAATTTTTTTTCATAACTTAGGACTTGAGGTCCTAATGGCTCTCTGTTGTCTAAAACTTTCAAGATGATTTTATTTTCAAGGACTTTGATTTGTTTTGTTTTCTTATCACTACAACCTATCGAGAATATCTCTTGAATGATTGTCATTATATGATTCATTATTGATGTTTGCTTGCTACATTTTGTATGGTTATGATACTTGTACTAGCAAATTCGATTTGCTAACCCCCTAAATGGGGAAATGCGTCTCATGCTTTCAGATATGCTTAGATCGAGGGAGCAGTCACAGAGTCGGCATGGGAGATGACAACCTACGATATTAATTATTTGGGAATGAGAATTCTTTATATTTTTGAGTTGTATTCTAGTTCCGCTGCATTGTATTTTGACCCCTGCGTGGGTATGTGTTGAAAGGAGTTTTATTTCGGTTTGATTTAGTCGTGTGACCTTTCCGGTCCATGTGTTTTGAATATTCGAACTTATCGGTCCATGTCGTTATGTAGTTTGACCCCGGCAGGTCAAACATTTAGTTGTCTTATGGTATTTAGCCTGGTAGATCCTTATTAGAAGGTTCTACGATGAGTGGCATTCCCAGGTGATTTCTGGGTGTGTTACATTTATGGTATAAGAGTTTAGGTTGTAGAAACCTAGGTTCTCGGGTTGAGCCGAGTCATGTTTGTCATGTCATTCGTGTTGTCGACGGACGAGTTGATTTGGGCGTTGCCATATTATGTCATCTATGTTGCCGGTTGAGATTAGTATTGTGGGCGACCATCATCTTCATGCGACCTATGGATATGTGATATCTTGTGTTTCATGACTTTGTTTATGTAGATGATGTGAGATGAAACCAATGTTGACACTTGTGGTATATTATGTGTGAAGAGATTAGGATATAGTGATGGATTGAATTCTGAGTGGCGTAATATGTTGTGTAATTTCTGAACATTGATGTGTTACAGAAAGCATATCGCCAGTAGAGTTTGTTGAGAACTTAGATAGATGGATTCGAGCTATGTTTGAATTCGGTGTTCATGAGTTATATTTGTTGAAC
Source organism: Orobanche coerulescens (assembly GCA_033398695.1). Taxonomy (NCBI): domain Eukaryota; kingdom Viridiplantae; phylum Streptophyta; class Magnoliopsida; order Lamiales; family Orobanchaceae; genus Orobanche; species Orobanche coerulescens. The sequence continues at coordinate 47,090,243 of CM065819.1, read as the reverse complement.
TAGTAATTTTAGATGTCGGATAAACATTTGTTTGAGAGTTGATTGTTTTTGGTTGATTTGTTAATTGCTACAAACATATTCTCATTCGTAATTATATCCTCCGTTATGCGTGTTTGAAAATGGATTTCTCGAATTTTATAGGCTTGGATATGTTTGTGGAAAACCAATTTTCTAAAATAACTTGTCGGTATGCGTAAGTGGTGACTTAGCGTACACTTTTGAAACATTTTGAGTTTTGGCGAACTGGCTGTGTATTTTCAAATGGAACCATACGACTGTATTTGAAAAATATGTTTTGCGGTGTTTTGGAAATTTTGCAAGATGTTACCGTCGGTGATCTTTTGACATATTTGAAAGGATTTTGGGAATGATTTTTAGCCCGATCGGTTTTATTTTCAAATAACTCAAGTATATGATTTCAAAATCTTTCACACCATAAAAATTTTCATATTCTAAAACAAAAAAATGATTTTATTTTCGAAAAATGGTGAAAGAGGAAATTTTTTATTTGAACTAGTAATGATATTTTTTCTTGGATGAAATATGATAGTTCTCACGTGTTGAATGAAAAGTAGTTCATGATTTTACTCGACTTAAATTTTATGTTCGGATTTGGAAAAAATTTCCGAATCACAAATTGGCTCTCATTTTTGAAATTAATGTATTCATAATAAAGTTTGGGTGTAATGTGTGTATGATGTGGATTTATCGATTTAGGCAATAGGCTAGAGTTGGGATCAACGCGTTTGCATGCAGGGCCAAGTCGTTTTGACATATTTGTCATGTTGCCATTATTGTTGGAGAATTTTGGTTGTGTACCCAAATATCGTGTTGCATGGTTTGGATTTGTTTTGTAGCTTGTGTGATGTCGCTTTCATGTGAGACGATAGCGATTAGGCCTGTTATTGAATACACGTGTAAGCGCTTCGCGGCTTTCCATATTTATGTGTCGTGGCTACTGGTCAGAGCTGTTTTAGCGATGATGAACTATTTCTTCTGGTCAGCAGCATGTTACGGCCGTATGTATATCCATTTATGGCCGTAAGTTTTTCAGAATTATCTGTCATTGTTTATGTTATCGTCATAATGTGATTGTGTTCGTGATTAAATGACCTCGTTTGTTATAATTATGTTATTTAATAATTATATATGGGCATGTGGTTGTTGGTACAAATCGTGTTGTTTGAGATTGGAGGGTACCACTGTGATGGTAATATTTGTGCACTTGTGTTATCCCTTGACTCGAGGATTCCAGTAGACGACGGTTGTGTAATGTTAAGTGCATGTATGAGTAGTTATTCTACTCGGGGATGATTTAACGGGACCTCTGGGGATATATGGTAAGGGCGCTGGACTCCAAAAGTGGTTTCCCACCCAGAGCCGGTTTGGAGGAACCTCTGGGATCGATGCTAAGGGGCATGGCCGCGGTTACCTTGTGTGTTGTGAATTTTTGATGATGCGTAGTGATGTGTTATCTTGATGATGTTGATTTTCACGTGACATAATATTCTAGTATATTGCTTTACGAATGTATTCAAAATGAGATGCTTATGATCTATGGTTTATAGTTTTGATAAAACTACCCGAGATATCAGAAGTATTTTTAAATCTCATTTCAGAGAATTTACGAACTCAAGGATTTTGAAATGTTATTATTTAAAGGAACAACTCGTGGAAATTTTAAAAGAATATTATCAACGACTGGATATTATATTGTATTCAAGGGAAATATGAAATATGGCAGTAAGTTTCACTTGTTACGATTGTATACCCCACTTATTGCAGTCGTAGTTCCGATGTTTATTTGGTTGGTATGGGTAGATATTCTTGTTGTGATATTATCTGTTCCATATATTGTTACGTTATGTTGTGTAGTTTTTTTGGTATGTTATATGTGATGTTACGTTTCATTTGTAACACCCCCAAAACCATATGGGAATATTACACGCCGTAGACCCTTTCCACAAGGATCTACCAGGCTAAACATCCATAAACAACCAAATACTTGCCCTGCCAGGGTCAAACAATAAAATGATACAGATCGATATGGTCACTTACACGTGAATACACAGACCGATGAGGTCACATAACCCAATCGATAAAACTGACTTAAATAACATTACCCACACAGGGGTCGAAATACAATACAGCGGAAGACTGGAATCAACTCTGACAACACAACAAAAATCAAGACAACTCTCGACTCATGATTAGTATCGCAGCTCGTCATCCTCTTGTGCCAATCCTGTGTTGCTCCCCGAATCTGCATGTACCTGGACGCAAAACAGACACCCACCCCCCGATTACTCGGGGGTTAGTAAAACTCCACTGTTTTACTAGTGCAAGTATCAAATCATACGAAATGTAACAAGCAAATAATAATCGTGAATCCAATATAATAATCAAGTATCAAAATATTCCCGGGAGGTTTTCACAAGAGAAGGTAAACTATGAAGCATTTGAAAATAAGATTATCATCTCGGGAATTTTTAGATTTTCAAACCTTTCGAAAATCTTAGGGTCTTAACCCAAATCACAAATTGTATTTCAATAATTCACAGTACGAAAACATTTCATAAATCTCGTGGGGCTCGGCCCAACATTCCTTTCTTAAAACTTTCTTTTCAAAACTTTGATTTGAAAACAATCATGCTCATGACACCGTGATCCACTGTCACGTGTCTCCGTAGGTTCAACAACCCGCACGGACTACACCACGCACAATTAAACAAACATAATCAATTCCGACACCGTGATCCACTGTCACGTGTCTCCGTAGGTTCAACAACCCGCACGGACTATTAACCAGACATAACCAATTCCGACACCGTGATCCACTGTCACGTGTCTCCGTAGGCTTAACAACCCGCACGGACTATATCAATCTCAACAACCACACACACAGTCCTGACACCGTAGTCCACTGCCACGTGTCACCGTAAGCCCCGTCGAGCTCACCCGGTTGGACGTCGTGTCCGAAACTCATGGTCTCGCCATGCGTTATCGTAGGCCTCGTCGGCCGACGATTGGACCTCAGTACCTCACTAAGTTCTGACCCCGTAGTCCACTGCCACGAATCCTCGTAGGTCCCGTCGGACCAACACGAGTGAACTTAGCGGTCACACACGTATTCATATTCACATTCACATTACATACAACAATGAGCACAATTGATCAATCACATTGATCACCACAAAATCGTACATCACCTGCACATAACACAATCTCAACACTCGCAACGACTATCGTCAATCAACGACACATATCCAACATAACACACGTTCAGTACACATTACATTACACAACCAAGTGTACGACCGTCCCATATGTACGGCGCAATCCTGCACAAATGGCACAACGCCTAACACGTATACTAATATAACAATATTATCGCAAAGCCTTCAAATTACGGAAAACACAACCAACTCAAACGGAACATAATTACGAAGGCATCAAAATCATCACACATCTCATACATAATTACTAGTCGCAAGATACAAGTCGTATAGTAAGATACTTGCCTTAATAACCGCTACCAAACGCCCCGAAGAACACGGTTCGACCGGGAAGCTCGGACCCCGAGGAAGACAATGAACGGAAGGGTCCCGACTCGAGTTCTTCACAAGAATTCGACCCTAACAACATAAAGACTCAATCAACTACAATCCCACTGAGAAACCACGAATTAATCGACGTTCTATCCTAAGGGACAATCCGCCGAACACTATTGAGGCATAAAGTTCAAATTCGATCAACGAAGGGGAAAAACTTGGAATTTATCCGCTAAAGTTCTAGGAAAACATAACACCATGATTACCCAACTAATGTTCATCATCAATCGAAGCAAAAACGAAAGGAAAAATGAATTATAGCCAAGAACCCTAAAATTAGGTATAATGACCAATTACCTCAATTCAACGATGGAATGGTGGAAGGAAGATGATTGATTCGTGTTAGAATGTCCAAATCCGAGTTATAAGATGCTAGGCGCAATATCTGGTTGAAATCGCCCAAAGTCGCGAGGAGAGAGTGGAGAAACGGGAGAGAAAGGAAGAAATGGGGTTAAAACACCCGTCTGTCCTTTATATCTTTGGATGTAACACGGCGCAACAAACGGTCCAAATAGCGCCGTGTTCGGCCCGTGTTCTTTGGTCGTGGCGACCACGTGCGACACGGCGCACAGACACGGCGCAAAATGCCGCGGGTCTTGCGCCGTTTCTCGAGCGATGCCCGACCCCCTGGGCGACACGGCGCACAGACACGGCGCAAAATGCCGCGGGTCTTGCGCCGTTTTGCACAGGTCCTGACAGACAGCATTCTGGACAGAAAACAACGCTACCAAAAACGAAAGAGACGATCACCAAAACACGATATGCCGACCCAACAGTCCGAGGAAAATACACACAACGAGAAACAATAACCAGTAACCCAAAACGGTCCGAGGTACACGATCAAAACCGAACAAGGAACAAATTCCCTAAACTTATAGGAAATTACAAAAACGGCCCAAACATCCGAAAATCATGATACGTGGTCGAATAACCAAACCGAAGTTCACAACACGTCTAACAAAGTTAAACGGACTTACGGGAACCTCGAAACAGCAGTTTTGGACGAGATTCGCAAGAATCGAACTCAAGTGCGGAAAAGTCGCTAAAAAGTTCGGAACTCAACAAAACGATACCGAAACGAACTAGGATGACAAAAAGTGAAGAATTAATCATTCTCGAAATGACGAAACGGTCATGAGCGAGTTGTCGAAACGGACCTCCGCCGAAAAATGAAAATTACCGGAAATCCGAAATTGCGGATATTACATTCTACCCTCCTTAAAAGAAGTTTCGTCCCGAAACTTAAAATAAGTAGGGAGAAGCAATATCCCAACAGGAAACCTCAACGAGATACACAAGAAGCGCATAACTTTCGCCCGTTGGCGAAACGTTACAACAAATGCGAAAGAATATACAGCGTGAAAACACGCCCCACGACGACCATAACAACGCCACCGGCAAAGATTCAAAACAATAACAATCAATTAACGACGCATCACATACCACATCATATGCACACATTTAATCAAAGAAACGTGCGCGACAACAAGTCGCACCCGACTAAAACGGTTATGTGACAGAAACAAATAGAGTATTACGATAGAAATCATTCCGATTCTCATCAACAAGAAAATGTCTGACGTCAAAACACAAACAATTCAAGGTAATGGAAAGCGAGAATACCGGATATTACATTAAAATTAAGTTTCGTCCCGAAACTTAAAATAAAACATCATGATAGAATAGAAACAAAACCAAAAAGTTCACGCAACAAATATCAATCTCTACACGAATTACAGCACGAAGTACGATACACAACTACATCACTGGACACCACCAGGCCCTCCCCGAGTAGGAACGAAACCTCGATTCCCGAACATCCTGGCAACGGTCTCACAATGCACCGCTTGGTGCCCCAGTTGGCCGCACTTAAAGCAATTAACCGGTGGCGAACGACAATTACATCTCGCATGGCCTACACTACTGCAGTTAAAGCGAGTCTTCACACCGATCGTCTTACTCGCCTCTGCGGTAAGGTTCTTAGGCCAGTCAACCGAACGAGGAGTGCTCCCGGAAGGAAACGGCGAAGCAATAGGCTCACGAATCTCACTCCTCGGCCTCTTGAAAAATTTCTCGAGGTCTTTTGTCTCTTACTCTCTGAACCAGATTCCGTCACGAAGCGGCCATCTCAATGGCTAAAGCTCGGTCTGATATTCCTTCAGGTGGTACACATGAGCGGATCCATACTCTCACGGATATGGGGTTTCATGCGCATATTGAAGTATCGGACCTTGTCCGCTTCACTTCTCACTTGATCACGAACATAAGCCAACTGTCGATTATAATCGACTATCGCCTGGGATATTGACACATCCTGGGGCGTAGCCGAGAAAAACTCAACGATTCTGCGTTCACGAACAGGTAACGGGCAATACTCTGCCTCCATGGTGGTCTTAAACTCAGCCCATGTAGGTGTACGATCTGCAGGCACTACAGCGTGCCACCAGTCTGCAGCTTCTTTGTCGAGTAGGTACTGAGCAATGGGTATCCTCCTATCATCCGGACAAGCTACAGCATCAAATATTTTGTCCAACTGGAAGAGCCAGTTTTCCCAACCTAACAAGTCAGACGAACCCACAAAACGGGGCGGCTGCATCTTCATCACATCTCGCAACCACTTACTAGTTCCGTTATCCCTATTTGGGTTCTCATCCCGACGTACGGCCTGATTCATCTGCACTAACTGGTCAACCACCTGACGAAGGATGGTGGCGGCGCCAACGTCAACATTAACGCTAGTCGAATGTCCCTGATCTGTACTGAGCTGATTGGTACTCGGCAAGGAGGGAGTCGCCCTCTCCTGCTCCCGATTACGACCACGACCACGACCACGGCCTCGACCTCGACCCCTTAGCATACTGAACGGACAACCAATCAGAATAACAAGATAGAACAAACCTCACATAATCGACATAAGCCCACCATCAGCAGCACAATGCAATATTCACACGTTCACATTGACAAAGATGAACGACCTATACCTCAGCATACATGGTTAAAACATTAAGCATACCATTGTGGTCCAACACCGGTAATATTTTAAAAAAAAAACAAGCTTATCGAGGTACTTGTTCGAATGATAATAATAAAAAAAAAATTCGCGAGTTCGAAATATTTTGCTGGGGTGAAATTTTGAAAGCACTTTGTTTAATACCTCGGTCATTTAATCAAAACCATGTATCTCAGCATTTAGAAAACACTAAAACAGTCTCCGGCGAGCACAACAACACTACAACTTATCACAACCACTTAGCCCCAACACATGGACATAAGAAGTTCAAAATCCCAAAAACCAAAAATCGTTCTGCAAAATAAAGATTTCCCGAAATCCTTTAGTTCATAAACAAAACGACGGTAATATTTTACAATGTCCGAAGTACTTCAAAACACAATTTTCAAATACCGTCTGATGGTGTCATTTGAAAATACACGGCCCATTTGTCCAAATTTACAAATTTTAAAAAATCCATATAAACCGTGGTTTGACCGAACCACCCAAATATTTTCCAAAAATCGATTTCTACAAAAATTCTCAAACTGTAAAGTCCTTCAGAAAATATTCTTAAAGTTACCCATAACGGACAAAAATTACAACATTCCAAAAACAGTCGAATTTAAAACCACACACTCAAATGGCAACCAAGGTCGCCAATTCAATCAAATGCATCTCGTGGTATCAAGTTTAAACACACAACAAAATCATTCATCGGAGTTTCTCACAAACTCTACCGTTGATATCTTCACAGAACCCATCAAAGTTTACATCTTTCACACCATACCACCCCACACGGTGGTTCAAAAGTAAAACAACAATACGCCCAGCTATACTCCTACCATGTACCACAAGTATTAAACACAACTATATTACACAATACTGTGTAAATAAAATTATGCACCGCAATTAACTCACTAAGATAAAATCGAGATACACAGGTATTACGCATAAAGGAGGAGACTTACATCCACAGGTTGCACGGAGGTGACAGGCGCCCACGATACTAATCTCATCCGACAATATAACTGACACGTTGTGACTACGCACAACTCAATTTGTCACTGACGACTCGAACGACAAGACAACACATTACTCGACAAATCACGACTTGACTCGACCCGACAGCCTAGGTTTCCGCAACCTAATCTCCGATACCATAAATGTAACACCCCCAAAACTATATGGGAATATTACACGCCGTAGACCCTTTCCACAAGGATCTACCAGGCTAAACATCCATAAACAACCAAATACTTGCCCTGCCAGGGTCAAACAATAAAATGATACATATCGATATGGTCACTTACACGTGAATACACAGACCGATGAGGTCACATAACCCAATCGATAAAACTGACTTAAATAACATTACCCACACATGGGTCGAAATACAATACAGCGGAAGACTGGAATCAACTCTGACAACACAACAAAAATCAAGACAACTCTCGACTCATGATTAGTATCGCAGCTCGTCATCCTCTTGTGCCAATCCTGTGACTGCTCCCCTGAATCTGCATGTACCTGGACGCAAAACAGACACCCACCCCCCGATTACTCGGGGGTTAGTAAAACTCCACTGTTTTACTAGTGCAAGTATCAAATCATACGAAATGTAACAAGCAAATAATAATCGTGAATCCAATATAATAATCAAGTATCAAAATATTCCCGGGAGGTTTTCACATGAGAAGGTAAACTATGAAGCATTCGAAAATAAGATTATCATCTCGGGAATTTTTAGATTTTCAAACCTTTCGAAAATCTTAGGGTCTTAACCCAAATCACAAATTGTATTTCAATAATTCACATGATCTGAAAACATTTCATAAATCTCGTGGGGCTCGGCCCAACATTCCTTTCTTAAAACTTTCTTTTCAAAACTTTGATTTGAAAACAATCATGCTCATGACACCGTGATCCAGCATCACGTGTCTCGTAGGTTCAACAACTTCGCACGGACTACACCACGCACAATTAAACAAACATAATCAATTCCGACACCGTGATCCATCACGTGTCTCCGTGGTTCAACAACCCACGGACTATTAACCGGACATAACCAATTCCGACACCGTGATCCACTATCACGTGTCTCGTAAACTTAACAACCCTTACGGACTATATCAATCTCAACAACCACACACACGGTCGACACCGTAGTCCACCGCCACGTGTCACCGTAAGCCCCGTCGAGCTCACCGGTTGGGCGTCGTGTCCGAAACTCATGGTCCACCGCCATGCGTTATCGTAGGCCTCGTCGGACCAAGCGATTGGACCTCGGTACCTCACTAAGTTCGACCCCGTAGTCCACCGCCACGAATCCTCGTAGGTCCCGTCGGACCAACACGAGTGAACTTAGCGGTCACACACGTATTCATATTCACATTCACATTACATACAACAATGAGCACAATTGATCAATCACATTGATCACCACAAAATCGTACATCACCTGCACATAACACAATCTCAACACTGCAACGACTATCGTCAATCAACGACACATATCCGACATAACACACGTTCGGTACACATTACATTACACAACCAAGTGTACGGCCGTCCCATATGTACGGCGCAATCCTGCACAAATGGCACAACGCCTAACACGTATACTAATATAACAATATTATCGCAAAGCCTTCAAATTACGGAAAACACAACCAACTCAAACGGAACATAATTACGAAGGCATCAAAATCATCACACATCTCATACATAATTACTAGTCGCAAGATACAAGTCGTATAGTAAGATACTTGCCTTAATAACCGCTACCAAACGCCCCGAAGAACACGGTTCGACCGGGAAGCTCGGACCCCGAGGAAGACAATGAACGGAAGGGTCCCGACTCGAGTTCTTCACAAGAATTCGACCCTAACAACATAAAGACTCAATCAACTACAATCCCACTGAGAAACCACGAATTAATCGACGTTCTATCCTAAGGGACAATCCGCTGAACACTATTGAGGCATAAAGTTCAAATTCGATCAACGAAGGGGAAAAACTTGGAATTTATCCGCTAAAGTTCTAGGAAAACATAACACCATGATTACCCAACTAATGTTCATCATCAATCGAAGCAAAAACGAAAGGAAAAATGAATTATAGCCAAGAACCCTAAAATTAGGTATAATGACCAATTACCTCAATTCAACGATGGAATGGTGGAAGGAAGATGATTGATTCGTGTTAGAATGTCCAAATCCTAGTTATAAGATGCTGAAGCGCAATATCTGGTTGAAATCGCCCAAAGTCGCGAGGAGAGAGTGGAGAAAGCGGGAGAGAAAGGAAGAAATGGGGTTAAAACACCCGTCTATCCTTTATATCTTTGGGCCAGGAACACGGCGCAACAAGCGGTCCAAATAGCGCCGTGTTCGGCGCCGTGTTCTTTGAGTCGTGGCGACCCACATGCGACACGGCGCCTGAACACGGCGCAAAATGCCGCGGGTCTTGCGCCGTTTCTCGGGCAGTGCGACCCCACAGGCGACACGGCGCCTGAACACGGCGCAAAATGCCGCGGGTCTTGCGCCCGTTTTGCACAGTCTGACAGGCAACGTGCAGACGGAAAACAACGCTACCAAAAGCGAAAGAGACGATCACCAAAACACGATATGCCGACCCAACGGTCAGGAAAATACACACAACGAGAAACAATAACCAGTAACCCAAAACGGTCCGAGGTACACGATCAAAACCGAACAAGGAACAAATTCCCTAAACTTATAGGAAATTACAAAAACGGCCCAAACATCCGAAAATCATGATACGTGGTCGAATAACCAAACCGAAGTTCACAACACGTCTAACAAAGTTAAACGGACTTACGGGAACCTCGAAACAGCAGTTTCGGACGAGATTCGCAAGAATCGAACTCAAGTGCGGAAAAGTCGCTAAAAAGTTCGGAACTCAACAAAACGATACCGAAACGAACTCGGATGACAAAAAGTGAAGAATTAATCATTCTCGAAATGACGAAACGGTCATGAGCAAGTTGTCGAAACGGACCTCCGCCGAAAAATGAAAATTACCGGAAATCCGAAATTGCGGATATTACATCATTATACTGAGCGATTGTATGTTCACTACGCCGAGTGGTCGAGGCTGAGGTTGTGATCATGGTTGTAACTGTGAGCGTGGTGAGGTGACTCATTCATTATCGAGTGCTGACCAGCCTAGTATAAATATTCGTGAAGACCAGTCGCATGATCTGAGGAAACATCTAGAGGTAATGTTGATGTGGGCGCCCCCATCATTTTTCAATAGGTGGCAACCTAATTAGCATAGATGAATCAGGGTGCGCACCGGACTGAGATTCTAGATAGGGATAACAAAGCGAGTAAGTGCCTACGAGATGTGATAAGAATACATCCACCTTGTTTTGTCCGCTCCTCTGACTCGTTAGGATGGGAGAACTGCCTTTTCGAGTTGGGGAGAACATTTAATGTTGTAGCTTATCCTGATGAGAGGAGGGTACCTATTGGTTAGTACCTCCTCGATAAGGAAGCTACAGACTTGTGGGAGGTCGTAGCGCCTAGAGACCGTACAACCACTTAGGCTGAGTTCAAGACTACCACAGTGGCAGATTATTGTCCTTTGCCTGATCGAGAGCATTTGATTATTGAGTTTTTTGCGGCTACGCCACAGGATTTGTCAATATCCAAGGCTATAGTCGATTATAATCAGAAGTTATATTATGTTCGTGAGCAAGTGAGAAGTGAAGCGGACAAGATTCATTGCTTTGAAATGCGTATGAAACCTAGTATACGATAGAACATGGCTCCTATCATGTGTACTACTCTGAAAGAGTATCAAGATCGAGTCTTAGTCATTGAGATAGCCATTTCCATGACAGAAGCTAGTTCAGGGAGCAAGAGACAGAAGACCTAGGTTAATTTTCCAGAGGGTCGGAGGAGTGAGTTCCATGAACCTATTGTTTCGTATTATTTTTTTAGGGAGGACTCCCCGCCCAATTGATCAGTCCAATAATCTTACATATGTAGTGAGTAAGGTGAGCAGTGTGAAGACGTGTGGGCCATGCATAGAAGAATTGTCATTCACCGCAGGTTAACTATTTTAAGTGTGGTCAAGTGGGGCAGCAAGCGGTGCATTTCCAGACCGTCCCTAAGATGCTTGGGAACCTAGGGTTCGCTCCTACTCTTGGTGGGCCCAACGGTGCCTGATGTTGGTGGTTCGTCTGTTGCATTGTGGATTGAATCTCGTGCGGTGATTTGATATTTGTTGCTTGGATGATTTTGTCTTGTTTAGCGTCTTGATGTTTCCTGTTTCAAGTTTTGGGACGGAATTTATTTTTAGTGGGGTATAATGTAATACCCAAGATTTTTTGTTTCTGATTATCGCGAATTGATTGCCATTTTATGCCGAGTATTTTTCTGTTGTCAAGGTGATTGGGATTATTTTCTCATCGACTGACATGTGTTGATAGCATGCTACCATGTTTGCCATTTAACGTGAGTTATGATGTGTGTGTCGTGCTTTCTCGTGTATTTTATTCCATTCTAGATCGTTGGTATTGTACGATAGTGCTTCGTTCTATGGTGCATAGTTGTTGTTTTGCCAAAGAGTTCCGTTGTTACATTAGGTTGTTTGGATAAAGGTTACAGCCTGTTCATAGTGCTTTAGCGCATTACAAGAGATGAGATTAGTGCACGCTAACTGCTAGTCAGACAGAACATACTGAGGCCGAGATAGAAGCTACTGGAGTGGAATTAGGGCCCGTTAGCGTACGCTAAGGACTTAATTAGCGCGCGCTAACTGTTCGTACAGACATAACGTGTTGAATTATTGTTTGCTATGTATAGGTCTAGCGCGCCCTAGCTTCTCCAGTATATATACTGGAGCAGCAGTCTTCTCAGTCATTATTTCAATTTCTTTCTCTCCTTCCGTGACGATTGTGGCGTTTTGTCTAGGGTTGGGATTCTTGGCCGATTTTGCTCCATCTAAAGGTGTTTTGTAGGGTCTTAGGTGATTATAACATCGTTTAATCCGTTGTTCTTCATCGGATCGAGGTACTTTTCTTGATTTCAACCCGAATGATGATTTTTGTGTTTATGGGGAAACCTTGAACATTTAATATTCGATTAAATATTTCAATTTGTTTCCTTCGGTTGTTGGGTGTCTTTTTTCGTCATTATTGGTCCTTATTCGTAGGGATTGCATTGTTGTTGTATACTTTCGGAGGTTGTAGATTTTTGAGGCTTTTCGGTTGAGCCGTGTTCTCCAGAGGATTCGTGTGTCGATTATTGAGGCAGGAATCTTGCTTATACAATTTGTATCTTGTGAATAGAAATTACGTGCTGGTTTTGTGATGATTAGTTTACTTTCATAAACATGGTTAGTGTGAATTGGTTATGAATTGCTTGTGATGATTGTTTGGTGGTATTTGTGATGTTCTTGAATATTCAACGTAGTGGAAATGTGTTGGTTGTGATAAATTTAATGATTTGATTGCACAATTGGATGTTTATCGTGGTATGTGGTGATCATTAGATATGATTGTAGGTCACAAGCCGTCAGGAATAAGTCTAGAGGTGGGGTGGGGGTGGGGGGGAATAGACTCATTGAAACTCTTTTCCTGAAGTCAGGTGAGTTTCTCAGCTGATAGGTACAGATGACTTAAAGTCGTCTGCAGACAAGTATGCGGAAGACAACTCATGATGATAATAGATAACTAAATGCTCTCTGCAGATAACTAATCAATGGAACAGTTTAATATGTATGCAGAAGGTAGATATGATGTTTAATGCAGTAAAAAACGTAGGCACTTAAAGCGGTCTCCGAGGTGGGGTAATCATCTACTAATCCACTTCTCTCCAAAGTAGTTGGAGATAAATTCACTATAACTGTCAACCAGTGATAAATGTAACAATGAATTTTCCCTAGTTACAACAGCTTCCAACCAGTGGAAACCCGTGGCCATTGCAACTCCCTTTGACTGCCTAGCACCTCCTGATTGAAAACCCGTGGATGCCTCAATAACTTCTCGAGTAGTCTATCACCTTCCAATAAAGAACCCATGGATGCCTTATCAGTCACGAAACTTGTGAAAACCTCGTTCACAGAAGTACCCCGAACTCAAACTTTAAAGACAAGAGTCTTTGTCTTCTCCAACTAAAGATCTTCTTCGAATATAACTGCTTAAGCTTTGCTCTTCACGATGCTATTTGTTCACTGTGATTTGCTTTGACTGCTTTGTTCGCTTGAAAGTATTGTTCGCATCCTACTTTGCTCAGTTCATACCTTCGAATATTTATAGTACAATCCTTTGATCTTCCTTCATAACTGTTGCACTATTGTAACAAATCCGTCCGTTAGAGAGTGGACTTCTTTGTTTATCTTATAAATCCATTGCAAGGCTGGATTCCCATTCTAAATCTGACCGTTTGAAAGACTTTCTTCGATTTAGCACCGTTATTCTTGATTAGAATAAGTATAAAGTCTTTAGAGCGCAGATCTTGATGAATATTTAATTCCTTGCTTTTCGGGAATCTTTCAAGTTTGTTTCCTACGTCCGTATGTGACTTTCCGTGATTGTTGACTTTCAACGCTTTGCTTACGTGGACTGAGTATTCTTGGCTGAACTGAAAACCTGTCTGAAATAACTTGGTCAAAGCTGCCTGAGTGCAGTCAACCTTCTCTGATGTAAAGTGCTCTGATGTGAAGTCCTCTGAAGTTCTCTTCTCTGAACTTCTTCTGATCTGAACTTCTCTGCTATGAACTTCTCTAATCTAAACTTCTCTGAGATGAAGTTCTCTGCTCTGAACTTCTCTAATCTAAACTTCTCTGAGATGATTTTCTCTGATCTGAAGTGTATTTCTCTCTCATGGAGTTCTATGATTTGAAGTTCTCTGACTTGAAGTTCTCTAATCTGGAATTAACTTCTCTGATCTTCTCTTATCTGAACTTTTTGAAGTAAAGTTCTTTGTTCTATACATAGTCGATTTTACAACTGGTCACTAAGCCTAAAAACTTAAGGCCTATGGAAGATACTCATTTGGTTCTTCTTTACAATTTGCAAAGTATTTTAAACATACATTTGAATAATGAATTTAATACAGGGATGACATCTTCAAAATCTAATAGGTATTCCTAACAAATTCCCCCTATTTTGATGATGGCAAAACTAAGGCATTTAAATGTAAATAAGTCTGCACAAATAAGGTGCATGACACACATCAAACTCATTCTTCCTTTGAGACAACTAGTGGTTGTCATTCAAATGACTGTTATAAAATTTTATTGATACATTACAAGTAAATTACAAAATACAAGTAAATTACAACAATTTTATAGGTAAGTTTCAAACTAAGTAAATGAATTTACAGGTCTAATCTATCAATCTCCCTCTTCCTCTTCCTCTAGAAACCTTCAGCTTGGATGGAGGGATAGACCTTAGAGGCTTTGCACCAATTGGCCTTTTGGAAACGGGAGCTAGTCCATATTTCCTTCTGACTACCAAAGATGCAAACTCTTGTTCCTCGTGGGATGTGAAGTTGTTCTCCACACACATTTTCTTGATCTCCTTCTGAAGCGCCAGCTCATCCATATCATTATTCATTAGAGTAGGGTCTTCTTCAGGTGTGAAGTTGGGGATCATACGATAGGCATCGAACTTCTTGGCATATTTCTTCAGAGCAGCCCAGAGCTTTGGCCATGTTGAGGACATAAAATTTATGAACGACTGCTGAGAGGAGCAATCTTTCTCCTGGAGCAATTCCCAGAGATAGTATTTTTCTATAAACTTCTTCTTTGCTCCTCCCCAAATATGTCCATCTCAGCAGGCAAAATTTCCTCAATGAACCATAGCTCTTTTCCCTCCCATACAAATCTTTGTCAGGTTCTTGCCTGATCCTTCTCTTCTTGGCTGCAGGTTGATGTTCAGATGGCGCAGCCATCTCTTTTCGCTTCAGGTGAGCAGTTCCAGCTTAGATGAGAGGTAAAGTTTGTTCTCTGCTCTTGTCTATGTCTTCTTCCTTATCTTCCCCTTCTTCCCTTTCTTCCCCCTGTCTGAACTCAGGAGCTCTGATGTGCTCTTTACCCTTTTGTTCCCCCTTTTGCCAGCATCAACAATAGCTGCTAGCTGCTCCTCCACCCTAGTCATAAAATCAGACATTCCAAGAGGCATTTTGGAATTCGTGGGTGTTGGAGAGGGTTCCATCTTATTGATCAGATCATCCATCTTCAGGTTGATAGACTGAAGATCCGACTTCACCTCAGTAGCTATTAATTTGGCAATTGTCTCCTCGACAAGTCGTCTGATTATCTCGGTCAACTCAGGTGAGATAAAAATTGTAGGTACTGCTTGAGGTGATTTTTCACCTGAGTCATCAACTGCGGCAGGTCTCTTGGCAGTTGGCCTGTCTGATTGCAGACTCCTGTCTGCGGGTGGCTGATCAGATGGGGTTTTATCTGGGGTCCCCGATCTATCATCTTCATCTGGCTGATATGAGCCAGAAGCTTGATCAGGTGCTCCATGCTCATCATCATCATCTTGCTTCTCATCTCCTTCTTTTGCTTCTTCTTCTTTGTCTTCTTCTTTCTCTTCTTCTTTTTCTTCTTCTTTCTCTTCTTGTTTTTGTTATTTTTCTTATTCTTTCTTATCTCATTCTCCTGCCTTTTCAACTTCTCCCTCTTTTTCTTTTTCAACTCATTTTTCTTGGTCAACAATTTCAACTCCTCCTTGTTCAACTGCACCTTTTTTCTCAATATTTTCAACTTCTTCAAACGCAGCTCCTTTTTGTGCCTCTCCAGCCACATATTCAACTTCAACTTTCTCAACTTCCTCCTTTCTCCCATCATCCTCCTCTTCAAACATTCCACACACCAGACCCTCCTTCATTATTTGGAGGATGAATTGGTCCATGTTATGTTTGAAGTGGAGCATGAACCAATCCTCCTCAAGTAGAACCTGCACGTTAGTTTCGTGACAGAATAACATGATAAGTAGTTCTACAGCTATAGGATGTTCCCAGGAGGTCTTATCAACGAGAGTTTTAAGTTCGAAAAAGTGTACATCCTAAACTCTCTCCATTCCTCGTACATGTTGATGAAGGAATATTTGAACACTTCTTTCCTTACCAACTTCAGCTGTGCTGCTGAGAGTCCTTGGGGGTTGCTGGTCTTCAGGTTGAATGAATAATTAGCAGCAGGAATCTCAATTATCTCCTCTGCTTATTCTTCCTCTATAATGTCAGGAAGAGTTAGGAGGGGAATGTTGTCTGGCATCAGCTCTGTTGATCAGGCTGATCTTCAGCTGGGGCAGGTGCAGGGGAGACAACAATCTGCATATGAGTAGATGGGTCTTCGGTTGGTGCAGGTGGGCTGTCATGCTACACCTCTTCTTATTCTTCTTCTGTATCAGAGGAGTAGTTCACCAGGCCTCTCTGCCTCTTTTCTGGTGAAGCTTGAATGTGGACAACATCCTCTGGTTCAGGTGACTTCTTTTGAACCGCGTGGCCAGAGGGGCGTTGTCATCATCGGAGTCATCTGCAGAGGGCTTTATGACTGCAGTTCCCTCAGACTTGTCTGATTCTGTATCCGAGGGGCCTCTGTACTGAGGTGGTACGGAGGACATTTCCTTGATTATTCTTGCAGCTTATTCCTTCTTCTCTCCGATGGTCTTCATTTTCTCATGGTCCAGATGACCAAGTCTTTTGCTGATTTGGAAAGGGTCCGCCTTTCCTTTGGCTTTTCTAAGATGCTCTAGTATCCAGCTGATTTGAGTTCCGAAAGAAAGCTTTTCTCTGAACTTTTTCTCATCTTCGTCCCAGCTCATTTTATTTACTTCCCGAACCAACTGCCTGTAGATGTAATCAGGCCAGTTGATTCATTTTGACTGGTCGGGGGCACCCAACACCACATATTTGGCTGAGGACAACTGGTCATAACTTCTAACCATGACCATGACTATCTTGTTAGTGATGTCAAGTACATATCTATATTCCTTCTTCACGTCATTCTTTTTCGCCGTGAGTTTGACCTTCGAAGGATCCTTGGGCAACTTAATCTCGTACCATGTCTCGGTCGAGCTTTGTTTGAGAGCCTCGATTGTGATGCCTCAGTTTTCCAGGTGAAAGGCATCTGTGATTTTCTGGGGAGTTATATCGACTTCATCGCCAAGAATCATGCTCGATATGCAGTGCTCCGTCACATGGGCCTCCTTGTAAAAGCAGATAACAATTTCTTTGTACAGCTGCTTGGGGGCAATGTCGAGAAAATGATAGATTTTGTTTTTCTTCATCATCCTTATAATGGTCGTCATTTCGCCTGTTTGGTTTGTCGCCAGGAGTCCTTCAAAATCGTCCACGATACTGAAAACAATCTGGTCCTTCACGAGCTTTAGGTTAACGCCTTCGAAGTAGGCTTCCATTTCTGCAAAGAAAGTTTTTATCTGAGTGTAGTGAAGATTCAAAGGGTTTTTGTGCTTCTAAAAAATTAGGGTTCTAAAAGCTTGAACACGATAAAGGTTGTGAAATGATTTTTGCCGCCTTAAATAGCAAGTTGAAAAGACGCATTGAATTTTTAGTAATAAAATAATCAACCGGTGGTACGATTTTTGTCGGTTTAAGGAATGACGGTTGAATTTGATTGGACATCGTGTAGGTAGTGTGAACGTGTGTTTGTCCACGTGTATAAGGAAAATAATATAATAATTGAGTTGGTCTAGAAACTTATTGTTCGTACAGACAGAATGTGCTGAATTATTGTTTGCTATATATATGTCTAGCGCGCCCTAGCTTCTCCAGTATATATACTGGAGCAGCAGTCTTCTCAGTCATTATTTCAATTTCCTTCTCTCCTTCCGCGAGGATTATGGTGTTTTGTATAGGGTTGGGATTCTTGGCCGATTTTGCTCCATCTAAAGGTGTTTTGTAGGGTCTTAGGTGATTATAACATCATTTAATCCGTTGTTCTTCGTCGGATCGAGGTACCTTTCTTGATTTCCCTAGAGTTGACTTTTTGGGGATTTGTCCTGGATTTCGATTTCAGTCCGATTTTGATGAATCGATCAGTGTTAAACATTGATTTTACTCATATTTTATGGACTGTATATCCATATTTCCACATATTTCAACCCGATTGATGATTTTTGTGTTCATGGGAAAACCTTGAACATTTAATATTCGATTAATATTCCAATTTGTTTCCTTCGGTTGTTGGGTGTGTTTTTTCGTCGTTATTGGTACTTATTCATAGTGATTGCATTGTTGTTGTATACTTGCGAAAGTTGTAGGTTTTCGAGGCTTTTCGGTTGAGCCATGTTCTCCAGAGGATTCGCGTGTCGATTATCGAGGCAAGAATATTGCTTATACAATTTGTATCATGTGAATAGAAATTACGTGCTGGTTTTGTGATGATTAGTTTACTTTCATAAACATGGTTAGTGTGAATTGGTTATGAATTGCTTGCAATGAATGTTTGGTGGTATTTGTGATGTTCTTGAATATTCAACGTAGTGGAAATGTGTTGATCTGATTGTACAATTGGATGTTTATCGTGGTATGTGTTGATCATTAGATATGATTGTAGGTCACAAGTCGTCAGGAATAAGTCTAGAGGTGGGGGGGGGGGGGGGGGGTGAAATGACTTATTGAAACTCTTTTCCTGAAGTCAGCTGCGTTTCTCAGCTGATAGGTACAGATGACTTAAAGTCGTCTGCAGACAAGTTTGCGGAAGACAACTAATGACGATAACAGATAACTAAATGCTCTCTGCAGATAACTAATCAATGGAACAGTTTAATATGTATGCAACAGGTAGATATGATGTTTAATGCAGTAAAACACGCAGGCACTTATAGTGGTCTCAGAGGTGGGGTAATCCTCTACTAATCCACTTCTCTCCAAACCAGTTAGAGATAAATTTACTACAACGGTCAACCAGTGATAAATGTTACAATGAATTTTCCCTAGTTACAACAGCTTCCAACTAGTGAAAACCCGTGACCATTGCAACTCCCTTTGACTGCCTAGCACTTTATGATTGAAAACCTGTGGATGCCTCAACAACTTCTCGAGCTGTCTATCACCTTCCAATCAAGAATCCATGGATGCTTATCAGTCACAAAACTTCTGAAAACCTCATTCACAGAAGTACCCTGAACTCAAACTTTAAAGACAAGAGTTTTTGTCTTCTCCAATTAAAGAGCTTCTTCGAATACGGCTGTTTAAGCTTTGCTATTCACGATGCTATTTGTTCACTATGATTTGCTTTGATTGATTTGTTCGCTTGAAAGTATTGTTCGCATCGTACATTGCTCAGTTCATATCTATGGATATTTATAGTACACTCCTTTGAGCTTCCTTCATAGCTGTTGCACTACTGTAACAAATCCATCCGTTGGAGAGCGTACTTATTTATTTATCTTATCAATCCATTGCAAGGCTGGATTCCCTTTCCAAATCCGACCGTTTGAAAGACTTTCTTCGATTTAGCGCCGTTATTCTTGATTAGAATAAGTATAAAATCTTTAGAGCTCGGATCTTGATGAATATTTAATTTCTTGCTTTCCGGGAATCTTTCAAGTTTGTTTCCTACGTCCGCATGTGACTTTCCGTGATTGTTGACTTTCAACGCTTTGCTTACGTGGACTGAGTATTCTTGGCTGAACTGAAAACCTGTCTGAAATAACTTGGTCAAAGATGCCTAAAGTGCAGTCAACCTTCTCTAATGTAAAGTGCTCTGATGTGAAGTCCTCTGAAGTTCTCTGCTCTGAACTTCTCCTGATCTGAGCTTCTCTGCTCTGAACTTCTCTAATCTAAACTTCTCTGAGATGAAGTTCTCTACTCTGAACTTCTCTGATCTAAACTTCTATGATCTGAAGAGAATTTGTCTATCCTGGAGTTCTCTGATTTGAAGTTCTCTGACTTGAAGTTCTCTAACTTGAAGTTCTCTGATCTGGAATGAA
Organism: Orobanche coerulescens; assembly: GCA_033398695.1. NCBI lineage: Eukaryota > Viridiplantae > Streptophyta > Magnoliopsida > Lamiales > Orobanchaceae > Orobanche > Orobanche coerulescens. The sequence continues at coordinate 47,069,704 of CM065819.1, read as the reverse complement.
CTTCTCTGATCTTCTCTTATCTGAACTTTTTGAAGTAAAGTTCTCTGTTCTGTACTTAGTCGATTTTACAACTGATCACTAAGCCTAAAAACATAAGGCCAATAGAAGTTACTCATTTGATTCTTCTTTACATTTTGCCAAGAATTTTAAACATACATTTAAATAATGAATTTAATACAGGGATGACATCATCAAAATCTAATAGGTATTCCTAACAAATTCCCCCTATTTTGATGATGGCAGAACTAAGGCATTTAAATGTAAATAAGTTTGCACAAATAAGGTGCATGAAACACATCAAACTCAGTCTTCCTTTCAGACATCTAGTGGTTGTCATTCAAATGACTGTTATAAAATTTTATTGATATTACATTACAGTGCAGTCTTTGAATGATACAAAATACAAGTAAATTACAAAAATTTTACAGGTAAGTTTCAAACTAAGTAAATGAATTTACAGGTCTAATCTATTAATCTCCCTCTTCCTATTCCTCTAGAAACCTTCAGCTAGGATAGAGGGATAGACCTTAGAGGCTTTGCACCAATTGGACTTTTGGAAACTGGAGCTAGTCTATATTTCCTTCTGACTACCAAAGATGCAAACTCTTATTCCTCGTGGGATTTGAAGTTGTTCTCCACACACATTTTCTTGATCTCCTTCTAAAGCGCCATCTCATCCAGATCATTATTCATTAGAGTAGGGGCTTCTTCAGGTGTGAAGTTAGGGATCATAGGATAGGCATCGAACTTCTTGGCATATTTCTTCAGAGCAGTACAGAGCTTTGGCCATGTTGAGGACATAAAATTTATGAATGACTTCTGAGGGGAGCAATCTTTCTCCTTGAGCAATTCCCAGAGATAGTATTTTTCTATAAACTGCTTCTTTGCTCCTCTCCACATATGTCCCATCTCAGCAGGCAAAATTTCCTCAACGAACCATAGCTCTTTTCCCTCCCATACAAATCTTTGCTCAGGTTCCTGCCTAGTCCTTCTCTTCTTGGCTGCAGGTTGATCTTCAGATGGTGCAACCATCTCTTTTCGCTTCAGGTGAGAAGTTCCAGCTTGGATGAGAGGTAAGGTTTGTTCTCTGCTCTTGCCTATGTCTTCTCCCTTATCCTCCCCTTCTTCCCTTTATTCCCCCTGTCTGAACTCAGGAGCTCTGATGTGCTATTTACCCTTTTCTTTCCCCTTTTTGCCAGCAACAACAATAGCTGCTAGTTGCTCCTCCACCCTAGTCCTAAAATCAGACATTCCAAGAGGCATTCTGGAATTCGTGGGTGTTGGAGAGGTTCCCTTCTTATTGATCAGAGCATCCATCTTCAGGTTGAATACTGAAGATCCGGATTCACCTCAGTAGCTATTAATTTGGCAACTGTATCCTCGACAAGCCGTCTGATTAGCTCGGTCAACTCAGGTGAGATAGAAATTGCAGGTACTGCTTGAGGTGAATTTTCACCTGAGTCTTCAACTGCGGCAGGTCTCTTGGCAGTTTACCTGTCTAATTGCAGACTCCTGTCTGCGGGTGGATGATCAGATGGGGTTTTATCTGGGGTCCCCGATCTGTCATCTTCATTTGGATGATGTGAGCTGGAAGCTTGATCAGGTGCTCCATGCTCAACATAATCATATTTCTTATCATCTCCTTCTTTTGCTTCTTCTTCTTTGTCTTCTTCTTTCTCTTCTTCTTTTTCTTCTTCTTTCCCTTCTTCTTTTGCTTCTTTTTCTTGTTCAACAATTTCAACTCCTCCTTGTTCAACTGCAGCTTTTTTCTCAATATTTTCAACTTCTTCAACCGGAGCTCCTTTTTCTGCCTCTCCAGCCACATATTCAACTTTAACTTTCCCAACTTCCTCCTTTATCCCATCAGCCTCCTCTTCAAACATTCCACACGCCAGACCCTCCTTCATTATTTGGAGGATGAATTGGTACATGTTCTGTTTGAAGTGGAGCATGAACCAATCCTCCTCAAGTAGAACCTGCATGTTAGTTTTGTGACAGAATAACATGATAAGTTGTTCTACAGCTATAAGATGTTCCCAGGAGGTCTTATCAACGAGATTTTTAAGTTCAGAAAAGTGTACATCCTAAACTCTCTCCATTCCTCGTACATGTTGATGAAAGAATATTTGAACACTCCTTTCCTTACCAACTTCAGCTGTGCTGCTGAGAGTCCTTGGGGGTTGTTGGTCTTCAGGTTGAATGAATAATTAGCAGCAGGAATCTCAATTATCTCATCTACTTCTTCTTCCTCTGTAATGTCAGGAAGAGTGGGGAGGGGAATGTTGACTATCATCAGCTCTGTTGGTCACGCTGATCTTTAGTCGGGGCAAGTGCAGGGGAGACAACTATCTACATATGAGCAGATGGGTCTTTGGTTGGTGCAGGTGGGCTGTCATGATGCACCTCTTCTTCTCTTGTATCAGAGGAGTAGTTCACTAGGCCTCTCTGTCTCTTTTCTGGTGAAGCTTGAATGTGGACAACCTCCTCTGGTTCAGGTGACTTTCTTTTGAACCGCGTGGACAGTGGGGTGTTGTCATCATCGGAGTCGTTTGCAGAGGGCTTTCCGACTGCAGATGACTTTGGAGCAATCTCAGCTGCAGTTCCCTCAGACTTGTCTGATTCTGTATCCGAGGGGCCTCTATACTCAGGTGGTCCAGAGGACATTTCCTTGATCATTCTTGCAGCTTCTTCCTTCTTGTCTCCAATGGTCTTCATCTTCTCATGGTCCAGATGACCAAGTCTTTTGCTGATTTGGAAAAGGTCCACCTTTCCTTTGGATTTTACAAGATGCTCTAGTATCCAGCTGATTTGAGTTCCGAAAGCAAGCTTTTCTTTGAACTTTTTCTCATCTGCATCCCAACTCACATTATTTACTTCCCGAAGCAACTGCCTGTAGATGTAATCAGGCCAGTTGATTCGTTTTTACTGGATGGGAGCACCCAACACCACGTATTTGGCTGAGGACAGCTGGTCATAACTTCCAGCCATGCCCATGACTATCTTGTTTGTGATGTCAAGGACATATCTATATTCCTTCTTCAGGTCATTCTTTTTGCCATGATTTTGACCTTCGAAGGATCCTTGGGCAGCTTCATCTCGTACCATGTCTCAGTCGAGCTTTATTTGAGAGCCTCAACTGCGATGCCTCGGTTTTCCAAGTGAAAGGCAGATGCGATTGTCTGGGGAGTTATATCGACTTCATCGCCAAGAATCATGCTCGATATGCAGTGCTCCGTCACATGGGCCTCCTTGTAAAAGCAGATAACAACTTCTTTGTACAGCTGCTTGGGGGCGATGTCGGAAAACGGTAGATTCCATTTTTCTTCATCAACCTTATACGGTCGTCATTTCGCCTGTTTGGTTTGTAGCCAGGAGTCCTTTAAAATCGACCACGATACTGAAAATAATATGGTCCTTCAGGAGCTTTAGGTTAACTCCTTCGAAGTAGGTTCCATTTCTGCAAAGAAAGTTTTTCTCTGAGTGTAGTGAAGATTCAAAGGGTTTTTCTGCTTCTGAAAAATTAGGGTTCTAAAAGCTTAAATATGGTAAAGGTTGTGAAATGATTTCCACCACCTTAAATAGCAAGTTGAAAAGATGCTTTGAATTTTTAGTAATAAAAAAATCAACAAGTGGTACGATTTTTGTCGGTTTAAGGAATGACGGTTGAATTTGATTGGACGTCGTGTAGGTAGTGTGAACGTGTGTTTGTCCACGTGTATAAGGAAAATAATATAATAATTGTGTGAAAATATATTTTAGACTTTTGTGGTCTGTATAAATTTCACACCTACCTCCATACAGGTAATGTCTCCAAATCTTCAAGTCATGAACTACCGCTGCTAATTCCAAATCATGAGTAGGGTAGTTCAGATCGTGCGATTTTAACTGTCTCGAAGCATAGGCAACTACCTTGCCCTCCCGAAGTATTGATCAAATACACGTCTGATCTCGTACCTAATCAGCCTCACGAAGTACATCTCGTGTGCACGGTTCAATAAGAGGTCGAAACCAACATATGCAACACATACCCATCCCGAAAATCCTATACATGAACGATCAGAACGTATCTGACTCCAGATATGCCACGATACAACATGACAACAATTCTCGAAGAAACACATATCCAACAAGGATCAAAAGACTTTTCAAGAGGCAACAATAACTCGATCATGAAAGACCGACATGACCACAATATCGTATTCCGTCAGACAACAGTTCACAGCATGCTCAACAATGCATATAGTAATAGCACATAAACTCCCAAGGCAGCAGCCAAGGGTCACAGAAGCATCTACTCAGGAATACTCCGGACAATATCACATAAACTCCCAATGCAGCAGCCAAGGGTCACGGAAGCATCTACTTAGGAATACTCCAGACATAGGTGCCATTTAGGTCTTATCCCCTAACACATTTCTATACGGGTACCATACAGGTTTTATCCCCTACACATTGGCCCCACAGATTACAGCTCAAAGAAAGAGCACATCACAAAACATAACAAACAATGGTGCACACTCACCACATGAAATATCAACACACACATGCAATAATGCAACAGGATGATTATCATAATCTAGCAATATTAAATTACCTCAAGCTGGAGACGCTAACCTTTTGTTGTGGGAAAATCCCTCACAATATGCCGCAAGTGCATGGTGTCAACAAGTAATAAAGTGATAAGTAGAGTATCGTTCCCTTGAGGACTAATTTCACTAAGTACCAAAATGTAGTCAACTCACAATTTTATTTGAAGAACAATTAAAAGGAATTTATACCTAAATAATAGTACTAATAATAATAATAATACTAATAAGGGAGTAGGATTATGATTTTCACCTCAAACAATCAAGAATGATATTTATTCAATTCAATTCACTTTTATTCAATTGATTGTAATCCAGGAATTCCTAAATTATTCTAAAGCCTTTCCCAAGGTCGATAGAAAATACTACGAATTATTAACTCGATATATCCCTATTCGAATTAGATAATTAATAGCTAAAATAGTTCAAGAATCCCCACAATAACAGGCTTCACAATTCGTATGAGTATATCCCTATCTCACAAAAATTATGATTCGTCTCACAAGAACTATGCCTAAATTTCATCTCCCGAATCCATAAAGACATTCAAAACAAATTAACTGTTGGCCAGACAATTAAAAAGCATTAAGAACAGTAAGAAGAATCCAATTCAATAGAATAACAAGTAAATCGAAATAATAATAAATAATCAAACCGTCATGTAATCGGCTACAATCAAAATCCTACTCGAATAGATCTAGAAACTACGATACGGAAAAATTAAGAAAAACCGTAGGGATCCGTGGTCTTGTCGTCGCCCACAAATCTCCTCTTTTGGTGTTCTTCAATCCCGTCCTCTGTTCTTCCCGATCGATCCCCCTTAGATGATGATTCCCCCCTCTCTGTTCAGCCATTCAATGCTTATTTATATCAGTCCTAAGCCTCCAAAACGCGTCCGTGTGATTAGGTCGAGAATAGGCTCCAAAACGGCCCAAATCCGCGCGGAGCACACCAAAACCGCCCCATGTGCCGCGGCTCACGGGGCACAGCGGGATGCCTGGGCGCTGTTTATTTCTTCTGGGCCGCGGCTCACTATATCTGTGCCGCGGCTCAGAGTACAGTTTACTCTGGTGCCTGCTGGTCCTCTGCGTATGCCGCGGCTCACTTGGTTTGTGCCGCGGCTCATGACCAAAAAGTGCTGTTTTCGCCCGTTTTTCATCGTTTTGGCTTCCGGACTCTGATTTCCTCCAAAACATATAAGAATAGTGCATTAAAAGCTCATTTATGCTGATTTAGGCTCAAGATGGATATAAAATAATGATATAAAAGCGCATAAAAATACGCCTAACAAATACCACCAAACTTGAGCCTTTGCTTGTCCTCAAGCAAAAATTATAACTTTTAAACAAAATGTATCGTGAATAATCATGCAAGTCCATAGTGCTCAACTTAATAAATACTACCCTGAAAATCTCAAAGAATAGTACAAGTATCGTAATAGCGAGTCACATCCAGGACACTGATTCCACTAAGTAACCAACTTCAGTCCTAATCAATCGTTCATGAAGAAAATCCAGCTCAAAGATTAACAAGCGCGAATTTAACCGACCGTCAATATGAAGGGTTAGATTAAACAAGCCAATTCGCCCAGTCCCACAGTCTAGTGGCAAAATTCAAGAGTTTCATTATCAAAATTATTCCTAGGACAGCATTCCCTTATGTATGATCAATAATATGATTCGAGTTAACCACTAGGTTTCGGCTCTTGGGATATTTCATCGGGATGATCCTAGGGTGGATTTACATTCTCATGTATCTGGGAACCGTTTGACGTAAAAGACACTCATGGGGCACTTGGATGCTTCAAGTTACTAAGCCCCCTCTACAGCGGAGAAAAAACTCGAATAGCAATTCCCGCATGTCCGATTCAAGGTCGCTGTTTTACGCGAGAGTAAACAACGGGTCACGTGAATACCCCCGGTTACTAGGCTTCCCATCATCGGTAATGTCATATTCCTAAATTATTAATCTATTTAGGGTCGTCGTTTTATGCGAGAGTAAACAACGGGTCATGTGAATACCCCCGGTTACTAGATTTCCCATCATATAACAACTACTATCTCGATTTTTTTTTAGAAAAACTGTCCGACTCTAAACTCAATCCAAGTGCCAACAAGACTCATATTACTGGACGACTAGCTACGCGAAAAGTTTAACCAAACGTATAAACGGCGATTTAAAAACACGTATGTCTCCTTTCTTATCTGCTAAGATTTCTACAAAAACGATAAAATTTCGGACCTAAATGAATACTTCAACAGAAACAGAAATCGCTGACTGCAACTAAACTAAAACTCAACCGTTTCTCCCCGAGAAATCAGTATCGTAACATCAGTTTTACACACGGAAGCACAAAAAAATTCACGAAAAATTCACGTTTGCAAAAACCATCAACAGCATGCAAAGACAATAAAGCAATGATGAAATCGCAATTTATAACCAAGAAAATCAATTCCACTACACATAAAATCATCAACAATAAAGCTCATGTGAAAATAAAGGAGATAAGGAAAAGGGAAACTTATTCCAAATGTCTTCTTGAACGCCAGCACATGTCTGAGTGGATACTTCAAATAATGCCTAACATCACGAGGGACCCCCAAACTTAGTCTCTAGTCATGAAATAACAATAGACATTAAACCAAGAAAGACTAGAATACAAAGGATAATACTCATTTGGGGTTAAAATATTAGAGAGATAAGGGCCAACAAAAATACGAATCCAAACGAAATAACAAAACAAAGAAAAAAATTAATAACGAAAAATCAAATAAAAACAACTAACTAGAAAGCAAGTAAAAATGATGGGTTGCCTCCCATCAAGCGCTCTATTTTACGTCTTGAGCACGACGTGGCAAAAAGAATTTAACGTGGCTTCTTTATAGGGAGATTGCCAAATGCCCCCTTCTTGCAATCTATAAGCCTCTTATTTCACAAGGGAGGCTTTGGATCATGCCCGGTTGCCAAAAATAATGAATAAGAATACTTATGCGGACAACCAAAAAATGATGGAAGAATATAATAATGATAAGGCATGAAAAAATAAGCAGAGTTCGAATGGGTAAATAATAAAGACTTATCATGCACAACCTCATTAGAACTCATGGTATCAGCCTCAACAGAATCAAAAGTAATAGGATCAATCTCTCCCATTATGGATTTAGGAAAGATTATGCGCGGCACCGTTAATAAATTTTTTGGCACAAAAGTGTTCACCTTATTAGTCGAAGTTTGATGACAATTTAATGAAATTTCTTTGGAAACATCATCAGTGGTAACTTCTTCTATAGGCTCATCACACTTTATGTAATTATCGGGTGCTGGGGGATCGACCCTAAAACTTAGCATGTCTTTATTCTCAACCTCCCCCTCAACTTCACTACTAAATATATTAGCTGAAAAATAACCATAGTGAATCTCAAGACCACGACGTGCACATTCTATCTCTAAAAGAGTACTATCAGGATTTTTGAGAACGTCTACACATTGTTCAAGCATGGTCTTTTGTTTTGACGGAGGGGACTGACTGACCCTATTTGGCAAATTATTAAGAACATCGAAATTAATGAAATGCCAAGGGCCACGATACTCAAAGGAAAACATAATAAAAATAAAGAGACTAAAGAAAAAAACTTCAAATTAAAAATAGAGTCGCTTGGTAATGATATTAGCGAAAAATCAGTCCCCGGCAACGGTGCCAAAAACTTGTTGTGAGAAAATCCCTCACAATATGCCGCAAGTGCACGGTGTCAACAAGTAATAAAGTGATAAGTAGAGTATCGTTCCCTCGAGGACTGATTTCACTAAGTACCAAAATGTAGTCAACTCACAATTTTATTTGAAGAACAATTAAAAGGAATTTATACCTAAATAATAGTACTAATAATAATAATAATACTAATAAGGGAGTAGGATTATGATTTTCACCTCAAACAATCAAGAATGATATTTATTCAATTCAATTCACTTTTATTCAATTGATTGTAAGCCAGGAATTCCTAAATTATTCTAAAGCCTTTCCCAAGGTCGATAGAAAATACTACGAATTATTAACTCGATATATCCCTATTCGAATTAGATAATTAATAGCTAAAATAGTTCAAGAATCCCCACAATAACAGGCTTCACAATTCGTATGAGTATATCCCTATCTCACAAAAATTATGATTCGTCTCACAAGAACTATGCCTAAATTTCATCTCCCAAATCCATAAAGACATTCAAAACAAATTAACTGTTGGCCAGACAATTAAAAAGCATTAAGAACAGTAAGAAGAATCCAATTCAATAGAATAACAAGTAAATCGAAATAATAATAAATATTCAAACCGTCATGTAATCGGCTACAATCAAAATCCTACTCGAATAGATCTAGAAACTACGATACGGAAAAATTAAGAAAAACCGTAGGGATCCGTGGTCTTGTCGTCGCCCACAAATCTCCTCTTTTGGTGTTCTTCAATCCCGTCCTCTGTTCTTCCCGATCGATCCCCCCTAGATGATGATTCCCCCCTCTCTGTTCAGCCCTTCAATGCTTATTTATATCAGTCCTAAGCCTCCAAAATGCATCCGTGTGATTAGGTCGAGAACAGGCTCCAAAACGGCCCAAATCCGCGCGGAGCACACCAAAACCGCCCCGTGTGCCGCGGCTCACTTAATCTGTGCCGCGGCTCATGGGGCACAGCGGGATTCCTGGGCGCTGTTTATTTCTTCTGGGCCGCGGCTCACTATATCTGTGCCGCGGCTCAGAGTACAGTTTACTCTGTGCCTGCTGGTCCTCTGCGTGTGCCGCGGCTCACTTGGTTTGTGCCGCGGCTCATGACCAAAAACTGCTGTTTTCGCCCGTTTTTCATCGTTTTGGCTTCCGGACTCCGATTTCCTGCAAAACATATAAGAATAGTGCATTAAAAGCTCATTTATGCTGATTTAGGCTCAAGATGGATATAAAATAATGATATAAAAGCGCATAAAAATACGCCTAACACCTTTCCACGACCAACATCCCTAAATGAATACACGGTTATCCGAATAATCCAAAATGAAGTGCAGTCCATTACTAATACCAACCACCACCTCGAGTTGAATGTCGGCATGATAGCTAGCCTTGATATCTAATCTCTCACACAATTGTCCAAATATAATTCACGTCTCCGTTTCCACTAGACTTATTTAAAATCATATACATTATGGTTTAGCTTAATCCAAGCATAATACACATACCATTACCCCGGCAATTCATATTCCATGATACCATTGCTATATGAATCATAAATGAAATGAAAACGAAATCATTCATTTAAATATTATGGACTGAGCAAGCATAACTTGCCTCGATACCGATACGATGAAGTCGTGACCAATCCCGTCATCTTCATCTACAAGCCCCGCAGCCCCAACCAAGGTGATTCATGCGTCCTCCAATTCCAATCACAGCACAACGGTTAATAATCAACGATCACTTAACGCAACCTAGCGCAATGATCAATTAACAATACGTTCGATAACAATCAATACAACCGATATAACCAACTAATCAAACTCAACGGTTCAACGACATTTCGTTCATATGAAACCAACCATATCAACTCTTAACAATACTAATACAAGCCGAAATTCGATAATCAATAATTCTAACAATGTATTCAACATTCTTGGTTCCAACTTCAATCTTAATTACGAATTAACACGGCTCATCTTTGCAAATTCATTGGAATAAAATTACCGATTATCATCATGAATAATCATAGGCCAAAATTAACCGTAGTCCTTCCCAATTCCATAAAATCACGACATGTAGAATTCAAGTGTTCTTCAAGAATATGAATCAATCCATAATCATGTTTGTAGCCAACAAAACGACATGATTCAGTGGGTTCTGTCATCTAACCCATCATTTAATTCTTAATCCAAGGTATTTATCATCATGTTCCTTAACATACGATTCATACAACTTCAAGAATCACAACAACGACACCGTAACCATCATCATACGAGGAAGATGTCAACAACAACATCAAAATTTGAAGTAGAAAAGAGGGATTATCCAACATACCTCTTGAATATAATAATACCATCAAACACTTGAAGAATCATCAATATCTCTTCTTCTCAAGCTCCAATCCCATGTTCCCAAGCTCAAAATCAACTTAGAAGAATCACGAATCCATTTCTGAGGGTTGGATGTGAAAAATGAAGTGAACTACTGGAGAGAAATGAAATGACGAGCGCCCACTTATAAAACATTTCTGTTCGTTACGTACGTAACATGTCCAAGTTAACGTACGTAACAACCTATTACGTGCGCTATTTTTCCTTGGTAGCGTACGTAATGACAGTCCAGAGTTAACTAACTCATTTCGTGTACTTCCTTACGTACGTAACCATTTCCACATAACGTACGTAATACGTACATTGACTTGCTATAGTAACACACCTTCTTAACGTATGTAATGATACATCCTTAATGTATGTAAGGCTCGAAGTTGACTCGCTCGCGCCGAAAGCTACCGACACCGGGCCCACCTGCCGACCACGACTCGATCCTGTCTGATTCCCTTCTTAACATACGTTATGTACCAAACTTAATGTACGTTAAGCTTGCTTATTTGCGTACGTAATCTTCATCACTTAACGTATGTAATGGCTTTCATACTTAGCCATTTTTCTCTTGTTTGTCGTCTCAATATACTGAATACGTACACGTGACATACTGAATACATATGCTCGTTCCGATAACATTCTCATACGATATATCTGATGTACCCCCAAATGCAATCGTCGACCAAGTACGACAATTATACTAATAGTCATACAGTATGTCCGACATCGAAAAACACATCAAGCATGTAATATCCTAGAATTAAATATAGCCTCAATAGATATACTGGCACGTCTGTCATAGTTCCCAAAAGTATCCTCCCATGCTGTGTTGGTCCCACTCTGTACAGTGCAACTCAGATAAAATAATGCGAAAAATCGTAGCGAAATTCTAGGATATTACATATCTTCGCACTTAAATAAGTTTCGTCCTCGAAATCCTGTCATAACCAATATCTCAAAATCACGTCACCATGCTCAAATAATCATCATGAAAACTGAATAACTGAAAGAACATACTTACAGGTCCGTGAAGTTGATGATCTCCCGTGATACTAGCATACGACCCCCATACACAGTCTCAACACAATAACAACACACCGGCATCGCAAATATGGTGATTTGAAAATGTTTCAAAAATTTTGGAATCTCCAAAAATCAGTTTGACTCAAAAGTCCGAAAATTATTGTTAAAAGTCACGCTACTACCGCACTGGTAGAGCCACATAACACACATGCCCGGGTTTTACGAAACCCAAGCTCTGATACCATCTTCTGTAATACCCCCAAAACTGACCGGGAATATTACAGCGCCGTGTGCCCCATATTGGAACCCATAAGGCTAAAATCATTTTCGCATACGTTTAAAAATGCCAAAAGGCCAATGACGGTAACGTTTTAAATACTCAAATATTTTTCAAAATGTTGTTCTCACTTACCGTCAGAAAATACCATTTGAAAGTACAAGGCAACGACGCCAAAAGGGCATTTAGAAAGTAAACACGAGTTGGAAAAATACTGAAAGCCATTATAAAATTACACACGCAGCGGGAAGAGATATAAATAAATTCATTTGCAGTGGAATTTAAAAAAAAAACAGAAGGAACACTCGAATCCCAATAACCACGCCATAGCCAGTATCACCGGAAAGCTCATCCCTTCACGACCGCTACTAGCCCGAACTCCAAGTACCTAAAAGATAAAGCCCATGACGGGGTCAGCCACAATACTCAACAATGATAACGATCACATCACAAAAACAATTACATATCAATGTATTTACAAGGTAAGAATATTTCCAATGTAATCTTACCGGCATAACCTTACCAACCCATCACAATCCATATCAAATCAGTCCTTACCATAATCCACGTCTCACGTCCTTAAGTGACGAATGAATTCAAAAGTAACCATCTGTATAGTATCCGAAACGATACCAAGATCCTCAAACAAAAACATATCTCCAGTATGGAATAATCTGGCCAAGTCCGATTCTGTCCACTGGATCGCACGATCGGATCCCATTTCTGATAAAACTGATATCACACGGCACATCTGTAAACCAACTATCTCGAGGCAATGGCAAGTCCCGGATATCAATACAAAGCATGAATGCTCACACAATCAATAATGATAAACAATCAATGCATCAAAACGGAGATATCAATGACATAACTCCTCACAAGATCGACAAAGGATCAACCACGAACGCGAATACCATGATGTGGTAACTCCAACAAGATCGATGAAGGATCAACAGCCGAGAATACCAACAATACGGTAAACCCCAATAAGATCAATATATAGACAATAACCGACAATACCAACAACACGGTAAACTCCAATAAGATCAATAGAGAGACAATAACCGACAATACCGACAACACGGTAAACTCCGATAAGATCAATAAAGAGACAATAACCGACAATACCGACGACACGGTAAACTCCAATAAGATCAATAGAGAGACAATAACCGACAATACCGACAACACTGTAAACTCCAATAAGATCAATAGATAGACAATAACCGACAATACCGACGACATGGTAAACTCCAATAAGATTAATAAAGGGACAATAGCCGAAAATACCGGCGACACGGTAAACTCCAACAAGAACAATAATGGATCGACAACCGAGGATACCGACGACACGGTAAACTCCAACAGGAATCAATCAAGGACCAATAACGAATGATATTACCAATGATAAGGGGAACTCCAAACGAGATCAGTAAAGGGTCAACGGGGATAGATATATGAGAGAATAAAACCTTGAACCATATACAAATCATATATACGGGATTTCAAGACAACCCGCTATCGAACAGATCCGATTATACATGGACTGTGAACGACCAATCAACAAGGCTCAAGATGGACGTCACGATACGCCCGATCCGGACATGTGTCCGTATACAATCCAACCACGGGTATTGATCAAATACACGTCTGGTCTCGTACCTAATCATCCTCACGAAGTACGTCTCGTGTGCATGGTTCAATATGAGGTCGAAACCAACATATGCTACACGTACCTGTCCCGAAAATCCTACACATGAACGATCAGAACGTATCTGACTCCAAATATGCCACGATGCAACATGACAATAATTCTCGAAGAAACGCATATCCAACATGGATCAAAAGACTTTCCAAGAGGCAACAATAACTCGATCATGAAAGACCGACATGACCACAATATCGTATTCCATCAGACAACAGTTCACAGCATGCTCAACAATGCATATAGTAATAGCACATAAACTCCAAAAGCAGCAGCCAAGGGTCACAGAAGTATCTACTCAGGAATACTCCGGACAATATCACATAAACTCCTAAGGCAGCATCTAAGGGTAATGGAAGCATCTACTCAGGAATACTCCAGACATAGGTGCCATTTAGGTCTTATCCCCTAACACATTTCCATACAGGTACCATACAAGTTTTATCCCCTAAACATCGGCCCCACAAATTACAACTCAAAGAAAGAGCACATCACAAAACGTAGCAAATAATGGTGCACACTCACCACATGAAATATCAACACACACATGCAATAATGCAACAGGATGATTATCATAATCTAGAAATACTAAATTACCTCAAGCTGGAGACGCTAAACTTTCCACGACCAACATCCCTAAACGAATACACGGTTATCCGAATAATCCAAAATGAAGTGCAGTCCATTACTAATACCAACCACCACCTCGAGTTGAATGTCGGCATGATAGCTAGCCTTGATATCTAATCTCTCACACAATAGTCCAAATATAATTCACGTCTCTGTTTCCACTAGACTTCTTCAAAATCATATATGTTATGGTTTATCTTAATCCAAGCATAATACACATACCATTACCCCGACAATTCATATTCCATGATACCATTGCTATATGAATCATAAATGAAATGAAAACGAAATCATTCATTCAAATATTATGGACTGAGCAAGCATAACTTGCCTCAATACCGATACGATGAAGTCGTGACCAATCCCGTCATCTTCATCTACAAGCCCCGCAGCCCCGACCAAGGTGATTCATGCGTCCTCCAATTCCAATCGCAGCACAACGGTTAATCATCAACGATCACTTAACGCAACCTAGCGCAATGATCAATTAACAATACGTTCGATAACAATTAATACAACCGATATAACCAACTAATCAATCTCAACGGTTCAACGACATTTCGTTCATATGAAACCAACCATATCAACTCTTAACAATACGAATACAAGCCAAAATTCGATAATCAATAATTCTAACAATGTATTCAACATTATTGGTTCCAACTTCAATCTTAATTACGGATTAACACGGCTCATATTTGTAAATTCATTGGAATAAAATTACCCATTATCAGCATGAATAATCATAGGCCAAAATTAACCGTAGTGCTTCCCAATTCCATAAAATCACGACATGTATAATTCAAGTGTTCTTCAAGAATATGAATCAATCCATAATCATGTTTGTAGCCAACAAAACGACATTATTTGGTGGGTTCTATCATCTAACCCATCATTTAATTCTTAATCCAAGGTATTTGTCATAATGTTCCTTAACATACGATTCATATAACTTCAAGAATCACAACAACGACACCGTAACCATCATCATACGAGGAAGATGTCAACAACAACATCAAAATTTGAAGTAGAAGAGAGGGATTATCCAACATACCTCTTGAAGGTAATAATACCATCAAACACTTGAAGAATCATCAATATCTCTTATTCTCAAGCTCCAATCCCATGTTCCCAAGCTCAAAATCGACTTAGAAGAATCAAGAATCCATTTCTGAGGGTTGGAGGTGAAAAACGAAGTGAACTTCCGGAGAGAAATGAAATGACGAGCGTCCACTTATAAAACATTTCTGTTCATTACGTACGTAACATGTCCAAGTTAACGTACGTAACAACCTATTACGTGCGCTATTTTTCCTTGGTAGCGTACGTAATGATAGTCCAGAGTTAACTGACTCATTTCGTGTACTTCCTTACGTACGTAACCATTTCCACATAATGTACGTAATACGTACGTTGACTTGCTACAGTAACACACCTTCTTAACGTACGTAATGATACATCCTTAACGTACGTAAGGCTCGAAGTTGACTCTCTCGCGCCGAAGCTACCGACACCGGGCCCACCTGCCGACCACGACTCGATCCTGTCTGATTCCCTTCTTAACGTACGTTATGTACTAAACTTAACGTATGTTAAGCTTGCTTATTTACGTACGTAAGCTTCATCACTTAACGTACGTAATGGCTTTCATACTTGGCCATTTTGCTCCTGTTTGTCGTCTCAATATACTGAATACGTACACGCGACATACTGAATACATAGGCTCGTTCCGATAACATTCTCATACGATATATCTGATGTACGATACCCCCAAATGCAATCGTCGACCAAGTACGACAATTATACAAATAGTCATACAGTATGTCCGACATCGAAAAACACATCAAGCATGTAATATCCTAGAATTAAATATAGCCTCAATAGATATACTGGCACGTCTGTCACAGTTCCCAAAAGTATCCTCCCATACTGTATCGGTCCCACTCTGTACAGTGCAACTCAGATAAAATAATGCGAAAAATCATAGCGAAATTCTAGGATATTACATACCTTCCCACTTAAATAAGTTTCGTCCTCGAAACTCAAAATCCTGTCATAACCAATATCTCAAAATCACGTCACCATGCTCAAATAATCATCATCAAAACTGAAAGACTGAAAGAACATACTTATAGGTCCGTGAAGTTGATGATCTCCCGTGATACTAGCATACGACCCCCATACACAGTCTCAACACAATAACAACACACCGACATCGCAAATATGGTGATTTGAAAATATTTCAAGAATTTTGGAATCTCCAAAAATCAGTTTGACTCAAAAGTCGGAAAATTATTTTTAAAAGTCACGCTACTACCGCACTGGTAGAGCCACATAACACACATGCCCGGGTTTTACGAAACCCAAGCTCCGATACCATCTTCTGTAACACCCCCAAAACTGACCGAGAATATTATAGCACCGTGGGCCCCATATTGGAACCCATAAGGCTAAAATAATTTTCGCAAACGTTTAAAAATGCCAAAAGGCCAATGACGGTAACGTTTTAAATGCTCAAATATTTTTCAAAATGTTGTTCTCACTTACCGTCAGAAAATACCATTTGAAAGTACAAGGCAAAGATGCCAAAAGGGCATTTAGAAAGTAAACACGAGTTGGAAAAATACTGAAAGCCATTATAAAATTACACACACAGCGGATAGAGACATAATTAAATACATTTGCAGCGGCATTTAAAAAAACCAGAAGGAACAATCGAATCCCAATAACCATGCCGTAGCCAGTATCACCGGAAAGCTCATCCCTTCACGGCCGCTACTAGCTCGAACTCCAAGTACCTAAAAGATAAAGCCCACGACGGGGTCAACCATAATACTCAACAATGATAACCATCACATCACAAAAACAATTACATATCAATGTAATTACAAGGTAAGAATATTTCCAATATAATCTTAGCGGCATAACCTTACCAACCCATCACATTCCATATCAAATCAGTCCTTACCATAATCCACGTCTCACGTCCTTAAGTGACGAATGAATTCAAAAGTAACCATCTGTATAGTATCCGAAACGATACCAAGATCCTCAAACATAGACATATCTCTAATATGGAATAATCCGACCAAGTCCGATTCTGTCCGCTGGATCGCATGATCGGATCCCAATTCTGATAAAAC
Source organism: Orobanche coerulescens (assembly GCA_033398695.1). NCBI lineage: Eukaryota > Viridiplantae > Streptophyta > Magnoliopsida > Lamiales > Orobanchaceae > Orobanche > Orobanche coerulescens. The sequence continues at coordinate 47,052,241 of CM065819.1, read as the reverse complement.
CGATATCACACGGCACATCTGTAAACCAACTATCCCGAGACAATGGCAAGTCCCGGATATCAATACAAAGCATGAATGCTCACACAATCAATAATGATAAACAATCAATGCATCAAAACGGATATATCAATCACATGATAACTCCTCACAAGATCGACAAAGGATTAACCACGAACAACAATACCATGATGTGGTAACTCCAACAAGATCGATGAAGGATCAACAGCCGGGAATACCAACAATACGGTAAACCCCAATAAGATCAATAGAGAGACAATAACCGACAATACCAACAACATGATAAACTCCAATAAGATCAATAGAGAGACAATAGAGAGACAATAACCGACGACACGGTAAACTCCAATAAGATCAATAGAGAGACAATAACCGACAATACCGACAACACAGTACACTCCATTAAGATCAATAGAGAAACAATAACCGACAATACTGACAACACGGTAAACTCCAATAAGATTAATAAAGGGACAATAGCCGAGAATATCGGCGACACGGTAAACTCCAACAAGAACAATGAGGGATGAACAACCGAGGATACCGACGACACGGTAAACTCCAACAGGAATCAATCAAGGACCAATATCGAACGATATTACCAATGATAGGGGGAACTCCAAACGAGATCAGTAAAGGGTCAACAGGGATAGATATATGAGAGAATGAAATCTTCAACCATATACAAATCATATATACGGGATTTCAAGACAACCCGACTATCGAATAGATCCGATTATACATGGACTGTGAACGACCAATCAACAAGGCTCAATATGGACGTCACGATACGCCCGATCCGGACATGTGTCCATATACAAGCCAACCACGGGTATTGATAAAATACACGTCTAGTCTCGTACCTAATCAGCCTCACGAAGTACGTCTCGTGTGCACGGTTCAATATGAGTTCGAAACCAACATATGCTACACGTACCCGCCCCGAAAATCCTACACATAAACGATCAGAACGTATCTGACTCCAGATATGCCATGATGCAACATGACAACAATTCTCGAAGAAACGCATATCCAACAAGGATCAAAAGACTTTCCAAGAGGCAACAATAACTCGATCATGAAAGACCGACACAACCACAATATCGTATTCCGCCAGACAATAGTTCACAGCATGCTCAACAATGCATATAGTAATAGCACATAAACTCCCAAGGCAGCAGCTAAGGGTCACGGAAGCATCTACTCAGGAATACTTCGGACAATATCACATAAACTCCCAAGGCAGCGCCAAGGGTCACGGAAGCATCTACTCAAGAGTACTCCGGACAAGGTGCCATTTAGGTCTTATCCCATAACACATTTCCATACGGGTACCATACAGGTTTTATCCTCTACACATCGGCCCCACATATTACAGCTCAAAGAAAGAGCACATCACAAAACGTAACAAACAATGGCGCACACTCACCACATGAAATATCAACACACACACGCAATAATGCAACAGGATGATTATAATAATCTAGCAATATTAAATTACCTCAAGCTGGAGATGCTAACTTTTCCACGACTAACATCCCTGAACGAATACATGGTTATCCGAATAATCCAAAATGAAGTGCAGTCCATTACTAATACCAACCACCACCTCGAGTTCAATGTCGGCATGATAGCTGGCCTTGATATCTAATATCTCACACAATAGTCCAAATATAATTCACGTCTCCGTTTCCACTAGACTTCTTTAAAATCATATACGTTATGGTTTATCTTAATCCAAGCATAATACACATACCATTACCCCATCAATTCATATTCCATGATGCCATTGCTATATGAATCATAAATGAAATGAAAATGAAATCATTCATTAAGTATTATGGACTGAGCAAGCATAACTTGCCTCGATACCGATACGATGAAGTCATGACCAATCCCGTCATCTTCATCTACAAGCCCCGCAGCCCCGACCAAGGTGACTCATGTGTCCTCCAATTCCAATCGCAGCACAATGGTTAATCATCAACGATCACTTAACGCAACCTAGCGCAATGATCAATTAACAATACGTTCAATAACAATCAATACAACCGATATAACCAACTAATTAAACTCAACGGTTTAACGACATATTGATCATACGAAACCAACCATATCAACTCTTAACAATAGGAATACAAGCCGAAATTCGATAATCAATAATTCTAACATTGTATTCAACATTCTTGGTTCCGACTTCAATCTTAATTACGGATTAACACGGCTCATCTTTGTAAATTCATTAGAATAAAATTACCGATTATCATCATGAATAATCATAGGCCAAAATTAACCGTAGTCCTTCCCAATTCCATAAAATCACGACATGTATAATTCAAGTGTTCTTCAAGAATATGAATCAATCCATAATCATGTTTGTAGCCAACAAAACGACGTGATTTGGTGGGTTCTATCATCTAACCCATCATTTAATTCTTAATCCAAGGTATTTATCATCATGTTCCTTAACATACGATTCATACAACTTCAAGAATCACAACAACACCACCATAACCATCATCATACGAGGAAGATATCAACAACAACATCAAAATTCGAAGTAGAAGAGAGGAATTATCCAACATACCTCTTTAATATGAATAATACCATCAAACACTTAAAGAATCATCAATATCTCTTCTTGTCAAGCTCCAATCCCATGTTCCCAAGCTCAAAATCGACTTAGAAGAATCAAGAATCCATTTCTGAGGGTTGGAGGTGAAAAACGAAGTGAACTTCCGGAGAGAAATGAAATGACGAGCGTCCACTTATAAAACATTTTTGTTCGTTACGTACGTAAAATGTCCAAGTTAACGTACGTAACAACCTATTACGTGCGCTATTTTTCCTTGGTAGCGTACATAATGACAGTCCAGAGTTAACTGACTCATTTCGTGTACTTCTTTACGTACGTAACCATTTCCACATAACGTACGTAATACGTACATCGACTTGCTACAGTAACACACCTCCTTAACGTACGTAATGATACATCTTTAACGTACGTAAGGCTCGAAGTTGACTCGCTCGCGCCGAAAGATACCGACACCGGGCCCACCTGCCGACCACGACTCGATCCTGTCTGATTCCCTTCTTAACGTACGTTATGTACTAAACTTAACGTAGGTTAAGCTTTCTTATTTACGTACGTAAGCTTCATCACTTAACGTACGTAATGGCTTTCATACTTAGCCATTTTGCTCCTGTTTGTCGTCTCAATATACTGAATACGTACACGCGACATACAAAATACATATGCTCGTTCCGATAACATTCTCATATGATATATCTGATGTACGATACCCCCAAATGCAATCGTCGACCAAGTACGACAATTATACAAATAGTCATACAATATGTCCGACATCGAAAAACACATCAAGCATGTAATATCCTAGAATTAAATATAGCCTCAATAGATATACTGGCACATCTGTCACAGTTCCCAAAAGTATCCTCCCATACTGTGTCGGTCCCACTCTGTCCAGTGCAGCTCAGATAAAAATAATGCGAGAAATCGTAGCAAAATTCTAGGATATTACATATCTTCCCACTTAAATAAGTTTCGTCCTCGAAATCCTGTCATAACCAATATCTCAAAATCACGTCACCATGCTCAAATAATCATCATCAAAATTGAATAACTGAAAGAACATACTTACAGGTCCGTGAAGTTGATGATCTCCCGTGATACTATCATACGACCCACATACACAGTCTCGACACAATAACAACACACCGGCATCGCAAATATGGTGATTTGAAAATATTTCAAAAATTTTGGAATCTCCAAAAATCAGTTTGACTCAAAAGTCGGAAAATTATTTTTAAAAGTCACGCTACTACTGCACTGGTAGAGCCACATAACACACATGCCCGGGTTTTACGAAACCCAAGCTCCGATACCATCTTCTGTAACACCCCCAAAACTGACCGAGAATATTATAGCACCGTGGGCCCCTTATTGGAATCCATAAGGCTAAAATAATTTTCGCAAACATTTAAAAATGCCAAAAGGCCAATGACGGTAACGTTTTAAATACTCAAATATTTTTCAAAATGTTGTTCTCACTTACCGTCAGAAAATACCATTTGAAAGTACAAGGCAAAGACGCCAAAAGGGCATTTAGAAAGTAAACACGAGTTAGAAAAATACTGAAAGCCATTATAAAATTACACACGCAACGGATAGAGACATAATTAAATACATTTGCAGCGGCATTTAAAAAAACCCAGAAGGAACAATCGAATCCCAATAACCATGTCGTAGCCAGTATCACCAAAAAGCTCATCCCTTCACGACCGCTACTAGCTCGAACTACAAGTACCTAAAAGATAAAGCCCACGACGGGGTCAGCCATAATACTCAACAATGATAACCATCACATCATAAAAACAATTACATATCAATGTAATTACATGGTAAGAATATTTCCCATATAATCTTACCGGCATAACCTTACCAACCCATCACAATCCATATCAAATCAGTCCTTACCATAATCCACGTCTCACGTCCTTAAGTGACGAATCAATTCAAAAGTAACCTTCCGTATAGTATCCGAAACGATACCAAGATCCTCAAACATAAACATATCTCCAATATGGAATAATCTGGCCAAGTCCGATTCTGTCCGCTGGATCGCATGATTGGATCCCAATTATGATAAAACCGATATCACACGGCACATCTGTAAACCAACTATCCCGAGACAATGGCAAGTCCCGAATATCAATACAAAGCATGAATGCTCACACAATCAATAATGATAAACAATCAATGCATCAAAACGGAGATATCAATGACATGATAACTCCTCACAAGATCGACAAAGGGTCAACCACGAACGAGAATACCATGATGTGGTAACTCCAACAAGATCGATGAAGGATCAACATCCTGGAATACCAACAATACGGTAAACCCCAATAAGATCAATAGAGAGACAATAACCGACAATGCCAACAACACGGTAAACTCCAATAAGATCAATAGAGAGACAATAGAGAGACAATAACCGACAATACCGACGACACGATAAACTCCAATAAGATCAATAGAGAGACAATAACGGACAATACCGACAACACGGTAAACTCCAATAAGATCAATAGAGAGACAATAACCGACAATATTGATGACACAGTAAACTCCAATAAGATTAATAAAGGGATAATAGTAGAGAATACCGGCGACACGGTAAACTCCAACAAGAACAATGAGGGATCAAAAACGGAGGATACCGACGACACGGTATTGATCAAATACACGTCTGGTCTCGTACCTAATCAGCCTCACGAAGTACGTCTCATATGCACAGTTCAATATGAGGTCGAAACCAACATATGCTACACGTACCCTCCCCAAAAATCCTATACATGAACGATCAGAACGTATCTGACTCCAGATATGCCACGATGCAACATGACAACAATTCTCGAAGAAACGCATATCCAACAAGGATCAAAAGACTTTCCAAGAGGCAACAATAACTCGATTATGAAAGACCGACACGACCACAATATCGTATTCCGCCAGACAACAGTTCACAGCATGCTCATCAATGCATATAGTAATAGCACATAAACTCCCAAGGCAGCAACCAAGGGTCACGGAAGCATCTACTCAGGAACACTCCGGACAATATCATATAAACTCCCAAGGCAGCAGCCAAGGGTCACGGAAGCATCTACTCAGGAATACTCCGGACATAGGTGCCATTTAGGTCTTATCCCCTAACACATTTCCATACGGGTACCATACAGGTTTTATCCCCTACAGATCGGCCCCACATATTACAGCTCAAAGAAAGAGCACATCACAAAACGTAACAAACAATGGTGCACACTCACCACATGAAATATCAACACACACATGCAATAATGCAATAGGATGATTATCATAATCTAGTAATATTAAATTACCTCAAGCTGGAGATGCTAACTTTTCCACGACTAGCATCCCTGAACGAATACATGGTTATCCGAATAATCCAAAATGAAGTGCAGTCCATTACTAATACCAAACACCACCTCGAGTTCAATGTCGGCATGATAGCTAGACTTGATATCTAATCTCTCATACAATAGTCCAAATATAATTCATGTCTCCGTTTCCACTAGACTTCTTTAAAATCATATACGTTATGGTTTATCTTAATCCAAGCATAATACACATACCATTACCCCGGCAATTCATATTCCATGATAACATTGCTCTGTGAATCATAAATGAAATGAAAATGAAATCATTCATTAAATATTATGGACCGAGCAAGCATAACTTGCCTCGATACCGATACGATGAAGTCGTGACCAATCCCGTCATCTTCATCTACAAGCCCCGCAGCCCCGACCAAGGTGATTCATGCGTCCTCCAATTCCAATCGCAGCACAACGGTTAATCATCAACGATCACTTAACGCAACCTAGCGCAATGATCAATTAACAATACGTTCGATAACAATCAATACAACCGATATAACCAACTAATCAAACTCAACGGTTCAATGACATATCGATCATACGAAACCAACCATATTAACTCTTAACAATACGAAAACAAGCCGAAATTCGATAATCAATAATTCTAACAATGTATTCAACATTCTTGGTTCCAACTTCAATCTTAATTACGGATTAACACGGCTCATCTTTGTAAATTCATTGGAATAAAATTACCGATTATCATCATGAATAATCATAGGCCAACCGTAGTCCTTCCCAATTCCATAAAATCACGACATGTATAATCAAGTGTTCTTCAAGAATATGAATCAATCCATAATCATGTTTGTAGCCAACAAAACGACGTGATTCGGTGGGTTCTATCATCTAACCCATCATTTAATTCTCAATCCAAGGTATTTATCATCATGTTCCTTAACATACGATTCATACAACTTCAAGAATCACAACAACAACACTGTAACCATCATCATACGAGGAAGATATCAACAACAACATCAAAATTCGAAGTAGAAGAGAGGAATTATCCAACATACCTCTTGAAGATGAATAATACCATCAAATACTTGAAGAATCATCAATATCTCTTCTTCTCAAGCTCCAATCCCATGTTCCCAAGCTCAAAATCGACTTAGAAGAATCAAGAATCCATTTCTGAGGGTTGGAGATGAAAAACAAAGTGAACTTTCGGAGAGAAATGAAATGACGAGCGTCCACTTATAAAACAATTATGTTCATTACGTACGTAACATGTCCAAGTTAATGTACATAACAACCTATTACGTGCGATATTTTTCCTTGGTAACATACGTAATGACAGTCCAGAGTTAACTGTCTCATTTCATGTACTTCCTTACGTAGGTAACAATTGCCACAAAACGTACGTAATACGTACGTTGACTTGCTATAGTAACACACCTTCTTACCGTACGTAATGATACATCCTTAACGTACGTAAGGCTCGAAGTTGACTCGCTCGTGCCGAAAGCTACTAACACCGAGCCTACCTACCGACCACGACTCGATCCTGTCTGATTCCTTTCTTAATGTAAGTTGTGTACTAAACTTAACGTACATTAAGCTTGCTTATTTACGTACGTAAGCTACATCACTTAACGTACGTAATGGCTTTCATACTTAGCCATTTTTGCTCCTGTCTGTCGTCTCAATGTACTGAGTACGTACACACGACATACTGAATACATATGTTCGTTCCGATAACATTCTCATACGATATATCTGATGTACGATACCCCCAAATGAAATCGTCGACCAAGTACGACAATTATACAAATACTCATACAGTATGTCCGACATCGAAAAACACATCAAGCATGTAATATCCTAGAATTAAATATAGCCTCCATAGACATACTGGCACATTTGTGACAGTTCCCAAAATTATCCTCCCATACTGTGTCGGTCCCACTCTGTACAGTGCAACTCAGATAAAATAATGTGAAAAATCGTAGCGAAATTCTAGGATATTACAGCTGGGAAGAGTGGGGGCTAATCTGAAAAACCCTAAAATCTCACGGGTATAAATATCCTAACCTATCCTCAGCCGACTCCCATTCCTCACTTCTCTTCCCCATCCCTCACTCTCTCAAATCCGATTTCTCTCTCTAAGATATATCGACTGCAATTTCTCAATTTATCTCAAATCTCTATGTCCTTGCAACTCTTGGTTCATACATGCACACAGACAATTCTACATCTGAAACAAAGCACACGGATAGTGCATGCCTAAACACATGGACCGCGGCGTACGAACGCAAGGCAGTAGCGCGTTACGATCGAGTAAATTCTAAGGAGCCCCCTGGATTACAACTCCAGAACCGTGGCGGCGGCGTTTGAACCGGTGGCGGGTCGTGATGGCGATGGTCATGGTGAGGGCTTCCAGATCCGTCTTCCTTTAATTTAAGCAGGTTGTGAATCGACAAAAAATCAAGCTTTAGGGTTTCATGTAAGATTTGAACTTGCTTGATTCAATTTTGGGTTTCTGGTTTGGTTTTGGGGTCGCGAATTGGAACAGAAATTACGAAACTGGTTCGGTGTTTATGATTCCCGTTTTTTTTTGTGATTTTTGTTGGTTTGATTTTTCGGTTGAGGGCCGATTTGGTTGATGATTTCGGGCAGGTTACGGTCGGAGTTCAGGATTGTATTGTGGTCACCCGACTGGGACTAGAGTTGTATTCGGATTCGGCATCCGGTTATGGTTTAGATTCAAGCAATGAATTTGTATTCAAGAATTGAAATTTGTGGACGAGTAGAAGAAAACTAGGATATGATTTTACCTTTTGCTGAAGGGAGAAGATGAGAATCTGATGCTTTAAGTTGGAACGAAAAAGTTTTCTCGAGACTGCTGGATCGATCGTGCAGTAGGGAGATGATGCCTTCTTCTCCTTCTTTGTATGGAACTTTTCTGGCGATGAACTTGTTGGCAGGAACGTGTATTGTATTGTATTTTCTTTTTCTCTTTTTTTTTTTCCTCTGGGTGCTGATCGATGATTTGTAAAGAATTGTAGTAGGATTAATAGTATATTTATATGTATAGGTTTTTAAGTGTTTTAGTTAGATTAGGATTGTATGTTGGATATGTATCAAGAAGTTTGATAAAGTGAGAACTGTGAGAACTATGATAAAGTTTAATCATAGTTGGTTAAGTTATAATACATGATTAAATATAATTTATATAATAATAATAATAATAATAATAATAATACTAATAATAATAGGTGTAAAAATAATAATTTGGTAATATTGATAATAATAATCTGAAAAATAATAATGATAATAATAATTTTAGTACTAATACAAAAGTATTGATAATATTAATAATAATAATGATAATATTAATAATAGTAGTGTTAGTATTATACTTGAGTAATTAATAACACTATTACAATAACGACTACTCACCAAATGACTCGGGCTAGAACAGGTGATACGTCGAATTAAATATTCATGATTCTCTAAATGAAATGAAATGAAGTGAAATGCATTATAATATTATTATAAATAATAATATTACATTATGAAAATGGCGGTTATTATGATGACACATGGCAGGAGATCATGGGGTCAGGGCACATTACATCTACCCGTGTTGGCTCGATGGGGCCTACAATGACGCATGACAAGAGATCACGGAGTCGGGATTGGCTGTTGTGATTATTGTGCTGGTCTCAATCTGTGTGGGTTAGTGAACCTACAGAGACACGTGACAAGAGATCACGGGTCACGAGTGTAATACCCGTACTTTTTATTGATTGATTGTTTGACCTTACCGTTCTTCCTCTTTAGTGGCTCTGTAAATACTATTGTTATGGGTGATGATTTAGAGTTTTAAAACTTTTTGGATCATGATAGTGTGCAAATGAGCCTTTCGTTAGTGATCTGGAACAACCAGATAGCGCACGCTCGGAGTTCCCTAGCGCACGCTATTGGCCGCCATTTGTGGCCAATAGCGCGCGCTAACATCGTCCGTAGCGCATGCTAACGAGATGGGTCGGCAGAGACAGTGAGGTTTCCAAACTCTATGGACTATCAGGTAGCATACGCTAGACGGCGGCTAGCGCACGCTATGAGCGTTGCGTAGTGCATGCAAATCGACTACAGCAGCGCATGCTAAGGTTTGAGCAAGGCAGAGGACAGTAGGTTCTGGACTCCCATTTCTGGGCAACAACTACCAGGTAGCGCACGCTAAGGCTTGGATAGCGCATGCTACAGAAAGGCGTTAGCGCACGCTACGGTTTGCGTAGCACATGCAAACGATGCGGGCAGAAGTCTGTGGACTGCCGGATGACCCGCTGGCGCATGCTAATATTGAGGCGTAGCGTGCGCTAGACTGAACACAGTATATATATGACAGTTGACCTAGCACTTGTCATTTCTTTCATCTTTTTTCACTTGTCCGATCGGGAGAGCCCAAGGAAGGCGATTCGGGGTGATTTGAGGCGGTCTTTCTTCATCAATCATCATCTTGAGTTGGATAACAAATATCTCACAACACTTAATCCTTTTCCATCTTCTAAATCAAGGTAAAATCCTTACAACCCTAGTTTTGGGAATTTTTGTGGATTTTCTTAGATTCGTCCGATTCATCCGTTTTGGAGCTTGAGAACTTTGATATTATGACGTATCTACCCCATACCCATGTTTCCCCTACGATTATATGGATTGTTTTGTGTCGTGTTCGGACTTCAGAGGGTTTGGGTGATTTTCCAACCTATAGATGTTTACCCTTGTAGTTTCGTAAATCGTAGGCGGGTTTCGGGAGTTTCTTCATGTGATTTGAGTATGGATTATTGATTATCATATTCCTTGCGAATCATTTAGGTTTCGAAAGTGCGTTCTTGGACCTATAGAACTTATACTCTTTTCCTTCCGATTTCCTGATGTCTCAAAGGCAAGTATATGTGTATGATTGTACGTTCTCAACTTTGAAAGTGAGGTATATGAATTATATGATTGTATATATTCACACTGGGAGGGTCCGATGGGGCCTCAGAGGGTTCCGTTTCTGTTTGTGCGGTTCCAAGAAAATTTTGGGGTTAACTACTCTAGGAGGGTCCGACGGGGCCTCAGAGGGTTCCGTTGCCATTGGTGCGGTTCCATGGTTAATCATGTATGTATTGAACTAAGATTTAGTTATTCCAGAATATTAGTCTTGAATTGATGAGATGATATTTACATTTACTTTATTGTCGAGAAGTATTGTGTTTCATATTCGATATTCTTGCACTAGCTATTCGACGGCTAAACCCTTTATGGGGGAAATACTTTTTATGAATTTCAGGTTACAGGAGAGCGGACAGGCAGGTATCGGGTCGGCATGAATATGATGGGCAAGCATGATACTGTGTCTTATCTCCAGTTATATTTTGTGTTCCTCCATTCAGTGTTGTTGTACTGGAATGGTTATTGAATACTCGAGTATTGTTTTTTCATTTTTCTTGACGTTCTGGCTTGTGTTGCCGAGGTGTTGATTTGTGTTGTGATGTATTTGGATACATTGGACATGGTTTGAATACAATTTGTATTGTCCTTCCTTTCATTGTATTTGGACCTTCTCGGTCAAGTTTTATAGTACCGCGTATGATTAGCCTTGTGGGTCCTATGGCGGGGCTCACGGCGCTGTAATATACGCTGAATAACTTGGGGGTGTTACAGAATATGGTATCAGAGCTTATGTCTATGGATACCTAGGCTGTCGGTCTTTTGGGTCGATTGAGTCATCGTTTGTCTACAATATCACTACTTTGCCATCATCACAGTGCGACCGGTACTTGTAAGACCTCTTACTCTTCTGGTGTTTACTTAATCGCTTTGCCTCTGAATTGATAATGTTGAGAATCGGTTACTTCAATAACGTGTGATTGAATGGTACTTACGTCCTTGTCTGTTCTTCAGTATGTCAGCCGGTAGGGGACGAGGCCGTGGTCGTGGACGCGGACGAGGACGTGGCGCGGCCGTTTCCCTCAGTTCCGTTGTGGGATCGACTAACCCCAGCCTATCTAACTCGGTGCATCCTGACACCAAAAGTCAGCATGACCAGTCGACTGGCCAGGGAAACAGCGTGGATGTTGGAGTTGTGAACGTACTTCAACAATTGGCTAACCAGATGACCATCTTGACCCAAGCCGTTCAGTTGAGCAATCCGAACCCAACAATGGATGCCTTGCTCCATAATGTAATCCATATGCACCCTCCACACTTTGGCGGTGCCACAGACTCGTTAGGTTGGGAGGATTGGCTAGCGGAGTTAGAGAAAGTTTTCGAAGCGGTTGATTGTCCGGAAGCAAGGAAGGTACCCATTGCTCAGTACTTTCTTACCAAGGAAGCCGCGACGTGGTGGAAAGTTATCAAGCCACAGGATCATGCGGCTACGTGGGAAGAATTTAAAGAGCTACTAGAGGCCGAGTTTTGTCCTTGGCCAGTGCAAGAAGGCAGAATCCGGGCCTTTTTCGAAGCGAAGCCGCAGAATATTCCAGTTTCACAGGCGATTGTGGAGTACAACCAACAGTTGATCCACGTGAAAAATCAAGTACAAGATGAGCGTGACAAGATACGTTACTTTGACATGCGGATGAGTATGGATTTACGGCGTTATATGGTCGGGTTTGCTTGTACTACCTTGAAAGATTACCAAGACAGGGCCTTAGCATATGATATGTTGAGTCCCAACAATGATACCGCGGAAGAACCGAAGAAGCAGAATACTGTGGGTAACTTTTTTGGTTCTAAAGGTGGCCATTTACAGAGGCCTTAGACGACGAACCATTCCGCCGGACAGTCGTCACGTTCTGCTAGTGGAAAAAAGAGTTTCCGTTCTGCTCCGGGCACCTCCACTTGCCCGATAACCTGTTTTAATTGTGGTCATCCAGGCCACATCAGTGTGGAGTGCAACTTTACACCCCTGAAGTGCCATACTTGCGGACAGATGGGGCATAGAGCAGCTCATTGCCCCGAACAGGATCAGACTTTGGGCACTCGGGCTTCGGCCCCAGCGTCTAAAGATCAGAATGTGAATCAGCAACAACCAGTCGGGCAGACACAACAGAGCTACGTCAGGGGCCGAGGACGGAGTCAAAATGCTAGAGGGGCAGATTCTAGCGTTGGTTAGGTACAACCAGGAATCTATGAGATGCGTCGAACAGACGAACCCGACGCCGCGTTAGCCTCAGGTACCATTCATATTTTATCTCATCCAGTCCGTGTACTTTTTTGATTTGGGTGCTACTCATTCTTTCATCTCTTTGGAGTGTGTACGCCATTTGAATATAACTTGTATTACTGCTTGTGCCCCTTTCATTGTGAAACTACCTAGCAGTGATAGAATTGTGGGAAACTGGGAGATTAGAGATTTTCCAGTGATTATAGCCGGTATTGATTGGTTATCGAATGTGATTGTAGTGATATAGAAGGCGATGATGTGATCCTCGACGAGGATTGGCTTGATATTCACGAAGCAATTATGAATTACCGTACTAAGGTTATCACCATGATGACTGAATACGGATCCGAGTACTCATTTTTGGGACATAAGACGGGCTAATCTAATTTGCTTATCAGTGCCATGAAGACCGTAAAACTTTTGAATAAAGGTTGGATGGGCTATTGGTGTTATTCTTTGAAGACGGAAGGGAACGAAGTCGATTTCTCTTCGATTCCAATTGTTAATGAGTATCTCGACATTTTCCCGGACGACCTCCCGGTATTACCGCCAGATCGAGAGATAGAATTTTATATGGATTTAGAGCCTGATGCGGCTCCGATTTATAAAGCACCTTATCGGATGGCACCTTCCGAGATGCAAGAATTAAAGAATCAACTGGGAGAATTATTAGAGAAAGGGTACATCAGACCGAGCGCTACGCCTTGGGGTGCGCCTATTCTTTTTGTGACAAATAAGGATGGTTCACTATGTTTATGCATCGACTACCATGAGCTAAACAAAGTGACCATCAAGAACAAGTATCCATTGCCTTGTATAGATGATTTATTTGATCAGCTGCAAGGAGCCGCAGTGTTCTCAAAAACTGATTTGAGATCAGGATACTATCAGCTCAGGGTGAGAGAGTCCGACGTTCCGAAGACTGCATTTCGAATGAGACACGGGCATTATGAATTTATAGTCATGCCTTTTGGATTGACTAATGCACCGGCAGTATTCATGCAATTAATGAACAAGATATTTATCAAGTACCTCGATAGTTGTGTGGTCGTCTTTATTGACGACATCCTGATTTATTCTCGGGATAAGAGAGCATGCCCGGCATTTGCGTTTGATACTAGATATTTTGAGAGCCGAACACCTCGATGCAAAATTCTCGAAATGTGAGTTCTGGTTGGAAGAAGTCATGTTTCTCGGCCATGTGATTTCGGCCGAAGGAGTTCATGTAGACCTGCAGAAGATTGAGGCAGTACTTGATTGGGCACCGCCTAAAAATGCTAAAGAAGTTCGTAGCTTTTTGGGTCTTGCTGGGTATTACTGTCGCTTTGTCGAAGGGTTTTCGAAACTTGCTCGACTGCTTACGAAATTACTCCAAAATATAGAAAAGTTTGTTTGGATAGCCTAGAGACAGCAGAGATTCGATGAGCTAAAGAGACATTTGACCTCAGCGCCGATCTTAGCCTTACCACAGGGTAATGAAGGATTTGCAGTCTATAGTGACGCCTAGGGCTAAGGGCTTGGATGTGTGCTTATGCAGCATGATAAGATGATAGCTTTTGCATCACGACAGTTGAAGTCGTATGAGATAAACTATCCTACTCACGATTTGGAGTTGACTGCAATTATCTTCGCTCTTAAGATTTGGCGGCATTATTTGTATGGCTCTCCGTGTCGGATTTATACTGATCACAAGAGTTTGAAGTATATTTTTAGTTAGAAAGAGCTGAACATGAGATAGAGGCGTTGGTTGGAATTGATCAAAGATTACGATTTGGAAATCCTTTACCATCCGGGAAAGGCCAATGTCGTCGCTGACGCTTTGAGCTGCAAATCGGCATCGCTCCAGATGCTCGAGGTTCTTACATATCAGACGAGGAGTTGTCAGGACTTGATCGAGCAGGGAATAGAAGTTTGGCTTCAAAGAGTACAAGGACAACTGTGCACTCTTGAAATTACTTCGTCCTAGGATGATGACATCAAAGGGAAACAATGGAGTGACCCGATGATTTCTCAACTCAAGGAAGATGTAATTAAGGGAAAAGCCCCTGGTTTTATGGTCCATGAGGACAGTATTCTGAGATTTCAGGGCAGGCTTTGTGTTCCGAATGATTTAGAGTTGAGGCAGAGAATTCTCCGAGAAGCTCATGCTACGCCTTACTCAATCCACCCCGGAACGAGTAAGATGTACAAGGACATGAAGCGAAATTTTTGGTGGAATAATATGAAGAAAGATGTCACGGAGTTTGTACTATGGTGCTTGATGTGTCAACAAGTCAAGATTGAACATCAACGACTGGTGGGGTTGTTGAAGCCGCTTCCCATTCCCGAGTGGAAGTGGGAGGATATCTCTATGGATTTTATCACTGGGATGCCGAGAACCAGAGCCGGAATTAATATGATTTGGGTACTCATCGATCAATTGACCAAGTCTGCACACTTCCTTGGTATTAAGGATACTTGGGGACCGGAGAGATTGGCACGAACTTTTGTCACCGAGATTGTGAGATTGCATGGTGCCCCTAAGACCATTGTTTTCGATCGAGGTGGCCGTTTCATATCGCATTTTTGGCAGGCCGTTCACCAGGCTTTGGGTACCGAGTTGAGATTGAGCATGTGTTTTCATCCTCAGTCAGACAGTCAGATGGAGAGGACGATTCAGACATTGGAGGATATGTTGCGAGCTTGTGCCCTAGATTGGAGTAATGATTGGGAGCTTCACTTGCCATTGATCGAGTTTGCCTACAATAATAGTTGGCATGCGTCTATCAAAGTGGCACCATTCGAGGCACTTTATGGTAGGTGGTGTAGATCGCCATTGTGTTGGGACGAGCTTCGGAGCTAGTCGGAACGGAACCGAATATGCTGATGGAAACTAAGGAGAAGATTTCTATCATCCGGGACCGGTTGTTGACTACCCAGAACCGTCAGAAATCTTATGCCAATACTAATCGTCGACCCTTGGAATTCGAAGTGGGAGACCATGTTCTACTCAAAGTGTCGCTGACCAGAGGAGTTTTCTATTTCGGGAAAAAGAGGAAACTTAGTCCGAGGTATATCGGAACTTTTGAAATTTTGGACAGGGTTGGAGATTTAGCTTATCGCTTGGCATTGCCCCCAGCATTGAGTCACATCCATAGTGTTTTTCATGTATCTCAGTTGAGAAATTACGTGTTGGATCCAAGCTATTTTATCGACTATAGTGAGATTAAAGTGTCCGAGGATGTTACCTTTCCGGAGAGACCAGTGAAGATCCTTGAACATCGCGAGAAACAACTTCGGCACAAAACCATTTCGTTGGTTAAAGAACAATGGTCAAGACATGGAGTTGTGGAGGCGACATGGGAAACGAAAAAGAAGATGTGATCAGAATTCCCCGAGGACCCGGGATAGTGCACGCTATAGAAAGGCTTGGATAGCGCACGCTACAGAAAGGCACGCGTTAAGGCTTGGATAGCGCACGCTACATAAAGGCGCTAGCGCATGCTACGGTATATGTAGAGCACGCTAACAATGTGGGCAGAAGTCTGTGGACTGCCGGATGACCCAATGGCGCATGCTAATATTGAGGCGTAGCGTGCGCTAGACTGAACACAGTATATATATATATATATGACAGTTGACCTAGCACTTGTCATTTCTTTCATCTTTTTTCACTTGTCCGATCGGGAGAGCTCAAGGAAGGCGATTCGGGGTGATTTGAGGCGGTCTTTCTTCATCAATCATCATCTTGAGTTGGATAACAAATATCTCACAACACTTAATCCTTTTCCATCTTCTAAATCAAGGTAAAATCCTTACAACCCTAGTTTTGGGAATTTTTTGGGATTTTCTTAGATTCGTCCGATTTATCCATTTTAGAGCTTGAGAACATTGAGATTATGACGTATCTACCCTGTACCCATGTTTCCCCTACGATTATATGGATTGTTTTGTGTCGTGTTCGGACTTCAGAGGGTTTGGGTGATTTTCCAACCTCTAGATGTTTACCCTTGTAGTTTCATGAATCGTAGGTGGGTTTCGGGAGTTTCTTCATGTGATTTGAGTATGGATTATTGATTATCATATTCCTTGCGAATCGTTTAGGTGCCGGAATTGCGTTCTTGGACCTACAGAATTTATACTCTTTTCCTTCCAATTTCCTGATATCTCAAAGGCAAGTATATGTGTATGATTGTACGTTCTCGACTTTGAAAGTGAGGTATATGAATTATATGATTGTATATATTCACTCTGGGAGGGTCCGATGGGGCCTCAGAGGGTTCCGTTTCCATTTGTGCGGTTCCAAAAATATTTTGGGGTTAACTACTCTAGGAGGGTCCGATGGGGCCTCAGAGGGTTCTGTTGCCACTGGTGCGGTTCCATGGTTAATCATGTATGTATTGAACTAAGATTTAGTTATTCCAGAATATTAGTCTTGAATTGATGAGATGATATTTACATTTACTTTATTGTCGAGAAGTATTATGTTTCATATTCGATATTCTTGCACTAGCTATTCAACGACTAACCCCTTTATGGGGGAAATACTTTTTATGTATTTTAGGTTACAGGAGAGCGGACAGGCAGGTATCGGGTCGGCATGAAGATGTTGGGCAAGCGTGATACTGTGTCTTATCTCCAGTTATATTTTGTGTTCCTCCATTCAGTGTTGTTGTACTCGAATGGTTAATGAATACTCGAGTATTGTTTTTCAATTTTTTTGACATTACGGCCTGTATTGCCGAGGTATTGATTTGTGTTGTGATATATTTGGATACATTGGAGATGGTTTAAATGCCATTTGTATTGTCCACCGTTTCATTGTATTTGGACCTTCTCGGTCAAGTTTTATAGTACCGCGTATGATTAGCCTTGTGGGTCCTAATATACCCTGTATAACTTGGGGGTGTTACAACGAACATGTTTGATGTTTGATGTAATGTTTAGCTCAATCTGTGCGGGTTGGTGAACCTATGGAGACACATGGCAAGAGATCACGTTGTCACGAGCAGGTTTGACAAACAAATATATTGAGAAGGAATTTTTATGAAAATGAATGTCGGGCCGAGACCCAAGCAATTTTTGGAAGGGTTTTCTGTTTTGCAAAACTATTATGATGTGAAATGGGATTTGGGCCAAGACCTGAATGTTGTGAAAATAGTTTTATAACTTATGACTTGAGATCCTAAAGGCTTTCTGTTCTCTAAAACCCCTGAGATGATGATTTTGTTTTCAAGGACTTTAGTTTGTTTTCTTTTCTTATCACTAAAACCTCTCGGGAATATCAGCTAAATGATTGTCATTATATGATTCATAATTGATGTTTGCTTGTTACATTTTATATGGTTATGATACTTGTACTAGGAAATCCGATTTGCTAAGCCCTTAAGTGGGGTAAATGTGTTTCATGCATTTCAGGCATGCTTAGATCGAGGGAGCAGTCACAAAGTCGACATGGGATATGACAAGCTACGATACAAATCATTTGGTAATTAGAGTTCTCTGTATTGTTGAGTTGTATTCTAGTTTTGCTGTATTTTGACCCCTGCATGGGTATGTGTTGTAAGGAGTCTTATTTCGGTTCGATTTAGTCGTGTGACCTTGTCGGTTCATATATTTTGAATATTCGACCTTATCGTTTTGTTTGTTATGTAGTTTGACCCCGGCCGGTCAAACATTTGGTTGTCTTGTGGTATTTAGCCTAGTAGATCCTTGTGAGATGGGTCTACGGCATGTTGCATTTCCGGGTGATTTCCGGGGTTGTTACAGAGTATATGTATCTTCTCCTAAGTCTTTCATTTAGAACTCACTAGAAAGCCAAGCTTTCACCTACGTCATTTCTTTAAGTAGAATGTCATCCACATATAGTACTAAGAACACAATTTTTCTCCCATTAACCTTCTTGTAAGTACAGGGTTCCTCTTTGTTTTGGACAAAATAAAACTATTTGACTGTCTCGTCAAAATAAAGATTCTAACTTCGCGAAGCTTGCTCCAGTCCATAATGGCATGCTGAAGCTTGCACATTTTATGAATATTGGTTTTAGATATAAATCCCTTAGGTTATTCCATATAGATCTCCTCCCCGAGGAATCTATTTAGGAATGCCATTTTCACGTTCATTTGCCATATTTCATAATCTAAGTTGGCTGTTATGGCAAGCATCATGCGATAGACTTAATCATTGCTACTGCGAGAAGGTCTCGAGGTAATCAATTCCTTCTCTTTGGAATAAAACCCTTTCCCAGAAGCCTGGCCTTATAGGTAACAACCTTGCCATCTCCATTTGTTCCCAATAGGCACTATGCCCTTATGAAGATCTACTAAAGTCTAGACCTGATAGCATGCATAGAGTCATATGTAGAGGGATCATTCTCTTGTCTATTTACTATCATTTCATGAGGACCCTGTTTCTTTTGATACAGATATCCATACCTCTCAGGTAAATGAGAAGCTCAACTAGACCTACGAGGTTGTGTTGGTGTCTCTGAAGGTTCTTGGTGGCCACAATATATAGTATAAACAGCTTAGAATGTGAGATGAATAAGCTGTCTTTTTTGAAGTTTGTTTGCATAGCGGAAGTCTAAGGTTAAGTTGCTCTAAATACAACAACTGAATGTTCTCCTGTTAGCTTGGTGCTTGCATTTTTTTATGATATGTATACTAAAATCACACATGTAGATAGAAAATAGTAAAGATAGTAAGTAAAGACACACTGATTAAAGTAGTTCGAGGTAAACCACTCCACGTCTACTAGTACTCCATATAGGAGTAAATTGCTCATTAAAATCACGACAAACATAATTATATGATTTTAAATAAACACGTCACTGTATCTATCATTCACATAGATTGCTACAGCCGACATCAACTTTGGTCGTTCACACAAATTGTCGTTGGCTTCAACGACTCGCTTCTTCTCACACAAATTGAAGCTTTGTCCTTAGCGCTATTCGTCCCACATAGGTCAGAGATTGATAAGCTTAGTCCACACAGGGCTAAGTAACTCAACAGTAAGATTGGTATGACAAGATCGAACAACAGATGTATGCTTGAAGAGCTTTCACTGTAAGTGTCTTATTCGTGTTGAGGACTTATATATTTCTTCTTTTTTGAGAAGCAGTATGCTTGAAGAAATATAGTACTCTTGTAAACTTGATATTCATATTGTCAAAGTTCTTTAATGTCCTCTTGCTTGGAGCTCTTTATAACCTTAGAAATAGATCCGTTACAAATGTAGCCGTTAGCCGGTTGGTGAGATTAAGAATGCTCTGATTGGCGACTTAAGACTGTTCTCTTCGGTCACATTAAATGTTGTCCTATCAGCATTTAATGCCACTTTAACCGTGAATCCTTTATGAATAAAAAAATATTTACTTTCTCAACGGTTTAAAGTTTCTTCACTCCTGTTGGATTTGTGTTTTATTTTTCCCAAGTAAAACACCTACAACATTGTTTGCTATATCCAACATCTTCGTCTTGTTGTATCTTGAAGATTAAGCTATAAGATTAGACTCTTGGCTTGCTTAAAGATCCTGCACTGTATAGGCAGGTTGTATGGATAGGCTGCATGAAGTTTTACTGACAGCTTCCGTACTTTGCTGATATTCTGACTTTGAAAATTCTTACTATATGAGGCAATTATCAAAAACATAAGGAGGATTCTTCCCAACAATTGCCCCTTTTTGATAATGCCAAAACTTCTAATAAGGAGAGGTTGTCTTCAAATCTTCTGTCGAATGATTTGATCTTCGAGTTTTAGACTAAAAATTTGAAATTATCGCAGGCAAGTTCTAAAATAATAAATCCTACAAGACTAAGTGTATTACAACTTAATTTATGATTGGCGTGTAGGCACAATCATACAGGAAGTAATCCTATTTGAATACAACTTAATCTATGAACTGTTCGCAGATAAGTTATTATAGCTTGAGATTTATCAATGTTTTATACTTAGTAAAACATTTCAACAAAAAACATAATCAAAGTGATAGCAGTAGATCACGAGCTATAATCATTTGAGGTAAAAAGATATTTTATTGATAAAAGGATTACAATGCTCTTTGAATTTAAAGTTTACATCGGAAAGCAAACATGATACAATTAAATGCAGCTAACAAAAGTTTATCCCATATAATACTGATGTTTCCAAGACTTCCAAGAGAAGTCATGCTCGGTTCCCTTCCACCGGTTGACCAAGGAGTCTCTTCCGATCCCTATAGATGTTCCTTCCTTCTAGGATACATCATAGGAGAGAATCTAGTCTTTCGGGTGGGTTATCCGTTCACCCTCCTGAATCATAAATTTCAGCTTAATTTGAAGTGGGAGATTTCCTTCCGCTAGGAGCCTTGAGAACTCACTTGTAGCATCCTCCATCATTTGAAGTGATTAATCATGGCCGAGTCACTGATGAGAGTGAAAAAATATCTCATCAGTTCATTGTACGTCCATGCTTCAACTCTTCAGCCGATGGTTGTCTGTCTGTTGGGAGTTTGGTTTCAGCGGGATTATGCATATTATTTTTCCAAGGGAAGTTGGGATCCTAAAACCGGGGACGTGAACCAGTTACCTTGTATCATTTGTCTCCTTGACCTAACCCGGGTCCGGCTAGTCTTCCAATTGCAAATGCAACTCTATCGTCCAAGATGGCCTCCATCTCATTTTCCTTCACCATTCGCCACCTTCTACCAGACTCTCCAGCCTCTTCCTCCTTTCTGGCGTTATCAAATTCAGACACCTTACCATGAATATCTCGAAGAATATCCATCGACTCAACCTGCTTGTCCTTGAGATCTTTGAAACAGTCCATGAGACTCGCAACTACTAATGTAAGATCATAAATTTTCTGATCATGAGCAGAGAGTATCGATCCAGTGACTTTGAGGGCGGCTATTGTCCTAGCTTCCACAATGCGCAGCTTTTCCTGTCCTTGCTTCAGGATTCGCTCCTCATGTTGCTTCAGCTGATTGAGGGCTTGCCATAATGCATTTGGCATGAGGCAAAAAACTTATTCTACATCTAGCACGTCCCTTTGAGACTTTGGATGTTCGTCCTGAGCAGTCTCGCGCATCCAGTCGAACTCCTTGCGAACATAGTATAGGGCTTTGACAGCATCTTGTAGGAATACATTTTGGCTATCGATTTGTTGAAGTTGCTCGATCCTGGCTTCTGTGCGGGGAGATTTGGGGTGATCTATCTTAGAGTCAGATGGCTCTCCAATATGTTTGAGAATGACGTTGTGATGGTGCCTCTGAGGTTCTTCATCATCCTGTAAATCCTCTTCTGATCTGACGGAGATCCTTTAGGAGAGGAGTGGATAACTGTTGCGGAGCGGGAACCTTGATGGTTCCGCTGGTGGTGCTTTATGGGAGACAGAGGGGACTGATTTCTCTTGT
Source organism: Orobanche coerulescens (assembly GCA_033398695.1). Lineage (NCBI taxonomy): Eukaryota > Viridiplantae > Streptophyta > Magnoliopsida > Lamiales > Orobanchaceae > Orobanche > Orobanche coerulescens. The sequence continues at coordinate 47,029,703 of CM065819.1, read as the reverse complement.
CTCTTGTTGGTTTCTGTAGCCTGTGGTACAAGGGGGACTGATTCCTCTTGCTAAATCGCAGCTACCGCATGTTCCTTAGGAGGGACTAAATCCTCCTATTGGACGGTGCGGGTTCCATCTTCTCAAGTCGGAGGTGTTAATTCCTCTTGTGCGGGAGATGGTGGTTTTGATACAGCAGAAGTCCCTTGGCCATCTGCGGCCTTGGACTGAGCAAACTCTTTCTCATGAGCCTCCTTGCGGCTCATCTTCAGACCTATTTGAAGGTCACCATCGTCTCCATCTGAATAGGGATCTGAGTGATAGCTGGGGCTCTAAGGCTTGTCATCGGACTGCTACTTCCCTTTCAATTGGGCCTTTTCCTTTGCCACAAAGTAAGATGTGATCAGTTCATGGCAAAAGGGATCATCCCATCTGATCAAGACCTCGAAGTTCTGTTTGTATTTCAGAAGGTTCTATTCCAATATCTTGTACATGTATCTCATTTGGTGTTTCTTTTATTTCTTCTAAAGAATATTTTTACATGCACCTCCTTCTTGAATGAACTCATCTTCAAGGAAGTGTGGTTGTAAAGCAACGATGATCCTATGATCTTCATGCATGTAAAATAGATATCCCACGGAATCCCTTGGATATCCTATGAAATGACCCTTCACAAACCTAGCTTCCAACTTCTCTACTTTAGTCTTCTTGACATAAGCAGGACATCCTCAAATCCTAATATATTAAGACTCGGCTTCCTACCTCTCCACATCTCTTGTGGAGTCTTAGGAACGAATTTGGAAGGGCATATGTTCAGTACATGTGTAGCAGTACAGAGCATGTAACCCCACAGGTAAATTGGTAGATCAGTATAGTTAAGTATGGAGCGGATCATGTCCAACAAGGCTCACTTCCTTCTTTATGACACACCATTTAATTGTGGAGTAGGTGGAGAATTAAATTGTGACACTATTCCTGTTAGGAATACTTTTCGAGATTTTGATGATGTCTTCCCTATATTCAAGTTTATTTAAAATGTGTGTTTAGATACTTGGCATTGTAAAGAAGAACCAAATTAGTATCTTCTATAGGCCTTTTGATCAGATATATTTTGGCTAGGTATAGAATAGTCAAACATCAGCCGAGTTTGGTTAAAGACAAATATCAGCTGAGTTTGACCAAATAAAATATCAGTCGGGTTTTGGTCAAAGGAAATATCAGTTGAGTTTGACCAGACAAAATATCAATCGGGTTTTCGATCAAGATAAAACATCAGCCGGGTGTGACTAAGTCAGAAGTACAACTGAGTTTTCCAGGACAGGATTTTGATCAAGTATGGAACAGCCAATTATAAGATGAGTTTTTTCGAGATAAATTATCAGACGAGTTTGACCGATACATCAGTCGGGCTTGACCAAGGCAGAAAATCAGCCAATATTTAATCAAGACGGAATATCAGCCGAGTTTTTGACATCAGTTATGTCCACGTCAGCAAACGTTGAAAAGTCAACAAAAAAGGGAAATCACATACAGATCTAAAAAAAGTCAAGGAGACAAACCGATTGATTCCCGGAAGTTAAGGAATGAAATAATCCTTGAGATTCGCGCCGAAGACCTTCCAACTATAGTAATCAAAAGAAAATGGCACAAACTACTTTCAATCTTCAAACGGTGGGATTTGAAGAAAGAGACAAAGCAGTGCAAAGAGATGAAAAGCTAAACAATGAAGTCCACTCTCCAACGGATGGATTTGTTCAAAGATGCAACGACTATGAAGAGCTCAAGAATCATAGTATAAGTTTCTGAAGAACATTTGAGCAGAAGTATGATGCTATTAACATTCTCAAACAAATAATGCAAACAAGTAATACACTATGTGCTAAGCATCATCAAAGAACCAAGATCTTAAAGATACATATCATCAAAAGTTCTCTGAAGTTGGAGATGACGTAAATTCTTGTCTTAATGTTTGAGTATGGGGTACTTTCTTGAATGAGGTTCTTGGGAGTAAAAGGATGTAAGACATCCATAGGTTCTTGATTAGAAGGTAATAGGCAACTTGCGAATTGTTGAGGCATACAAGGGTTTTCGATCAAGAGGTGTCGGAAACCAAGGGAAGAAGTTACAAGAGCCACGGGTTTTCATTGGTTGAAAGCTGTTGTAACTAGATTCATTGTAACGAGTTTTTACTAGTTGAAATTTATATTGAATTTATCCCCAAGTGGATTGGAGAATAGTGGATTAGTAGAGGATTACCCCACCTCTGAAACCACTATAAGTACTGTGTCATTTATTGCTTTTAACATCATACATAACTGTTGCACTCATCTTGATTGTCGTATTAAAAGTTAGATGTCTTTCGCAAAACGTTTTTACAGCTTATATCTCCACTGAACCTAACTACATTAACATCAGCCAAGTCAACTATGTTTTCAATACAAGTTATTTTAGTAAAGATTTTACAAGTCTATTCACCCCCCCCCTCTAGACTTGTACTTGTGACCTACAATTGCTATTGGAGATATTGGTTCAAGGACACGAAACCATATCCATATACTCAAGTATATTTGGTCAAATCTCTCATTAAATGGAACACATGCAACACATGCACTCTAGAATTCCTATTTTCTCTGTTGATGAATATGATCTCTGAAAGATAAAAATGCAAGCACACTTATCATCCATACATGATGACATGTGGTGCATAATAGAAGAAGGTCTCTTCATCTACCTAAATGATAATACAGATGAATAAATTGCAGCTGGGAAATCTAAGCAGATTCCCAAGAAAAGATCAGAGCTAACTACTGAAAAAAGGAAGCTGTCCAACCTTGGCAACCAGGCGAGAGATATTTTATACCAAGCTCTTGATAAAGCCATCATGGTAAAAAACAAAAATTGCAAGAATGCTAAGGAGATATGGGACACATTAGCAGTAATGTGTAAGGGAACTGAGTTGATCAAGGAGAACAAACTGTCAATTGCTACCTAGAAATTTAACAACTTCAAGATGAAGACTGGAGACACCATTGATCATGTGGATATGAGGTTCACAGAAATCATCAATAAAATCAACTCTCTCAGAACGACCAATGGCAACCGAGAGCTAGCCCTAAAAGTCCTGAGGTCCTTAAATCCTGAATGGAGCATGAAAGCAGTAGCCATGAGGGAATCCAAGTACCTTAACAAAATAAAGATCCAAGAGCTATTCTCAGACCTCAAGGAATTTGATTTTGAACTTTCTTGCACATCACCAAATGAACCAACAGAAAAAGGAATTGCCTTTGCAGTCGAGTCACCTGCAAAGAACCTAGCTGAAGCCATCCCTCCAAGCCCTCTAAACTTTGAGGAATAAATGGCATTTATAATATAATGATTCACTAACTTCAGTAGAATTACCCAAAGTACAAGAAGAACTACAAGGAGAATCCCAGAAGGAACCAAAAAGTTGGGAATTGGAAGGTGGAATGCTATAACTATCATCAGACAGGGCATACCTAATACAATTGCCCTGACCTCAAGAAATATGAGGAAAAGAGGGACATGGGCAAAAGATAAGACAAAAGAAAGCCTTGATCGGAGAAGATCACATACTAGAAAATGTGGAATCAAGCAGTGGATTCTTCTCTAAAGAAGAAGATGACTACAACTGCTTAATGGCAAACATAGCTGATGAAGAGGTATGCTCTAAACCCCAAACTTCAGAATGCTCTAGCTCAGACATGTTTGAAGATTTTGATTTACAAAATTCTCAAAACCAACTGTTAAAAGACTTTGAAATTCTTAAAACAACACACCTAGCTGTGTCAGCTGAGAATACTCAGCTGAACAATGAGAAAAGGCAGTTGAAAAATGACTTGGATAAACTCACCCAAGAATCAGCCACTATTGAAACAACAGAGAAGAGTTTGAAATACTCTCTAAACTAAACTTAAAAAACTCAGCTGAGATTGATACACCACAACTGAGATTAACAAACTAACCATGTTAAAAATGAGAAATCAACTGCAGTCACTGATATTAAAATTGAGTTTTCAAAACTAACATAGTTGATCTATGCACAAACTAAGGAAATAACATCTCTGAAAGCATCTATAACCTTAGATGAATTATGTATAAATCAAAGTCCACTTTATTTAAAATCAAGTCTTGGATCCCTCAAGTTCAAAAACCACTTTCATAAATGGAGAAACAATTGTCCAGACGGAGCCTATCAACAAACCTGTGTTTTAGTAGCCCACTCAAAAGTTTAGGCAACGACCAAGATTTTCAAGGAAGCAACCTAGAGAAGGAATAGGAAGTGGCCAAAACAAAATCAGTAGTCAAGACATTATCAGTATGCTTACTAGCAAAGACTCCCACAAAATAGATTTCAAAATGTGAGAGGAAAATGGAAATCTCAAGGTAATCCAAAATTTCAAAATTACCAAGTACGGAGACCCCAAAAATTTGATCATAGGTCTCAGCCAAGATCTAATAATGGCCCACACCAAACAAATTATCATCACATCCTATATACAATCCAAATAAAATATATAGACTTAGAAATTATGTACCTTATAGAGGAAACTAATATAACCTTCAAAATACCAGGAGAAACCAATTCCAGAGAAACTCCACTAACCCTAGAGGACCCACTCAAATCAGGGTACCTAAATCCATTCTTAATGATTCCAGAAAAGATGGAAGGCTTACTATCAAGTTAACTCAAGATCACGAGTAAAAGGTGAAGAGTGGTTTGTGGACTTTGGGTGATCAAGACATATGACAAGAAATAAGAAAGTTTTGTCAGGCTATATTAAAGAAAGAGGCCCAGATGTAACCTTTAGGGATAGCTCACGTGGACAAACCAAAGGTTTTGGAAAGCTGCACAGAGGAAACATTGTCATTTCAAAAGTGCACTATGTCAAAGGACTCAAGTACAATCTCTTTAGCATAAGCTAGTTCTGTGATGAGAACAATCTAGTAGTTTTCACTAAATGTAAATGTATGGTGATTGATCTCTTATATGAAGAAGTGAAACTCCAAGGCTACAGAACAAGGGATGTTTATATGATAGATTGGAAAACAGGCACACCAAATATTTGTTTCATATCAAAGACATTAACTGAAAATGGATGGCTCTGGCACAAAAGACTAAGTCACCTGAACTTCAAGTCTCTCAACAAGTTAAGCTCACAAAAAGTGGTGAGAGGCCTTCCAGAATGAATTTTGAAGAAAGAGACTCTCTGTGCTGCATGCGAGAAAGAAGAACAGACCATAGCCTCATTCAGGTCTGTTCAACCTACCAGTATAACCAACATGGTACTGGATCTATTTCATATGGATCTTTTTGGTCCTGTCGGGCCAAGAACACTAAGTGGAAAGAAGCATACATTGGTAGTTGTGGATGATTACCTAAGATACACTTGGATAGTTTTCCTCTACAAGAAGAGTAAAACTCTAACCAAGCTACCTGAGCTTATGAGAAAACTTCAAAATGAGAAATACCTATCCATCATAAAAATCAAATCAGACAAAGGACGAGAATTTATAAATAAAGCCTTAACCGAATATTATGATCATAATAGGTTTCAACATGTGAGTGTCTCTTGCAAGAACACCACAACAAAATGGTGTTGTTGAAAGAAGAAATAGAACTCTCAAGCAGCCATCACAATGATTGTTGAGACTGATCTTCCTAAAGGTTCTGGGCTGAAGCTGTCAACACAATATGCCATACTCAAAACAGAAGTATGATAGTATGGAGACATTGTAAACTCCCTATGATGTTTGGAATGGTAGGTTACCAACTGTTTCATACTTTCATATTTTTGGTTGTAAGTGTTTTATCCACAACAATGGCAAAACCCAACTGAATGCATTTGATGCAAAAAAACTGATGATTGTTTCTTTATGGGATACTCACAGACAAGCAAGGGATACATAGTCTTTAATTAAAGAACATTAGTCATGGAAGAAACACCTCATGTTGTATTTGATGAATCTACTGGTGAGTACATGAAAAATGTAGAACAAAATGAGAAAAAGCTCACAACCACCTTTCTATAAGAAGTCATTATCAATGACACAAGGTTGATGGAACAAGCTGATGAAGACCCAACTGCAGATCAGCCAAGTTCACCTATCTTAGCTGATCCTACCACAGCTGAAGATGATCTATCACAGCTGAACCAGACACAACTTAAATCCATCAAGACCTAGCTGAAGGACAAACAGACTCAATAAATCCTCAGCTCAATCCTACCACAATAGAAGATGAAAATGATACTCCCAAATGGTTAAAATATCACTCCATTCAATAAATAATTGGAAACCTATCTGAAGGAGTGAAAACCAGAAAGTCAAAAGAACCAATAAGATTGGCAATGCAGTCGCTTCCCATTCCGGAATGGAAATGGGAAGATATTTCGATGGACTTTGTCACGAATTTGCCGAGGTCGAGGTCTGGTATGAATATGGTTTGGGTGATTGTGGACCGTCTGACCAAGTCGGCACACTTACTGGGCATCAAGGATACTTGGGGTCCAGAAAGGTTGGCTCGTGTTTTCATTGCACAGAGTGTGAGGCTTCTCGGTACTCCGAAGTCTATTGTTTCGGATCGTGATGGCCGTTTTGTATCGCACTTTTGGTAGGCGGTACATAAGGCGTTGGGTACTCATTTGCGTCTGAGCACTACTTTTCATCCTCAGACGGATGGGCAGTCAGAGCGCACTATCAAGACATTGGAGGATATGTTGCGCGCTTGTGATCTCGATTGGAGCAGTGATTGGGAGGAGCATTTACCGTTGATCAAGTTCACGTACAACAATAGTTGGCACACGTCGATTCGAATGGCACCATATGAGGCACTTTATGGGCGGCGATGTCATCGCCGATTTGCTGGAACAAGGCGTCCGGTTTGGTCAGGACTGTAAAACCCACATTTCCATGACATAATTAAATTACTAAAATAACCTCCAATTTGAAATTTTGAAGAATTATGTACGTTTACCAAACAAGCCCTAAAACAAAAACGATTATCGTACGATCACGAACATGAACATGTAACTTCAAGTAAACTTCATTTGAGCTACTACAATGTTATAAGAACTCAAGAACATGAAATTTGGACTAAGAACTAAATGTTGCACGTTTCGTGACCTAACGGGTCCAAAAACTGATAAAATTTGTACACAACTTATAAAATAAACTTTATAACATATCATAAGTTTATTCTTACATTTTTATTGGTCAAAGCTATCCTCATTCTTCCATTATAGCCGTCCTCGCCCATTAAGGTGGTAAAAAACCTTCCAAAATTACACCAAATCAAATCAGTTACAATTAAAGTCCATTAGACCACCATTATTCTTTCATAACATAAAATTTAAACCACTTTCTTCTTCCTTCCTCATTCCATATGACCCATACACACCTACACATCAAAATTTTGCTCTCCAATTCTTGGTAATTAATCCTACGTGTTCGGGAGGAAGTTTGGGGCACATTGGAATTTGTTTAGAAGCATTTGGTGGCCTCGTTCTTGGTTTTCCCTCCCCATTCGATCCATACATCATCTTGGAAGGGTTTTGATTCGGTTTTGGTTGATTTGTTTTGCCCGATTCTTGGTCACGTTTTTCTCAGCCCTATTTGGTATGTTCTTGTGATTTTGATTCACTCTTTTGATCATTAATTCGTGTGATAAAAACCTATTCAAAAAACCTATATAAATCGGCTAAGAAATAACCATGAAATTGTTATGAATCGTATGGATGTTTGTTATTGATCTTGTTGGATTCATATGAGAATTAGTTTGATGTGTTTTTGATGTTTATTTTCTGAATATATGATGTGTTATGATCATATAATTAAATGGATTAAAAAGAATTGTATAAATTAGGGTTTAAATGAATTAATTGGTTTGGACAGCCTTGATGATCGAATATGTATGCATCACCAAACGAATTCTATTAATGTTTAATTCGGTATATTTGTTTGTAAACTCAGTTTAGGGTCTTAGTTAAGTATTCCAATTGGTTTGGATGGATTTGAATCTGATTTGGTCCTATTTTTGAATTTTATGAGACGATATGTCAAAACTGTGTTTGCAGAATTTAATTTTAGTCGTGGTTTATGATTTTTTATGTTCAAACTATAATGATTTAGGAGCTCTTCTTTTACAGGGGTAATATTTGGGTTATGTGTGACTTCCTCGAATTTTTGGAAATTTTTCCTGAATAAAATGTAGGCTGTTTAGGCGAATAATTTTTAGGTACTGCTGCTGGTCGGTTTTCTGAGTAGTCTGTGTTTGGGTATTTTTAATATGGGCTTATGCTAACTGATAAACTCTAGAAAAATTCGTGTTGGTTCTAAAGACATTCAAGTACATGTGAGAATTTTTATGAATTTTATTTTGGAGTTCTAATATGGAATAAAAATTTGTATATTGGTGATCTGTTTGTGTTTAAAAGCTGAAATTCTGAAACATAAGAGATAATTGATGATTAGAAGGTTTACATTGTAAATATGATGAATGTATGCATGTTTTGGCTGGAATAATATGTTAGGGGATGTTCGTGACATTTGGGAATAATTATGGGCCTTACATGCTAGTTTTGATAATCAATGGTTAATTGTGGAAATTAGGGTGTATTAGGGTTATTTTTTTTTTTTTTTGTAATTTGTGATACTTGGGGGTGTAATGTGTATATATATGATACTTGAAGTGTATGGGCTGTATATATGTGTATTTGAGTGTTTATATTCAGTTTTGACCCTTCACTTTCATTATTGACACTTTTAACCCTAAATTTTGAAGACTTTTTATTTTAACCCTAAATTTTGAAAACTTGTCATAAGAAACCCTAATCTTGGAAAACCTGCATAAAATGAAATCCATAACTTAACATGATATGAAAATTTTATGAGATGAATAACTAACTATTTAGAACATGTCTATATCAAGAAAACTCGCTAATTTTGATAACCTGCTAAAATAGAAAGTTACCTAAAATAGAAAGCTGCTAAATATGGAAAGTTACTAAAAATGGAAAGATAACTAAAAGAGGTAACTTATGAGAAATGAGCTCGTCTTGATTCGTATCCACTCATTCCTAGGTTCGGTGAAGCGGGAGTGATCCTTTTCTCCTTGTTTGTTTGACCTTGCTTTTGCTTTGGAATAAGGTACAGATATTCTGCACCCTTTCAGCAAGGGTGCAACTTTTCTCTCTCATGACTTACTCTCTCTCTCTCTCCTCATTATTGTATATCCGATTCTGACTTTGACTTGGTATCTGAACCTTTGATTTGAACATGTGATATGGTCCCTTTATATTTGAACCTTGATATCTGATTTGCACTTTTGACCTCTGACATATATATACTTTGATCTGGGACCTTGACTATTTGACCCTTGCAGTATTTACCCGGGCATTTTGTATTACTTGTTGTGGAGTAGCCACAACTATAGCATTGATGCACCAATGTTATGTACTCCAGTGGGGTTGGAGAGATGTCCCCCACCGTCCCTCTTATATTATATTTGCTTTGGCCATCATTATTGTTATCTGCTTACAAGGGGGTATGGATGCATCCTAGATTTGATCTGTTTGATATTTGATTTGATTATTTTGGGCCAGTCTACATTTGGGCCATATTATATTTGGTGATTGGGCATGTGTGCAATACGGTCCCTTCACATTTGGGGAGCTGATCACTCCATTGAGCTACTTTGTTTATTTGGGCTTGGTTTGGGCCTGGGGGTTAAATACTGAAATCATTTGACACTTAACTTTGATAATCTTTGATATTTAAACCTTGATAACTTTTCATACCTAACTCTGATGAACATTTGATATACCTTGACATACTCTTGATATACCTTGATATAACCAAGTGTCACCACATGTAACCTCATTTTGTATTGCTTTGTATTGCTTGTTTATTTCATATCTATTCACTGAGCTCTTTATGCTCAGCCGCTTTTCTTTCCATGCGGCAGGTACTTAGCTCATGCGGGGTTTAGCTTTAGGGATGAGAGAGTGTAGACCTACTCTAGAGCTCTTTGAATAAATAAACATTATTTCTTTATCGTAATCCCGAATTTGTGGACATTTGTAATCGTACTTTTGTTTGTTTGGTTTTGGGGACATTTGGATGTTGTTTTAGTCCCCTTTGATACTCCTTGATGAATTTATCTTAATACATCCGCTGTTTGGTTTGATCTGTTTGTATCTGATGTGTAACCATATTGTAATGTTTCTACCCTTGCCGGGTTGGGGCATTACAGGGACCGAACCGGATATCATTATGGAGACGAGACGGAAGGTGGAATTGATTTGGGAGAGGATGTTGACTGCTCAGATTCGACAGAATTCGTATGTTGACGTCCGTCATCGATATTTGGAATTCGAGGTGGGAGACCACGTTTTGCTAAAGGTGTCACCGACGAGGGGAGTTTTCCAGTTCGGGAAGAAAGGAAAGTTGAGTCCGAGATTTATTGGGCCCTTTGAGATCCTCGAGAGAGTTGGCGAGTTGGCATACCGTTTAGCGTTGCCTCCGTCCTTGAGTCACGTTCAGAGCGTCTTCCATGTTTTCCAGCGGAGGAAATATGTTCCGGATCCTAGTCACGTCATTGACTATGGTGAGATTGATGTCGCCGAGGATATTACCTTCGAGGAGTGTCCCTTGAAGATTTTAGAGCACCGTGAGAAACGACTGAGGCATAAGACCATCCCTTTGGTCAAGGTGTAGTGGTCGAGGCATGGTGTCAAGGAAGCAACTTGAGAAGTCGAGGATAGCATGCGTGCTAGGTACCCCGAGATATTTGTTTCTTAAGTTTCGGGACGAAACATATTTTTAGAGGGGTAGAATGTAATATCCGCATTATTCTTTTCCCGATATTTTCATTTTTTTTTATTTTTCATTTTAGCTACTCGCTTGTAACCGTATTGATATTTCGAGAATATTTAATATTGGACTTTTTGTCATCCGAGCTTGTTTCGGACTTGTTTTACTCAATTCCGCGTTTATTAGCTTTTCCGTCGTTATTTTGTTCGATTCTCGTAACCGTTGTTCGGAACCACCATTTTGGGGTTGCCGCAGATCCGTCTCATGTTGTTATGCACGTTGTGAGCTTTCGTTTGTTGTTTCGATCATGTATCGTGTGTTTTGGATGTTTTGGGCCATTTTGTAATTTCCCAAAGTTTTGGGGTGATTACTAATGTTGTAGCTTTTCTGAACCCTCGGGTAGTCGGAATCGTGTTTTCTTTTAGCTCTTTGGTTCTGACTCAGTCTTGTTGTTCGTGTGTCTTCTTTGACCCATTATTTTGTGCCGGATGCGCGTTGTTTTCATTCGAGATTGAATTCGCTGTTTTCCATCCTTGAGTGTTGTCTGTGCAGCGTCTGTACTCGTTAGCGCACGCTATTGTTGTTGTGTAGCGCGCGCTATCATTGGTCTGTAGCACACGCTACATTCGTTTAATAGCATGCGCTAACGAATCGAGCACAGCAGTGACAATGAGTTGTTCCTGCTCTCTGCTCTCTGGACGAGCAGCCTAGCGCATGCTAAGATTGTGTTTTAGCGCACGCCATGGTTTAGGCTTAGCGCGCGCTGGGTGTCCTGTAGCGCGCGCTAATCCGGCAGTCCAGAACTGGGCAGAATGTTTCTGGACTCGATCTGGTGTCCAGGTAGCGCACGTTATGGCCCGATAGCGCGTGCTATCGAGGGGCTATTAGCGCACGCTATCCTCTGGTAGCGCACACTAACGGGCCTGAACCATAGGTTCTGGACTGGTTTTTGGCTGGGTAGCGCACGCTAACTCTGATCGTTAGCGCACGCTAAAGCTCTCTGGCTATATAAACCAAAGAGTTGACCCAGATTCATCACTTTTTCATTTCTCCTTCACTTTCCGATCCGGGGCGATTCTTGGGCGATTTTCAAGTGATTCGAAGTCTTGTAATTTCAAGATATCATCTTCCTTGAGATATTGGTGTAGATTAACACGACCAACACTTGTTCTTCATCCTTAATTCAAGGTAATCTCCTAGAATCCTAGTTTGGAAAATTTGGGGGGGTTTTGAGTTTTCATTCGATTTGTTCCGTATTGTTGATTAATCCATGATGTATATGATTAATCTTGGTAGTATTCTTGTTTTCCCTAAGAGTTCATGGTAAGTTTCGTGATATTTGTGGAATCGAGAGGGTTCGGTTGCGATCCGTCCTCGTCGTTGTTTTGTACGAACTTACATGAATCGTAGGTGGGGTTTCAGGTGTCTTCTGTTATCGTTATTCTTGTCGAATTGGTTGTAATGGTGTTTGACGAATCGTCTAGGTTCGGTGTGTCCAATTTCTCGCAACCGCGATTGTTTCATTCCGTCCTTTTGTCGTGATAATAGAGGCAAGTACTCTTACGAACTTACACTCTTAACATTGTAGTATTGCATGAGTAACGTGTGTGTGTGTGTGTGTATGCTCACTACGGGTTAGATCCGACGGGGTCTCGGTAGGGGTCCACATAGGTGTGGATCAATGAGCTTTGCTTTTAAACACTACGGGTTAGATCCGACGGGATCTCGGTAGGGGTCCACAGAGGAGTGGATCAACGGTTAATTGCGGTGCATTTTTATAAATGTGTTTTGGGTTATGGCGTTTCCTGAAATGTGTGTTTCAACTGATGTTTTCTGATTTGCATGCTTTGACTATATGTGTAAGGTATAAGTTGTTCATTTGGTTACTTGTACTAGCGTAATTGCAAACCCCTTTGGGAACCCGCTTTGGGAAAATTCTTGTTATGAATTTTAGGTTTTGTTCAGTCGGACGATCGAGCACTGGGGTAGTACGAGGATGCTGGCCACGGTTGATGACGTGTGCTATTGAGTCTCTTTATTTCCGTTGTCCTTTTTGATGCGGTTGTTTTTCTTTAAACTTGTGAACTTATAGAAAGTACTCGCGAGTACTTAGGTATTTCTACTGGGATTATAGTTTGTATTAATATATGTTATTTATGATTGCCAGTGATGTCTGTTTTGCCGGTTATACCGGGCGTTTCATTTATTTTTCGTTCTGTTGATGTGTGTTTTCCTGCTAGCTAAGATAGTTAGACGAGTGGTATCTCTTAATCAGCCTGGTGGGTCCCATGTAGGGATCCACGGCGCTGTAATATTCCCTGAATATCTTGGGGGTGTTAGATAAATAACCAAATCTGTTTTAGAATAAGAAGCTAATATAATCGAAGTAGTGTTAAAGAATTCATAACCTTTTAATAATATCAATAATCTTTCTGAAATAGATAGAAGTTACCAAACTATAACTAATTTGGAATTTAAGAACCTATCTCGAGTTAATATTTAAGAACGAGGAATCTCACGTCTTCCCATTGAAAAATTAACAAAAATCTCTTTCGGACAATTTGTCGAACAGTTGGCGGAGTTTGCTTGAAAAATCTTCTCAGAAGTTTCGATTCATATGCGCACCTTCCTATTCTATCGTTTAATTTATCAGAAGACATAGTCAAGACAAGTACGTAAAATGCCACCAAATACCTCAGTATTACATACTCTCCCCTTAAAAATAAGTTTCTTACCGAAACTTACGAATAAAATAAATCAGGATAACGACTACGCATCAAATTCTCAATTTTCGAAGTGGCCTCTTCGACACCATGATGAGACCACTGACCTTTAACTAAATGAATGACCTTATTTTGTAACTGCTTCATCCGGCGATCTAGGATAGCAATTGGTGTTTCTTCGAATGTAGCTTTCCCTGATGTTTCTAGCATCTCAAAATCTAGCTTATGACTCGGATAGTTAACATAATGCCTTAATTGCGAAATGCGGAAATCATTATGAACTCCATCTAAAGATGCCGGTAAAGCTAAACGATAAGCTAAGTCACCAATATATTCAAGAATATTGAAAGGTCCAATGAATCGTGGGCTAAGTTTGCCTTTCTGCCCGAATCGGCTAATACCCCAAGTAGGAGACACCTTGAGCCATATGTGATCGCCTACCTCGAATTCAACAGGTGCTGTCGGTTCTCGGCATAAGATTTTTGGCGACTTTGATCAGCTAACATGTGCTTCTTGTAAAACCCTAAATTTCTATACTTTTGAAATACCTATTTTGCCCTCAACTTTGAAAATCTATTGAAGCACATAAGTGATAACAAATGAATAGTAAATCACTAACCTAAGTAAATAAACATTTAATTACCTAAGTTACGTTATAATAAATAAATAAATCATAAACTAATTATAACCTAAAGTAAATAATATCCTAAAGTTTCCTAAACTAATTCCTACCCTAAATAAGTTGTAACAAACGATTTCGTTGCCCCCCCCCCCCCCCCCCCAGTGTCGTTTATTCTTTTTTTATTCATGATGACATCAAATAATCTTCTTTCCAAGTTTAGAGAAATCACAAATTGATTTGGGCCTTTAACATACTACACGTTTTCCCTTATTTCAGTACACGGCTTTCCCTTATTTTCTCTTCTCAATCAAGCCGTATATCCTTGTCCCTCTTATCTCTTTTACACCGAACCAAAGTCAGAGAAACACACACAAATCACCCTTTTTCTGCCAAGGAAGAAAAAGAAAGAATGAGAAGAATTCGATCAAGCAAGAAGTGCAAATCGTTGGAAGTTTTGGTTTGATCCGAGCCCTAAGTTTTGCTCCCATTCGATTCCATTCCAACTCAACACATAGGTTCCATATCTTCTTTGTTTTCCTGTTTTCATTCGACATGTATAAGTCTTGAATTAGATTAAAACTAACCTAAATAATTAAAATCTAAAAGCTCCATAAAATCATGAAATTGTGAAACCTTTATGTCGACTTTGCTCCTGTTTTGATCATACGAATCAATGGCTATTCGAGCCCTAAGCCAAGTCATCTAAACCCTAATAAACTATTAAATACATAACCTAAAATCCTGGTATAAACCCTAAGAAATTATGGAGGTGCGTCCACAATTAATACAAGGGATTAGGGCTTGTTTCTGCCTCACTTTCTTGCTGACAGAAATTAGAGTCGGATTGAGTAGGGTGAATCTTGATGATACCAAAGTGTTTTTCTGAGTTTCTTGAGCCTAAAACTATGTTTAAAGAGGTTACTTGGAATGATTTAGAGTTGATTTGGGCATGTTTCTGAATTTTATATTATCATATGTCAAAACAGCATTTTCTGAAAAAACTTTTAGTCGACTTTTATGATTTTTCATGTCAAATCTATAAAGAGTTAAGAGATCTCCTTTTACAGAGGTAGTATCTAAGTTATAACGGAATTCATGGAATTCTTTTAGATTTTTATAAAGTGTAAGAATGGGCTAATCAAATACAAACTTTTTGCATGTATGTGCAGTTAATTTTCTGGGTAGGTCTGGGGATATGATTTTTGAAGGGTACTAATACTTAATAATAAAATCTGGAAAAAATTCAAGTAGACTCATAAGGCATTATAGCTTCTGTTATATTTTGGTGAATTTTTATTTTGACATCTGGTGTGGTGTTAAAATTCATAAAGTGAAGGCTAAAACATAGTAAAACCATAATTTTGTTAGAAGTAAAGATTTTTGTGATTTTAATACCATTTAATATATTTGAACCCTAAAATGCACTTGAACATTAATTATAATATAATTGGTTATATGTTAACCTAATTCTAATAACAAAACCCTAATCACATTAATAAATGGTGTTAAGTAATTAAGAACCCGTTATGACATTAAATGAGTTAATAAGTAATACATGATCCCCGATTTATGTAGGTTCCACGAAGAAGGAGTGACTTCCATTTCCTTGTGATCCATCTTTTACTGTCTGTTAAATTTGAATAAGGTACAGATATTCTGACCTTTCTCTTAAGGTTTCTCATGACTCTTATACATCTTTTGATCTTTAGCCATTTCTGATTTTGATACATTTGCTATGAGCCTTTATATTATGACTTATCTATTTGACACTATTTCATAGACTTATGATTGAACCTTTGACTTAGACCTTTGCTATGAACCCTCTTTAAAATGAACCTTTGATTATGATATGATTTTTTAACGTTAGATTCTATGTCATTACTATGGCATTCTATTTTGATCTTTCAATTTGATACCCGAGCTATTACTAGGCATGGGGGTTCCATGTCCGTGTCATTGATGCACCAATGGCATGAGTGGTCGATTGATGAGCCATCCCATCCCGTTTTGTTATATATAATGAGATCTCAATTATTATACATGTTTGGCCACTAATATCTTTCAGGGGCGTATGGATGCATCCTACATTTGATTTGTATACGATATGTTATGTTATAATTTGTTTGGTGATTGATGTTATGTGCAATACACGTCCTTCACACTATGGGAGTTAGCTACTCCATTGGTTACTTATATTATGGTTATGATATGTTTGTTTTGAGCTCGTGGTAGTTTTCTGATTTCCTTTCATTATCCCTACACTCTTATTATACCTCATGTTATTCCCCAATGCACCATATTTCTGTTCTTTATTTCTTATTCATTACTTTGCTTGTATATCTGTTCACTAGGCTTTGTAAGCTCAGCCGCATTTCTTTTCTCCGCGGCAGGTTGTTAAGCTAGGAGCTGGGGCTATCTATGGGATTGAGAGTAGGAGCTGCGTGTGGATTTACCCTAGTCATCTTAGACTTTGATACCATTGTTATTTCATTTATGTTTGAGACTTAGACTATTTATGTTTCCTTTCATTTGGTTATGTTCTGGAACTTATATAACGATCAAGTCGTGTTGACTTGTTTTCCTTTGATACTTATTTAAGACTTCCGCTTGCGTTTATTTATGTATGTTCTGATATTCCACCATAATGTGATACTTCTACCCTTGTCGGGTTGGGGTGTTACAATTATGGTATCAGAGCCTAGGCTTCGACCTGTAGAGCTTAGCTATGATTTGTGAGGATTTGGGTAGACATTAGGTTTCCTTCTGTGTATTTTCCTTTCGTACTTCATCTTTATTTTACCTTGCTAATCATCTTGATAATTGTTCAGATGGTGAACACACGCCGCCACGGACAACCAGATGGGGATGAGGAAATCCCTAACATAGAGGCTATGGTTGAAACTGCTCTTGCTAACCTATTCCCGGGCCTTACTACTACTGAGATGATGACATGGATTATTAGCGATATCCGTAATGGGGCTGGTTCTTCTGGAGGTAGTGGTGGAGATGGTCAACCCACCGGTATTCATACATGGCTCGAGCAGTTCGGTAAGCTTAAGCCCCTTTCATTCAGTTCTGCTGCCACCCCTACGGAGGCAGATGACTTGATCACTCACATAGAGAAGCTGTTTGAGGTATTGGGATGTGGGGATGAATTTAAGACTAGGTTTGCTACTTTTAAACTGGAGGGAGATGCACTTAATTGGTGGAAAGTGCATAAACAGGCCAAAGGAGGAGAGGCATAGGCTGCTACTTGTACTTGGACTGAATTCCGCAACAGTTTATACCAGCGGTGTTTTCCTTTAGCAGAACAACAGAGGTTCGAGAGGGAGTATAACTCTATCTACCAGTTTGAGAGTGAGAACTAGGGGGAGTATATGCAGCGGTTTTTGAGGTTGGCTAGTTTTGTGGGGCCGATTGCTGGGGATGCTCGCCGGAAGGCAAAGCATTTCAAATGGGGGTTGAAGAAGTGGGTCTTGGATTGCATTCTCAACATTGACTATGAGGATGTGTCAACAGTTAATGACGCAGCCCGCAATATTGAGATCTTTCATGAGGGGAGCGGTTACAATAAGCGGAACTGTGATGGGGATCATATTCAGTTGAGAGGTCATGGTGGCGATCTCAGGGTCAGACAGGCAGGAGCTATGAGTTGAGGGGTCAGACGGACATGGGTTATGATCAAATGGGTCAGTCAGGTAGGAGCTATGATCAGAGGCATCAGGAACCGAGGGGACAGGACAAAGGTCCACTACTAGACATGGGAATGACCGACCGGTTCACAACAACAACAATAAGGGGCAGTGGAGAGGTCAGTCATCGAGGGGTAATCAGCAGGGCCGCGCTTCAGGGTCTACTAGTCAGAAGAGACCTACCGAGATGTTACCTCCTCTACCCATCTATACTACTTGTGGGAAGGCACATCCGGGTATTTGTCATAGGGCTGCGGGTGGTTGTTTTAGCTGCGGGTCTACTAGTCACAGAGTGAGAGATTGTCCTAAGCTGAATCCTACTATGCCGGTGAACCATACCAAACCACCTCCAACTACTGGTCGTGTGTATTCAGTCACTCGTGATCAGGCGGCTAATACGTCAGGTACTATTACAGGCATTCTTTATATTGGCGATCGTACTATTTTCGCATTATTTGACACTGGTGCTACACATTCTATCATATCCATTAATTTTGCCAAGAAACTTAATATGACCCCAACACCATTGAGTAATCATTTATCCATCTCAACACCAATGAAAAACCATGTACTCATCGATCATGAATATGTGAATTGTCCCTTACGTTTTGATGACCACATTCGTTCGGCGAACTTGCTCTCTCTTGATATGGTTGACTTTGATGTGATCCTGGGCATAGATTGGTTGGCTTATCATAGATCTACCATTGATTGCCATGCCAGAAATGTGATCTTTGGCGATTTGCATCAGCCTGATTTTGTTTATCATGGTTCTCAACCTCTTAATTCTACTAAAATTATTTCTGCTATGAAGGCACGAACATTGATTTCACTTGGTTTCCAAGGTTTTCTAGCTTCTATTAAAGATACATCTTTGGAAAGTCCTAGTATTGAAAGTCTTTATGTTGTACGAGAGTTCCTCGATGCTTTACCCAATGAACTTCCTGGTATTCCTCCTGCTAGGGAAGTTGAGTTTGGCATCGAATTGATCCCAGGTGCTGAACCTATTTGCAAAGCTCCGTATCGTATGGCACCAATAGAATTGAAGGAGTTGAAGGAGCAGTTACAGGAACTCTTGGAGAATGGCTTTACCCGACCTAGTGTTTCTCCGTGGGGTGCGCCTGTTTTGTTTGTTAAGAAGAAGGATGGAAGTACGCGACTGTGTACAGACTATCGTGAGCTTAACCGTATCACTATCCGTAATCATTATCCTCTTCCGCGTATCGATGATTTGTTTGATCAATTGCAAGAGGCTAAGTTCTTTTCGAAAATTGACTTGAGGTCGGGTTATCACTAATTACGTGTAAAGGAGCAAGATGTTCCTAAGACCGCGTTCCGTACCCGATATGGTCACTACGAGTTTTTGGTGATGCCTTTTGGCTTGACAAACGCCCCCACCATTTTTATGGACCTGATGAATCGCGTATTCCACGAGTATCTCGACAAGTTCGTTATCGTATTCATTGACGACATCCTTGTTTATTCTAAGACTGAAGGAGAACATGAGCAACATCTGCAGATTGTCTTGGAAACTCTTCGGCAGCAGAAGTTATATGCCAAGTTTTCTAAGTGCGAGTTCTGGCTAAAGCAAGTTCTATTCCTAGGTCACATTATATCCGCAAATGGTATCACCATGGATCCAGCTAAGGTGGAGGCTATCACAAAATGGCCGAGACCTACTACTGTGACCGAGATTAGGATTTTTCTGGGGCTTGTAGGTTACTACAGACGATTTGTTGAAGGTTTCTCGCATCTAGATTTGCCACTGACGAAACTCATGAGGAAGGGCGAGAAATTTGTTTGGACGGAGGAGCAAGAAGAGAGTTTTGAAGAACTGAAACATAGGTTGGTGTCTCCTCCTATTTTGACTCTTCCATCTGGTTCAGGTAGATATCAGATATATAGTGACGTGTCGAATAAAGGTTTAGGCTATGTTCTTATGCAACATTGCAAGGTGATTCGCTTCGAGGCAATTAAAACCTTATGAGGTGAACTATCTGACCCATGATTTAGAATTGGCTGCTGTTGTGTTTGTGTTGAAGATTCGGAGGCACTATTTGTATGGCGAGTCGTGGGACATCGTTACTGACCACAAGAGTCTCATATCTTCACCCAGAAGGAACTTAATATGAGACAGAGGCGATGGTTAGAACTTCTCAAAGATTATGACACGAACATTCAATACCATCCGGGCAAAGCAAATGTTGTTGCTGACGCACTTAGCCGGAAATCTGGTATGATAGCAAGCCTGGAGATTGAACCTCGGATTCTTAATCACCTCGAGATTTTGGATGTTGAACTTTGTGTACGAGGTTATGATGGTTATTGGGCTAGTATGAAGATAGAGTCCAATCTTATACTACGGATTAAGGAAGCTCAAAAGGATGATGGTGAGCTTTGGTCTGTGGTTCAGAATGTTGAAGAGGGTAAACAGTCGGAGTTCAGAGTAGATGACTCTGGCATGGGTATGGTTTGAAGATCGGTTTTGCGTTCCTAATGATCCTGCTTTACGTGAGGCTGTGTTGTCTGAGGCCCATAGTTCCCCATTCACTATCCATCCTGGTTCTACCAAGATGTACAGGGATCTTAAGCAACACTTTTGGTGGAGCGGCATGAAACAGGATGTAACGTTGTATATTGCCAGATGTATGACTTGCCAGCAGGTCAAAATCGAACATCAGAGGGATAGTGGTTTGCTGCAACCATTAGATATTCCTACTTGGAAGTGGGATGAGATTACCATGGATTTTGTTACTGGTTTGCCCCTTACTCGGAAAAGACATGATGCAATTTAGGTGGTCGTTGATCGGCTAACCAAGTCTGCTCATTTCTTACCTATTCGTATGGATTATCGTGTTAGTAGATTGGCGGAGATTGTTGAGCAGGAGATTGTTAGACTTCATGGTACTCCGACATCTATCGTGTCAGACAGGGATCCGTGGTTTACTTCTCGTTTTTGGAAAGGTCTACATAAAGCTTGGGGTACTCATCTTAAGTTTAGTACGACTTTTCATCCTCAGACAGATGGTCAGTCAGAGAGGACCATTCAGACTTTGGAAGACATGTTGAGGGCGTGTGCATTGGAGTAGACCAGAAGTTGGGATAAGTACT
Organism: Orobanche coerulescens; assembly: GCA_033398695.1. Lineage (NCBI taxonomy): Eukaryota > Viridiplantae > Streptophyta > Magnoliopsida > Lamiales > Orobanchaceae > Orobanche > Orobanche coerulescens. The sequence continues at coordinate 47,008,746 of CM065819.1, read as the reverse complement.
TGTGCTTGGTGGAGTTTGCCTACAACAATAGTTGGCATGCTAGCATCAAGGAAGCACCTTATGAGCTTCAGTACGGGAGGAAACGTAGAGCACCTATTTGTTGGGACGAAGTAGGTGAACGTTTGATTGAGGGGCAGGAGATTATCGAGATCACTAATGAGAAAGTGGCTGTAGCCAAGGAGAATCTGAAAGAGGCTCGTACTCGACGGAAGAGTTATGCTGATAAGCATCGACGTGACTTGGAGTTTCGTAATGGAGATTGTGTATTTCTGAAAGTTTCGCCATTCAGGGGGGTAAAATGTTTTGGAATCAAGGGAACGCTTAGTCCACGATTCATTGGACCGTTTGAGATTCTTGAGCACATTGGGGAGGTTTCTTATCGTTTGGCTCTACCTCCGCAGTTGTCACATGTTCATGACGTCTTCCATGTATCTCTTCTGAGGGGGTACAATTATCATCCGCTACATGTTGCATATTATCCTTTTGATCAGACTCGATCTAATATGTCTCTTTCTGAAGAACCTGAAGCTATTTTAGATCGACAAGATAGGGTCATGAGAAACAAAGTTATTCCGTTTGTGAAAATTCTTTGGAAGAATCACCCAGAGCGTGAAGTTACCCTCATTTCTTTTCGTAGTCTAATACGTCTTCACCTCGTGTTCATTTCAATTTCACGGACGAAATTTTCTTTTTAGAGGGGAAGAGTTGTAAAACCCTAAATTTTTATACTTTTAAAATACCTATTTTGCCCTCAACTTTGAAAATCTATAAGAAGTACATAAGTGATGACAAATGAATAGTAAATCACTAACCTAAGTAAACATTTAATTACCTAAGTTATGTTATAATATATAAAAAAATCCTAAACTAATTATATCCTAAAGTAAATAATATCCTAAAGTTTCCTAAACTAATTCCTACCCTAAATAAGTTGTAACAAACAATTTTCTAGCCCTTCCCCCCCCCCCCCCCCCTAGTGTTTTTTATTCTTTTTTTTATTCATGATAACATCAAATAATATTCTTTCCAAGTTTAGAGAAATCACAAATTGATTTGGGCCTTTAACATACTACACGTTTTCCCTTATTTCAGTACACGACTTTCCCTTATTTTCTCCTCTCAATAAAGCTGTATATCCTTGTCCCTCTTATCTCTTTTACACCGAACCAAAGCCAGAGAAACACACACACATATCACCCTTTTTCTGCCAAGGAAGAAGAAGAAAGAAGGAGAAGAATTCGATCAAGCAAGAAGTGCAAATCGTTGGAAGTTTTGGTTTGATCCGAGCCCTAAGTTTTGCTCCCATTCGACTCCATTCCAAGTCGACACACAGGTTCCATATCTTCTTTGTTTTCCTGTTTTCATTCGACATGTATAAGTCCTGAATAAGACTAAAACTAACCTAAATAATTAAAACCTAAAAGCTACATAAAATCATGAAATTGTGAAACCTTTATGTCGCATTTGCTCCTGTTTTGATCATACAAATCAATGGCTATTCGAGCCCTAAACCCAGTCATATAAACCCTAATAAACTATTAAATAGATAACCTAAAATCTTGGTATAAACCCTAAGAAATTATGGACGGGCGACCACAATTAATACAAGGGATTAGGGTTTGTTTCTGCCTCACTTTCTTGCTGACAGAAATTAGAGTCGGATTGAGCAGGGTGAATCTTGATGATATCAAAGTGTTTTTCTGAGTTTCTTAAGCCTAAAACTAAATATAAAGAGGTTACTAACTGATCCAATAGGTTTGGAATGATTTAGAGTTGATTTGGGCATGTTTCTGAATTTTATATGATCATATGTCAAAACAGCATTTTCTGAAAATTTCTTCTTTCGACTTGTATGATTTTTCATGTCAAATATATAAAGAGTTAAGACCTCTCCGTTTACATAGGTAATATCTATTTTATATGGAACTTCCTTGAATTTTTGTAGATATTTATAAAGTGCATGAATGGGCTAATCAAATGCAAACTTTCTGCATATATGTGCAGTTAATTTTCTGGGTAGGTCTGGGGATATGATTTTTGAAGGGTATTAATACTTAATAATAAAATCTGGAAATATTCAAGTAGACTCCTAAGGTATTATAGCTTCTGTTATATTTTGGTGAATTTTTATTTTGATATCTGGTGTGGAGTTAAAATTCATAAAGTGAAGCTTAAAACATAGTAAAACCAGAATTTTGTTAGAAGTTAAGATTTTTGTGATTTTAATACCATTTAATATGTTTGAACCCTAAAATGCACTTGAACCTTAATTATGATATAATTGGTCATATGTCAACCTAATTCCAATAAGAAAACCCTAATCACATTAATAAATGGTGTTAAGTAATTAAGAACCCATTATGACATTAAATGAGTTAATAAGTAATACATGATCCCCGATTCATGTAGGTTCCGCGAAGAAGGAGTGACTTCTATTTCCTTGTGATCCATCTTTTACTGTCTGTTTAATTTGAATAAGGTACAGATATTCTGACCTTTCTCTTAAGGTTTCTCATGACTCTTACACATCTTTTGATCTTTAGCCATTTCTGATTTTGATACCTTTGCTATGAGCCTTTATATTATGACTTATCTATTTGACACTATTTCATAGACTTATGATTGAACCTTTGACTTGGACCTTTGCTATGAACCCTCTTTAAAATGAACCTTTGATTATGATATGATCTTTTGACCATAGATTCTATGTCACTACTATGGCATTCTATTTTGATCTTTCAGTTTGATACCCGAGCTATTACTAGGCATGGGGGTTCCATGTCCGTGTCATTGATGCACCAATGGCATGACTCCAGGGTGGTTGAGTGATGAGCCATACCGTCCCTTTTTGTTATATATTATGAGATCTCAATTATTATACATGTTTGGCCACTAATATCTTTGCAGGGGCGTATGGATGCATCATAGATTTGATTTGTATACAATATGTTATGTTATAATTTGTTTGGTGATTGATGTTGTGTGCAATACACGTCCTTCACGCTATGGGAGTTAGCTACTCCATTGGTTACTTATATTATGGTTATGATATGCTTGTTTGGAGTTCGTGGTAGATTTCTGATTTCCTTTCATTATCCCTACACTCTTATTATACCTCATCTTATTCCCCAATGCACCATATTTCTGTTCTTTATTTCTTATTCATTACTTTGCTTGTATATCTATTCACTGGGCTTTTTAAGCTCAACCACATTTCTTTTCTCCGCGGTAGGTTGTTAAGCTAGGAGCTGGGGCTATCTATGGGATTGAGAATAGGAGCTGAGTGTGGATTTACCCTAGTCATCTTAGACTTTGTTACCTTTGTTATTTCATTTATGTTTGAGACTTAGACTATTTATGTTTCCTTTCATTTGGTTATCTTCTGGAACTTATGTAACGATCAAGTCGTGTTGACTTGTTTTCCTTTGATACTTATTTAAGACTTCCGCTTGCGTTTATTTATGTATGTTCTAATATGCCACCATAATGTGATACTTCTACCCTTGTCGGGTTGGGGTGTTACACTTCTGCACAACAACTATCTTCTCGATCGAATCTTTGATCAAATCTAACTCTTTTTGTGGCTACGTCCGATGCATCAGCCCAACATAAAGGCAATCTACATTTCCTACCATATAGAGCTTTGAACGGTGCCATTCCAATGCTAGCATGCCAACTATTATTGCAGGCTAATTCCATTAATCCAAGCTCATGGATCAAATCGCTTCCCCAATCAAGAACACAAGTTCGCATCATGTCCTCCAATGATTAAATAGTGCACTCAATTAGGCCATCTGTTTGTGGATGCTATGTGGTGCTGAAGTTTAATCGCGTCCTCAAAGATTTATGAACTGCCTTTCAAAGTCGTGATACAAAATGTCCATCTTTGTCGGATACAATCATTCTAGGTATCCTATTAAATCAAACAACTTCTCGAATGAAAAAAGTTGCTAATGTATCAGCTTTCGCAGCTTCTAGTATATGAAGTTAATGTGCCGATTTTGTAAGCCTGTCAACAATAATGCAAGTTGTGTCCTTATTTCCTTTTGCTACTGGAAGTCCAGTAACAAAGTCCACAGAGATGTCATCCATTTCTATTTTGGTATTGGAACTGGTTGAATTATCCGAGCTGGCCTCTTGTGCTAGACTTCGCCTGTTGGCAACTCATATACCGGGCAACAAAGTCTGCTACATCGCATTTCAAGTTTGGCCACTAATAGTTCTACTTGAGATCTTTGCATATCTTGTTCATGCCTGGGCGCACCGAGTAAGTTGTGGCGTGTGCTTTCTTTATTGTCATCTCCTTTAGCTCATGGTCCATCGAAATGCATAACCGATCCTGAAATCCCAAAATGTCTTCGTGAACAACAAATTCTGATGATTTTCCCAAGGGAGTTTCACCAATAATACATTTTATCCCGAGATCTTCCATCTGCTTCTGAAGGATTATATCTAGAAAATATGAACGTAAGTTTAGGTTACATAGTTGGCCATGTTCTCTTTGAATCCATACTTTGATGATGTCGTTCCTCATTAGCTCGATCCCCAATTATGACTGTACAGTTATGCAGGATAACATGTACTCCTGAGTAGTTTTTCGACTAAAGGCATCTACGACTATATTGGCTTTTTAGTGATGATATGATATTTCCACATCATAGTCCTTGGTGAGTTCCAGCCTCCTTCGTCGTATCATATTCGGCTCTGATTGCGTGAAGATGTACTTATGACTTTTGTGATCCATAAAGATTTCACAGGTACTGCCCTATAAATAATGCCTCCAAATCTTCAAAGCATGACCCAAAGCGGCAAGTTCCAGGTCATGCGTATGATAGTTGACCTCATAGGGCTTTAGTTGGTGGGATGCTACGCGATAAATATACCTTGTTACATCAACACATAACCAAAAACCTGCTTTGAAGCATCACTTAGATTCTGAAACCGCGAGTTCATTGAGGAAGTGTTTGCACTAGGGCAGTCATTAGCTTCCTTTTGGGTTCATCGAAACTCTTTTGACATGCTACTGTCCATTCATACTTCATAGATTTGCGGAGTAGATTAGTTATAGGCCACGCCAAGATAGAGAATCCTTCAACAAAGCATCAATAGTAGCCACTTAGTCCAAGAAAACTTCGTACCCCTTCACATTTTTGGTGCTTCCCACATCATCATGGCTTTCGTTTAAGGGTCGACTTGGACTCCTTTGGTGTTAACTACATGACCTAGAAAGGTTACTTTTGTCATCCAGAACTCATACTTGGAAAAATTTTGCATAAAGTTGGTGCTTTCTCAATGTGCCAAGCACAACTTTCAGATGTTCATCATGCTGGTCCGACTCTTGGAGTAAATTAATATGTCATCAATGAAGACAACATCGAATTTATCTAAGTATTCAATGAGAATGCGATTCATCAACTCCAGGAATATAACAGATGCATTGGTTAAACCAAATGACATTACAGTACACTCGTAATGACGATATCTCATGCGAAAAGCTGTTTTGGGAATGTCCTCATTTTTAATACATAATTGATGATAGCCGGATCTTATATAGACTTTGGAAAGTATGACTGCACCCTGTAATTGATCTAACAAGTCATCTATTTGTGGCAATGGATACTTGTTCTTGATGGTTCTCTTGTTCAGTTTTCTGTAACTAAAATAGAGTATGAGAGTCCCGTATTTCTTCTTCGCGAGCAGCATCGGTGCACCCCAGGGAGATGCACTCAGTCAAATGAGGCCCTTTCATAATAACTCATCAAGTTGCTCCTGTAACTCTTGTATTTCTGCTGGTGCCATAAGATAGATAATTTGGACGACTCTTCATGTAGGACGTAACACCAGTACCCCAAACAATGAGGTTCAGGAGACTGGTCCGGCATGACTGGATAAAGAGAGCCTTCAGATTTTGTGTGTCCCTCTCATATGAAATTACTCCTGCTGCCATCCTTTGCCATAATTGTGACCGTTCGATTATAAGTATCCAGTATAACACGATGTCTAACCATCCAATCCATTCCTAATATCATTTCTTCGAGTTGCAAAGGTAATAGAAGTAAATTTGCTACCCAGTCCCGATCCCCAAGGTGAACTAGGCAATTTTTAATTTCCCAATTACTGTAATACCCGAGATTTTCATTTTCGGTTGGCGTTGAATTTTTCTACTATTTAGTGGATTGTTTATTGTTCGTGCCTATATGATTGTGTGTCATGCATTGACACAAATTGGTTGCGATTCAGATTTCTGCGTGTTTATCGTTCCGTTAGGAAGCATCGTTGTTGCGATGAGTTTTGGTGCGATCCTACTGCCTGTGCAGTAGGAATAACGTATGCTATGGGCTAGAGATAGCATGCGCTACTTTAGATTTATAGCGCACGCTAAGGCTCCATTAGTGCAGGCTAACGGAGGGTGCATAATTGAGGCAGAAGCTACTGTCTTCGACTGAGAGTTCGATAGCGCACGCTATTGGTAGAATAGCGCACGCAAACTGTTGGTCAGGGATAGTCCAGAAGCCACAGGACTGGGTTGGAGGATTTGTTAGCGCACGCTAATATTCGTAGTTAGCGCACGTGCAAAATATCTTTTGTTGATGACTCGATGGCGCATGCTAATTTGTATGGTTAGCGCATGCTTAGCTGTCCAGTATATAAACTGGACAGCAGTCGTTTATTCCCATTTCTTCCTCAATTCTCCTTCTCTCCGCGGGTTTGAGACGAGGGCAATTAGCGTTCGAGTTCTTGGCTGATTTTGCTCCATCTAAGGGTGTTTTGGAGAGTCCTAGGTGATTGTAACATCATTTAATCCGTTGTTCTTCGTCGGATCGAGGTATTTTCCAAATTTTCCTTGAGTTGACCTTTTTGAAGGTTTTGTTCTTGGTTTTGATTCTAGTCCGATTTTGATGAATCAGTTGGTTTTATATGATGTTATTAATCCTGTTCTATGGATTGTATATCCATATTTCAAGTTTGTTTAACTCAATTGATGATTTGAGTATCTGTGGGAATTATTAAACATTTAATGTTCGATTAAATGTTTCAATGAGTTTTCCTTCGATAGTTTGATGTGATTTCCGTTCTTATGGGTTTTGCTCCTCATTGTGATTGCATTTTTGTTGTTTTGTTTGGAAGTTGTAGTTTTCGAGGCACTTCGGACGAGCTGTGTTCGTCGGAGGAGTTGTGTGCCGGTTTCGAGGCAAGTATCTTGCTTATACAATTTGTGTCTTGTGATTAGAAATCGTGTGTTGTGTTTTGATGATTGATTTGACTTCGTAAACATGGTTTGTGTGAGTCGGTTGTATGTTACGTATTATGAAGGCTTGATTATGAATGTGTTATTTTGGTATAGGTATTGTGTGGTGTGTTACGTGTACAGAATTGTGATAATCGTGTTGGTTTGGTTGTACACATGTTTGTGCAATGGATTTTGTTATGGTGGTTGAATTATTGAGATTTTGTTATGTGTGCGTGGTACGTGAATTGTGGTGATCAATCTGATTGATTTACAGTGTTCATTGTTGATGGAATGTGATTGTGAAGGTTGTGTGTGACCGTTAAGTTCACTCGTGTGAGTTCGACAGAACCTACAAGGATTCATGGCAGAGGATCACGGGATCAGAACTTAATGAGGTGCTGAGGTCCAATCGTGCGGGTCTGACGAGACCTACGATAACACATGGCGAGGATCATGGGTTTAGGGCACAGTACGTCCAGCCGCGTGGGTTCGACAGTACCTACGGTGACTCGTGGCGGAGGATCATGGAGTCAGGACTGTTGTTTGATTATATGTAGGTTTAGTCTGTGCGGGTTGTTGAACCTACAGAGACACGTGACGGTGGATCATGATGTCAAGATTGTTGATGTTTGGTTAATGTGTTTGGTTAAGTCCGTGCGGGTTGTTGAACCTAGGAGACATGTGACGGTGGATCACGGTGTCACGATTATGTTTTGAGAATCAAGTTTTGAAATGAAAGGTTTTATGGAAAGTAATGTTGGGCTGAGTCCAAAACGATTTGTGGGAAAGGTTCTCCGTGTTTTATATTGTGAATTTTAGGCTAAGAACCTAACATTTTCGAAAAGGGGATTTTGACAAATCTAAGGCATGAGATCCTAAGGATTTACATTTTCTAAAATCTCGAGATGACAGTTATTCTTATAAGGACTCCACTTGTATTTGTGTCTAGTTTATTAAAACCCCTTGGGAATATGTGATTGGTTGAGTTGTAATTGTCTGACTTGTGATGGATAATTTGGTATGGTTATCCTATCTGATTCGTAGTTGCTGATTGCTTGCTACATTTTTTATGGTTATGATACTTGCAATAGTAAAAGAGTGGAGTTTTTCTAACCCCTGAGTAATCGGGGGGTGTATGTTTGTATTGCGTCCAGGTACATGCAGGTGCATGGGGGCAGCCACAGGATCGGCACAAAAAAAATGATGGGCTATGATACTAATCAGGAGTTATGGATTTAGTTGTTGTTGTGTCGATGTATTATTCTCAGTCTTCCGCTGTGTTGTATCGTGTTGTATTTTGGACCCCTGTGTGGGTATGAGTTGTAAGAATTATTTCTGTTTGAATTAGTTGTGTGACCTTATCGGTCTGAGTTGTTATCCTGTTCGACCCTGGCCGGTCGAATAATTTGTTGTTTTATTGTGTTTAGCCCGGTAGATCCTTGAGAAAAGGATTTACGGCGTGTAATAGTCGCAGTTGTATTCTGGGGGTGTTACATTTATGGTATCAGAGCTTAGGTTGTGAAAACGTAGGTTGTCGGGTCGAGTTTAGTCGTGTTTTGTCATGTCATTCGAGTTGTTGGGTGACAAATTTGAGTTGTGTGTTGTCACAAGATGTGTGTTCTGTCGGTTGAGATTAGTATCGTGGGCGACTGTCATCTTCGTGCGACATGTGGATGTAAGTCTCCTCTCATATGTAATGTAACACCCCCAGAACCATCTGGGAATATTACAGCGTCGTGGGCCCCTAAATGGAACCCACAAGGCTGAAAGACATTTTTACAAACATTTCAAATACGCCTAAGCGGCAATGATGGTAAATATATTTTAAAATATTTAAAGACTATAAAATCCATTTAACAATACCGTTGTAAAAACTCTTTGAAAATACAAGGCCAAAATGACAAACTCAACAGTTTCAAAAGTATAGTTAAGCCACCGCTTGTACGTATCGACAAAGTAGTTTAGAAAACAATTTTCCAAAATAAACCCAAATTCGCAAAATACTAGCAACCCATTTAAAAACACACTAGCATCGGAAATAACAAAATAACTAAGAATACTTTTGCAGCGGAAAAATGACAACTAGTCCAAGTACTCAATTCATAAACACACGCCATAGCCAGTATCCTCCGGGAAGCTCGTTTCTTCATGACCGCTACAAGCTCGATATTCCAAGAACCTAAAAATAATGCCCACGACGGGGTCAGCCATAATACTCAACAATGATAATGATCACATCACGTCAATAATTACATACCAATGAAAATACTAAGTAAGAATACTACCAATGTAATCTTACCGTCATAATCTTACCAATTCGTGATAATCCTCATAAAAATAATCCTCACCACATTCCACCTCTCATATTCTCAAGAACACACTGAATCGTACACAAACATTTGTACAGTATCCCAGACAATACTCAAGATTCTCAAAACACCATCATAACACACTGATACGAAATATACCAACTCTGTCCAACCCAATCCATCGGATAATATCATCAAATCTCAGCATGATAATCGATTGCCTGTCAACAGGCAAGTACCAATAAGAAAGTACGGAACATATCTCAAGATACACAATGCCATGAAAATTCATGTCAGTCTAATTTGAGATCAGATCAATACAACATACGGACCTGGTCCTACAAGAGACCTACAAATGCATAATCACATGACGACATCAATATACCCACAACAATAACGACAGTGTATACTCAATAGAAATCTGATGATCCAGCGCACACACCATAGATCCCAAGAAGATCATGTTAGATCAACACGAGGTTGATAACCCACAATATACATATGCACAACAACAACACATGGTAATCCAACGATCCAGCGTACACAGCATAGATTCCCATGATGATCCCATCGGTCCAACGCTGTAACACCCCAATCCGCTCAGGGATATTACACGCCGTAGAACCTTTCCTCAAGGATCTACCAGGCTGGTAACAACATAGAACGTCTCAACGATGCCTTTAAGGCTAAAATGACTCAGTAGAACGATTTGGTCTTTCAATAAATACATACAACTCAAACTCATTACATGCCCACGCAGGGGTCGAATACAACACACTCCCGTACAACGGGAAAGAATACTGCAGCGGAAAAATAAACTATAACTAAACCAATGACCTCATACGGATCCTCGTGTGATTAGTATCGTTCATCTTTCATCATCCTTCGTGCCGACCCTGTGTTATGCTCCCAAACCTGAATGCAAAAACAGACATCCACCTCCCGAATACTCGGGGGTTACCAAAACTCCACTGTTTTGCTAGTGCAAGAACAAAGTGCAAATACGAGCTATACAATTCACATTCCACGAATAACAATAACCAGGAATCCTCAAAGATCCAAACGTAACGAAAAGTACTTCCCAAGGCATGAGTTTAGGTAAAACATTCCAAAACCGAAAGATCACAAATCAAGGGAAACAATTTAGAAAACAGTTCGAAATGCCATCGAGAGTTTTAACAAGGCTAAACCGAATCTTTTGAAAACTCATTTCAAACAACAAACAAACATACCAAGACGATCACCAATCATCATATCCATGAAACAAGAAATGTATGGACAAGGTACCTGCCTCGAATAACTACAACGCGTAGAATCAACCGAAGTAGGTTGGCACGACCCGACTACGAACCCGCCGACTCCACCGAATGCTAACCCGCGACAATAAACTGCGAACAACAATAGCAACAATGAAAACGAATTCCATAGCACGACCTAAAGTCATTGAATTGAAGGGACGAACGACACAAATTCAAGGGTTTCCCCCAAAATGGCCAAGAACACAAAAATACGATCACAATGAGAATCAAGGTAAAAAACAACGGAAATCCCACCAATCTATCGAAGGGAAACTCATTGGGACATTTAATCGAACACTCAATGTTCGATAACTCCCAAGAACACTCGAATCACTAATCGAGTTGAACAAACTCGAAATATGGATATACAACCCATAGAACACGATTAATAACATCATAATACACCAACCGATGTATCAAAATCAGACTAGAATCGAAATCAAGAACAAATTCTCCAAAAAGTCAACTTGAAGGAAAATCAAGAGATATACCTTGATTCGACGAAGAACACGGATTGGATGATGATATAATCAACAAGAATCTTCCAATACGTCTTGGGATTGATTAGAATCAGCCAAGAACTCGAACCCTAGCATCACCCATCCGACAGCCGCGAAGAGAAGAGAAGAAGGGGAGGAAATGGGGTGAGAAACCCGTCTGTCCCCTTATATACACCAGCGACGCACGACCATAACGCACGACCAAGTGCTCGTGTGTTTGGTCGTGCGCTAGGCCACTGCCCAGCCACTGACACCACGCACGAGCAACGCGTACGAGTAGTTGCTCGTGTGTCCTACTCGTGCGTCCCTGGAGCTCACTGCCGAGCGCTGGATAGCGCACGAGCGCCATGCACGACCACGTGCTCGTGTGGCCTGCTCGTGTAATACAATAGGAGGCCAATATCGAGCCCGACACGGCCCCGAAACCAGAACCTCAATATGAGTCGAAGATACGGTTACGAAGTACTCGCAAAGATGAAACAAAGTGCTACGATAACACACGATTCCGACCACCCGAAAGCTCGAAATTCGACAACGGAAAGTAATTACCCCAAACTTTGGGAAATTACGAAAACGTCCCAAAACGTCCGAAAAATACGATACACGATTGAAACACCAAGCCAAAGCTCGCAACATGAATAATAACATTCAATGAACTTACGAGAAACTCGAAACAACAGTTTCGGACGAGATTCGCAAGAATCGAACTCAAGTGCGGAAAAGCCGCTAAAAGCACGGAACTCAACAAAACGACACCGAAACGAACTCCGATGACAAAAACTGTAGAATTAATCATTCTCGGAATGACGGAACGGTCATGAGAAAGTCGTCAAAACGGACTTTCGCCAAAAAAAGAAATTACCAGAAATCGAAATTACGGGTATTACACACTACCCTCCTTAAAAGAAGTTTCGTCCCGAAACTTAAAACAAGTAGGGAGAAGAAATATACCACGAGGAATATTTCAATGAGATACACAAGAATGCGTAACTAACGGCCAATGGCAAAACATTACAAACAACGCAAAGGAATATACGGTGTGAAAACACGCTCCACGGCGACTAACACAACGCCACCGGTAGAGACATAATAAAATCAATAAGTGACAAGTGTCATAAAACAAATAGTACAATCAAGTCGGTTATCTGAACAATCACCAAACACAACGAACGAAAATTAATACGATTGACCAACCCAACGGTTCATCAATCCAAACGCGAGTCAAACGCTGAACAAATACGGAATTCCACCGCCAAGGGTTGGAAGATCGAAAACGAGACTAATTTCCCGAACTTAAGGGAATTAGGAAGGAGTCTGAACGCTCAACAATCACGAAACAGGGTCAACAAAAACCAAACAATCAAACGATCGAACCACAACGATCGAGACAACAAGAATCGAACAATCATGTTCGAATCACGAAGAACAATAAAATTCAAACAACAACTCCAAGGTTCACATCTCGACTCGAGACGAAACATGATCCGGTGAAAACAACAAGATATGCACTCACATAAGATCCACACGAAAGGGAATAGCAATTGAAAAGTCACAACGACAAACGAGTAATTCTGAAACAATACCACCCTCGTTCGATCAACAAAAGCAAGGGGTAGGACAAGCTCAGAAAATGTCAACGAACATAAACGAGTCGACAGAGTCGAAAATACAGAAGTTCCAAATCCGATCTACTTCGAATAAAAGAACTAGTAGAACCAAAAGATGTTACTTCCGAACAAGGTTCACAAGAATCGAACCGAACTTGAAAAAGCCACAGCAATACCAGATCGACCCAAAACAAGAACACAGCTCGTTCGAACGATGAAACTGAAATAAAGAACAAGTTCAAAAAGTATCAACGAACACGAGCGAGTCGATAGATCTGAGAAAGAGGAAATGCAGAAGTCCAAAAATAATACGGGTATTACATTCGACCTCTTATAAAAGAAGGTCGTCCCCGCAACTCATAATAACGGGAACAAGGTAACAACACAAAAAGCAACCGACAGAAAAATCTCCCATGGGCCTCTCAGAGCCGATCCTGATAACTGTGCTGAAGCGCGAACTCCAAAAGTCTCGGTAGCCAATTCGCAAAACTGAATTCGGTGTCCCTCGAGTCCACACTTGAAATGTGTTATCGACGAGAAGGACAATTTACACGTGCATGCCCCGGCACATCACGGTTGAAACGTCTCGGCTCGGCATATCGAAAATACAAATGCTAGATACAATGGGGCATAACGTCGCAAAACAACATAGCGGAGATGCCAACTCAGCACAACAAGGAATCATAACACATATCATATACAACTATTACCATCGTAAAGTAATACACACACAATCACTACAGTAACGACAGTATCGTTCGGCAACCTCAACGGCCCGAACGATAACCACCACATAATTACAACCATCATGAAACAATCACACATGTACACAAACATACAAACTCAAGCTTCAACAGCTCACACTCGTGTGACAACACGCAAATCACCACGAGGCGACAAATAGTAAATACCAGTTCACACCTCTCATATAGGTCTAGTAAAACAAATGCGTGGCGAACGACTCTACGCTCACCCACCGATTCAATCACAATTCGGAGGGTTAACACCCTAACGACAATACTAACATCATACACACCTTTTTCCGACCACAAGTAGGAGGTGACAGGTTTAAAAACAAAAACCATCTTTGAAAAGAAAAAAAAATGATTTTGGACACACTAGTTGCTCTTGAGTATCACCTTTCAAAAAGTATAAACGTGAAACATCGTTATCGAGACTTTGGAGAACCATTTCACATTTGATAAAAATGAGGACACTTTCTCTTAGTGAAAAACTTTCAGAACATTCGACCCTCGTGTCTAAGTAAAAAAATATTTCTAAAATATTGAAAATATCTCAAAACATTTTGGTCCTCGAGGTAGAAGAATTTGAAACATATTGTGGCACCTTCGATGTACCACGAGAAAATAATTCATTTTAAAAGTACGTCTCGAAATTTATTTTCTAAGATACTCAAGGTTTTCAAAAATAATTCAATGGGCTAGAATGCCCAAAAATTTTCAGATAGTTACACGGAACCTTATAGTGTTGTGGGTCCCGCGCCGGAACCCACTAGGATAAAAAACATTTACAAAAATGCCAAAAATGCCGATGACGGTAATATTTCAAAAACTTACAAAAGCCATTTACAAAATACTAAATACCGTCATAAGAATTTCGCCAAAACGATCAAGGCCATGATGTCAAAAACTCGGTTAAGGGAATCGGTTTGCGAAATAAAACTTAGTCGGTAAAATACCGAAAGTCATTACAAAGGAAGTCACGCAGCGGATAAAAGAAATACAGTCAAACATGCACAATCCAGCAACACTACTCCTCATATGAACGAAATATGAGAGTGAAATAACCAGATATCACGAAATCAAAATCCATAAGAGGATTCCGTCAATTAACACATAATCATACCAGTAGCTCGCATCAGACGAGGCACAAACACAAAAAAGGGAGACTTACATCCACAGGTCGCACGAAGATGATGATTGCCCCATGATACTAATCACGACTAACCAACTCAGACGACGCGTCGCGACAAAACTCAGTCAGACAAAATCCGACGAGACAAAACTCAGCAAACACAACTGACCTGACAACCTAGGTTTCCACAACCTAAGCTCCGATACCATTTATGTAACACCCCCAATCCGCTCAGGGATATTACACGCCGTAGAACCTTCCCTCGAGGATCTACCAGGCGGGTAACAACATAGAACATCTCAACGATGCCTTTAAGGCTAAAATGACTCAGTAGACCGATTTGGTCTTTCAATAAATACATACAACTCAAACTCATTACATGCCCACGCAGGGGTCGAATACAACACACTCCCGTACAATGAGAAAGAATACTGCAGCGTAAAAATAAACTATAACTAAACCAATGACCTCATACGGATCCTCATGTGATTAGTATCGTTCATCTTTCATCATCCTTCGTGCCGGCCCTGTGTTATGCTCCCAAACCTGAATGCAAAAACAGACATCCACCCCCCGAATACTCGGGGGTTAGCAAAACTCCACTGTTTTGCTAGTGCAAGAACAAAGTGCAAATACGAGCTATACAATTCACATTCCACGAATAACAATAACCAGGAATCCTCAAAGATCCAAACGTAACGAAAAGTACTTCCCAAGGCATGAGTTTAGGTAAAACATTCCAAAACTGAAAGATCACAAATCAAGGGAAACAATTTAGAAAACAGTTCGAAATGCCATCGAGAGTTTTAATAGAAAACAATTTAGGATTACCGAATCCTTATCTTTCCAAAATCAACAGGGGTCACAGCCCAAAGGTTTTGTTTTCACAAATAGAAAACCGACAACAATTCACAGGGCCAGAACCCAACATCACGTGTCCTCTACGGACAAAAAATCAACAAAACATAATCACGCACGCGCATCGCCTAGGACCGGGACGAAACCACAAATCCCACCCGAGGCCTCGAATGACCCTCCCGAGCTGGCTAGCGAAACAAATCACACACATGCATCGCCTAGGACCGGGACGAAGCCACAAATCCCACCCGAGGCCTCGAAGGACCCTCCCGAGCTGGCTAGCAAAACAAATAACACACATGCATCGCCTAGGGCCGGGACGAAGCCACAAATCCCACCCGAGGCCTCGAAGGACCCTCCAGAGCTGGCTAGCGAAACAAACCACACAGATCTCACGGTTGGATCAATCGCTTGTTGCATCCTGGCCACATGATCGCATGCCATATGCCACCGTAGATTATCTTTGGCGCTCACGGTTGGATCAATCACTTGTTGCATCCTGGCCACATGATCGCATGCCATGTGCCACCGTAGTTTTTATTAGGCTCTCACGGTTGGACCAATCGCTTGTTGCATCCTGGCCACATGATCGCATGCCATGTGCCACCGTAGGCCCCGCCCATATCCATACATTCACACACATCACAATAAAACACATATATTCAAACAATTCACCCAGAGGCATCAAACACTTAGCAAAACACCACGTCAAACCACAAAGCATCGAAATAAAATAATATACGTCCACACGCAATATCAAGTGCAACATCAACACCAAACATAACCATAGAATTCACATAGTCATTCACAAACCACACCATTCACAAAGCACACGCGTTTTGAAAGCAAGCCTTTAACAAGGCTAAACCGAATCTTTTGAAAACTCATTTCAAACAACAAACAAACATACCAAGACGATCACCAATCATCATATCCATGAAACAAGAAATGTATGGACAAGGTACTTGCCTCGAATAACTACAACGCGTAGAATCAAGCGAAGTAGGTTGGCACGACCCGACTACGAACCCGGCAACTCCACCGAACGCTAACCCGCGACAATAAACTACGAACAACAATAGTAACAATGAAAACGAATTCCATAGCACGACCTAAAGTCGTTGAATTGAAGGGACGAACGACACAAATTCCAGGGTTTCCCCCAAAATGGCCAAGAACACAAAAATACGATCACAATGAGAATCAAGGTCAAAAACAATGGAAATCCCACCAAACTATCGAAGGGAAACTCATTGGGACATTTAATCGAACACTCAATGTTCGATAACTCCCAAGAACACTCGAATCACTAATCGAGTTGAACAAACTCGAAATATGGATATACAACCCATAGAACACGATTAATAACATCATACTACACCAACCGATGTATCAAAATCGGAATAGAATCGAAATCAAGAACAAATTCTCCAAAAAGTCAACTTGAAGGAAAATCAAGAGATATACCTTGATTCGACGAAGAACACGGATTGGATGATGATATAATCAACAAGAATCTTCCAAAACATCTTGGGATTGTTTAGAATCAGCCAAGAACTCGAACCCTAGCCTCACCCATCCGACAGCCGCGAAGAGAAGAGAAGAAGGGGAGGAAATGGGGTGAGAAACCCGTCTGTCCCCTTATATACACCAGCGACGCACGACCATAACGCACGACCAAGTGCTCGTGTGTTTGGTCGTGCGCTAGGCCACTGCCCAGCCACTGACACCACGCACGAGCAACGCGCACGAGTAGTTGCTCGTGTGTCCTGCTCGTGCGTCCCTGGAGCTCACTGCCGAGCGCTGGATAGCGCACGAGCGCCACGCACGACCACGTGCTCGTGTGGCCTGCTCGTGTAATACATAGGAGGCCAATATCGAGCCCGACACGGCCCCGAAACCCAAACCTGAATATGAGTCGAAGATACGGTTACGAAGTACTCGTAAAGACGAAACCAAGCGCTCAGAGAACACACGATTCCGACCACCCGAAAGCTCGAAATTCGACAATGGAAAGTAATTACCCCAAACTTTGGGAAATTACGAAAACGTCCCAAAACGTCCGAAAAATACGATACACGATTGAAACACCAATCCAAAGCTCGCAACATGAATAATAACATTCAATGAACTTACGAGAAACTCGAAACAACAGTTTCGGACGAGATTCGCAAGAATCGAACTCAAGTGCGGAAAAGCCGTTAAAAAGCACGGAACTCAACAAAACGACACCAAAACAAACTCGGATAACAAAAAGTACAGAATTAATCATTCTCGGAATGACGGAATGGTCATGAGCAAGTCGTCAAAATGGACTTTTGCCGAAAAAAAAAGAAATTACCGGAAATCGAAATTACGGGTATTACAAACGCCTGGTGGAAATACCTGTCCAACGATCCAGCGCACACAGCTATAGATTCCAATGATGATCTCGTCGGACCAACACATGATGGACATACGAAAACAATGCACAAATGCATATTAACAACAATACACAAATGCATGACAACAATAATACACGAATGTATCACAATATGATCGACACAAAATGACAAAAATGATTAGAGTACTTGCCTCAAGTCCTTCGAGAGCAATCTCGATGTCAAAACCATCACCAATAATTTCCTCAATATTTGACGATGCAAAAGTACCATGGACTGTAGATAACTCATATCCTCGCATTTACCACAATGTATCCTTGATACCCAATTATACCAATAACGAATGTAAATAATATACATCATGATTTAACTCCCAAAAATTGGAAAACAACATACAATCCAAATCTCCAGAGTTCACAATAATAATCATTGCTATATGCATTATAAATGAAATGAAACTGAAACCATTCATTAAATATTATAAACTGAATAAGTAATAACTTGCCTCGATACCGATACGACGATAGTGAAGCCGTTACCAATTTGCTTGCCGTCATCTACAAGCTCCTCGGCCCCCGACCAAAGCAATTCACTAACATCCTCGAACTCGACTGCAACATGTTATTTTGATCATCGATCAATCCTCACAACCTATTGCAGTAATCAATTAACAATAATCCGATAACAATCAATAATCGACATAGCCAACTAATCAAACTCAACGGTTCAACGATACCTCGATCATATACAAAACCAAATAATCCAACTCAACAAATACGAACTCATATCTACAATACTAACTGTAACTCGATGATCATAATTAACAATCAATATAACCGATCAACAAACACAACGGTTCCATAATATCCCGATTAAACACAAATCCGAAGAACCCGAATCAATCAATCACGAATCCATAACCACAATACGATTCCATAATCCGATAATCATATCAACGATCAACTCATCCTGGTAACAAGGATTAGATAACATACTCTATTCCGAATTCAACCTCCTAGATGTATTAACAAGATTCCTCCTTGTTCATAATTGTAAATTCACGGTAAAATAATATGACCGACATTATCGACAATCCAAACTATCCCAATAGTTCAATACCATTGATAATCATGTTGTAGGATTAACCATAATTCGAACTATCCTCATTATCATGATTCATATTTCATCAAGAACATATGAAATCAACTACTACAATCAACATAATATTGGTTTTAATTATCAAATCCATGTTTATAATAAAAACCATTATATATCTTACCATATGTTCCTCTTTGATGTGATATATACCAAGAACACCAAGAACATCATGATTACAAAATCATGTTCATAACAAACAACATATTGAAGACATATATCATCATATTCTTCAACATACGATTCACAGAACCTCAAGAATCACAACACCACCACCATAACCATCATCATACAAAGAAGATATCAACAACAACATCAAAATCCGAAATTAAAGAGAGGAGTTATCCAACATACCTCTTGAAGAAGAACCACAACAATCAAACACTTCAAGAAACCTCAAAGATTCGAAATCTCAAGATTTTCATCGAACCAACTAGGTCTCAACCAAGGTAGAAGGGTCTGGAGTAGGCTTATAAGTGAAGAGGGACGAAGTTTGGGAGGAAGATATCTGTTTCTTCTCGTGAAGAAATGAAAGATGGATCCCTATTTTATAACATGCACACACCATTACGTACGTTAATGCCCAACAATAACGTACGTAAGACCTAATAACGTATGCTACATATCCTACATAGAGTTGACTTGCTACAGTAATATACCCACTTAACGTACGTAATGAGCTATCCGTTTCGTACATTAACTTATTCGTTGACTTGCCTTTTCGCACGCCAGCCGAAAGTTGCCGACCATGGGACCCACTTGTCGATCATAGCCTGATCATGTCTGATTCTCTTCATAACGTACGTTATATACTCAACGTAACGTACGTTACGTCTGTGTCTTAACGTACGTAAGCTCCTACGCTTGACTTACGCTATGCTTGTATTTTGACAAAGTTCTCTGATCAGACGACTGTGTCTCACCTGATGTTATAATGCACATAATGCATGATACATAATGTACGTTAAGCTTACCAACTTAACGTACGTAAGCTCCTCAGCTTAACGCACGTAATGGCTTATGAACTTAGCCAAAAATAGTTGCTCTTGCTTGTCGTATCAATATACCGAATACGTATACACGACATACTGAATACATATACCTGTCCCAATGATATACCCGATATCAAAATTAAAACAACCTGATACGCAATGTCTTCAAATGCAATTGTCGACCAAGTACGACGATTATACCAATACCGATGTCTCAGTCCTTCAATTATATTATCCATACTGTACAGATTCCACATTGTAAAATATAACCCAGATAAAATAACATTAAACAACCATAGCAGAAATTTAGGATATCATGTGAGATATTTGTGTTTCGTGATTTCATTTATATTCATGTTGTGAGATGAAATCTGTTTTCGGTACTTGTGATTTAATACATGTGTATTGAGCTAAAGGTATTGATGATTTGAACACCGAGTGGTGCAGCATGATGTGAAATCCTTGAACATTAATGTGTTTCTGGTAGTGAATTGACGGTAGAGTTTGTTGAGGAACTCATATAGATAGTTTTGACTTGTGTTTGAATTATGCATTCACGATTTGTGTTTGTTGAGTTGGTGATTTTATATGTCGGGTGGGCATAAGTGTTAAGATTGATTCATTCTAGATAGTTGTTTTAATTATATCCGCTGCGTATATGTTTGAAAATGATTTTTTTGAAGGTCCCAAGACTTGATTACGTTGGTGTAAAAACAAATTTTGAAATGGTTTTGACGTTGGTCAAACAATGGTTTGATGTTGATTGTGGAAATGGTTGAATTTCGGTGAACCAACCATGTGTTTTCGATGGAACTTTATGACAGCATTTGAAAGATGTGTTTTTAAGTGTTTTAGAACAATTGTAAAATGTTACCGTCAATTTTGACATGTTTCAAAAGGTTTTGGAAAACTTGGTGATTTGCTAAATGACTTCTATTTTCGGAATTGAAGGTTACAATTGGGACTAATGTGTTTATGCATTAAAGTTGAGTAGTTGAAACATACTTCTCATATTATTCTCGTCGGAGAATTTTGTGGTGTAATCCTAGGTGTCGGGTTGCATTGTAAAAGGGTTGTCTCTTGACTATTGGAGCTCTTTTGGGGATGCTGAATTAGTTTGATGTTATGCGGCATATATACGACCGTATTATTTGAATATTGTGGCCGTGAACTGTTTGTTGTTATTTTTGGTTGCACGGCTATAAGTTTGTGTCATGCGGCCATAAATTGTTGTTGTTATTACGATCATATCTGTTCCCAGGAAAGGTTGGTTGGATTATAGTGATGCAGTCGCATGGTCCGTCTGTGACGACCGTAAACTTCATTAGTTGTAGTAGTAATGTTTGTACGCGGTTGCTTATCCTAAATGAATATTTTTGTTGGTGTTATGTGGTAACATGTGGCTACACTATGTGTTATTAATGGTAATGAAAATACATGGTGATATGGTCATCTTTTTTATACCGTTTTCGAGGATATATGATATTTCAGAATGTTGTTTTGCAAATAATTTCAAAACAAAATATTTATGATAAATGGTTCATGGTTTTGGTATGACAGTCGAGGTATTAAAAGTATCTTCATAAAAATTATTTTGGAAAATCATACAGATTCAAAGATTTTCAAATTATATTGTTTAAACAAATACCTCGTGGAGTTTTAAAGAAAAGAATGTTACTAGTGGTTAACCACTGTGATGTGTACTTTGTTTTAGACGTGTTTGTATTGATAAAGATCGTAAGTTCCATTGAGAGGGTTATGTGATCCTTTTACGACTGTAAGTTCCGGTTGTTGCAGTGGTAGTTCGTGTACCCATGTAATTATCTGGAATAGAGATTTTATCGTGTTGTTGGTTGATGTCTTTTGTTGATGTATTGTGTTGAGTTGGTAATTCTGGTATGTTGGTTATGTAATGTATTGTTTCATTGCACTGAACGGTTGTCTGTTCAGTATGCCAATGGTTCGAGGCCGCAGTCATGACCGTGGACTTCATTAGGGGCGTGGTCGGTTGACTCGTTCGTTGCCGAGCACCAATCGGTCCAGTACAGATGGTCTGGAGAACCAATCGCGTGATCAGGGATAACCAACTGGGGGTAATGTCGATGTTGGCACCACCACCATCCTTCAGCAGGTGGTAACCCAGTTGGCACAGATGAATCAAGCAGTGCACCGAAATGAGCTTCCAGATGATGATAATGGAGCTAGTAAGTCGTTGCGAGACGTGATGAGAATGCACCCACCTCGTTTTGTGGGTTCCTCTGATTCATTAGGTTGGGAGAACTGGATCTTCAAGTTGGGAAGAACATTTGATGCCGTAGCTTGTACTGATGAGAGGAGGGTACCTATTGCTCAGTACCTCCTCGGTAAGGAACCTGCGGATTAGTGGGAGGCCGTAGCGCCTAGAGATCATATGGCTACTTGGGCTGAGTTCAAAACTGCCTTGGAGGCCGAATATTGTCCACCGCCTGTTCCAGAGCACAGTATTGTTGAGTTTTTCTCTGCTACGCCCCAGGATCTGTCGATATCTGTAGTCGAATTTAATCAGCAGTTGTGTTATGTTCGTGAGTAAGTGAGAAGTGAAGCGGATAAAATACGATACTTCAATATGCGCATGAAACCCCATATTCGTGAGAGTATGGCTTCACTCATGTGTACAACTTTGAAAGAGCATCAGGACCGAGCTTTAGCCATCGAGATGGCTATTTTTTATCAGAGGCTAGTTCGGGAGGTAAGGGATAGAAGACCTCGGGTAGTTTTTCCAGAGGTCAAAGAAGTGAGTTCCGTGAGCTTGTTGTTTCACATTATCCTTCTGTGAGCACTTTTCATTCGTTTGGTCAGTCTGGGATTCCTACTCCAGTGGAGAGTAAGGTGAGCATTGTACGGACTTGCTTCAACTGTAGTTGTGTGGGCCATGTGAGGCAGAATTGTCGCTCGCCCCTAGTTGATTGTTTCAAGTGCGGTCAAGTGGGACACTAAGCGGTGCATTATGAGGTCGTTGCAAAGATGTTCGAGAGACAGAATTCCGTTCCTACTTCTAGAGGGCCTAGCGGTTCCCAGTGATTGTAAATTTAGTGTTTTGTTTGTGGATTGCATATCGTGCAGAGATTTGATATTGATACTTGATGTTTGGTTTGAATATTTCCGTGTGGGTTGTTGAACCTACGGAGACACGTGACAGGAGATCACGGGGTCACTTGATGTTTGAACGTTTGTGTTTTGTTTTGTAGCGCTGTGATGCTTTTGTTTTAAGTTTCGGGATGAAACTTATTTTTGGAAGGGTAGAATGTAATACCCGAGATTTTCTTTTCCGGTTGGTGTTGAATTTTTCTACTGTTTAGTGGATTATTTGTTGTTCGTGCCTATATTATTGTGTGTCATGCATTGACATATGTTGGTTGTGATTCAGATTTCTACGTGTTTATCGTTCTGTTAGGAAGCATCGTTGTTGCGATGAGTTTTGGTGCGATCCTACTGCTGGTAGAATAATGTATTCCACATAATTATAAAAAGCTTTTGATGATGAGTTATTGATGTGTTGTTAATCAAAGAAAACAACAATGGAACGAACCAAAACAACAAAGAAGTCAAAGACACTCGAACCGGACAGAAAAGCAAAGAAGTAACATAACGTACGCTATGGAATATAATATATAGTACGTAAGATATTCTCATCCGAAGATAGTGAATATTCGGTGAGCTTAACGTACACAACACATGAAGATTAATGCACGCTATACATCGAGCTTAACGTACGTAAGACTACATACTTAACATACGTAATGCAGTTTGAATCTGAGCTCAAACATTGAACCGTTGGGAAGAGTCCGAGTCAAAGTCAAAAAGGCATGCAATGGATATATGACTTTGAGAAGTTAACGTACGCTACTGACCATAATTAACATACGCTAAATAGAGTACTTAACGTACGTAATACACTTCACACAACGTACGTAAAGAAGAAAATAAGAGCTACTGGACTGAAGCAACAAGCAGATAACGTACGCTATATGGAAGTATCAACGTACGTAATGATGGTTAGCGTACGCTATGCATGAAGCATAGCGCACGCTAAAGAGAGGCAGAGGCTAACGGCTAGTTGATCCTTTGAGCCTATAAATAACAAGTCATTTGGTATCATTCAATACAACAACTACAAGCAAATCACATATTGATCCTATATCAGCATATTCGCTATTGTTGTTGTAATTGTGCTTAATTGGTAGTGTTTGAGTATTCATATACTAAATTATACACAAGAGTAAATATACGGATTATAGATTGATTCGGTTTTATTAGGATCGTTGATCCAGCATTATTACAATCATATCTAAATCAAAGTGAGGTTTGTCTAGTACCCATCGAAAGCTAGATAGGTTGCTTCCTTGTCCGATAGAAAAGGAAAATGGTTTATCTTGGACCGACATAAAGACAAGAGCGTAACGGTTTATCTTGGACCGATAGAAGACGAGATTGTAATGGTATCCCTCGGACCGATAGAAGATGAGGTGCAGAGGTTGATCTTAAGCCTAAGGAAAAAGATACGAAGAGAGGATGTAGGCATGTTTGGCTGAACCTCTATAAATCTTGTATCATTTATCTTCCAAAATTTAATTACGCTCCCGCAAAGCAAAAAAGTTTGATAATTCTATTATAATTCATGTAACATTCAAATGGCGAAGGTACCAATTTTCCAACAATTGGTATCGGAGCGGGTATCCATAAAAATCGGCTCAACATCCAAGGAAAAAGAAGATCCTATGGCGTTTCAATTTGCCCCGGTCGAAGGTCTTGCTCTAAATCGACCTCCATTTTTCAACGGATCGAATTACATGACTTGGAAGAAAAGGATGTCAATCTTCATTCGTGCTTATGATATAGAATTCTCGAAGATCATTTGTCTTGGTCCAAAAGTTCCAACCAAATCCGACGAGTCATTTAAGAGCTTCAAAGAATACAATGATGAGGATTTGAAGAACGATCACCCCAACTGTAAGGATACTCAACTTTTATATTGTGCCTTAAATCCAGAGGAAGTCAACCGTATTACTTCGTGTGAAAGTGCTAAAGAAATCTCGAAAATTCTTGAAATTACACACGAGGGAACAACTCAAGTCAGGGAGACAAAGATTAATATGCTTCTCCATGACTACGAGTTATTCATGATGAAGGGTGACAAGTCCATCACGAACATGCTCGACCGATTTTCGGTCATCACCAATGGACTTGCTTCGTTCGGGAAACCGCTATCAAGTAGTGAAAAAGTCAAGAAAATCTTACGATCACTACCTAGCGAATGGGACGGCACCGTGGCGGCGATCATGGAATCTAAAGATATCAATAGGCTAAACTTTAGCGCCCTTGTAGGTTCGATAATAAATGATGAGAATGTTCTAAAATCACGGAACACCAAGCCAAAGCCGAAGGAAAAATCGATAGCCTTAAAAGCTAAGATGTCAAGAAAAGAAGAAATCGCGGTAGATGAAGATGACGAAGAATTGGCATATTAGGCCAAAAATATAAATAAGTTTCAAAACTTATTAAACCGGAGAAGGAAGGACATTAAATTGGGCGAATCTAAGAAATTAGACAACATATATTGAAACTGTGGTAAACCATGCCACTTTGCTAAAAATTGCCGAGGCTCAAATCCTAAGAAGGAAGTTCTCATAGTAACATGGAGTGATGAAGAGGATGATGATGAATATATTCAAAATAACCTCGCACACATGGCAAGAAGTTCATTCGATGAAAGCGACGTCGAAAGCTAGGTTAGTACATCATCTCACGACAAATTATTTGAAGCATTCGAACTTTTACATACCGATTTTCAAAATGCTTTAATTGAAATTAAATCCCTCCAATCGAAAAATAAATTTTTGGAAATCGAAATTTTCAAATTAAATGAAAAAGGGAAATTTATTGAAACCGATCATTCTCTGTATATTGAGAAAGAGAATAAATTGAAAGATGAATTTTTGAAATTTCAAAACGAACTTAAAAATTTAACGAATAAATTTTCTTGCGGAAATGACAAGTTTGAACAAATGCTTTCCGTTCGAAAATACTCTTTAAATAAATAGGGGTTAGGATTCAAGTCAAATAATAAAACCGAATCCTTGAATTTTAAAATACCCCGTTGTGAGAAATATTTAAAACTTGGGCATCACATTTCGAATTGTAAAGGCCCACGACGGACGACAAGAATCAAGAAAGTTTTGATTCCTAAAGGAACCACTATACCTAATATCGTCTATATTTCAAAAGAAAAACCAACTATCGATGGGATTCCCAAAGATTAAAATTAATATATTTCCATCAATTGGTATTTTGATAATTTATATTTTTAACAATTGATATTTAACTTAAGAGGAGTTATTATTTTTTATGAAGAGATCTATATTTCAGGGGGAGTTTTACCCGAAATTTGTCATATTTAGTTTTTATCCATTTGATTGCTATTATTGCACTTTTGATTATGCCACAAAGGGGGAGAATATGTTGACGAAAATGATGAGAGAAGGAAAATACGAGTCATGGAATAATGACGTGAAAATTAAAAACAATATCCCGATCATGAAAAAGGGGGAGAAAAGACGATGAAAATTGAGAAGTCGAAAATAAAAGAAGAAGTTGAAAAGAAGAAAATAAAATATGGTGACAAACTAACGAAACGGACAAAGTCGAAAACTTTGATCTGTATTATTTTTCTTTTTTCACGTATAGAATCCCACTGAAGGTTGTTGTTTTGTCATCATCAAAAATGAGGAGATTGTTGGAATATTATATTCCACATAATTATAAAATGGTTTTGATGATGAGTTGTTGATGTGTTGTTAATCAAAGAAAACAACAATGGAACGAACCAAAATAATAAAGAAGTCGAAAACGCTCGAACTGGACAAAAAAGCAAAGAAGTAACATACTTAACGTACGCTATGGAATATGATATAACGTACGTAATATATTCTCAGCCGAAGACAGTGAATATTCAGTGAGCTTAACGTACGCAACACATGAATATTAATGCACGCTATACATCGAGCTTAACGTACGTAAGACTACATATTTAACGTATGTAATGCAGTTTGAATCTGAGTTCAAACATTGAACTGTTGGGAAGAGTCTGAGTCAAAGTCAAAAAGGCATGCAACAGCTCTATGACTTTGAGAAGTTAACGTATGCTACTGAGCATAATTAACGTACACTAAAGAGAGTACTTAACGTACGTAATACACTTGACACAACATACGTAAAGAAGAAGACAAGAGCTATTGGACTGAAGCAACAAGAAGATAATGTACGCTATATGGAAGTATCAACGTACGTAATGATGGTTAACGTACGCCATGCATGAAGCATAGTGCACGCTAAAGAGAGGCAGAGGCTAACGGCTAGTTGAGCCTATAAATAACAAGTCATTTGGTATCATTCAATACAATAACTACAAGCAAATAACATAGTGATCATATATCATCATATTCACTAGTTTGTTGTAATTATGCTTAATTGATAGTGTTTGAGTATTCATACACTAAATTATACACAAGAAGAAAGATACGGATTGTATATTGATTCGGTGTTATTAGGATCGTTGATCCGGCATTATTACAATCATATCTAAATCCAAGTGAGGTTTGTCTAGTACCCATCGAAAGCTAGACAGGTTGCTTCCTTGTCCGATATAAAAGTAAAACGATTTATATTGGACCGACATAAAGACAAGAGTGTAACGGTTTATCTCGGACCGATAGAAGATGAGATTGTAATGGTATATCTTAAGCCTAAGGAAAAAGATACGAAGAGAGTACGTAGCCACGTTTGGCCAAACCTCGATAGAAGATGAGATGTAGAGGTTTATCTTAAGCCTAAGGAAAAAGATACGAAGAGAGTACGTAGCCACGTTTGGCCAAACCTCTATAAATCTTGTGTCATTTATCTTCCGAAATTTAATTACGCTTCCGCAAAGCAAAAAAGTTTGATAACTCTATTATACTTCGCGTAACATTCAAACGGCGAAGGTACCTATTTTCCAACAACTGCTTGTGCAGTAGGAATAACGCACGCTATAGTCTAGAGATAGCGTGTGCTACTTGAGATTGCTAACGCATGCTAAGGCTCCGCTAGCACATGCTAACGGAGGGTGCATAATTGAGGCAGAAGCTACTATCTTCGACTGAGAGTTCGATAGCGCACGCTACGTAGTGGTATAGCATGTGCTAATGGCAGGAGTTAGCGCACGCTATGGGTAGAATAGTGCACGTTAACTATTGGTCAGGGGCAGTCCAGAAGCCACTGGACTGGGTTGGAGGATTTGTTAGCGCACGCTAATATTCGTGATTTGCTTATGCTAACTGTGCAGTTGTGCAGAACGTCTTTTGTTGATGACTCAATAGCACATGCTAATTTGTATGGTTAACACCTATCGGAGGATTTGTGTGCCGGTTTCGAGGCAAGTATCTGACTTATACAACTTGTGTCTTGTGATTAGAAATCGCGTGTTGTGTTTTGATGATTGATTTGCCTTCGTAAACATGGTTTGTGTGAGTCAGTTATGTGTTACTCATTATGAAGGCTTGATGATGAATGTGTTATTTTGGTGTAGGTATTGTGTGGTGTGTTATGTGTACAAGATTGTGATAATCGTGTTGGTTTGGTTGTACACATGTTTATGCAATGGATTGTGTTATGATGGTTGAGTTATTGAGATTTTGTTATGTGTGCGTGGTATGTGAATTGTGGTGATCAATGTGATTGATTTACAGTGTTCATTATTGATGGAATGTGATTGTGAAGGTTGTGTGTGACCGTAAAGTTCACTCGTGTGGGTTTAACAGAACCTGTGAGGCTTCGTGGCAGAGGATCACGGGATCAGAACTTAATGAGGTGCTAAGGTCCAATCGTGCGGGTCTGGCGAGGCCTACGATAGCACATAGCAGGGATCATGGGTTTAGGGCACAGTACGTCCAGCCGTGTTGGTTCGACGGGACCTACGGTGACTCGTGGCGGAGGATCACGGAGTTGGGAATGTTGTTTGATTATATGTTGGTTTTGTCCGTACGGGTTGTTGAACCTACGGAGACACGTGACGGTGGATCATGGTGTCACGATTATGTTTTGAGAATCAAAGTTTTGAAATGAAACGTTTTATGGAAAGTAATGTTGGGATGAGTCCCAAGAGATTTGTGGGAAAGGTTCTCCGTGTTGTATATTGTAAATTTTGGGATAAGACCCTAATGTTTTCGAGAAGGGATTTTGGCAAACCTAGGACATGAGATCCTAAGGATTTTCATTTTCTAAAATCTAGATGCAATTATTTTTACACGGACTCCACTTTTTTTGGTGTTTAGTTTATCAAAACCCCCCGGTAATATGTGATTGGTTTAGTTGTGATTGTCTGACTTGTGATGGATAATTTGGTATGCTTATCATATCTGATTCGTAGTTTCTAATTGCTTGCTACATTTTGTATGGTTATGATTCTTGCACTAGTAAAACAATGGAGTTTTGCTAACCCCTGAGTAATCGGGGGTGGATGTCTGTATTGCGTCCACGTACATGCAGGTGCGTGGGAGCAGTCACAGGATCGGCACAAAAAAAGATGATGGGCTGCGATACTAATCAAGAGTTGTGGATTTAGTTGTTGTTGTGTCGATGTATTATTCTCAGTCTTTCACTGTGTTGTATCATGTTGTATTCTGGACCCCTGCGTTGGTATGAGTTGTAAGAATTATTTCAGTTTGAATTAGTTATGTGACCTTATCAGTCCGAGTTGTTATCCTGTTCGACCCCGTTCGATCGAACAATTGGTTGTTTTATTGTGTTTAGCCTAGTAGATCCTTCAGAATACGGTTTACGTCATGTAATAGTCTCGGCTGTATTCTGGGGGTGTTACAATTACCACTTACCCTACTAAGTAATTTTACAAGAAAAGGGAGACAAATGGAGCTCATTAGATTCAATATTTTTACACGAGTATCAGATATAAAAGAATGAGTTGAACCAGTATCAAACAAAATACGAACAGGTTGTGAACAAGCACAAAGGGTACCTAATGCACTTGGAGTGTTAGGCTCATCACCCTTCCGTATTTCAAAGATACGAGGGCTACAATACCGGAACTGGCTGCATGACCGCCACTGCACCCACGACTGCATCCAATTGATGTCGAAGCCTGGTACGATTGAGCAACTGGTAGTCTTGGATCCGGGCATGAATTATGTGATTGAGTGGTTGGCTGGGGTCAACAGATTTCAGCCAAAAGTCATTCTCTTCCACAAGTAAAACACTTCGTTGGAGGTTTAGGGCAGTCCCTTCTGATGGGAACATAGCTCTTACAATTAAAGCATCGACCATTGTTTCCACTAGCGGGCGAACTGCGAGATCCTTCCTGGAAGAGAATTATTATGCCAAAGGTGGAAGTTCCCACCAAAAGTGCCTTTGCTGAACCCTCTAGATTGGTGGTGCGTCTTATACTTCTTATCCACTAGTCTGGTACCCTGGTTGGTTGTGAACATGGAGAAGCTCAAGATCATGTCTTGAAAATCCCACAGAGTGGCCGGTCGAAAACCAGCGGCATATTGCTGCACCTCTAGCAGGTCCTTTGGGCTAGGTGATATAACACCCCCAAGTTATTCAGGGTATATTACAACGCCGTGAGACCCACCATGGGACCCACAAGGCTAATCAAATGCGGAACTATAAATCTTTGACCGAGAAGGTCCAAATACAATGGAATGACAGACAATACGAAGGGTATTCAAACCACATCCAAAGTATCCAAATACATCGCAACACAAAGTCAATACCTCGGCAACACAGGCCGGAACATCAAGAAAACTGAAAGAAATACTCGAGTATTCAATAACCATTACAGTACAACAACACCGAATGAAAGAACACAAAATATAACCGGAGATAAGACACAGTATCACGCTTGCCCATCATCTTCATGCCGACCCGATACCTGCCTGTCTGCTCTCCTGGAACCTTAAATACATAAAAAGTATTTCCCCCATAAAGGGGTTAGCCGTCGAATAGCTAGTGCAAGTATATCGAATATGAAACACAATACTCCTCGACAATAAAGTAAATGTAACCGTCAATTCCTCATTTCAAGACTAGTATTCCGGAATGACTAAATCTCATAGCATCACATCAATACATACATGATCAACCGTGGAACCGCACCAGAGGCTACGGAACCCTCAGAGGACCTGTCGGTCCATCCCAGAGTGGTTAACTCATATTATCCGTGGAATCGCACCAGAGGCTACGAAACCCTCAGAGGACCCACCGGCCCATCCCAGAGTGGATATAAATAATCATGCCATTCATATATCTTACGTTCAAAGTCAAGAACGTACAATCATAAATAAATACTTGCCTTTGAGACATCGAGAATTCGAATGGAAAAGAGATAAGTTCGGTAGGTCCGAGAACGAACTTCCGGCACCTAAACGATTCGAAAGGAATATGATAATCAATAATCCATACTCATAACACACGAAACAACTCCCAAAACCCACCTACGATTCACGAAACGACATGTATACACATCTAGAGGTTGGAAAATCACCCAAACCCTCTCACGTCCGAACATGGTACAAAACAATCCATAAAATCGTAGGGGAAATATGGATACGGGGTAGATACATCATAATATCAAGGTTCTCAAGCTCCAAAATGGATAAATCGGAAGAATCTAAGAAAATCCCCAAAATTCCCAAAAACTAGGGTTCTAAGGAATTTACCTTGATTTGGAGGATAGGAATGTAATAGACGTTGTATAATCCTTGTTATCCAACCTAAGATGATGATATCTGAAGAAGGACCGCCTCAAATCGCCCCAAATCGCCTCTCCCGAGCTCCCCTGATCGGAAAAAGTGGAAATGTTGTGAAATGACAAGTGCAGGGGTTGACTGTCCCCTTATATACTGTCCCAGTCTAGCGCACGCTACGCCTCAATATTAGCGTGCGCTAGCGGGGTCACCCGGTAGTCAAGTGGCTACTGTCCACAGATGTTAGCGCGCGCTACTCAACATCCTTAGTGTGCGCTAATTGGTGTCCTACCAAAGTCCCAGTTCACTGTCTCAGTCCGCTAGCGTGCGTTAACACTAAGCACTAACGCGCGCTACACAACACATATAACATGCCCTAGCCGCTGCTTAGCGTGCGTTACCTGCTAGTCCATAAAGTCTGGAAAGCTACTGCCTTTGCCCTGTTTGATCCGTTAGCGCACGCTAAGACTCAAAGCTAGCATGCGCTACTCAAGAAAAATTAGCGTGCGTTAGTATAGGCCTAGCGTGCGCTATCTCCCTGACCCAGAACACTTCCGAAAGGTCTAAACAACACGATCAAGATCCAAACAAGGCACGAAACTCTAGGTAAACGTCAACAACATCACCAAGAGTTTACAGAGCGACAAAATAGGAAGAATGGCTAGGTCAAACAGTCAATAAAAAGTATGGGTATTACATTCTCCCCCTCTAAAAAGAAGTTTCGTCCTGGAACTTAAGAAATAAAAAGATCGGGGTAATCCGATCGCATCTACTTTTCCGTCTCCCAAGTCGCTTCCTCGACTCCATGTCTCGACCATTGCACTTTAACCAACTGGATGGTTTTGTGCTGAAGCTGCTCCTCACGTTCAAGAATTTTCACTGGTCTCTCTGGAAAGGTAACATCCTCGGTTACGTCAAACCCACTATAGTCAACAACATGACTTGGATCCGGCACATACTTTCTCAACTGAGAAACATAAAAAACGCTATGGATAAGACCCAACGCTAGAGGCAACGACAAGCGATAAGCTAAATATACAACCCTGGAGTAAGACATGGTCTCCAAAATCGAATTCCAAAGGTAGGCGACGAGTATCGGCATACTATTTGACATGCTGAAGGGTATTCTCAAAATAGAAAATGAATTCAACTACAACCATCAGTACTACGTTCCAACAATACCACGGATTCTCAAAACATCATCATAACTCATAAGTGTAGAATGAATTATCTGTGCCAATTCCTGTCCGTCGGATTGCACCGATAAAACTCAATATGGACAAAATCCAATAATACACAAAACAATGACAACAAGTCCCGAAACATTGACGTATAGTCCGAATGCTCACACGGTCAATAACAATGATCAAGCAATAAATTAACCGAGAATATCATCGACATGATAACTCCAATGCTACCAGCGAAAGATCCACAATAATCGAGAATACCATCAACATGATAAACTCTAAACGATCAACAATAACAGATCCCAAAGAAATAACCCCGACTGTCGAACATACCCTTCGGCGTATGAACAACTAGTCGCAAATCGCCAGACATATCTAATACAACATGGACTACGAACGACCAAACCAATAAGCTCGATCCAGAAATGTGTCCGTGCACATGTCCACCCCGTATACAGAA
Organism: Orobanche coerulescens; assembly: GCA_033398695.1. Taxonomy (NCBI): domain Eukaryota; kingdom Viridiplantae; phylum Streptophyta; class Magnoliopsida; order Lamiales; family Orobanchaceae; genus Orobanche; species Orobanche coerulescens. The sequence goes on along the minus strand of CM065819.1, from coordinate 46,975,116 downwards.
TCCAAAATATACGTGGGACAATATACTTAATTAGCCTCATGAACTACGTCTCGTGTGCACGGTCCAATGCAGAAAGATCCATGTATGACCATCGTGTGCCTGGCTAAAAATCCTACACATAATCAATCGGCATGCACATATGATTCCAGATATGTCACGATGCAACATGACAACGAAACTCAAAGGATAACACATCCGATACGGATTCAAAAGACTCACCGAAGCGAACAATGACACACAGATAATGAAAGATCGACACAACCAACAATATCCAAAACAACCATCCTGGGATCACAATCGTTACGGATCGATTAACACGATCAACAATCACAACGCAACAATCCTGGAATCCTCAACCCTCAATGATCACAAAATTACCAAGTTCACAGGAATGATAGTGTGCAGCCTTGAGTAGGCCAACACGACAACAATAACTCACGGATTGGCACCATCCTCGGCGGTCCCAATTCAAATACCTCGACTGCCTTAGAATGGCCAATCGATAATAACGACACAACGGATGGGAACTATCCTCGATAATCCCAATTCAATACCTCGATTGCCTTAGAATGGCCAATCGATAACAACAGTTCAATGGGTGTCTCGGCAACTTTAATCGGTTACCGATAATGAAGATGACAATCGAATACATCAATGCCTTTAATCGGCCAATACAACATCAATAACGAAGCACTGATATCAATAACAATAGTCGATACATCAATACCGTGAACCGGCTATCGACATCAATATAACCAACAAGTATCGTAATGCCCTGAACCGGCCATTTACGAACAATAATAACATTTGGCATAACTTGCCGAAGGATATCATATCAAACAATCCCCTGATATCAACAAAATCACAAAGAGACTAAGTCTCGACATGATACACACATTCATGCACATACATGATAACATCAATCTCATTGACTTGTACAAGTATAAAACTTGTCTCGATATCAATATAACAAACTGTTACCAATTCAGTTGCTTTCATCTACGAGTTCCTCCGCCCCGACTAAAGTAATCTGCGAACTCTCAACCTCAACCGTATCACAACAGTCATAATCCACGATCAGAGATCATAATTTATTGTATAAAGAAGGATTAGTAATCAAAAAGTTCGATAACGATCGATATCAATACCACCAAACCACAAACTCAACAGTTCCACAATATCTCGATTAAACACAGTTTGAACAATCCAACTCGGACACTTACAAATCCCTGTCCACAATACGAGCCGAAATATGATGATCATATCAGCAACCAATTCGAACCAATAAGGGTCTAAATGTTATCGATTCCAAACTAAGTTCTTAAATACGAATTAACAAGGTTCCTTCTTGTAAATCCGTAGTTAAAATTTTCCAATGATCATCATTAATTCGAACCATTCAATTAGTTCAACATTATAGATAATCATATTCTAAGGTTATCAACCAATCCAATCCTTCGACTTGAACATTTGTTCAATATGTATGGATTTCCAAACTCAGAGATGAATAATAATTTCATCAAACTCGTAATCATATTCGTATTCCTATGCGAATATTATATCAAAACACGTAATTCAGCTCTAGACATGAATATTCCATATTCATATCCAAAACATCCACACTTCTTATAAATGTTCATCATCTCATATAATTCAAGAGTCTCTCAAGAATCATGAATTAATCCGAAATCACGTCCACAATCGACCAAACGACAAAATCCAATGTTCTAACATCTAAGCCATCATATAACTCATAGTCTAAGGCATATATCAACATAACATCAGGAATCGCAATAATACTGCCAAGAACACTATGATTCCCTAACCATGCTCATGACAACATAACATAATCCAACATATAAGTCATCATGTCATCATCTTCCTTAACAAACTTCCCGTGGGATACCAAGAATCATCATAATGCCTCCATAACTATTATCATACGAACTAATCATCAACAACAACGTCAAAGTCGAAATGTCTGGAGATATTAACCAACATATCTCTTGAAGATAAACAACACCATTCAAAACCACACGAATCATATCAATATCCGCACTTCAACAATAATATCAACATAACTCGGTAATCCATCCATAATCATACTTATCAGCTCATATACATGACGATTATCAACTCAAGAACAACGATATTAAATCCAAAACCAAATCCAAAGTGAATATTAATTACCTCTTCGAAGAAATGGGTTGATTCACAAGGTTGAATCCATTTCTAATCGATTCCAAGCTTAGTGTTGTTAAAAACGATCAACTCCATGATTACACAAGTGTTTAGAACCTCAAAATATCCTCCAAGAACTCTTTCTATCGGTGGAAAAGAAGGAACGGGCCGAAATGGATAACAATACTCAATTGCACACTACTAGCGTGTGCTACTCTCACACAATAGCCCGCGTTACTTGCCATAGCGTGCGCTAACTGACTTTGTTAGCGTGCGCTATCGAGGTCCAGAGGCTACTGCCTCATTTCATGCCATGTGTCAACCAACAACAGATCAACCCAAAATTTCCAAACTCGTCACAAGAGCAATCAATCGTCGCCACGAGCGAATAACCAAACCAGTATACTTACATGTGCATGAAGTCGATGATCTCCCATGATAGTAGCATCTGACTCCCATACAGAGTCTCAACATAATACAAACACACATCAATACCGCAATTAGCAATTTTGAAAATATATCAAGGAAAATTCCGCGTCCGCGACCACGGTCTCATCTATGTCCTCTGTCAACAGACATTCTAAAGGATACACAAAGTACATAAGTACAATCCAAATTGCACGTCCTCGAAGTGACCGATTCTCAAGAATATCAAACTAAAAACAAAGCAATTAATAAAACATAAGAAGAGTAATAGGACTTACAAGTACCGGCCGCACTGTGATTATGGAAAAGTAGTGATACTGTAGATAAACAATGACACAATCGACCCAAAAGACCGACAGCCTAGGTATCCATAAACCTAAAATCTGATACCATATTTTGTAACACCCCCAAGTTATTCAGGGTATATTACAGCGCCGTGAGCCCCACCGTGGGACCCACAAGGCTAGTCATACGCGGAAATATAAATCTTTGACCGAGAAGGTCCAAATACAACGGAATGACAGACAATATGAAGGGTATTCAAACTACATCCAACGTATCCAAATACATCGCAACACAAAGTTAATACCTCAGCAACACAGGCCGGAACATCAAGAAAACTGAAAGCAATACTCGAGTATTCAATAACCATTACAGTACAACAACACCGAATGAAGGAACAGAAAATATAACCGGAGATAAGACACAGTATCACGCTTGCCCATCATCTTCATGCTGACCCGATACCTGCCTGTCCGCTCTTCTGGAACCTGAAATACATAAAAAGTATTTCCCCCATAAAGGGGTTAGCCGTCGAATAGCTAGTGCAAGTATATAGAAACTTCTGGCACCTAAACGATTCGAAAGGAATATGATAATCAATAATACATACTCATAACACACGAAGAAACTCCCGAAGCCCACCTACGATTCACGAAACTACATGTATAAACATCTAGAGGTTGAAAAATCACCCAAACCCTCTCACGTACGAACATGGTACAAAACAATCCATAAAATCGTAGGGGAAATATGGATACGGGGTAGATACATCATAATATCAAGGTTCTCAAGCTCCAAAACGGATAAATCGGATGAATCTAAGAAAATCCCCAAAATTCCCAAAAACTAGGGTTCTAAGGAATTTACCTTGATTTGAAGGATAGGAATGTAATAAACGTTGTATAATCCTTGTTATCCAACCCAATAGGATGATATCTGAAGAAGGGCCACCTCAAATTGCCCCAAATCGCCTCTCCCGAGCTCTCCCGATCGGAAAAGGTGGAAATGATGTGAAATGACAAGTGCAGGGGTTGAGTGTCCCCTTATATATTGTCCCAGTCTAGCGCATGCTACGCCTCAATATTAGCGTGCGCTAACGGGGTCACCCTGTAGTCAAGTGGCTACTGTCCACAGACGTTAGCGCGCGCTACTCAACATCCTTAGCGTGCGCTAATTGGTGTCCTGCCAAAGTCCCAGTTCACTGTCTCAGTCCGCTAGCATGCGTTAACACTAAGCACTAACGCACGCTACACAACACATATAACGTGCGCTAGCCGCTGCTTAGCGTGTGTTACCTGCTAGTCCAGAAATTCTGAAAAGCTACTGCCTTTGCCCTGTCCGATCCGTTAGCGCACGCTAAGGCTCAAAGCTAGCGTGCGCTACTCAAGAAAAATTAGCGTGCGTTAGCATATGCCTAGCGTGCGCTATCTCCCTAACCCGGAACACTTCTGAAAGGTCTAAACAACACGATCAAGATCCAAACAAGGCATGAAACTCTAGATAAACGTCGAAAACATCACCAAGAGTTTACAGAGCGACAAAATAGGAAAAACGGCAAGGTCAAACAGTCAATAAAAAATATGGGTATTACAGGTGACAGATCTTCTGGTCTTCCATTGGCACCATATGTGCAACATAACTTAAATCCGCCTTGTATTGACGGACGATATCCTTCATTAGAAGGTTCTGGGGGTGAGCTCCGAAGAAATCCCATATTCGAGCGTCTCAAACAGGTTTTAGGCAGTATTCCTTCCTTAATAACTCACTGAATTCGCTCCAACTGACTACACCCTATTGGTTTCCTTCCTCTCCACCACTGTGTATCCGAATCTCATAGCAAGTTCTGGTACATCAGGACTATCCTCTCCAGGGGACAGTTAATGCCCTCGAAGACTGTTTCCACTTCAGCAATCCAATCATCAACGTCTTTCTCTTTGGTTCCATCAAATTTAGGCGGCTTTGCCTTCAGTAGTTCACCTAACCATCTATCTTGGATGAAGGTGGGAGGTGGATATGGTGGCGTCTCTTCTCCATCAAGTGTTTGGTTGGCCCGAGGTTCAATAGAGGCTTGTTAACCCTGAGCTAACCCGGCCTGAATTCCATGAACGATGGCATCTGCAATGATACCGCATGAAATTTCACATCCAAGGGGTTGTGGTATGCTCTCTTGAGTACCATGTGAGTTAGGTCCCGATCCCGATTGGTCATTACTTCCGACATGTTGAGTTGATATTTCCTGGTCCTCGTCCACACCCTTGCTAACTAGAGCTACCCTTCTATGATGTCCTCTTGCCATTCTAAAATATTCTAAGATACTCAATTTATTATACACGAGCTTTCAATTAATAGCAATTGTACTTTAGTACATCTTCACAGTTTACTAAAGCAATGACTATCATCAGTTCAATAGTAAATAAATATTGCACATAATCTTTAACACTTATCGGTACAGGTCCCACGAGGTCGGCAGATGCTTGATGCATTTTGAGTAATTTTTGTTGACTTTGGAAAACTTTTATTCTCGAAAAGTACGTGCGTAACTTGGTTAACTAGTCACCGATACCATATTCTGTAACATCCTGAACTCTGGGTAGTTACAACGCTGTGAATCCCTTGAGGGACCCACAAGGTTATGTTATTCAAAATTAACGCAAGTATAAAATCTCAAGAAAACTCTAATTATTACACAACCGTCCGTAAGGAAAGTCAAGGTATACGCGTATTTGTTTATTACATCAGATGTTTGAAAAGAAATAAATCAAGGGTGTAAATAAAATAACACTTCTTGTCCCTATAGTCAAGCTTTCCCCCGACCTCATGATTGTTAGGGTTGTATACTGCAAAGCATACTTTATGCTTGTATTACCTTATTTTCCTGTAACTACCTATGAAAATATTAATTACATTTAATCACATGTTTTGCATATTCATTCACATCATGGTTATGCAAATGAAATTTCTAATTAGTTTATATTGTAGATAATGTGGTGTGTTGGGGTCACAAGAAAGATCACATTGTTGGTGCCTTATAAAATACTATAATAGTTCATAACCTATATAATTATTAGACAAATTATATGAGAGGTTGTAGTGTATGCTTGAGATTAGTTTAGCATGCACTAGCATATTTGCATACGTTGAACTGAATCGAAGTGAGATAATATCTTCTGTACTGACTCTAAGAAGAACGTAAATCTCGGATAATTATTATTTATTAATTCTAAGTATATAATATTTAATTGTGTATTTACAATATTTATTTCTTTGATTTACCATGGGTGAGAGTCACAATGATTGACTCAATAAGCTTTGTATCTTAGGCAATAATAGTATTTATGTAATACCCGGTTGTAATTCAGTAATTATCATTCAGTATTTATCATTCAGTAATTTCACTCATTAATGATCATTTGTCACTCATATTCAATCATGGTATTCACCGTTCAGAGTAATTGTATCGTGTATCAATCGTCGTTCATCACTAATCTAATTGGAGTTCCGTGCCGTGTTTATCATCATTGTCATTTTCATTGTGGGCTGTGCGTGAGGAGTAGCGCACGCTACGTACTCTTTCTAGCGCACGCTAATTGAGTACAGGTAGCGCACGCTACCACTCAGCATTAGCGCACGCTAATGTTACCCTGGCTGCAGTCCAGAAGGTACTGGACTGCAGGTGAGTTATAAGTAGCGCACGCTACGAGTGGTAAGTAGCGCGCGCTAGTGGGTTGTAGTAGCGCACGCTAATAATTGCTGTAGCGCGCGCTAAGGACGGATCAGGTTGAGTCCAGTGGCTACTGGACTGCACTGGATTAATTCATAGCGCACGCTATGAGTTGTTTTTAGCGTACGCAATCGATATTATAGCGCACGCTAAATATTGGTTGTAGCGCACGCTACCGAGGTCAGATCAGAGGACAGACGGTTTCTGGATTCCAGTACTGGGCATCAAATAATTCGTTAGCGCACGCTAACCATGGGTATTAACGCACGCTAATGGTATGGTTGTAGCGCACGCTACAAAAGGTACGTAGCGCACGCTACCGTGTTCGCATAAAGGTCTTGGACTACCCAAAACACCCGTTAGCGCACGCTAAGAGCTGGGGCTAGCGCGCGCTAAACTGGGATTGCTATAAATAGTACAATTCAGCCCTTACTCCATCATTTATCATTTCTCTTCGTTTCTTCGGCGGTTTCGGGTGATTCCGGGCGATCTGGAGAGTGTTCTTCGAGGAGTAATCATCAATCATCATCTTCAAGCTTATCTTTTGGATTAATCATCATTTCAACATCCTCATCACATCAAATCTAAGGTATTAATCTCTTGGATCTAGAATTTCGGATTTTTGGGTTTTTCCTTCCGATTTCTTCGTGTAAGCTTGGATTATCATTGTAATATGTTAGATATGGATTATCTATCTTGGATAAATATATTCCTACAGATTTAATGGCTATTTTCGGAATTATTTCAAGAACCCTTGGGGTTGACTTCGGTTAATTGGGGATTTTCCGATTGATGTTGTTGTAATCTTGAATTGTGGATTCCTATTGGATTATTGATATCATTGAAGTGTTTTGATAGTTCGAAATACTCATTTTGGTGTTGGTTTCAATATATTCGGGATTGGATATTTTCGAAGTTGTGTGGTTGGTTACGTATTCGTTAGAATGCCCATATGAGTTTGATTATCGTTGTATCGACCTTCGGGTTAGTCGTGTTTTGTTGCTTGATACGTGTATTGAATGGTTGTTGGTAATTATTGTTATTCAAGGTTGTTCGAGCGACCGGTATCTCGATTAGGACGTTGTTCGTGGGAGGACATTGTCATCGGTATTGTGTAAGTTGATTCTTACTCGGTTAAAAGGATATTCATTCCTTTTGTTGTTGATCATTCATAATCATAACTCATTCATCATTGTATTAATCATATTGAGACTTGTAATTGTCGAATAATCACTTCCTTAGCGAGGAACGGTGGTTCCAATCATTTCATTGAAACTATCAATCACTTCATTATCACTTTCATATTGGTGAGTCATTCTTGACTTTGTCAGTGTAACACCCCCAGGATATCCGAGGTATATTATAGCGCCGTGAATCCCTATATGGGACCCACCAGGCTGAACAGCATCATACACAATGACTCACAGAAACGATAAAATAACACCACGTCATAAAGACGCAAAACAGAACAATCCACCCGGTTCAACCGGTCAATATGACATCATCATCCATCACAACATAATAAGCAACAATACAATTCAAACGAACAAGAACCCCTTAAGTACTCGAGTACAACTATTAGTTCAAAACCACAAAAGACAAAAAGGTAAAGATACTAAAACATCACTCGTGCACCATCATCACGCGCGGCCATCATCCGTGTACTGGTCCAGCGCCCGCTCGTCTCGATGAACCTGACCTGAAATTCATAAAACGAATTTCCCCAAAACGGGTCCCCAGAGGGGTTAGCAATTACGCTAGTACAAGTATTCAAGGCAAACCAATCGCTTACACATTTCATAGTACATGCACCAAAATCATTTCGAAAACCAAAACAAGACATGTCTTTTTCCGGAAAATAAACAGTCTAACAATTAGCCTTGAGATCAGGCGGCGGATACATTCTCACTCGGGGCCTCACAGGGACCCTAACGAGTTGGCTACAAATACAGAAAAACAAAACCACGCACACGCTAAGCCGTGAGAACAGGGCGGCAGCATACATTCTCACTCGAGGCCTTGCAAGGACCCTAACGAGTTGGCTAGCGGTACGAAACTCGTGAAATCCAAGGCGGCAGCATAGATTTCCCTCCTTGACCCCGTCGGGCCAACACGAGGTGAGTTACACACAAATAACATACATCACCATTTCATGTTAAGCTTAAAGGTTTCCAAAAATACTTGCCTCGAATTATTGACGACGTGAAGAACGGAAAGGGAAGTCACCGACAACCGCTAGGAACCAACGAAACCGAACCTAACGATTCGAAGAACACAATCACAACCGTTTCTAAATGAATACGGAATTGGAATACACCCGAAAACCCGCCTACGATTCATGTATATTCGTATAAAAACAACAACGAGGGCGGACCACAACCAAACCCTCTCGATTACAAAGTTACTACGAAATATAGCATGAATCCGTAGGGAAACCAACAAAACTAACGAGATTAATCATGTACATCATGAATTAATCTAACATACGGAACGAATCGGACGAAACATGAAAACCCCTTCAATTTACCCAAAACAAGGTTTTTAGGAGTTTACCTTGAATAATGATGAAGAACACGATTAGAGGTTGATAATATACACCAAAACTCGAAGAAGATGATGGCTCGGAGTTACAAAGCTTCAAATCGCGGAAATACCAAGAAGGTCGCCTAGAGTCGGATGGGAAGGAGAGGGATGAAGAATGACCGAAATCGGTCAACTCCACGGGTTTATAACCCCAGGCCTCGTTACGTCGTTAGCCACCACATGCTAACGTCGTAAGTGTATTACGACGTAAGCCATAAGGGCCTTACGACGTAACCAAAAAGGCGTAATCGCTGGACCGAAATACACTAGGGCGTTACGTACGTAATCGAAAAGGGTGTTACGTACGTAACCAAAAAGCGAGAAGTGTACATGTACGATTTACACTAGGGCGTTACGTACGTAACCAAAAAGGGTGTTACGTCGTAACATTCCTTCTTTGAGTACGAGCCGGGAATGAAAGAGGAGGTAGAAAAAATCGAAATACAACGGTGAACAATTCACGATGGTGCGGACGTAAGGGGCACGAAGCAGCGAACTTAAGTACCGAAGGAAAACATATTCCGACTACCCAAAGGTTCGAAAACAACATCAACGTAAATTTCCCAAACTTTTGGGAAATTTACAAAACGATCCAAACATGTGAAATATACGAAACATGGTGAAACACCAACAAAACTCACAACGCCCACAATAACATGAGATCGATCTTGGCAACCCCAAAGCGGCGGTTCGAGCAGCGATTATGATAACACACCAAATAGCGGCGGAAACAACATGAACCACCGACTGAGTAAAACGAGTCCGAAACAAGCTCGAGCGACAAAGTTCAATATTAAATATCCTCAAAATGTTAATACGGTTACAAACGAGTTGCTAGAAACGAAAATGCACCATGATGAGAATAATAAGAGAAGGGAAAAATGCGGATATTACATTCTACCCCTCTAAAAACAAGTTTCGTCCCGAAACTTAAGAAATAAACAACTCGGGATACTTAGCACGCATGCTATCCTCGGTTTCCCAAGTCGCCTCCTCGACACCATGTCTCGACCACTGTACTTTGACCAAAGGAATGGTTTTATGCCTCAGTCGCTTCTCACGGTGCTCCAAAATCTTCAAAGGACGTTCCTCAAAAGTAATATCCTCGGCAACGTCAATCTCCCCATAGTCGATGATGTGACTAGGATCCGGGACATATTTCCTCAGCTGGGAAACATGAAAAACGCTATGAACATGACTCAGGGCCGGGGGTAATGCCAAACGGTATGCTAACCCACCGACTCTCTCGAGAATCTCGAAGGGCCCAATAAATCTCGGACTCAACTTCCCCTTCTTCCCGAAACGGAAAACTCCTCTCGTCGGCGACACCTTCAGCAAAACGTGGTCTCCCACCTCGAATTCTAAAGGTCGACGACGGACATCGGCATATGACACGCCGACTCGGGCGATCAACATCCGTTCTCGAATTAATTCTATCTTCCGTCTCGTCTCTAAAACGACATCCGGTTCGGTCCCGACCAAATCGGACGCCTCATTCCAACAAATCGGCGATCGACATCGCCGCCCATATAGTGCCTCATACGGTGCCATCCGAATCGACGCGTGCCAACTATTGTTGTACGTGAATTCGATCAATGGCAAATGCTCCTCCCGATCGCTACTCAATCGAGGGCACAAGCACGCAACATGTCCTCGAATGTCTGGATAGTGCGTTCCGATTATCCATCCGATCGGGATGAAAAGAGGTACTCAAATGCAAACGGGTACCTAAAGCCTTATGCACCGCCTGCCAAAAGTGCGATACAAAACGGCCATCACGATCCGAAACAATAGACTTGAGTACCGTGAAGTCTCACAATCTGCGCGATAAACACACGAGCCGATTTCTCCGGCCCCAAGTGTCCTTGATGCCCGGAAAATGTGCCGACACAGTCGACGGTCAACAACCACCCATACCATATTCATGCCCGACCTCGATCTCGGCAAACTCGTAACAAAATCCATCGATATACCTTCCCATTTCCATTACGGAATGGGAAGTGACTACAATAATCCGGTAGGTCGGCGATGTTCGATTTTGACCTGCTGGCAAGTCAAGCATCTCGCCACAAACCGTGCGACCTCCTCCTTCATATCATTCCACTAGAAGTTCCTCCTCGGGTCCTTGTACATCTTACTCGAACCAGATGAACGGAATAGGGTGTGGAATGGGCCTCATGCAAAATACTGTCGCAACTGGATCGTTCGGCACACAAAGCCGACTGGAATCTCAAAACGCCATCCTCGTGAATCACAAACCCGGAGACTTTCCCTTAAGAACGTTCTCTCGGATTTGAGCAATCATCGGATCCTCTAATTGCTTGACTTAATTTCATCGATCAAAGACGATGAAATCTCTAGAGCACAAAGTTGCCCAGCGGCTCCGAGCAACAAAACTTCAACATCTAACTCGATCAGAGCCCGCCGGAGCTCAGACTGAGGCGTAAGGACCTCAAGCGTTCGCAACGCAATCGGTTTCCGACTCAAGGCGTCGGCCACGACGTTCGCTTTGCCTGGATGATAAAGGATTTCAAGATCATAATCCTTAATCAGCTCTAACCACCTCCTCTGCCTCATATTCAACTCCCGTGAGTAAATATGTATTTGGACTTTTATGATCGGTAAAAATCTGACATGTAGAGCCGAAAAGATAGTGACGCCAAATCTTGAGTGCAAAGACTACCGCCGCTAATTCCAAATCGTGAGTAGGGTAGTTAAGTTCATACGGCCTTAACTGTCTCGACGCATAGGCAATGGTCTTGCCGTGCTGCATCAATACGCACCCAAGACCCTGACCCGAAGCATCGCTATAAACGGCGAATCCCTCGTTGCCACATGGCAATGCCAAGACCGGGGCTGAAGTCAAACGCTTCTTCAGCTCCTCGAAACTCGACTGCCTCTCATCGGTCCAGACGAACTTCTCGGATTTATGGAGCAACTGAGTAAGTGGCCGAGCTAGTTTTGAGAAACCCTCGGCAGAACCTACGGTAGTAGCCGGCCCAAACCCAGAAACTACGGACCTCCTTTACATTAGTGGGCGGTGCCCAATCCAACACCGCCTCAATTTTACTGCGGATCCACACGAACCCCTCGGTGAAATCACGTGACCTAAAACATCACTTCTTTCGGCGAACTCACATTTCGAGAACTTTGCATAGAGTTGCTCGGTCCTTAAAATGTCTAATACTATCCGCAAATGATGGGCATGCTCTTCCTCATTCCTCGAATAAATAAGAATATCGTCGATAAAGACTGACGCACTTATCCAAATACTCGATAAAAACTTTGTTCATCAATTGCATGAACACCGCGGTGCATTAGTTAACCGAAAGGCATGACTACGAACTCATAATGTCCGTACCTCGTCCGAAGAAATTTGTTTCCGGCACATCGGACTCTCTCACCCGGAGCTGATAGTACCCCGATTTCAAATCAACTTTCGAGAATACCGCAGCTCCCTGCAACTGATCGAACAAGTCATCAATTCTCGGCAAGGGATACTTGTTCTTGATGGTCACCTTGTTTAGTTCGCGATAATCGATACACAAGCGTAGCGAACCATCCTTCTTCCGCACAAACAGGACCGGTGCGCCCCAAGGCGAGGCGCTCGGTCGTTCAGACCCCGTCTCTAGAAGCTCACTCAGCGCTTCTTCAACTCGGACATCTCTGAGGGTGCCATGCGATAGGCGCCTTGAAATAGGGGCCGCACCGGCTCTAACTCTATAGTGATCTCTACCTCTCGATCCGGTGGCAATCCGGTAACTCGTCAGAAAAACATCGGAAATTCATTAACGATTGGAATCGGAAAGCTCGACTCCACCACTCTCCGCCTTCAAGGCATAGCACCAATAACCAATACATCCCTTTCGCATGAGACTCATCGCCTTCAAGGCATTAATGGCCAATTCTGGTTTCCCCTCTTTCGCCCCGCGAAAAGAGTGCTCGATGCCGTCCTCGGCTAACATAGTGATGATTCTCGTGCGGTAGTTCATGATCGCACCATGCCGCTCGAGCCAGTCATCACCAAGAATCAAATCCTCACCCTCGATACTCACAACAATAAGATTAGAGGGCCAAGTCCTCTCACAAATAAGCACAGAACAGTCTCGAACCTCCTGATCACCAACGATCCTATCACCGCTAGGAAGCTTAACGATGAAGGGCTCACAAGGTGTCAAACGGTCGAGACTCAAACGGCGCACACAATCCAGAGATATGAATGAATGCGTAGCACCGGAATCGAAAAGCACACTGACAGGATGAGAAAGAATATAAACGGTACCTGTCGCCACGGTAGCCGCTGGATCATCGGCTCTCCGCATCTCATAGACACGCGGGTGGGCGGAGCCAACACTGGAAGCTCCCCCTCTTGAGGGCTGACCCCGACCTCTCCCCCGACTAGCACTCGGCGGATATTGAGGAGCAAACGACCCCTGATTCACACTTGGCTCCAACGGGGCTGGTTGAGAAGAACGGGTGCCGCGAAGCTGTTTGACCTGCTCACAAAAAGGGGCCTTGTGGCCTAGCTGTCCACAAGTATGACAGGTAAGCTTCGGACGAGAACATTGCCGGCTCCTATGGCCTTGCACACCACAGTTAAAACATGTGGGTTCATGAGCGGAGGTTCCGGCGGCACCCCGAAAGCTCCCAGAGAAACGAGCCGAACCGCCCGTTGAAAAATTTGCAGCTTGGGATTTCTGCTGGCCTCCACTCTTGGGACCAGAAAAATTTCCAACCGACTTCTGCTTCTTACTCTCGCGGGCCGCCTCACTCGCCGTCACAGACATATCATAAGCAAGGGCCCTACTCTGATAATCCTTCAATGTAGTACATACGAGTCCCGACATATAGTCCCGAATCGGCAACTTCATCCGCCTGGAGAAATGGAAAATCTTGTCACTCTCCTCGACAACTTGGGTCTTCACATAACCCAACTCTTTGTTAAAATCCGCAATAGCTTGAGCTACGGGGATATCCCGTGGTTGAGCGTCATAAAAAGCATGTACCCGAGCCTGTCTGACTGGCCACGGGCAATATTCAGTCTCCATCGACTCTTGAAACTCAGCCCACGAAGCAACATGATCTTTGGGACTAACGGCCTCCCACCAATCTGTAGCATCTCCCGTGAGAAAGTATTGAGCAATAGGGACCTTACGGTCCTCGGGACAATTGGTAGCAGTGAAGACTTTGGACATCTCCTTGATCCACCCTTCCCAGCCGATCGGGTCTGAAGCTCCCGAGAACTGAGGAGGATGCATCTTGATGACATCCTGGAGCCAACGATCCGCTCCGCCCCGATTAGCGTGGGCCTGATCCGGGTTACGAACACCCGAGCTATCGCCGCCATTTGGTTTACCATTTGTTGCATTACGGCCGCGATACCAAGATCGGCACGCTCTGAGAAGAAGCATGGCTATGGCGGTCGCCGTCTTGCCGGCTCGAAGCGTGGCGTGGCCGCCCACCGGTGCCCCACGTCCCGGCGCGTCCACGACCACGACCGCGACCACGACCTCTTCCAGCATCCATGCTGGAGTTAAACAAGTAGCAAAAGCCATACGAGGGTAAGTACGAGAGAAGAACAATTACAAGTCGAGAATCAAAGGTACGATACAAGGAAATAATGAACAGAGGAAGGAAAACTTACGGACACTGGTAGTACCGGAATCATGGCAGCGTGACGATGATGTGCAAAACAAAACACCACAAGACCCAATAAACCAACAAGCCTAGGTATCCATAAACCTAGAGCTCTGATACCATTTTCTGTAACACCCCCAGGATATCCGAGGTATATTACAGCGCCGTGAATCCCTATATGGGACCCACCAGGCTGAACAGCATCATACACAAATGACTCAAGAAACGATAAAATAACACCACGTCATAAAGACGCAAAACAGAACAATCCACCCGGTTCAACCGGTCAATATGACATCATCATCCATCACAACATAATAAGCAACAATACAATTCAAACGAACAAGAACCCCTTAAGTACTCGAGTACAACTATTAGTTCAAAACCACAAAAGACAAAAAGGTAAAGATACTAAAACATCACTCGTGCACCATCATCACGCGCGGCCATCATCCGTATCTTGGTCAGTAAGCTCGTCTCGATGAACATGACCTGAAATTCATAAAACGAATTTCCCCAAAACGGGTCCCCAGAGGGGTTAGCAATTACGCTAGTACAAGTATTCAAGGCAAACCAATCGCTTACACATTTCATAGTACATGCACCAAAATCATTTCGAAAACCAAAACAAGACATGTCTTTTTCCGGAAAATAAACAGTCAAACAATTAGCCTTGAGAACAGGCGGCGGATACATTCTCACTCGGGGCCTCACGGGGACCCTAACGAGTTGGCTACAAATACGGAAAAACAAAACCACGCACACGCTAAGCCGTGAGAACAGGCGGCAGATACATTCTCACTCGAGGCCTTGCAAGGACCCTAACGAGTTGGCTAGCGGTGCGAAACTCGTGAAATCCAAGGCGGCATAGATTTCCCTCCTTGACCCCGGGCCAACACGAGGTGAGTTACACACAAATAACATACATCACCATTTCATGTTAAGCTTAAAGGTTTCCAAAAATACTTGCCTCGAATTATTGACGACGTGAAGAACGGAAAGGGAAGTCACCGACAACCGCTAGAACCAACGAAACCGAACCTAACGATTCGAAGAACACAATCACAACCGTTTCTAAATGAATACGGAATTGGAATACACCCGAAAACCCGCCTACGATTCATGTATATTCGTATAAAAACAACAACGAGGGCGGACCACAACCAAACCCTCTCGATTACAAAGTTACTACGAAATATAGCATGAATCCGTAGGGAAACCAACAAAACTAACGAGATTAATCATGTACATCATGAATTAATCTAACATACGGAACGAATCGGACGAAACATGAAAACCCCTTCAATTTACCCAAAACAAGGTTTTTAGGAGTTTACCTTGAATAATGATGAAGAACACGATTAGAGGTTGATAATATACACCAAAAACTCGAAGAAGATGATGGCTCGGAGTTACAAAGCTTCAAATCGCCGGAAATACCAAGAAGGTCGCCTAGGAGTCGGATGGGAAGGAGAGGGATGAAGAATGACCGAAATCGGTCAACTCCTGGGTTTATAACCCCAGGCCTCGTTACGTACGTTAGCCACCACATGCTAACGTACGTAAGCTGTATTACGTACGTAAGCCATAAGGGCCTTACGTACGTAACCAAAAAGGCAGAATCGCCTGGACCGAAATACACTAGGGCGTTACGTACGTAACCGAAAAGGGTGTTACGTACGTAACCAAAAAGGCAGAAGTGTCTGTACCGATTTACACTAGGACGTTACGTACGTAACCAAAAAGGGTGTTACGTACGTAACATTCCTTGCTGCGGAGTACAGGCCAGGAATGAAAGAGGGAGGTACCGAAAAAAAATCGAAATACAACGGTGAACAATTCACGATGGTACGGACGTAAGGGGCACAAACAGCGAACTTAAGTACCGAAGGAAAACATATTCCCGACTACCCAAAGGTTCGAAAACAACATCAAACGTAAATTTCCCAAACTTTTGGGAAATTTACAAAACGATCCAAACATGTGAAATATACGAAACATGGTGAAACACCAACAAAACTCACAACGCCCACAATAACATGAGATCGATCTTGGCAACCCCAAACGGCGGTTCCGAGCAGCGATTATGATAACACACCAAATAGCGGCGAAACAACATGAACCACCGACTGAGTAAAACGAGTCCGAAACAAGCTCGAACGACAAAAGTTCAATATTAAATATCCTCAAAATGTTAATACGGTTACAAACGAGTTGCTAGAAACGAAAATGCACCATGATGAGAATAATAAGAGAAGGGAAAAATGCGGATATTACATTCTACCCCTCTAAAAACAAGTTTCGTCCCGAAACTTAAGAAATAAACAACTCGGGATACTTAGCACGCATGCTATCCTCGGTTTCCCAAGTCGCCTCCTCGACACCATGTCTCGACCACTGTACTTTGACCAAAGGAATGGTTTTATGCCTCAGTCGCTTCTCACGGTGCTCCAAAATCTTCAAAGGACGTTCCTCAAAAGTAATATCCTCGGCAACGTCAATCTCCCCATAGTCGATGATGTGACTAGGATCCGGGACATATTTCCTCAGCTGGGAAACATGAAAACGCTATGAACATGACTCGGGGCGGGGTAATGCCAAACGGTATGCTAACCCACCGACTCTCTCGAGAATCTCGAAGGGCCCAATAAATCTCGGACTCAACTTCCCTTCTTCCCGAAACGGAAAACTCCTCTCGTCGGCGACACCTTGACAAAACGTGGTCTCCCACCTCGAATTCTAAAGGTCGACGACGGACATCGGCATATGACTTCTGTCGACTCTGGGCAGTCAACATCCGTTCTCGAATTAATTCTATCTTCCGTCTCGTCTCTAAAACGACATCCGGTTCGGTCCCGACCAAATCGGATGCCTCATTCCAACAAATCGGCGATCGACATCGTCGCCCATAAAGTGCCTCATACGGTGCCATCCGAATCGACGCGTGCCAACTATTGTTGTACGTGAATTCGATCAATGGCAAATGCTCCTCCCAGTCGCTACTCCAATCGAGGGCACAAGCACGCAACATGTCCTCGAATGTCTGGATAGTGCGTTCCGACTGTCCATCTGACTGGGGATGAAAAGAGGTACTCAAATGCAAACGGGTACCTAAAGCCTTATGCACCGCCTGCCAAAAGTGCGATACAAAACGGCCATCACGATCCGAAACAATAGACTTCGGAGTACCGTGAAGTCTCACAATCTGCGCGATAAACACACGAGCCAATTTCTCCGGGCCCCAAGTGTCCTTGATGCCCAGAAAATGTGCCGACCTGGTCAGACGGTCAACAACCACCCATACCATATTCATGCCCGACCTCGATCTCGGCAAACTCGTAACAAAATCCATCGATATATCTTCCTATTTCCATTCTGGAATGGGAAGTGACTGCAATAATCCAGCCGGTCGCTGATGTTCGATTTTGACCTGCTGGCAAGTCAAGCATCTCGCCACAAACCGTGCGACCTCCTCCTTCATATCATTCCACTAGAAGTTCCTCCTCAGGTCCTTGTACATCTTACTCGAACCAGGATGAACGGAATAGGGTGTGGAATGGGCCTCATGCAAAATACTCTGTCGCAACTCTGGATCGTTCGGCACACAAAGCCGACTCTGGAATCTCAAAACGCCATCCTCGTGAATCACAAACCCAGGAGACTTTCCCTTAAGAACGTTCTCTCGGATTTGAGCAATCATCGGATCCTCTAATTGCTTCAGCTTAATTTCATCGATCAAAGACGATGAAATCTCTAGAGCACAAAGTTGCCCGACACATGTGAAATATACGAAACATGGTCGAAACACCAACAAAACT
This sequence comes from Orobanche coerulescens, assembly GCA_033398695.1. Classification (NCBI taxonomy): domain Eukaryota; kingdom Viridiplantae; phylum Streptophyta; class Magnoliopsida; order Lamiales; family Orobanchaceae; genus Orobanche; species Orobanche coerulescens. The sequence continues at coordinate 46,956,468 of CM065819.1, read as the reverse complement.
CACAACGCCCACAATAACATGAGATCGATCTTCGGCAACCCCAAAACGGCGGTTCCGAACGACGATTATGATAACACACCAAATAGCGACGGAAACAACATGAACCACCGACTCGAGTAAAACGAGTCCGAAACAAGCTCGAACGACAAAAGTTCAATATTAAATATCCTCAAAATGTTAATACGGTTACAAACGAGTTGCTAGAAACGAAAATGCACCATGATGAGAATAATAAGAGAAGGGAAAAATGCGGATATTACAGTCAGATCATTATTATTCTTTGATATCCATTATGGTCATTCTCGTTCATATGACCTTCTGGGTTCATATTGCGTGGCCGGGTGCGGATGTGTGGAATTTTTAGTCGGGCACATGATGGCCATGTATTGGGAGTGATACATTCGACTGTGCACACGGTAACGATTACCTCCGTGAGACTAATTAGGTACAAAGACGGGTGTGTCCGGTCATCCGTCTTGTACACTTGCACAAAACACTACGGGCGTACTATGATACTCCTCTTCAGCGTAATTCATAACTAAGGATATTTCATAACTTCAGATATATCATGATTGTGTAATTTCAACCCTTGAGGATTGTTGTTACGTATGGCGACCGTTGGGATTTTGTTTTCAGGTCACGGCAAGGCAAAGGCACGGGAAGAGCATGTTGACGGCGAGGAGTCCCAGTGATACTAGTAGGGGGCCCCAATCATTCCGTTTGTTTCAGTCATTTCCGTCATTTGTATTTTCCGCTGCAAATTCCGTTTGAGATGTTTAATTGTTCAGGGTGGTGTATTTTATCTCCATATAAAATATACTAGTATTCGGTTTGTCCTGGTGTGTTGTACTTAAATTCCTCATCGGAGTACTTGGTAATATAATGTGGTTCGGTACTACAACTATATTATTTAATTCATCATTTTCATTTGCCTGGTGGGTCCCAGTCGGGGATTCACGGCACTATAATATCCGCCTAGTTTGGGGTATTACAATTTATATGTCAATTATTATTATAACTAAAAACCGTGTCCTGGCCGGTGCAGGTTGATGATGTCCCCTTCAGGAGCTCGATAATTATTAAATATTGTAGGTGGATTTAATTCCGATATAATAATAAGGTTCGAGTGATACTACTCTTGTATAAGAAATTAATTAATTAAAGCTGTCAGTAGCTTAAATTAATTAATAGACATTCGATATATTAAACAATGGAAATTATATATTTAAATAATGAGGCAAATTTCGTAATTTGGGGTTTGGGTAGGAAGTGCAGTATTAACTCTTTAGTGGACTGAGTTGATATTTAGACTCAATATATTAGGAAAGGCCTAATATGGAAATTGAGGTCTATTAGGGGTCCTTTCCCTAATCCTCCTTAAGGTCCCTAGAGTAGCCCATAACACCTATTAATAGGATATAAGGGGACGGCCGAAATCAGTTGTAACAGTCCTAGAAATTTCGATTTTTATGCTTTGTGTTTGATTGTGGATCTTGACTTGTGTCTTCGATTCCACAATTGAATAACACAATATTTTTCTAAAATACCAATATATTCAAGAAAAAAAGAGAGAAAATCGTAAGGTAATTTTTTGGAGGAGTTCAACCAATCCCAGTTGTTGTTCAAGGATGTCCGGAAGATTGTTGCCCACACGACATCCGGATTTAGGCGGAATATATTCTAGAAGATTTAAACGTAGAAATACAAGAAAATCAAGGAGAGATTCAAATACTTTGCTTCAAAATGTATTCTAAGATCATTTAGATCTAGGTAGAATACTATAAATTATCATGTTTAGATGCGTAAATTTATATTGCTCATTTAAATTGCTTATTAATCTGTGTAATTAATTATTTGACGAGACTAAATAGATCCGATTCTTGAGGGCCGATTTTAGTAAATTCAAACCCACCGCTTCCGCTGTGTTTTATTTCCATCAATTGCTGTCGGAGCCGGTCTTTATGTTCCATTCTATTTAATTAATTTTGTGATTAATTGCTAGTAATTTAAAAATATTCATATATTATGATATTTGGAATATTTTGCTAAATTTTGTCTTGCAGGTGAATATGGTCCAATTATCATGGCTATATGATTTTTATTATTATTTTTACGTGTTTTGGTAATTTGGCCCGGTTTTGAGGCATGTATAAGTTTTTCCCATGAAAAAATCTACGGGTAGAATATGATTTTATTTTCCTTGTAATTTGTCGTAAATTCAATGTATTTTATTTTTTGTACAATTATAATCGAGTTGGAATACACAAAGTACGAAGCAAAAAGGAGTCCCTCATGATCGGGTCCGGCCGAGGGCATGTGGTCCAGGCCGCTGGTCAAGCCGCGGGTTAAGTCGGGTCGGGTTATGCAGCAGGTCGGGCTGTCCGGGTCGGGTCGTCCGGTGTATGGTCCTGTTCGTTTTTCCGCCGTTCGTTGCGTCCATTGGTGCATAATATTTAAATTTGGATTTTTCTTGTGCAATTAATTTTGCATGAAAAAGAAAGTTTCTAAATTTGGGAATTTTGTGGGCAAACTGGGAAGAGGTGATGAGATGCCTGAAGCAGTGGGAGATATCGAGCCGAAAATTTTCTCGTTATTCAAAACGAGGAATAAAAGCCATGATAATTGGATTTCATTATCCAATTTTTATTATTATTGATTTTTATTGTTTTGGATGTATGACATGTATGTATGTATATGTGATATGTGTAATATTCAAAAATTTTAAATCGTAAATTTGGTGGACATTTTTTTATTATTATTTTAATAAGTGGTTTAATTGCGGATCAGAGCAAATTATGTGAAATTATACATAGATATTGATAATCTTGGACAATGGTGTTCTCCGTCTCAGTGGAAGTAAATAAATGAAGTGTATAATGAGTGAGATATTTATATATGGGCCTAACAATGAAATTGACTTTTGGGCCAATAGACAAATTAATTGATTTAGCCCATTTTTAAAGGGTAGACTCAAGGCCCAAATCTTCACCCCTCGTTTATATGCCAAGAGGGTTTTCTGCTCCTTTATTTTTCAACCGTTGAAAATAACTGCCGCCACCCTCATCTCTTCAGCGTGGCCGACGGGGAATCGTCAGCCTACAACTCCATAACCACCACAACTTCGACGAATGGAAGAACTTCAGGGGGCGTCGGATGTTTGGCGGGGCTCCGGGCAGCAAACAACGGACGGTAACGTCCGGGTTCCAGGCTCGGATGAGAGACGAGCCGGCTGGAGCACGGCGGTCCAGGTGGTTCCGGCGACGCAGGAAGTGGGCGATGCGGTGGGGCTCGAAAGGGGCCGGATTCTGGGTTTGAGTCGGAATTCTTTTGATAGATGAGGTGATGGCTATGGGTAACGAATCAGATTTGGGTTTTGGAGTAGCAGATCTCGATTTCCAGCGGTTTTAGGGGTGGTTTCCGCCGAGTACGACGGGGACTAAGCGGCCAAAAGTGGAGAGAGAGAAGGTCCGACAGTGGATTGCCGGAGTCAAGTGACCGGAAGTCGACTCCGGCAGTGAGATTCATGGTGTATGTGTATGTTTTGCAGGAAGGTATATATATGTGTGTATGTAAGTATATGTGTGTGTCTGTATGTTTGTGTGTCTATGTGTGTAGATTGTGTGTGTTTGTGAGTTGTGTGTTTGAGTGCAGATGGGTTTTGTGTGTATGTGCGTGTGAGTAGTCCTGCGTGCGTGTGTATATATCTGTGAGTGTTATATATATATATATATATATATATATATATAGCAGGTGTGTGTGAGTAAATGTCTGAGTGTGTGGGTGTGTATATATATATATATACTTCCTCCGTTCTTTTATTATTGCAACGTGTTGACTATTACACTGTTCACATACTCTCTTTTGACCATCTTTTGTGATATATACATATGAAAAATATAGTCATGTGGAATCTTGTTAGATTCATTTCGAAATATACTTTCAAAATATCAACTTTTTATAATTTTTAAAAGTAAAGAATTGAAGATATTAATAATCAAAGTTGTGCATTGACAAACGTGAAAGTCCAGATCTTGCAGTTATAGGAGAACGGAGGTAGTATATATATATATATATATATATATATATATATATATATATATATATATATATATATATAGAGAGAGAGAGAGAGAGAGAGAGAGAGAGAGAGAGCAGGTGAGTGTGTGTTTCAGTAAATGTTTGTGTATATATATATATATATATATATATATATATATATATGTGTGTGTGTGTGTGTGTGTGTGTGTGTTTTATATGTATATATGTGTGTGTGTGTGTGTGTATGTGTTTGTGTGTTTGATGGTCGACGGGGAAGAAGTAGGCATAGATGAAGTCTTGATAAATTAGTCTGCGTCCAAACAATTCACCCAAAGGCAACAAACACATAGCACGACACAAATGTCAAACCACAACGCACCAAGATGAGATAATATATGTATATATATATTATCAAAGCACAACAACAACACCAAGCGTATTCATAGGGTTCACTCAACCATTCATGAAACACACCATTCACAAAACACACGCGTTTTGAAAGTGAGCCCGTAACGAGGCTAAACCGAATCTTTTGAAAGTCCATTTCAAACAACCAAACAAACACATTTATACGATCATCGATCATCATATCCACGTAACAAGAAATGTATGAACAAGGTACTTGCCTCAAATAATCACAAACGCAGAGAATCGGCCGAAGTAGGATCGCACGAACCGACTGTGAACCCGCCGACTCCGCCGAACGCTAACTTGCGACAATAAACTACAAAGGACAATAACAATGAAAATGAATTCCATAGCACGATCCAAAGCCGCTGAATTAAAGGAACGACTGACAAAAGTGCAAGGGTTTCCACCAAAATGGCCAAAAACACGAATCGACCGACCAAAACATGAAAACGAAATTCCAAACCAGAATATGGATATACAATCTATAGGATATGTTTAACAATATCATTTAACAACAATCGGTTCACCAAAATCGGATAGAAAACGAAATCAAGAACAAAACTCCAAAAAAATCAACTCTAGGGATTCAAGAAAAATACCTTGATTCGGCGAAGAACAATAGATTAGATGATGTTATAATCACCTAGGATGCTCCAAAACACCTTTGGATTGAGCAAAATCGGCCAAGATCGCGATCCCTAGTCGCCCTTGGCTAAACCCCGTGGAGAGGAGAAGAAATGAGGTGGAAATGATGTATCATGACTGCTGTCCAGTTTATATACACTAGACATCTTAGAATGCACTAATGTTTAAGATTAGCGTGCGCTATTGAGGCACCGAAGTAAAACTTCCTGACAAAAATACACCGTTAGCGTGCGCTAACCACAAGTGTTAGCGTGCGCTAACGAGACCTTCAGATCAAGTCCAGTAGCTCCTTGACTGCCCTGAACTACCAGGTAGTGTGTGCTAGACAGGACAAATAGCGTGTGCTAAGCAGACGATAGTGCGCGATATCTACCATCCTTAACGTGCGCTAACGAGACTCCAGTCCCAGTCCAGTAGCTCTTGGACCGCCTCGAACTACCAGTTAGCGTGCGCCACGACAACTGTAGCGTGCGCTAACTACAGCACCTTAGCGCGCGCTAGCAAATAAGTGTAGTATGTGCTATCGACTCAGAGAGACAGCAACAGTACATCTCAGAAATGGGTATGACGACGGATACCCACAACTTTGGAAAATTACAAAAGGGTCCCAAAATGCCCGAAAATCACGATACGTGATCGAATAACCAAATCGAAGTCCGCAACATGTCTAAAAAAGTTAAACGGACTTACGGGAAACTCGAAACAACAGTTTCAAATGAGATTCGCAAGAGTCGAACTCAAGCGCGGAAAAGTCTCCTAAGAACACGAAACTCATCAAAACGACACCGAAACGAACTCGAACATCAAAAAGTGCAGAAATAATCATTCTCAGAATATTGAAACAATCACAAGTGAGTCGCCACAACGGACTCTCGCCAAAAAATAAAAGAAAATCACTAGAAATCGAAATTGCGGATATTACACTAAATACCCCTTTTCAGGTAAGTTAAATTTCGGGGATGAAACTTTTATTAAGAGGGGTGGATGTGATACCCGAGCCTGAAACTACTCATTTGGTCAATATGATTCATGCATTACTTGTTAATTATGTGTTATTTGCATTGATAGACATTTCGTTCACTTTATCTTATAGTTAATCTCAGTGCACCGAAGTGTGTTAAATATTTGAACTAAACTCTAAGACCCTATCCTGGTATCTATTATGGAGCTAATTTTTATGGACGTTACTTTGATATAAAAATAAAATATATGTAAAGATCTTATATAACTCTGAGTACACATGGTAAGCCTAGAAGTACTAACAGTGTCACTAACATGTCTGTTGGAGGTTAACTAGCTTATCTCGGGATTTTAACTGGTGCATGTACTGGGTCACTTTATATTTATGATTCAAGTAGATAACCATTTTTTAATATAATAGTGCTTGTCAAGTACATTTATTCTTGTCAATACTCTATATGATGCAATCTACGATTGCTTGTGGTAACGGTGGTAAAATATTTTCATCTGTCTATACCCTATTCGTTCCAACTATGGTAGGAATTGAACTGATCTTTAGTTTATTGTATTAATTATATCATAAATTAATACTTCAATTTTATCTATAGTGTCGTATGTGTGAAGTTTTAGAAAGTTTGACAATAAACTTCTTCACTAGCATTTTCAACACTGTTCGCATGAGCAATTGAGTTTAAGCAATAAAAATATACCCCAAAATTCTATGAAACCCTTGGACATATCATCCATACCATAAATGAGGTCAATATCTATTAGTAACCGGTCCAAAAACTCCATGAACCGGGCGATAACTAACCGATCCATTCTTTCAAACCTGATTTCTAGAAACTATTCGAGGGTATTTTGGACATTCCATCTCTAAAAATTGCCTCTCTCACTTTAATAAGTGATAAAAACCAACCCTCAAACCTCATTTACAGTTTTATCTCGAACAAGAAGCTCCATACTTCGATATCACCGGAAATTCAAGAAGAAACCATCAAAACATCAACACCTCAATTTCTTTGACAATCAAGGTGAGTTTTCTTTGTATCTCCCTTATTCTTGCTATGTTTATTCGGTATTCCGAAGATGTGAGGGCTTGTATATATTCTTATACATGTTATAATTATATTAAGAACTCAAACATGGCTTATCCTTGTGTTTATTATGGATCTATAAGGCTTAGAACTCACTAAGATAATAAAAAAGTCAATTCTACCACCTTTTGAAACTATTGGTATATGGTATTGAATTATTGTGTTTCAGGTTCAGGGGTTTCCATATACGTGTATCTTAGGAATATTATGTCAAAAATTGGTGCAAATCCAACTTATATCAAGTAGTTATAAGCAAAATAAAATCTGATTATGGCAAGACTTTGATAAACTCTCTTAATCAAGTGTATTGTTATAAAACCTTGGCGTCTTTGGTTGTGAGAGTTGAATGGACATTATAAACAGAAGCTAATGGATGAGATTGGCCTTCAAATCTGATCGTGGTGGAAATTCAAGGAGATGATCTGATTCTCGAAGACGATTGGCTTAATCGTTACAGAGCTATTATAAACTACCGGAAGAGGAATATTTCGATGATATTTGAAGATGGTTCCGAATTCTTATTCGATGGGTGGAGACCAGGAAGCTCAGGGAAAGTGATTAAAGCAATGAAGGCTGTCAAACTACTGAAACAAAGTTGTACCGGATACTGGTGTTATGCGATGAAGAAAGAAGAAGGAATACTAGGACTCTCATCTATTCCTGTTGTAAACGAATTTCCTGATGTATTCCCTAAAAAATTACCTGGATTAGCTCCACAACGAGATGTACAGTTTACCATCAAACTGGAACCGGGAGCCACACCTATTTCTAAGGCACCGTATCGTATGGCACCCACTGAGATGTATGATTTGAAAAAGCAACTGGAAGAATTATTGGAAAAAGGCTATATTCAGCCAAGCGTTTCGCCCTGGGGTGCACCGGTTCTATTCGTCCAAAAGAAAGATAGATCACTTTGGTGGTATATTGATTACCAAGAGCTAAATAAAGTGACAATCAAGAATAAGTGCCCGCTGCCTCGGATTGATGATTTGTTCGACCAGTTGCAAGGAGAAACAGTGTCTTCGAAGATCGATTTGACATTGGGTTACCATCTGATGAGAATTAAAGAATCCGATGTTCTAAAGTTAGCATTTAGGACCCGCTGCGGGCACTATGAATTTATGGTAATGCCATTCAGTCTCATCAATGCGTCTTCCGTATTTATGCAATTGATGAACCGAGTATTCATAGAGTACTTGGATAAATTCATATTTGTCTTTATCGATGATATTTTGGTTTACTCAAAGAGTCTGGACGAGCATGTGGAACACCTACGGATTGTGTTGAACCTCTTGAGAAACGAATATTTGTACGCCAAAATTTCTAAATGTGAATTCTGGTTGAAGGAAGTAATGTTCCTTGGTCATGTAGTATCAGCAGAGGGAGTTCAAGTAAATCCACAGAAAGTCGAGGCAATCACACAATGGGAGTATCCCAAGAATGTAAAAGAGGTCAGAAGTTTCTTAGGACTTGCTGGGTACTATCATCGGTTCGTGGAAGGGTTTTCTAAAATCACCCTCCTACTCACTAAATTGTTGCACAAAACCCAAAGGTTCGAATGGAACGAGAAGTGTCAAGTCAGTTTTGACGAACTCAACAAGAGGTTAACAACAGCCCCAATTTTATCGCTACCACAGGGAAATGGAGGTTCATGGTTTAAGTGATGCTTTAAATCAAGGTCTCAGTTGTGTAATAATGTAGAATGATAGGGTAATCACCTATGCCTCATGACAGTTGAAACCATATGAAGTTAATTACCCAACCCATAATTTGGAATTAGCAGTTGTATTTGCACTGAAGATATGGCGACACTACTTATACGGGACTCATTGTCAGATCTTCACAGATCATAAGAGTCTTAAATATTTTTTTAGTCCGAAGGAATTGAACATGCGATAGAGGAGATGAGTGGAATTGATTAAAGACTATGATTTGAAAATTCTTTATCATTCAGGCAAAGCGAACGCGATATCAGATGCACTAAGACGTAAACCTATTTGTATTCGGATGCTGGAAATGCTCATGTCCCAGTCCAGCATTCAACGAGAGTTGATTCGTGGGGGAATTGAAGTGTGGTTACAAAGAGTTCAAGGACAACTTTGTGTGGTGGAATTAACTTCATCATTGGCTGATGAAATCAAATCTAGGCAATTATATGACCCTATAATGATTCGGTTACGTGATGAAGTAAGCAAAGGAAAGGCCCCGACTTTGTAATCCATGAAGATGGAGTTTTGAGATTTCAAAGTCGACTTTGTGTCCCGGATAATGATGTTCTGAAGCAAACAATCATGAAAGAAGCTCATAGTACGCCTTATCAATTCACCCAGGCACCAATAAGATGTATAAAGATCTGAAGCATAACTTTTAGTGGGGTAACATGAATAAAGAGGTGGCGGAATATGTCTCGAAGTGTTTAACTTGTCAGCAGGTTAAAATCAAACATCAGCGACCCGCCAGGATGTTGAAGCCACTTCCAATCCCGAAATGGAAGTGGGAAGTTATATCAATGGATTATATCACCAACATGCTGAAGACCAGGACGGGAATGAATATGATCTGGGCGATAGTTGACCATTTAACCAAGTCGGCTTATTTTCTAGGCATTAAATATACTTGGGGACCATAGAGATTGGCACGAGTTTTTATTGCGGAAATAGTCCGATTGCATGAACACCGAAGACCATTATTTCGGATCAGGATGGTCACTTCATATCGAATTTTTGGAAAGCAGTATGACTTACCACCCTCAAACCAATAGACAGTCTGAGAGGACTATTTAAATAGTAGAAGACATGTTGAGGGCTTGTGCCTTAGACTGGTCGACTGATTGGGAAACTCATCTGCCATTGATTGAATTCACCTACATTAATAGTTGGCATGCTTCCATTAAGATGGCACCTTTTGAAGCATTGTACGGGAGGAGATGTAGGTCACCCTTATGCTGGGATGATTCGTTTGACTTAATTGGGATGGAACCAGAATTGATAGTACAAACTCAAGAGAAGGTATCTCTAATCCATGAAAGATTGTTGACTGCCCAGAGTTGATAGAAGTCTTATGCAGACGTGCGCTGTCGCCCGTTAGAATTTGAAACTAGGGATCATGTACTTCTTAAGGTTTCTCCTACTCGAGGAATTCTTCGTTTTGGAAGGAAAGGAAGGCTGAGTCCAAGATATATTAGACCATTCGATATTCTTGAAAGAGTTGGGGAGTTGGCGTACAGTTTGGCCTTACCTCCATCACTGAGTCACGTTCATAATGTGTTTCATGTATCCCAATTACGAAAGTATATACTGGATCCCAGTCATGTCATCGACTTCGGCGAGATTGAAGTACCTAATGATGGTACGTTTGAGGAGAAGCCAATTAAGATACTCGAGAGTCGAGTCAAGCAATTAAGGAACAAACTAATCTTCTTGGTTAAAGTTTAATGGCCGTGACATGGAGTCGAAAAATCAACTTGGGAGACTGAAGATAGTATGAAGTCGATATACCCGAAATTATTTTCATCTTAAGTTTCAGGATGAACCTTCTTTTTAGAGGGGGAGTATGTAATACTCAGACTTTTGTCATGTATTTTCATCCGTATTTGAATCTAGTGGTACTTGATTTTGTCGTAAAATTAATCAAAGTATGATTTTCCGTACCAGTAATACAGTGTTCATGAATGTATTCTGTAAAGGATGTTAATTCATGCATGTGTTTGCATGAATTAGCGCACGCTAATGTACAGACTTAGCATACGGTACACTTGAGCATTAGCGTTATGTCGTTAACATAGCACGCACTATGTGAAATCAACATGACTGAGAAAAGATCAGTAGGTGGTAGCGGATCACTGATTTGATAAGGATGTGTCGGATGAACCTGTATGGCTTTTGGAAAAGTTAAATCAAAGGTGTTTAGCGTGCGCTATAGATTATAGTTAATGCACGCTAAAGGCATGGACAGTAGAGGCAGTAAGCTCCTCGAGGTCGTTAGCGTGCGCAATGCTGAGAGTTAGCGTATGCTAAATATAGTACTTAACGTACGTAATGGATGTATAACGTACATAAGGCCGAGAACAAAAAGATACAGTGTGTTGTGAGCCCATTAGCGCGCGCTAAAGGGTGAGGATAGCATACGCTATAGGTCATTTTCTATAAATAGGACAGCAACACTTTCATTTGTTTCACTCGTTTTGTCCGAATTCCATCCATCTCTCAGACCACCCAGCCTTATATAACCACTACATCAGATCTCAATAGGATTTTGGAAATCATAGAACATCTTGGAGTAGTGTTCAAGCATCCGGCATTAGGTTCTACCGATTGGTTCGTCGTTTACTCTGTAGTAAGGTATGTCGGTACTTCACCTAAGTGGAATTCATGTTCTTAATGATGTATGAGCATGTTACTGAGATTATGGAGTTTATTACTATCATGATGAATCGAACACCATGTTTTAGGAGGTTTAAGATGATAAATACTTAGGTTTTCGCATTGTTAAGAGATTATGAGTTGAACCTTGATTATGTCAAACATTAGGATTAATTTTGTGAGATGATAACATACCTTTGATGATGATATCGAAATATTCATATGTTGAATGTCTTGTTGATGGTACCACATTTGATGAATGAATTTAAGAGGAGGATTGTTAAGGGTTTCTTCTAGATTAAAATTCATGTTTTAGAGAGGTTGTGTTTGTAACACCCCCAAATCCGCTCAGGGATATTACACGCCGTAGACCCTCTCCTCGAGGATCTACCAGGCTGATAACTAAAATCAAACATCTAAACCTCGCCTTTAAGGCTAAAATGACTCAGTAGACCGATTTGGTCTTTCAAAAAATACATACAACTCATGCCCACGCAGGGGTCAAAATACAACCACACCCGTACAACGGGAAAATATACTGCAGCGGAAAAGAAAATACAACTAGACTAATACGACAGCAACGGATCCTCGTGTGATTAGTATCGTTCATCTTTCATCATCCTTCGTGCCGACCCTGTGCTATGCTCCAAAACCTGAATGCAAAAATAGACATCCACCCCCCGAATACTCGGGGGTTAGCAAAACTCCACTGTTTTGCTAGTGCAAGTACAAGTGCAAAAATACGAGCCATACAATTCATATTCCACGAATAACAATAACCAGGAATCATCAAAGATCCAAACATAATGAAAAGTACTTCCCGAGGCAAGATTTTGGGTAAAACATTCCGAAACCGAAAGACCACAATTAAGGGGAACAATTTGTAAAACAGTTTAAAATGCCATCGAGAGTTTTAATAGAAAACAATTTAGGATTATCAAATCCTAATCTTTCCAAAAATCAACAGGGTCACAGCCCAAAGGTTTTATTTTCGCAAATAGGAAATCACCAACAATTTACAGGGTCAGAGCCCAACATCACGTGTCCTCAACGGACGTAAAATCAACGAAACATAATCACGCACGCGCATCGCCTAGGACCGGGACGATACCACCGACATCCCACCCGAGGCCTCGAAGGACCCTCCCGAGCTGGCTAGCGAAACAAATCACACACATCTCACGGTTGGATCAATCGCTTGTTGCATCCTGGCCACATGATCACATGCCATGTGCCACCGTAGATTATCTCAGGCTCTCACGGTTGGATCAATCACTTGTTGCATCCTGGCCACATGATCACATGCCATGTGCCACCGTAGACCTTCAACCATATCCACACATTCACACAAACAACATATCACATCAAGGATATTCAAACAATTCGCCCAGAGGCATCAAACACTTAGCAAAACACTACGTCAATCCACAACGCACCGAAATGAAATACTATACGTCCACACACAATACCAAGTGCAACACGAACACCAAGCATATACATAGAATTCACATAGTTATTCACGAACCACACCAATCACAAAACACACACGGTTTTGAAAGAGGCCTTTAACGAGGCTAACCAAATCTTTTGAAAACTCATTTCAAACAAACAAACAAACCAAGACGATCACCAATCATCATATCCACGAAACAAGAAAAGTATGGACAAGGTACTTGCCTCGAATGACCACAACGCGGAGAATCGGCCGAAGTAGGTTGGCACGAACCGACTACGAAATCGCCGACTCCACCGAACGACAATCCACAACAACGAACTACGAACGAAAACAATAACAACGAAAATGAATTCCAAAGTACGACCCAAAGCCGCTGAATTCAAAGAACAAATGACGAAGGTTCAAGGATTTCCCCCAAAACGGTCAAGAACACGATTCGTCCCGTCAAAACCCGAAAACGGAATTCCAAGTTGAAATATGGATATACAATCCATAGAATATGTTTAACAACATCATTTAACCATAATCGATCCATCGAAAACGGATGAAAAACGAGATCGAGGACAAATCCCCCAAAAAGTCAATTCGAAGGAAAACAAGAAATATACTTCGATTCGACGAAGAACAATGGATTAAATGATGTTAAACACAAGAATACTACCAAGATTAATCATACCCATCATGAATTAATCAAAAACACGGAACGAATCGGACAAAAATGCGAAAACCCCCAAATTCACGAAATTAGGGTTCTACGGAAGATTACCTTGATTCGCTGGATCAAAGGATGATAACGGATGATTGATTGATGTTATGAACTCAAGAACTTCATGGATTTGTTGTTAAACAACATGGCTTCGCCGCCATGAATCGCCAAACATGCGGACGGAAAAGGAAGGAAATGAAAACGAAGGGAAAAGTGGTCGGGTCTCATATATATATCGGGCTGAACTAGCGTGCGCTAGCCTTCCCGGACTAGCGTGCGCTATCGGCCAGCATCGGCCGAGCACTCTCGGCCATGGCCCGCATGACCCTGCACCACCGACCAATTCTGCCGACCATGACTCGTCCGCCCGACTCCCGCTAGCGTGCGCTACGGCCGGAAGCCTGCGCGCGCTAGCCGAATCCGGCCCGAGTCACCGGACTAACAACCTTACCTGTAACGCACGCTAGTCGGCCGGAAGCGTCGCTACCCCCGGTTAGCGTGCGCCACCACCGGCTTGATGGCGTGCGCTACCTGCCGATCCCGACCGAGTCCGAACCTCGAAACCCCACTGTCCGGCCCGATGGCGTCGTTGGTCGACCAAGCTAGCGTGCGCTACACCTGCCGGTTAGCGCGCGCAGCCTTCCGGCAGTAGCGTGCGCTACGCCGGTTCCTGCCGCACCTGTCCGGCCGGCGCCCGCAATCGTCCGGCCAGTCCCGCAACCGTCCGGCCAGTCCCGCAACCGCCAGGGCTCGACGACCCGATTTCCGAAAACGCACGGAACGAACACGACGAAAAGTTCGCGGACGACATCAACGACCCGAAATGGAAACATAATACCATAATTAATCATACGCGACCAAGAAACGGGTCGAGACAACAATTACAGATACGGATACCCGTAACTTTCAAGAAATTACAAAATGGCCCAAAACGCCCGGAAATCACGATACGTGATCGAATAACCAAACGGAAGTTCACAACACGTCTAACAAAGTTAAACGGACTTACGGGAAACTCGAAACAGCAGTTTCGAACGAGATTCGTAAGAACCGAACTCGAGTGCGAAAAAGTCGTTAAAAAGCACGGAATTCTACAAAACGACTCTGAAACGAACTCGGATGTCAAAAAGTGTAGAATTAATCATTCTCAGAATGACGAAACGGTCATGAGCGAGTCATCAAAACGGACTTCGGCCGAAAAAAGAAATTTACCAAAAATCGAAAATTGCGGATATTTCATTCTACCCTCCTTAAAAGAAGTTTCGTCCCGAAACTTAAAACAAGTAGGGGAAAAAATATTCCGCCACGAAAACTCAACGAGATACGCAAGAAACGCGTAACTAACGCCCAACGGCGAAATGTTACAAACAACGCAACGGAATATACGGTGTGAAAACACGCTCCACGACGACCAACACAACGTCGCCGGTAGAGACATAATAAAACCAACAAGTGACAAGCGTCATAAAACAGATAATACAACCAAGTCGATTATCCGAACAATCACCAAAACACAACGAACAAAAAAATCAATATGACTGACCACCTCAACGGTACATCAATCAAAACGCGAGCCAAACGCTGAACAAATACGGAATTCCACCGCCCAAGGGTTGGAAGATCGAAACGATACTAATTTCCCGAACATAAGGAAATTAGGAAGGAGTCTGAACGTTCGACAATCACGAAATGGGGTCAACAAAATCTGAACAATCAATGATCGAACCACAACGACCGAACAACAATGATCAAATAACAATGATCGAACAACAACGGTCAAATAACAATGATCGAACAACAACGATCGAAAAAAACAATTATTGAGTAACAATGATCGAATGACAACAGCCGAACAATGACTCTGAAGTTCCCACTTCAACTCCAGACATTAAAAGAACTGGTAGAAAGTGAAAGATGTTACTTCCAAACAAGGTTCACAAGAATCGAACCGAACTCGGAAAAGTCACGATGATAAACAGATCGATCTGAAACAAGGTCACAACCAGGTCGAACGATGACAACCGAGACTTCAAACAAGTTCAAAAAGTATCGACGAACACGTGCAAGTCGATAGAATTGAGAAAGAGGAAATGCAGAAGCCAAAAATAATACGGGTATTATATTCGACCTCATCTAAAAGAAGTGTCGTCCCCGAAACTCACAACAACGAAATCAATGTGACAACACAACAAGCAACTGACAGAAACATCTTTCAAAGGCCTCTCAAAGCCGATTCCGATGAATGTGCTGAAGCGCGAACTCCGAAAGTCTCGGTAGCCAATTCACAAAACTGAATTCGGTGTCCCTCGAGTCCACACTTGAAATGTGTTACCGACGAGAAGGACAAATGCACGTACATTCCTCCGACACATCACGGTTGAAATGCCTCGGCTCGGCATGCCGAAAATACAAATGCTAGGTACAATGGAACATAACATCACAAAACAACAAATCGGAGATGCCAACTCAGCGCAACAAAGAATCATAACACATATCATACACAACGATTACCATCGTAAAGTAATACACACAAACACTACAACAACAACGGTATCGTTCGGCGACCTCAACGACCCGAACAATAACCAGCACATAATTACAACCATCATAAAACAATCACACATGTACGCAAACGTACAAACTCAAGCTTTAACAACTCACACAGGTGCGATAACACGCAAGCCCCCAGGAAATGACAACATTAAAGATCATCATCCCACCTTCCCCGACCACAAGCAGGAAATGATGGGTTTTAAAAACGAAAACCACCTTATGAAAACAGTTTGGAAACACCAGTTGATCTTGAGTATCATTTTACAAAAAGTTGAACAAAATCATTGTCGAGACTTTGAAAACCATCTTGCGTTTGATAAAACGAGGACACTTTCCTTTTAGTGAAAAACTTTCAGAATATCCGACCCTCGGGTCTAAGTATAAATGTTTCTAAACATCGAAAATATCTCAAAACATTTTGGTCCTCGAGGTAGAAAAATTTTGAAACAGATAGTTGCGCTAGTAGGCGCCTTGAAAATACAATCCATTTAAAGGTACGTCTCGAATTTTATTTTCTAAGATACTCAAGGTTTTCAAAGATAATTCAATGGGCTACAATGCCCAAAAATTTCAGGTAAATACACGGAACATTATAGCGCCGTGGGTCCCGCACCGGAACCCACCAGGCTAAAAACCAATTACAAAAATGCCCAAAAAGGTCGATGCCGGTAGTACTTATCAAAACTCACAAAATCATTTGAAAACACCCAACTACCGTCAAAACGGTCAAGGCCAACAACTCGGTTAAAGGAATCGGTTTTCGAAATAAAATTCAGTTGGTAAAATACCGAAAGCTATTACAAAGGAACTCACGCAGCGGATAAAAGAAATACAGTCCAACATGCACAATCCAGCAACACTACTCCTCACATGAACGAAATATGAGAGTCAAATAGTCACGCATCAAGAAATCAAAATACATAAAAGGATTCCGTCACTTAATAAATAATCATAGAAAATATAGCTCGTGTCACACGAGGCACAACACAAAGAAGGGAGACTTACAGCCACAGGTCGCACGAAGATGATGATCGCCCCACGATACTAATCACGACCAACAAACTCAGACGACGCATCGCGACACGACTCAGTCAGATAAAATCCGACGAGACAAAAACTCGATAGACACCACTGACCCGACAGCCTAGGTTTCCACAACCTAAGCTCCGATACCATTCTGTAACACCCCCAAATCCGCTCAGGGATATTACACGCCGTAGACCCTCTCCTCGAGGATCTACCAGGCTGATAACTAAAATCAAACATCTAAACCTCGCCTTTAAGGCTAAAATGACTCAGTAGACCGATTTGGTCTTTCAACAAATACATACAACTCATGCCCACGCAGGGGTCAAAATACAACCACACCCGTACAACGGGAAAATATACTGCAGCGGAAAAGAAAATACAACTAGACCAATACGACAGCAACGGATCCTCGTGTGATTAGTATCGTTCATCTTTCATCATCCTTCGTGCCGACCCTGTGCTATGCTTCAAAACCTGAATGCAAAAATAGACATCCACCCCCCGAATACTCGGGGGTTAGCAAAACTCCACTGTTTTGCTAGTGCAACTACAAGTGCAAAAATACGAGCCATACAATTCATATTCCACGAATAACAATAACCAGGAATCATCAAAGATCCAAACATAATGAAAAGTACTTCCTGAGGCAAGAGTTTGGGTAAAACATTCCGAAACCGAAAGACCACAATTACGGGGAACAATTTGTAAAACAGTTTAAAATGCCATCGAGAGTTTTAATAGAAAACAATTTAGGATTATCAAATCCTAATCTTTCCAAAAATCAACAGGGTCACAGCCCAAAGGTTTTATTTTCGCAAATAGGAAATCACCAACAATTTACAGGGTCAGAGCCCAACATCACGTGTCCTCAACGGACGTAAAATCAACGAAACATAATCACGCACGCGCATCGCCTAGGACCGGGACGATACCACCGACATCCCACCCGAGGCCTCGAAGGACCCTCCCGAGCTGGCTAGCGAAACAAATCACACACATCTCACGGTTGGATCAATCGCTTGTTGCATCCTGGCCACATGATCACATGCCATGTGCCACCGTAGATTATCTCAGGCTCTCATGGTTGGATCAATCACTTGTTGCATCCTGGCCACATGATCACATGCCATGTGCCACCGTAGACCTTCAACCATATCCACACATTCACACAAACAACATATCACATCAAGGATATTCAAACAATTCGCCTAGAGGCATCAAACACTTAGCAAAACACTACGTCAATCCACAACGCACCGAAATGAAATACTATACATCCACACACAATACCAAGTGCAACACGAACACCAAGCATATACATAGAATTCACATAGTAATTCACGAACCACACCAATCACAAAACACACACGGTTTTGAAAGAGGCCTTTAACGAGGCTAACCAAATCTTTTGAAAACTCATTTCAAACAAACAAACAAACCAAGACGATCACCAATCATCATATCCACGAAACAAGAAAATTATGGACAAGGTACTTGCCTCGAATGACCACAACGCGGAGAATCGGCCGAAGTAGGTTGGCACGAACCGACTACGAACTCGCCGACTCCACCGAACGACAATCCACAACAATGAACTACGAACGAAAACAATAACAACGAAAATGAATTCCAAAGTACGACCCAAAGCCGCTGAACTCAAAGAACAAATGACGAAGGTTCAAGGATTTCCCCCAAAACGGTCAAGAACACGATTCGTCCCGTCAAAACCCGAAAACGGAATTCCAAGTTGAAATATGGATATACAATCCATAGAATATGTTTAACAACATCATTTAACCATAATCGATCCATCGAAAACGGATGAAAAACGAGATCGAGGACAAATCCCCCAAAAAGTCAATTCGAAGGAAAACAAGAAATATACTTCGATTCGACGAAGAACAATGGATTAAATGATGTTAAACACAAGAATACTACCAAGATTAATCATACCCATCATGAATTAATCAAAAACACGGAACGAATCGGACAAAAATGCGAAAACCCCCAAATTCACGAAATTAGGGTTCTACGGAAGATTACCTTGATTCATTTGGATCAAAGGATGATAACGGATGATTGATTGATGTTATGAACTCAAGAACTTCATGGATTTGTTGTTAAACAACATGGCTTCGTCGCCCATGAATCGCCAGCCGCGGACGGAAAAGGAAGGAAATGAAAAACGAAGGGAAAAGTGGCTGGTCTGTCATATATATACTGGGCCGGAACTAGCGTGCGCTAGCCTTCCCGGACTAGCGTGCGCTATCGGCCAGCATCGGCCGAGCACTCTCGGCCATGGCCCTCATGACCCTGCTCCACCGACCACCTCGCGACCATGACTCGTCCGCGACTCCGCTAGCGTGCGCTACGGCCGAAGCTCGCGCGCGACTGTCCAAAGAGTCACCGGACTAACAACCTTACCAGTAACGCACGCTAGTCGGCCGGCGGCGTCGCTACCCCTGCCGGTTAGCGTGCGCCACGACCGGCAGTGGCGTGCGCTACCTGCCGATCCTGACCGAGTCCGAACCTCGAAACCCCACTGTCCGGCCCGATGGCGTCGTTGGTCGACCAAGCTAGCGTCGCTACACTGCCGGTTAGCGCGCAGCCTTCCGGCGATAGCGTGCGCTACGCCGGTTCCTGCCGCACTGTCCGGCCGGCGCCCGCAATCGTCCGGCCATCCATAACCGTCCGGCGATCCCGAACCGCCGTGGCCTGACGACCCGATTTCCGAAAACGCACGGAACGAACACGACGAAAAGTTCGCGGACGACATCAACGACCCGAAATGGAAACATAATACCATAATTAATCATACGCGACCAAGAAACGGGTCGAGACAACAATTACAGATACGGATACCCGTAACTTTCAAGAAATTACAAAATGGCCCAAAACGCCCGGAAATCACGATACGTGATCGAATAACCAAACGGAAGTTCACAACACGTCTAACAAAGTTAAACGGACTTACGGGAAACTCGAAATAGCAGTTTCGAACGAGATTCGTAAGAACCGAACTCGAGTGCGAAAAAGTCGTTAAAAAGCACGGAATTCTACAAAACGACTCCGAAACGAACTCGGATGTCAAAAAGTGTAGAATTAATCATTCTCAGAATGACGAAACGGTCATGAGCGAGTCGTCAAAACGGACTTCGGCCGAAAAAAGAAATTTACCAAAAATCGAAAATTGCGGATATTTCAGTGTTTATCATATTGATGGTTATATTGGAGTGTTTATCATCGTATTGAACACAAAACCTTGGCAAGTAGAACTACCTTGTAGGAGAACGGGAATCCTAGTGATGAATTCACCGAGAACTCGTTTTTACATGTTCATACTTATTATGTATCGTGGATTAGTAGAACCATACTTTCGAGTTGATAAATATGGAATTTTGGATGACTCGTATATCCTTGAATTCGTAGACATCGGCATTGTATTCCTTTATGATCATTTGATTTGCATGAAGTATGTTGTTAGTCCGAATAGTGTTCTTTGAGTAGTGAATCGTGAACCGTCCGTAAGTGAGATGTTCAACATGATCCTAGTCTAGAAAGTTAGATGTTTGTGAGTTGGTTATGCTATGTAAGTTGAACTCATTGTTATTTTATCAATAAATAAAGGTGCGAATCTTTCAAGTGGTTGAGTGAAGGGAGGACCTTCGAGTGTATTGACGTTTGTTAAAGTATTAAAATCCTGTCTTCATTCCAAGGCAAGTGATTTAATCGTGGTTATTCATGTTAATGTCATTCATGTTGTTATGCATATGTGTTGTAGTTGTTTGTCCACCATGTGTTGGTCCGACGGAATCATCGTGGGCATCTATGATGTTGCGCTGGATCATTGGATTACCATGAGTATGTTTAGGTTCACATGTTGTATCATGCATTGCTGAGTTGTTGTTGTTGTGTTGTTATTGATCGTACATTATCCTTCACGTGTCGTCGAATAATCTGTTGCTGCATAATTATCATACTTGTACTAGCATCGTTGTGCTAACCGCTTCAGGGCTGGACATGTATTTTATGTTCAGGATCTAGGAGAGCCAGAAAACAACCACAAGAGCTACATGATGATGCGGGTGCTGAGCGATGTTAACGGTCTGGAGAGTCCTTTCAGTTTTGTTGTATTTTAATAAGTACTCGAGTACGTTGTTGCTTTGTATTGATTGGATGGTAATGTATTGTTACTGCTTGGTGTTTGCTGTTTTACCCTTTTGAAACTCGGAATGTAATAATAAATTTTACTGTTGGGATTTAATAATGTTGTTTTAAATTCTTAGCCTAGTAAATTCTTATATAAATGATTTACGGCGCTGTAATAATCCTGAATATCTCGGGGTGTTACAATTTGGATCCTACAGGAGTAGAAGACTTGACCCAGGATATTTAAACACCCTCCATTAATGACCCTCAAAATCCTATAGAGCTTGTTGTAGACTTAGAGATTAATCCCGCAGCTGTAAGATCAGAAGTAGTCGAAGTCGATGTTGTACAAGCTGAATCTGAAACTACAGCACCACAAGATACAGTACGGGATGCCGAACTAAAACCTGACAGGAGATGGTTGAGAGATCACCCACAAGAATTAATTATATGGGATATTGATGCTGGTGTATCTACCCGAAAAAGAATACAGAGTACACAAGGAATTGTACTGTGTGCACAAGAAGAGACTGATTCTGAGAAATTTCCATTTCCTGTATGAAAATCTCAAGCTGAACTTAGGAGACTAGCTATGTGCACCCTAGCTGTATTCTTAGATCAATCTAAACATGTTTCAACCAATAAAGCCTTGAATAATTCCCATTGAATAACTTCTATGGAAGAAGAGCTTAATGGTTTTGAATGAAACAATGTATGGTATCTAGTACCCAGGCCACAACATCAATCTGTAATTGGAACCAAATGGGTATTTAGAAACAAGAAGAATGACAATGGACTTGTTATCAGGAACAAATCCCGTCTAGTCGCCCAAGGCTACAGACAGGAAGAAGGCATAGATTATGATGAGATCTTTGCCCTTATAGTCAGACTAGAAGCCATCACGATATTCCTAGCTTTTGCCATCCATAAGAGCTTTATAGTATATCAAATGGACGTTAAGAGCGCATTTCTGAATGGAGACCTCGCCAAAGAAGTCTATGTTGAACAACCACCAGGGTTTGTCAACACGGAAGGCAGGGACTTAGCATACAGGCTACAGAAAGCACTGTATGAACTTAAGCAAGCACCTAGAGCTTGGTACGAAACCCTGTCCCTGTACCTTACTAATAATGGATTTGAAAAAGGTGTTGTGGACAAAACTCTATTTAAAATACAGGAAGGAGATGACCTATTAATGGTACAAATATATGTTGATGATATTATATTTGGTTCTACTAATCTTTCTCTATGTCAAATGTTCTCTCTTTTCATGCAAAGTAAATTTGAAATGAGTATGATGGGAGAACTAAGTTATTTCCTAGGATTGCAGGTGAAGCAATTGCCTACAGGAATTTTGATCAACCAGGAGAAGTACAACAAGGAGCTACTCAACAAGTTTGGGATGAACAACTCCAAATACTCGTCAACCCTCATGAGCACTTTTGTGCAAATTAGTGCTGACGAAGCTGGAAAGTCGGTTTATCAATCACTCTGCATGAAGATTATTGACTCACTCTTGTACTTGACGGCTAGCAGGCCCGATATCCAGTTTGCTGCAGGAGTGTGTGCTCGGTATTAACTAGCACCTAAGGAGTCACACTTCACGACAGACAAATGAATCCTTAAATACGTGAAAGGAACAGTTGATGTAGGATTATGGTATCCTAAGGAAGGAGGATTCAATTTGGTTGGCTACAGCGACTCGGATCTCGGAGGATGTAAGTTGGATAGGAAGAGTACAAGTGGTACTTGTCACTTTCTTGGACCTAGACTTGTGTCGTGGTTCAGTAAGAAGCAATTGGCCAACTCTCTTTCTATAGCTGAGTCGAAATACTATGCCGCTGGAAGTTGTTGTATGCAGATTCTCTGGATGCAACAGTAATTACAATGTTATGGAATCAGTGCCATAGAGACGCCAATCATGTGCGATAGCACGAGTGCAATTGCAATAATGCACAACCCTGTATTGCACTCGCGAACTAAGCATATTGATATGAAGCATCACTTCATCAGGAATCGTGTTGAGAATAAGGATGTTCGAATCGAGAAGATTCATACTGACATTTAGTTGGCCAACATCTTTACAAAACCTCTCAGCATAACCAGGTTATGTATGCTTCGTCAAGAATTGGGAATGCTATAGCCTGACTCCCTGTAAGTTTTGATGCTTTTACTCATCAATTTAGGGGGAATGCTGTAAGACCCAAGAATACAGTATCCACATTAATTAACGGCACACTCAGAACCAGTCAAATAGTACTGTAGGACAGAGAAGGCATGAAACCTTCATACAGCTGATGTGTACATTAATTAAGGGGGAATACAGTATAACCCATAAATACAGTATTAATCCAAATATTAGTTTAAGAATTGAATCCTGTATGTAACTTTTAAAGGGGTACGCTGTGTTGATTCATGGATATAGCAAATATACTGTAGGATGTCAATTAAACATTATATTATTACTGTATTTATTCAGAAAACGTTTTAAGTCGACGTGACCTGCTTACATTTCAAATGTTTTATCCGTTAATGATTTAAAGACACCTGGACTACATTATCTCATATACCGTGAATTTAATAATTTCAAACTGCCGTTTCGTGCAATAAGAGAAGTTGAACTGTCAGAAGTGAGACAAGTTATCATTTTAAAAATAGATAGATAAGACGTACAAGTTACTCTGAATCCATCCTGTACGTTAGTTTTAAAAGGACGGTCCCCATCCCTTAAATTTGACCGTTCACTGTATGAAACCCTAATTTTCCCTGCACCCTATAAAAGGACTGTGTCTTGCTCCCGTAGACTCTTTGCACTTTTTGCAATTTTAAATGAGTCTCAAGCAAAACAGTCTACATACTCTCTGTGTTTTCTAGCAACTTTCTGCGATTTTTCTCAACTTTCTTCAAAACCTTTTTCTATGAAAATGTCTACTTCCCAGACTTCCTCCCTCTCCATGAAGAAAAGAGAAACTATCATTGAAGGACGCATATTTGCAAGGATAAGACTTCATTGGGATGGAACGGGTTATTTCAAGGATGAAACAGCAAGGGTTGTACCGCCTTGCCAGTCGCCATGCTGACTTATATGATGAGCACATTGTGGAAGAATTCTATTTGGATGCCTCATTCAAGTACTCGTCTCAGAGAAAAGGAGGAGAAATTTCTGATATATCTGCAATCGGTCAAGGGATTCAAGTCTCTCTGAACAAAGATTTGCTGGAAAACTTGATATGATGCCATCTGATGGCCTAAGAATGGAAGAGTTGGAGACCTTCGGGTTAGAGAAGTTGTTGACAGCCTGATCGGTCAAAAACTTATCCTAAAAATAGGAGTTCTTGAGTCGCTCGCAAATATATACGAGGTAGAAGTAGTTTGTGGTAAGTTCTACCAAGGTCTTTTCTCTCGAGGATTGTTCAACAGGGCTTCGTATAATATTTTGTATAGATTGCAAGAAGTAAATACTAAAATATACTAAAATATATTTTTTTGCTTTTTAAATTAACTAAATTAAAATGCACTATATTTTAAACCAAACTATTTTTAATAAGACTATTTTTAATAAGACTATTTTTATACTAGACTATTTATATTAAGACTATTTATACTAGACTATTTATACTAGACTATTTATATTAAGACTATTTATACTAGACTATTTATACTAGACTATTTTAACTAGTGAAAATGAATAGAATTAAAATGAGTTGGAATTTATAAAATCTAGGGGATTACGGGTTCATTAAATTAGGTTTTTAATTAAGTATCGGAATTGATTTATACGGATATAAAAGAAAAAATGAATGTTTATCGAGTAATCAACTTTTCACCTCTGTACTTTCGTATTCAAAGATGTCTTAATCACTTTTACTTTTTTAAGATGTTGATAACAAGATTAACACTTGATAGATTGAAAAGATGTATTTCCAATACACTTAACAATCAATCAAGGAGGTTTCACTAGTAGAAATAGGATATGATCAATCTCTATTTAAACCAATTAGTCCTTTCATTTCTCTAACTTGACTATTTTTAGGATAAACGATCGTTCATCGAGGAATCAACTTTTCACCTCATAACTTTCGTATTCAAAGGTGTCTTAACCATTTTCGCAATCTTAAGATGTTGATAACAAGATTAACATTTGATAGATTGAAAAGATATGTTTCCAATTCACTCAACAATCAATCAAGAAGGTCTCATTAGTAAAAATAGGATATGATCAATCTCTATTTAAACCAATTAGTCCTAAAAATAGTTTAAATCAATCAAATACTCAATATATAACTTAATAGAAATCCCCCTTCCCCTAGGAAGAAAGATTAGCTACTCATTGGTTTATACAAACTAAAATTATAATAGAAATAATTGATATATATAATATATATAGAAACTTTTAATTACTAGAACTTAATGACAATAGATAAAACTTACTTGAATATGATGTATCAAAGTACAAGAAACATACTTCAAACTATAACTTCAAACTTGTTCAAAGGTTACAAGCTTACAAAAATTGAAAGTAAAACACTAAGTAAAATACTAAGTGCTTATTGATCAAGCACTTTTCAATTACAAACTAAATGAAAGAAAAACTTCAAACTAAAAATGAAATACAAACTAAAATTGAGAGTTCTAAGGAAAATATATTGCTAAAAGAAAGGAGTATTTCTTAGCAAGAAGATGATTATTTTCTTCATGAGTGAAGGTGTCCTTTTATAGGTGATTTTCAAGAATACAATTGATTATTTAATTCAAAATATCTATTGTATTATCATTTTTTTAATTCTTTGTTCACACTTCACCCATGTCTTTGAATTTTCAGATTTTTGACCAAAAAAATATCTTGTGGTTGAGTTCACAAGTTGGTCAAAAGTGGACTAATTTTGTATGGCATCTGCTGAAAAACGGCGATGAAAAACGGCCCAGTTTGCCCCGTGTTGTGCGCCGTTTTGTGGTGACTCGGTCTCTTCCAGAATACGCGCGAGGACACGGCGCTAAATGCCGGCCGTGTGTGAAACGGCCCAAGACACGGCCCTTGTTGCGCCGTATGTGAAACGGCCAACATAACACGGTCCTTTTTGCGCCGTGTTGTATGGTCGTTTTGCCTTGAAAAATTCCCGTCGTTGGATTTGATCTTGTTTTCCGTCCTTTTTGATGCTTCATGTCAGTAATCTGTAAAATAACAATTTTTAGCTCATGTTTGGACATATCTGTAAAATATGTATTTTTAATCACAAATCAGTACGATTATGTCCGGAAAAAGGAATATTTTGTATATGAATTTTAGATCAATTATGCACTAATCAAATACCCCACACTTAAATTCTTGCTAGTCCCGAGCAAGACTCTTTATTAATCACACGCAAAATAAAAATTAAAATAAGACATAAAATAAAAAATAAAAAATAATACACACAAATTTAAGAAAAATAATTATATATAAAGATAAAAAGAGATCAAAATGCCATTAATACACAATAACCAACTTTATACAGTAGATAGAAATGAATCAAGATTCAAAATAAATCTACTAACGATTTTGAAGTTAAAACACGATTTTTATTTTTGTAATTCCAAAATGAAAGGTTTTCCCCCCAAAAGGTTGATTATTTCTTTCCCACTCGTGACTTCACACGACCCCCTTTAATGGTTGCTCTCGATCATTCGTTTATTTTTCGACTCAATATGAAAAAGAATTTCATTGGCGTCATCAAATATTGTGATTTTTCACGAAATTGAGTGTATTGAAATTCAGCCGCTAATTAATTCAAGTCTGTTCATAAACTACATCCCTTAGTGATAGCTTTCACACTGTTATTTACTAACGTGTAGATCTTTTCACCAACATAATTTCTATCTTTTTTTTAAAAAAAGTGATAGCTTTCACACCGTTATTTGCTAACGTGTAGCTCTTTTCACCAATTTTTCTGTGAGACGGCAGCTACGCACCAACAATGGTTAGTCCTTTATTTTTTGCAAAATTTTAAGACCCCCAAAATTAGGCAGCTGTTGCTGCTCAACACTTCTCCTTTTTGTCATTTTTTTTAGGTGATAGCTTTCACACCGTTATTTGCTAACGTGTAGCTCTTTTCACCAATGACTTTTTTTTTTAGGGAATAGAATTTTTGCAGAAAATCATTTATTAGTTAAGCATGACAAATCAAAAACTCCATAAATTAAGTAAATTTCAGTTCTATTTTTCATCAACCGACTGATTCTTCTTTTCTCAAGGTAACGAATGACTCGATTTTATATGATAACTACAAGGCTTTGGAAAGAGAGATTAAGGCTCAATATTTTTTGGAATATACAATTTTTTTACCGGTTAAAACAATTTTAGAAGCTTGTATATAGCTAATTTATTGGTGTTTATGGCCAGATCTAGAAATCTCACAAATCAAAATAATATATATATATATATATAAATTAAGGCAAATAACCAAAATAATCAAAAACACACCAAAATAATTAAAACATACCACCCCCAAACTTCAAAAAGAAACCGTTCTCGGTTTTTAAAAAAAAAATAATAATAATAATAAGCAGGAGAAAAAAAAATACTCCCTGTTATGAAAATTGATGCTTGAGCTATGCCTTTTTGGATCTGCATAAAAAAATATACGAGGCAAACAACAACAACAAAAATATACCCGGAAGTATAACACAATTTTTAAGATGCGCTTTAGGAAAGTCCGAAGAGTCGCCTTACGCTGCCATCAATGCTTTTATTAAAAACAAAAAGAAATACGGCAATAAAAATAACAATACATAAATCGCGAATAGATGCGCGTCAAGAGATCAAGAAGAAACTCATTAAGCTGCCACCATTTAGCACGATTATTACACACGACAGAAAGTAAAAATACAAGAGGTCCGACATGAGTTATCAAAGGGAGATGAATGAATCCACTTTTCGTTTTCTCACGGTAAAATCTTCCATCCAGACAATTTTAGCTAGAGCTGGATCTGGTTGAGGAACAAATTCATTGAGCTTTTTGATTAGTTCTTCTGGTGTGGTTGCAACGACTATGATTCATTTAGCACGCTCGGAAATAAAACCTTTTTCAGCAGAGTAGTCGATGAAAGATAACAAACCATCAAAGAAACCATTGACATTAAGCAGACCTATTGGTTTTTGATGAACATTTAGCTGGGCTCTGGTAACCACATGAAAAAGTTCCTCAAGGGTGCCAAAACCACCGGGAATGGTGATAAAGGCGCCAAAATTATTTATCATGTGAGTTATGCGATCTTGCATATTTACAGGTCTAAACTCATCTCCAATAGTTGACCCGGTGATTTTACTTTCAGCCAGAGGTTTTGGAATTATTCCCAACACTCTTACTCCTTCCATATAGGCGTATGTGACTCGTCCCATTAATCCTAGACTTCCTCCTCCGTAAACTACATGAATGCATTTTTCTCCTAAAGTACGACCCAAGTTGTGTCTTTGCTTGATAAAGCATGCATCTTTTCCATAACTAGCTCCACCAAAAATGCAGACTGTGCTAAATTTTTTTGTGGAAGATGATGACTCCATTTTTGAAAAGAAATTTATTTAGAGAGAAACAGAGAAAAGTACAAGTTTGAGGGATGAATAAAAGAAACAAGCACAATGTTTATTTATAGAAGAAAAATGAGGAAAAATTGTTTAACAAGTTTGTGATTGCGTTGATTGCGCTTCAACTACTCAATAGAATAATGAATGCATTTATCGCGTATCACATTTTTTATTCAGAAAATCTCACCATACGACAAAAATAAAAGATACTTACGCGTATGCACAGTAGTTGTGATTGTGGCTCACATCTTCCTCTGATTTTACGTTCGAAACGGCTTAAACGCCTTCTATGAGTCGGGGAGAAGCTTCCCATCCAATTTTCTTACAAATTGGCAAACAGGGTCTTTTAACGTCAGATTCCCAAGACGTTGTTCATATTCTAGTTTAAATTTATTCCACAAACATCGAATTCCGTAATTTATGAGTCCACTAGGATGCGTGTCAAGAGAAATTTCGATATCATCTAAATTCTCTTTATTCAGACCATCCTTAATGAATTGAATTTTATCTTCTCTGTTTGTAGATGGAATTCCTAAAGATCGACATTTTAAATTACAGTTCCATCTAGCACATTTATAGCAAACAGCTATCATCTTTGCTCGTCGTTTCTTTGCATATGAACTTTTTCCAAGCCCTGGTAAAAATCTAGTAGGTGTTTCCGTGAATTCACCTGCTATTCTCACTTTTGCTTCAATTATGAACCTAATATCAAAAGGTATGCTTTTATTCATAAGCAACCTCATCCTTTCAATTCTTGCTTTGTAGATTTTTAAAATTACTTTTTTGCTTAGAAAGGGAAATCTTTTTTCAATATTATTCAAAGTTTCATCCATGACAAAAAAAAATTAAAATGAAAAACGATAAAATATCTACAAATATGAGTTGTTTGTGGAAAACTGAAAAATCCGACTTTGATAGTCACGGAGTACCGTTATCCGCCACTTGACCGGACAGAAGAATAAAAGATGCAGAAATAAAGAAAGATAAAATAACAAGATATAAACAAAAGTATACAAAAATTATATTTGGCTTAAAACAATCCCCGGCAGCGGCGCCAAAATTTGATCGGTCAAAAATTTATCCTGAAAATAGGAGTTCTTGAGTCGCTCGCAAATATATATGAGGTAGAAGTAGTTTGTGGTAAGTTCTACCAAGGTCTTTTCTCTCGAGGATTGTTCAACAGGGCTTCGTATAATATTTTATATAGATTGCAAGAAGTAAATACTAAAATATACTAAAATATATTTTTTTGGTTTTTAAATTAAATAAATTAAAATGCACTATATTTTAAACCAAAATATTTTTAATAAGACTATTTTTATTAAGACTATTTTTAATAAGACTATTTTTATACTAGACTATTTATATTAAGACTATTTATACTAGACTATTTATATTAAGACTATTTATACTAGACTATTTTTAACTAGTGAAAATGAATAGAATTAAAATGAGTTGGAATTTATAAAATCTAGGGGATTACGGGTTCATTAAATTAGGTTTTTAATTAAGTATCAGAATTGATTTATACGGATATAAAAGAAAAAACGAATGTTTATCGAGTAATCAACTTTTCACCTCTGTACTTTCGTATTCAAAGATGTCTTAATCACTTTTGCTTTTTTAAGATGTTGATAACAAGATTAACACTTGATAGATTGAAAAGATGTATTTCCAATACACTTAACAATCAATCAAGGAGGTTTCACTAGTAGAAATAGGATATGATCAATCTCTATTTAAACTAATTAGTCCTTTCATTTCTCTAACTTGACTATTTTTAGGATAAACGATCGTTCATCGAGTAATCAACTTTTCACCTCATAACTTTCGTATTCAAAGGTGTCTTAACCACTTTCCCAATCTTAAGATGTTGATAACAAGATTAACATTTGATAGATTCAAAAGACATATTTTCAATTTACTCAACAATCAATCAAGAAGGTTTCATTAGTACAAATAGGATATGATCAATCTCTATTTAAACCAATTAGTCCTAAAAATAGTTTAAATCAATCAAATACTCAATATATAACTTAATAGAAATCCCCCTTCCCCTAGGAAGAAAGATTAGCTACTCATTGGTTTATACAAACTAAAATTATAATAGAAATAATTGATATATATAATATATATAGAAACTTTTAATTACTAGAACTTAATGATAATAGATAAAACTTACTTGAATATGATGTATCAAAGTGCAAGAAACATACTTCAAACTATAACTTCAAACTTGTTCAAAGGTTACAATCTTACAAAAATTGAAAGTAAAACACTAAGTAAAATACTAAGTGCTTATTGATCAAGCACTTTTCAATTACAAACTAAATGAAAGAAAAACTTCAAACCAAAAATGAAATACAAACTAAAATTGAGAGTTCTAAGGAAAATATATTGCTAAAAGAAAGGAGTATTTCTTAGCAAGAAGATGATTATTTTCCTCATGAGTGAAGGTGTCCTTTTATAGGTGATTTTCAAGAATACAATTGATTATTTAATTCAAAATATCTATTGTAATATCATTTTTTTAATTCTTTGTTCACACTTCACCCATGTCTTTGAATTTTCAGATTTTTGACCAAAAAATATCTTGTGGTTGAGTTCACAAGTTGGTCAAAAGTGGACTAATTTTGCATGGCATCTGCTGAAAAACGGCCCAGTTTGCCCCGTGTTGTGCGCCGTTTTGTGGTGACTCGGTCTCTTCCAGAATACGCGCGAGGACACGGCGCTAAATGCCGGCCGTGTGTGAAACGGCCCAAGACACGGCCCTTGTTGCGCCGTATGTGAAACGGCCTACATAACACGGTCCTTTTTGCGCCGTGTTGTATGGTCGTTTTGCCTTGAAAAATTCCCGTCGTTGGATTTGATCTTGTTTTCCGTCCTTTTTGATGCTTCATGTCAGTAATCTGTAAAATAACCATTTTTAGCTCATGTTTGGACATATCTGTAAAATATGTATTTTTAATCACAAATCAGTACGATTATGTCCGGAAAAAGGAATATTTTGTATATGAATTTTAGATCAATTATGCACTAATCAAATACCCCACACTTAAATTCTTGCTAGTCCCGAGCAAGACTCTTTATTAATCACACGCAAAATAAAAATTAAAATAAGACATAAAATAAAAAATAAAAAATAATACACACAAATTTAAGAAAAATAATTATATATAAAGATAAAAAGAGATCAAAATGCCATTAATACACAATAACCAACTTTATACAGTAGATAGAAATGAATCAAGATTCAAAATAAATCTACTAACGATTTTGAAGTTAAAACACGATTTTTATTTTTGTAATTCCAAAATGAAAGATTTTCCCCCCAAAAGGTTGATTATTTCTTTCCCACTCGTGACTTCACACGACCCCCTTTAATGGTTGCTCTCGATCATTCGTTTATTTTTCGACTCAATATGAAGAAGAATTTCATTGGCGTCATCAAATATTGTGATTTTTCACGAAATTGAGTGTATTGAAATTCAGCCGCTAATTAATTCAAGTCTGTTCATAAACTACATCCCTTAGTGATAGCTTTTACACTGTTATTTACTAACGTGTAGGTCTTTTCACCAACATAATTTCTATCTTTTTTTTTTAAAAAAGTGATAGCTTTCACACCGTTATTTGCTAACGTGTAGCTCTTTTCACCAATTTTTCTGTGAGACGGCAGCTACGCACCAACAACGGTTAGTCCTTTATTTTTTGCAAAATTTTAAGACCCCCAAAATTAGGCAGCTGTTGCTGCTCAACACTTCTCCTTTTTGTCATTTTTTTTAGGTGATAGCTTTCACACCGTTATTTGCTAACGTGTAGCTCTTTTCACCAATGACTTTTTTTTTAGGGAATAGAATTTTTGCAGAAAATCATTTATTAGTTAAGCATGACAAATCAAAAACTCCATAAATTAAGTAAATTTCAGTTCTATTTTTCATCAACCGACTGATTCTTCTTTTCTCAAGGTAACGAATGACTCGATTTTATATGATAACTACAAGGCTTTGGAAAGAGAGATTAAGGCTCAATATTTTTGGAATATACAATTTTTACGGTTAAAACAATTTTAGAAGCTTGTATATAGCTAATTTATTGGTGTTTATGGCCAGATCTAGAAATCTCACAAATCAAAATAATATATATATATATATATATATATATATATATAAATTAAGGCAAATAACCAAAATAATCAAAAACACACCAAAATAATTAAAACATACCACCCCCAAACTTCAAGAAGAAACCGTTCTCGGTTTTTTAAAAAAAAATAATAATAATAATAATAATAAGCAAGAGAAAAAAAAATATTCCCTGTTATGAAAATTGATGCTTGAGCTATGCCTTTTTGGATCTGCATAAAAAAATATACGAGGCAAACAACAACAACAAAAATATACCCGGAAGTATAACACAATTTTTAAGATGCGCTTCAGGAAAGTCCGAAGAGTCGCCTTACGCTGCCATCAATGCTTTTATTAAAAACAAAAAGAAATACGGCAATAAAAATAACAATACATAAATCGCGAATAGATGCACGTCAAGAGATCAAGAAGAAACTCATTAAGCTGCCACCATTTAGCACGATTATTACACACGACAGAAAGTAAAAATACAAGAGGTCCGACATGAGTTATCAAAGGGAGATGAATGAATCCACTTTTCGTTTTCTCACGGTAAAATCTTCCATCCAGACAATTTTAGCTAGAGCTGGATCTGGTTGAGGAACAAATTCATTGAGCTTTTTGATTAGTTCTTCTGGTGTGGTTGCAACGACTATGATTCATTTAGCACGCTCGGAAATAAAACCTTTTTCAGCAGAGTAGTCGATGAAAGATAACAAACCATCAAAGAAACCATTGACATTAAGCAGACCTATTGGTTTTTGATGAACATTTAGCTGGGCTCTGGTAACCACATGAAAAAGTTCCTCAAGGGTGCCAAAACCACCGGGAATGGTGATAAAGGCGCCAAAATTATTTATCATGTGAGTTATGCGATCTTGCATATTTACAGGTCTAAACTCATCTCCAATAGTTGACCCGGTGATTTTACTTTCAGCCAGAGGTTTTGGAATTATTCCCAACACTCTTACTCCTTCCATATAGGCAGAAGCAGCAGCTCTGTAATATCCGGTATTTTTCTTTCCCTTGTATTTTCATTTTTGGTATATTTCTCGGTCATAGTGACCCCCGTGTATCTTTCAGTATGTCCTTCCTGTCAACTGTTGAACTATAATCTCGTTATTGTTTATTGTTTCAACTTTCCTCAGATGAGTTCGATTTTGTTAGATCACCATTAATTTTTGGTAACTCCAAAAATTCTAAATCTTTGCAATATTATAGAGCATCGAGTTAGCTTTCCAATGGTTCAAACGGTGAGTCAATCGGAGTCCTGGACGAGAGAGTTATGGTCGTTTGATTTTGGCGATCACTTCCGGGAGCCTTTCGGCCGATAGGGGGTCGATAGACTCTCTGCCCGGCATTCAGTATGAGTATCGGCTCCGAGAGCCATTCGGCCGATAGGGGGTCGATAGACTCTCTGCCGGCATTCAGCAGGGTATCGGTTGGGCTATCGGCCGATAGGTGGCCGATAGGTTCTCTTGTGTTACACTATAAATGTGTTGTTTTCGGCGTAAATCGCCCACTTCCTCCCCCTTCTACAACCGTGCGAGAGAGAGAGACTTGAGAGGGAGAGTTCCTCCATCTATCACTTACTTGTGTAGATTTCTTCATCCCTTTTCGATCGGGTGGCTCGGATTGCGGATCTAACCCGTGGTTTTTGGATTTGAATGCTTGATTCATCAAGAGGTAAGAATTCCTTTAACCCTACCTTTTTGGATAATTGGGGATTTTGGGGTTTTGTCCGATTCTTTCCGTTTTGTTGATGAATTCTTGATGAATATGATTAATCTTGTTGATATTCTTAGTTTTCCACGGATTCATGGTATATTTCGTGATTTTTACGGAATCGAGAGGGTTCGGTTGTGGTCCGCCCTCGTTGTTGTTTATATACGAATATACATGAATCGTAGACGGATTTTCGGATGTTTTCCAATTCCGTATTCATTTAGAAATGGTTGTGATTGTATTCTTCGAATCGTTAGGTTCGGTTTCATTGGTTCCTAGCGTTCATCGGTGACTTTCCTTTCCGTTCGTTGCGTCGTCAATAATTCAAGGCAAGTACATGTATTACATTTCGTTATGTATATTGTGATTTTCGAAATGAATGATGAATGGTGATTTTTGAGTGCGTGAGTTGTGTTCCTTCCACCCGGAGTGTCCGACGGGATGTCTGGGGGTCGATACTAAGGGGTACGGCCGCGGAGGTGGACTTGGGTGCGTGTGTGGTTGAACTTCCACCCGGAGTGTCCGACGGGATGTCCGGGGTCGATACTAAGGGTACGGCCGCGGAAGTGGTATTCCACCCGGAGTGTTCGACGGGATGTCCGGGGTCGATACTAAGGGGTACGGCCACGGGATACCATTGTGATATCGTGATGATTGGAAATTGATGTGATTGCCAATGTAGTATTCCTAATATATATATGTGGCAAATGACTTACTTTTTGGATGATTGTGTAAAACCGTATTTTGTATATAATGTTGTGTAATTGTGTACTTGCACTAGCTATTCGAATGCTAACCCCTTAAATGGGAAATGCGTCTTTTGCATTTCTGTTAACGGAAGTGCTGAGGAGCAGGCACGGGTCACGCACGCGAAGGATGGTGTGGCTTGATGTTAGTGGCTAGAGTCTGTATTGTTCTTTTTATGTTTTGTCATTGCATTTGTTGAGTATTGGAGTTAAACCGCTTACTTCCGAATTTGGTTTAAGTCCTGCGTGGGCAATGAATTGATATTTACATTATGTTTCATGTACTCCGTTGAAATGTTTTGGCGAGGCCACGTACTGTTTACTTTTGAGTGCATCTTTTGGGGTTTGTCATTGTGGTTATGTGTCTTGTGTTAGCTTTGGTAGACCTCACGAGGTTTCTACGGCGTGTAATGTCCCCCTTGTGAATTGGGGTGTTACATTTATGGTATCGAGCTTAGGTTTTGAATACCTAGGTGTCGGTGAATTTTGGGTCCATCGGTTATGTCGTTAGAGTCGGCCGTTGAGCCTAATATCATCACGCTACCGTCTTTTCGTGCGACCCGTGGCTGTAAGTCTCCTCGAACTCTTATATTTACGTAATTCGTTTTCTTGCGTAGTTCGGAATTGTGACTTGTGTTACCAACTTTGTGAATTGTGAATCTTTCCGATCTTGTTCTTTTCGTATTTTCTTGAGATGTTGAGAGGTCGTGGTAGACCCGGCTAGGCGCGGCCGAGGCCGTGGTCGGGTGCGATAATGAAGAGGGCTCACTTTCTCGATCCTCTGCAGACTCGGCCTCTCACTCGGTGCCGTCGGGTAATAATGCCGACGCCGGCTACCGCCGTACTTCAGCAGCTAGTAGCCCACTTACTCAGATAGCTCAGGTGGACGCCTTAATCCACCCCGACACTGAAGAGGAAGCTAGTAAATGGCTTGACGGTGACTAAGATGCACCCTCCTCGTTTCTCGGATCTTCCGACTCCCTCGGTTGGGAGAATTAGCTCTTCACCGTCCGGGGCCTTTGATGCCGTAGCTTGTCCCGAAGACAGAGGGTACATATTGCCCAGTACCTCTGGATAAAGAAGGCTGCGGAGTGGTGGGAAGCCGTTGTGCCCGAGAGATCGTCGGGCCACTTGGGAGGAGTTCGTGGCTGCTATGGAAGCGAATATTGTCCACCGCCATTAACGAGCGCGAATTGTGGAGTTTTTCACCGCTACACCTCGGGATGTGCGATTTCTCGTGCCATTATTTCCTACAATCGCGGTTGGGTTTTGTGAGAGATCGTGAGGATGGAGGCGATAAAATCCGTTACTTCAATATGCGCATGAAGCCGCATATCGTGCGAGTATGGCACCGCTCATGTGTGCCACCTTGAAGGAATATCGATCGCGCTCGCGATCGAGATGGCTATCCCGGAATCGAGTTGGTTTCGGAAGCTAAGAAGCGAAGACCACCGCGGGTTCTCGGCCGGTAAAGGTGGTCGATTTCGAGGTCTCGTTCGTTCCTACACACGGAAGAGACCGTTTCACCCGGCGGGATCTCGGGGTAATCGTTCATCCATCCGTTGCTTCGGTGGCGTGGTTTGTTTTAACTGCAACCAATATGAGCATTTGATGAGGGATTGCCCTTTACCTCCAGTTATTTGTTTTACTTGCGGGCAGTCCGGGCATCGGGCAGCCCATTGTGAGAGGGCCACCAGGGCTGCTAGAGTCCCGACTACCACCGCCGATCAGAGGGAGCACAGCATTCCAGTTACTCATGTTCCGCAAGGTTCGGGCCGTGGTAGGGGTCGGGGTCAGCCGGATCACCGTGCAGCGTCGAGTTCGGGTTCAGTTCACCCCCGGTTGTATCAGATGAGGCGTACAGAGGAGACAGACGTTCCAGTGGCGTCAGGTACCACTCAGATCCTTACTCATCCAGTTTCAGTACTTTTTGATTCGGGTGCTACCCATTCCTTTATTGCTTCGGATTGTGTGAGTCGTATTGGTTTTGACTGCTTGTTTGAGTGTGAGCCGTTTGTAGTGGGTACACCCAGTGGAGATCGTATGGTTGGGGACCGGGAGGTTAGGGATTGCCCAGTGAGGATCGGGAGCCGGGATTGGCCCTCGAATCTCATTGTTATAGACCTTAAGGGTGAGGATTTGATCCTCGGGGACGATTGGTTAGATCGTCACGGTGCTATCATGAACTATCGGACTCGTACCATCTCGATAGTTGCCGAGGACGGCACCGAGCATACTCTAGTCGGTTGTGTCGGGTAGATCGGGAGTGTGATTAGCGCCTTGAAGGCGATGAAACTTCGAACCGAGGGTTGCGTCGGCTCATCGTGTTTCGCCTGCAGCGGAAGATGGTGGGGTTGACATATCGTCGATTCCGGTTGTTGGCGAGTATCTGATGTATTTCGGACGACTTGCGGGATTACCACCACATCGAGAGGTGGAGTTTCCTATTGATCTTGAGCCGAATGCGGCCCCTATTTCTCGAGCACCATACCGTATGGCACCGTCGGAGATGCTAGAGTTGAAGAACCAGATTGGGAGAGTTGTTAGATAAAGGGTATATTCGACCGAGCGCATCGCCTTGGGGTGCGCCTGTACTTTGTCAAGAAGAAGGATGGATCGCTTCGTTTATGCATCGACTATCGAGAATTAAACAAGCTAACCATCAAAAATAAATACCCTTTGCCCGGGATTGACGATTTGTTTGATCGGCTTGGGGCGGCAGTCTTTTCAAGATTGATTTGCGATCGGGCTACTACCAATTGAGGATTCGGGACGTCGATATTCCAAAGCGCCTTTCGGACGAGATATGGCCATTACGAGTTTGTGGTTATGCCTTTCGGGCTAACTAATGCCCAGTTGTTCATGCGATTGATGAACAAAGTTTTTATTGAGTATCTGGACAAATTCGTAGTCGTTTTTATTGACGATATTCTCATCTATTCACGGAGTCGGGAGGAGCACGCCTTACATCTTCGGATTGTATTAGACACTTTGAGGGCTGAGCAGGTTGTACGCGAAGTTCTCTAAGTGTGAGTTTTGGCTCGAGGAAGTTACGTTCCTCGGGCATGTGATTCAATGAGAGGAGTTCGGGTAGATCCGCGAGAAGATAGAGCGGTGATGGCTTGGGAGCCGCCTAAAAATGTGAACGAGGTGAGGAGTTTTCTGGTCTTGCCGGCTATTACCGTAGATTCGTTGAGGGATTTTGAAAATCGCTAGACCACTCACTCGGTTGCTCCAAAACTTCGGAAGTTCGAGTGGGTGCAGACGGGCGGGCGGTTTGATGAGTTAAAGAAAGCGTTTGACTACCGCACCCGTGTTAGCGTTGCCTCGGGAACGAGGACTTCGTAGTGTATAGTGATGCTTCGGGCCTTGGTCTAGGATGTGTTTTGATGCGAGAGAGACGAGTGATTGCGTATGCGTCCCGCCGATTGAAACCTTATGAGGTGAGTTACCCCACGCATGATTTGGAGTTAGTCTGCAGTCGTTTTTGCCTTAAAAATCGAGGCACTACCTCTATGGGTCATCATGTAAGATTTTACGGACCATAAGAGCTTGAAGTATATCTTGATGTAAAGAATTGAATATGAGACAGCGTAGGTGGTTGGAACTAATTAAAGATTACGACCTCGAGATACTTTACCATCCGGTAAGGCTAACGTAGTGGCCGATGCGTTGAGCCGAAAGCCGATGGCGTTGCAGATGTTAGAGGTACTTACACCACGAGTAGGATCCATGGGATTTTATTCGTCGTGATATCGAGGTTTGGGTTCGTAGAGTTCGGAGTCGATTATATGCGTTGGAGATCGCTTCGTCCTTGACCGATGATATCAAGGCGGCGATTTGACGATCCGTTTTTGGTCCATTGAGAGAGGATGTGAAGAAGGAAAGCCCCGGATTTGTAGTTCACGATGATGGAGTTTTGAGATTTCGCGGACTATGCGTCTGAGTGTTGTTGAGTTGAGACGGTAAGATTTTGAGCGAAGCTCATACCACGCCTTACTCCATACATCCTGATGCAGTAAAATGTACAAGGATGTGAGGAGTAACTAATGGTGGAGTAATTTGAAGACAGACGTTAGCGAGTTTGTGTCGAGGTGTCTGACCTGTCAGCAGGTTAAGATCGAGCATCAGCGACCCGCGGGGCTTTTACGACCACTTCCTATTCCGGAGTGGAAATGGGAGGACATTTCTATGGATTTCATTACCGGTATGCCTAAGACTCGGACGGGAATGAACATGATTTGGGTCGTTGTTGATCGACTAACCAAATCAGCTCATTTTCTAAGTATTAAGGACACTTGGGGGCCGGAGAGGCTTGCACGAGTGTTTGTTGCGGAAATAGTGAGATTGCATGGGACCCCTAAGAGCATTGTTTCGGATCGTGATGGCGGTTCATATCACATTTTTGGCAGCCGTTCATAGAGCTTTGGGAACCGAGTTAAGACTTAGTACATCCTACCACCCTCGAGACAGACGGACGATCGAGCGGGACGATCTGACGCTAGAGGATATGTTACGAGCCCGTGCTTTAGATTGGAAGGATGATTGGGAGACACACTTGCCATTGATCGAGTTCACGTACAACAATAGTTGGCATGCCTCGATCAAAATGGCACCATTCAAGCGTTGTATGGGAGGAGGTGCGGATCGCCGTTGTGTTGGGATGATACGTCCGAGCTAATCGGTCTGCAGCCCGACATGATAGTTGAGACGAGGGAGAAGGTTACCTTGATTCGTGGTAGATTGCCGACGGCCCGAGTCGGCGAAGTCTTATGCCGATACACGTCGCCCGGCCGTTGGAGTTTGAGGTGGGAGATCACGTCTTGCTTAAGGTGTCGCCGACACGGGAGTTTACCGCCGGTCGGAAGGGTAAACTTAGTCCGAGATATATCGGACCGTTTGAGATTTTAGATAGAGTTGGAGAGCTTGCGTATCGGTTAGGCTTGCCGTCACTGAGCCACGTGCATAACGTATTTCATGTTTCCCTTAGGAAGTACGTATCGGACCCTAGCCATATTATTGATTTTGGAGAAATCGAGTTGGGGCCCGACATTACCTTCGAGGAGAGGCCGATTCAGATCTTAGAGCGTCGAGTGAAGCAACTCGGCACAAAACAATTCCCTTGGTCAAAGTGCGGTGGTCGAGGCATGGATCCGAGGAAGCCACGTGGGAAACGGAGGAGAGTATGAGGTCGAGATACCCGAGTTATTCGTGTTGTAAGTTTCGGACGAAACTTATTTTTAGGGGAGATAATGTAATATCCGGTATTTTCTTTCCCTTGTATTTTCATTTTGGTATATTTCTCGGTCATAGTGACCCCGTGTATCTTTCAAGATGTCCTTCTGTCAATTTGTTGAACTATAATCTCGTTATTGTTTATTGTTTCAACTTTCCTCGGATGAGTTCGATTTTGTTAGATCACCATTAATTTTTGGTAACTCCAAAAATTCTAAATCTTTGCAATATTATAGAGCATCGAGTTAGCTTTCCAATGGTTCAAACGGTGAGTCAATCGAGTCCGGACGAGAGAGTTATGGTCGTTTCGTTTTGGCGATCACTTCCAGAGCCTTTCGGCCGATAGGGGGTCGATAGACTCTCTGCCGGCATTCTGTATGAGTATCGGCTCCAGGAGCCTTTCGGCCGATAGGGGGTCGATAGACTCTCTGCCGGCATTCCGTAGGGGTATCGGTTGGGCCTATCGGCCGATAGGCTGGCCGATAGGTTCTATTGTGTTACACTATAAATGTGTTGTTTTCAGCGTAAATCGCTCATTTCCTCCCCCTTCTTCAACCGTGCGAGAGAGAGAGAGAGACTTGAGAGGGAGAGTTCCTCCATCTATCACTTACTTGTGTAGATTTCTTCATCCCTTTTCGATCGGGTGGCTCGGATTGCGGATCTAACCCGTGGTTTTTGGATTTGAATGCTTGATTCATCAAGAGGTAAGAATTCCTTTAACCCTACCTTTTTGGATAATTGGGGATTTTGGGGTTTTGTCCGATTCTTTCCGCTTTGTTGATGAATTCTTGATGAATATGATTAATCTTGTTGATATTCTTAGTTTTCCACGGATTCATGGTATATTTCGTGATTTTTACGGAATCGAGAGGGTTTGGTTGTGGTCCGCCCTCGTTGTTGTTTATATACGAATATACATGAATCGTAGGCGGATTTTCGGGTGTTTTCCAATTCCGTATTCATTTAGAAATGGTTGTGATTGTATTCTTCGAATCGTTAGGTTCGGTTTCATTGGTTCCTAGCGTTCATCGGTGACTTTCCTTTCCGTTCGTTGCGTCGTCAATAATTCAAGGCAAGTACATGTATTACATTTCGTTATGTATATTGTGATTTTCGAAATGAATGATGAATGGTGATTTTTGAGTGCGTGAGTTGTGTTCCTTCCACCCGGAGTGTCCGACGGGATGTCTGGGGGTCGATACTAAGGGGTACGGCCGCGGAGGTGGACTTGGGTGCGTGTGTGGTTGAACTTCCACCGGAGTGTCCGACGGGATGTCCGGGGTCGATACTAAGGGTACGGCCGCGAGTGGTATTCCACCGGAGTGTTCGACGGGATGTCGGGGTCGATACTAAGGTACGGCCACGGATACCGATTGTGATATCGTGATGATTGGAAATTGATGTGATTGCCAATGTAGTCTTCCGGAATATATATGTGGCAAATGACTTACGTTTGGGATGATTGTGTAAAAACTGTATTTTGTATATAATGTTGTGTAATTGTGTACTTGCACTAGCTATTCGAATGCTAACCCCTTAAATGGGGGAAATGCGTCTTATGCATTTCAGGTACCGGAAGAGCTGAGGAGCAGGCACGGGGCACGCACGCGAAGGATGGGGTGGCTTGATGATAGTGGCTCGAGTCTGTATTGTTCTTTTTATGTTTTGTCATTGCATTTGTTGAGTATTGGAGTTAAACTGCTTACTTCCGAATTTGGTTTAAGTCCCCTGCGTGGGCAATGAATTGATATTTATATTATGTTTCATGTACTCCGTTGAAATGTTTTGGCCGAGGCCACGGCCCTGTTTACTTTTGAGTGCATCTTTTGGGGTTTGTCATTGTGGTTATGTGTCTTGTGTTAGCCTGGTAGACCTCACGAGGTTTCTACGGCGTGTAATGTCCCCTTGTGAATTGGGGTGTTACAAGCTCGTCCCATTAATCCTAGACTTCCTTCTCCGTAAACTACATGAATGCATTTTTCTCCTAAAGTACGACCCAAGTTGTGTGCTGCTTCAGTAAAGCATGCATCTTTTCCATAACTAGCTCCACCAAAAATGCAGACTGTGCTAAATTTTTTTGTGGAAGATGATGACTCCATTTTTGAAAAGAAATTTATTTAGAGAGAAACAGAGAAAAGTACAAGTTTGAGGGATGAATAAAAGAAACAAGCACAATGTTTATTTATAGAAGAAAAATGAGGAAAAATTGTTTAACAAGTTTGTGATTGCGTTGATTGCGCTTCAACTACTCAATAGAATAATGAATGCATGTATCGCGTATCACATTTTTTATTCAGAAAATCTCACCATACGACAAAAATAAAAGATACTTACGCGTATGCACAGTAGTTGTGATTGTGGCTCACATCTTCCTCTGATTTTACGTTCAGAAACGGCTTAAACGCCTTCTATGAGTCGGGGAGAAGCTTCCCATCCAATTTTCTTACAAATTGGCAAACAGGGTCTTTTAACGTCAGATTCCCAAGACGTTGTTCATATTCTAGTTTAAATTTATTCCACAAACATCGAATTCCGTAATTTATGTGTCCACTAGGATGCGTGTCAAGAGAAATTTCGATATCATCTAAATTCTCTTTATTCAGACCATCCTTAATGAATTGAATTTTATCTTCTCTGTTTGTAGATGGAATTCCTAAAGATCGACATTTTAAATTACAGTTCCATCTAGCACATTTATAGCAAACAGCTATCATCTTTGCTCGTCGTTTCTTTGCATATGAACTTTTTCCAAGCCCTGGTAAAAATCTAGTAGGTGTTTCCGTGAATTCACCTGCTATTCTCACTTTTGCTTCAATTATGAACCTAATATCAAAAGGTATGCTTTTATTCATAAGCAACCTCATCCTTTCAATTCTTGCTTTGTAGATTTTTAAAATTACTTTTTTGCTTAGAAAGGGAAATCTTTTTTCAATATTATTCAAAGTTTCATCCATGACAAAAAAAATTAAAATGAAAAACGATAAAATATCTACAAATATGAGTTGTTTGTGGAAAATCAAAAATCCGACTTTGATAGTCACGAGTACCGTTATCCGCCACTTGACCGGACAGAAGAATAAAAGATGCAGAAATAAAGAAAGATAAAATAACAAGATATAAACAAAAGTATACAAAAATTATATTTGGCTTAAAACAATCCCCGGCAGCGGCGCCAAAATTTGATCGGTCAAAAATTTATCCTGAAAATAGGAGTTCTTGAGTCGCTCGCAAATATATATGAGGTAGAAGTAGTTTGTGGTAAGTTCTACCAAGGTCTTTTCTCTCGAGGATTGTTCAACAGGGCTTCGTATAATATTTTATATAGATTGCAAGAAGTAAATACTAAAATATACTAAAATATATTTTTTTGGTTTTTAAATTAACTAAATTAAAATGCACTATATTTTAAACCAAAATATTTTTAATAAGACTATTTTTATTGAGACTATTTTTAATAAGACTATTTTTATACTAGACTATTTATATTAAGACTATTTATACTAGACTATTTATATTAAGACTATTTATACTAGACTATTTATACTAGACTATTTTTAACTAGTGAAAATGAATAGAATTAAAATGAGTTGGAATTTATAAAATCTAGGGGATTACGGGTTCATTAAATTAGGTTTTTAATTAAGTATCGGAATTGATTTATACGGATATAAAAGAAAAAACGAATGTTTATCGAGTAATCAACTTTTCACCTCTGTACTTTCGTATTCAAAGATGTCTTAATCACTTTTGCTTTTTTAAGATGTTGATAACAAGATTAACACTTGATAGATTGAAAAGATGTATTTCCAATACACTTAACAATCAATCAAGGAGGTTTCACTAGTAGAAATAGGATATGATCAATCTCTATTTAAACTAATTAGTCCTTTCATTTCTCTAACTTGACTATTTTTAGGATAAACGATCGTTCATCGAGTAATCAACTTTTCACCTCATAACTTTCGTATTCAAAGGTGTCTTAACCACTTTCCCAATCTTAAGATGTTGATAACAAGATTAACATTTGATAGATTGAAAAGATATATTTTCAATTTACTCAATAATCAATCAAGAAGGTTTCATTAGTACAAATAGGATATGATCAATCTCTATTTAAACCAATTAGTCCTAAAAATAGTTTAAATCAAACAAATACTCAAT
Source organism: Orobanche coerulescens (assembly GCA_033398695.1). Lineage (NCBI taxonomy): Eukaryota > Viridiplantae > Streptophyta > Magnoliopsida > Lamiales > Orobanchaceae > Orobanche > Orobanche coerulescens. The sequence goes on along the minus strand of CM065819.1, from coordinate 46,911,508 downwards.
ATATAACTTAATAGAAATCCCCCTTCCCCTAGGAAGAAAGATTAGCTACTCATTGGTTTATACAAACTAAAATTATAATAGAAATAATTGATATATATAATATATATAGAAACTTTTAATTACTAGAACTTAATGATAATAGATAAAACTTACTTGAATATGATGTATCAAAGTGCAAGAAACATACTTCAAACTATAACTTCAAACTTGTTCAAAGGTTACAAGCTTACAAAAATTGAAAGTAAAACACTAAGTAAAATACTAAGTGCTTATTGATCAAGCACTTTTCAATTACAAACTAAATGAAAGAAAAACTTCAAACCAAAAATGAAATACAAACTAAAATTGAGAGTTCTAAGGAAAATATATTGCTAAAAGAAAGGAGTATTTCTTAGCAAGAAGATGATTATTTTCCTCATGAGTGAAGGTGTCCTTTTATAGGTGATTTTCAAGAATACAATTGATTATTTAATTCAAAATATCTATTGTAATATCATTTTTTTAATTCTTTGTTCACACTTCACCCATGTCTTTGAATTTTCAGATTTTTGACCAAAAAATATCTTGTGGTTGAGTTCACAAGTTGGTCAAAAGTGGACGAATTTTGCATGGCATCTGCTGAAAAACGGCCCAGTTTGCCCCGTGTTGTGCGCCGTTTTGTGGTGACTCGGTCTCTTCCAGAATACGCGCGAGGACACGGCGCTAAATGCCGGCCGTGTGTGAAACGGCCCAAGACACGGCCCTTGTTGCGCCGTATGTGAAACGGCCAACATAACACGGTCCTTTTTGCGCCGTGTTGTATGGTCGTTTTGCCTTGAAAAATTCCCGTCGTTGGATTTGATCTTGTTTTCCGTCCTTTTGATGCTTCATGTCGATCTCTGTAAAATAACCATTTTTAGCTCATGTTTGGACATATCTGTAAAATATGTATTTTTAATCACAAATCAGTACGATTATGTCCGGAAAAAGGAATATTTTGTATATGAATTTTAGATCAATTATGCACTAATCACAGCCTACTGGAGGTTGTTCACCAGAGATGAGAATGTACAGAATGTTCATCCCTCATGCCATAAGAATAACTTCTGCCTGCCCTGCATCTATCTTCATGACTTATGTGCCCGGGTTGTTGAGAACCAGAAAAGAGCCTTTGATATGGGCACTAACCTTCGCTTCCGGATGATGGTAGCCACCATGTCTGGAGAAAAGGTTAACTAGTGCCAGATTTTGTTGAAGAGGATTCAGGAGGAGGATGCCAAACCTGAGACTGCAAAGAAATCATATGGCCTCATTCTGAACTACATCCTCACAAACTGTGAAGTTAAGCAATCTGCCGAAGCTAAGAAGATTGGCTACGGAAAATTAATTAGGGCAATAAAGGCCACTGTTTTCAACAAGTCACTCGTGATTGCTAAGAGGCCGCACCCTCTAGAAATACCTATCTCAAGTGACCCAAGGGACGTCACTGTGCGGATCTCGAGTGAGGAGAAGAAAAGAAAGAGTAGTGTCTCTAACAGCCGATCACCTCATGCTATTGAGGAGAAGAAGAAGCAGAAGAAGGCCAAGAAGTCTTCCAAGACTGAGCCTACAGTACCTGCAGCGGTTACTGTAGAGGACACCTCTGCTCCTGTCGCTGAATCTATCCCACAGGGCGCAACCCCTATGGAAGAAACGGTTTCTGCAAAATCAGCAGATTCCAAGCCTATGGCGGCTATGATGGATGAACAACTGTTTGCCAAGCTGGAGGGCTCTACCGAGTCGGCTACCCCCACTGAGCTAAAAGTCGCTACTCCTGACAGGGCACCCACCCCTGTATAAGATCCCTCTCCCCACAAGACACCATCCCCTGTTCGGGATCCCTCTCCAAAATAGGCTCCCATACCTGTTGAGGATCACATCCGCACGGTAGACCTAACTATTATACGGAGTCCCTCCCCATCCGAAATAATAAATAATACTCTCCTCCAGGGACAAGCCGAGCAAGCGTATGAACGCTTCAAAATATGGAAGTCCTACAGGGTCTCCCCATACGACACACTGTACAACTGTGCCAACTGGAAGGAAGAGGAATTATTTGCTTTGGAGGTGACGGACACCCAGAATGTCGAAGTCTGGATCCGCTGGGAGGATCACCATTGCCAGGAACTCATATCTAACTACTTCGAGGCAAAAGAAAAGGCTAGACTGAAAGGGAAGTCACTGTCCTGTGACAAAGCTCCATCCAACAGCCACACTCGAACCCTAACTCGGACGCTGACTATGATGCTCTATAGTCCGGTCTGAGGATAATTCATGAAGAGGCAAGGTAATGTTAGATGGCCAATCACCAAAACCTACAGGGTCAGGGAACTTCTGACGAACAACAGTCCCCTCCCCCCTAACCGGAAGCCACTAAAGATCAACAACAGGAGGAATCAGTCCCTCCTGTCACCATTAAAGAACAAGCCAATCCTGAACAGGAAGCCCAGCCTATCCCGCTACATGAAGACTCCACCCGCGCCATCCGCCAAGAGGATTTAGTCCCTCTTCTGGATCAGGCGGAAGCTGAGAGTCAGTAGGAGGATTTAGTCCCTCTTGTACTTCCAACTAATGACGTACAAACCAAACAGGAGGAATCAGTCCCCCTGTCACTAAGACTAAATCTGCTGCACCTTCTTCCAAAGCTCCCGCTTCTGAATCCACTGCTTCCAAAGTGCATGCTGAAGATGCTCCTGCATCTCCCTCATCTGGAAACTCCAAGTCTGATTCTAATGATGGTTTCTTACCAGGAGATAGACCATGATGCCCTCGTCATCATGTGGTTCTACGTCAACTTGAAGAGCCCGAGGATTCCAAGATTGCATACCCTGGCTCCACGCGCACCGAGGCCCGCATCAAGAAACTCCAAGCAATCATCCGACAGACAGTGTTCCTATAGGATGCCGTAAAGGCACTATATGATGTCGGGAAATAATTCGATTGGATAAGAGAAACTGCCCCTGATGAGCTCCCCAAATTAAAATCTGTAATCAACAATGTTGAGACACATTCCGCCTCATGCCTAAGGCATTGTGGCAAGCACTAAATCAACTCAAGCAGCATCACGAGAAAATACTTAGGCAAGAACAGGAAAAGCTCAGAATTTCCGAGGCCAAAATGGTTGCTGCCCTTCAAGAGACTGGATCCAGACTGAGCATGATCATAAGATAGATGATATGTCTCTGGTGCTCTGTACTTTGGTTGAGAAAATCAATACTCTGACTGACCGACGGGATGCATCAATGAAACTCCTACAAGAGATTCATACCAAGGTGTCAGACATTGATGATGCCAAAAAAGGGAGAAGAATCCAGAGAGTCTAGTCGAAGATGGAGATTGGTGAGAGAGAGAGAAATAGAAGCAGCACTGGAAGAGAGTGTTGCTGCTGCGATCGGTAGATAGGCCTCATCAAGGTCTAGTCAAGATTCAAGAGGATACAGGGTATCTGGTCCTCGACCTGAGTCCCAGGATCCTAATTTGCCCTGGAAGAACAATGTGTGAAAGCCTGCCAAGATTTTGCTACCCACTGACCGACAGCCTTCAGCCGATGATCTGAAGAACTGAAAGAAAAATGAACTGATGAGATACTTCTGTACGCTCACCAGGTAGTCTCCCCTGTTCAATCGGTTTAAAATGCTACAGGATGCCGCAAATGAATTCTCGAGGCTGTTAGCAGAAGGAAGGCCCCCTCTGCAGATGTTGATGAAGTCAAGGCACCAAAAAGGTGAACGGTTCACCCACTCGCGTTCGATAAATACCCTGAAGGAAGGAGTATCTACAGGGATCGAGGCGAAGACTCCCTAGCCAACTGGTGGAAAGGGACCGCAAATGATCCTGACCGAGGACCTTGGAGGCATTCTCAGTATAGGAGTTAACCCGTCTATTCGCTATATTGTTTCCTCTGTTAGCTTACCAATATAGTATGTATATGTATTTTAATTCTGATCTTTTCAGCACTTGTAATGTTTCCCTAATAATCAATAAAAAAAATTCGTGAAGGATTACAGCTCGTAATCTAAGCTTACTGTTTTTATTGTTTGATTACAAAACGTTGTATTCAACCTAGAGTACACTGTAAGATTGTGCCTATGTGCCAATCATAAGTTCAGTTGTAATACCCACTAATGTAGGATTCCTCATTTTAGCACTTGTCTGCGAGCAGTTCACATTTCTAGACTTAGTCTTGAAGATTAGATCAACCGAATAGAAGACTCGAAGATAGCCTCTCTGTATCCAGATGAAGACATCTAAAGGAAAATTTTGGCATTATCAAAAAGGGGGGAAATTGTTGGGAAAAATATTCCTGTTTTGATAATTGCCAACATACAGCAAGGTAGTCTCAAAGGAGTCAGAATTGTGTTAAGTATGGAAGCTGTTAGGACTGTCTATACAATTGGTCCCTACAATGAAGAGATCTTCTACAGTCCATCTACAGAGTCCTTATCACACATCAAAGCGACTTAAAATGTTGGATACAGCATACAAGCTGAAGATGTTTTACTTAGGAAAAGTAAAATGTATCCAACTGAACAAAATAAGCTTTAAAATCGTTGTGAGATAAACATTGCTTATTCATAAAAGTATTCATGGTTAAAGCAGCATTTATTGCTGATAGGACAGCATTTAATGCAGTTGGAGAGAGTCAAGTCTGAATGCTCTAAAGAACATTTAATGCAAAGACAAAGGATGTTTGAATCATTAAGTGCGATCTGCTTTAATTCAAACATTCAACAGCCCTCAATCAAGAGACGGACGTCAATATCTCACCAACCAACAACAACTACATTTATAACGAACACAATTCCAAGGTTATAAATAGCCACAAGTAAGAGGACTTCATACACATATTATTCATTATCGCGAAATCTCTGACAGATTACTCTTACATTCTAGCGATTACAGAGAAGTATAATTTGTGAGCATACAACATTATCTAAGCGAAGAAATATACTAAGTCCTCAACGCAAACAGCAAAGCATATAGTGATCATTCTACATATTAGGGTTAAGCGTAGACTGAAACAGTGGAACTGGTCTGTTTTTGGTAATCTTCATACGAAGTTGGATGAGGCCTTGAGGGCTGCTGACGAGGCCGAGCGGCGATATGATTCGGATCCTACTCCGAAGAATAGAACCGCTATGCACCGTTTTCGTGCTGAGTACCATCTTCGTCTCTCTATGGAGGAAGATTTCTGGAAATAGAAGGCCGCTGTTTGTTGGGTTACTGAGGGCGAGCGCAACACCCGGTTTTTTCATGGTTTTGCGAAGCAGAAGCGTTGTCAGTCGCATATTCACAGCATTGAGGATGGTGGTACGACGATTGCTGTAGAGTCGGACATCCAATCATCCGCTGTGAATTTATTTAGGACTCTGCTTACATCCAATGGTGATGTTCTCATCCCCCCGGATGACACTTGTTTTCCCTCTATCCCCTCTTCTTTAGATTCTGATAGTTTGTGTGTCCCACCCTCTCCCCAGGAGATTCGTGCTGCGGTATTTGATATCGATCCTCACAGCGCTTCTGGGCCTGATGGGTTCTCGTCTTTGTTTTTTCAGCATTGTTGGGAGATTGTATCTTCCGACGTGGAGGGGGCTGTGCTCGAGTTTTTTGAGGGTCATCCTATGCCTCCGGCTTTCACGGCGACTACGGTCGTCTTGATCCCGAAGAAGCCTGTTCTGAGCAGTTGGTCAGATTACCGGCCTATTAGTCTGTGTAATGTGACCAATAAAATTATCACGAAAATCCTTAACGCTCAGCTTGCTCCTCTCCTCCCTCTTATTATCTCTCCAAACCAGAGTGGATTTGTTCACGGGCGGGTTATTACTGATAATATCCTTTTGGCCCAAGAACTTATTCACGACCTCCACGTCGCGGACATTCATGGTGTCCTGAACCTTGCGCTGAAGCTTGATATGGCTAAGGCGTATAATAGGGTTCACTGGCATTTTTTACGTGAGGTCCTGGTGAAGATGGGATTCCCGGCTAGATGGATTTTGTTCATCCGTCATTGCGTCGAGAGTTGCACGTTATCCATTTTGGTGAACGGCAGTCCGGCCGGCTATTTTGCCTCTAGCCGGGGTTTGCGTCAGGGCGACCCTATTTCTCCGTCGCTCTTCGTTCTTGCCGCTGATTATTTATCGCGCTGCTTGGATCAATTCATTCGAGATCATCCTTTGATGAGGTATAGGATGGTTGGATGGCCTTTCCCCGTCTCGCACTTATCCTACGCCGATGACATCATTATATTCATACGGGCTGTGGATGATGGTCTTGTTGATCTTATGCGTCTCCTGGATCACTACTCTATGGCTTCGGGCCAGATGGTTGTAATACCCTCGCCTTTAATATTGTATTTTCTGATTTAAGCTAAGTATTTTCGCACCATATTTGTGTTGTTGTAGCAAGTATATCGACGAATTATGTTAAGTTGGAATCATGGTCATTCATACTATATTAATTGTTGGGTGATAGTGGGAGAATTCCATTTATGCTTGTTATAGCACTTAACGTACGTTAACCTATCTTCTTAACGTACGCTATGTATGTCGCCTTACGTACGTAACATCCATATGTTAACGTACGTTATGCAAGAGATCCTCCAGCAGTCCGCCTTTCGGCGGGTGGGGCCGAGCGGGGGTAGGTGGTCGGGAGTCGATCGCGACAGCCAAGTCAATGGCTATTACGTACGTAATAGCTATATGGTTACGTACGTAACGAATTGCGTGTTTTGAGGCAGAAAGATCTAATGAAATTGGTTACGTACGTAATGATCATGAGATTACGTACGTAAGGACTATAACGTACGTTAACCACTTTCGTTAACGTACGTAATGCCGAGTTCAGATTATAAAAGAATGACTTGCCATTCATTTCCTACTCGACCCTTTCAACCTCCCAACTGAGAAAACAATTCCTTTCCCTTCCAACTCCGTTTCTAAGCCCTTCTAACTTGTGTTGGAGCTTCAGCACTTGATTGGTGACTTGGAGAGTTAGAGATTGAAGTGTATTCCTTGAAGTGTTGGTGTTGTTCTTCATTTTGAGGTTGGTCTTTCTTTAACTCATATCAATTCCATGCTTATGATGATGTTAGTAGATAAATAATTCACATAATGTTAGTTTAAGCTAGTGTAAACATGATAAGTTAATTGAATCATGCTCAAACTAAGTGAAGATTAACATTGAGGGTATTAGTGCTACTTCTTGATGTAAATAACTTCATAATGTGATTGTGTTGATAATGATATACATAAAACCTGATGTATAACATGATAATCGGAAGTTGATTATAGTCTCAACACTAGGAACATGTTAAGGATGATATCCTTAATGATTAAAGGTGAGAAATGTTAAATTTGTCTTGATCATTCAATTGATTTTTGAAGGTAATATGGAACCATGATTTTTGGCCTCTAAAACCTTTGTAATAAAATTGTTGGAAAGATTATGTTAACCCTTTGAAGATGATCTTCGCAAGATGGGATGAAGTTACTTTTAAAATTTCAAGTATCCAATGATATAACTAGGCTTTTAATAAATTCTTCAAAAGTAAAACAATGGATGTTGATAGAAGGAAGTTGTAATCTTCATATGTTCAAATTAATCGATTTCGTTAAAGGGTGTTAATCACTACATTAATAGGTTGATAATGTTCTTAAGAGGATTGCGTTGAATATGATGATACAAATGCGGTAGAGGAGTAGCCGAATTCCATTTCATTAATCCGTGCATGTTAAGAGACGTAAATTAAGATGATGTTCTTAGTTCACTAAAAACTTAAACTTATGTTTCATATAGTAATCAGTTTTGAATGTAATCATTGGTAAAATAATGAAGAACGTAATTAAACACAAACTTATATCGTAATTGGAAGCGTCGATGATTTGAAAAGATATTTTCACGATATTACATTGATAATAAACTAGACCTCAAGTATTTGACATTAATGTTAGAATATATAAATGAACATGATAAACATATGATGATTTATGATTGGACCATTAAAATGATCAATAAGATAGTTGATTTATTCAAGTAAATTTACGAATATTGTTCATGTAGTAATACCGTTATCATACGAATGTGTTGTTGAATGAATTACATTTCATTCAAGGTTGCTTGTTCACGTGAGTATTGTTAGACGAGGATACCGTTCGTTTGATCATTCACAGAAGGATTATTCATCTACGGAATTGAGGCAAGTTATCTTGCTTGGTTATAATGATGGTTGAATTCTTGTGATTATTATGCGTTTCGTGTGTATGAAATGTTCTGATAATCTATGATTCGTGATATGGTGATACCCTTGATCGTATTGTCATGGTGTTGGGGATGATATACCCGAAATTACCGTCCTTGTTACCGTTAGTCCTTTTGAGCTTTGTTGACACTTCGGTGAGTTGTTCGATTCCTTGGTAAAAGTGTAATTCGTTGAGTTTCGTTGTCATGTTGTATCGTGACATCTCTGGAGTCATATCTGCGCGCCGATTGGTTATGTGTAGGATTTTTAGCCGGGCACTTGATGATCATGCGTGGATGTTTTTCGCATTTAGATCGTGCACACGAGACGTAGTTCGTGAGGCTAATTAGGTACATCGTCCCACATATATTTTGGATTCCGTATACGGGGTGGACATGTACACGGACACATTTCCGGATCGGGCGTACTGTGACGTCCGTCTTGAGCCATATTATATGTTCGTTCATATATTTGGTTATGTTCGACAGTTGGGACTGATTGTTTATAAGCCTTCGGGGTATATCCAGTAGTCGATGGTTTTCTTTGAGATCAGTATATATATGAATTGTATAATGTCATGAGAATTATTATCATGTATAGCTGACCCTGTGGTTTGGGGCGAAATACTTGTATTTCAGGGCGAGGAAAGGACAAGGCACAGGAGGAGCACAATGGCGACGGAGGGTTTTGAAGTATGCTATTTTGGGGGCCCGAGTCTTTTGATATTCGGTTATGTATTATTGTGATTTTCATTTTCTTTTGTGTCAGATGAATGTACTATAATCTGTTAGGTATTGCCCATCGTCATATGGTTTGTATCGAATTTGGATCCTGTGTACGCTTGCTCGTATTAAAGACATGTATAACTTATACTCCACATCGGGGTTTTTATTGTGGTACGGTGCCACGTTGTCCGGTTGTAAGTCTATATCGTGATATCGCCTGGTGGGTCCCAGTAGGGGGGTCCACGGCACTGTAATAGCCACTATTTTCGGGTTGTTACAGAAAATGGTATCGGAGAGTGTGTTTTTATTTTGAGTCATTGTGGAATCGAAATAGCATCAAGAAACCTTTGTGCCACGTGTAACCTGTGCAAGCGCCTGACCCGTCAAATACGGTATGTTCTCATGAACCATAATTTTATTACTGGCATGATATTGACGATGTATTGGTCTCCTTACTTATCTTGGCATTTTGCTAACATAAGGTAAAATTCATCTGTTTGAGGTGAACCTAAATTAATTATGTGATTGGAATTGTTTCGACTTGATGTTGATATGATATTGAGTGTGTAACACCTGTAGTGCCAGTGATTCTTTACAAACTACTTTGTTGGATAGAAAATTCTCTGTTGCTATTAACTTAGCATGAATTATGATTGATAAATCGAACTGTACTTGTGACTTGATTCTTTCAGTATGGAAAGGAATCCGAGAGGCCGTGGCAAAGGGGGACGAGGCCGCGGAAGAGGCCGAATTCCGATACCACGAGCCAACAGATGCGCGAATGTGGAACAGAGTTCCGCAGGCAGTGATTCGCCTTCTAGGGACCAATCACACCACACCGGAGAGAATGTACGTGTTGATCCTTACAACGTGATGCAGGGTATGATGGCCCAGATGACCCAAATAGGTCAGCTGATGGAAGCTATGCAGAGAAATACTACTGGTCAACAGCAGGGACAACAGCCTCCGCCTCTGGTGCCTGGCGGGATCGTGAGCCGGATTATTAGCGACATATCACGACAGCGACCTCCGACTTTTGAAGGCTCATCTGAGCGTGCTGACATTGTACACTGGATAGAGCATTTCGAGAAACTGTTCGAGATGGTGGAGTGCCCAGAGGAAAATCGAGTTGCTGTGGCAGCCTACTACCTTAGTAAGAGTGCCCATACTTGGTGGCTTTCTGTGAGGCCTGCCGATGGAGCGAGTACTTGGGAGGAATTCAAGAATCTTATGCTAGATCATTACTATCCTGCACCCCTCCGTGAAGGCAAACTGTCCGAATTACTAAACCCCGACCCATCGGAAGACGAGGATGTGTTACCGATTGCTGAAAAATTCCAAGCACTTCTCCCTTTTGCTACGTCAGTTGTCCGTTCGGAAGCTGATAAGATCAAATATTTCCTCAAGAGGCTTAAACCCCGAATGAGGATGCAATTACTCAATCACCACTGTATGACCTTACCGGAGTTTATTGAGAAGGCTTTGGACTATGAACTTACTGCGAAGGAGATTTCTAAGAAGCAGCCTCAGTTTTCCAACAAGAGATCCAGGAACCAGACCCAAGGAGACAGTAACCGGGGGGTATTCAAGAAACCCCAGCCTGTACCAAATCCTTCTGAACGGCCACCTATGCACCGAAACCGACAGGAACGCACTCTTGGGCAATCAGCTCACCTGTCGTGTGTTATAACTATGGGGACCAGGGGCATATCAGCTCCAAGTGTCCGAAGCCGGCCGTTGCCTGTCACACTTGCGGAAAGAACGGTCATCGTGCTCGCTATTGCCGGGGTGGACTAGGGCATGCTCCAGTAGCATCTCTTGCTCCAGTACAGTCTTCTGTTCAGGAACGTGCTCCTCTGTCCGCTTCTTACCAGACTACCGGGGCGAACAAAGGGATGGGCCGTGGAAATCAAGCTGGTACACCTGCTTCCGGGGTTGCAAAACCCAGAGTCTACGAGATGCAGAAAGTCGATGATCCCGAAGCCAGCATGATTGCAGGTACTCTCGAGATCTACTCTCAGCACGTTTGTGTTCTTTTTGATACTGGTGCTTCACACTCCTTTATGTCTAGTTCTTGTTTGAGTCGTTTGCATTTGAATCATGTTACCGATTGTGAACCTTATGTAATTGGTCTACCCGATGGTAGAAGAATTATTGGGAGTCGTGAAGTATAGAACTGTCCGATTAGCATGAACAACCGTGAGTGGTTTTTCGAATTGATTGTGGTTGATTTACCTAAAGATGATGTAATCTTGGGTATCAACTGGATGGATCGTCACGATGCCGTGCTTAGCGTCCGTAAGCGAATGGTGACCGTCACATCGGATGATGGCGTCGAGTGTATTTTTTGGGGTGGTAATCCCAATCATTCTGGGAGAGTCATCAGCGCTATGACGGCGGTGAGATTACTGAACCAGGGATGCATTGGTTATTGGTGTTACATGACCAAGACAACTGACCGGCCAGTCGAATTGATTGATATTCCAGTAGTTTGAGATTATTCAGATGTATTTCCAGAAGAGCTTCCAGGAATACCCCCACAGCGAGAGGTAAAATTCACCATTGAGTTGGAGCCAGGGACATCCCCGCTTTCGAAAGCACCATATCGTATGGCCCCGACTGAGATGCAGGAGTTGAAAAGACAACTTGAAGAATTAACTGAGAAAGGATATGTTCGACCCAGTGCATCCCCTTGGGGAGCGCCGGTGTTATTCGTACGGAAGAAGGATGGATCGCTGCGTTTGTGTATTGATTACCGAGAGCTGAACAAAGTAACAATTAAGAACAAATATCCTTTACCTCGCATCGATGATCTATTGGATCAGCTCCAGGGAGCCACTGTATTTTCCAAGATCGAATTGAGATCCGGGTACCACCAATTGCGGATTCGAGAGTCTGACGTCCCGAAGACAGCTTTTCGCACTCGCTATGGGCATTATGAGTTCGTTGTCATGCCATTCGGACTGATTAATGCACCTGCAGTGTTCATGGAATTGATGAATCGGGTTTTTATTAATTATCTGGATCGTTTTGTAGTCGTTTTTATTGACGACATCCTGGTCTACTCTCGTGATCATGAGGAGCATGAGTGTCACCTCCGCCAAGTTCTCGATGCATTAAGGCGAGAAAAACTCTATGGAAAATTTTCTAAGTGTGAATTCTGGATGTCTGAAGTTATTTTTCTGGGATATGTGATATCAGCAGATGGAGTAAGAGTAGACCCACAGAAGACAGAAGCTATCCGAGACTGGCTACCTCCGAAGAACGTGAAGGAAGTTCGCAGTTTTCTGGGTCTAGTAGGCTATTACAGACGATTCGTGGAAGGATTTTCCAAAATTGCTCAACCGATGACTAATATGTTGAGAAAAGATAAGAAGTACTTGTGGTCGGAAGCATGTCAGCAAAGTTTTGATGAACTCAAAAGTGGATTAATTTCAGCACCTGTTTTGGTACTACCTAGAGGAACGTAAGGATTCGTGGTATATAGCGATGCATCGAGACAGGGCCTTGGCTGCCTATTAATGCAGGACGGGAAATTAATTGCCTATGCGTCCAGACAGTTGCGTCCTTATGAGGTCAACTACCCGACTCATGACTTGGAGTTAGCAGCCGTAGTGTTTGCTTTAAAAATCTGGCGCCACTATCTGTATGGAGTTACCTGCCGGATTTTTACGGATCACAAGAGCCTGAAGTATATTTTTACCAGAAGGAGTTGAATATAAGACAAAGGAGGTGGTTAGAGCTAATCAAAGACTATGATATCGAGATCCTTTATCATCCAGGCAACGCAAATGTGGTTGCCGATGCCTTGAGCCGCAAGACGGTGCAGGAGCATATACTGGCTAGTTTGACCGCCCAGAAGGAATTGCAATTAGAGTTCATGAGACCAGAGATTGAGGTCTGGTTACAACGCATTCAAGGACAACTGTGCACGCTTGAGATTTCATCATCCCTCGATGAGATGATCGGGACGAAGCAGATGACGGACCCATTCTTATCCAGAATTCGAGGAGAAATCGATCAGGGGAAGGCCCCTGGATTTGTGGTTCACGAGGATGGACTGATATGCTTTAAAAACCGAGTATGTGTACCAGCAGACGAAGAGTTGAGGAATACTATTCTGAGGGAGGCTCATGCTACCCCGTATTCCATACACCCGGGATCGAACAAAATGTATAAGGATTTGAAGTCATATTATTGGTGGGGTAACATGCAACGGGAGGTTGCCGAATTCGTTTCGAAATGTTTGACCTGTCAGCAGGTCAAAATTGAGCATCAACGACCAGCTGGCATGATGAAACCGCTTCCGATTCCCGAGTGGAAGTGGGAAGACATATCGATGGATTTTATTACTAGCTTGTCGATGAGCCATCGAGGCATGAATACGATTTGGGTGATTGTGGATCGATTGACTAAATCAGCCCACTTCTTGGAGGTCAAGGATACTTGGGGCCCTGAGAGATTGGCCCAATTATTCATCAAAGAGATTGTGAAACTGCATGGCACCCCTAAGAGTATTGTATCAGATCGGGACGGACGGTTCGTGTCACACTTCTGGAAGGCGGTTCATCGTGCTATGGGTACACAGTTGAACTTCAGTACGGCTTTTCATCCTCAGACCGATGGTCAGTCTGAGAGGACAATTCAAACTCTATAGGATATGTTGAGGGCATGTGCTCTCGATTGGAAGCCTGACTGGGAAGCCCAACTGCCGTTGGTAGAATTCACATATAATAACAGCTGGCACGCCTCGATCATGATTGCACCTTATGAGGCATTGTATGGTCGTCGTTGTAGGTCCCCTTTGTGCTGGGACGATTTGTCTGAATCTATTGGTACGGAACCTGATATGTTATTGGCAGCCCGCGAGAAGATTTCCCTGATCAAGAGTCGTCTTTTTAATGTACCCCAAAGCCGCCAGAAATCATATGCAGATAATCGTCGACGACCACTCGAGTTTGAGGTTGGTGACCATGTACTAGTCAAAGTATCTCCTACTAGAGGTGTTTTCCGATTCGGGAAGAGAGGCAAGTTGAGCCCAAGGTATATTGGTCCATTTGAGATCCTGGAACGAGTAGGCGACCTAGCCTATCGTTTAGCATTACCACCAGCTTTGAGCCGGATTCACAACGTATTCCATGTATCTCAGTTAAGGAAGTATGTTGCTGATCCAAGCCACGTTATTCACTTCGACGAAGTCGAGATAGCCGATTGTAATACCCTCGCCTTTAATATTGTATTTCATGATTTAAGTTAAGTATTTTCGCACCATATCTGTGATGTTGTAGCAAGTACCGACGAATTATGTTAAGTTGGATTCATGGTCATTCATACTATATTAGTTGTTGGGTGATATTGGGAGAATTCCATTTATGCTTGTTATAGTACTTAACGTACGTTAACATGTATTCTTAACGTACGCTATGTAGGCCGCCTTACGTACGTAACATCAATACGTTAACGTACGTAATGCGGAAGATCCTCCAAAGCCGCCTTTTCGCGGGTGGGGCCGAGCGGTAGGTGGTCGGAGTCGATCGCGATAGCCAAGTCAACGGCTATTACGTACGTAATAGCTGCATGGTTACGTACGTAACGAATTGCGTGTTTTGAGGCAGTAAGATTTGATGAAATTGGTTACGTACGTAATGATCGTAAGATTACGTACGTAAGGGCTATAACGTACGTTAACCACGCTCGCTAACGTACGTAATGCCGAGTTCAGATTATAAAAGTATGCCTTGCCATTCACTTCCTACTCGACCCTCTTCAACCTCCCAACTGAGGAACGATTCTTTTCCCCTCCAACTTCATTTCTAAGCCTTTCTAACTTGTGTTGGAGCTTCAAAACTTGATTGGTGACTTGGAAAGTTAGAGATTGAAGTGCATCCCTTGAAGTGTTGGTGTTGTTCTTCATTTTAAGGTTGGTCTTTCTTTAACTCATATCAATTCCATGCTTATGATGATGTTAGTAGATAAATACTTCACATAATGTTAGTTTAAACTAGTGTAAACATGATAAGTTAATTGAATCATGCTCAAACTAAGTGAAGATTAACTTTGAAGGTATTAGTGTTACTTCTTGATGTAAATAACTTCATAATGTGATTGTGTTGATAATGATATACATAAAACCTGAGGTATAGCATGATAATCGGAAGTTAATTTTAGTCTCAACACTAGGAACATGTTAGGGATAATATCCTTAATGATTAAAAGTGAGAAATGTTAAATTTGTCTTGAACATTCTATTGATTCTTGAAGGTAGTATGGAACCATGATTTTTGGCCTCTAAAACCTTTGTAATAAAATTGTTGGAAAGATGATGTTAACCCTTTGTAGATGATCTTTGTTAGATGGATGAAGTTACTTCAAAAATCTCAAGTATCTAATGATATAACTAGGCTTTTAATAAATTCTTCAAAATAAAACAATGAATGTTGATAGAAGGAAGTTGTAATCTTCATATGTTCGAAATTATCGATTTCGTTAAAGGGTGTTAATCACTACATTAATAGGTTGATAATGTTCTTAAGAGAATTGTGTTGAATATGATTATACAAATGCGGTAGATGGGTAGCCGAATTCCATTTCATTAATCCGTGCGTGTTAAGAGACGTAAATTAAGATGATGTTCTTAGTTCACTAAAAACTTAAACTTATGTTTCATATAGTAATCAAGTTTTGAATGAAATCGTTGGTAAAATAATGAAGAATGTAATTAAACACAACTTATATCGTAATTGGAAGTGTCGATGATTTGAAAAGATATTTTCTCGATATTGCATTGATAATAAACTAGACATCAAGAATTTGACATTAACGTTAGAATATGTAATGAACATGATAAACATACGATGATTTGTAATAAGAACATTAAAATGATCAATAGGATAATCGATTTATTCAAGTAAATTTACGAATATTGTTTATGCGATAATACCATTATCGCATTTAATGTGTTGTTGAATGAATTATATTTCATTCAAGGTTGCTTGTTCACGTGAGTATTGTTAGACGAGGATACCGTTCGTTTGACCATTCAAAGAAGGATTATTCGTCTACGGAATTGAGGCAAGTTATCTTGCTTGGTTATAATGATGTGTGGATTCTTATGATAATTATGCATTTCGTGTATATGAAACACCTATAAACTTGTGTCTTGTGACTTGAGGTTGTTCTTAATGATGTCCCGTTTTCATCGTGGGATTGTATTCACAAGTTCGTTACTTTTGGACCCTTGATATCGTTGAGCTTTGTTGACACTTCGGTGAGTTGTTCGATTCCTTAGTAAAAGTGTAATTCGTTGAGTTTCGTTGTCATGTTGCATCGTGACATCTCTGGAGTCATATCTGCGCGCCGATTGGTTATGTGTAGGATTTTTAGCCGAGCACTTGATGATCATGCGTGGAGGTTTTCCGCATTTAGATCGTGCACACGAGACGTAGTTCGTGAGGCTAATTAGGTACATCGTCCCACGTATATTCTGGATTCCGTATACGGGGTGGACATGTGCACGGACACATTTCCAGATCGGGCGTACTGTGACGTCCGTCTTGAGCCATAGTATATGGTCGTTCGTATATTTGGTTATGTTCGATTGGGATCGATTGTTTATACGCCTACGGGGTATATTCAGTAGTCGGTGGATTTCTTTGAGATCAGTATATATGAATTGTATAATGTCATGAGAATTATCATCATGTATAGCTGACCCTGTGGTTTGGGGCGAAATACTTGTATTTCAGGACGAGGAAAGGGCAAGGCACAGGAGGAGCACAATGGCGACGGAGGATTCTGATGTATGCTATTTCGGGGGCCCCGAGTCTTTTGGTTGTTCGGTTATGTTTTATTGTGACTTTCATTTTATTTTGTGTCGGATGAATGTACTAAAATTTGTTAGGTACTGCCCATCGTCATATGGTCTGTACCGAGTTTGGATCCTGTGTATGTTTGCTCGTATTTAAAAACATGAATAACTCATACTCCACACCGGGGTTTTGATAAATATTGTGGTATGGTGCCACATTGTCAGATTTTAAATGTATATTGTATATCGCCTGGTGGGTCCCAGTAGGGGTCCACGGCACTGTAATAGCCACTGTTTTTGGGCTGTTACAGAAGATGGTATCAGAGAGTGTGTTTTTATTTTGAGTCATTGTAGAATCGAAATAGCATCAAGAAAACTTCGTGCCACGTGCAACGTGTGCAAGCGCCTGACCCGTCGAATACGGTATGTTCTCATGAACCATAATTTGATTACTGGCATGATATTGACGATGTATTGGTCTCCTTACTTATCTTGGCATCTTGCTACCATGAGGCAAAATTCATCTGTTTGAGGAGAACCTAAATTAATTATGTGATTGGAATTGTTTCGACTTAATGTTGATATGATATTGAGTGTGTAACACTTGTAGTGCCAGTGATTCTTTACAACTGCTTTGTTGGATAGGAAATTCCTTGTTGCTATTAACTTAGCATGAATTATGATTGATAAATCGAACTGTACTTGTGACTTGATTCTTTCAGTATGGAAAGGAACCTTAGAGGCCGTGGCAGAGGGGGACGAGGCCGTGGAAGAGGCCGAATTCCGATACCACGAGCTAACAGACGCGCGAATGTGGAATGCAGTTCCGCAGCAAGTGATTCGCCTTCTAGGGACCAATCACACCACACCGAGAGAATGCACGTGTCGATCCTTACACCGTGATGCGTGGCTTGATGGCCCGAGATGACCCAAATGGGTCACCGATGGAAACTATGCAGAGGAATACTACCGGGTCAACAGCAGGGACAATGCCTCCGCCTCCGGTGCTCCGGCGGATCGTGAGTCGGATTATTAGCGACATATCACGTCGGCGACCTCCGACTTTTGAAGGCTCATCCGAGCCTACCGATATTGTACACCGGATAGAGCATTTCGAGAAACTGCTCGAGATGGTGGAGTGCCCAGTGGAAAATCGAGTTGTGGCGTGCCTACTACCTTAGTAAGAGTGCCCATACTTGGTGGCTTTTTGTGAGGCTCGCCAAGGCGCGAGTACTTGGGAGGAATTCAAGAATCTTATGCTAGATCGTTACTATCCCGCACCCTCCGTGAAGCCAAACCGTCCGAATTACTAAACCCCACCCATCGGAAGACGAGGATGTGTTAGCAATTGCCGAAAAATTCCAAGCACTTCTCCCTTTTGCTACGCGGTTGTCCGTTCGAAAGCCGATAAGATCAAATATTTCCTCAAGAGGCTTAAACCCCGAATGAGGATGCAATTACTCAATCACCACTGCATTTACCTTACCGGAGTTTATTGAGAAGGCTTGAGTATGAACTTATCACGAAAGAGATTTCTAAGAAGCATCCTCGCTTTCCAACAAGAGATCCAGAACTGCACTCCAAGGAGACAAGAATCGGGTATTTAAGAAACCCCACTGCACTAAATCCTTCCGAGCGGCCACCTATGGCACCGAAACCGGCAGAACGCACTCTCGGGCAATCACCACCTGCCGTGTGTTATAACCGTGGGGACCAGGGCATATCAGCTCCAAGTGTCCGGCCGCCGTTGCCTGTCACACTTGCGGGAAGAACGGTCATCGTGCTCGCTATTGCCGGGGTGGACTCGGGCGTGCTCCAGTAGCATCTCTTGCTCCAGTACAGTCTTCTGTTCAGGAACGTTCTCCTCCATCCGCTTCTTACCAGACTACCGGGGCGAACAAAGGGATGGGCCGTGGAAATCAAGTTGGTACACCTGCTTCCGGGGTTGCAAAACCCAGAGTCTACGAGATGAAGAAAGCCGATGATCCCGAAGCCAGCATGATTGCAGGTACTCTCGAGATCCATTCTCAGCCCGTTTGTGTTCTTTTTGATACTGGTGCTTCACACTCCTTTTTGTCTAGTTCTTGTTTTAGTCGTTTGCATTTGAATCGTGTTACCGAATGTGAACCTTATGTAATTGGTCTACCCGATGGTAGAAGAATTATTGGGAGTCGTGAAGTACAGAACTGTCCGATTAGCATGAACAACCATGAGTGGTTGTCCGACTTAATTGTAGTTGATTTACCTAAAGATAATGCAATCTTGGGTATCGACTGGATGGATCGTCACGATGCCGTCCTTAGCGTCCGTAAGCGAATGGTGACCGTCACATCGGATGATGGCGTCGAGTGTATTTTTCGGGGTGATAATCCCAATCATTCTGGGAGAGTCATCAGCGCTATGAAGGCTATGAGATTACTGAACCAGGGATGCATTGGTTATTGGTGTTATATGACCAAGACAACTGACCGGCCAGTCAAATTAATTGATATTCCAGTGGTTCGAGATTATCCATATGTATTTCCAGACGAACTTCCAGGAATACCCCCACAGCGAGAGGTAGAATTCACCATTGAGTTGGAGCCAGGGACGTCCCCGCTTTCGAAAGCACCATATCGTATGGCCCTGACTGAGATGCAGGAATTGAAAAGACAACTCGAAGAATTAACTGATAAAGGGTATGTTCGACCCAGTGCATCCCCTTGGGGAGCGCCGGTGTTATTCGTACGGAAGAAGGACGGATCGCTGCGTTTGTGTATTGATTACCGGGAGCTGAACAAAGTAACAATTAAGAACAAGTATCCTTTACCTCGCATCGATGATCTATTGGATCAGCTCTAGGGAGCCGCTGTATTTTCCAAGATCGACTTGAGGTCCGGGTACCACCAATTGCGGATTCGAGAGTCTGACGTCCCGAAGACAGCTTTTCGCACTCGCTATGGGCATTATGAGTTCGTTGTCATGCCATTCGGACTGACTAATGCACCTGCAGTATTCATGGAATTGATGAATCGGGTTTTTATTAATTATCTGGATCATTTTGTAGTCGTTTTTATTGACAATATCTTGGTCTACTCTCGTGATCATGAGGAGCATGAGTGTCACCTCCGCCAGGTTCTCGATGCGTTAAGGCGAGAACAACTCTACGGAAAATTTTCTAAGTGTGAATTCTGGATGTCTGAAGTTATTTTTCTAGGTCATGTGATATCAGCGGAGGGAGTGAGAGTAGACCCACAAAAGACGGAAGCTATTCGAGACTGGCTACCCCCGAAGAACGTGAAGGAAGTTCGTAGTTTTCTGGGTCTAGCAAAGCTATTACATGCATTTATCGTGGAAGGATTTTCCAAAATTGCTCAACCGATAACTAATCTGTTGAGAAAAGATAAGAAGTACTTGTGGTCGGAAGCCTGCCAACAAAGTTTTGATGAACCCAAAGGTCGATTAATTTCAGCACCTGTTTTGGTACTACCTAGAGGAACGGAAGGATTCGCGGTATATAGCGATGCATCGAGGCAGGGCCTTGGCTGCGTGTTAATGCAGGACGGGAAAGTGATCGCCTATGCGTCCAGACAGTTGCGTCCTTACGAGGTCAACTACCAGACTCGTGACTTGGAGTTAGCAGCCGTAGTGTTTGCTTTAGAAATCTGGTGCCACTATCTGTATGGAGTTGCCTGCCAGCTTTTTACGGACCACAAGAGCCTGAAGTATATTTTTACCCAGAAAGAGTTGAACATGAGACAAAGGAGGTGGTTAGAGCTAATCAAAGACTATGATATCGAGATCCTATATCATCCAGGCAAGGCAAATGTGGTTGCCGATGCCTTGAGCCGCAAGACGGTGCAGGAGCAGATACTAGCTCGTTTGACCGCCCAGAGGAAGTTGCAATTAGAGTTCATGAGACCAGAGATTGAGGTCTGGATACAACGCATTCAGGGACAACTGTGCATGCTTGAGATTTCACCGTCCCTTGATGAGACGATCAGGACGAAACAGATGACGGACCCATTCTTATCCAGAGTTCGAGGAGAAATCGGTCAGGGGAAGGCCCCTGGATTTGTGGTTCACGAGGATGGACTGTTACGCTTTAAAAATCGAGTATGTGTACCAGCAGACGAAGAGTTGAGGAATACTATTCTAAAGGAGGCTCATGCTACCCCGTATTCCATACACCCGGGATCGAACAAAATGTATAAGGATTTGAAGCCGTATTATTGGTGGGGTAACATGAAACGGGAGGTTGCCGAATTCGTTTCGAAATGTTTGACCTGTCAGCAGGTCAAGATTGAGCATCAACGGCCAGCAGGCATGATGAAACTGATTCCGATTCCTGAGTGGAAGTGGGAAGACATATCGATGGATTTTATTACTAGTTTGCCGACGAGCCATCGAGGCATGAATACGATTTGGGTGGTTGTGGATCGATTGACTAAATCAGCCCACTTCTGGGAGATCAAGGACACTTGGGGCCCTGAGAGATTGGCCCAATTATTCATCAAAGAGATTGTGAGACTGCATGGCACCCCTAAGAGTATTGTATCAGATCGGGACGGACGGTTCGTGTCGCGCTTCTGGAAGGCGGTTCATCGTGCTATGGGTACACAGTTGAACTTCAGTACGGCTTTTCATCCTCAGACCGACGGTCAGTCTGAGAGGACAATTCAAACTCTAGAGGATATGTTGAGGGCATGTGCTCTCGATTGGAAGCCTGACTGGGAAGCCCAACTGCCGTTGGTAGAATTCACATACACAATAGCCGGCACGCCGATCATGATGGCACCTTATGAAGCATTGTATGGTCGCTTGTAGGTCCCCTTTGTCCGGGACGAATTGTCTCAATCTATTGGTACGGAACCTGATATGTTATTGGCAGCCCGCGAGAAGATTTCCCTGATCAAGAGCCGTCTATTAACGGCCCAAAGCCGCCAGAAATCATATGCAGATAATCGTCGACGACCACTCGAGTTTGAGGTTGGTGACCATGTACTAGTCAAAGTATCTCCTACCAGAGGTGTTTTCCGATTCGGGAAGAGAGGCAAATTGAGCCCAAGGTATATTGGTCTGTTTGAGATCCTGGAACGAGTAGGCGACCTAGCCTATCGTTTAGCATTACCACCAGCTTTGAGTCGGATTCACAACGTATTCCATGTATCTCAGTTAAGGAAGTATGTTGCTGATCCAAGTCACGTTATTCAATTCGACGAGGTCGAAATTGCCGACGACCATTCGTATGAAGAACAGCCTGTGCAAATACTCGAGAGAAGAATTAAACAGCTGAGGAACAAGACGATTCCCTTATTAAAAATTCAGTGGTCAAGACATGGAGTCGAGGAAGCTACGTGGGAGACTGAAGATAGCAGGCGAGAGAAATACCCCGAACTGTTTACCCCTTAGTTTCGGGGACGAAACTCCTTTTAAGGGGGGGAGTATGTAATACCCTCGCCTTTAATATTGTATTTCATGATTTAAGTTAAGTATTTTCGCACCATATCTGTGATGTTGTAGCAAGTACCGACGAATTATGTTAAGTTGGATTCATGGTCATTCATACTATATTAGTTGTTGGGTGATATTGGGAGAATTCCATTTATGCTTGTTATAGTACTTAATGTACGTTAACATGTATTCTTAACGTACGCTATGTAGGCCGCCTTACGTACGTAACATCAATACGTTAACGTACGTAATGCGGAAGATCCTCCAGCAGTCCGCCTTTCGGCGGGTGGGTCCGAGCAGGGGTAGGTGGTCGGGAGTCGATCGCGACAGCCAAGTCAACGGCTATTACGTACGTAATAGCTGCATGGTTACGTACGTAACGAATTCCGTGTTTTGAGGCAGTAAGATTTGATGAAATTGGTTACGTATGTAATGATCGTAAGATTACGTACGTAAGGGCTATAACGTACGTTAACCACGTTCGTTAACGTACGTAATGCCGAGTTCAGATTATAAAACTATGCCTTGCCATTCACTTCCTACTCGACCCTCTTCAACCTCCCAACTGAGGAACGATTCTTTTCCCCTCCAACTTCATTTCTAAGCCTTTCTAACTTGTGTTGGAGCTTCAACACTTGATTGGTGACTTGGAAAGTTAGAGATTGAAGTGCATCCCTTGAAGTGTTGGTGTTGTTCTTCATTTTAAGGTTGGTCTTTCTTTAACACATATCAATTCCATGCTTATGATGATGTTAGTAGATAAATACTTCACATAATGTTAGTTTAAACTAGTGTAAACATGATAAGTTAATTGAATCATGCTCAAACTAAGTGAAGATTAACTTTGAAGGTATTAGTGTTACTTCTTGATGTAAATAACTTCATAATGTGATTGTATTGATAATGATATACATAAAACCTGAGGTATAGCATGATAATCGGAAGTTGATTTTAGTATCAACACTAGGAACATGTTAGGGATAATATCCTTAATGATTAAAAGTGAGAAATGTTAAATTTGTCTTGAACATTCTATTGATTCTTGAAGGTAGTATGGAACCATGATTTTTGGCCTCTAAAACCTTTGTAATAAAATTGTTGGAAAGATGATGTTAACCCTTTGTAGATGATCTTTGTTAGATGGATGAAGTTACTTCAAAAATCTCAAGTATCCAATGATATAACTAGGCTTTTAATAAATTCTTCAAAATAAAACAATGAATGTTGATAGAAGGAAGTTGTAATCTTCATATGTTCGAAATTATCGATTTCGTTAAAGGGTGTTAATCACTACATTAATAGGTTGATAATGTTCTTAAGAGAATTGTGTTGAATATGATGATACAAATGCGGTAGATGAGTAGCCGAATTCCATTTCATTAATCCGTGCGTGTTAAGAGACGTAAATTAAGATGATGTTCTTAGTTCACTAAAAACTTAAACTTATGTTTCATATAGTAATCAAGTTTTGAATGAAATCGTTGGTAAAATAATGAAGAATGTAATTAAACACAACTTATATCGTAATTGGAAGTGTCGATGATTTGAAAAGATATTTTCCCGATATTGCATTGATAATAAACTAGACATCAAGAATTTGACATTAAGGTTAGAATATGTAATGAACATGATAAACATACGATGATTTGTAATAAGAACATTAAAATGATCAATAGGATAATCGATTTATTCAAGTAAATTTACGAATATTGTTTATGCGATAATACCATTATCATACGAATGTGTTGTTGAATGAATTATATTTCATTCAAGGTTGCTTGTTCACGTGAGTATTAGACAAGGATACCGTTCGTTTGACCATTCAAAGAATGATTATTCGTCTACGGAATTGAGGCAAGTTATCTTGCTTGGTTATAATGATTCGTGGATTCTTATGATAATTATGCATTTCGTGTATATGAAACACCTATAAACTTGTGTCTTGTGACTTGAGGTTGTTCTTAATGATGTCCCGTTTTCATCGTGGGATTGTATTCACAAGTTCGTTACTTTTGGACCCTTGATATCGTTGAGGATTGTTGACACTTCGGTGAGTTGTTCGATTCCTTAGTAAAAGTATAATTCGTTGAGTTTCGTTGTCATGTTGTATCGTGACATCTCTGGAGTCATATCTGCGCGCCGATTGGTTATGTGTAGGATTTTTAGCCGGGCACTTGATGATCATGCGTGGAGGTTTTCCGCATTTAGATCGTGCACACGAGACGTAGTTCGTGAGGCTAATTAGGTACATCGTCCCACGATATTCGATTCCGTATACGGGGTGGACATGTGCACGGACACATTTCCGGATCGGGCGTCGTGACGTCCGTCTTGAGCCATAGTATATGGTCGTTCGTATATTTGGTTATGTTCGACTACTGGGACCGATTGTTTATACGCTTTAGGTATATTCGGTAGTCGATGGATTTCTTTGAGATCAGTATATATGAATTGTATAATGTCATGAGAATTATCATCATGTATAGCTGACCCTGTGGTTTGGGGCGAAATACTTGTATTTCAGGACGAGGAAAGGGCAAGGCACAGGAGGAGCACAATGGCGACGGAGGATTCTGATGTATGCTATTTCGGGGGCCCCGAGTCTTTTGGTTGTTCGGTTATGTTTTATTGTGACTTTCATTTTATTTTGTGTCGGATGAATGTACTAAAATTTGTTAGGTACTGCCCATCGTCATATGGTCTGTACCGAGTTTGGATCCTGTGTATGTTTGCTCGTATTTAAAAACATGAATAACTCATACTCCACACCGGGGTTTTGATAAATATTGTGGTACGGTGCCACGTTGTCAGATTTTAAATGTATATTGTGATATCGCCTGGTGGGTCCCAGTAGGGGTCCACGGAACTGTAATAGCCACTGTTTTTGGGCTGTTACACCGATGACCATTCGTATGAAGAACGGCCTGTGCAGATACTTGAGAGAAGAATTAAACAGCTGAGGAACAAGGCGATTACCTTATTAAAAATTCAGTGGTCGAGACATGGAGTCGAGGAAGCTACGTGGGAGACTGAAGATAGCATGCGAGAGAAATACCCCGAACTGTTTACCCCTTAGTTTCGGGGACGAAACTCCTTTTAAGGGGGGGAGTATGCAATACCCTCGCCTTTAATATTGTATTTTCTGATTTAAGCTAAGTATTTTCGCACCATATCTGTGTTGTTGTAGCAAGTATATCGACGAATTATGTTAAGTTGGAATCATGGTCATTCATACTATATTAATTGTTGGGTGATAGTGGGAGAATTCCATTTATGCTTGTTATAGCACTTAACGTACGTTAACCTATCTTCTTAACGTACGCTATGTATGTCGCCTTACGTACGTAACATCTGTATGTTAACGTACGTAATGCGGGAGATCCTCCAGCAGTCCGCCTTTCGGCGGGTGGGGCCAAGCGGGGGTAGGTGGTCGGGAGTCAATCGCGATAGCCAAGTCAACGGCTATTGCGTACGTAATAGCTATATGGTTACGTACGTAACGAATTGCGTGTTTTGAGGCATAAAGATCTGATGAAATTGGTTACGTACGTAATGATCATGAGATTACGTACGTAAGGACTATAACGTACGTTAACCACTTTCGTTAACGTACGTAATGCCGAGTTCAGATTATAAAAGAATGACTTGCCATTCATTTCCTACTCGACCCTTTCAACCTCCCAACTGAGAAAACGATTCCTTTCCCTTCCAACTCCGTTTCTAAGCCCTTCTAACTTGTGTTGGAGCTTCAGCACTTGATTGGTGACTTGGAGAGTTAGAGATTGAAGTGTATTCCTTGAAGTGTTGGTGTTGTTCTTCATTTTGAGGTTGGTCTTTCTTTAACTCATATCAATTCCATGCTTATGATGATGTTAGTAGATAAATAATTCACATAATTTTAGTTTAAGCTAGTGTAAACA
This sequence comes from Orobanche coerulescens, assembly GCA_033398695.1. Taxonomy (NCBI): domain Eukaryota; kingdom Viridiplantae; phylum Streptophyta; class Magnoliopsida; order Lamiales; family Orobanchaceae; genus Orobanche; species Orobanche coerulescens. The sequence goes on along the minus strand of CM065819.1, from coordinate 46,885,369 downwards.
TGATAAGTTAATTGAATCATGCTCAAACTAAGTGAAGATTAACATTGAGGGAATTAGTGCTACTTCTTGATGTAAATAACTTCATAATGTGATTGTGTTGATAATGATATACATAAAACCTGATGTATAACATGATAATCGGAAGTTGATTATAGTCTCAACACTAGGAACATGTTAAGGATGATATCCTTAATGATTAAAGGTGAGAAATGTTAAATTTGTCTTGATCATTCAATTGATTTTTGAAGGTAATATGGAACCATGATTTTTGGCCTCTAAAACCTTTGTAATAAAATTGTTGGAAAGATTATGTTAACCCTTTGAAGATGATCTTCGCAAGATGGGATGAAGTTACTTTTAAAATTTCAAGTATCCAATGATATAACTAGGCTTTTAATAAATTCTTCAAAAGTAAAACAATGGATGTTGATAGAAGGCAGTTGTAATCTTCATATGTTCAAATTAATCGATTTCGTTAAAGGGTGTTAATCACTACATTAATAGGTTGATAATGTTCTTAAGAGGATTGTGTTGAATATGATGATACAAATGCGGTAGAGGAGTAGCCGAATTCCATTTCATTAATTTGTGCGTGTTAAGAGACGTAAATTAAGATGATGTTCTTAGTTCACTAAAAACTTAAACTTATGTTTCATATAGTAATCAGTTTTGAATGTAATCATTGGTAAAATAATGAAGAACGTAATAAAACACAAACTTATATCGTAATTGGAAGCGTCGATGATTTGAAAAGATATTTTCACGATATTACATTGATAATAAACTAGACCTCAAGTATTTGACATTAATGTTAGAATATATAAATGAACATGATAAACATATGATGATTTATGATTGGACCATTAAAGTGATCAATAGGATAGTTGATTTATTCAAGTAAATTTACGAATATTGTTCATGTAATAATACCGTTATCATACGAATGTGTTGTTGAATGAATTACATTTCATTCAAAGTTGCTTGTTCACGTGAGTATTGTTAGACGAGGATACCGTTCGTTTGATCATTCACAGAAGGATTATTCATCTACGGAATTGAGGCAAGTTATCTTGCTTGGTTATAATGATGGTTGAATTCTTGTGATTATTATGCGTTTCGTGTGTATGAAATGTTCTGATAATCTATGATTCGTGATATGGTGATACCCTTGATCGTATTGTCATGGTGTTGGGGATGATATACCCGAAATTACCGTCCTTGTTACCGTTAGTCCTTTTGAGCTTTGTTGACACTTCGGTGAGTTGTTCGATTCCTTGGTAAAAGTGTAATTCGTTGAGTTTCGTTGTCATGTTGTATCGTGACATCTCTGGAGTCATATCTGCGCGCCGATTGGTTATGTGTAGGATTTTTAGCCGGGCACTTGATGATCATGCGTGGATGTTTTCCGCATTTAGATCGTGCACACGAGACGTAGTTCGTGAGGCTAATTAGGTACATCGTCCCACGTATATTTTGGATTCCGTATACGGGGTGGACATGTGCACGGACACATTTACGGATCGGGCGTACTGTGACGTCCGTTTTGAGCCATATTATATGGTCGTTCGTATATTTGGTTATGTTCGACAGTTGGGACTGATTGTTTATACGCCTTCGGGGTATATTCAGTAGTCGATGATTTTCTTTGAGCTCAGTATATATATGAATTGTATAATGTCATGAGAATTATTATCATGTATAGCTGACCCTGTGGTTTGGGGCGAAATACTTCTATTTCAGGGTAAGGAAAGGACAAGGCACAGGAGGAGCACAATGGCGACGGAGGGTTTTGAAGTATGCTATTTCGGGGGGCCCGAGTCTTTTGATATTCGGTTATGTATTATTGTGATTTTCATTTTATTTTGTGTCGGATGAATGTACTATAATCTGTTAGGTATTGCCCATCGTCATATGGTTTGTACCGAATTTGGATCCTATGTACGCTTGCTCGTATTAAAGACATGTATAACTTATACTCCACATCGGGGTTTTTATTGTGGTACGGTGCCACGTTGTCCGGTTGTAAGTCTATATCGTGATATCGCCTGGTGGGTCCCAGTAGGGGTGTCCACGGCACTGTAATAGCCACTGTTTTCGGGCTGTTACAATGGTTAGTATCCAGAAGAGCGCTTTTGTTCTCGCTCCCAAGCATGCGCCTCGTTGGCATCAGAGAGTTCACGATCTTACTGGTTTTCGCCAGGGCAATCTCTCCATCACCTATCTAGGTGTGCCCCTTTACAAAGGCTTTAAGAGACGAGAGCTCTTTGCTGGGGTGAAGCAATGGATGTTGGATAGGATCTCTGGTTGGTCCCATCGCCACCTTGCTTTTGGGGGACGATTGGCTCTTATTAAGAGCACTCTCTGCACGATTCCTCTTCACCTACTTCAGGTTTTGGATCCCCCATAGTACATTATCCAGGAACTCGAGCAGATCATTGCGAGATACTTCTGGGGTGCTGTTGGTCCAAAGAGGAAGACGCACTGGGTCCGTTGGCGGTAGATTTGTCATCCGGTCTCTGAGGGAGGCCTTGGGATTCGGAGCCTTTCGGATATGGCGAGAGCTTTTAGTTATAGGCTCTGCTAACGCCTTCGCGCGGGCACGTCTCTGTGGGCGCAGTTTATGCTCCGCAGAAACTACTTTGCTGGCCTTTATACGCCTATGCGTACTGCTCTTAAAGCTCGTGACAGCCACCCTTGGCGCCATCTCCTCCGCGTGGGTATTGAGTCTCAGGAGTTCATTCGCTGGACTCTTAGTCGTGGCTGCGGGGAGGTCAGCTTTTGGGACGATAATTGGATTGGGGATAGGCCGATATCTTCTTATTGTCAAGTTTCTGGTAGACCCCATCTTAGGATTAATGAGTTATGGGTTCATGGGTCTTGGGACATGGGTAGGTTGGAGACTATTGTTGGAGAGGAGCTAGGATTTACCCCCTCAGTTCATCCAGGAGATCTCCGCGATTCCCATCGCCGAGGAGGATTCGGATAGTATGTGGTGGACTCTTACCTCTCCGGGCACATTCTCATTATCGTCGGTTTGGTCTCACATCAGGGTGAGGGCTCAGGCTAATCTTATTTACGGGGCCATCTGGACAGCCTTACTCACACTGACCATTTCGGTGTTTATTTGGCGACTTCTCTTGCGACGGATCCCGACTGATGACATCCTACAAAGGAGGGGCATTTCATTGGCTTCTAGATTTTTGTGCTGCTTGCATACCCTTACCCAGACCTACCATACCGAGACCATTGCCCACCTTTTCTTGGAGAGTGATGTGGCTCGTGACGTGTGGGAGTATTTTGGTGCATGGACACATTTATCCCTACCCCATACTCAGAATATTTTTGAGCTCCTGAGTTTTTTCGCACACGGCACACACTTTAGGCACGCGACTTTCATTATTCCTTGTCTGATCCTTTGGTTCATATGGACATAAAGGAATAGTGCAAAGCATAGGGCTGTTACTTTTGTTTCCTCTCATGTTATTGTGTAGGTGGAGCGCCATGTTGCTTTATTGGCTGCTTCGGGGCTTATTTGCTCTGAGTTCTGGGTGGGTTGCTCGCCGCCTGATTGCTTCCAGCGAGCTACATCTTCCCCGCTCAGACTCGTCGCCCCGTCAAGCTGAACATGGATAGTTCGTTCGATAGAGACACACAGATTGCAGGTGGGGGAGGTCTGATTAGAGATCATCACGGAGAGCTCATTCTTGCTTTCCATTCCTCTTTTCAGGCCTCTTCGAGTTTTGATGCAGAGGTCCAGGCGTTGGCGATTGGATTGATTCTAGCTTCCCAGAGATCGAGACATGTTTGGATTGAGCTTGATGATGCTGCTGTGGTGACCCTACTATCATCTGACCATCGGGGCTCTTGGCAGGTTCGTCACACTCTTATGTGTATCCGACACATTCTCAGAGATATTCAGTTTAGAGTCACTCATATTTTCCGGGAGGGCAACAGGCCGGCCGACTATCTTTCTGAGCTCGGCATGTCGTCCCTCGGCATTCAGACTTATACTTACGATATTGCTCCTCCGTTTCTCCTCTCCCTTATACGGATGGATCAGCTTGGTTATCCGTCATTTAGATTTAGATAGGTTTTATTGTTTTATCGATTGCTTGGTTGCCTATTGGTCCGCACATTAGCCCACGATTTTAGTGGTGCACCTTGTACTGATCTAGCGGGTAGGTACTTTAGATTTTAGGTTCCGGATTATGGCCCATTTTTGGTCATAATTCGGGGCTGATACTATGTATTTCTTGATTTTTCTTATCTACAGGTTGGTGGGTCCCGCCTCAACCCCCCGTCCACACTGGACGCTTTTTTTTTTTTTTTAAAAAAACTGTTGTTTGAAGATTTGTTCTATCCTTTACCGTTGAGATTATCATTAGCCCTGTGTGGAATAAGGATCCCTGCATTTTCCGACATGTGTGGGAAGAATAACATTGAAGATGAAGGTTCGATCTGTGTGAGAAGAAGCGAGTCGAATGAGCTCAAGCCAATATGTGTGAACGGCCCAAAGCTACAGTCCCTGTATCAATCTATGTGAACGATACAGAGACAGGTTTAGTTAAAGTCACGTAGTTGTGTACATAGTGATTTTAATAAACTCTTTACTCCCATGTGTAGGACCAGTGGACGTAGAGGGGTTTACCTCGAACCACTTTAAACGGTTTTATTTACTTTCTATGTTTGCTGTTTTCTGTCTATTGTGATTTATCTAGTATACACTGTTAAACCTTGTACGTATCAAGCAAACAGGAGAACACCTAGTTGCTGTATTTACAGCAACTCACACAACATACTTCTGCTACGCAAATTAACTTCGAAAAACGTACAGCTTATTGTACTCTTACTTCCTAATCTGTTTATTGTATACTTAGTGGCCAACAGTTTGTCACAATTTTTGCAACAAAAGTCCAAAATATTGTACATGCTATGAGTTTGGTTGTTACTACCAAAAGACAATTACAAGATCTCAGAGACAACGGCTGGGGTGATCTATTAGAAGATGTTAATGGTTTTTGTTCTAAAAATGATATTAGCATCCTGAATATGGAAGATAATGTCCCGGGTCGTCTTCGTCGTAAACACATATTCTTTCACCATTTTCGAGTTGAGATATTTTGTCAGGTAATCAACTATCTATCCCTTTATACTTGGAACTAGTCAAAAGTACTTATATTTCGTTTATTTATACTTGTTTCTTAAACATGTTTCCATTATTTTATATGTAATAGGTTATTGACCGTATTAGTCTATAGATTTAGAATCGTTTCACTGAGACTAACACAGAATTGCTTAGGTCCATAGCATGCCTTGATCATACGAATTTGTTCCCCAATTATAGTTCTTCAGGGTTAGTTCGACTTGCAGAACTATATCCGCAAAAATTTTCGATGGATGATCGAATGTGGCTGAAAGAACAATTAAAGATGTGGATTTTTGAACTGAGAGGAAATGTAGTATTTTCTAAATTAGAAAAATATTATAGAACTTGCAACTAATATGGTGGATGTGTAATACCCGGTTGTAATTCAGTCATTATCATTCAGTAATTTCATTTGGTGATTGTCACTTAGTGGATTTTCACTCATTTATAATCATTCATCAATCATATTCATTCACCTTGTTCACCGTTCGGAAAAACTTCGAGTTGTGTATCGTTATTGTTCATTGTTTCAACTTTCCTCATATGAGTTCGACTTTGTTAGATCACCATTAATTTTTGGTAACTCCAAAAATTCTAAATCTTTGCAATATTATAGAGCATCGAGTTAGCTTTCCAATGGTTCAAACGGTGAGTCAATCGGAGTCCGGACGAGAGAGTTATGGTCGTTTTAGCTCAACCGCTCACTTTTCAGTTATTGGCCGATCACTGCCGAACGAACTCGGCCGTGTCGTCCGACACGGCCCGTGCCGTACTCGTCCGGAAATGCCGAAGTCTCTGCCTCAGGACCCGACCGTGTCGTCTGGCACGGCCGAGTCGAACCCTTCCGGATAAGCCAGAATCGACTGCCGAGAGGCCCGACCGTGTTCCGGGACACGGTCGAGTCATTGCCGAACGCCGCGGACAGGTCACTATCGGTAGGCCCCTTCGCGCCGCGACCGTGTCAAGCAGGACACGGTCGAGTCCCTGCCGTCCACAGCGCGACCGTGTCGAAGCGGACACGGCCGAGTCCGCCGCCGAGTCAACCCCTATAAATTCATTTTTTTCAGCATTTCAGCCATTTCTATCCCTTTTCTTCACCTTCAACCGAGAGAGAAAGCTTGAGGGAGGGTTTTTCCTTCACAAATCATTTGGGTGTTTGATTTTCTTCATCTCCTTTCAATCGTGAAGCCCGGATAATCAATCTAACGCGTGTTCTTCGGATTAAAGTACTTGGATCCTCAATAGGTAATTCCTTCAACACTTTGGACTTCGATTTTGTGTTGAGATATGATGTTTTGGACGTTATAATCATGTTATATGAAGGGATATGTATATGATTATGAGTTTAAATAAGGATTCATTGGATTATTGAGGGATTATTCAAGAACACCTTGAAAATCGAATTGGAATTGGGGATTTTCGACTAATTGTTGTTATAATCACGTTTTTGGATATTCATAACGGATTATTGATCGTATTGGAGATGTTTTGTTGGTTTGAAACACTTCTTGGGGATTTTGATATTGGTATATTGAGGTTTGATTGTAAACAATCGGAGTTTGGATACAACGTGTTTGATTTAATGCCTCTATGGACTTGGTTTAGTCGTATCGACGTTTTGAGTTCGTTATATTCGTGTTTGATTCGTATATTGAACGGATTGTTGGATATTGTATAATTCAAGGTTGTTCGAGCGATCGATATCTCAATTAGGACGTTGTTCGTGGAAGGATAATTGTCGCCGGTGTTGTGTAAGTTAATTCTTACTCGGTTAAAAGGATATTCATACCTTTTGTTGTTGATCATTCATAATCATAACTCATTCATCATTGTATTAATCATATTGAGACTTGTAATTGTTGAACAATCACTTCATTAACGGAACGATAGCCCAACCATTCCATTAAAACTATCCATCACTTCATTATTACTCTCATCTCGGTGAGTCATTCTTAACTTTGTCGATTATTATTTATTCTTTGATATTCATTACGGTCATTCTCGTTCATATGACCTTCGGGTTCATATTGCGTGGCCGAAAAGTGCGGATGTGTGGAATTTTTAGTCGGGCACGTTATGGCCATGTATTGGGAGTGATACATTGGGTATGCACACGGTAGCAGTTACCTCCGTGAGACTAATTAGGTACAAGGACGGGTGTGTCCGGTCATTCGTCTTGTACACTTGCACGTAACACTACGGGCGTATTTATGATACTCTTCTTCAGCGTAATCCATAACTAAGGATATTTCATAACTTCGATTAAATCATGTTTGTGTATTTTCAACCCTTGAGGATTGTTGTTCTGTTTAATCGACTCTACCGGGATTTTGTTTTTCGTGTCATGGCAAGGCAAACGCACGGGAATAGCATGTTGATGTCGAGGAGTCCTAGTGATACTAGTAGGGGGCCCCGATCTTTCAGTTATTCATATTATTGTCCTTTATTTTCCACTGCAGATTTTCATTTGGATACTCCGTTTCGTTCAGTGTTGTGTATTTTATCTTCATATAAAATACACTAGTATTCGGTATTGTCCTGGTGTGTTGTAATTAAACTCCTCATCGGAGTAATTACTGTTGTAATGTAGTTTGGTACTACATTTATCTTGTGTAATTCATTCATTTTCATTTGCCTGGTGGGTCCCAGTCGGGGATCCACGGCACTGTAATATCCGCCTAGTTGGGGTGTTACAGAGTTGGTATCGGAGCGTGGTTTTGAATACTACCTTCCGAGTCATGTCTTATTTGAAATCATCGTCATCAGACTAGTATCATTGGACTTTCGCGTCACGTGTGACCTGTGCAAATGCCGAGCCAATCAGACCGGAAGAACTGTAAGATTTCTAACGCCATGGTATAATTTCTGGCAATAGTCATTCATTCATCATTCATCATTTAACAATCCTCAAACATCATCATTCTTTATGATCAGGACGATCATATTAACTCATTAATCACTTAATTCATTTCAATACTCAGTTAATGATCAGGACGATCATATTAACTCATTAATCACTTAATTCATTTCAATACTCAGTTAATGATCAGGACGATCATATTAACTCATTAATCACTTAATTCATTTCAATACTCGATTAATGATCGTGACGATCATATTAACTCATTAATCACTTAATTCATTTCAATACTCGCTAATGATCGTGACGATCATATTAACTCATTAATCACTTAATTCATTTCAATACTCGCTAATGATCGTGACGATCATATTAACTCATTAATCACTTAATTCATTCCAATACTCAGTTAATGATCAGGACGATCATGTTAACTCATTAATTACTCAATTCATTTCATTACTAAGTTGTCAATCTGGATGATCATATTATCAATCTTGTTAAGTTATTCAAGATAATCATTTTAAGAATTTTATCAGATAATCATGTAACTTCAGTAAATCATTCATATAACACTAAGTTAGAGCATGTATACTCATTTTCATCATCTCATGACATAATCATAACGTGCTAATCATGCGGGAAATATAATCATTATGCGACCTTCCTACTTCAGTATGGAGAGAGCTGTCAGGGGATACACGGGGAGAGGCCGCGGTGCGAACCGAAACCCGAGAAATAATCACTCGCTGCCGAGAAATCGTGCCCAGGACTCGGCTCGATCAGAAGATGTTCGGGTTGATCCACTCACTTTTATGCAGGCCATGATGACCCATGTGCAGTTGCTCAATCATCATTGCGCCACTCTGACTGGATTAATCGAGAGAACTCTCCCGTACGAGCCAGCTGCTAAGGAAAGTGCTGAACAACAACCTTCATCTTTCAGCAAGAAATCAACGAAGCGTAATCAACCCAAAGGCGGTCAGTCAACCTTCAAGAAGCCTCGTGTGAGCCCTATCGCTTCGAGCGACCTTCTACGGCGCATAATCGTGCGGGATCTCATTCCCGAGCGCCGCCTGCCATCACCTGTTTCAATTGTGGAACGCCGGGTCATTTCAGACCGAGTGTCCAAACCGTCTATCACGTGCTATAATTGTGGGAATTTTGGGCATAAGGCCCGTTTTTGCCGAAAGGACTCCAAGTCGCTCCGGCATCTCGAGCCCAAGCAACCAGCTTTCAAAATCGATCGCTTTGTCATCGCTGCTTAAGACAATGGAAGCAAATAGAGTTGGAGCTCGTATTTATCGGGACGGAGCATCCGGTTCGGGACCGGAAAGTCCTGCATTCATATGATGAGGAGGATCGACGACCCGGTGGTCCGAATGATTTCGTATACTCGTAATTTTATTTCAACTTGTGTGTACCTTTTGATCTTTGGTACACCGCATTCATTCATTTTCGAATCATGCTTGAATAGACTTATTTCGGGATAGTCCTATTGCTTGTGGACCTCATACCATCGGTCTACCCGACGATGGAAGAATTTTCTAATCATACCTAAGTAAGCTTAGTAACCGCGATTGGTTGGTGGACCTAATCGTGGTGAATTTATCTTAGGACGATGTAATTTCGGTATTAGTTGGTTTAACCGTCTTAATACTATCCTCAGTATTTGTTAGCGTTTGGTCGCTATCTTTCCGTCGTTGGTTGTCGGATGTGTGTCTCGGGGAAGTAACCCCCATTGTTCCAGAAGAAGTATTATTATGACGAAAGCAGAGAAATTCCGCATTCGAACTATTCAATCATTCATTGTATCATTTCCATCGATTGGCTTTTCTAAGACAATCGAGTTATTCAATCATTCCTTGTATCATTTCCATCGATTGGCTTTTCTAAGACAATCGAGTCATTCAATCATTCATTGTGTCATTTTCATCGATTGGCCTTTCTAAGACAATCGAGTCATTCAATCATCCATTGTATCATTTTCATCGATTAGTCTTTCAAAGGCAATCGAGTTATTCAAACATTCATTGTATCATCTTCATCGATTGGCCTTTCTAAGGCAATCGAGTTGTTCAATCATTATTGGTATCTCTTTTTATCGATTGACCATTCTAGGCAATCGAAATGTTCAATCATTCGTGGTATCATTGTCATCGATTGACGATGTATTTCAGACGAGTTATCTGGTTGCCTTCACATAGAGTAGGGAATTCGGGAGTGAGTTGGAGCCGTCGCCCCTTTATCGAAGGCACCGTATCGGATGGCCCCGACTGTAATGCAGGAGTTGAAGATTCAACTTGAGGAGAAGTTCGAGAAAGGCTATCTCCGATCGATTGCGTCCCCGTGAGGAACACCAGTGTGACCTGTCAAGGAGAAGGATGGCTCGTCTCGTGTGTGTATTAATTACCAGGAGTTGAACAGGGTGATGATCAAGAGTAATATCCCTTGCTCCGTATTGATGATCTTTTAGATCAACTTCAGGGAGCCTCAGTATTTTCCAGGATCGACTTAAGATCTGGATATCACCAGTTGCGGATTCGAGAGTCGGATATCGCGAGGACAGCGTTTCGTACAAGCTATGGTCATTATGAGTTCGTAGTTATGCCGTTTGGGCTAACTATTGCACCTGCGGTATTCATGGAGTTAATGAGTCGAGTTTTCATCGACTTTTTGGATCAGTTTGTTGTTGTCTTCATCGACGACATTTTGATTTATTCTCGTAGCCGAGAGGAATACGAGGTTCATCTTCATCAGGTTCTCGATGTGTTGAGACGAGAGCAACTTTATGGAAAGTTTTCCAAATATGAGTTCTGGAGGTCCGAAGTGACTTTCTCGGACATGTAATTTCATCTGACAGAGTTCGTGTCGACCCTCAGAAGTCGGAGACTATCCGAGATTGGCAACCTCCGAAAGATATTAATTAAATCCGATGTTTCCTCGGATTAGCTGGTTAATTATCCAACCCGCGGCCGGAGCTAGCAACCGTGGTTTTCGTGTTGGAAATTTGGCGTCGTTACTTTTATGGCATCACCTGTCAGATCTTCACCAATCACAAGAGTTGAAGTATATATTTACTCACAAGGAGTTAAATATGCGACAGAGGCGGTGGTTGGAACTAATCAAAGATTTTGATATCGAGATCCTTTACCACCCGGGCAAGGCGAACGTTGTCGCCGACGCCTTGAGTCGTAAGTCCATTCAGGAGCAGATGCTTGCTAGTTTAACAGTTCAGAAGGAGCTTCAACAGGAATTCCTTAGACCCGAGATCGAGGTCCGCCAGCGAGTTCAGGACGCTTTGTATGTTAGAGATTTCATCATCTCCGAGGATGCAATCAGGAGAATCGGGGTTCGGACCCAGCATTGTTGCGCATTCGTGAAGATGTGGCTCGGGAAAGCCCTCAGATTCGTAGTCCACAAGGATGGACTTTTGTGGTTTAAGAACCGGTTGTGCGTATCGCGAATGACGAGTTGAAAAACTCTATTTTGAGAGGAGCTCATGCTACCCTTTATTCTGTTCATCCGGTCCAAAGAAGATGTACAAGGACTTGAAACAAAATTACTGGTGGAGTAATATGAAGCGAGAAGTCGCAGAATTTGTTTCGAGATGCTTAACCTGTCAACAAGTCAAGATGGAACCTCAGCGACCGGCGAGTATGCTGATACCGCTCCCTATTCCAGAATGGAAGTGGGAAGACATTTCTATGGAATTCATCACGAATTGCCGACGAGTCGTCGTGGCATAAATACGATCTGAGTGATCGCGGACCGCTTAACTAAATCAACTCATTTCCTTGAGATCAAGGATACGTGGGGTCCTGAGAGACTGGCCCAGTTGTTCATCAAGGAGATAGTGAGACTGCACGGTACTCCTAAGAGTATCGTTTCCGATCGTGACGGACGATTGGCTTTCCATTTTTAGAAATCAGTTCATCGTGCTATGGGAACTCAGCTTAATCTCAGTATTGCCTTTCATCCTCAGTCCGACGGACAATCGGAGAGGACTATTCAGACATTAGAGGACATGTTGAGAGCTTGCGTCCTCGATTGGAAGGACGATTGGGAAGCCCAACTACCGTTGATCGAGTCCACGTACAGTATAGTTGGCATGCCTCCATTAAGATGGCACCTTACGAGGCCTTGTACGGTCGTCTTTGTCGATCTCCTTTGTGTTAGGATGACTTGTCAGAATCAATCGGCACCGAGCCCGATATACTTATAGCCGTCCGGGAGAAGGTAGCTATGATCAAGAGTCGTATGTTGATGTTTCGTAGTCGACAGAAATCGTATGCGGATAATCGTCGTCGACCACTAGAGTTCGAGACGGGTGACCATGTTTTGGTCAAGGTATCCCCGAGTCGAAGTATTTTTCCGTTTCGGAAAACGGGGGAAGTTGGGCCCAAGATTCATTGGACCGTTTGAAATTTTGGATCGAGTAGGCGAGTTAGCTTATCGATTGGCTTTACCTCCGGCTTTGAGCAGGATTCATAATGTGTTTCACGTCTCTCGCTGCGAAGTATGTTGCCGACCCGAGTCACATACTTCGATTCGACGAAATCGAGATCGCGGATGATCATTCGTACGAGGAGCGTCCCAGACGAGTGTTAGAGCGGCGAATCAAACAGCTTGAAGAATAAGTCGATTCCTTTGGTCAAGATTCGTGGTCTAGACACGGAGTCGAAGAGACTACTTGGGAAACCGAGGATAGTATGCGGGAGAGTTATCCCGAGTTGTTTGACCCTTAGTTTCGGGACGAAACTCTTTTAAGGGGTGTATGTAATACCCGGTTGTAATTCATCATTATCATTCGGTAATTTCATTCGGTGATTGTCACTCGGTGGATTTTCACTCATTTATAATCATTCATCAATCATATTCATTCACCTTGTTCACCGTTCGGAAAAACTTGAGTTGTGTATCGTTATTGTTCATTGTTTCAACTTTCCTCATATGAGTTCGACTTTGTTAGATCACCATTAATTTTTGGTAACTCCAAAATTCTAAATCTTTGCAATATTATAGAGCATCGAGTTAGCTTTCCAATGGTTCAAACGGTGAGTCAATCGAGTCCTGACGAGAGAGTTATGGTCGCTTTAGCTCAACCGCTCACTTTTCGCTTATTGGCGATCAATGCCGAACGAACTCGGCCGTGTCGTCCGACACGGCCCGTGCCGTACTCGTCCGAAATGCCGAAGTCTCGCCTCGGGACCCGACTGTCGCCCAGCACGGCCGAGTCGAACCCTTCCGGATAAGCCGAATCGATCGCTGAGAGGCCCGACCGTGTTCGGGACACGGCCGAGTCATTGCCGAACGCCATGGACAGTCACTATCGGTAGGCCCCTTCGCGCGCGACCGTGTCAAGCGGGACACGGCCGAGTCCCTCGCCGCCACGCAAGGCGCGACCGTGTCGCGGACACGGCCGAGTCCGGCCGCGAGTCAACCCCTATAAATTCATTTTTTCAAAGATTTCACCATTTCTATCCCTTTTCTTCACCTTCAACCGAGAGAGAAAGCTTGAGGGAGGGTTTTTCCTTCACAAATCATTTGGGTGTTTGATTTTCTTCATCTCCTTTCAATCGTGAAGCCCGGATAAATAATCTAACGCGTGTTCTTCGGATTAAAGTACTTGGATCTTCAAGAGGTAATTCCTTCAACACTTTGGACTTCGATTTTGTGTTGAGATATGATGTTTTGGACGTTATAATCATGTTATATGAAGGGATATGTATATGATTATGAGTTTGTATAAGGATTCATTGGATTATTGAGGGATTATTCAAGAACACCTTGAAAATCGAATTGGAATTGGGGATTTTCGACTAATTGTTGTTATAATCACGTTTTTGGATATTCATAACGGATTATTGATCGTATTGGAGATGTTTTGTTGGTTTGAAACACTTCTTGGGGATTTTGATATTGGTATATTGAGGTTTGATTGTAAACAATCAGAGTTTGGATACGTGTTTGATTTAATGCCTCTATGGACTTGGTTTAGTCGTATCGACGTTTTGAGTTCGTTATATTCGTGTTTGATTCGTATATTGAACGGATTGTTGGATATTGTATAATTCAAGGTTGTTCGAGCGATCGATATCTCAATTAGGACGTTGTTCGTGGAAGGATAATTGTCGCCGGTGTTGTGTAAGTTAATTCTTACTCGGTTAAAAGGATATTCATACCTTTTGTTGTTGATCATTCATAATCATAACTCATTCATCATTGTATTAATCATATTGAGACTTGTAATTGTTGAACAATCACTTCATTAACGGGAACGACAGTTCCAACCATTCCATTAAAACTATCCATCACTTCATTATTACTCTCATCTCGGTGAGTCATTCTTAACTTTGTCAGATTATTATTTATTCTTTGATATTCATTACGGTCATTCTCGTTCATATGACCTTCTGGGTTCATATTGCGTGGCCGGGTGCGGATGTGTGGAATTTTTAGTCGGGCACGTTATGGCCATGTATTGGGAGTGATACATTGGACTGTGCACACGGTAACAGATTACCTCCGTGAGACTAATTAGGTACAAGGACGGGTGTGTCCGGTCATTCGTCTTATACACTTGCACAGAACACTACGGGCGTACTATGATACTCTTCTTCAGCGTAATTCATAACTAAGGATATTTCATAACTTTAGTTAAATCATGTTTGTGTATTTTCAACCCTTGAGGATTGTTGTTCTGTTTAATCGACTTTACTGGGATTTTGTTTTTCAGGTCATGGCAAGGCAAACGCACGGGAATAGCATGTTGATGTCGAGGAGTCCTAGTGATACTAGTAGGGGCCCCCGATCTTTCAGTTATTCATATTATTGTCCTTTATTTTCCGCTGCAGATTTTCATTTGGATACTCCGTTTCGTTCAGTGTTGTGTATTTTATCTTCATATAAAATACACTAGTATTCGGTATTGTCCTGGTGTGTTGTAATTAAACTCCTCATCGGAGTAATTACTGTTGTAATGTGATTCGGTACTACATTTATCTTGTGTAATTCATTCATTTTCATTTGCCTGGTGGGTCCCAGTCGGGGATCCACGGCACTGTAATATCCGCCTAGTTGGGGTGTTACAGGATGTGGGATTTCACACCACTTGGTGTATCTTGTTATCAAGTTGGCTTTAATTTTTGCAACTGCTAGTCTAGAACGAGCCTTCTCTGCAATAATTATTGTTAAGATAGATTTGCGCAACAAGATGGGATATGAATTTTTGACCGACTGTACGGTGTGTTATGTCGAGAAAGATAGTTTTTTCGGGTATTGACAATGAAGTGATTATTCAACATTTCCAAGCTATGGGATAACTTACCGGCTTTACCGTTGAGAGGTGACTTGACCGTTAGCAGTGTAGTTATTGAATATTAGTTGTATTTGGTGTTATTATTTTTAAATTTGGATTTAATCTATTCTAATATATAAATATTTATGATCAAATGAGAATGATTTTTATCCTACGAATTGCGAATATGAGTTTTGTACTAATTATCGATGAAATATATGCATTTCGTGCATCAAAATTGCAATGCATTAAAATATGCATTATATGCACCAAAATATTGATCCATTAAAATATTGCATTATATGCATCAAACTTTTCGAAAAATAAATTTAGGCTATCCATTTATCAAGACCTATGAATGAAATCTATTCTTATTTTTTAACTTAAATTGCATTTTCATAAATATAACTGTGTGTGTGTTGGAGTGTAGACACTATTTTCTATGCCTCCGCCACCCACTACAACCAATCTTCCACTTCACGTGCAGTCCAAATTCTCTCTCAAAATCACACATACACTGATTCACACACCACACACAGTGGCAACAGGCAAGCAAGAAATCAGTTCACACACACGAAATATCACACTTTCCATGTGGAAGGTACCAACGACCACAGCGGCACGAACCAGGTATGAGAAAAGGATTTGGCTCCGGTTTTGGGCTGGGGTTCTGGTGCTTCCGCCGACTGTTCAGGTTAGGGCTCCAGAATCTCGATGGTTCGATGATTTAAGGGAAGTCGGGCTTAGTTTTGCTACTAGGTTTTTATAGGGCCGATGGGATTTACCTCAATTCTAGGTTGCGGACTTCAATTTGGCATTAACGGCTATAGTATGGTCTCAAGTGATTCGATGGTGGGGTTATGTAATACCCGTAAAATTTAGAAAATTAATTCTTAATTTATTAATTATTTTATAGTAAATATTGAATAGTAATTCAATTTAAATTATCAGTTGGGCTTATGATTATTTATTGAGCTCAATTCATGAATTTTTAATTTAACCATAGACCTAAGTAAATTAATTAGAGCCTAAATATTATAAGCCCATCAAGCCCACACTACTATAAAAATAGGCAAAGAGACCCGTTCATATAAGGTTAAAAGACCGCCTTCGGACGGGTCTCTATCTCAGGGGTCTCTTTGATAAAGAGACCGTTTCATTAGAGGGGGTCTCTTTTTGAGACATAAGAGACTCGTTATTATAGAAATTAGGTCTGTTAGGTAATTATTTCGAAAAATAGTTTAAATGGGTAAGAGACCGGCTATTAGAGATATGAGGTCTCTTTGAAATTTTTAATGTTTATTATGTAAAGCATAAGAGAGCTGTTTTCACACCTGACAGGTCCCTTTGATTTTTTTTAATATTTTTTATTGTAAAACCTGAGAGGGCCGATTTTTCACCTAACGGGTCTCTTTGAATTTTTAAATATTTTTATTATAAAACTTGAGAGAGCCGTTTGCATACCTAACAGGTCGCTTATCATTTTTTTAAAAATATCAGCATAAATCTGCTTGATAATCCGTGATTATTTACACTATAAAATGCAGCCCAGTAATTTATACCATATAGTCTCCAAAAACATAAAAAGAAAAAAAAATACTCTAACTATAATCTCCAAAGCCATACAAACTTCACATAAGTTGTAATCTCAAAAAAATAAAAATGATAAAAATAATTCTCCAAAATCTAATCATTCACAATATTAATTGAAACTAAACATCCAAAAATAATACTCTAATTATAATCTCCAGAGACTCAAAACTTTTACATCTATTGTAATCTCCAAAAACATAAAAAACGACAAAATAATATTCCAAAGTCGAATCACTCAAAATACTTGGGACTAAAGTTCATTGAGTAACTTCATACCATCATCTTTGTTTTCTTCATCCGCTTCATTCTCGTGTTTGAGCAAATATTCAACCCAAATGTCCCTAATCTCACCAACTTTTTCTTCTGATGAATAAGTTTCTTCAGCAAAAAACTGAAAGAGGCACTAATAGTAAGAAACAAGGACACGCTAGTCATCAATGGAAACATCATAATATAATACACTCCAGAAATGAACAATAGACACACATCACAATACAGGCATAAACAAGAAAAGAAAACACCAGTCACCAGAAATAATGACTGATAATTTTCTCGTGTTTCTGATTTCTTGTTTCCATATCCTAGACGAGTCGGGCAACAAAACATAAAGAACGAAAAATGCAGATTACTATATGGAGCATTTCTTAACTGATATTTCTTATTTGGAGCAAAGAATTTAGGAAAAAATGTCATTTCTTAACTGACAAATAATGAAAAATGCAGATTTACATGTATTATATGTAAATCTTCATATCCAATATGTTGGCAGTACTGTTGTGGCTTCAACATTTGAAGCAGGTCATAGGCGAGGCACATTAAACATATAATTTATGTAAATAAAGAGCAGATATATGAGGTCAATGGCTCAATTCAATGGTCGATAATTAGTGCAATTCTTAAAGCCTTAATACGCAACCTTCACAAAGGTCGTTTCCTTTACTTATGGGACAGCTCATAATGTCATGATACCTGATGTTGAAAGCTTATGTTTTGAATACATATGAAAACAACTATTGAATTTCACAGAATTCATTCAAGCAATTTTAATAATCACTCATTCACAACCATCATGAAATTTACAAAATGTACAGTATAAAAATGAATACCTGGTTAGAGATCCACAATACTCTTCTTTTATAACATCTCGAGCATATGACGACACACATAGTATCCATAGTCCTTGTTGTTTTGAGGTTGACAAATACACTAAAATAGAAGGAATTAAGGAAATACAAACCATCCAATGATTTTGTTATTGTATTAATGAAGTACATCATCATAGTATATATACGAATGAGTTTTTGAATCCAAATGAAGTACATGTGGTTGCTTCCACCCAATTCTTGGATTCTTTTTTTATTTTCCTGACATCTTTTTGATTGATAATGCTAAATTTTATAATCCCCCATTTTAGCAACTTCATGCGATTGAATGTATGTATGCCATGATATTCTTTGAACTTAATCTTTTGTAATTTATTGACATTAATGTATGTATGCATGTCATGATATTCATATTACTTGGCTATTGAAAATATGGTTTTTAAATGAGGAGGTGACAAACAATCAATTTTCACAGAAGGTGCGTTTTGAGTTGCGAGTAGAAGACTGTATCGGAAATATCATTTGTAATTCAGCATTTCTTGAAGATTCTTATGTTCAACACTTGATTGCGAGAATACTTGTAATTCTTCCTTGAATAAAATCGCAGATAAAATCCTAAAATTCACACATTAAAAACCATATATCAATACGTGGAGACGTGGCCCAAAAGTCGGGAATCGTATATTCTAAAGGCCATGCCTTCTGAAAAACATTAAGAATTTAATGATAATTTAGGTTTCAACCTGACTATCAGGCAACACGTGCACATACACAAAGGAATTGGGTATTTACCGATTCTAGTAGCTGGCCAATGCTGACAATATGCGACACCAAAGGAGATGCAGAAGCAGGCAACTTGGGAATGAACCGAGATATATCGGCAACTGGTGGTATGCTCATTGCATCATCTTCAACTATAGAATTTCCCAATAGTTTCTATATACAGAGGCAAAATCCTAGTAAACACCTTTCTCGTTCTCACTCGAGAATAGGTAGGGCCGTCCAATTAAAAAATTTCTTTTTCAATTAACCGTTGGCTGAAATCGGCCAATAATCAAATTATTTCTGTTCGGTTAGGGTTTAAAGGTTTTAAAAATATTTCGTTATGGTTTAATTTGGTTCGAAAATTAATCGTGATTATACATATCAAGACAATTTTATTCGAGAAAATATCGGTTAACTCGGTTAACCAACAGATTTAACCGAAATGCTTCTCACCTAACTTAATTTGGTAAATACAACTCATGTTTGGTTAATGATTTTACCAATCAAAAAATCTGATGAACAGTCCTACAAATAGGTTCCAAATCAGTGCGCAACTAACTAAATTCCATCAATCCTTGGGGTTTGAAGTAAAGTCCCTTACCCCATCAAACGATTGTGATCCTTTGGAGTCTGAAGCCCTTTGGATGTGATCTATGTCAAGCATTGGTTGTGGGCCGAACATAAAAGCTTCATCACGTACAAATCCTTCTGATAGCTGCTTAGCAATGTCTTGTCTCAAATTTTAGAAAACAAAAAAAGTTCACCATAGAGAGCTTTCTTCTCACAACAGTAAGAAACTGGGTATCAAGAAAATATACCTATGAATGAAGTTCATAGGAGCTTATCATCATACTGTAAAAGTAAAGACTGCTGTCGGAAAGCTGCTCTCCTTGTAGTTGTGGGGGATAAAGGGTGAAATATGACGACATACTATTTTTAGAGCTGGATCACGTTCACCTTTCATTGAATAGATAAAGATGATTATATGAAATAAGGTTCCGTGAGTTTGAGGCACTTGACTAAGAGAATATGATAAAAAAATATTACAAGATTACCATTGTATACAGTCCAAGCTCTTGGATACAATGCATGGTAAGTGGAGTTTTGCCCACTCATATTCCAGTCCCAAGATCCTATCCCAGAATCTGAACCGTCACTGTTTATCCACATTACTTAGAAGCATAGAATACCGATTTTCAAGAATTAAAATTCACATAGAGAGTTCATATACAAATCAACTGATGAAAGTAGCTTTTCACACAGAACAACATATAAAGAAAGGTAATAAGATGCTGGAAACAAGAAAATAGATATACATACACAACGCTCTTACTTTATAATTTCTGGGTTCTTTGGGCAGAGGACACTAGAAAACTTTTCGCCATCCGGTCGTGATACAAATACCTGAATAGAGTAGAGATATGCTAAGGGTGTATATATACAGTATATGTTGGGATTCCGGAAGCAAAAACAAAATACGCAGCGGAATAATAAAAATGAATCCCCAACAGGATTGATCAAGTAATGTATATACGAAAAATAAAATACGAAGATAAAGAGTTTAAAGTCCCATACCCTTCAAGCCTTTGATAATTTCTTCGTAAATAGATGTTGATCAAGAACCCGAGCATGAGCATGAAATTCCCTCATCCCAAACACCGGAAGCATGATGTCTCTACGTCACCACGCGTCGAAAGTTGCCCGGAAAAATCTGCAGCAATCCGTTCTTGAAGGAACACCTCTAGGAATTACAATAGGAATTTATATCTCTATTTTTCTTATTTTGTATCAACTCTAAGATGATAAAAATGAAGAGAAATTAAATTCTCTCCCCTCACCAAAACCTCTCGTCTGAACACTTGCAAGAATGTATCAAGTGTTGTTATTGTTTGAGTTGGTTATAATATCTCATATTATAACATCTCATCATGTAGTAATCATGTCACAAAGGAATCTCAAGACATTATTACAAGGACATGACAACAACCACAATATGCAAGGTGGAAATGCGATGTGAGGGGGGGCCCTTTTAGGAAGTTTCCTAGAAACGAGCCGAATCACTCGGCTCGTGTACCGGACGTTCGTCAAACGACTCCATTAAATACACCCCGTTTAATCACCAATGTATTTATATTAATTAATTAATCTAATTAATTAATTATATCAAATACAAATATATTCTCTAAGAAATATAATTTATGAATTAAATTAATTATCCAGTAACTTAATTTTAATTCATAAGACCGTTATTTAATTTATCCAATAAATCGTAATTAGATATCCAATATCTAATATAATTTGAGAGATAATAAATTCACATTTATCCGACAACGCTCCTGATGCGCGACTCTGTAGGTCCGTCTCAGCCGGCATTGGGAGGAACCAATGAGTGCGGGCAGCACTTAGCTAGCCTAGCGGGCCGCACTGTAAATCCCGACGGAGAACGAATGAAGGGATCATTCCAGAACTATTATGTCGTGAATACCATATACATATAGACCCTTCATTAGATGTCCCGGTCAAGTCTTCGGGCCACGGTAAAGTCAAACCCTACTGTTGACTAGACACTATACATGTGTTAATGCAAATCAAGACTGACTGATTTAATAGTGTATCTAATACGACTATATCGGAATGCTTTGGTCAAAGACTTATGATCTTATTTGCCATTAACCGTATAGGACATTCACCTGCTCACTAAAAGGAGATAGAATCTTTTCTTGGCATACAGTAAAGACTGCTACATGCCCGTATAGTCCGCACTTCGAGGTCGACTCAGTAATTAAGCAAATGAGTCTGACTACTCTAATGACAAACTAAACGTCACAGGCACATCTTCTACTGAACACTCAAGTTAAAGGTCCACGTATACTATCACAACCTTTCGATTCGTCATCGACTCTCCGAGAGTGAATACCGTGTGACTGAATCAAGTATGAGTTGTAATACCCGAGATTTCTGTTATGTAATTGGAACTTGTGATATTGTAATGATTGTACTTTTGTCTGAGTACTATTCTCCGTATTTCTTAATCCGATGTTGTCGAGCGTTTAATTTCGTGGTTGTGATTTAAAGATTGTAAATCTGCGCATGTAGCGCACGCTATCGGCTATGTTTAGCGTGCGCTAACGTGGATTCATAGCGCACGCTACCGAGGGTCATTAGCGCACGCTACGCGTGGTCAATTTGATTGAGACGTGCGGTAGGTGAGATCTGGCCGGGGGACCCCTGTCGGATCGTGTCGGGATGTACCTGGACGGCTTTCGGGAAAAAGCCGAGTCAACGCCTTAGCGTACGCTACAGGTATATGCGTAGCGCACGCTAAGTGCTGAGTACAGATTAGTCAGTGAGCCGTTAGCGCACGCTACGAGCAGGGTCTAGCGCGCGCTAATAGCCATTTATTATAAATAGGACAGCATCCTATTCGTGATTTCAGTTCTTTCTTCTTCCATTACCCGAATTCTTACACTTAGAACATAACTTCCTTCATCCTAAACACTTCATATCAACATCCTGGTTCGTGATTGAAGATCGTATATCATTGGAGATTAGTGTTCAAGCTTTCGGTGTTGGATTGCTTCAATTTCCTCCGTGTTCTTCACTACCTTGAGGTAGGTGATTCTTCACCAATACTAGTAGTGTTGTAAAGGATGTTGATCATGTTCTTCTAGTCAGTTAAGATTCGTTATTAGTCGTACCTCATGTGTTATAAGGATATTTTCGACGTTTCGACACTTATTCATCGTATGATCCATTGAACCTTTTAGTATGTGGATTCCTAAGCATGTTATGTATCTTCAAAACCAATCGACCAGTATATGAAGATTACCTAGTTTGTATGTTTTACGTAAGGAATCATATGTTTTGGGACTTGGAATAATCGGAACTTAGAATATTTCTTGAAGATCGAAGATAAGATATGATGTTGAGTTGATCATCCGTATATTTGTACCTCATGATCATGGAACTTCCACAAACCTTATTAGCATGACATGCTTGAGGATGACTTGTTGTATCATCATAAAATTCATGAATTCACCACCTTTCAACCCAGTTTTTTCGTTAGCAGTATTCTGCCATGCAAGGGTAGCGCACGCTAACATATGTGAGTTAACGTGCGCTATCGGGGTTCAGTTAGCGCACGATACGTACGTAGCGTACGTTATGTATCGGCCGGTTCAAGCGCCGATTCGTAACTGAGTGCACGCTAGTCTTACGATAGCGTCGCTAACGAGCTGCTTAGCGCACGTTACGTAGAGTACGTAGCGCACGCTAAGCAGTCCAGGCAGATTGTTTATTTTGAGCTTTTCGGCCGTAGACCGAATTGTTAGGCCATCGTTCGACTTGAGATGATTGTATATCGTTCCTTTTGTTAAGGTTCGAGCTTGTTACGTTGATCGAAGGAGGCGGCCTTCGAGTGTGTCGAGATCATTGAAGTGTTTCGTCCTTGCCATTTTCGAGGCAAATATCATATGTCGAGTTCGATTTATCATGCTTGTGGCTTTGTTCATATTGTTGAATATGAGATGTATTTCTGAAAATTCTTGTGATATTCGTGGTTATTTGTTCGTATTGATGAACATATTGAAATGCATATGTGTATGCATAGTTGATTGATTTATGGTATAAATGATCCGAGGGGATCATGAGGATCTATGCTGAGGGCGCTGGATCGAATGTCTACCATGCGTTGGTCCGACGGGATCATCATGGGGATCTATGTTGAGGGCGCTGGATCGTTGGAAGGGTTTTCCACCATGCGTTGGTCCGACGGGATCATCATGGGGATCTATGCTGAGGGCCCTGGATCGCTGGATTACCTTGTATTGTGTTGATGGAATCGTGAGGATTCGCATCGTTGGATTCCGGTGGCGGAAGTCCGTTTTGCATGTTTTATGATGCATTGATGATTTATTGTATGATGATACTTGTACTAGCATTGTTTTGCTAACCCCTTCGGGGGTGGACATTGTTTTGATGTTCAGGTAGCCGAGGAGCGGGGAGGCAACGACAGTACCGACAGGACGATGAAATGGCTCAGTGATGTGATTGATGTTAGTGTTATTGTGATTTGTCTCCTTGGTTCGTAACGTACTCGTAAATGCTGCTTTAATAAGGTTATTCGATATGGTTGTATAAGTTAACTCATTTGATCGGTTGAATCAAATCAGTATTTGAACTTCATTGTTCGATTGTATTGTTTTTACACTTCTTTTAAAATTAGCCTTGTAAATCCTTATCTAAAGGGTTTACGGCGTATCAATTATTCCGAATATCTCGGGTGTTACGAATATGGTATCGGAGCTAAGATTTATGGATATCTTGGCGATCGGGTTAGTTGGGTGCATTTACGTTATTGATTATTGGTCGTTCGTAACATCAACTGCCGAGCCAAGATCGTCGTGTGGTGTGGTTGTAAGTTTCCTAATCTCGAATACTCTTGTTTTATTTAATTCATGTCTTGTAAACATTGATGGATGTACTTTGAGAAAGTTGTCACGGATATTGAGTATTTATGTTTACGGTATGTTGAGAGGAGGTCGTGGACGCGGACGCGGTCGTGGACGCGGACGTGGAAATGCGAGGCAAGAAGAGTCGGTATCTACCCCGAGAGATAGCCACTAGTCGAGCGGATTCCCCTTTAGGGGACGGCGAGGATCGGCAAATAATAATGCGAGATCCTAACGTCGGGAGTGCTTCACAGTGGTTGCCAGATAAACCGGTTTGCTCAAGTTGTGGATCGCATGCAAACGGCGATGGGACAAAGCGGCATAACGTGGAGAATCGAGGAAATAGATGGCTTCAAGTGATTAAATTGCACCCTCCGAAATTTGACGGTTCTGTAAACGCTTTCTTGGGATCACCTTTGAAGGAATTAGAAAAGATTTTGCGAGGATTAAGCGTCCCAACGATAGGAAGGTTCCGGTCGCCCGGTATCTTCGACCAGGAGGCTTTCGGCGGTGGGAGGCCATTCGACCGAGGAGCACAATGTTGACTGACGGAATTCAAATTGATGATGGAGGCGCGATGATTGTCCTCGCCCGATTAGAGATGCCCGAGTTCGAGAGTTTTCTCACCACGAGTCGGAAGTATACGCGACGGACGTGATTAAGACTTTTAATCACCAATCGACTTATGTACGCCACTTGGTCGAGGCCGAGGCGAGAGAAGATTTTTCATTTTGACATGCGAATGAAGCCGGAAATTCAGCAGATATGTCCGGATTTGAATGTACCACCTTGCGACGATGCTCGGGACAAGGCGTTGGCCTATGATATGAAGGAGGCGAGAGAAAGCGACGGAAGCAAAGAAATAGAAGGTGTCTGGCAACTTCACGGAGGACAAGAGTAGCGGACCTCGCAGGGGTCGATCCTCTTTTCATTCATCCAGAGACCTTCGCATCCTTCTCGAGGTGGAAAGAAGTTCCGGGCGGCACCAAGCTGTTTGAGCAGAGGAAAGAAGTGTTAAAGCGTGGCAAAGCGGGACATGTTCGACGTGATTGTTTCGCTTTCTTGTGACTGTTTAGTGTGGACAGGAAGGACATCGCGCAACATTTTGTGGGAATGCGACCCGATCTTTTGGTACTCGCACTCCGGCTCCGATCCGAAGGAGACGAGTGTGAACCGAGGCGGCAAAGTGGATTTCAGCAGCAGCTGGGAAGAGAGAGACATCCGGTCTTGAGTGCATTCCTCCGCTTTATGCGAAATGAGGAAATCGATGATCGAACACATTTGCATCGTGCGATTCAGATCCTTTTGCAACCAGTTAATGTCTTGTTCGATTCGGGAGCTACGCATTCTTTTATATCTTTGAACTGTGTTAATCGTTTGAAAATCTGGTGCTTGTATAATTGTGAACCTTATGTTGTGGGTTTACCGAGCGGGGAGAAAATTGTGGGAACCCTAGAAGCTAGGGATTTCCCAGTATCTATAGAAGGAAGAGATTGGCCATCGAATCTTATTGTAGTTGACATCTACGGTGACGATTTAATTCTCGGAGATGATTGGCTCAACTGTTATGGAGCTGTGCTGAATTACTGAGAGAGAGTCATTTCCATCATTGCTGATGACGGATCTGAACACTTATTCCGAGGATGGAGACCAGGAAGCTCGGGAAAATTGATCAAAGCAATGAAAGCTGTGAAATTACTGAAGCAGGGATGTCACGGACTTTGGTGCTATGCCATGAGGAAAGAGGAAGAAGTAGAGCTCTCGTCCATTTCAGTTGTGAATGAGTTCTCAGATGTATTTCCTGACGAACTACCTGGGTTACCTCCGCAGAGGGGAGTGGAATTCACTATCGAATTAGAGCCTGGAGCAGCTCCTATTTCCAGAGCACCATACCGCATGACGCCAACCGAGATGTATGAACTCAAGAAGCAACTGGACGAATTGTTACAGAAGGGCTATATCCAACCTAGTGTTTCTCCTTGGGGAGCGCCCGTTCTCTTTGTCCGGAAGAAAGATGGATCCCTCCGACTGTGTATTGATTACAGGGAACTCAACAAGATGACAATCAAGAATAAGTATCCTATACCTCGGATCGACGACTTGTTTGATCAACTGCAAGGGGCAAGGGTATTCTCGAAGATTGACTTGCGATCAGGATACCACCAGTTGAGAATTAAGGAATCGGATATACCGAAATCTGCTTTCAGATCCCGGTACGGGCATTATAAATTTGTAGTAATGCCATTTGGACTTACCAATGCTCCTGCGGTATTCATGCAATTGATGAATCGGGTATTCTTGGAATACTTGGATAAATTTGTGGTCGTCTTCATTGACGACATCCTGATATATTCGAGGGACGCAGAGGAACATGCTGAACATTTACGTGTGGTTTTAAGCACCTTGAGGAAGGAACAGCTGTATGCAAAATTTTCAAAATGCGAGTTCTGGATTAAGGAAGTAACCTTCCTTGGGCATGTGATATCAGCCGACGGAGTTCAGGTGGACCCGAAGAAAGTCGAAGCAATCTTGGATTGGGAAGCTCCTAAAAACATGAAAGAAGTCCGAAGCTTCTTAGGACTTGCTGGATATTATCGCCGCTTTGTAGAGGGATTTTCCAAAATTGCTCGTCCGCTCACTCAGCTGTTACAGAAAACTCAAAAGTTCACGTGGAATGAGAAGTGCCAGGTTGGTTTTGACGAACTTAAGAGGAGACTGACAACAGCACCTATATTAGCGCTGCCAGAGGGAACTGATGGATTCATGGTGTACAACGACGCTTCAAATCAGGGTTTGGGTTGTGTGTTGATGCAGAAGGATAAAGTGATTGCTTATGCCTCTCGGCAATTGAAACCGTACGAGGTTAATTACCCGACTCATGATCTGGAGCTAGCAGCTGTGGTCTTTGCCTTGAAAATTTGGCGACATTATTTGTACGGCACTCATTGTCAGATCTTTACAGATCATAAGAGCCTCAAGTACATTTTCAATCTAAAGAATTAAACATGAGGCAGAGAAGGTGGCTGGAATTGATCAAGGATTACGACTTGGAGATTCTCTATCATCCGGGGAAAGCAAACGTAGTAGCCGATGCTTTGAGCCGTAAACCTGTTTCTCTTCGAGTGTTGGAAGCACTTACGTTCCAAACCAGTATTCAACGAGAACTGATCCGCGAAGGGATTGAAGTATGGGCACCAGGAATCCAAGGGCAACTTTATGTGATGGAACTGACTTCATCACTAGTCGAGGAGATCAAGTCTAAACAATTGAACGATTCTCTGATCCTTCGATTATGTAATGAAGTAAAGAAAGGAAAAGCCCCAGGATTCGTGATACAAGACGATGGAGTTCTGAGATTTCAGAGTCAACTTTGCGTTCCCGAGGATGATGATTTGAGACGGATAATTTTGAAGGAAGCTCATAGCGCGCCCTATTCTATTCACCCAGGAAGTAGTAAGATGTATAAGGATTTAAAGCAAAACTTCTGGTGGGGGAATATGAAGAAGGACGTAGCAGAGTACGTTTCGAAGTGTTTGACTTGTCAGCAGGTTAAGATTGAACATCAACGACCTGCCGGAATGTTAAAGCCGCTTCGGATCCCTTAGTGGAAGTGGGAGGATATCTCGATGGATTTCATCACTAGTATGCCAAGGACTAGAACGGGGATGAACATGATTTGGGTTGTAGTTGACCGACTAACCAAATCGGCTCATTTCCTGGGAATTAAAGATACATGGGGACCCGAGAGATTGGCACGAGTATTTATTGCGGAGATAGTCAGATTGCATGGGACGCCGAGGACCATTATTTCGGATCGAGATGGTCGCTTCGTGTCACACTTCTGGAGAGCAGTTCACAGGGCTCTGGGGACTGAGCTCAACTTTAGCACAGCTTATCATCCCCAAACAGACGGTCAGTCCGAAAGGACTATTCAAACTGTAGAGGACATGCTTAGAGCTTGTGCTTTGGATTGGTCAACTGATTGGGAAGTTCATTTGCCATTAGTTGAATTCACCTACAATAATAGTTGGCATGCTTCAATTAAGATGGCACCATTTGAAGCTTTGTACGGGAGAAGATGCCGATCACCCCTGTGTTGGGATGATTCTTCAGATTTGATCGGGACGGAACCGGAATTGATTATTCAGACTCAAGAGAAGATAGCTTTGATTCGAGAGAGGCTGACTGGCGCCAGTCGGCGAAGTCCTATGCGGATGTACGTCGTCGCCCTCTAGAGTTCGGCCAGGGACCATGTACTATTGAAGGTGTCTCCTACGCGAGGGATTTTCCGTTTTGGGAGGAGAGGCAAGCTTAGTCCGAGATATATCGGACCATTTGAGATCCTCGAGAGAGTTGGAGATTTAGCATACGAGTTGGCCTTACCGCCATCGGCCGAGTCACGTTCACAATGTGTTTCACGTATCCCAATTTGAAGTATGTCTGGACCCGATCCGTCATTGATTTCGCGAGATCGAGATAGCTAATGATGGCACCTTCGAAGAGAGACCAATCAAGATACTTGAGAGCCGGATCAAACAATTGAGGAATAAACCAATACACTTGGTTAAAGTACAATGGTCACGACATGGAGTCGAAGAGGCCACTTGGGAAATGGAGGACAGTATGAAGACTAGATATCCGAAGTTGTTTTCATCTTAAGTTTCGGGACGAAACTTCTTTTTAGGGAGGAAGGATGTAATACCCGAGATTTCTGTTATGTAATTGGAACTTGTGATATTGTAATGATTGTACTTTTGTCTGAGTACTATTCTCCATATTTCTTAATCCGATGTTGTCGAGCGTTTAATTTCGTGGTTGTGATTTAAAGATTGTAAATCTGCGCATGTAGCGCACGCTATCGGCTATGTTTAGCATGCGCTAACGTGGATTCATAGTGCACGCTACCGAGGGTCATTAGCGCACGCTACGCGTGGTCAATTTGATTGAGACGTGCGGTACGTGAGATCTGGCCGGGGGACCCCTGTCGGATCGTGTCGGGATGTACCTGGACGGCTTTCGGGAAAAAGCCGAGTCAACGCCTTAGCGTACGCTACAGGTATATGCGTAGCGCACGCTAAGTGCTGAGTACAGATTAGTCAGTGAGCCGTTAGCGCACGCTACGAGCAGGGTCTAGCGCGCGCTAATAGCCATTTATTATAAATAGGACAGCATCCTATTCGTGATTTCAGTTCTTTCCTCTTCCATTACCCGAATTCTTACACTTAGAACATAACTTCCTTCATCCTAAACACTTCATATCAACATCCTGGTTCGTGATTGAAGATCGTATATCATTGGAGATTAGTGTTCAAGCTTTCGGTGTTGGATTGCTTCAATTTCCTCCGTGTTCTTCACTACCTTGAGGTAGGTGATTCTTCACCAATACTAGTAGTGTTGTAAAGGATGTTGATCATGTTCTTCTAGTCAGTTAAGATTCGTTATTAGTCGTACCTCATGTGTTATAAGGATATTTTCGACGTTTCGACACTTATTCATCGTATGATCCATTGAACCTTTTAGTATGTGGATTCCTAAGCATGTTATGTATCTTCAAAACCAATCGACCAGTATATTAAGATTACCTAGTTCGTATGATTTACGTAAGGAATCATATGTTTTGGGACTTGGAATAATCGGAACTTAGAATATTTCTTGAAGATCGAAGATAAGATATGATGTTGAGTTGATTATCCGTATATTTGTACCTCATGATCATGGAACTTCCACAAACCTTATTAGCATGACATGCTTGAGGATGACTTGTTGTATCATCATAGAATTCATGAATTCACCACCTTTCAACCCAGTTTTTCCGTTAGCAGTATTCTGCCATGCAAGGGTAGCGCACGCTAACATATGTGAGTTAACGTGCGCTATCGGGGTTCAGTTAGCGCACGATACGTACGTAGCGTACGTTATGTATCGGCCGGTTCAAACTGTCAGTTCGTAACTAGCGCACGCTAGTCTTACACGATAGCGTACGCTAACAGGCCTGCTTAGCGCACGTTACGTAGAGTACGTAGCGCCTTCTAGCGATCGAGCAGATTGTTTATTTTGAGCTTTTTGGCCGTAGACCGAATTGTTAGGCCATCGTTCGACTTGAGATGATTGTATATCGTTCCTTTTGTTAAGGTTCGAGCTTGTTACGTTGATCGAAGGAGGCGGCCTTCGAGTGTGTCGAGATCATTGAAGTGTTTCGTCCTTGCCATTTTCGAGGCAAGTATCATATGTCGAGTTCGATTTATCATGCTTGTGGCTTTGTTCATATTGTTGAATATGAGATGTATTTCTGAAAATTCTTGTGATATTCGTGGTTATTTATTCGTATTGATGAACATATTGAAATGCATATGTGTATGCATAATTGATTGATTTATGGTATAAATGATCCGAGGGGATCATGAGGATCTATGCTGAGGGCGCTGGATCGAATGTCCACCATGCGTTGGTCCGACGGGATCATCATGGGGATCTATGCCGAGGGCGCTGGATCGCTGGATTACCTTGTATTGTGTTGTTGGAATCGTGAGGATTCGCATCGTTGGATTCCGGTGGCGGAAGTCCGTTTTGCATGTTTTATGATGCATTGATGATTTATTGTATGATGATACTTGTACTAGCATTGTTTTGCTAACCCCTTCGGGGGTGGACATTGTTTTGATGTTCAGGTAGCCGAGGAGCGGGGAGGCAACCACAGTACCGACAGGACGATGAAATGGCTCAGTGATGTGATTGATGTTAGTGTTATTGTGATTTCTCTCCTTGGTTCGTAACATACTCGAGTACGTCTGTTTTAATAAGGTTATTCGATATGGTTGTATAAGTTAACTCATTTGATCGGTTGAATCAAATCTGTATTTGAACTTCAGTTGTTCGATTGTATTGTTTTTACACTTCTTTTAAAATTAGCCTTGTAAATCCTTATCTAAAGGGTTTACGGCGCTGTAATTATTCCGAATATCTCGGGGTGTTACATGAGTCCTGTTCGAGTATACTTGTCCTACTAATATACTTATAACTATGCTATCAAGACATGCACACAGCCTAGCATTAGTTATACAAGTCTTACTAAAAACTTAATGCCCATTCAAGTTTATTGACTTGCGAATGATTTACGTAAGTAAACTTTAAACACCTCAGTGCATTTTCTCTTATCCGATAACTAGAATAGAATGTTCAGTTTATTTACATGGACTTCACTTCAATGTTTACCAAATCAAGAATGCATTTGAAATAAAATAAACAGTGAATGAATCGTATTGCCTTTTTATTAATTATTCCATAATTACAAGTACAATGCCCTTACTCTCTCATCCCGTGAGTGGCATTCGAGGGCATATTCGTAACAATCTCCCACTTTCACTCAATGCCACACATCATGGTATTCAATACCCATGTTCTTCAGATGTCTTTCTAAGACGGCCTGAGATAATGGCTTAGTCAGCGGGTCAGAGACATTGTCTTCTGAGTCTACTCTTTGCCATGAAACATATCCTTTTTTGACCATCTCTCGAACGATGTGGTACTTTCTCTCTATATGCTTGGTGTTGTGGTGAGTCCTCGGCTTTTTGCCTTGTGCGACAACTCCATAATTATCACAGAATAGTGATATAAGCAACTCCGCATGAGGCACCACTTGAAGTTCTTGTATAAACTTCTGCATCCAAAATGCTTCTTTGCTAGCCTCTAAGGCATCTTGGTACTCTGCTTGGCAGGTGGAATCTGCAGTAGCAGTTTGCTTGGAGCTTCTCCAAGATACTGCTCTTCCATTGAGAGTAAACAAATATCCAGATGTCGACTTAGAGTCGTCATTATCTCCTTGAAAATGAGAATCAGTGAATCCAATCACCCTCAGTTCTCCACCACCATAAGTAATAACCAAATCTCTAGTTCTTCTTAAGTACTTAAGAATGTTCTTTACGGCAGTTCAATGTTCCCTTCCCGGGTTTTCTTGAAATCGACTTACCATACTCACAGCGTAGGATAAGTCTGGTCTCGTACACAACATAGCGTACATGAGGCTACCCACTGCCGAGGCATAGGGTACCTTACTCATCTCTCTCTTGTCTTCCTCATTTTGAGGACACATTTTCGTGGTGAGATGAATTCCATGTCGCATGGGAATGAAACCTCTTTTATATTCATCCATCTTGAATCTTCTCAAGATTTTATCTATATAGAGGGCTTGGGAAAGTCCTATTATTCTTCGCGCTCTATCTATGTAAAGACGGATCCCTAGAATATAGTAAGCTTCTCCCAAGTCTTTCATAAAGAACGTTTTAGAAAGTCAAGCTTTCACAGTGCTGAGCATTGCTACGTTATTTCCTATAAGTAGAATATCATCTACATATAGTACTAAGAATGCAATGTTGCTCCCACTAACCTTTTTGTAAACACATGGTTCCTCCTCATTTCGCACGAAGTCAAAATCCTTGACTGCTTCGTCAAATCGAAGGTTCCAACTCTGAGAAGCATGCTTCAACCCATAAATGGCTCGTTGCAACTTACACACCTTATGAATATTAGCTTTGGACACAAAACCCTTAGGCTGTTCCATATAGATTTCCTCCTCGAGGTATCCATTTAAAAAAAGCCATTTTGATGTCCATTTGCCATATTTCATAATCGTAATAGGCAGCAATGGCAAGCATCATGCGAATCGACTTGATCATATCTACGGGCGAGAAGGTATCATGATAATAGATCCCTTACCTTTGGGTATAACCCTTTGCCACAAGCCTGGCCTTATAGGCGTCAACCTTGCCATCCCCATCAGTCTTTCTCTTATAGATCCATTTATTTCCAATAGTCCTCATGCCAGTTGGAAGATCTACTAGAGTCCAGACCTGATTGGTATGCATCGAGTCTATCTCAACTTCCATTGCTTCTTGCCATTTATCTGTAACACCCCGAGATATTCGGAATAATTACAGCGCCGTAAACCCCTTTAAGTAAGGATTTACAAGGCTAATTAAAAGGAAAGTAAATATAAGACATCAATACTGCGAAAATTCAAGTTTATGAAAACGTACAACTGGTTCAACGGGTAATTAATACAACCATATCGAATTAATATCAAAAGGACACGCGTACTCGAGTACAGAAACCAAACCAAGACAACAAATCTCCAATAACAATAAACATCACTGAACCCCTTCACGCTTGCGTCAGTCGGGTCGCTTTCCCTGCTCCTCGCTACCTGAACATCAAAACAAATGTCCACCCCCGAAGGGGTTAGTAAAACGATGCTAGTACAAGTATCATATTAAACAATTCGAATATGCATCAACAATACATAACAAGATACATCACACGGACTTCCGCTACCGGAATCCGACAATGCGAATCTACAAGATTCCATTACACAGCATGGGTATTCCAATGATCCAGCGCCCTCAGCATAGATCCCAAGATGATCCCGTCGGACCAACACGAGGTGGAAATAACCCGTCCAATGATCCAGCGCCTCGGCTAGATCCCAAGATGATCCCGTCGGACCAACACGAGGTGGACATCCGACCAGCGCCTCAAAGATAGATCGTACACGTATACAAACACAACTCATGCATACACATATGCCAAATCATTATGTTCATCAACATGAACATATAAACACTATATAACGAATATCATGACAAATCAACGAAGTAAATATCATGTTCAACAACATGTATAATCATACGCATACTCCAAAAATACCGATATTAACATATCACGATACTTGCCTCGAAGATGGCAAGAACGATATACTTCAATGCTCTCGACACACTCGAAGGCCGCCTCCTTCGATCAACGTAACAAGCTCGAACCTTAACAAAAGGAACGATATACAAATCATCTCGAGTCGAACAATGGCCTAACAATTCGGCCTACGGCCGAAAAGCTCAAACTAAACAAGCTGCCTGGATTGCTTAGCGCGCTACGTACTCTACGTAACGTGCGCTAAGCTGGACTGTTAGCGTACGCTATCGTATAAGACTAGCGTGCGCTAGCCACGAACTGGCAGTCTGACTCGGCTGCCTCATAACGTACGCTACGTACGTTTTGTGCGAAAACCGAACCTCGATAGCGCACGTTACCTCACACATGTTAGCATGCGCTAATCTTGCATGGCAGAATACTGCAAACCGAAAATTGGGTTGAATGGTGAAGAACTCATGAATCCTATGGTGATATTACAAGTTATCCTCGGGCATATTATGCTAATAAGGTTTTTGGAAGTTTCTATGATCATGAGATACAAATATACGGATAGTTATCTCGATATCACAATTCCTCTACGATCTTCAAGAAATAATCTAAGTTCCATCGTCTTACGTTCCAAAACACATGATTCCAACGTATACAACGTATCAACTGGGTAATATCCGATTACTTGATCATAAATCGATTTAAACATGCTTAGGAGTCCTTATAATAAGATGGTTCAAAGGTTCATTCGACATCTAGTACCGATACGTCAAAAGTATCCTTCTAACATGTGATGACCAATTATAAACGAAGTACTTGCTATCCAAACATGATTCAAATCTTCCTTATGAACATTACTAATCATTGGTGAAGAATCACCTACCTCAAAGTAGTGAAGAACACGGATGAAATGAAGCAATCCAACACCGAGGGTTTGAACACCAATCTCCAATGATGTATGATCTTCAATCTCGAACTAGGAGGTTGATACGGAGTGTTTAGGACGAAAGTAGTTATGTTCTATGTGTCAAAGTTCGGGTTGTGGGAGGAGAAGGAACTGAAATCACGAATAGGATCTTTGTCTATTTATAATAAATGGCTATTAGCGCGCGCTATACACTGTCCGTAGCGTGCGCTAACGGCTCACAGTCTAAACTGTACTCGGCACTTAGCGTGCGCTACGCATCGACCTGTAGCGTGCGCTAAGGCGTTGACTCGGCTTTTCCCGAAAGCCGTCCAGATACATTCGACAAGATCCGACAAGGGTCCCCCGGCCAGATCTCACCTACCGCGTCTCAATCAATCTGACCACGCGTAGCGTGCGCTAATTACACTCGGTAGCGTGCGCTATGAAACCATGTTAGCGTACGCTACCCTTAGCCTGTAGCGTGCGCTACATGCACAGAATTTCAATCTTCAAATCACATACACGAAATTATATGCTCGACAACATCGGATTATGAAATACGGAGAATAGTACTCAGACAAAAGTACAATCATTACAATATCACAAGTTCCAATTACATAACAGAAATCTCGGGTATTACATCCTTCCTTCCTAAAAAGAAGTTTCGTCCCGAAACTTAGGATGAAAACAACTCCGGATATTTAGCCTTCATACCGTCCTCCGTTTCCCAAGTGGCCTCTTCGACTCCATGTCGTGACCATTGTACTTTAACCAAATGTATTGGTTTATTCCTCAATTGTTTGATCCGGCTCTCAAGTATCTTGATAGGTCTCTCTTAGAAGGTGCCATCATTAGCTATCTCGATCTCGTCGAAATCAATGACGTGACTGGGGTCCGGTACATACTTTCGCAGTTGGGATACGTGAAACACATTGTGAACATGACTCAGCGATGGCGGTAAGGCCAACCTGTACGCTAAATCCCCAACTCTCTCTAGGATCTCAAATGGTCCGATATATCTCGGACTAAGCTTTCCTCTTCTCCCAAAACGGAAAATCCCTCGTGTAGGAGACACCTTCAATAGCACATGATCCCCAACGTCAAACTCTAGAGGACGACGACGTACATCGGCATAAGACTTCTGTCGACTCTGGGCAGTCAATAGTCTCTCTCGAATCAAAGCTATCTTCTCTTGAGTCTGAATAATCAATTCCGGTT
This sequence comes from Orobanche coerulescens, assembly GCA_033398695.1. NCBI lineage: Eukaryota > Viridiplantae > Streptophyta > Magnoliopsida > Lamiales > Orobanchaceae > Orobanche > Orobanche coerulescens. The sequence goes on along the minus strand of CM065819.1, from coordinate 46,849,337 downwards.
CCGTCCCGATCAGATCCGAAGAATCATCCCAACACAGAGGCGATCGGCATCTCCTCCCGTACAAAGCTTCAAATGGTGCCATCTTGATAGAAGCATGCCAACTGTTATTGTAAGTGAATTCAATCAAGGGCAAGTGAACTTCCCAATCAAGTTGACCAATCCAACGCACAAGCTCTAAGCATGTCTTCTCTGATTTGAATAGTCCTTTCTGACTGACCGTCTGTTTGGGGATGATAAGTCATGCTAAAGTTGAGCTCGATCCCCAAAGCCTTGTGGACTGCCTTCCAGAAGTGCGACACGAAACGACCATCTCGATCCGAAATAATGGTCTTCGGCGTCCCATGCAATCTGACTATCTCCGCAATAAATACTCGCGCCAATCTCTTCCTTCTATAGATACTGGGAAATCCCTAGCTTCTAGTGTTCCCACAATTTTCTCTCCGCTCGGTAATCCCACAACATAAGGTTCACAATCATACAAGCACGAGATGTTCAAACGTTTAACACAGTTCAAAGATATAAAAGAATGCGTAGCTCCTGAATCGAACAAGACACTAACTGGTTGCAAAAGGATCGAATCGCACTGATGCAACAGCGGTGTTGCAGTCGTCGAGATCTCCTCATTTAAATGCAGCGCGGGGAACGGACCAAGACGGATGTCTCTCTCTTCCAGCGTTTCTTTGCTGAAACCCACTCTGCGTGTCTGGTTCACACTTATCTCCTTAGGAACCGGTGCTGGAGTGCGGGTGCCAACAGATCTAGTAGCGGCTCCACAGAAGGCCGCACGGTGCCCTTCTTGCCCACAATCGTAACAAGTCACAGAAGATGCGGGGCAATCACGTCGAATATGCCCTGCTCGACCACAATTGTAGCATTTCCTTGATGCGTCCGAAACTGCTGATGTTGTCCGGAACTTCTTTCCGCCTTTAGAAGGATATGGAGGTTTCCTAGCCGAATAAAAGGAAGACTGGCCCTTGCGGGCCCCACCACTCTTGTTTTCTGCAAAGTCACGGTCACCTTACCTTCTTTGCCTCTACCGATTTCTCCACCGCCGCCTCTTTCATGTCGTAGGCCGGCGCCTTGTCTTGATACTGTCGCAACGTAGTACACTCGAATCCGACATGTACTGCTGAATCTCCGGCTTCATCCGCATATCAAAATGAAAAATCTTTTACGCCTCCGTTCGACCAAGTGTCGCACACAAGTCGGTGATGATTAAAAGTTTTAATTACATCATCACGGATGCCTCCGAACTTTGTGGTGAGAAAACTCTCGGATCTTCGCCTCTCTAATCTGGACGAGGACAGATCGTGCTTCCATCATTTGTTTGATTTCCGTCAATCCGCATTATGGTTCTCGGGTCGAATAGCCTCCCACCAGTCAAAGGCCTCCCCAGTCAGAAAATACTGGGCAATGGGAACCTTCCGGTCCTCGGGACAGTTAAGACCCGCGAATATCTTCTCCAACTCCTTGAGCCAGTGATCCCAAGTAAGTGCCTCAGCAGATCCGTCAAATTTTGGCGGGTGCAATTTAACCACCTCAGCAAGCCATCTGTCTCCCCGGTTATCCTCATGGTGCTGCTGTCCCATCGCCGTCTGCATGCGATCAACGACTTGAGCGAACTGGTTTATCTGCGCCACCACCTGTTGAAGCACTCCCGGCATGTTCGGATTTGCGTCATCATTCGCTGATCCTTGCTGCCCTCCAGAATGGGAATCGGTTCGACTAGCCGATATTTCAGGAGTAGTTGCGGAATCCTCGTGTCTCAAGTTACCACGTCCGCGTCCACGACCGCGTCCGCGTCCACGTCCTCCTCTCAACATACTGTAAACGCAATTTCTCAATATCCAGAACAAAATTTTTCGAAATAAAATCCGTCAATACTCACAAGGCAGTAATTAAACAAAACGGTAGTATAAGAGATTAAGAGACTTACAACCACGGTCCACATGACGACTGGGCCGAACAAAGGATGTTACAAACGACCCGTAAATCAAATAACGTAAATGCACCCAATTAAAACCCGATTGCCAAGATATCCATGAATCTTAGCTCCAATACCATATTCGTAACACCCGAGATATTCGGAATAATTACAGCGCCGTAAACCCCTTTAAGTAAGGATTTACAAGGCTAATTAAAAGGAAAGTAAATATAAGACATCAATACTGCGAAAATTCAAGTTTATGAAAACGTACAACTGGTTCAACGGGTAATTAATACAACCATATCGAATTAATATCAAAAGGACACGCGTACTCGAGTACAGAAACCAAACCAAGACAACAAATCTCCAATAACAATAAACATCATGAACCCTTCGCCGTCACGTCAGATCTGGCTGTTTCCCTGCTCCTTGGCTACCTGAACATCAAAACAAATGTCCACCCCCGAAGGGGTTAGCAAAACGATGCTAGTACAAGTATCATATTAAACAATTCGAATATGCATCAACAATACATAACAAGATACATCACACGGACTTCCGATAATGGAATCCGACAATGCGAATCTACAAGATTCCATTACACAACATGGGTATTCCAATGATCCAGCGCCCTCAGCATAGATCCCAAGATGATCCCGTCGGACCAACACGAGGTGGAAATAACCCGTCCAATGATCTAGCGCCCTCAGCCTAGATCCCAAGATGATCCCGTCGGACCAACACGAGGTGGACATCCGATCCAGCGCCCTCAGCATAGATCGTACACGTATACAAACACAACTCATGCATACACATATGCCAAATCATTATGTTCATCAACATGAACATATAAACACTATATAACGAATATCATGAAAAATCAACGAAGTAAATATCATGTTCAACAACATGTATAATCATACGCATACTCCAAAAATACCGATATTAACATATCACGATACTTGCCTCGAAGATGGCAAGAACGATATACTTCAATGCTCTCGACGCACTCGAAGGCCTCCTCCTTCGATCAACGTAACAAGCTCGAACCTTAACAAAAGGAACGATATACAAATCATCTCGAGTCGAACAATGGCCTAACAATTCGGCCTACAGCCGAAAAGCTCAAACTAAACAAGCTGCCTGGATTGCTTAGCGCGCGCTACGTACTCTACGTAACGTGCGCTAAGCTGGACTGTTAGCATACGCTATCGTATAAGACTAGCGTGCGCTAGCCACGAACTGGCAGTTTGACTCGGCTGCCTCATAACGTACGCTACGTACGTTTTGTGCGAAAACCGAACCTCGATAGCGCACGTTACCTCACACATGTTAGCGTGCGCTAATCTTGCATGGCAGAATACTGCAAACCGAAAATTGGGTTGAATGGTGAAGAACTCATGAATCCTATGGTGATATTACAAGTTATCCTCGGGCATATCATGCTAATAAGGTTTTTGGAAGTTTCTATGATCATGAGATACAAATATACGGATAGTTATCTCGATATCACAATTCCTCTACGATCTTCAAGAAATAATCTAAGTTCCATCGTCTTACGTTCCAAAACACATGATTCCAACGTATACAACGTATCAACTGGGTAATATCCGATTACTTGATCATAAATCGATTTAAACATGCTTAGGAGTCCTTATAATAAGATGGTTCAAAGGTTCATTCGACATCTAGTACCGATACGTCAAAAGTATCCTTCTAACATGTGATGACCAATTATAAACGAAGTACTTGCTATCCAAACATGATTCAAATCTTCCTTATGAACATTACTAATCATTGGTGAAGAATCACCTACCTCAAAGTAGTGAAGAACACGGATGAAATGAAGCAATCCAACACCGAGGGTTTGAACACCAATCTCCAATGATGTATGATCTTCAATCTCGAACTAGGAGGTTGATACGGAGTGTTTAGACGAAAGTAGTTATGTTCTATGTGTCAAAGTTCGGGTTGTGGGAGGAGAAGGAATCAAATCACGAATAGGATGTCATCTCTATTTATAATAAATGGCTATTAGCGCGCGCTATACACTGTCGTAGCGTGCGCTAACGGCTCACCTAAATCAGACTCGGCACTTAGCGTGCGCTACGAATCGACCATAGCGCGTGCGCTAAGGCGTTGACTCGGCTTTTCCCGAAAGCCGTCCAGATACATTCGACAAGATCCGACAAGGGTCCCCCGGCCAGATCTCACCTACCGCGCGTCTCAATCAATCTGACCACGCGTAGAGTGCGCTAATTACACTCGGTAGCGTGCGCTATGAAGCCATGTTAGCGTACGCTACCCTTAGCCTGTAGCGTGCGCTACATGCACAGAATTTCAATCTTCAAATCACATACACGAAATTATATGCTCGACAACATCGGATTATGAAATACGGAGAATAGTACTCAGACAAAAGTACAATCATTACAATATCACAAGTTCCAATTACATAACAGAAATCTCGGGTATTACATCCTTCCTTCCTAAAAAGAAGTTTCGTCCCGAAACTTAGGATGAAAACAACTCCGGATATTTAGCCTTCATACCGTCCTCCGTTTCCCAAGTGGACTCTTCGACTCCATGTCGTGACCATTGTACTTTAACCAAATGTATTGGTTTATTCCTCAATTGTTTGATCCGGCTCTCAAGTATCTTGATAGGTCTCTCTTCGAAGGTGCCATCATTAGCTATCTCGATCTCGTCGAAATCAATGACGTGGTCGGGTCCAGTACATACTTTCGCATTGGGATACGTGAAACACATTGTGAACATGACTCCGATGGCGGTAAGGCCAACCTGTACGCTAAATCCCCAACTCTCTCTAGGATCTCAAATGGTCCGATATATCTCGGACTAAGCTTTCCTCTTCTCCCAAAACGGAAAATCCCTCGTGTAGGAGACACCTTCAATAGCACATGATCCCCAACGTCAAACTCTAGAGGACGACGACGTACATCGGCATAAGACTTCTGTCGACTCTGGGCAGTCAATAGTCTCTCTCGAATCAAAGCTATCTTCTCTTGAGTCTGAATAATCAATTCTGGTTCCGTCCCGATCAGATCCGAAGAATCATCCCAACACAGAGGCGATCGGCATCTCCTCCCGTACAAAGCTTCAAATGGTGCCATCTTGATAGAAGCATGCCAACTGTTATTGTAAGTGAATTCAATCAAGGGCAAGTGAACTTCCCAATCAGTTGACCAATCCAACGCACAAGCTCTAAGCATGTCTTCTACAGTTTGAATAGTCCTTTGATCGACTGCCGTCTGCTTGGGGATGATAAGTCATGCTAAAGTTGAGCTCAGTCCCCAAAGCCTTGTGGACTGCCTTCCAGAAGTGCGACACGAAACGACCATCTCGATCCGAAATAATGGTCTTCGGCGTCCCATGCAATCTGACTATCTCCGCAATAAATACTCGCGCCAATCTCTTCCTTCTATAGATACTGGGAAATCCCTAGCTTCTAGTGTTCCCACAATTTTCTCTCCGCTCGGTAATCCCACAACATAAGGTTCACAATCATACAAGCACGAGATGTTCAAACGTTTAACACAGTTCAAAGATATAAAAGAATGCGTAGCTCCTGAATCGAACAAGACACTAACTGGTTGCAAAAGGATCTGAATCGTACCTGATGCAACAGCAGTGTTCTGGTCGTCAGATCTCCTCATTTCGTACAGGCGCGGGGGAACGGACCCAGCACTGGATGTCTCTCTCTTCCCAGCGTTTTGCTGCTGAAACCCACTCTGCTGTGTCTGGTTCACACTTATCTCCTTAGGAACCGGTGCTGGAGTGCGGGTGCCAACAGATCTAGTAGCGGCTCCACAGAAGGCCGCACGGTGCCCTTCTTGCCCACAATCGTAACAAGTCACAGAAGATGCGGGGCAATCACGTCGAATATGCCCTGCTCGACCACAATTGTAGCATTTCCTTGATGCGTCCGAAACTGCTGATGTTGTCCGGAACTTCTTTCCGCCTTTAGAAGGATGTGGAGGTTTCCTAGCCGAATAAAAGGAAGACTGGCCCTTGCGGGCCCCACCACTCTTGTTTTCTGCAAAGCTGCCGGTCACCTTCTGCTTCTTTGCCTCTACTGATTTCTCCACCGCCGCCTCTTTCATGTCGTAGGCCAGCGCCTTGTCTTGATACTGTCGCAACGTAGTACACTCGAATCCGGACATGTACTGCTGAATCTCCGGCTTCATCCGCATATCAAAATGAAAAATCTTTTCTGCCTCCGTTCTGACCAAGTGTCGCACACAAGTCAGCTGATGATTAAAAGTTTTAATTACATCTGTCACAGATGCCTCCGAACTCTGTGGTGAGAAAAACTCTCGGATCTTCGCCTCTCTAACTGGACGAGGACAGTACTGTGCTTCCATCATTTGTTTGAATTCCGTCCAATCCGCATTATGGTTCTCGGGTCGAATAGCCTCCCACCAGTCAAAGGCCTCCCCAGTCAGAAAATACTGGGCAATGGGAACCTTCCGGTCCTCGGGACAGTTAAGACCCGCGAATATCTTCTCCAACTCCTTGAGCCAGTGATCCCAAGTAAGTGCCTCAGCAGATCCGTCAAATTTTGGCGGGTGCAATTTAACCACCTCAGCAAGCCATCTGTCTCCCCGGTTATCCTCATGGTGCTGCTGTCCCATCGCCGTCTGCATGCGATCAACGACTTGAGCGAACTGGTTTATCTGCGCCACCACCTGTTGAAGCACTCCCGGCATGTTCGGATTTGCGTCATCATTCGCTGATCCTTGCTGCCCTCCAGAATGGGAATCGGTTCGACTAGCCGATATTTCGGGAGTAGTTGCGGAATCCTCGTGTCTCAAGTTACCACGTCCGCGTCCACGACCGCGTCCGCGTCCACGTCCTCCTCTCAACATACTGTAAACGCAATTTCTCAATATCCAGAACAAAATTTTTCGAAATAAAATCCGTCAATACTCACAAGGCAGTAATTAAACAAAACGGTAGTATAAGAGATTAAGAGACTTACAACCACGGTCCACATGACGACTCTGGCTGAACAGTGATGTTACAAACGACCCGTAAATCAAATAACGTAAACAGACCCAATTAAAACCCGACTGCCAAGATATCCATGAATCTTAGCTCCGATACCATATTCTGTAACACCCCGAGATATTCGGAATAATTACAGCGCCGTAAACCCCTTTAAGTAAGGATTTACAAGGCTAATTAAAAGGAAAGTAAATATAAGACATCAATACTGCGAAAATTCAAGTTTATGAAAACGTACAACTGGTTCAACGGGTAATTAATACAACCATATCGAATTAATATCAAAAGGACACGCGTACTCGAGTACAGAAACCAAACCAAGACAACAAATCTCCAATAACAATAAACATCACTGAACCCCTTCGCCGCCACGCTTGCATCGTGGTCGCTTTCCCTGCTCCTTGGCTACCTGAACATCAAAACAAATGTCCACCCCCGAAGGGGTTAGCAAAACGATGCTAGTACAAGTATCATATTAAACAATTCGAATATGCATCAACAATACATAACAAGATACATCACACGGACTTCCGCTACCGGAATCCGACAATGCGAATCTACAAGATTCCATTACACAACATGGGTATTCCAATGATCCAGCGCCCTCAGCATAGATCCCAAGATGATCCCGTCGGACCAACACGAGGTGGAAATAACCCGTCCAATGATCTAGCGCCCTCAGCCTAGATCCCAAGATGATCCCGTCGGACCAACACGAGGTGGACATCCGATCCAGCGCCCTCAGCATAGATCGTACACGTATACAAACACAACTCATGCATACACATATGCCAAATCATTATGTTCATCAACATGAACATATAAACACTATATAACGAATATCATGACAAATCAACGAAGTAAATATCATGTTCAACAACATGTATAATCATACGCATACTCCAAAAATACCGATATTAACATATCACGATACTTGCCTCGAAGATGGCAAGAACGATATACTTCAATGCTCTCGACGCACTCGAAGGCCTCCTCCTTCGATCAACGTAACAAGCTCGAACCTTAACAAAAGGAACGATATACAAATCATCTCGAGTCGAACAATGGCCTAACAATTCGGCCTACACCAAAAGCTCAAACTAAACAAGTGCTGGATTGCTTAGCGCGCTACGTACTCACGTAACGCGGCGCTAAGTCGGATATTAGCATACGCTATCGTATAAGACTAGCGTGCGCTAGCCACGAATGGCGCTTGACTCGGCTGCCTCATAACGTACGCTACGTACGTTTTGTGCGAAAACCGAACCTCGATAGCGCACGTTACCTCACACATGTTAGCGTGCGCTAATCTTGCATGGCAGAATACTGCAAACCGAAAATTGGGTTGAATGGTGAAGAACTCATGAATCCTATGGTGATATTACAAGTTATCCTCGGGCATATCATGCTAATAAGGTTTTTGGAAGTTTCTATGATCATGAGATACAAATATACGGATAGTTATCTCGATATCACAATTCCTCTACGATCTTCAAGAAATAATCTAAGTTCCATCGTCTTACGTTCCAAAACACATGATTCCAACGTATACAACGTATCAACTGGGTAATATCCGATTACTTGATCATAAATCGATTTAAACATGCTTAGGAGTCCTTATAATAAGATGGTTCAAAGGTTCATTCGACATCTAGTACCGATACGTCAAAAGTATCCTTCTAACATGTGATGACCAATTATAAACGAAGTACTTGCTATCCAAACATGATTCAAATCTTCCTTATGAACATTACTAATCATTGGTGAAGAATCACCTACCTCAAAGTAGTGAAGAACACGGATGAAATGAAGCAATCCAACACCGAGGGTTTGAACACCAATCTCCAATGATGTATGATCTTCAATCTCGAACTAGGAGGTTGATACGGAGTGTTTAGGACGAAAGTAGTTATGTTCTATGTGTCAAAGTTCGGGTTGTGGGAGGAGAAGGAACTGAAATCACGAATAGGATCTTTGTCTCTATTTATAATAAATGGCTATTAGCGCGCTATACACTGTCCCTAGCGTGCGCTAACGCTAACGGCTCACGCCTAAATCAGACTCGGCACTTAGCGTGCGCTACGCATCGACCTGTAGCGTGCGCTAAGGCGTTGACTCGGCTTTTCCCGAAAGCCGTCCAGATACATTCGACAAGATCCGACAAGGGTCCCCCGGCCAGATCTCACCTACCGCGCGTCTCAATCAATCTGACCACGCGTAGCGTGCGCTAATTACACTCGGTAGCGTGCGCTATGAAACCATGTTAGCGTACGCTACCCTTAGCCTGTAGCGTGCGCTACATGCACAGAATTTCAATCTTCAAATCACATACACGAAATTATATGCTCGACAACATCGGATTATGAAATACGGAGAATAGTACTCAGACAAAAGTACAATCATTACAATATCACAAGTTCCAATTACATAACAGAAATCTCGGGTATTACATTATCCAAGTCTACATCCACTATCGCTTGGTCATAGGTGGCAGTGTTGTTTTCACTGCTATCAGGTGCGTTGTGGAGACCTAGTTCCTCGACATGCGTATAGCCATACCTCTCAGGTAAGTGAGACACCCTATCAGACCTTTGAAGTCGAGGTTGTGTTACAATAGGTTCGGTTCCTGATCCCTGATCAGATGTCTCCTTAGGACTTTCATTATGCTCTTCCAAAGAGATATTTCTAACCGAGCCACCTTCCTGAATAAATTCATCCTCAAAGACATGGATGAAACAGTGGTGACGCACCTTGACACCGTTGAACAATAGTCAGTGCGAATATGACAGTGGCCAACATCTTGTTCCCCGATAAATTGTTGACGAGTGGAAAGGATGGTCACTCTGAAATGGTTAAAATGTAAATATATGACTAAGGAACTGAATGTCCAACGCACGCTATAGAACATGCATAACGTACGCTAAAACTGATACATTACGTACGTTAACGTGACATGGTTACGTACGTAATGGTTGAGTTGGTCTTCTGACCAGAATCTTCCTTTTGATGCGGATTGGGTTACTTTCGGTGGGCTAGAGGACAAACGAGTCAACCCCTTATAACGTTCGATATTCGCCATGTTTAACGTACGCTACGGTCAGGCGCCTTACGTACGCTATCGCAGCTTCGTACGTAACAGGTGAGTGTAATTCAGTTAGTAGCCTCTGGATGACCTTTACGTACGCTAATAGTAGAACATTATGGACGTAACGAGCTTTACGTACGTAAAGCATGGTACTTTAACGTACATTAATAAGATCGAGTGCTATAAATAACACACCCTCCTTCATTTCCCCTGACCTAAAATCTGAAGTGAAGCCTTCTTTAAGCACTTCCATAGCCTTATACTTGATTCTTGGCCTCTCATACACTTGAATTAACATAGAGGAGATGATTTCGTAAGCTCCGGTGAAGATTATCCAAGTCGTTCGATCCATTCTTCGTTTCTCCTCGTGGCTCTTATTGATTGTCATCCATATTCATTGTTCTTCATCTATTAAGGTAAGTCTATCCATCCTAGAAGTAATCTACTCAATGTTGTTGATTATACTTGTTAGATTATGGGTACTTGGGTAGATTTGGCTAACTCTCGTAGATAATCTAATCAAACAAACTTGTAGTAATCGGGACTATCATTGTTTGTATATTTAATTTTCGTGCAACTCGTTGTATCAATCACATTCGAAATTTCCATCTTAGTTGACATCGGAATTTTAAAACTTGACGAACCAATTATAGGAGATTTTCGTAGGAATCTGTCACCGTTTGATAAACTAGTCGTAACCCACTATTGTCATATAATTATCAATGTTAAAATAACAAGGGGAATCAATCCGATGGTATTATTGTCATTCAGAATCAAACACCGAGATCATTACGTAGATGGTAACCCACCGGTTAAAGTAATCGGAGTTAAAATTTGATTAGAAGTAAGGGATTCGACTATGCTATGGTTGTTTGTTGCTAGCCGAACGATGATTGGGATAATCTTGTCGAGCAAATCATTATAGCTAAATGTTAGTCATAGAGTTGAACGGCATAGTAGTACGTATCATTCGTGAATTTTGGAACACGATATCAGTTTAGGCGAAATCGGAATAAGTTGAGAATTCGGTTAGGAGGGGGAAGGGAAAACTAGTTTATTCTTCTTTATCCGTCACTAGTGCATAATTGGCCTCAAGTAACACCCCAAAAGTGTTACTTAAAGGCCTAAAAGTGTTGCTTTAGACTATAGGTAACACTTTTATAAGTGAAACATCTGCCTGTGCTACCTATTCTCTAAGGTAACACTTTTTCATGCTAATGTATCAGTTTTTCAAGTGTTACTCAAAATTCTCTAATGTAACACTTTTTTTAACTAATGTAACATATTCGTAGTGCTACTCAAATTTTTTTATGTAACACTTTTTCCTCTATAGTATCATTTTCTACGTCATCTCTTGAACTATAGTAACACTTTATTAGATATTATGTATCATTCTACGTCAATATAGGTAACACTCGATTAGATATTGGGTACCACTTTTTTTATTAGCTTACTTTATAGTAACACTTATATTTCACACCACATGTCTTATTTATCATATTTTTTTAACTTAGTCTGCATATATAATGATAATAATACTAAAACTTGCAAATGCAATAAACTAAGGGAATATAGAATGATATTATAGATATAAATGAGTACAAATACTCCAAGGTCATTGTGAAAAATGAGTCAAATAAAGAGTAATATTCATAACTTGAAAACACACTATTGTGTTCTCAAAAGGAAAATAGTTTATCCAAGAATCCAGTCATATAGTATATAACTCTCCCTAAATAAACCTAAATCTCTAAAAAGTCATTTGTTTTTTTCTTCGTCTTCAAGTACAATGTCGTATCCATGCATGTTTCCAGAACATCATAAGTACTTGCTACTCTAATCCATTATCTTCACCATCCTGCAATAAAAACAAGGTAAAATAAAAAAATAATAAGATATAAGTATCTTCAGAGTCTTATGTGATAAAATGACTAATGATACACATCTTTTGTAAAACGAAAACAAGTATAACAAATTTATGAGGACAAGGGGATGTAAAAAACAAACCATATAAACATTAAAACAAACCAGAGATTGTTCTCTGAAGTTTATTTAATTGGCATATTTTGCTATCAGGCTTAGAGGATGAAAAAATGTGAAATATCAGTAGCTAGAATTCCCTATTTAATTGGCTTTGGAGCTGAAAATTCGTAAACTCAAAGAATGACCACAAATTTCATCTTTCTAGTTTGAAAGCATAACAAACCACTTTTTATAAGACATAACGTCCTCAACTTGTCCACTGACAAGTGATGACTAAGCGATTTACAAAATGAATACTACATTTTAAAGTATCTGAAAATCATATTTGTTTTGCTAATTTATAAGGAAGAGGTCAGGTGTTGTACCTAAATCCGAAAGGTTTGTTTATATCCCACTTTATACTATTTGGTTCTATACACTTGACTTATAAGGAAAATAAAGGCAAAAATGTTAATGACCATGAAACCAAGAATGATTGCACGCATCTGAGATCACAGATCTCCAGAATTTAAATTTCTAAGCTGAGTGTTGCATTCCTAAACAAATGACTACTTGAAAATCTAATCCTGCATCCAAGATGATAGTGATATGTTGCTAATCATATAAGCAATGTAAACACTGCCCTCATGTTTTGTTTTCCTTTTTCCTTCTCTATAGATAATAAAAGACTTCACAACATAGATAGGTCTATACCCAAAAAACAAAATGAAAGACACTTATCTCAGCAAGCATAAATTGTTATTGAAGTCAATGGTTCGAATATTTCGGCATAAGTATCACTAACTTGTACAAATGTTTGCGCCTTTTAAATTATCTTTGTTTAATATTCAGTGAAATTGCCTACTTTTCATCCATGCAAAAAAAACCGGTAAGACAGGTTTGATGATGCCCGCCAATACTACTCAATACTTACTCCGCTTCTTCAACGAGATTTGACCTCCTAAAATTTCAAAAAGAAAAATACATCTAAATATGAAATTTTAGTACTGAGCAGGAGGCTTATAAACTTAACAATTTTTCAGTCCTGATCGGCATCATTGCCAAAAAAACTAAGAACGGAAGGCTTAATGATTAAAATTAGCACACTAAAATCAACTTGGATATAGGATGATGGTTTATACCTGGTCAGAAATCCATCGTATCCTTTTGTTTAAAATCTTGAGCATATAGCTGTACAGATAGTTTCCATAGGTGTTGCTGTTGAGAGGTTGACGAGGACACTATAACAGAATAAAATACAGGTCATCCAACAGTTTTGTTATTGTATTAATGAACTACATCGTAATATATGAATAAGTTTTAGAATACAAATGAAAAACCTGTGGTTGCATCCACCCAAATTTTGGATTATTTTTCATTTTCCTGACATCCTTTCGAAGGAGAATGCTAAATTTTATAGTTCCATTCGTAATTATGACAAGAATAGATAATAAGAATGACAATAACACTAATTAGCAAAACAATGAAATATAAGAAAACTAATAAATGATCACTCTAATACATACTCATGTATCACCGTTTTAGCAAACTCAAAGATACTTTCTGCTCTGGCTGGATCCAACCAATACACTAATCCATTCCAAGACTAATGACTGCTAACATCCAATGCCGACTATACACAAATTAGAAGAGAAAATGACAGAGATGTAAACTACAACAACTGATATTTAACTTGCATTGAAGGAATTATCAAAAGCTCTAACATATCTCCAATACGACAACCCAACATCAAACCATAACAATAGTAATGATTAACAAAGATCGATGTAATTATTTGAATTAGTTCACCACAACTTAAACAACTGCACTTATTTTCATATCCATACTCGACAACAATCAGGTTACCAATAAACAACTAGAAAGTTCACCGCAATTTAACCGGAAAAATCCAACAATACAACAACTCAACCAACACCAATGATTCAACAACACAACAATCCAGTCAATATGCAATTGAAATTTATTCATCTGGAAATCTAAAGTCTCAAAATTGCAACTAGAACAAAACCCACTTTGTTTTAAAATTTATATAGCAACCTACCAAATATCAAAACTAAGTCAAATAAAAATCAAGACAGAGATAATTATACCTAAAGCGAATGGTCTTGGAATCGTTCCCACGTAGAGGCGTAGAAACAAAAGTAACGAGAATACCAAGCATTTCCGTATCCAGTAGAAAACCCCCATAATTCTTCATTTATATAGAAATCCATCCTACAAAATTTTAAAAAAAAAATCAAAATAATATGAATACCTAAATTTCAAAGACGAATTTGAAAAGTTTTACCACACAACCCAATGTACTCTTCCCAAACTCAATCGTTGAGCCCAGTTTTCACGAACCCACTAGCAAGGAATAAAGAGATGACCCAACTTTGCAATTCGACCAAACTCAAACAATCATTTCATAAATTCGAACAGAAATTGTCAATAAAGAAAAAGAGAGTGATGTGAAAAAAAATAGATAGAAAAGAAAAGAATAAAACCTTAATTGAGCAGATCGGTGGACGAAATTTGCTACTGGCTTGGTGATGGTGGAAATTTCATCGGTGTTTGCCGGTTGTACGGTGGTGACGGACCGATGGTAATTGGATGCCCTAAGTTTTAGTGTCTTCGCGAGGTAGAAGAAGAGGCAAATAGAGGACTTCTTTTTTTTTTCTTTTTTTTTTCTGGTAATTTTCTTCTAACGTTTTTTTCTTTTGCTATAGATATGAGATTGTAAATATTTTGGAAGTAAATGATGTTGTTTGCTTAAGGTTATATTCTTCTTCGTTTTTTTTTAAATTTGAAGTTATTATTATTTTTTAATTATCAATATGACTAATGTTTTTATTTCAAATTAATCAATAAAAAAGTGTTATTTTAAGTGTTAATAAAAAAGTGTTACTTTTAAGTGTTACCTAATAAAAAGTGTTACTTTTAAGTGTTACATAATACAAAAGTGTTACTTTTAAGTGTTACCTAATACAAAAATGCTACCTTAAGTGTTACAAAAAGATAATATGTTACAAAAGTGTTACGTATATATTTGAGAAACTTGCACTTTGGAAAGTGTTACTAGACTTGTGTTACCTTAGGTAACTTGTGTAGTAGTGCGTGCAAAGTATTAATCAAGGAGTACATGACTAGGTTAAGCTCGATCGGGCATGGAGATCCCCATTTATCATAAGGCACCTACCGTCGGATCAAAGGCAAGTGAATTCTTGCTCGAAAAATGCTAATATTATTGAAATGTTCGTATTAATGAATGTGCCATTGTTGATGAATGCCGACAGTTGTCTTTCTCTAAAATGTGTTATAAATGGGCCGATGTGTTGGGGATAAAACCTGTATGGTACCCGTATGGAAATTTGTTAGGGGATACGACCAGAAATGGGCACCTATGTTCCGGGGTATTCCCGTGTGGATACTTTCGTGACCCTTGGTTGCGACCTTGTGGTTTATGTGATAAAAAGAGAAAGACAACGTCGGTCGTGTGGGAATTATTTTCTGTTGGTTATGTGGCACTGTGTCGGGTAAAATTTGTGTATATCGTTGCTAATAATCGTTATTGGTATGCATTCTCGGACCTTGGTTACCTGGCATGAATTGTCGTGCCAGCTATATTTGTTGATCATGTGCAGGACATTCCTGAGGGGTCCGGTCAGACTTGAACAGTGTTGGAATAAACTCTTGCCGCTGCTTAAATTAAATTTGATCTTTAAAACCTCCGTTATGTAATAATATAACTTTGAATTATGTTTCTTCTTAAAACCTTTCGGCTCATGATATGTAACCGTGAACTTATTATTTTATTGTAATTTCTTTAAAATGACTATTTCCTAAACTAGTCTTGTGGGTCCCACACGGGATTCACGGCACTTTAATACCTCGGGAGATTTTGGGGGTGTTACAGAAAATGGTATTGGAGCATCGGCTCTTGGTTTAAATAAAACTTCTCCCAATTTTCAAAGTTATTCCAGTTCAACACCCCAAGCAACCGTAACTCCTCGTGGGAATGCAAAGTAAGTGATATGTGTGTTTTCTGTCTGGAAACTACATTTAATTGTAAACTGTGTGTGAAATTGGGTTTAGATTAATACTGTCAGTAATGGCACGCCGAGGAGCTAGGAGGGTGGTGAATGATGCTCAGGGTTCCGCTGTCAACCACGATGGGTACAGGAACACTGCCGAGACCCATCCTGCTGGGGACCAGCCACCACCAGTTAATTAAAACGATCAGGAGGCAGAACGCTAGAATAACAACCCGGGAGGCATGGACCCGGCTTTTGTTCAGGCCCTTGCCCAAGCTATCGCCATGAGTATTGCTCAGGTCAACCAGGTGGAACGAATACCGGTCATCAATGTGGAGGAAAATGCAGGAAGAGACCGATGGTTGGGAGAAATGCTGAAGGCTAGGCCTCCATTCTTTGACGGGGCAGGGGAGAAACATGTGGACGACAGGATTTCTGAAATGGAGACTGCTTTCGAGGTGATCGGATGCCCAGAGAACCGGAAGGTGCCGCTCGGTTAGTCAACTCTGTGACACTGCTGCCTGCTGGTGGAGGACTTACAGGCCAGAGGACCGAGTGGTCGGATGGACCGAATTTGCCCGACTACTGCGGAGCAAGTATTGTCCTAGATCATCACAAACAGCTCGCATGCGAGACTTTTTCAGTGCCGGATCACATAATATGCCAGTACCATAGATCATTCGGGCTTACCGAACCGAGCTAAGTTACATCTCGCAGATGGTTCCATAAGAAGATCAACGAATATGCCACCTTGCACAGAGGTTGCCGGAGGATGTACAATGCTATGCCACCGGATTCCACTGCACGACTCTGAGGGCGTACGAAGACGTGGTCACAACTTATGCTGGTACTGTTGTTAGTACCGACACCGGACATAACTCGAAGAAGAAAAAGGCATCGGCTCAATCAGGGAGCAACAACAAAACGAACTCGGGGCCCTCATCTTCTTTTAAGTCAGCGGTTTCGTACAAATAGAAGGGTGCATCTGATCGGCCTTACCGTAGGGACTGCTTCAATTATGGCGTGTCTGGACATACTAAGGATCGGTGCCACAAGACGGCTACCAATTGTTTCACTTGTGGAAAGAGCGGACACATGTCTCGTTACTGTTGGCGGGTCAATCCCACTCAGAACGCAGCTTCCCAACCAAGTCAACAAGGCTCTGTGCAATCCTCCAGGACGCCTGCCGTTTCCAACTATCGAGCTCCATCCTACCAGACTCAACCACCGCCACACGGTGCCGGACAAGGCCGTGGGCGCGGAGGTGGAACTTCATCCTTTTTGGATTCAGTGCCGTCCCGTGTATTTGAGCTGAGGGCTACGGATGGTCAGTCCGCGCCAGCTATATCAGGTACACTTCTTGTTAACTCTCAGCCAGTGCATGTAATATTTGATACAGGAGCCACACATTCGTTTATATCTGTGGAATGTGTTGAACGTTTAAATCTTGCTTGTGTGCCTTGTGAATCCTTTACTGTTAAACTACCCGAGGGTAGTAGAATAAGCGACGATCTAAAGGTTTGAGACTGTCAGATCTGCATCAATGATCATAGTTGGACCGCTAATCTTATGGTATTCCCGCTTCAGAATGAAGATATCATATTAGGTATGGACTGGATGCCATTGCACAGGACGGTCTTGGATA
This sequence comes from Orobanche coerulescens, assembly GCA_033398695.1. Lineage (NCBI taxonomy): Eukaryota > Viridiplantae > Streptophyta > Magnoliopsida > Lamiales > Orobanchaceae > Orobanche > Orobanche coerulescens. The sequence goes on along the minus strand of CM065819.1, from coordinate 46,831,656 downwards.
CCTACCACTTGACTATTTCTATCACGACTCATGAGGGTACTATTGTGCGGCGATTTATACGCCTCAAAGGCGATCGGCATAATGATCGGATGCCAACCGAAGAAGACAGATGCTGGTCAAGTGCCTAGCGGTCGACGTCCAAGGCGATCGTCTATTGGCACCTGGCGATCGCCTCTAGTATCCGACTAGGGACGACCGTCCCATGCCACGTGTAAGTCCGGGCATACGCAAGTGCGAAGACCGAATCTCGGGATGAAGGCCCACGTGCGAGATCCGAAAAAGGCGCGGCAAACAGTGTACTCCGGCCCATCGGTATCGGTGACAAGGACGGCCTCACCTACCGACAGACCCGCCGAAAGGTCCTAGGTGGGACCTCCCAAGACAGCGACGTGAGGCACATGTCGCCTCCTCATTGGTTCGCGCATCCGTCTGCCAAGCTGCAGCTACGGACTTTTGGGAAACAGTCCCACCTGCTGGGAGGATCGCCCGCCTTATTTAAGGCATGAACGGCCATCGCCCGTGTGGGACAGGGACATCCCAGCAACCTCTTCTCCTATAAATAGGAGGCCTCCAATATTGGCAAAAAGGAAGTTAGAACGTAAACACGATTACACACAGCAAACAATACAGAGAACATCTCATCTTTGTAATAAGAACTCACAGAGCATCAACTCTGGTTCTTCCGGCAATCTTCAGCACTCAAGAGCTAAGATAACTATGGTCTCTACACTCATTGTAATTGTACTGTAACATTAATGTTTGTACCCCCAAGTATTCTTATTAATAATATCTCACGAGAGCATTCAAGCCCGGGACTAACAACCCCGGCAAATCTTATGTTATTTACTTCCCCACGGACGTGCTCTCGCATTTTGTTTGTTACTCATCCATTCCACCATATCATCTCTGGATAATATTTTGGGTAACAACAATTGGCGCTAGAAGAAGGGCTTGAACCTTCGTTTTCATTCCGACCGTTTCGAAGAACACTCATTGTTCTCCGGGGCATATACTTGAAGAAACACTCACTGTTCTTCAAAGAAAAACCTTCAGAATAATGGCGTCTGCCACCACAGCGAAGAGAGCCACTCTCCGATCTGTCGGACGTCATATTCTGGCTCAATCCGAGCCCAGACTACGGCAGAGGGTAGCCACGGTGACGCGAGACTCTCGATCCCGCCCCTGATGGACAGCCCCAGCCTCTCGCTCGACCAGTTCCAAACTGCGGAACAGATCGAGGAGGCTATGGCCATCCTAAGGGAGCGACGGAGAGCATGCGCAGCGCCCGCTATAACCCCCTCGGCCATCCGCCGCGCGGGCAAATGGAAGCTCAAGGTGTTACTGGTCGAGCGATCGTCAGAAAGCCCCTATTCACGAGACAAGGCTCTCGCGAGGCGGCATGGTTCCGCCTTCATCCGGCTAGGAAGCGACCTATCATGGCGACCGGGGCATTCTGACCCCAACCACGAGACGACGGAATCCGAGTCCGTCACCAGAAGTTCGGCATATCCCACTCCGAACCAAATACAGGTCAGCCAGTTGGCCCCCATCCACCGAAGAGTCGAGCCACGCGGCAAGGACATCATCGACAGAAGAGCCAGGGGATCAGTACTTTATCGCCTCGGCTCCCGCTCTGAGCGCCTAGCCGCGAGCAACCAGGCCACGACGAGATGAAAGCGCTCATGGAAACTGGGGCAGGCACCAGTAGAAAGATCATCAGACCGAGTGAGCCACTCGCGGTCCACATCGAGATTGCCCCCGTGCAACCAAGGATCGCACCTCCTCAAACACCTTTGTATGAGTGGAGATCGGACCCCGAGACCCACTTGAGCAAGTTCCGGATCTACATGACCGGGTGTGGGGCATCAGATGCGACCAGGTGCCGAATAGTCACGTTAACATTGGGCGAACTGGCCCATAGGTGGTACGTCTCTCTGCCACCGCGATGAATCAATTCCTTTGAGAAACTGGCGAGTGACTTCACGTCATACTTCACCGCCAAGGTCGCCAGACCAGAAGGCCCCCACCGCATGATGAAAATCAGGCAGGGGGAAGACGAGTCCGACGCAGATTACATCGACCGGGTGGATGAAATAGTCCTCACCGGTGAGCCCATAAGCGACAAGCTCGCCCTCTACTCGGTCTTGGGGGGATTCTATGGTCATTCACCCATGTTTAGGCACCTCACGAAGGACATCTCTCCAACCTACGCGATCTTCCGCATCAAGGCTGCCGATTTTTTGGCCAGGCAAAGGCTCCTCACCCTTTGCCTAGGTGAGGAGACGCCGCCTTCCAACCAAAAGATGGCGATCGCCAAATCCAACAAGGCGGTCGCCAAGCCACCCGGTGATTTAAAGGCCTTCGAGGAGGTGGAAGCACATCTCCTCCACAAGTTGAATCGAACTCTGGCTCATATTTTTTACGCCATCAAGGGGCGAGAACCGCTAAGCAAGCCAAAGGCGATAAGGGACAATGGTCATCTGGACCACAATAAATACTGTGCTTACCATAAGAGTCTCGATCACAGCACCAACCAATGCCGCGACCTCCTCAGACAACTCTGGAGATTGTTTGAGGAGGGCAAGCTGGACAGTTTATTGGCTTAGTCGGAGCCCCGTCAATCTCCCAAACAGGTCGCCAGAGTCGAACGCGATAGGCCGAAAGACTCATACGAGTCGACCCACTGATTAACCTTGGCGGCCAGATCTATATGCTTCAATCAAGTGGTGGGAACTTCGGAAGTCTTTCCCTAACTCCCCCACGTCAAACCAAAGGCTACTGCCTGAGCAACGCCTCGAAAAAGAAGATGACTCGCTCGCCCTCTAAAGTTCGTCATCTAACATGATGGACCTAGGCATGCGATCTCCTCCCCAGCACAACGTATACCGTCGAGGATCACCATCTAATATGACGGTCTGAGGTAGAAAAGTGCTGACATAGTTGTGGAGGACGATGGAACCGTTCTCTATGACCGTGCAAGGTTCCTTTGGGCAGTGATCGCTCACCTTTCGTTTAAATACGAGGCGGGCGTAGCCAAAGGGCACTCCAAAACAGATATGTGGGCACGTTCGCCCGCCCTCAAAGGTCCATCACCTAACATGGTGGATCCGGACAAAGCGACACGTCCCTCCCCCGTCACAACATATACCGTCGAGAATCGACATCTAACATGACGGTTCGAGGTAGAAAAGTGCTAACAAGACGTGGTCGTGGAGTCGATTAATCTGACGATGCCCCATGCAAGGACTCCTCCAGACCGAGACCGCCCGCCCTTCATTTAAATACGAGGCGGGCGCAGCCTACAGAGGACCCTCATAATTAAGTGAGTCGCGAGAATATGGCCATCAGACGGAATGTCGCTCGCGCACAAGACATGGTCGTGGAGGTCGGTTCCATCGAACTCTGTGATTGTGCATGGTTCCTCTAGGCCGGGATGGTCGACCTTCCTCGAGGAATCTGCAAAATTGAAGACCGCTCACTAAACGATTTATTTTCGTCCCCTTACTTTCACTAAGTAAACAAAAACAAGGTGGAAGGGCGGAGCTATGTATATCACGATCGTCTCTACTCAAATACACGTACGAAGATCGGCATTGTTCAGATGTATATGCAGCGATCGACTTTATTCTAAAGTTATCAATATGAGTTTATCAATTCACTTGGAGTTGCACACACAACAATCGTTCCTTAAACACTTATACAAAATCATGCAAGAAAGAAATCAGAGAAGCGAAGGTGATCGGTATAATGATCAGATGCCAACCGAAGAAGACAGATGCTGGTCAAGTGCCTAGCGGTCGACGTCCAAGGCGATCGTCTATTGGAACCTGGCGATCGCTTCTAGTATCCGACTGGGGACGACCGTCCCATGCCACGTGTAAGTCCAACATCCGCCAAAGTCTGCGAAGACTGAATCTCGGGATGAAGGCCCACGTACAGATCTGCAAAAGGCGCCGCAAGAACAGGTTGTACTCCAGCCCATCAGCAGCTGTCAGTGACAAGGACGGCCTCACCTACTGACAGACCCGCCGAAAGATCCTAGGTGGGACCTCCCAAGACAGCGACGTGAGGCACATGTCGCCTCCTCATTGGTTCGCGCATCCGGCTGCCAAGCTGCAGCTGCGGACTTTAGGGAAACAGTCCCACGTGCTGGGACGATCGCCCGCCTTATTTAATGCAGGAAAGGCGATCGCCCGTGTGGGACAGGGACATCCCAACAACCTCTTGTCCTATAAATAGGAGGCCTCCAGCATTGACAAAAAGGACGTTACACCGTAAACACGATTACATACAGCAAACAATACAGAGAACATCTCATCTTTGTAATAAGAACTCACCGAGCATCAACTTTGGTTCTTCCGACAATCTTCAGCACTCAAGAGCTAAGATAACTAGGGTCTCTATACTCATTGTAATTGTAGTCTAACATTAATATTTGTACTCCCAAGTATTCGTATTAATAATATCTCGCGAGAGCATTCAAGCCCGGGACTAACAACCCAGGCAAATCTTGTGTTATTTACTTCCCCACGGATGTGCTCTCACATTTTGTTTGTTACTCGTCCATTCCAGCATATCATCTCCGGATAATATTTTGGGTAACAATAGGTACCACACTGTTATCAGAGGACGAGAACACTTCAGTACGAAATGATCTCTCAGCCTTCTCGCATCGAAAGTCTCCTACGACTCTCGAAGAGAGTACTATTGGTGTTATATTCTTCAGGAGGATACTCCACAACTTACGATCGCAATCATTCCGATAGTAAATGAATTCCCAGACCTCTTTCCCGATGAACTACCGGGGCTGCCACTATACCAAGAAGTTGACCTCTCCATTGAACTCGAGCCGGGGACGAGACCTATTTCCAAAGCTCCTTACATGATGGCACCAGCCGAGATGAAAGAATTAAAGATACAGCTCGAAGATCTGCTGGAGAAAGGATTGATCCACCCGAGCACCTCACCGTGGGGCGCGCCGGTACTTTTTGTTAAAAAGAAAGACAACTCTCTACACTTGTGCATTGACTACAAGGAGCTAAATAAGGTTACTATCAAGAATCGTTGTCCACTACCAAGAATTGATGACCTCTTAGATCAATTACAAGGGGCAGTTGTGTTTTCAAAGATCGATCTACGGTCCGGATATCACCAATTGAGGATTCAGGAGGAAGATATACCCAAGACTGCATTTCGATTGAGGTATGGACATTACGAGTATATCATGGTATCATTCGGGTTGACTAATACCCCAGACATTTTCATGGAACTGATGAACAGGATTTTAATCGATTTCCTCGATAAGTGCATCGTGGTTTTTATTGACGACATCCTGATCTATTCTCGAAGCCGACAGGAACACGAGGAACATTTGAGGCAAGTGCTGAGCATGTTGAGGCAACACCAACTTTACGCGAAACTTTCCAAGTGCGAATTCTGGATGCCGGAGGTAATTTTTCTCAGACATGTTGTCTCGGCAGAAGGCGTCAAGGTCGATCCATAAAAAATCGAGACGATAATGAGTTGGGAACCGCCGAAGAACGTCAAGGAGGTAAGGAGTTTTCTAGGATTGGCAGGCTACTATCGAAGATTCGTCGAGGCTTTTTCCTGTATCGCTCGACCCTTAACAAATCTACTAAGGAAAAGCACCAAGTTTGTATGGACTGCGGACTGTCAGAAGAGCTTTGATGAGCTCAAGAGGAGACTGACCACTGCTCCAGTGTTAGTGCTACCACAGGGAACGGAAGGATTTATTATATACACGGATGCATCTAAACATGGGCTGGGATGTGTCTTTATGTAGAACGACAGAGTTATAGCATACGCATCCCGACAGGTGAGGCCGTACGAAACGAATTACCCGACGCATGACTTGGAGTTAGCCGCAGTGGTGCACGCCCTCAAAATTTGGAGGCACTATCTTTATGGAGTTACTTGCAATATTTTCACGGATCATAAGAGTTTGAAGTATATCTTCACTCAGAGGGAATTAAACATGAGACAGAGGTGCTGGTTGGAGCTAATCAAGGATGGAAATCTCCTATCATTCCGGGAAAGCCAATGTGATAGTTGATGCTCTTAGTCGGAAAACTGCACAAGAAGTGATGGTGTCCAGCATAATAATTCAGCCCGAACTGCAGCAAGATATCAGGAGAAGCAGTACCGAAGTATGGATACAACATAGGCAAGGACAATTGTGCTCAATCAATATACATTCGTCCTTACTTGACGAGATACGCCTAGTACAGATGTAGGATCCCGAATTACGTGCGATTGGTGCAAGAATCAAGGGAGGAGATGTTTCCGACTATAAGATCTAGGGTGACTTGGTGAGGTTCAAGAACGGGATCTGTATTCCGCCGAATGACGGGCTGAAGCAAACTATACTAAAGGAGGTGCACTCCACTCCCTATTCTATTCATCCTGGAGCGAGCAAAATGTACAAAGATTTGCGACAGGGTTTATGGTGGAAAAATATGAAATGGGAAGTTGCTAGGTTCGTCGCCCGATGTATGATGTGCCAAAAAGTGAAGATTGAACACCGCAGACCAGCCGGAATCATGCAACCCCTACCCACCCCAGAGTGGAAATGGGAGAGCATATCAATGGATTTTGTCACTAAGCTACCAACGACAGTGGGGGGAAAGGATACAATTTGGGTTATCGTTGATCGATTAATGAAATCGGCACATTTCATTCCTATTCAAGAAACAATCGGAATAGAGAAGTTAGCCATTATTTTCATTAGGGAGATCGTGAGACTATACGGCATTCCCTCATCCATCATTTCGGATAGGGACAACAAATACGTGTCCCATTTTTGGAAAGCCGTCCATAAAGCTATGGGGACCCAAATACATTTTAGCACGGCTTACCACCCTCAGATGGATGGATAGACCGAACGTACGATCCAAATCTTGGAAGATATTTTGAGGGCATGTGTACTCGATTGGGGTAAGGATTGGTCTAGGCATCTGGGATTGGTGGAGTTTTCGTACAACAACAGCTGCCATGCAAGCATCGGCATGGCACCCTTTGAAGCCCTATATGGGCGAAGATGCAAGTCGCTGTTATGCTGGATGATGCTTATGACACCGCGGTTACCGAGTTAGATCTGATCCAGGAGTCCATTAAGAAGATCTCTATCATTCGAAAGCACATGCTAGCATCACAGAGCCGGCAGAAATCTTATGCCAAAAACTGACAGCGACCGTAAGAATTTGCAGTCGGGGATCATGTTTGGATCAAAGTATCACCTATGCGGGGTGTCCGGTGTTTCGGCCAAAAGGGCAAGTTAAGCCCAAGGTTTATAGGCCCGTTTGAGATATTGGACCGGGTAGGGAAGCTTGCGTATCGATTAGCTCTGCCGCCGCATCTGGATGGAGTGCACAACGTCTTTCATGTCTCCCAGTTAAGGAAGTATGTCTATGATCCGAGTCACAAGCTCAATTTCGAAGAAGTGGAAATTTCCGATGATGCTACCTTTAGAGAGGTACCGATCGCCATCTTGGATCGGTGTACGAGGATATTACGAAATAAATCCATACCCCTCGTAAAGGTTCAGTGGTCGCACCACGGTATGGAGGAAGTAACTTGGGAGACCGAGTCGAGCATGAGGGAGAGTCATCCCGAGTTATTTTCTTAGTTTCGGGACGAAACTATTTTAAGGGGGGTGATATGTAATACCACCGGTAGTTCATGCTTGATTACCTTGTACTGTGTGATTCCTTATAGTGTGATATTGCCATTTCTATTATGTGATTTCATTAAATGTTATATCGATACAATTGTGTGATGTGGATGAAATGGAGGTGACGCACCGTGACGCCGTTGAACAATCGTCGGTGCGAATATGACGGTGGCCAATGTCTTGTTCCCCGATAAATTGTTGACGAGTGGAAAGGATGGTCACTCCGAAATGGTTCAAATGTGAATATATGACTAAGGAACTGAATGTCTAATGCACACTATAGAACATGCATAATGTATGCTAAAACTGATACATTATGTACGTTAACGTGACATGGTTACGTACGTAATGGTTGAGTTGGTCTTCCGACCAGAATCTTCCTTTTGACGCGGATTGGGTTACTTTCGGCAGGGTAGAGGACAAATGAGTCAACCCCTTATAGCGTACGCTATTCGCCAAGTTTAGCGTATGCTACGGTCAGGTGTCTTACGTACGCTATCGCAGCTTACGTACGTAACAGATGAGTGCAATTCAGTCAGTAGCCTCTGGACGACCTTTACGTACACTAACAGTAGAACATTACGCACGTAATGAGCTTTACGTACGTAAATCATGGGACTTTAACGTACATTAATAAGATTGAGTGCTATAAAATAACACACCCTCCTTCATTTCCCCTGACCTAAAATCTGAAGTGAAGCCTTCTTGAAGCACTTCCATAGCCTTATACTTGATTCTTGGCCTCTCATACACTTGAATTAACATAGATGAGGTGATTTCGTAAGCTCTGGTGAAGATTATCCAAGTCGTTCGATCCATTCTTCATTACTCCTCGTGGCTCTTATTGATTGTCATCCATATTCATTGTTCTTCATCTATTAAGGTAAGTCTATCCATCCTAGAAGTAATCTACTAAATGTTGTTGATTATACTTGTTAGATTATGGGTACTTGGGTAGATTTTGCTAACTATTGTAGATAATCTAATCAAACGAACTTGTAGTAATCATGACTATCATTGTTCGTATATTTCATTTTCGTGCAACTCTTTGTATAAATCACATTCGAAATTTTCATCTCAGTTGACATTGGAATTTTAAAACTTGACGAACCAATTGTAGGAGATTTTTGTAGGAATCCGTCACCGTTTGATAAACTAGTCGTAACCCACTATTGTCATAGAATTATGGATGTTAAAATAACAAGGGGAATCAATCCGATGGTATTATTGTCATTAAGAATCAAACACTAAGATGACTACATATATGGTAACCCACCGATTAAAGTAATCGGAGTTAAAATTTGATTAGAAGTAAGGGATTCGACTATGCTATGGTTGTTTGTTGCTAGCCGAATGATGATTGGGATAATCTTGTCGAGCAAATCATTATAGCTAAACGTTATTCATAGAGTTGAATGGCATAGTAGTACGTATCATTCGTGAATTTAGGAACACGATATTAGTTTAGGCGGAATCGGAATAAGTTGAGAATTCGGTTAGGAGGGGGAAGGGAAAACTAGTTTATTCTTCTTTATCCGTGCGAAGTATTAATCAAGGAGTACGTGGCTAGGTTAAGCTCGATTGGGCGTGGAGATCCCCAGTTATCATAAGGCACCTACTGTTGGATCAAAGGCAAGTGAAATCTTGCTCGAGAAATGCTAATATTATTGAAATGTTCGTATTAATGAATGTGCCATTGTTGATGAATGCCGACGGTTGCCTTTCTCTAAAATGTGTTATAATTGGGCCGATGCGTTGGGGATAAAACTTGTATGGTACCCGTATGAAAATGTGTTAGGGGATAAGACCCGAATTGGGCACCTATGTTCCGAGGTATTCCCGTGTGGATACTTTCGTGACCCTTGGTTGCGACCTTGGGGTTTAGGTGATAAAAATGGAAAGACAACGTCGGTCATGTGGGAAATATTTTCTATTGGTTATGTGGCACTGTGTCAGGTAAAATTTGTGTATATCGTTGCTAATAATCGTTATTGGTATGCATTCTATGACCTTGGTTACCTGGCATGAATTGTCATGCCAGGTAGATTTGTTGATCATGTGCAGGACATTCCTGAGGGGTCCGGTCAGACTTGAACGGTGTTGGAATAAACTCCTGCCGCTGCTTAAATTAAATTTGATCTTTAAAACCTCTGTTATGTAATAATCGAACTTTGAATTATGTTTCTTCTTAAAACCTTTCGGCTCATGATATGTAACCGTGAACTTATTGTTTTATTGCGATTTCTTTTAAATTTCTATTTCCTGAACTAGCCTTGTGGGTCCCACACGGGATTCATGGCACTGTAATACCTCGGGAGATTTTGGGGGTGTTACAAGTATCGTGGGGCGACCATCATCTTCGTGCGACCTGTGGATGTAAGTCTCCCTTCTTTGTGTTGTGCCTCGTGTGACACGAGCTACTTGTATGATTATTTGTTATGTGATGGAATCTTTAGATAGATTTTTGGGTTTCGTGATATGTGTTTATTTGACTATCACATTTTGTTTATGTGAGGAGTGGTGTCGCTGCTAATGATTTCGAAATGATTTGCTCATTTTGCAAGTGTTCTCGTGAAACCTTTGCGCTTAATATGGAATAGAAATGTATATGTGTTTGATTTTCTCACTCCGGGAGGGTTCGATGAGGCCTCGAGGGAATCTATGACTTCACTCTGGATTCACGAGCTTGATTCGCTAACTAGTTCGGGAGGGTCCTCAGAGGCCTCGAATGGGATTAGTGGTTTCGCCCCGATCCTAGGCGGTTTTCAACCGTAGTTGAATTTGTTTTGAATTTGAACGATTTGTTTTCCGGAAGAGACATGTCTTGTTTTGAAGTTGAATGATTTGATACATGTACTATGAGTTGTGTAAATGAATGTCGATACGTGTGAGTTTTGGGCATTCTGGCCTATTGGATTTTTGAAAATCTTGAGTATCTTAAAGAATAAACTTCGAGGCGTATTTTTTTTATGGATTCTACTTTTAAGGCACCTACTAGCGCAACTACATGTTTCAAAATTTTTCTACTTTGAGGACCAAAATATTTTGAGATATTCTCAGTAATTTAGAAATGCATTTGCTTAGACCTGAAGGTCGAATATTTATGAAAGTTTTTAATTAAAAGAAAGATGTCCTCATATTTACCAAATGTAAAATGATTTTTCAAAGTCTCGAAAATGATGTTTGTAATACTTTTTTTTTTCCGAAATGTGATACTTAAGTTCAACTGGTGTTTCCAAATTTTTGCAAAGTGTGGTTTCGCTTTTAAAACCTATCATTCCTGTTTGCGGTGAGGTAATGTGTGCATGATGTTAGCATTGTCATTAGGGCATTATCCCCCTAGTTGTGATTGAATTGGTGGTGTGAGCGTTGAGTCGTTCGCCACGCATTCGTTGTGTTATAACCCTCTGTGAGAGTTGTGATGTTGGTACTAAATATTTGTCGCTTCGTGGTGATTTGTGTGTTATCACACCTGTGCTAGCTGTTGGATCTTGGGTTTATATGATTGTGTACATCTGTGATTGCTTCATGATGTGTTGTAATTGTGTGCTGGTTATCGTTCGGGCAGTGGAAATTGCCGAACAATGCCGTCGTAACTGTGATTTTCATATGTGTGTTTCCATACGATGGTAATCGTTGATGTGTTATGTGTTATGATTTTCTGTGGTGCTGATTGGTTACTTATTTAGTATGCCGAGGGGTAGAGGTCGTGGTCGTGGTGACTAGGCACGTGATCAGGATCATGCTGCCGGGGATGGTTTTGGTATCGGCATTGCTACTATTTTGCAGCAGCTAGCTGCACAGATGACTCAATTGACCCAAGCAGTTCAGTGTAATACAGATGTGACCTATAACATTGGTGAAAATCAGTGGCTCCGAGAAGTGGTTCATATGAATCCCCCTCGTTTTGCTGGTGCCGCAGATGTATTAGGTTGGGATGGTTGGCTTTTCCAGTAGGAAAAGATATTTGAGGTAGTTGATTGTCCAGAAGAACGTAAGGTGCCGGTCGATCAGTATCTTCTCGACAAGGATGCCGCTAATTGGTGGGAGGTTGTTAAGCCTCGAGATTGTGTTGTCACATGGACAGAGTTCCAAAGATTCATGAGAGATGAGTTTTGTCCGGAACCGATCAGAAATTAGAGGATTAATGAATTCTTTTCGGCGAAACCGCAAGATGTACCGCTGTCTCAAGCTATTATTGATTTTAGCAAACAGCTCAACTATGTGCAGGACCAGGTAAGGACAGAGGAAGATAAGATCTGTCATTTTAGTAGGCGAATAAAGCCTGAGATTCGTCAGTACATGGCGGGTCTCACTTGTACTTCGTTGAGAGAGTATCAGAATAGAGCATTAGCCTACGAGCTATCCGTATCATCGACTGAGCATATGTCAGAGTCGAAGAAACAGAAAACTGTTGGCAACTTTTCAGGAAATCGGGGGAGTGGCCCCCCTGAGGCTGGGACTTCGTGTCATCATCCCAAGAAGGTTCCTCGGTCGAGTGATCAGAGGAGTAATACCCCTGCAGTGAGTAATGTGAGAAGCTCGAAGACGTGTTATAACTGTAGTCGAGTGGGCCATACCGCGAAGAATTGTCGTTCACCATTAGTCAACTATTTCGAGTATGGCCAGGTAGGTCACCGAGCTGTGCATTGCGAGATGGTAGCTGAGAGGTTAGGGGATCGAGTTTGCATCTCTGCTCCGGAGAGTGTGGTTTTCAGGAATTTCGGTGTGGTCATAGTTCTTCATGGTTACCTTTGCGGATCGTTGTGCATTTAATTTCTAGTCTCGACTGTGCCTGTTTTCTTGTAATAAGTGTCTTTTGTTTCTTGATTGTTCGGATAATTGATTTGATTGTGCTATCTATTTGGTGATACTTGACACTTGTTGGTTTTATTATGTCTCTGCTTGTGACATTGTGATATTTGTCGTTGAGCGTGAATTCACACCGTATGTTTCTTTGCGTTTCTTGTAACGTTTCGCCAATGGGCGTAAGTTGCGCGGTTCTTGTGTATCTCGTTGAGATGTTCCTGGTGAGGTATTGCTTCTCCCTACTTGTTTTAAGTTTGGGACAAAACTTCTTTTAAGGAGGGTAGTATGTAATATCTGTGATTTTGATTTTCGATAAATTTCTTTCTTGGCGAGTCTGCTTTTAGCGGCTCGCTTGTGACCGTTCGTCATTCCGAGAATGATTAATTCTGCACTCTTTGACATCCGAGTTTGTTTCGGTGTTGTTTTGTTGAGTTCCGTGCTTCTTAGTGACTTTTCTGCACTTGAGTTCGATTCTTGCGAATCTTGTTCTAACGGTCATTTCGAGTCCCGTAAGTCCGTTTAACCCGATAGACGTGTGGTGAACTTGATTTGGTTATTCGATCACGTATCGTGATTTTCGGGCGTTTTGGGCTATTTTGTAATTTCCCAAAGTTGTGGGTATCCGCCTGCGTATTTGTTGTTTCCACTCTTTTCTTGATCGCGTGAGAATTTGATCAGAGCTCAAGCTCTTAGTATGATCATATTCTGGAGCTTTCCGTGCGTATTTTGAACTTGAAGATTCGGTCGGAGAAATCCCTCGTCGTACCCATTTTTGAGAGTGCTATTGCTATCATTCTGAGTCGTTAGCGCACGCTATATATGAGTGGATAGCGCGCACTAAGTTGCTATAGTTAGCGCACGCTACGGGTATGGTAGCGCACGATAACTGGTAGTTCGAGGCAGTCCAGAAGCTACTAGACTGGTTCTGGGGGTCTCGTTAGCGCACGCTAACTTTTTTGGTTAGCGCACGCTAACTGTACATGTTGGCAGAACATTTGTTTTGATGCTTCGATAGCGCACGCTAATCAGTGAAGGTTAGCGCACGCTAAGCTTTCCATATATATACCGGACGGCGATCGTTTTCACCATTTTCCAGTTCATTTCTTCTCCTCTCCGCGGGTTTGAGACAAGGGCGACTAGGGTTCAAAATTCTAGCTGATTTTGTTCCATCCAAATGTGTTTTGGAGTATCCTAGGTGATTATAACATCATCTAATCCATCCTAGGTGATTATAATATCATCTAATCTATTGTGCTTCGTCGGATCAAGGTATTATTCTTGATTTTCTAGAGTTGACTTTTTCGGAATTTTGTTCTTGATTTCGTATTTCACCCGATTTTGATGAATCGATTGTTGTTAAATGATGTTGTTAAACATATCCTATGGATTTTATATCCATATTTCGGTTTGGAATTCTGTTTTCATGTTTTGTCGGGTCAATTAGTTGCTCTTGGCCATTTTGGGGGAAACCCTTGAACTTTCGTCGTTCGTTCCTTTAATTCAGCGGCTTTAGGTCATGCTATGGTATTCGTTTTCATTGTTGTTATTGTCATTCATAGTTTATTGTCACGGGTTGGCGTTCGGTGGAGTCGGCGGGTTCATAGTCGATTCGTGCCATCCTAGTATGGTCGATTCTCCGCGTTTGTTTATTCGAGGCAAGTACCTTGTTCATACATTTCTTGTTTTGTGGATATGATGATCAGTGATCATCTAAATGTGTTTGTTTGGTTGTTTGAAATGAACTTTCAAAGGATCCGGTTTAGCCTCGTTAAAGGCTCTCTTTCAAAACTCGTGTGTATTTTGTGATTGGTGTGTTTTGTAAATGATTATGCGAATCTTATGGATATGTTTGGTGTTGATGTTGCGCTCGATAATGCGTGTGTACATATATTGCCTCATTTCGGTGCATTGGGGTTTGATGTTTTGCATCGTGCTAAGTGTTTGTTGTCTCTGGGCAAACTGTTTGGATATCATTGGTGTACTATGTTATGTGTGTGAATGTGTGGATATGGGCGGGGTCTACGGTAACACGTGGCATGCGATCATGTGGTCAGGATGCAACAAGCGATTGATCCAACCGTGAGAGCCTAAGAAAAACTACGGTGACACATGGCTTGTGATCATGTGGTCAGGAGACAACAAGTGATTGATCCAACCATGAGATGACGTGGAAAGTGATCACGGTGGTATAAGAAGATGACGTGGTATATGTTCACGGTGTTATGTATATGATTTTGGATGTGTTTTGCCATCTCGAGTACCTTGTGTGTGTTACCGAGATTTCGTATCTTGGGTGGTTATGTTTTGTTGCCTTTATGTCCGTCGAGGACACGTGACGTGGGTTTTGAACCCTGTGAATTGTTGTTGGTTTTTGTTCGAGAAAGCAAACCTTTGGGTTGTGACCCCTATTAATTTTGGTAAGAGAAGGATTCGATAATCCTAAATTGTTCTCCGTTAAAACTTCCGAAGGCATTTTATACCAATTTATAAACTATTCTTGTGATTTATGATCTTTCGAATTTGGAAAGTTTTACTCAAACCTTTGACTCGGGAAGTACTCTTTGTTATGTTTGAATCTTTGAGGATTCCTGGTTATTATTATTCTTGGAATATGATTTGTATGACTCGTATTTTGCACTTTGTACTTGCACTAGCAAAATAGTGGAATTTTGCTAACCCCTGAGTAATCGGGGGGTGGATGTCTGTTTTGCATTCGGGTTTTGGGGAGCATAACATAGGGTTTACATCAAGGATGATGAAAGATGATCGATACTAATCACATGAGAACCCGTACGATGTAGTATTGGTTTGGTTGTACTTTATTTCCACTACGGCTTTTGTTCCCGTTATGCGGGAGTGTGTTGCATTTTGACCCCTGTGTGGGAATGGATTGAGATTGAGTTGTATGTAAATTGAAAGACCCAAACAGTCTATTGAGTCTTTTTAGCCTTAAGGGCGATGTTGAGATATTTGATATTATTTACCAGCCTGGTAAATCCTTGAGGAAAGGGTCTACGGCGTGTAATATTCCTGAGTGGATTGGGGGTGTTACATATATAATTAATTTTATGATTATTTCTTTTAATTCCGCTCAAGTTACTCTGAACAATTAACTTTATTTTTAGAAATTATTTTCCGCTGCTGGATTTTGCCGTATTGGAAATTTGTAATCCTTTTAAGTTCCGCAAATATTTTAAAAAATATATGTTTGGTAACGACTTGAAATTTCTACAAGTTTCTTATGTTTTAAAAATATTCCAAAAATTCCATTAGGAAAATCGGGTCGTTACAATATGGTATCAGAGAAAAATACGACCTACTTTACTGGTACACCGGAAGATTTTTGTAAAGTTATAAAATATTTTTTTTCTTTCAAGGGATATCATATGTTCGACTTCCGCTACTTCGTTACTCCATTCCAAGGTAATCAGCTTGAAATCATGTTTATATCATACATACAATTAGACTACATCCAATCATATCTAAGTTCATATCATTTGGCATAGGAGCCAAAGTCCAACCCTACGTTCCACCTTACTATATTTTCTAACACTTCATCACCTTTCTTTCATACCAACGAAACAACTTCATAACATCATGTCGGATATCGGAGGATCATCTCATTCATCTCCAAAGTCTGATATGAAGTTGATGATGAAACAACTTGAACAAATGATTGATGCAAAGATGGAAACATTTCATCAAAAATAAAAACCACAAGTACGATCACCAATTCTTCCTCGAAGACTTCCGAACGTGCAAATAGAGGTTCATCGAACACTACATGTGCTAATATTATTGAAATGTTCGTATTAATGAATGTGCCATTGTTGATGAATGCCGACGGTTGCCTTTCTCTAAAATGTGTTATAATTGGGCCGATGCGTTGGGGATAAAACTTGTATGGTACCCGTATGAAAATGTGTTAGGGGATAAGACCCGAATTGGGCACCTATGTTCCGAGGTATTCTCGTGTGGATACTTTCGTGACCCTTGGTTGCGACCTTGGGTTTTAGGTGATAAAAATGGAAAGACAACGTCGGTCATGTGGGAAATATTTTCTATTGGTTATGTGGCACTGTGTCAGGTAAAATTTGTGTATATCGTTGCTAATAATCGTTATTGGTATGCATTCTATGACCTTGGTTACCTGGCATGAATTGTCGTGCCAGGTAGATTTGTTGATCATGTGCAGGACATTCCTGAGGGGTCCGGTCAGACTTGAACGGTGTTGGAATAAACTCCTGCCGCTGCTTAAATTAAATTTGATCTTTAAAACCTCTGTTATGTAATAATCGAACTTTGAATTATGTTTCTTCTTAAAACCTTTCGGCTCATGATATGTAACCGTGAACTTATTGTTTTATTGCGATTTCTTTTAAATTTCTATTTCCTGAACTAACCTTGTGGGTCCCACACGGGATTCACGGCACTGTAATACCTCGGGAGATTTTGGGGGTGTTACAAGTATCGTGGGGCGACCATCATCTTCGTGCGACCTGTGGATGTAAGTCTCCCTTCTTTTTGTTGTGCCTCGTGTGACACGAGCTACTTGTATGATTATTTGTTATGTGATGGAATCTTTAGATAGATTTTTGGGTTTCGTGATATGTGTTTATTTGACTATCACATTTTGTTTATGTGAGGAGTGGTGTCGCTGCTAATGATTTCGAAATGATTTGCTCATTTTGCAAGTGTTCTCGTGAAACCTTTGCGCTTAATATGGAATAGAAATGTATATGTGTTTGATTTTCTCACTCCGGGAGGGTTCGATGAGGCCTCGAGGGAATCTATGACTTCACTCTGGATTCACGAGCTTGATTCGCTAACTAGTTCGGGAGGGTCCTCAGAGGCCTCGAATGGGATTAGTGGTTTCGCCCCGATCCTAGGCGGTTTTCAACCGTAGTTGAATTTGTTTTGAATTTGAACGATTTGTTTTCCGGAAGAGACATGTCTTGTTTTGAAGTTGAATGATTTGATACATGTACTATGAGTTGTGTAAATGAATGTCGATACGTGTGAGTTTTGGGCATTCTGGCCTATTGGATTTTTGAAAATCTTGAGTATCTTAAAGAATAAACTTCGAGGCGTATTTTTTTTATGGATTCTACTTTTAAGGCACCTACTAGCGCAACTACATGTTTCAAAATTTTTCTACTTTGAGGACCAAAATATTTTGAGATATTCTCAGTAATTTAGAAATGCATTTGCTTAGACCTGAAGGTCGAATATTTATGAAAGTTTTTAATTAAAAGAAAGATGTCCTCATATTTACCAAATGTAAAATGATTTTTCAAAGTCTCGAAAATGATGTTTGTAATACTTTTTTTTTTTCCGAAATGTGATACTTAAGTTCAACTGGTGTTTCCAAATTTTTGCAAAGTGTGGTTTCGCTTTTAAAACCTATCATTCCTGTTTGCGGTGAGGTAATGTGTGCATGATGTTAGCATTGTCATTAGGGCATTAGCCCCCTAGTTGTGATTGAATTGGTGGTGTGAGCGTTGAGTCGTTCGCCACGCATTCGTTGTGTTATAACCCTCTGTGAGAGTTGTGATGTTGGTACTAAATATTTGTCGCTTCGTGGTGATTTGTGTGTTATCACACCTGTGCTAGCTGTTGGATCTTGGGTTTATATGATTGTGTACATCTGTGATTGCTTCATGATGTGTTTTAATTGTGTGCTGGTTATCGTTCGGGAAGTGGAAATTGCCGAACAATGCCGTCGTAACTGTGATTTTCATATGTGTGTTGCCATACGATGGTAATCGTTGATGTGTTATGTGTTATGATTTTCTGTGGTGCTGATTGGTTACTTATTTAGTATGCCGAGGGGCAGAGGTCGTGGTCGTGGTGACTAGGCACGTGATCAGGATCATGCTGCCGGGGATGGTTTTGGTATCGGCATTGCTACTATTTTGCAGCAGCTAGCTGCACAGATGACTCAATTGACCGAAGCAGTTCAGTGTAATACAGATGTGACCTATAACATTGGTGAAAATCAGTGGCTCCGAGAAGTGGTTCATATGAATCCCCCTCGTTTTGCTGGTGCCGCAAATGTATTAGGTTGGGATGGTTGGCTTTTCCAGTAGGAAAAGATATTTGAGGTAGTTGATTGTCCAGAAGAACGTAAGGTGCCGGTCGATCAGTATCTTCTCGACAAGGATGCCGCTAATTGGTGGGAGGTTGTTAAGCCTCGAGATTGTGTTGTCACATGGACAGAGTTCCAAAGATTCATGAGAGATGAGTTTTGTCCGGAACCGATCAGAAATTAGAGGATTAATGAATTCTTTTCGGCGAAACCGCAAGATGTACCGCTGTCTCAAGCTATTATTGATTTTAGCAAACAGCTCAACTATGTGCAGGACCAGGTAAGGACAGAGGAAGATAAGATCTGTCATTTTAGTAGGCGAATAAAGCCTGAGATTCGTCAGTACATGGCGGGTCTCACTTGTACTTCGTTGAGAGAGTATCAGAATAGAGCATTAGCCTACGAGCTATCCGTATCATCGACTGAGCATATGTCAGAGTCGAAGAAACAGAAAACTGTTGGCAACTTTTCAGGAAATCGGGGGAGTGGCCCCCCTGAGGCTGGGACTTCGTGTCATCATCCCAAGAAGGTTCCTCGGTCGAGTGATCAGAGGAGTAATACCCCTGCAGTGAGTAATGTGAGAAGCTCGAAAACGTGTTATAACTGTAGTCGAGTGGGCCATACCGCGAAGAATTGTCGTTCACCATTAGTCAACTATTTCGAGTATGGCCAGGTAGGTCACCGAGCTGTGCATTGCGAGATGGTAGCTGAGAGGTTAGGGGATCGAGTTTGCATCTCTGCTCCGGAGAGTGTGGTTTTCAGGAATTTCGGTGTGGTCATAGTTCTTCATGGTTACCTTTGCGGATCGTTGTGCATTTAATTTCTAGTCTCGACTGTGCCTGTTTTCTTGTAATAAGTGTCTTTTGTTTCTTGATTGTTCGGATAATTGATTTGATTGTGCTATCTATTTGGTGATACTTGACACTTGTTGGTTTTATTATGTCTCTGCTTGTGACATTGTGATATTTGTCGTTGAGCGTGAATTCACACCGTATGTTTCTTTGCGTTTCTTGTAACGTTTCGCCAATGGGCGTAAGTTGCGCGGTTCTTGTGTATCTCGTTGAGATGTTCCTGGTGAGGTATTGCTTCTCCCTACTTGTTTTAAGTTTCGGGACAAAACTTCTTTTAAGGAGGGTAGTATGTAATATCTGTGATTTTGATTTTCGATAAATTTCTTTCTTGGCAGGAGTCTGTTTTAGCAGCTCGCTTGTGACCGTTTCGTCATTCTGAGAATGATTAATTCTGCACTCTTTGACATCCGAGTTTGTTTCGGTGTTGTTTTGTTGAGTTCCGTGCTTCTTAGTGACTTTTCTGCACTTGAGTTCGATTCTTGCGAATCTTGTTCGGAACGGTCATTTCGAGTCCCCCGTAAGTCCGTTTAACTTCGTTAGACGTGTGGTGAACTTCAGTTTGGTTATTCGATCACGTATCGTGATTTTCGGGCGTTTTGGGCTATTTTGTAATTTCCCAAAGTTGTGGGTATCCGCCTGCGTATTTGTTGTTTCCACTCTTTTCTTGATCGCGTGAGAATTTGATCAGAGCTCAAGCTCTTAGTATGATCATATTCTGGAGCTTTCCGTGCGTATTTTGAACTTGAAGATTCGGTCGGAGAAATCCCTCGTCGTACCCATTTTTGAGAGTGCTATTGCTATCATTCTGAGTCGTTAGCGCACGCTATATATGAGTGGATAGCGCGCACTAAGTTGCTGTAGTTAGCGCACGCTACGGGTATGGTAGCGCACGATAACTGGTAGTTCGAGGCAGTCCAGAAGCTACTAGACTGGTTCTGGGGGTCTCGTTAGCGCACGCTAACTTTTTTGGTTAGCGCACGCTAACTGTACATGTTGGCAGAACATTTGTTTTGATGCTTCGATAGCGCACGCTAATCAGTGAAGGTTAGCGCACGCTAAGCTTTCCAGTATATATACTGGACAGCAGTCGTTTTTCACCATTTTCCACTTCATTTCTTCTCCTCTCCGCGGGTTTGAGACAAGGGCGACTAGGGTTCAAAATTCTAGCTGATTTTGTTCCATCCAAATGTGTTTTGGAGTATCCTAGGTGATTATAACATCATCTAATCCATCCTAGGTGATTATAATATCATCTAATCTATTGTGCTTCGTCGGATCAAGGTATTATTCTTGATTTTCTAGAGTTGACTTTTTCGGAGTTTTGTTCTTGATTTCGTATTTCACCCGATTTTGATGAATCGATTGTTGTTAAATGATGTTGTTAAACATATCCTATGGATTTTATATCCATATTTCGGTTTGGAATTCTGTTTTCATGTTTTGTCGGGTCAATTAGTTGCTCTTGGCCATTTTGGGGGAAACCCTTGAACTTTCGTCGTTCGTTCCTTTAATTCAGCGGCTTTAGGTCATGCTATGGTATTCGTTTTCATTGTTGTTATTGTCATTCATAGTTTATTGTCACGGGTTGGCGTTCGGTGGAGTCGGCGGGTTCATAGTCGATTCGTGCCATCCTAGTATGGTCGATTCTCCGCGTTTGTTTATTCGAGGCAAGTACCTTGTTCATACATTTCTTGTTTTGTGGATATGATGATCAGTGATCATCTAAATGTGTTTGTTTGGTTGTTTGAAATGAACTTTCAAAGGATCCGGTTTAGCCTCGTTAAAGGCTCTCTTTCAAAACTCGTGTGTATTTTGTGATTGGTGTGTTTTGTAAATGATTATGCGAATCTTATGGATATGTTTGGTGTTGATGTTGCGCTCGATAATGCGTGTGTACATATATTGCCTCATTTCGGTGCATTGGGGTTTGATGTTTTGCATCGTGCTAAGTGTTTGTTGTCTCTGGGCAAACTGTTTGGATATCATTGGTGTACTATGTTATGTGTGTGAATGTGTGGATATGGGCGGGGTCTACGGTAACACGTGGCATGCGATCATGTGGTCGATGCAACAAGCGATTGATCCAACCGTGAGAGCCTAAGAAAAACTACGGTGACACATGGCTTGTGATCATGTGGTCAGGAGACAACAAGTGATTGATCCAACCATGAGATGACGTGGAAAGTGATCACGGTGGTATAAGAAGATGACGTGGTATATGTTCACGGTGTTATGTATATGATTTTGGATGTGTTTTGCCATCTCGAGTACCTTGTGTGTGTTCTGAGATTTCGTATCTTGGGTGGTTATGTTTTGTTGCCTTTATGTCCGTCGAGGACACGTGACGTGGGTTTTGAACCCTGTGAATTGTTGTTGGTTTTTGTTCGAGAAAGCAAACCTTTGGGTTGTGACCCCTATTAATTTTGGTAAGAGAAGGATTCGATAATCCTAAATTGTTCTCCGTTAAAACTTCCGAAGGCATTTTATACCAATTTATAAACTATTCTTGTGATTTATGATCTTTCGAATTTGGAAAGTTTTACTCAAACCTTTGACTCGGGAAGTACTCTTTGTTATGTTTGAATCTTTGAGGATTCCTGGTTATTATTATTCTTGGAATATGATTTGTATGACTCGTATTTTGCACTTTGTACTTGCACTAGCAAAATAGTGGAATTTTGCTAACCCCTGAGTAATCGGGGGGTGGATGTCTGTTTTGCATTCGGGTTTTGGGGAGCATAACATAGGGTTTACATCAAGGATGATGAAAGATGATCGATACTAATCACATGAGAACCCGTACGATGTAGTATTGGTTTGGTTGTACTTTATTTCCACTACAGTTTTTGTTCCCGTTGTACGGGAGTGTGTTGCATTTTGACCCCTGTGTGGGAATGGATTGAGATTGAGTTGTATGTAAATTGAAAGACCCAAACAGTCTATTGAGTCTTTTTAGCCTTAAGGGCGATGTTGAGATATTTGATATTATTTACCAGCCTGGTAAATCCTTGAGGAAAGGGTCTACGGCGTGTAATATTCCTGAGTGGATTGGGGGTGTTACATATATAATTAATTTTATGATTATTTCTTTTAATTCCGCTCAAGTTACTCTGAACAATTAACTTTATTTTTAGAAATTATTTTCCGCTGCTGGATTTTGCCGTATTGGAAATTTGTAATCCTTTTAAGTTCCGCAAATATTTTAAAAAATATATGTTTGGTAACGACTTGAAATTTCTACAAGTTTCTTATGTTTTAAAAATATTCCAAAATTCCATTAGGAAAATCGGTCGTTACAATATGGTATCGTAGAAAATACGACCTACTTTCTTGGTACACCTAAGATTTTTGTAAAGTTATAAAATATTTTTTTTCTTTCAAGGGATATCATATGTTCGACTTCCGCTACTTCGTTACTCCATTCCAAGGTAATCAGCTTGAAATCATGTTTATATCATACATACAATTAGACTACATCCAATCATATCTAAGTTCATATCATTTGGCATAGGAGCCAAAGTCCAACCCTACGTTCCACCTTACTATATTTTCTAACACTTCATCACCTTTCTTTCATACCAACGAAACAACTTCATAACATCATGTCGGATATCGGAGGATCATCTCATTCATCTCCAAAGTCTGATATGAAGTTGATGATGAAACAACTTGAACAAATGATTGATGCAAAGATGGAAACATTTCATCAAAAATAAAAACCACAAGTACGATCACCAATTCTTCCTCGAAGACTTCCGAACGTGCAAATAGAGGTTCATCGAACACTACATGTGCTAATATTATTGAAATGTTCGTATTAATGAATGTGCCATTGTTGATGAATGCCGACGGTTGCCTTTCTCTAAAATGTGTTATAATTGGGCCGATGCGTTGGGGATAAAACTTGTATGGTACCCGTATGAAAATGTGTTAGGGGATAAGACCCGAATTGGGCACCTATGTTCCGAGGTATTCTCGTGTGGATACTTTCGTGACCCTTGGTTGCGACCTTGGGGTTTAGGTGATAAAAATGGAAAGACAACGTCGGTCATGTGGGAAATATTTTCTATTGGTTATGTGGCACTGTGTCAGGTAAAATTTGTGTATATCGTTGCTAATAATCGTTATTGGTATGCATTCTATGACCTTGGTTACCTGGCATGAATTGTCGTGCCAGGTAGATTTGTTGATCATGTGCAGGACATTCCTGAGGGGTCCGGTCAGACTTGAACGGTGTTGGAATAAACTCCTGCCGCTGCTTAAATTAAATTTGATCTTTAAAACCTCTGTTATGTAATAATCGAACTTTGAATTATGTTTCTTCTTAAAACCTTTCGGCTCATGATATGTAACCGTGAACTTATTGTTTTATTGCGATTTCTTTTAAATTTCTATTTCCTGAACTAACCTTGTGGGTCCCACACGGGATTCACGGCACTGTAATACCTCGGGAGATTTTGGGGGTGTTACAAGTATCGTGGGGCGACCATCATCTTCGTGCGACCTGTGGATGTAAGTCTCCCTTCTTTTTGTTGTGCCTCGTGTGACACGAGCTACTTGTATGATTATTTGTTATGTGATGGAATCTTTAGATAGATTTTTGGGTTTCGTGATATGTGTTTATTTGACTATCACATTTTGTTTATGTGAGGAGTGGTGTCGCTGCTAATGATTTCGAAATGATTTGCTCATTTTGCAAGTGTTCTCGTGAAACCTTTGCGCTTAATATGGAATAGAAATGTATATGTGTTTGATTTTCTCACTCCGGGAGGGTTCGATGAGGCCTCGAGGGAATCTATGACTTCACTCTGGATTCACGAGCTTGATTCGCTAACTAGTTCGGGAGGGTCCTCAGAGGCCTCGAATGGGATTAGTGGTTTCGCCCCGATCCTAGGCGGTTTTCAACCGTAGTTGAATTTGTTTTGAATTTGAACGATTTGTTTTCCGGAAGAGACATGTCTTGTTTTGAAGTTGAATGATTTGATACATGTACTATGAGTTGTGTAAATGAATGTCGATACGTGTGAGTTTTGGGCATTCTGGCCTATTGGATTTTTGAAAATCTTGAGTATCTTAAAGAATAAACTTCGAGGCGTATTTTTTTTATGGATTCTACTTTTAAGGCACCTACTAGCGCAACTACATGTTTCAAAATTTTTCTACTTTGAGGACCAAAATATTTTGAGATATTCTCAGTAATTTAGAAATGCATTTGCTTAGACCTGAAGGTCGAATATTTATGAAAGTTTTTAATTAAAAGAAAGATGTCCTCATATTTACCAAATGTAAAATGATTTTTCAAAGTCTCGAAAATGATGTTTGTAATACTTTTTTTTTTCCGAAATGTGATACTTAAGTTCAACTGGTGTTTCCAAATTTTTGCAAAGTGTGGTTTCGCTTTTAAAACCTATCATTCCTGTTTGCGGTGAGGTAATGTGTGCATGATGTTAGCATTGTCATTAGGGCATTAGCCCCCTAGTTGTGATTGAATTGGTGGTGTGAGCGTTGAGTCGTTCGCCACGCATTCGTTGTGTTATAACCCTCTGTGAGAGTTGTGATGTTGGTACTAAATATTTGTCGCTTCGTGGTGATTTGTGTGTTATCACACCTGTGCTAGCTGTTGGATCTTGGGTTTATATGATTGTGTACATCTGTGATTGCTTCATGATGTGTTTTAATTGTGTGCTGGTTATCGTTCGGGAAGTGGAAATTGCCGAACAATGCCGTCGTAACTGTGATTTTCATATGTGTGTTGCCATACGATGGTAATCGTTGATGTGTTATGTGTTATGATTTTCTGTGGTGCTGATTGGTTACTTATTTAGTATGCCGAGGGGCAGAGGTCGTGGTCGTGGTGACTAGGCACGTGATCAGGATCATGCTGCCGGGGATGGTTTTGGTATCGGCATTGCTACTATTTTGCAGACTAATTTGCCTGAGATGACTCAATTGACCGAAGCAGTTCAGTGTAATACAGATGTGACCTATAACATTGGTGAAAATCAGTGGCTCCGAGAAGTGGTTCATATGAATCCCCCTCGTTTTGCTGGTGCCGCAAATGTATTAGGTTGGGATGGTTGGCTTTTCCAGTAGGAAAAGATATTTGAGGTAGTTGATTGTCCAGAAGAACGTAAGGTGCCGGTCGATCAGTATCTTCTCGACAAGGATGCCGCTAATTGGTGGGAGGTTGTTAAGCCTCGAGATTGTGTTGTCACATGGACAGAGTTCCAAAGATTCATGAGAGATGAGTTTTGTCCGGAACCGATCAGAAATTAGAGGATTAATGAATTCTTTTCGGCGAAACCGCAAGATGTACCGCTGTCTCAAGCTATTATTGATTTTAGCAAACAGCTCAACTATGTGCAGGACCAGGTAAGGACAGAGGAAGATAAGATCTGTCATTTTAGTAGGCGAATAAAGCCTGAGATTCGTCAGTACATGGCGGGTCTCACTTGTACTTCGTTGAGAGAGTATCAGAATAGAGCATTAGCCTACGAGCTATCCGTATCATCGACTGAGCATATGTCAGAGTCGAAGAAACAAAAGCGTTGGCAACTTTTCGGGAAATCGGGAGTGGCCCCACGAGGTGCAGGACTTCGTGTCATCATCCCAAGAAGGTTCCTCGGTCGAGTGATCAGAGGAGTAATACCCCTGCAGTGAGTAATATGAGAAGCTCGAAGACGTGTTATAACTGTAGTCGAGTGGGCCATACCGCGAAGAATTGTCGTTCACCATTAGTCAACTATTTCGAGTATGGCCAGGTAGGTCACCGAGCTGTGCATTGCGAGATGGTAGCTGAGAGGTTAGGGGATCGAGTTTGCATCTCTGCTCCGGAGAGTGTGGTTTTCAGGAATTTCGGTGTGGTCATAGTTCTTCATGGTTACCTTTGCGGATCGTTGTGCATTTAATTTCTAGTCTCGACTGTGCCTGTTTTCTTGTAATAAGTGTCTTTTGTTTCTTGATTGTTCGGATAATTAATTTGATTGTGCTATCTGTTTGGTGATACTTGACACTTGTTGGTTTTATTATGTCTCTGCTTGTGACATTGTGATATTTGTCGTTGAGCGTGAATTCACACCGTATGTTTCTTTGCGTTTCTTATAATGTTTCGCCAATGGGCGTAAGTTGCGCGGTTCTTGAGTATCTCGTTGAGATGTTCCTGGTGAGGTATTGCTTCTCCCTACTTGTTTTAAGTTTCGGGACAAAACTTCTTTTAAGGAGGGTAGTATGTAATATCTGTGATTTTGATTTTCGATAAATTTCTTTCTTGGCAGGAGTCTGTTTTAGCAGCTCGCTTGTGACCGTTTCGTCATTCTGAGAATGATTAATTCTGCACTCTTTGACATCCGAGTTTGTTTCGGTGTTGTTTTGTTGAGTTCCGTGCTTCTTAGTGACTTTTCTGCACTTGAGTTCGATTCTTGCGAATCTTGTTCGGAACGGTCATTTCGAGTCCCCCGTAAGTCCGTTTAACTTCGTTAGACGTGTGGTGAACTTCAGTTTGGTTATTCGATCACGTATCGTGATTTTCGGGCGTTTTGGGCTATTTTGTAATTTCCCAAAGTTGTGGGTATCCGCCTGCGTATTTGTTGTTTCCACTCTTTTCTTGATCGCGTGAGAATTTGATCAGAGCTCAAGCTCTTAGTATGATCATATTCTGGAGCTTTCCGTGCGTATTTTGAACTTGAAGATTCGGTCGGAGAAATCCCTCGTCGTACCCATTTTTGAGAGTGCTATTGCTATCATTCTGAGTCGTTAGCGCACGCTATATATGAGTGGATAGCGCGCACTAAGTTGCTGTAGTTAGCGCACGCTACGGGTATGGTAGCGCACGATAACTGGTAGTTCGAGGCAGTCCAGAAGCTACTAGACTGGTTCTGGGGGTCTCGTTAGCGCACGCCAACTTTTGTGGTTAGCGCACGCTAACTGTACATGTTGGCAGAACATTTGTTTTGATGCTTCGATAGCGCACGCTAATCAGTGAAGGTTAGCGCATGCTAAGCTTTCCAGTATATATACTGGACAGCAGTCGTTTTTCACCATTTTCCACTTCATTTCTTCTCCTCTCCGCGGGTTTGAGACAAGGGCGACTAGGGTTCAAAATTCTAGCTGATTTTGTTCCATCCAAATGTGTTTTGGAGTATCCTAGGTGATTATAACATCATCTAATCCATCCTAGGTGATTATAATATCATCTAATCTATTGTGCTTCGTCGGATCAAGGTATTTTTCTTGATTTTCTAGAGTTGACTTTTTCGGAGTTTTGTTCTTGATTTCGTATTTCACCCGATTTTGATGAATCGATTGTTGTTAAATGATGTTGTTAAACATATCCTATGGATTTTATATCCATATTTCGGTTTGGAATTCTGTTTTCATGTTTTGTCGGGTCAATTAGTTGCTCTTGGCCATTTTGGGGGAAACCCTTGAACTTTCGTCGTTCGTTCCTTTAATTCAGCGGCTTTAGGTCATGCTATGGTATTCGTTTTCATTGTTGTTATTGTCATTCGTAGTTTATTGTCACGGGTTGGCGTTCGGTGGAGTCGGCGGGTTCATAGTCGATTCGTGCCATCCTACTACGGTCGATTCTCCGCGTTTGTTTATTCGAGGCAAGTACCTTATTCATACATTTCTTGTTTTGTGGATATGATGATCGGTGATCATCTAAATGTGTTTGTTTGGTTGTTTGAAATGAACTTTCAAAGGATCCGGTTTAGCCTCGTTAAAGGCTCTCTTTCAAAACTCGTGTGTATTTTGTGATTGGTGTGTTTTCTAAATGATTATGCGAATCTTATGGATATGTTTGGTGTTGATGTTGCGCTCGATAATGCGTGTGTACATATATTGCCTCATTTCGGTGCATTGGGGTTTGATGTTTTGCATCGTGCTAAGTGTTTGTTGTCTCTGGGCAAACTGTTTGGATATCATTGGTGTACTATGTTATGTGTGTGAATGTGTGGATATGGGCGGGGTCTACGGTAACACGTGGCATGCGATCATGTGGCCAGGATGCAACAAGCGATTGATCCAACCGTGAGAGCCTAAGAAAAACTACGGTGACACATGGCTTGTGATCATGTGGTCATGAGACAACAAGTGATTGATCCAACCGTGAGATGACGTGGAAAGTGATCACGGTGGTATAAGAAGATGACGTGGCATATGTTCACGGTGTTATGTATATGATTTTGGATGTGTTTTGCCATCTCGAGTACCTTGTGTGTGTTACCGAGATTTCGTATCTTGGGTGGTTATGTTTTGTTGCCTTTATGTCCGTCGAGGACACGTGACGTGGGTTTTGAACCCTGTGAATTGTTGTTGGTTTTTGTTCGAGAAAGCAAACCTTTGGGCTGTGACCCCTATTAATTTTGGTAAGAGAAGGATTCGATAATCCTAAATTGTTCTCCGTTAAAACTCCCGAAGGCATTTTATACCAATTTATAAACTGTTCTTGTGATTTATGATCTTTCGAATTTGGAAAGTTTTACTCAAACCTTTGACTCAGGAAGTACTCTTTGTTATGTTTGAATCTTTGAGGATTCCTGGTTATTATTATTCTTGGAATATGATTTGTATGACTCGTATTTTGCACTTTGTACTTGCACTAGCAAAATAGTGGAATTTTGCTAACCCCTGAGTAATCGGGGTGTGGATGTCTGTTTTGCATTCGGGTTTTGGGGAGCATAACATAGGGTTTACATCAAGGATGATGAAAGATGATCGATACTAATCACATGAGAACCCGTACGATGTAGTATTGGTTTGGTTGTACTTTATTTCCACTACAGTTTTTGTTCCCGTTGTACGGGAGTGTGTTGCATTTTAACCCCTGTGTGGGAATGGATTGAGATTGAGTTGTATGTAAATTGAAAGACCCAAACAGTCTATTGAGTCTTTTTAGCCGTAAGGGCGATGTTGAGATATTTGATATTATTTACCAGCCTGGTAAATCCTTGAGGAAAGGGTCTACGGCGTGTAATATTCCTGAGTGGATTGGGGGTGTTACATATATAATTAATTTTATGATTATTTCTTTTAATTCCGCTCAAGTTACTCTGAACAATTAACTTTATTTTTAGAAATTATTTTCCGCTGCTGGATTTTGCCGTATTGGAAATTTGTAATCCTTTTAAGTTCCGCAAATATTTTAAAAAATATATGTTTGGTAACGACTTGAAATTTCTACAAGTTTCTTATGTTTTAAAAATATTCCAAAAATTCCATTAGGAAAATCGGGTCGTTACAATATGGTATCAGAGAAAAATATGACCTACTTTACTGGTACACCGGAAGATTTTTGTAAAGTTATAAAATATTTTTTTTCTTTCAAGGGATATCATATGTTCGACTTCCGCTACTTCGTTACTCCATTCCAAGGTAATCAGCTTGAAATCATGTTTATATCATACATACAATTAGACTACATCCAATCATATCTAAGTTCATATCATTTGGCATAGGAGCCAAAGTCCAACCCTACGTTCCACCTTACTATATTTTCTAACACTTCATCACCTTTCTTTCATACCAACGAAACAACTTCATAACATCATGTCGGATATCGGAGGATCATCTCATTCATCTCCAAAGTCTGATATGAAGTTGATGATGAAACAACTTGAACAAATGATTGATGCAAAGATGGAAACATTTCATCAAAAATAAAAACCACAAGTACGATCACCAATTCTTCCTCGAAGACTTCCGAACGTGCAAATAGAGGTTCATCGAACACTACATGTACTAATTCCTCAATTGTTAGCTTCCTCTTATTAAAGATCCTGTAAGCTTTGCTAACAGAGGAATATCCTACAAATATCCCTTCATCCGACTTCTCATCGAAGGTTCTAAGTTGATCATTCCCGTTGTTCAAAACGTAACACCTGCATCCAAGTATGTGAAAGTATGAAACTAACGGAGTTTTGTTGCTCCATACCTCGTATGCTGTTTTGTTGTGGTGTTTGTTGATGATACAATGGTTTTGTGTATAGCACGCTGTATTGGTGGCTTCGCCCCAAAAACGCTGTGGCAACTTGCTTGCGGCAATCATTGTCCTTGTTGCTTCCTTCAGCGTCCTGTTCTTTCGCTCAGCAACACCGTTTTGTTGAGGTGTGCGGGCAGCTGAGTATTTGTGCTGTATCCCATTTTCCGAACAGTATTGCTCTATAAAGCGGTTAGTGAATTCCGTACCTCTGTCGGAATGAATGGACACTATACTCAACCCTTTCTCATTTTGAAGCTTTCTCAGGTGCTCGGGCAGCTTTGATGTTGTTTCCTTCTTCTTGCTTAGGAAGATTGTCCAAGCATACCTGGAAAAGTCATCAACAATAACGAGACAGTATTTCTTACCTCCCAAACTTACCGGGTCTACAGGACCGTATAGATCCATGTGTAGCATTTCCAAAACTCTGTGAGTTGAAGGTAGGATTTGCTCTTCAGGGTGGTCTTGATATGCTTGCCTTTATGACAGGGTCCACATACGCTGTCTTTTTGGAATGACACATTTGGCAATCCTCTTACCATTCCTTGTCTGGAGAGCTTGTTGATGGTCTTGAAATTAACGTGAGACATCCTCTTGTGCCATAGCCAGCTTATATCTACAGTGCCTTTGGAAACAAAACACGGAATTGTAGAGCTCGTGGGCATCCAATCAACAATATATATTACCTGATATGCTTCCTGTTGTAACACCCCCAATCCGCTCAGGGATATTACACGCCGTAGAACCTTTCCTCAAGGATCTACCAGGCTGGTAACGACATATAACAACTCAACCATGCCTTTAAATCTAAAATGACTCAGTAGACCGATTTGGTCTTTCAACAAATACATACAACTCAAATACAACTCATGCCCACGCAGGGGTCAAAATACAACCACACCCGTACAACGGGAAAATATAGCAGCGGAAAATTAGCGTACAACTAAACCAATAAACAAAGTACGGTTCCCCATGTTATTAGTATCGATCATCTTTCATCATCCTTCGTGCCGACCCTGTGTTATGCTCCAAAACCTGAATGCAAAAACAGACATCCACCCCCCGAATACTCAGGGGTTAGCAAAACTCCACTGTTTTGCTAGTGCAAGAACAAAGTGCAAATACGAGCCATACCATTCACATTCCACGAATAACAATAACCAAGGATCCTCAAAGATCCAAACGAAACGAAAAGTACTTCCCGAGGCAAGAGTTTGAGAAAACATTTCAAAATCGAAATATCATAAATCAATGGAAGTAATTTATAAAACGGTTTAGAATGCCATCGAGAGTTTTAATAGAAAACAATTTAGGATTATCAAATCCTACTTTTCAAAATCCAAAAGACAAAAGGGGTCACCGCCCCAAAAGTTTACTTTCTGTAAAATAACCTTTACCAAACCGTTGGGATTTTAGCCCCAAATCCGTCAAATGACCTTTACAAAAACGTTGGGATTTTAGCCCCAATCTCATCAACTCACAGTACACAAGAACGACCACAAGGTTCGTCTCCCAACATCAAAATCCACAAATAAAGGATTTAACACAAACAACAAAATACTCTAGTGCCATCCTAGCCAAGTAAGCCAAACGAACAACTTACCTCTTACACACTTAGTCAATGCATGCAATCATGAAAACCGTTCAAAAACACTCATTTCCGGAAATGCCAATATCAAATCACATTTGCAAAATGCACCACAATTAACCGCGGACCCACAGCTTCGTGGATCCCTACCGAGACCCCGTCGGATCTAACCCGTAGTGGTTAAAAGCAAGCTCGCGGTCCCACAGCTTCGTGGAGCCCTACCGAGACCCCGTCAAATCTAACCCGTAGTGAGCATACACACACACGTTACTCATGTAATACTAATATGCTAAGAATGTAAGTTCATCAAGAATACTTACTAGAGATGGCCATTTATCCGACAACATTATCAAACTCTTCAAAACACAATAACAAGATTAAACACGGAATACATGATTCCATAACTTTTAAACCACAAGGATATCATCAAAGCCTCCAACATTCAAAATAATCAAATCATAATCAATTCCCAAAACACAACGTTCACAAAACACACACGCGTTTTGAAAGAGAGCCTTTAACGAGGCCAAACCGAAATCTTTTGAAACTTCATTTCAAATAACCAAACAAACAAATCAAGACGACCACCAATCATCATATCCATAAAACGAGAAAAGTATGGGCAATGTACTTGCCTCGAATAACCACAACGCGGAGAATCGGCCGAAGTAGGTTGGCACGAACCGACTACGAACTCGCCGACTCCACCGAACAACAATCCACAACAATGAACTACGAACGAAAACAACAACAACGAAAATGAATTCCAAAGTACGACCCAAAGCCACTGAATTCAAAGAACAAATGACGAAGGTTCAAGGATTTCCCCGAAAACGGCCAAGAACACGATTCATCCCGACAAAACACGAAAAAGGAATTCCAAGTTGAAATATGGATATACAATGCATAGAATATGTTTAACAACATCATTTAACCATAATCGATCCACCGAAAACGGATGAAAAACGAGATCGAGGACAAATCCCCCAAAAAGTCAATTCGAAGGAAATCAATAAATATACTTCGATTCGACGAAGAACAATGGATTAAATGATGTTAAACACAAGAATACTACCAAGATTAATCATACCCATCATGAATTAATCAACAACACGGAACGAATCGGGCAAAAATGCAAAAACCCCCCAAATTCACGAAATTAGGGTTCTAAGGAAGATTACCTTGATTCGCTGGATCAAAGGATGATAACGGATGATTGATTGATGATATAACCTCAAGAACTTCATGGATTTGTTGTTAAACAACATGGCTCCACGATCTCTAAGTCTCCAGCCGCGGAAGAGAAAGGTAGGAAATGAAAAACGAGATGAAATGTGACTGCTCTGTCACATTTATACTGGGCCGGAACTAGCGTGCGCTAGCCTTCCCGGACTAGCGTGCGCTATCGGCTGGTATCGGCCGAGTACCCTCAGCCAGGGCCCGCACGACTAGGCACCACCGACCAAACCTGCCGACCAAACCTGCCGACCCGACTCCCGCTAACGTGCGCTACGGCCGAAAGCCTGCGCGCGCTAGCCGACCTGTCCAGTAGCCTCTGGACTAAACAGCTCGCCCTGGTAACGTACGCTAGTCGGCCGACAGCGTGCGCTACCCCTGCCGGTTAGCGTGCGCTACGACCGGCGATGGCGTGCGCTACACTGCCGATCTGACCGAGTCGAACCTCGTAACCTCTTGCCCGGACCGATAACGTCGTTAGGCGGCCCGATAGCGTGCGCTACACTGCCGGTTAGCGCGCAGCCTTCGGCCGTGGCGTGCGCTCGCCGGTTCTGCCGCACTGTCCGGCGGTGCCGCAATCGTCGGCGATCCGCAACCGTCGGCCCGATGCGACCACCAGGGATCGACGACCCGATTTCCGAAAACGTACGGAACGAACACGACGAAAAGTTCGCGGACAACATCAACGACCCGAAATGAAAACATAATACCATAATTAATCATACGCGACCAAGAAACGGGTCGAGACAATAATTACAGATACGGATACCCGTAACTTTCAAGAAATTTCAAAATGGCTCAAAATGCCCGGAAATCACGATACGTGATCGAATAACCAAACAGAAGTTCACAACATGTCTAACAAAGTTAAACGGACTTACGGGAAACTCGAAACAGCAGTTTCGAACGAGATTCGCAAGAATCGAACTCAAGTGCGGAAAAGTCGCCAAAAAGCACGGAACTCAACAAAACAATACCGAAACGAACTCGGATGACAAAAAGTGCAGAATTAATCATTCTCAGAATGACGAAGCGGTCATGAGCGAGTCGTCAAAATGGACTCCGACCGAAAAAAGAAATTTACCGAAAATCGAAAATTGCGGATATTACACCTGTGAGCACAACTTCTTTAGTCAGGATGTTCTTGACTCTACAGTGATCTATATAGAATTTCACCGAGAACTGTTTGTCACAGAACTGGCTAATACTAAGTAGATTATACTGTAAGCCTTCAACATAAGCTACATCGGTGAATTTGAATTTTCCTACAAGCAAGGTTCCCTTCCCTCTTATTCTTCCTTTAGATTTATCACCGAAGCGCACTTTTGGACCGTGGCCTTCTACATAACCTGACAGCTTGCTTTTGTCTCCTGTCATGTGCCGAGAACATCTGCTGTCGAAGTACCAGATGTCCTTCTCTAAAATGTCCTCTATGCAATCAAATTAAGTAGATTTAGGCCCCCTTTGATTTTTGGGTCCATAGATGTTAGTGCCTTTAGGTACCCAGATTTTCCTGACAGCAATAGGTTTATTGTAGGA
The DNA here is from genome assembly GCA_033398695.1 of Orobanche coerulescens. Taxonomy (NCBI): domain Eukaryota; kingdom Viridiplantae; phylum Streptophyta; class Magnoliopsida; order Lamiales; family Orobanchaceae; genus Orobanche; species Orobanche coerulescens. The sequence continues at coordinate 46,796,877 of CM065819.1, read as the reverse complement.
TGGTTTAGGTCCGTAGTTGCGATGTCTATGTTGGATAGGTACGTAGTCGCTATAACCATGATAATTATTATGCATGTGAAATTCAGGGTTATTATTATTAATCCAGTACGAATGCCGTCTTGGAGGTGGAGCCATTTTCTTCGGCCTTACAGCTTGCCTTCTGGGTCTCCAGTTGTATTCCCAAAGTTGTTGTTGATACTGTGCGAAAACTTGCTTTCGCGAGGGATAACGAGGCTCGTATATCCATTACCTAGGCGTGTTGTACTGAAAGTACTGCCGTGCAGGCCTTTGATATTTGGATACAGACTTCTTTCTGAACGGCTGTTGGTGCTGTTGATATGCTCGGGGAGCATGCTGTTGGGTATGCCTTATAGGTCTGAATGGCTGAGGATTCCGATGTATGGAATATGACTGTGGTGGCGGAATGGCAGCTTTTGCTGTTCGCGGTGTAACAGGTTCCTTCACAGGACTTGGAATTTCTTCCGATATAGGAATGGGTTCCACACCCCTGACGAACACGGTACTAGTTTTCCCTTTATTGGAAAATGAGTTGTATCCTAAGCCACTTTTATCATGAGCATGTTGCCCAGTGCTTAGAATTTCTTCCATTATTTTAGATGATTTCTCGAAAGATTTCAGAATGGTCTCAAGTTCTCCTTCTCGTTTTTCGAGAGTTTTTACTTTGGCTTGAAGCAGAACAAAATCATTTGTCTTGCTTTCACTATGAGATTTAGCCTCACTTAGTTCATGATCAAGTTGATGATTGCTCTCCATGAGTTTTTCATGATCGACTTTGCTGTTTTTACAATCAACAGACATATTTTCATAGTTTACTTTCAGCAAGTCATTTTCTTCTTTCAGCTCTAGGTTAGAAAGTTGGAGCTGCACATTTTCATTTTTCAATGTCTCATGGGCCTTTTGAATATTCTTAAACTCATTCATCATGTTTTCAAAAGTATGAGATACTTTGGTAGGAATAGCTGAGGTTGAGCTTACCTCATCATCGCTATGTTCATCTTCCAGAATGTCTTTGGCCATAAAGCACATATAGGCTTTATCTTCAAATTCATCATCAGATGAGTTAGTGTCAGTGACTACCTGAAGACATTCTTCGGACTTTGATGGTGTGGGAGAAGCTTCTGATTCACTAATCAGGGCATTGAGCTTGTTTTTTCAAGCACGTCTTCTTTTATCCTTTTCTTGTTGCTCGGCTTCCGGTAACCTTTGAACTTTAGGATGAGGACATTTGTTTGCATAATGTCCTGGTTTTCTGCAATTATAACACAGGTTAGCATCACCATAGGAAGTTTCGGTACTTAGCTTGTGAACAGGCTTGGGCCTATATGGAGTATTTCCCGACTGTTTGATGAACTTCTTGAACTTATGCATGAGGAGCACCATTTCATCTTGTGACAGGATGTCGTCGTCGCTGTCAGCATTCTTGTGAATGGGCTTTGATGAGTTGGGCATGCTGTATCTTCGGTTGGATACAGCGGCTAATGCTGTATTCCTTGTGGGAGATTCTTCAGATTTCTCTCTTATGTCTATATCGTACTCAAATGCCTTGAGGTCAGAAATGAGATCAAAAATAGATATTTCATTAAGATTGCACAACACACGCATAGCTGTGGTCTTAACGTCCCATCGGGCAGCGAGAGATCTGAAAATTTTTAGGTTCTTCTCCCTTTGGGTATAAATCTTGCCTAATGCTTCAAGTTCAACAACAATGCCAGTGAATCTAAGGTCAAGTTCCTCAAGTGTTTCAGTTGGCTTCATTTCAAAAGATTCAAATTGCTGAGTCAATTTTGAAATTTTGTTTTCTTTTGAGAGCTCAGTTCTCTCACAAATTAACTTGAGTTTATCCCAGATATCCTTGGTTGTTTTACAGCTCTTTACCTTAGGGAATGTGGCTTTGTCAAGAGTGACAAATAGCGCATTCTTCGCAACATTGTCGAGGTTGGTGCGTTTCCGATCATCTGTGGTCCATTGTTCGCGCTCTTTCTCGAGCATCTCTGCATGAGCCTGGCCTTCAATCCTTGGGGCCGGATTTACCTTCATGATCTTTATGGGGCCATCATGTATGACAAAAATCATCTCTTCGTGCATTGCTGCGAGATGAGCCTCTATCCTAATTCTCCAATCATCAAATTCGTTAATAGAAAACATAGTAACTTTATTGATCATTGATGTATCCATATGAGAATATAGGAAAGAAAAAAACTATTTTAAGAAGATAAGTGATTTAAGGATCTAATTCGGTCAAAAATATGGCTGATTCTTTTTAGAATCAACCGCTCTGATACCACTTGTTGGCCACTAAGTATACAAAATACAGTTTGGAAAGTGTTTAAGCAATAAGTTGTACGTTTTTCAAGTTTAGAGTGCGTAGCGAAAGTCTTGTAAAAGTAAGTTGCTATAAATACAGCAACTTGGTATGCAGTGTATACTTAAAATAATCACAGTTATTAAAACAGTAAATGCAGAAGGTAAATAACATAGTAATTAAAATGGTTCGAGGTAAACCCCTCTACGTCCACTGGTCCTCCACACAGGAGTGAAAATGTTTATTATAAATACTGCATACACAACTACGTATTTATAATCAAACCTATCCTTGTATCGTTCACACAGATTGATACAAAGACTGTCGCTTTCAACCGTTCACATAGATTGGTTAAAGCTTCTTCTTGACTTGCTTCTTCACACACAGTTCCAAAGCTTCGTCCTTATTCATTCCGCACAGGTCGGAATATCTCTTTGGTTCACACAGAACTAGGTTTTTACTCAAAGGTAAAAGTAAGGTAACCAAGTAAGAATAGCAGCTTGAATATGAAGTCTTGAGCTGATGATGGCTGTTCTTGATGATTGCGTATATTTCTTCTCCTTCAGATATGGATAATACTTTGGAAGAAATATACTTGCTCTTGAAAGCTTGATCTGATAGTAATGAATATTCAGTCTTTGATCGTTTGAATATCACTTGTAAGCTTGTGAGTTTTTCGTGTGTTGATCTTCAAACTCTGGGGGTATATATAGACTTTTGGAATAGATCCGTTGAGGAAGATCCGTTGAGCAAAAGTCCGTTACAACTGGATGGTTGACTTGTATAGACCAAGATCCAGATTTTGCGTTGTTTGAAGATCTCTGTCAGTTTTAGTATTAAAATACTTTATCCTTTCAGTATTTAAATACTTCTTTTCAAATGGGACTTGACTTTAGCGAATAACAAAGATTCCTTTTCAAACGATCTTCAGTCATGTTTCGATAAGTATTGAAGATCTCAATACTTTACAGGTTGAATGCTGTATCCATTTATGTTGTGGGCTATATTGGAGTAGTCGCTGTATGGAATGTTGCTATATGAAGAGACAACTTCCATACTTTGCGCTTTTAGACTCTGTTGCTCTATGATGGCAACGTGAAGGCTTGTATGAAGACACTTTATACTTTCGCTGTATGCTGGCATTATGAGAAGTATTCGATACAGGATTTACAACTTCGAACGCCTTTCGATACAGCTGCTTGCTGTATGCTGGGTTGGCACTTTATCAAAACTCCGATATAGGATTGTTTTATCCCAACAATGGCCATGCATTTGCTCCAGTCCTACTTATCGAGGGGCCCAACAGATATCTCTCTCAAAAGAGAGGGACTAATCCCCATCTTGATTTCATCATTGACCTCTACATGACTCCCACTAGTCCCAATCACTAACCTTTATAAGAAACATATTTCAGATGATGTTGGATTACGCCATGGCATAGAAGTTATCATGTGGCACTCTATGATAATCTCAAGTTCACGATTTCATTGACATACTGTTATATTGAGATTCACTTATTACAGTTCCATGCAGTGATCTCAATGCGGGTCTGTATAGCATTGCATTATCCAACCAATACCTATAAGTTTGATCCGTACCATGCCCATAATCATCCTATGATTATCAATCAAACTTATACGAGTATATTAATCACTTGAGTCTCCACTCTATGTGATTGGATGAGGGAAATATGAATAATCTTATTATTCTTGAATAACTATTATTCGATTGTTATAATAGTAAATTATGCACACTTTATAATAATTAATGAGAAATAGATGTTATAAAATAACTTTATTTTAAATGTGATAATTACAAATCTAAGCACACCGAATGTCCTAGGGCACTATTCCCAACAATCTCCCACTTGCACTAAGATCATTCATTCATGACTCTTAGGACTATCGATCTAGCATGTTGTTCATGATTTCCTTGTGACAAGGGCTTGGTAAGTGGATCAACAACATTTTCTTCCATTGCTACTTGCATATTGTAATATCTCCTAGTTTCACGATCACTCTGACTAGGTAATATTTCCTGAGTATATGTTTAATATTTTGATGGGACCTACAGTCAAACGAAATACCAGCAATCGTGGGTTGCTTTTGGCAAGTGGGACATAGTCACCTTCGGAGCAAGTGCAGACAAACGAGTCAATGAAGAGTTAACGTACCCTATGGGTGAAGACTTGCATACGCTAAACAGGTAAAGTATTTGTAATACTCGAGATTTTTATTTCTATATTTTTCGATTCTAGCAACTCGTTTGTGTTCATTGGCATATGTTGGACATGTTTTCTTCAGCACTTTTCGTCATTCGAGCGTGTTTTGATATTGCTTCGGATTAATCGGCATACTATTTTGAGTTTTCCATATTTAGGTTCGACTTTGTAAAATCACCATAAATTCTTGGAAACTCCAAAAATTATAAAACTATATAGCATGATTCAAACGACGAGTCAATCTGTGTTCGGATGATAAACTTATGCTCATATTAGTGGAAGCTATCTAATCTGTTCCTAGTCGCATGGCCATTCTGCCCATGCGACTCGACCGCGTCAAATCCGACACGGTCGGGTTGGTCTGGCAGCAGTATAAAATGTGAGAAACAGGTTTATGAACCCATTTCTTCATTCTTCCTCTTCATTTGGCGATTTGGGCGATTTCCAAACGAAATTTTGTGGAAAGTTCATCAATATTTCATCCTTAAGTATAATCATCATGATTTTGGTGCAGATTAACAACATCTAATCCTTGTTATTCATTCGGATTGAGGTAATTCTTTGAAAATCCTTTTTCAAACTATTTTGAGGTTTTGTTCTTGATTTCGATTCTAGTACAATTTTGATGAATCAGTTGATGTTATATGATGTTATTAATCATGTTTTATGGATTGTATATCCATATCTTCGGTTTGTTCAACCCGATGGATTATTTTGGTGTTCTTGAAGAACTGTAAACATTTAATGTTCGAAATAATGTTTCAACGAGTTTCCTTCGGTCGATGGTTGTGATATCCATTATTATTGGTCCTTATCCTCGTTGTGATCGTGTTTTCATTGTTTTTGCCTGGAGGATTGTAGTGTTCGAGGTTTCCCGGTTAAGCCGTATTTGTCGGAGTGTCCGATATCGGTTATTGAGGCAAGTATCTTGCCTATACATTACGTGTTTTGTGGATATAATAGTTGGTAATTTTTGATATATGCTAAATTAATTCTTATAAATAACTTTCAAAAGAATTGGTATATTTACGATCACGATTTTCTTTAAAGATAACTCTTGTGTTCCGTGAATTAATGTTCTTAATTGAATATGTGTGTTAGTGTTGAGTATAGGAATGCCTTACTCTCGTGTAATGCCATTTTGTGTGATTATGTTGTTGGTAAATTTAAAGTTATAACCTTTTGTTAAGATGTGTACATGGAGACGTGTGGTTATCGATGATCATGTGATGTGTGATAAAGGTTGTAACTCCTTTATGAGGAGGTTATGCCATTCGGCGTGGTTGAAAAGGTATTCTCTCTCGTTGCTATGTGTTTGTGCTAGTTGCACCATTGGATTCTAGAGTTGGTGGTAATGTTCCTTGGTTGTGTGTATGTGTCAGATAATATGGCCATTCTAGCAAGGTACCTCGACTATATATATTTTGTGTTTAACTTTCGAGGTTTGTGGTTTTGCAAACTATGATTTATGAACATGATTTTTGTGTGTTGTGAGATGTCGCTCTTCCACCTGGGGATGGCATGTGTGGCCTCTGGGGGCCGATACTAAGGGGTACGACTATGGAAGTGGATGCGTGTGAGTGTGTGGTTGTTCTTCCACCCAGGGAGGGTCTGACGAGGCCTCTGGGGGCCGATACTAAGGGTTACGACCTTGGAAGTAGTTTCCCACCTAGGGACAGATTGACGGGGCCTCTAGGGGTCGATACTAAGGGGTACGGCCGCGGGTTACCAGGTATGATTTTGTGATGACTTGTTGTGTTGCCATGGCTTGAAGATGTAAATATTTTGATGATTAATTGTGATATGTCCGGAGTATCACAATGTGCTATTCTCGGGGTTGAGATACAATATATATTGAGTCTTGGTGTTTGGATAGAATGGCATAAAAATGTGGTTTCTGTTTGTGTAATTGGTCCTTGATTGGGAGGATGTTGATGTGTATGACTGGGTCGTGGACCACGTGTTTTGTGAATGGAAGGGTATAATTGGGTCGTGGACCCCGCACTTTATAATCGTAGTGGTATTTTGGAAAATGATCATTGGGTTGTGCCCCCAAATGGTTTCAATATTTGAGAATGCTTAAAACTCAAATGTTTTCAAAAGTCCTGAGATTTTATAATGTTATGCAGGATGCCAATTGCTTTCATTCCTACTTTTCATGTTTCAACGGTTTTAATCAAGTAAATTATCTCGGGAAGTATTTTGTTACGTCTTACTGGTTGGCCATTTTAGAATGCTATATTCTTGAAATATGTGATGTATGGCTCGTATTTGCACTTTATACTTGTACTAGTAAAACAGTGGAGTTTTGATAACCCCCGAGTAATTGGGGGGTGGATGTTTGTATTGCGTCCAGGTACTTGCAGGTTATTGGGGAGCAAATCACAGGATCGGTACGAGGGATGATGGAATGACGACGATACTAATCACATGAAGAGCAGTGTTGAGTATTTTGGTAATGTCTTGTTGTTTTGTCTTTCCGTTGTGTATTTTCCCGTCTTATGGGAGTGTTGATGTATTCTGACCCCTGTGTGGGTATGAGTTGTGAGAAAGAGTTATGTATAAGTGATTTGTATGTTGTGGTAAAAGACCAAATCGGTCTACGGTTCGTTATTTAGCCATGTCGGCATGTATTGTATTGTTGTGATTTCTATATTTAGCCTGGTAGATCCTCACGGAGAGGGTCTACGGTGCTGTAATATTCCCGAGTGTCTTGGGAGTGTTACAGAACATGGTATCAGAGCTTAGGTTTTGGAAACCTAGGCTGTCGGGTCAAGTTGGGTATTGTTGAGTCTTGTCTTGTCAGGTTGTGTCTGACTGAGTCGTGTCGCGATGCATCGTCTGTGATGTCGGTTGTGATTAGTATCATGCTGCAACCATTATCTTTGTGCCATCTGTGGATGTAAGTCTCCCTACTACATGTTGTGCCTCGAGCTATACGAGCTAGTTGTGTGATTCAGTATTACGGTGTAAAGTTTAGATGTTTTTTGTGATTATGTGGTCTATGTATGTTTGATTCTCGTGTTGTGCTAGAATGAAGAGTGGACCCAGTGTATATATATCGTTGTATAAACCATTTTACGAGAGTAATTGATTTGGTACTTTAAGACTTTAATGTTTTGAGAAGCCACGTAATTTTATTTTAAAATATCCTTTAAGGGAGGAAAATAAAATTTTAATTTTCGTATGATGACCTCAAGGCTGATTTTTTTTTTTTGAGAATTCAAACTATTGATATTTCATTTTCATTTGTACTAAAATTTTCGAAATATTACTTTTAAACTTAAAAAAACGAGGTCTTCCAAATTTATTCAAGACATGACTCTCACTTTTAACTTTTCGGTTCATGGTTGTCAGTCAGGAAGTAGGTGATGATGATGACGTTGTTGTTTGACAAATAGTACTCGGAATTGTGATTAAGTTGGTAGTGTGAACGTTAAGTCGTTATATACGCACTACTGAGAGGTAGGATTTCAGTTTTAGATGTTAATTGTCTTTTGACGGTTGCTTGTGTGATACTGTAATTATGTGATCAGATGGTGTTTACGTGTGATTGGATTTGGTGGTAATGGGTTGCGTTTGATGAATTGATAAATTATGTTTGTTGTGTGTGTGTTTGAAATGATTTCCTGAAAATTTCATAAATTTGAGCAAGTTGTGGAAAATCAATTTTCGAAAATGTTTTGATGGTGCGATTAATCGGCGGCTCGTGTGGACTTTGAAAATTATTTGAAATTAGCGAGCCGGCCTTGGATTCTCAAATGAAACCCCGAGGGTATTTAAAAGAGTTGTTTTAAAGTACTTTGGACATTTTGTAAAATGTTACCGTTATTGATTTTTGTCGTGATTTAGAGGATTTTCGAAAATAATTTTAAACGTATTGTTTTATTGTCAAACAATTCGAGTACATGATTTTAAAAAATCATTCACACCATAAGATCTTTATATTTCAAAGTACAATATGACTTTTATTTTTCAAAATAAATAAATAGTGAAATATAAAAAATCTTACTCGATTTAAACTAAAGTGATTATTTGTGAGGCCGAGCGATTTGATTTATCGTCGTGTTTCCTTTCTTGCTAAGGAATTTTGGTTGAGTATTCAATTTTGTTTTGCATGAGTTGGACCTGCCTTCTAACTCGTATGGTGTTATTTGAATGAGATTGTTGATCTGTAGAAATGGTTAGTGCATGTATGAATGGGCTGCCCACCCGGGGATGGTTCGGTGAAACCTCTGGGGTCGATGCCAAGAGAGCATGACCACGGGATATCCTATGTGATGTTGATTGTGGTGATGATGAATGGTAACATGCAATTACCTCCGTGATGTTAATTGTGATGATGTTGAGCGGTAATATGTGATTACCCTATGTGTTGTTAATGATGATGATGTTTCCGAAGAAATTGATCTTTCGGAATGTTGCTTTGCAAACGTTTTCAAAGTAAGATGGATAAGATTCATGATTCATAATTTGGTAAAACAGCCCGAGGTATCAAATGTATTTTCAAATTTTATTTTGGTAAAATCATATGAACTCAAGGACTTTAAATATTATCAATTGGATGAAAACCTCATGAAGTTTTAAAAAGAATGTGGTCTGTGATTGGTTACAATGATGTGTGGTGGTTATGACCGTAGTTGTATCGGGAATGGTAGTAAGTTTTTAATTGATGTGGTCTTGTGATTAGTTTATGATTGTAAGTTCCATTTGTTGCCATGATAGTTCTTGTATTCGTGTAATTTCCCGGAGTGGATATTTTGTCGTGTTGTTAATTGTTGTTTTACATTGATATGTTGTGCTGAGTTGGCATCTTGGTGCGTTGTTCTGCAATGTTATGTTTCGTTATACTCAGTGACTGTATGATTGGTATGCCAAGGAAACGAGATTGTGGTCGTGATCGTAGCCATGAGCGTAGCAATGTGACTCGTTTGTTAAACGAGCACCGATCAGACCAGTGCATATGGTCGTGAAGATCAATCGCATGATCAGATGCAAGTAGCTGAAGAGAACATCGATGTTGGCGGAGATCCATCATTCGAGATGTCTATCGTCGGGGGAGCCTATGTTCGTGGCAAAGAAATAGGAGATGTCTGGAGATTCATAGAGATGTAAGGGAACTGAGGTTCCTAAACCTCGACCCTCACATTGATCGTTTGTGGAACTTTCTCCATCGATGGAGGATCAAAGGGTTCCAAGTCGGTGTCATTGATTCTTGGTGGTACGCCGAGGTGTTTCAACTATAATGTTCCGAGTCACGTACGTGCGAACAGTAAGAAGCCGCCGGTTAACTGTTTCGAGTGTGGTCAGCGGAGCACCAAGCGGTGCATTGTGAGACGTCGCTAGTATGACTGGGAACCGGGGGTTCCGCTCCTACTCCCAGAGGGGCCAACAGTATCTAGTGAAGATGATTTGTTTATTGCTTGGTTGGTAGAATCTCGCGTGGGCATTGTTTTGTTGCTTGAATGCTTTTGTCTTGTTATGTGGCGTTTTCATGCGGGACGAAACTTATTTTTAGTGGGGGAGAATGTAATACCCGAGATTTTTTCTTCTATATTTTTTCATTCTAGCAACTCGCTTGTGTTCATTGACATATGTTGGACATGTTTGTTTTGTTCAGCACTTTTCGTCATTTGAGCGAGTTTTGATATTGCTTCGGATCAATCGGCATACTATTTCGACTTTTCTATATTTAGGTTCGACTTTGTAAAATCACCATAAATTCATCGGAACTCCACAAATCCTAAAACTTTACAGTATGATAGAAAATCAAGTTAGCTTTTCAATGGTTCAAACGGCGAGTCAATATGTGTTCGGATGAGAAAGTTATGATCATATTAGTGGAAGCTATCTAATCTGTTCCTAGTCGCACGGTCGTTCTGCCCATGTGACTCGACCGCGTAAAATCCGACACGGTCGGGTTGGTCTGGCAGCATTATAAAACGTGAGAAACAGGTTTCTGAACCCATTTCTTCATTCTTCCTCTTCATTTGGCGATCTGGGTGATTTCGAGATGAAATTTTGTGGAAAGTTCATCAATATTTCATCCTTAAACATAATCATCAAGATTTTGGTGCGGATTAACAACATCTAATTTTTGTTCTTCATCCGGATTGAGGTAATTCTTTGAAAATCTTTTTTCAAACTATTTTGAGGTTTTATTCTTGATTTCGATTCTAGTCCAATTTTGATGAATCAGTTGATATTATATGATGTTATTAATCATGTTTTATGGATTGTATATCCATATCCTCGGTTCGTTCTACCCGATGGGTTGTTTTGATGTTCTTGAAGAAATGTAAATATTTAATGTGTGATTAAGTGTTTCAACGAGTTTCCTTCGGTCGATGGTTGTGATTTTTGTTGTTATTAGTCCTTATCCTCGTTGTGATCGTGTTTTCATTGTTTTTGCCCGGAGAATTGTAGTGTTCGAGGTTTCTCGGTTGAGCCGTGTTCGTCGGAGTGTCCGGTAACGGTTATTAAGGCAAGTATCTTGCCCATACATTACGTGTTTTATGAATATAATAGTTGGTAAATTTCGATATGTGCTAAATTAATTCTTATAAATAACTTTCAACAGAATAGGTATATTTACGATCACGGTTTTATTTAAAGATAACTCGTGTGTTTCGTGAATTAATGTGCTTAATTTAATATGTGTGTTAGTGTTGAGTATAGGAACGCCTTATTGTCGTGTGATGCCATTTTGTGTGATTAAGTCGTTGGTAAATTTAAAGTTCTAACCTTTTGTTAAGATGTGTGCATGGAGACGTGTGGTTATCGATGATCATTTGACGTTGTGTGATAAAGGTGGTAACTCCTTTATGAGGAGGTTGTGCCATTCGGTGTGGTTGGAAGGTATTCTCTCTCGTTGCTATGTGTTTGGTGCTAGTTGCACCATTAGATTCTTGAGTTGGTGGTAGTGTTCCTTGGTTGTGTGTCTGTGTCTGATAATATGGCCTTTCTAGCAAGGTATCTCGACTATATATATTTTGTGTTTGACTTTCGAGGTTTGTGGTTTTGCAAACTATGATTTGTGAACATGATTTTTGTGTGTTGTGAGATGTCGCTTTTCCACCCGGGGATGGCATGTGTGGCCTCTGGGGGCGGATACTAAGGGATACGGCCGTAAAAGTGGACATGTGTGCGTGTACGATTGTTCTTCCACCCAGGGAGGGTCTGACGAGGCCTATGGGGGCCGATACTAAGGGGTACGGCCTCAGAAGTGGTTTCCCACCTAGGGACGGCTCGACGGGGCCTCTAGGGGTCGATACTAAGGGGTACGGCCGCGGGTTACCAGGTATGGTTTTGTGATGACGTGTTGTGTTGCCATGGCTTGATGATGTAAATGTTTTGATGAATAATTATGATATGTCTGGAGTATCACAATGTGTTGTTCTCGGGGTTGACATACAATATATATTGAGTATTGGTGTTTGGATAGAATGGCATAAAAATGTGGTTTGTGTTTGTGTAATTGGCCCTTGGTTGGGAGGATGTTGATGTGTATGACTGGGTCGTGGACCCCATGTTTTGTGAATGGAATGGTATAATTGGGTCGTGGACCCCACACTTTATAATTGGACTGGTATTTTAGAAAATGATCATTGGGCTGTGCCCCCAAATGGTTTCGATATTTGAGAATGCTTAAAACTCAAATGTTTTCAAAACTCCTGAGATTTTAAAATGTTATGCAGGATGCAAATTTCTTTCATTCCTACTTTTTATGTGTCGATGGTTTTAATCAAGTAAATTATCTCGGGAAGTATTTGTTACGTCTTACTGGTTGGCCATTTTAGAATGCTATGTTCTTGAAGTATGTGATGTATGGCTCGTATTTGCACTTTGTAATTGTACTAGCAAAACAGTGGAGTTTTGATAACCCCCAAGTAATCGGGGGGTGGATGTCTGTATTGCGTCCAGGTACTTGCAGGTTATTGGGGAGCAAATCACAGGATCAGTACGAGGTATGATGGAATGACGACGATACTAATCACATGAAGGCCAGTGTTGAGTATTTTGGTAATGTCTTGTTGTTTTGTCTTTCCGTTGTGGTATTTTCCCGTCTTATGGGAGTGTTGATGTATTCTGACCCCTGCGTGGGTATGAGTTGTGAGAAAGAGTTATGTATAAGTGACGTGTATGTTGTGGTAAAAAACCAAATCGGTCTACAGTTCGTTATTTAGCCATGTCGGCATATATTGTGTTGTTGTGATTTCCGTATTTAGCCTGGTAGATCCTCACTGAGAGGGTCTGCGGTGCTGTAATATTCCCGAGTGTCTTGGGAGTGTTACAGTATTTAAGTATGCTAAAGGAAACATGTTGCGTACATAAGGATGTTGTTGCCAAAAGACGTAGCCTCTACAATATGCATTGCGTACATTATGTTGTGATGTTGCGTACGCTATGGATATTAACGTACATTAGCTGAAGAACACTATGAACGTAACTTGGTTACTGTATCAAGTTAATGTCTATATTACGTTCGCTATAGCATGGGCTTTACATACGTAAGTCATTGTATGAAGTGAGGCAGTAGCCTCTGTAACAGGAAAGCTTATGCTATCAAAGTTAGTTAACATACGCTATGACTGATAACGCACGTTAAGGTAAGTGGCTAGCGGCCGCTATGGATTGTGCATGTTATAAATTAGGGATTGGTCCTTCATTTCCTTACGAACCGTGTTGGGTTCTCCCCATAGAATCGTCCCTCTACATATGTAGGTGATATTGAGCCTCTTCCAACTTGGTTATGAGCTTGGGGGCACGAATTGGAGCTTTGTTCTTAGAGCTGATGATCATTTTTGGAAGGAGGTCGATTGTTCTTAATCGTAGTTCCTCAATACAAGGTAATATTCGTATCCCTCTGATTGTAGCTCAGTTTTTGGAAGGATGTTTACATGTTAGGAAGAATGTTGGTCTATCCTATTGTTTATTATGATGTTATAAATAAATAAACAGAATTGTGACAAGAGATTGAAGGTATTGATTAAGGTTATTCATGTTGTAAGAGTTGCGGTTCGTTCAAACATGCTCGTAAGATGGATTATTGGATTTTGTTGATGTTGTTGATACATGGGTATTGATATAATTCTTGTAGTTTCAGATTATGTTGTTTATCTTCAAGGGGTATGTTGGTTAATCCCGCTCTTCGTTTTTGGATTCTTCATGTTGTTGTCATTGTTTATTTCGTATAATGGTAAAATATGGGAGTGTTGTAGTTCCTGAAGTTTCATGAATCTTGTTGAGGAATATGATGATATGAGGATATATATCTTATAAGATGATTATTCGTGGTATTGAACTATTTGGATAGTTCGGATTGTCGATTATATCGGCAGTATTGTTTTACTATGAATTTTACGATTATGAACAAGGATGAATCTTGTTAATTCATATAGGAGGTTGAACTCGGAATAGAGTATGTTATATAATCCTTGTTATCGGGATAAGTTGATTGTTGATATGATTATCGGATTGTGGAATCGTATTATGGTTATGGATTCGTGATTGATTGATTGGGTGGTTTAGATTTGTGATTAATTGAGATATTGTGGAACTGTTGTGTTTGTTGATTGGTTATATTGGTTGTTAATTATTATTATCGAATTTGTTGTTAATTAATTACTGCAATAGGTGGTGATAATTTCTCGTTGGTTAGAACCGTGTGCTGCGGTCGTAGATTGCTTTGGTCGGGTCCGAGGAGCTCGTAGACGAAAGGAGGGAAATTGGTAATGGCTTCATCATCATCATTTCATTATCGACGCAAGTTTATACTTGTTCAGTTTATGATATTTAATGAATGGTCTCAGTTTCATTTCGTTTATAATTCATATAGCAATGAGTATAAGTGTGAATTTTGGAGATTTGAATTGTATGTTGTCTTTCGGGTTTTGGAGTTAAATCATAAGATATATGGTTTATATTCATTATTGGTATACTTGGGTATCACGGATATATTTTAGTGAATACGGGGATATGAGTTATCTACAGTCTACGATATTTGGATCGCCGAATACTAAGGATAATCATTGGCGATAGTTTTGACATCGAGACTGCTCTCGAAGGACTCGGGGCAAGTACTCTAATCATTTTTGTCATTTAGTGTCGATCATGTTGTGATACATTTGTGCATTGTCGTTGTCATGCATTTGTGTAGTGTTGTCATGCATTCATGCATTCATGCATTGTTGTTGTATGTCCACCACGTGTTGGTACGACGGAATCATCTTGAAATCTATGTTGTGTGCGTTGGATCGTTGGACGGGTTTTCTACCACGTGTTGGTCCGGCGGGATCATCATGGGAATCTATGTTGTGCGCGCTGGATCGTTGGATTACCATGTGTTGTTGCGTATATGTGTATTTTTTGTTATCTACCTCATGTTGATCTAACAGGATCATCTTGGGATCTATGAAATGAACGCTGGATCATCGGATTTCCATGAGTATACATTGTTGTTATTGATGTAAGCATATTAATCTTGTCATGTGAGTATGCACTTATAGGTCTTTTGTTAGGACCATGTCCGTATGTTGTGTTGGTCTAATCTCGGATTAGCCTGACGTGGTTCATCGTGGTATTGTGTATCTCGAGGTATGTTCCATATTTCCTTCTTGGTACTTGTCTTTTGATTGACATTCGATTATCAGGTTGAGATGTGATGGTATTATTTGATGGATTAGATTGGTCAGAATTGGTATATTCCGTATTGGTGAATTATGATGATGTTTTGAGAATCTTCAGTGTTGTTCGGGATACAGTATAGATATTTGTGTATGAGTTCATTGTGTTATTGAGAATACGAGATGTGGAATATGGTAAGGATTATTTTGATGAAGACTACCACGTGTTGGTAAGGTTTTGGCGGTAAGATTCTACTGGTAGTATTCTTACTTAGTAATTTCGTTGGTCGTAATTATTAATGTGATGTGATCATTATCATTGTTGAGTATTATGGCTGACCCCATCGTGGGCTTTATTTTTAGGTACTCGGAGATTGATCTTGTAGCGGTCGTGAAGAGATGAGCTTCCCGGACGATACTGGCTATGGTGTGTATTTGGGAATCACGTATTTTGACCAGTTGTTATTTTCCGCTGCAAAAGTATTTTCAACTATCTGTTATATCCGATGCGTGAGTATTTTTAAATGACCTTTTGGTATTTTGCAACTCGGGTTATTTTGGAAACTCGTTTTCTAAACTATTTTGTCAGTACGTATAAGCAGTAGCTTAACGTATACTTTTGAAGCTATTGAGTTTTGGCATTTTTCCTTGTACTTCCAAATGAGATTTTACGACGGTATTTCATAAATGAATTTTATAAAGTCTTTGAATATTTTTAAAAGATATTATTGTCATCGCCGCTTGGGTGTATTTGAAATGTTTGTTAAAATGTCATTTAGCCTTGTGGATTCCGATGCGGGGCCCACATCGATGTAGTATTCCCGTATGACTCTGGGGGTGTTACATCATGGATCGAACTATATCTAATAAAGTTCGATTCCTCCTCTCAGACATGTCGTTATGTTGAGGTGTTCCAGGAGGAATAATTTGTGAAATAATTCCACAACTCCTAAGATGAGCATTGAATTCTTCGCTCAAGTATTCACCACCTCGATCCGATCAAAGGGCTTAAATCGTCTTGCCAAGTTGATTCTGTAGTGCACTCTGGAATATTTTGAACATTTCAAAATATTCATGTTTATGCTTCATAAGATAAACATATCCGTACCTACTAAAATTATCGGTAAAAGTGATAAAGTATTGATATCCGCCTCTGGCATAAGTGCTAAGAGGTCCGCATACATCAGTATGTACTAGGCCTAATAGGTCATTAGGCCTTTCTCCATGACCGGTGAAAGAATTCTTCGTCATCTTGCCCAATAAACAAGATTCGCATGTCCCAAGTGACTCATAGTCAAAGGAGTCTAAAAGTCCATCTTGATGGATTTTAGAAATGCGTTTCTCGTTTATGTGGCCAAGTCGACAGTGCCATAAGTAAGTCATATTAGAATCATTGAGCTTAGATTTTTTGGTTGCAATGTTATAGACTTTCAAAGTATTGGACTCATCTAGATCAATATTTTAAAGGCCAGTAGAAAACTTTGCAGTACCATAAAGCAAGTGATCAAAGAAAGTACGAATAATCTTATTCCTAATAAGAAAACTGTAACCTTGACAATCTAATGTAGAAATTGAAATACTATTCCTAGTCATAGCAGGAAAATAATAGCAATTGTCCAAAACTAACAAAAGCCCATTGGGTAAAACTAGATCATAAGTTCCAACTGCTAGTGCAACAACTCTTGCTCCATTGCCGACTCTTAGATCCACTTTCCCTTTCTTCAGCTCTCTACTGCTTCTCAATCCCTGCATATTTGCATAAATGTGAGATCCACATCCAGTATCCAATACCCATGAGTTAGAAGTAGACAAGTTAACTTCCATAACAAACATACTTGTGGTAGTCTCACTACCCTTAGTACTCTTTAGCTCTTTCAAGTAAACCTTGCAATTTCTCTTCCAGTGTCCTCGTGTATTGCAATGATGGCAGTTTCCATCTTTCAGAGATTTTGCCTTGAAAGTCGGCTTAGTTGGGTCTTTAGCTTTGGCAACTTTTGCATTATCTTTGTTCTTTAATTACTTCCCTTTGCCGATGTATAATCATGTGGCTTGGTTTCTTCTTAATATTTTTCTTAGCCGTTTTAAGCATCCCATGCAGCTCAGCAATGGGCTTCTTCCTCTCATTCATATTATAGTTCATAATGAACTGACCAAAACAATCGGGTAATGAGTTTAGGATCACATCCATGGAGTGCTACTTAGAAAGTGGAAAACCAAGCCTATCAAGATGACTAGTGTATCCTTTCATATTGAGTACATGAGCGCTGACAGATGTCCCTTCAACCATCTTGCAAGCATACAAGGATTGAAAAGTCTTATACCTCTCTTGCCTAGCGTGCTTTTAGAAAGTCTCCTTGAGGTGAGCATTAAGCTCACAAGCTTCCATTTCTTCCATATTCTTCTGAAGCTCTAGACAAATGGTAGCCAACACAAGACAACTGACATCAATGGAATCATCACAATGTTTCTTCCATCAATAGATAACTCTTTATTAATTACATCATATGTAACTCTTAGACTATACTTATGGGATTTGACATCTTATTCCCAATCATGTTATAATCCCATCTTACGCCTTAAGGTTCAAAACTATTTTGAATTCTTAGTTCATTAAAGCACATAGGTATCACCATTACTTATCCTACCTTACTAAGATAATCCGAGCACCCAGCTTTGGCATGACCTGCTCAATATGATCGAAGTCTTGATAGGTATTTTAATTGAACGACATTAAAAATTTCAACGAGGGGTTTTATCATATGTTTCATGTCTATGTTGGCTAACATACATCTAGACATACATCACATCACATAGATGCATAAATTAAAACATACATAGCATCACACGACATAATAAAGCACATGACCGTGTATAGCATGACCATAATGCTAACGTGATTTTCATGAGCCAAAAAAATTCACAAAGGGCGATCTAAATGGTATAATTGGTCTTCATTGATCTTCCAACTCCTTGGAATGTCATACGCGATCAATTGCCTCCTTCAGTCCGTCATTCATCTCCTCATTGTCGTCATTACATTAATAAAAACCTATATAACACTAGTAAAGTAAATTACAAGAGGAAAAATTACACACATGCCGTAAATAATAATAATAATAAATTAATAGGCGCTCGTAGTCGTAAAAACCAGTTATATTTAAACGGCAAACAAGCCGTAAAACTAACCCAAAATTAAATTGAAATATCTAATCATCTTGGTGAATTTATTATCATGCCACACACCAAACATATACTAAAATTAATTATCATATTATTAATAAACACCTAACATGAATCTGCCTGACAATCAGACATAAAATAATGATTCGTGCAAAATCAACAATCTGATATCCCAGCCCAACTGGTCACGCCTCGGCCTAATAGTCATGGCCGCGCGGGTTTGAACCCCGCCACAAACAAACATATTTTTCTCAACATTTATCATGAATTTTTAACATCTATCTATACTTCTATTAAAAGAGAGTCGTGACACATGTCACTTTGTAAGATTTTTTATTTTTTATTTTAAAATATAGTTTATATATAGAGATGTATTCTTCAATTTCCAAAAAAAATTATATATATGTATTGTGGGAGTTTTATTCCACAACTTACACTCATCTACCAATAAAAGAATCCTTCCTTTATTTTTTTAGCTTAAAATTTTAAATATTTATAATTTTTAAATCAAGTTTATTTTTAATGGAATATATATCATATTAATTTTTATTTCACAATTTTCAACTAGACATCCATATGAATCTAATAAATTTGATGGATTTACAATAATGACTGATTGCACAAAAAAATTATATTAGAAAAAATATGAATATTTTTTCAGTAAAATTAATTAATGCAAAATAAAAATATATTAACTCATTTATTGCTTACATAAAAAATAAATTATAATATTTATTTAATTATAATAATTAAAAATAAAAAAACATACAATGCACACATACATATATATTAAGACGTAATCACATATTACTTTCGTCCCCAAAATTTGTTCCTATTTTTTTCCGGTATGTCCAGGAAATTTGTTCATGTAATGGACACTAATTGACTTAACACTCCGCTAATGTGGTACTCTTTCTTGAATTATATTACACCCCATAACACACTCAATAAGTCTTTTATTAATATTACCCCAATATGATACTCATGTAGAAGATCATCAAAAATAAATTTAGAGATCGAGAAATTATTTTCTAATAAGAGAATATCTTATGTGGTGCATCGCACCGGAGAACATCTAGTATTGTTAAATAGAACTCGGTGAAAAACTACCAAACAGGTGCCGCAACCCAGATGGCTAGACGCGGCCCTAAGGCCTGAACGCCGCGGGATCAAATCCTGCCAGCAGCATAATTTGTTTTTACGGATTTACGCGGCCCGGGTCTTGGTCCACGGTACCTTGACGCTCCCCTGACCCGCCAGAGACAGATTTCCAGAATAGTTCTGGACAGAAAAATCGCAAAAATAGTTCATAAAATTTATTTTTAATGATTCGATTTAATCAAATTAAATCAGAAAAATAATTTATATAATCTCTATTTTATAAGTATGGTCAAGAACATAATTTTATATATTCAAAGCATATAAACATGTCCTACATAAACCATCAAATTACTTGCAAGTTGGCTCCGATACCACTATTGGTCCGGGTCTTGGTCCACGGTACCTTGACGCAACGTGGATCCCATCCGGTCCACTGACCTGCCAGAGACAAATTTCCAGAATAGTTCTGGACAGAAAAATCGCAAAAACAGTTCATAAAATTTATTTTTAATGATTCGATTTAATCAAATTAAATCAGAAAAATAATTTATATAATCTCTATTTTATAAGTATGGTCAAGAACATAATTTTATATTTTCAAAGCATATAAACATGTCCTACATAAACCATCAAATTACTTGCAAGTTGGCTCCGATACCACTGTTGGGTTTTACATGTATCTAATACATGGAATATGAGCAAAACCATGCAGCGGACTAATTATAGAAAAACCCTAGATGAGGATTTTCATGCAGTAATTTAACTGATTTAATGAAGGATTCGTCGAATTACCTTAATTCGAAGAACATATCTAGATCTGAATCAGAAGATGATGAAAGTCACCTTCCTCTTTTGGTGATCTATACACGAACAATTGCGCAAGCCGGATTGCTAGATCCTTACGAATAATATTGATGAACAGTACAACAAATGTTCCTTGCTATAAGGATTGTACTATTGATCAAGATCAACTAAGGGAAGAACACGTGATGGCCAAACTGAGTCTCCTACTATATAAGGGGGCGGCCGATTGTAGATGGGAGGGAGGCCGATTTTTCACTCTTCACAATTAGGGTTGTGTAATCTTGTTCTTATGACAACTCCTTGTCATAGCTCCCTTATCCATACTTAATATTAAAAGAGAGTTGCAAGAAATATAAAGGACATGTGTCATCACCACATTATTTCTCTTTTTAAAAATCTTAAAGAAATGGATATTTAGTTTGGGAGGAAAGTTAGAGAGTTATTCCATATATAATATCTACCAATTAAAAATTTTCTCTCATTTTATTGCTTTTATTTTTAACTTAATTCATTAAACAATTATAACTTTTTCGTATCAATTTTACTTTTGATAAAAAAATATATCAAATTAATTCTTACTTCGTACTCTTTAAAATCTTAAAGAAATGGATATTTAGTTTGGGAGGGAAGTTAGAGAGTTATTCCATATATAATATCTACCAATTAAAAATTTTCTCTCATTTTATTCCTTTTATTTTTAACTTAATTCTTTAAATAATTATAACTTTTTCGTATCAATTTTACTTTTGATAAAAAAATATATCAAATTAATTCTTACTTCGTACTCTTTAATTTGACATCCATATAGTATACATATAAAGTAATTTAAATATAATAATAATATATTAGATGATTAAAATATTACCATATAAAAGTATAAGAATATTTAAAAAAATATATTTTTAGTTTATTATCATAGTTTTGTACTTCAACACTTATTTGATTTTTCAAAATTATTTTGTTCTGATTGTAAAATAATAAAGAAATTATAATACTGTCAAATCATATAAAAAAATTTATATTAATAAGAATATGGGTTGGATACTTTTAATGAAAGTTGATAATAATAAATATAATTTAATTTATTATTTATAAAATTAGATATAAGACTCATATTGTCCTACACGAAAAATAAATGCCTATGCTTAATTAAATTATGGTTTTTCTATGTGCCCTTAGATTTATAAATTAAAGCAAATCGAATAATAGTTTATGTATATGTGTGTGTATATTGGCCCACGTACATTTTCTAATAAATTTACAATATTACTGAAATTCAATCATATATTACTAATATAATAAAATATTTAATATTTTACGCTGTGCATCGCACGGGAGGACATCTAGTTTATACTAAATAAACTCTAGAATCAACACTCTAGTATTTGCTTAGTTACACCTCAACTCATTGAATAACACAATATATATAATTTCCCATATTATATATTACTTATTATTTAATCTTTTAATAATATAATATCCAATATTATATTTACTATTCCAGTGGATATAATTAAATAATATCATATATAATATCCTATTTTATACATTAATCATTATTTAATTTCTTTAATAAATACAATATCTAATATTATATCTATTAATTCTTGCTTGTCTGTAATTGCCGTATGTATGACCCAAAAGGCTTATATTATGTTGGCAATCATTTAATACCTTATTAAATGATCATTCATAAGCGGTCTCTAGCAAGATATTATGACTACCCAAATAATACAAGCTTATAGTTCATTAAACCATTTAACGTATCAAATCCATTTGTCGCGCGATATCATATTTGAACTAAGTCATGGAAACTATCATACTTATAATGTTCAAATGCTTTCTATATCTTAAGTAGACTGATTGAATTAAATGACTCTTCATTTGAGCATGGCCATGCATTTTCTTTAGTCCTACTTATCTAGGGGGACAGCAGATATCTCTGTCCCAAAATAGAGGGATAAATCACCATCTTGATTATTCATTGCCCTCTCATGACTCCCACTAATCCCATTATGATCACCATGTTTCAGATGATGCTGGATTACATCAAGGCTTAGTAGTTATCATGTTGGACTCCATGATAATCTTAGGTTCAAGGATTCATTGACATACTATTATTTCGAGATTCACTTATGATATTTCCATGCAGTGATCTCAATGCGGGTCTGTCTAGCATTGCGTTCTCCAACCAATAGCCATGAATTTGATCCATACCATACGCATAATCATTCAATGATCATCAATCAAACTTATACTAGTATATAAATCACTTGAGTCTCCACTCTACGCGATTGGACCAGAGCTATTTGAATAATCTCATTATTCGTGAATAACTATTAATCGATTATTATAATATTAAACATGCACATATTATAATAATCAACGAGAAATAGATGTCATAGAGTACTCTTTATTCATGGACTACTCTTTATGTATTTGCATTCATTGAAGCGTCCCCCAATGATGACTATATTCAGAATCACATGATATGGATGAGTTCATGTGATCATATTATCAAGTTTCATGTACCAAATTCGCATACATTCTTAGCGAGAATATTTATCGAACCAAATGGCATCCCAACACTCTATGAGATCTGTAACACCCCCAAGATATTCGGAGTATATTACAGCGCCGTGGATCCCAACATGGGACTCACCAGGCTACAACTAGAAAACACCACTCAACTAACCATCTCGGTTAGCGAGGACACACATTTAAATAATATAACATATAAATATACGCCCGGAGCAACTGGCGAAATAAGCATCAACTGACAATGTAACAATTTAAAGTAATACAATACAGAGTTTGAAATGAAAAGCCTAAGTACTCGCGAGTACAATCTATCAGTTTATAAATGTGAGAACAACCATATCGAAATGGACAAAAGAAATAAGTAGACCCAAATGCACATGTCAACGACCCTGGCCAACATCCTCGTCTCGTCCCAGGGCCGCTCGTCCGGATGATCATAACCTGAAATCCATAACAAGAATTTCCCCACAACGGGTCCCCAAAGGGGTTAGCAATTACGCTAGTACAAGTAATCAAGGCAAACCAATCGCTTACACGTTTCATAGTACATGCACCAATATCATTACAAAACCAAAACCAGACATGTCTTTTCCGGAAACAAACAGTCAAACAATCACATTTGCCTAGGACCGGGACGAAGCCACAAATCCCACCCGAGGCCTCTAAGAACCCTCCCGGGCTGGCCATATCATAAAACAAATCACTCACATGCATCGCCTAGGATAGGGACGAAGCCACAAATCCCACCCGAGGCCTCTAAGGACCCTCCCGGGCTGGCTAGCTAAACAAACTCGTGAATCCAGAGTGAAGTCATAGATTCCCCCGAGGCCCCGTCGGACCCTCCCTGGGTGAGCACAATCACACACATATACATTACCATTTCACGTTAAGCATAAAGGTTTCCAAAAATACTTGCCTTGAATAATTGACGACGCAACGAACGGAAGGAAAAACACCGACGAACGCTAGGAACCAATAGGACCGAACCTAACGATTCGAAGAACACAATGACAACCAACTCTAGACGAATACGGAAATGGAATACACCCGAAAACCCGCCTATGATTCATGTATATTCGTATAGAAATAACAACGAGGGCGGACCACAACCAAACCCTCTCGATTCCGTAAAAACTACAAAATATACCATGAATCCATAGGAAAACTAATGATACTAACAAGATTAATCATATTCATCATGAATCCACCAACAAAACGGAACGAATCGGACGAAAATCCCAAAACCCCCAATTTATCGAAAAATAGGGTTCTAAGAGATTTTACCTTGGATTAGGATGAAAAATTCGTGTTGATGTTGTTATAATACATCAAGAATTCGAGGAAGATGTTGGATGAGATGATTGGAAGAAGAAATCACCAAGAATCGCCCAAAATCGCCAAAGGAGCTCTAAGCCGCGGGGAGGAGAAGAAATGAACGAAATACATTCATCTGGGTCAACTCCCTGGTTTATATAGCCAGGGAGTGTTAGCGCGCGCTAATCCTCCAGGTTAGCGTGCGCTAACGAAACAGATTTCTGATCCGGTAGCGATTACGGCCGTTAGCGTGCGCTACTCCAAACGTAGCGTGCACTAATAACCTCTCGGTAGCGCGCGCTATCGACCAATAGCGTGCGCTACCTGGACATCAGCCGAGTCCAGAAGCAACTGTCAGTACACACCTGATCCGGTTAGCGCGCGCTATCGACCAAACATAGCGTGCGCTAAAGTGTATCGGTAGCGCGCGCTATCGACCAATAGCGTGCGCTACCGGGCATCGGTAGAGTCCGGTGGCAAACCGTCGAAGATCGACATCCACACTAGCGCACGCTACGGGCGTCTCGGCGTGCGCTAACTCCCAACATTAGCGTGCGCTAGGCTACGTAGCGTACGCTAATCCCCGATCCGAGAGGATCGAATCGCTCGCCACTCCTGTGGTGGCCCTCTAGCGCGCTCTGGCTTAAATCGTAGCGTGCGCTACTAAGTGACCCCTAGCGTGCGCTATGCAGAAAATATAGCGTGTGCTAGGTACGAGATATAAACGGTCCAAAACACCGGAATATGAACGAAACGTTAAACGGAACATCTCAAGACGCATCGAAACATAGAATGGATCCACGGCAACCCGAATAGCGGTTTCGTACAACAATAACGAGAATCAGATCAATAGATGACGGGAAAGATACACTGAAAGATACACGAGGGTCACTACAACCGAGAAATACACCGAAAAAAATGAAGATACAAGGGAAAGAAAAAATGCGGATATTACATTCTACCCCTCTAAAAATAAGTTTCGTCCCGAAACTTAAGAAACAAACAACTCAGGGTAGCTAGCACGCATGCTATCCTCGGTCTCCCAAGTTGCCTCCTCGACACCGTGTCTCGACCACTGCACTTTGACCAAAGGGATGGTCTTATGCCTCAGTCGCTTCTCACGATGCTCCAAAATCTTCAAAGGACGCTCCTCGAAAGTAATATCCTCGGCGACATCAATCTCACCATAATCGATGACGTGACTAGGATCTGGGACATATTTCCTCAGCTGGGAAACATGAAAAACGCTATGAACATGACTCCAGGCCGGAGGTAACGCCAAACGGTATGCCAACCCACCGACTCGCTCGAGAATCTCAAAGGGTCCAATAAATCTCGGACTTAACTTCCCTTTCTTCCCGAAACGAAAAACTCCCTTCGTCGGCGACACCTTTAGTAAAACGTGGTCTCCCACCTCGAATTCCAAAGGTCGACGACGGACATCGGCATACGACTTCTGTCGACTCCGGGCAGTCAACATCCGTTCCCGAATTAATTCTATCTTCCGCCTCGTCTCTAAAACGACATCCGGCTCGGTCCCGACTAAATCGGACGCCTCATTCCAACAAATCGGTGATCGACATCGCCGCCCATAAAGTGCCTCATACAGTGCCATCCGAATCGACGCGTGCCAACTATTGTTGTACGTGAATTCGATCAATGGCAAATGCTCCTCCCAGTCACTACCCCAATCGAGAGCACAAGCACACAATAAATCCTCGAACGTCTGGATAGTGCGTTCCGACTGTCCATCTGACTGGGGATGAAAAGAGGTACTCAAATGCAAATGGGTACCTAATGCCTTATGCACCGCCTGCCAAAAGTGCAATACAAAACGGCCATCACGATCCGAAACAATAGACTTCGGAGTACCGTGAAGTCTCACAATCTGCGCGATAAACACACGAGCCAACTTCTCCAGGCCCCAAGTGTCCTTGATGCCCAGAAAATGTGCCGACTTGGTCAGACGATCAACAATCACCCATACCATATTCATGCCCGACCTCGATCTCGGCAAAATCGTAACGAAATCCATCGATATAGCTTCCCATTTCCATTCCAGAACGGGAAGTGACTGCAATAACCCAGCCGGTCGCTGATGCTCGATTTTGACCTGCTGGCAAGTCAAACATCTCGCTACAAACTGTGCGACCTCCTCCTTCATATCATTCCACCAGAAATTCCTCCTCAGGTCCTTGTACATATTACTCGAACCAGGATGAACGGAATAAGGCGTAGCATGGGCCTCACGCAAAATACTCGGTCGCAACTCTGGGTCGTTCGGCACACAAAGCCGAATCTGGAATCTCAAAACACCATCCTCGTGAATCACAAACCCAGGAGACTTTCCCTTAAGAATGTTCTCTCGGATTTGAGTAATCATCGGGTCCTCTAACTGCTTCAGCTTAATTTCATCGATCAAAGACGACGAAACCTCTAAAGCACAAAGTTGCCCGACAGCTCCAGGCAACAAAACCTCAACATCCAACTCGATCAAAGCCCGCCGAAGCTCAGACTAAGACGTAAGGATCTCAAGCGTTCGCAATGCAATCGGTTTCCGACTCAAGGCATCGGCCACGACGTTCGCCTTGCCCGGATGATAAAGGATTTCGAGGTCATAATCCTTAATCAGCTCCAACCACCTCCTCTGCCTCATATTCAACTCCCGCTGAGTAAATATGTATTTCAGACTTTTATGATCGGTAAAAATCTGACATGCAGAGCCGAAAAGATAGTGACGCCAAATCTTGAGCGCAAAAATGACTGCCGCTAACTCCAAATCATGAGTAGGGTAGTTCAGCTCATACGGCCTCAACTGTCTCGACGCGTAGGCAATGGTCTTGCCGTGCTGCATCAATACGCACCCAAGACCCTGACCCGAAGCATCACTATAAACGGCAAAACCCTCATTGCCACATGGCAATGCCAAAACCGGGGCTGAGGTCAAACGCTTCTTCAGTTCCTCAAAACTCGACTGCCTCTCGTCATTCCAAATGAACTTCTCGGATTTCTAGAGCAACTGCGTAAGTGGCCGAGCTAGTTTTGAGAAACCCTCGATGAACCTACGATAGTAGCCAGCCAAACCCAAGAAACTACGGATCTCCTTCGCATTCTTGGGCGGCGCCCAATCCAACACTGCCTCAATCTTCTGCGGATCCACATGAACCCCCTCGGCTGAAATCACGTGACCTAAAATCGTCACTTCCTTCAGCCAGAACTCACATTTCGAGAACTTCTCATAGAGTTGCTCGGTCCTCAAAATGTCTAACACTATCCACAAATGATGGGCATGCTCTTCCTCGTTCCTCGAATAAATAAGAATATCGTCAATGAAGACAACGACACACTTATCCAAATACTCGATAAAGACTCTATTCATCAACTGCATGAACACAGCCGGCGCATTAGTTAACCCGAAGGGCATGACTACAAACTCATAATGTCCGTATCTCGTCCGAAAAGCTGTTTTCGGCACGTCGGACTCCCTCACCCGGAGCTGATAGTACCCCAATTTCGAATCAATCTTCGAGAATACTGCAGCTCCCGGCAACTGATCGAACAAGTTATCAATCCTCGGCAAAGGATACTTGTTCTTGATGGTCACTTTGTTTAGTTCGCGATAGTCGATACACAAACGTAGTGAACCATCCTTATTCCGCACAAACAGGACTGGTGCGCCCCAAGGTGAGGCACTCGGTCGAACATATCCCGACTCAAGAAGCTCACTCAACTGCTTCTTCAACTCTGACATCTCTGAAGGTGCCATGCGATACGGTTCCTTAGAAATAGGAGCCGCGCCCGGCTCTAACTCTATAACAAATTCAACCTCACGATCCGGTGGCAATCCCGGCAACTCGTTAGGAAATACATCAGGAAACTCACTAACGACTGGAATCGACGAAAGCGCGACTCCACCATTCTCCGCCTTCAAGGCATAGCACCAATAACCAGTACACCCCTTTCGCAGGAGTTTCATCGCCTTCAAGGCGTTAATAACAAACTTTTGGTTTCTCTTTCGCCCCGCGAAAGAGTGTTCAGTGCCGTCCTCGGCTAACATGGTAATGATCCTCGTGCGGTAGTTCATGATTGCACCATGCCGCTCGAGCCAATCATCCTCGAGAATCAAATCCTCACCCTCGATACCCACGACAATAAGATTAGAGAGCCAAGCCCTCTCACAAATAAACACAGAATAGTCCCGGACTTCTCGATCACTAATAATTCTATCACCGCTAGGAAGTTTAACGATGAAAGGCTCGCAAGGTGACAAGCAGTCGAGACCCAAACGGCGTACACACTCTAAAGAAATGAATGAATGCGTAGCACCCTAATCAAAAAGCACACTGACAGGATGGGAATGGATATGAACGGTACCTGTCGCCACAGTAGCTGCTAGATCATCGGCCCTCCTCATCTCATAGATACGCGGCTGGGCAGACCCGACACTGGAAGCTCCTCCTCTAGCGGGCTGACCCCGGCCTCTACCTCGACCGGCACTCGGCGGAGGTTGCGGGGCAAACGAGCCTTGGTTCACACTAGGCTCTCTAAGTGCTGGGAAAGAATCACGGGACTCGCGAAGTTGTCTGACTTGATCACAAAAGAGGGACCTGTGGCCCGACTGACAACAAGTATGACAAGTCAACTTCGGGCGAGAACACTGTCGGTTCTATGGCCCTGCTGGCCACAGTTAAAGCATGTGGGTTCACGAGCGGAGGTTCCGGCGGCACCCCGAAAGCTTCCAGAGAAACGAGCCGAACCGCCCGTAGAAATATTTGCGGCTGAGATTCTGCGGCCTCCACTCTTGGGACCAGAAAAATTTCCGACCGACTTCTGCTTCTTGCTCTCACGAGCCACATCACTAGCCGTCACCGACATATCATAAGCGAGGGCCCTACTCTGATAATCCTTCAAAGTAGTGCAGACGAGTCCAGACATATAGTCCCGAATAGACATCTTCATCCTCCTGGAAAAATGGAAAATTTTGTCGCTCTCTTCGACAACTTGGGTCTTCACATAACCCAACTCCTTGTTAAAGTCGGCAATGGCTTGGGACACGGGTATATCCCGAGGTTGAGCATCGTAGAAAGCATGGACTCGAGCCTGTCTAACTGGCCACGAACAATATTCAGTCTCCATCAGCTCCTGAAATTCGGCCCATGAAGCAACATGATCTTTGGGCCCCACGGCCTCCCACCAATCCATAGCGTCTCCAGTGAGAAAGTACTGGGCAATAGGGACCTTGCGGTCCTCGGGACAGTTGGTGGCAACGAAGACCTTAGATATCTCCTTGATCCACCCCTCCCAGCCGATCGGGTCTGATGCTCCCGAAAATTGAGGAGGGTGCATCTTGATGACATCTTGGAGCCAACGGTCTGCTCCGCCCCGGTTAGCATGGGCCTGATCGGGGTTTTGAACCACTTGAGCTATCGCCGCCATTTGGTTTACCATTTGCTGCATAACGGCCGCAATATCAAGGTCGGCGCACTCCTGAGAAGAAGCATGACTGTGACGGTCGCCAGTACTGCCAGCTCCCGAAGAATGCGACGTGGCCGCCCCACCGGCTGCCCCACGTCCTCGACCGCGTCCACGGCCACGACCACGACCACGTCCCCTTCCAGCATCCATGCTGGTGATAAGAGGTGGCAAAAGCAACTCGATGATAAGTAAAAGAGGGAGAATAATCACAGTCCAAGAAACGGAATACAGTACGAGAAAGTAAAGAATCGAGTAAGGAAACTTACGAACACTGGAAGTACTGAGATGCCGGCAGCGGTGTGACAATGTGCGAAACAAAACACGACTAGACCCAAATAACCGACAAGCCTAGGTATCCATAAACCTAGAGCTCCGATACCATTTTCTGTAACACCCCCAAGATATTCGGAGTATATTACAGCGCCGTGGACCCCTACATGGGACCCACCAGGCTACAACTAGAAAACACCACTCGAATAACCATCTCGGTTAGCGAGGACACATATTTAAATAATATAACATATAAAGATACGCCCGGAGCAACCGGCGAAATAAGCATCAACTGACAATGTAACAATTTAAGGTAATACAATACGGAGTTTGAAATGAAAAGCCTAAGTACTCGCGAGTACAATCTATCAGTTTATAAATGTGAGAACAACCATATCGAAATTGACAAAAGAAATAAGTAGACCCAAATGCACATGTCAACGACCCTGGCCAACATCCTCGTACTGTCCCAGCGCTCGCTCGTCCGGATGATCATAACCTGAAATCCATAACAAGAATTTCCCCACAACGGGTCCCCAAAGGGGTTAGCAATTACGCTAGTACAAGTAATCAAGGCAAACCAATCGCTTACACGTTTCATAGTACATGCACCAATATCATTACAAAACCAAAACCAGACATGTCTTTTCCGGAAACAAACAGTCAAACAATCAAATTTGCCTAGGACCGGGACGAAGCCACAAATCCCACCCGAGGCCTCTAAGGACCCTCCCGGGCTGGCCATATCATAAAACAAATCACGCACATGCATCGCCTAGGATAGGGACGAAGCCACAAATCCCACCAGAGGCCTCTAAGGACCAGAGTGCAGTCATAGATTCCCCCGAGGCCCCGTCGGACCCTCCCGGGGTGAGCACAATCACACACAATATACATTACCATTTCACGTTAAGCATAAAGGTTTCCAAAAATACTTGCCTTGAATAATTGACGACGCAACGAACGGAAGGAAAAACACCGACGAACGCTAGGAACCAATAGGACTGAACCTAACGATTCGAAGAACACAATCACAACCAACTCTAGACGATTACGGAAATGGAATACACCCGAAAACCCTCCTACAATTCATGTATATTCGTATAGAAATAACGAGGGTGGACCACAACCAAACCCTCTCGATTCCGTAAAAACTACAAAATATACCATGAATCCATAGGAAAACTAATGATACTAACAAGATTAATCATATTCATCATGAATCCACCAACAAAACGGAACGAATCGGACGAAAATCCCAAAACCCCCAATTTATCAAAAAGTAGGGTTCTAAGAGATTTTACCTTGGATTAGGATGAAAAATTCGTGTTGATGTTGTTATAATACACCAAGAATTCGAGGAAGATGTTGGATGAGATGATTGGAAGAAGAAATCACCAAGAATCGCCCAAAATCGCCAAAGGAGCTCTAAGCCGCGGGGAGGAGAAGAAATGAACGTAATACGTTCATCTGGGTCAACTCCCTGGTTTATATAGCCAGGGAGTGTTAGCGCGCGCTAATCCTCCAGGTTAGCGTGCGCTAACGAAACAGACTATAGTCCAGTAGCCAGATTTCTGGCCGTTAGCGTGCGCTACTCCAAACGTAGTGTGCGCTAATAACCTCTCGGTAGCGCGCGCTATCGACCAATAGCGTGCGCTACCTGGACATCAGCCGAGTCCAGAAGCAACTGTCAGTAAACACCTGATCCGGTTAGCGCGCGCTATCGACCAAACATAGCGTGTGCTAAAGTGTATCGGTAGCGCGCGCTATCGACCAATAGCGTGCGCTACCTGGGCATCAGTAGAGTCCAGTGGCAAACTGTCCAGTACTGGACATCCACACTAGCGCACGCTACCGGGCGTCTCAGCGTGCGCTAACTCCCAACATTAGCGTGCGCTAGGCTACGTAGCGTACGCTAATCCACCATCCGTAGGATCGGAATCGATCGCCACTCCTGTGGTCGCCTCTAGCGCGCTACGAAACAGTCGTAGCGCGCGCTACTAAGTGACCCCTAGCGTGCGCTATGCAGAAAATATAGCGTGTGCTAGGTACGAGATATAAACGGTCCAAAACACCGGAATATGAACGAAACGTTAAACGGAACATCTCAAGACGCATCGAAACATAGAATTGATCCACGGCAACCCGAATAGCGGTTTCGTACAACAATAACGAGAATCAGATCAATAGATGACGGGAAAGATACACTGAAAGATACACGAGGGTCACTACAACCGAGAAATACACCGAAAAAATGAAGATACAAGGGAAAGAAAAAATGCAGATATTACAAAATCCACGACCTAATAACACCGTCTACCACAATCTGTGGTGTTACCATATCACCATTTATAGGTGATGAACGTGTTGGGTTTTACGTGTATCTAATACATGGAATATGAGCAGAAACACGCAGCGTAATATTAATCAAAACCCCCAAGATGAGGATCTTCATGCAGTAATTTAATTGATTTAATAAAGGTTCGTCGAATTACCTTAATTAAAAGAACAGATCTAGATCTGGACCAGAAGCTGATGAAAGTCACCTTCCTCTTTCGGTGATCCACACACGAACAATTGCACAAGCCGAATTGCTAGATCCTTACAGATAATATTGATAAACTGTACAACAAATATTCCTTGCCAGGAGGATTATACTGTTGATCATGATCAACTAAGGGAAGAACACGGGATGGTCGAATCGGGTCTCCTACTATACAAGGAGGCGGCTGATTGTAGAGGGGATAGAGGCCGATTTTTCACTCTTCACAATTAGGGTTGTGTAATCTTATTCTTATGACAACTCCTTGTCATAGAACCCTTATTTATAATAAGTAAACCCTAGAATCAAAACTTTAATATTTGCTTAGTTACCCATCAACTCACTAAATAATACAATATATATAATATCTCACATTATATATTACTTATTATTTAATATTTTAATAAATATAATATCTAATATTATATTTACTATTCTCAGATGATATAATTAAATAATATAATATGTAATATCCTATTTTCTACATTACTCATTAGTTAATTTCTTTAATAAAAATAATATCTAATATCATATCTATTAATTAATATTATTTGTCTATAATTGTCGTATGTATGACCCAAAAGGCTTATATTATGTTGGCAATCATTTAATACCTTATTATGTAATAAATTACAAGCGATCTCTAGCAAGACATAATGACTACCCAAATTATATAATTTTATAGTCCATTAAATCATTTAACGTGTCAAATCCCTTTGTCGCGTGCTATCATATTTAAACTAAGTCATGGAAACTGTCATACTTATTGCGTTCAAATGCTTTTTCGATCTTAAGTAGACTGATTGAATCAAATGACTTTTCATTTGAGCATGGCTGTGCATTTGCTCCAGTCCTACTTATCGAGGGCCCCCACACATATCTCTCTCGAAAGAGAGGGACTAATCCCCATCTTTATTTTATCATTGCCCTCTACATGACTCCCACCAATCCCGATCACTAACCTTTATGAGCAACATATTTCAGATGATGTTGGATTACGCCAAGGCATAGTAGTTATCATGTTGGACTCTATGATAATCTCAGGTTCACGATTTCATTGACATATTGTTGTATTGAGATTCACTTATTACAGTTCCATGCAGTGTCTCAATGCGTATTGCATTCTCCAACTAATACCCATAAGTTTGATCCGTAAATGCGCATAATCATCCTATGAATATCAATCAAACTTATACTAGTATATTAATCACTTGAGTCTCCACTCCACATGATTAGACCAAGGACAAATGAATAATATTATTATTTGTGAATAACTATAGTTTGATTATTAATAATCAACGAGAAATAGATGTCATAGAATAACATTATTTAAATGTGATAATTACAAATCTAGGCATATCGAATATCCTATGGCACTATTCGCAATAGAACATCCATGATCGAACATAATCATTGTAGAAATGTTTGCATCATGTATTTAATCTCAACACTATCGCGAACTTGGTCAGGCACAATTGGGACAAACTACGACAATTCCAAGTTGCTCTACTCGAACATGTTGGTTGTATCTCCCCTAATGATGGGAAGACTGGCTCATCAAAGTAACTTACGAGATCGTATGACATGATATATTTTAAGCGGGCTACAAGTGAAAGCACATGCCAAATATGCCCTCGAATGCCACTCATAGGATGAGAGAATGAGAGCATTGTATTGTAATTATGAACATTTATTAAATAAGGCATTTATTATTATAATATTATTGTATATCACTGGCATCGTGATTTGGTATATAGAATAATGAGGAATGATACAACCACATCTCCCCAACCACACCCCATACACACCCGGCTTTATGGGGCTGTACCTTATGCTTTATAAATAAAATAATCATAATAATATTATATCTGTAAAGCATATGGTACAACCCCATAAAGCACAGGTGTGTATGGGGTGTGGTTGGGGAGATGTGGCTGTATCATTTCTCATAGAATAATAGTCTTTGCATTCTAGAGCAAACATTCCACTCCTTATGGAGATAAGGAAATAGGCACTGGAAGAGTTTAGGGCTCGAATGCTTAATTAGTTCGCCAGTCGATAAAACTTATCTGGATAATAATTTTAGACAAGGCTTGTATAACGTATTCTTTGACATGTAGAGTGTCTGTCATCAATCAGGATTAGTGAGAGCACACATTATAAATATGCTAATGAAATTAAGATACTTGAACATGACTCACCTTGATTCGGTCACATAGATATCACTCAGGGATTGTCAATGACTGAATCGAAAGGTTGTGATAGGTATATATGGACCTTTAACTTGAGGTTTCAGTAGGAGATGTGCTTGTGACATTAAGTTGGTCACTAGAGTAGTTCGATCCAATCGCCTGTTGGTGGGGTCAACCTCAAAATGCAACTTAGTGGGCCAGTAGTAGTCTCTATTGAATACCAAGATAGGTTTCTCTCTCCTGTTAGTGAGCAGGTAAATGTCCTATGTGGTTAATGGCAAATGAGACCATAAGTCTTTGGCCAAAGTAGTTAGATCTAGTTGTATTTGATAAATGAGAGCACGGTGATCACTGTTTGCATTAACAAATGGATAGAGTCAAGTTACAATAGGGTTTGACTTTATCATGACCCTAATACTTGACCGGGGCATATGACTGAAGGGTTTATACGTATAAAGTAGTCACAACATAATGGTTTGGGAATGATCCGATCATTCGTTCTTAGTTGGGTTACAGTATGGAGCACTAGACTGGCTAAGTGTTACTCGTACTCCTTGGTTCCTCCCATTGCCGACTAAGACGGACCTATGGTGTCGCGCACAAGGATATTTGATGGATAAAATATGTATTTATTATCTCTTCATTAATACTGGATATTGAATACCTAACTTAATTTATTTGATAAATCATAGCGGTCTTCTGAATTGAAATTAATTACCGGGTGATTAATTTAATTTATAAATAATTATTTCTTGGAAATAAATTAATTAATTTTTATATAAATTTAATTAATTGGATTAATTAATTAAGTACAAATACATTTAAGATAAAATGTAGTGTACTTAACGAACTAGACACACGAATGTTCGGTACACGAACCGAGTGGCTCGTCATATTTTCTGACCTAAAACTAAGTGGGCTGCCCCCCTCATCTCTCCCCACCTTCCATGTGATTTCTTTGATTATCATGACATGGTGTGGGGTGTGTTTTGATTTATTTTTTCACATGGTTACAAAAGAGATCAAGATTGTTATCTAGAAATTTTTTCATATCATGTTATATAATAACATCAAACAACACACCAACACCACCAACATTTCATTTCAGCCGCATTTAGGGTGGGAGAAAAATATATTTTTCTGAAATCTTATTCATCTTAGAGAGAGAAAAAGGAAGAAGAGAAGAGACGAAAAATATTATATCAATTTCTAGCCGTGTTCTTCGAGAAAAAAATGATATACAATTTCCCAGATCAATCTTCTGTAACACCCCAAATACGGTGACTATTATAGTGCCATGGACCCCACAATGATATCCACCAGGCGATACCACAACATAAATTAATCATATCATAATTTGTGATACCGAATCACAAGACAATACGCATTACCCCGATTAGGAGTTTACAAATCGTACGGCTAATAGCCTCATACTACACAAGATCCAATAATAGTATAAACCATGTGAAGATGGAATATACGCAAAATAATAGTACAAACAACAAGAGTTTAAATGAAGCGAAAAAGTAATGTTATACGGTTTAAGCATATATAACCGGACAGCAAAATACTTGGGGGCCCCGAACTAGTATGTTCAAACCCTTCGCCGTCACCGTGCTCTTCACGTGCCTTGGGCTTGCCTCGAACTAAAATACAACATAAGAATTTCGACCAAACTACAGGGTCAGATATACATGATAATAATTCTCAAGACATTATACAATTCACATATACTGGATCTCAAGGAAACAACCCGACTATTGAACATACCCCACGGGCGTATGAACCGTAATATCCGTAATTTTCGATTTTCGGTAATTTTTTTTTTTTTTTTTTTTGCAGGAGTCCGTTTTAACCGCTCGCCTGTGACTGTTTCATCATTCTGAGAATGATTAATTCTACACCTTTTGACATCCGAGTTCGTTTCGGTGTCGTTTTTCCGAGTTCCGTGTTTTTTGACGACTTTTCTGCATTTGAGTTCGATTCTTGCGAATCTCGTTCGAAATTGTTGTTTCGTGTCTCCCGTAAGTCCGTTTAACTTTGTTAGACGTGGTGTGAGCTTTGGTTTGGTTATTCGATCACGTATCGTGATTTTCGGACATTTTGGGCCATTTTGTAATTTCCCAAAGTTGTGGGTATCCACATTCGTAATTGTTGTCTTGACCCTTTTCATGGTCACGTGTGAGCTTGATTGTAGCTCAAGCTCTTAGTATGATCTTATTCCGGAGCTTTCCGTGCGTATCTTGAACTTGGTGTTCCGATCGGAGGAGCCCGTTATTGTAACCAGCTTTGAGAGCACTACTGCTTTCTATTATGAGCTAGCAATTACGGCCGTAAGATGTTTTCTATTACGGCCGTTAGTTGTTAGACATTGCGTCCGTAAGAAGTTAGTTGATACGGCCGTAAGCTTCTGACTGTCACGGCAGTAACCTTGTTGTTACAGTAGTATCTGTGCTCTTTACCGATCATTTGATTTCGGTTGATTTAGTCAGAAGGTCCGCGAACAACGATCGTGAACTTTATCTATTGTATCAGTGATGTTGCACTCGGTTGTTTATCCTGTGTGGGTATTATTGACGCTGTTGATCGTTTCCATTCTTGCTAACGAATTTTGGTTGTATATCTAAGTGTTGTGACTGTATATTCTGATTTAATTGTGTTATTCTAGGACGTTATCCTGATGTGATAGTTGATTTGTGGAAATGATTAGTACGTGTACAAGAGGTTTTCCACCCGGGAATGGTTTGGCAAAACCTCTGGGGGTCGATGCTCAGGGGCATGGCCGCGGATTATCATGTGCATTGTTAGTTGTGATGGTGTGGCGTGGTAACATGTGGTTACCCTGTATGTCGTTAATGGTGATGATGATATATATTGATAAGGTCATTTTGATGATATCATTTATCGAGTAGATTTGATAATTCAAAATGTTGTTTTGCAAATGATTTCAAAACGAAACAGTTATGATAATGGGTTCATAGTTTTGATTAAACAGCCGAGGTAGTAAAAGTATTTTTCAAAAATTTCATTTCAGCTTAAACGTTCAAATTCAAAAATTTTAAAATATTATCATTTGAACAAGTACCTAGGAAAATTTTATTTTTAAGAAAAGTTATCAATGTTTGACCATGATGAGGTGTATGTGGTTTTGACCATGTTTGTTTTGGCAAAGGTCATACATTTCTGTTGATGTGGTCATGTGGATTACTTATGTATTTAAGATCTATTATTGCAGCGATGGTTCGTGTGTTTGTATAAGTACACGGAGTGGATGTTTTATTGTGGTGTTATTTGCTGTTTTATGTTGATTATGTGATGTTTGTTTTACTGATCTGAATGGTGGCCTGTTTAGTATGCCGCAAGGTCGAGGTCGAGGACGTGGTCATGGTGATGGTCGTAATCAGGAGCATGAGAGGGCGAATCACTCACTGTCGAGTGCCAATCAGCTTAGTACAGATGGTCGGGATGACTAGTGCGTGATTAGGGGTAATCAGCCAGAGGTAATGTTGATATGGGCGCCAGCACCATCCTTCGGCAGGTGGTAGACCAGTTGGCGCAGATGAATCAGACCGTGCACCGG
Source organism: Orobanche coerulescens (assembly GCA_033398695.1). Taxonomy (NCBI): domain Eukaryota; kingdom Viridiplantae; phylum Streptophyta; class Magnoliopsida; order Lamiales; family Orobanchaceae; genus Orobanche; species Orobanche coerulescens. The sequence goes on along the minus strand of CM065819.1, from coordinate 46,758,709 downwards.
AACGAGATCCCAGATGGGGATAATGGAGCTATTAAGTGGTTACGAGATGTGATGAGAATGTGCCCGCCTCATTTTGTAGGTTCTTCTGGCTCGCTAGGTTGAGAGAACTGGCTTTTCCAGTTGGACAGAATATTTGATACTGTAGCTTGTCCGGATGATAGGAGGGTACCCATTGCTCAGTATCTACTTGACAAGGAAGCTGCAGACTGGTGGGAGACCGTAGCACCTAATGATCGAGCAGCTACTTGGCTGAATTCAAGTATGCCATGGAAGTTAAGTATTGCCCATTACCTGTTCGAGAGCTCCAGATTGTTGAGTTTTTCTCAGCTACACCTTGGGATGTTTCAGTATCTCAGGCTATAGTCGACTATAATCGGCAGATGTGTTATGTTCGGGATCAAGTCAGAACTGAGGCAGATAAGGTTCGTTATTTCGATATGCATATGAAACCTCATGTTCGGCAGTGTATGGCTCCTTTTATGTGTACAACGCTGAAGGACTATCAAGATCGAGCCTTAGCATTTGAAATGGCTATAATGTCTATAGAGTCTATATCTATAGCATAGAAGCCAGAGTTTTTTGATGGCGCATCAGGAAGCAAGGGAATTGGGGTCCTGAACTTCCACCCTCGTATCGGTTGAGTATGGAACCTACTCGGACAGCTAGAGAATGTAAAAGACACAGGTCGGTGTCTTTGAGTTCTGGTAGTACTCCAATGTGTTTCAACTGTAATGTTCTGGGCCACGAGCATGCGAATTGTAAGGCACCGCCGGTAACTTGTTACAACTGTGGACACAAGGGACACTAAGTCCAGTATTGTGAGAGAGTGTCTAGCGCAGTCGATACTCAAGCTTCAATACCGGTGTCGAGATCGACTCAGATAGATCATTGATGTATGTTGCTCTTGCTTTTGATTTATTTTCGTGTTATGGTTCGTTTTAAGTTTCGGGACGAAACTTGTTTTTAGAGGGGTAGAATGTAATACCCGAGATTTTTATTTCCGGTTGACTTGAACTAATTGTCGTTTGGTGTTGGTTAATTTTGATTCGTTATGACTATATGGAATATGTTTCTCTGTTATGTACGGTATGATGTATTCGGTTGTAATGTTCGTCGAGTGAGACTTGTTGTCGCGTACGCTTCTATGATTAAATGTGTACTTGTGGTTTGGTACATTATGCTTCATAATTTGCTCGTTATTGTTTAGAATCATAGACAGTGCGTTAGTGTGAGCGAGACGTTGTCGAGCGCCTGATCGGGCTGTCAGAATGGTGACATAAGGGCTACGGCCACAGTGCATGGTCGAGTTATGTTTGTAAGGTCGTGTCAGGTACGGCCGCAATGCATGATCGGGTTACGGCCGTAAGGCGGCCGCACATATTGGGGAAGTAGTCCTGGGAGGTTCGGTTACGGCCGTAAGGGATAAGTCGATTACGGCCGTAAGGGAGGTTGACCGACTTACGGCCGTAAGGTACTGCATGTTACGTCCGTAACATGCTCGGCTATATAGGGCCTGGCGACGGGTTTTGTCCCATTTTTCACCTTTCCTCCTTCTTCCTTCACGATTTTTAGTCGGAATTCAAGGGTAGTGATCAGAAGCATCTCTGTGCATCATTTTGGGAAGTTTGATTCATGTCTAACATCATCCTCCACTTGAGTTCATTCGGATCGAAGGTAACTTCTTGTAATCTCCTAGGGTTTGACCTTCGGGATTTCCTTCTTGATTTCGTTGTTCATTTGATTTTTGATGGCTTGGATAGTGTTATCTGGAATTGTAAATCATGTTCTACGAATTGTATATCCGTATCTCAAATTTGTTTGAGACCAACCATGATTTTTGTGATCTAAGGGATCCTTAAGCATTTCATGTCCGATTAAATGACTCAACGGGTTTTCCTTTGATTCTTGGGCGTGTTTCGCATTGTTTCCGGTTTCTATACTAGTTGTAATCATATTTTCGTTGTTTTCGCCTGGAGGATTGTAGGTGTCCGAGATTTCCAGGTTGAGCTATGTTCATCGGAGTGTTCGGTATCGGTTATCGAGGAAAGTATCTTGCTTATACGAATTGTGTCTTACAAATAGAAGTTACGTGTTGGATTTACGATGACTTAGATGCCTTGTGGATATGATTCGTGTGAATTGCTTATTTCGAGTATTGATTGTATCGATGATATATTTGTTTGTTGATATTGTGAAATTGTGTTTATGTCGTTAACCGGGTTGTTGTGTTGTGCGTGGTTGTTCTTGAATGAGGTACCGTCATGTTTATGATAATTGGATCGGACTGATTATATACTTGGTTACGTATTTTGGTGTATTGTTGATAGTTGGATATAATTGTAATAATGTGTATCATTTCGTGGTAGTGTTTTGAGATGATCTTTACGTGCGGTGAAGTGAATATGTGTAAGCAGGTACGGTCCATCGTGACCTCTGGAGTTTGGTACATGATGTGTACGAATAGTGTATATATGTGGAACCATGTACGGTCCGTCATGATCTCTGGAGTTCGGTACATGATGTGTACGAACATTGAATATGTGTAACCAGGTACGGTCCGCGTGACCTCTGGAGTTTGGTACATGATGTGTATGGACAGTGAATGTGTGTAACCGAGTACGGCCGTCGCGGCCTCCTGGATTCGTTACTTGACGAGTACGAACAGTGATTGATGGGATAATGTTTTGATGATGGGTTACACACCCGTAATGATATCCTAGCTATTGTGTTTTGAACAAGAGCCAGGCTAAGGCCGGATCGATTTTGAAAACGGTTTTGTAATTTGGGACGTGAGGTCCAAAAAGTTTCTATTTATAAAACCCCTGAGATGATGAGTTTATTTTCAAATACTTCTTTGCTTGAAATCGGAATTCAAAAACCTCTAGGGAATGTTTTGATAGTTGATTGTTGTATCTGATTCGTGGTTACTATTTGCTGGTTACATTTCGTATAATATTATACTTGCACTAACAGAATAGTGGAGTTTTGCTAACCCACGAGTAATCGGGGGTGGATGTCTTTTTTGCGTCCAGGTACTTGCAGGTTCGTGGGAGCAGTCACAGGATCGGCTCAGGAAGTAACAATCTACGATACTAATCAAGAGTTGGGAGTTAAGTTGAGTTGGGTCGTATCGTCAGAGTTGTAATCCGCCTTCCGCTATTTTGTATCTTTACCCCTTCATGGGTAATTATCATGAAGAATTATATTTTCATTTGTGTCCGGCGTGTGACCTCATCGGTCAGTATAGTTGTTCATAATTAACCTACACGGTCCGTATTATTGTATTGGTTGCCCAGTCGGGCAAACATTTGGTCGTTTTATGATGTTTAGCCTGGTAGATCCTCGTGGGGAGGATCTACGGCGTGTAATATTCCCATATAATTTTGGGGGTGTTACAAAAAGAAGATCGAATCATCTATTAGATGGGTTGGTGTTAGACACCACTTGATAAAGAATGATAGAATAGAAACCGAATGGGTTTCCCTCTATTAGACTTTGTAAAGAACTCGATCACCACTAAGAAGTCAATCGTGACTTTTGAATTTCACACGGGAGTGTGTAAATGCCGATAAAATAGTGGGAGCCGATTTATGAATAAAGAAAGTCCTAAAATTCTTTACTCATAATTAAAAATCACTAACGAATCTTAAATTATTCTCTGCAGTTAACAAACATCTCTCAAAATGACAATGAACCCACTCGTGATACTGCTTGAAAAAAACACCCTGACTGGTCTGAACTTTGTGGACTGGCTTTGAAACTTGAGGATTATCCTTGCTAAGGAAATGTTGGGATACGTCTTGGAGGCGGACATCCCATAGGCCCTTGCAAGAACCCAAACCAATCAAGAAGAGGTCGATGCCCATGAGAAATGGGTAAAAGACGACATAAGAGTGCGCATGTACATGTTAACACCCCAACTAGGCGGATATTACAGTGCTGTGGACCCCCAACTGGGACCCACCAGGCGAATGAAAATTAATGAATTAAATAATATAAATGTAATACCGAACCACATTATAATACTAATTACTCCGATGAGGAGTTTCAAGTACAACACACCCAGGAAACACAGAATACATCTATATTTCATATGAATATAAAATATACAACACAGAATAAAATGAAATCCAAACGGAACTGCAACGGTGAATACACATCAAAGAAGCATGAACAAATTGACAGACTGGGGCCCCCTACTAGTATCATTGGGACTCCTCGCCGTCAATGTTCTCTTCCCATGCCATTGCCTTGCCATGACCTAAAAACAACATCCCCAACAGGGTCAGTTACACAGAACAACAATCCTCAAGAGTTGAACAAAATACAATAATCACATGAATGAGTCATGAAATCAAGTTGAATGATGGGCATCATAGTACGCCACGAATGGGATGTGCAAGTGCACAAGCCTGCCTAGTGCCCGGTGTCCCGCATAAGCACCCACAAAACTTGGCCTAATTAGTCTCACGGAAGCACGTTACCATGTGCACAGTCCAATGTGTCTGGATCCCCACATAAACATAATGACCTTAATGTGCCCGACTAAAAATTCCACACATAAACCACCCGGAACGCAATACAATCCCGGAAGGTCACAAGAAAAAAAGTGACCATGATGAAGAATAATGACGAGAAATCCGACAAGGGTCAAGAATGACTCACCGAGGTGAAATAATGACGCTATGAGTGATAGCTTCAAATGAAATAATTGGAACCATTGTTCCTCGTGAATTGAATGATTAGTTTGATAATTACAAGTCCCAACATGATTAATATACTAAACATGAATTATACGTATGAATGAACAACAACGAAACGAATGACTATCTTTTAAACTAAGCAAGAATTAACTTGCCTTAAATACCGGTGAATAATGTCATTCCTCGAACAAACGTCCTTATTGGAGTTATCGGTCGCTCGAACAACCTTGAATAACACAAGTACCAACAATTCGCTTAATATACGTATCAATTATGATCATAACCAATTCAAGAGGTCGATACAAAAAATCCAAACTCATTGGGACATTTTGACAAACACGTTGTAAACAATCTCCTATTGTTTACAACTAATCCCAATTGTATCGAAAACCGACCTCCAAATGAGTGATTCAATCCAGCAAAACATCATCAACACAATTGATAATCCAATAGGAATACACAACTCGAGATTACGATAACATCTAATTTAAAACCCCAATTCCAAGTCAACCTTCAAAGTGTTCTTAAATAATCTTCCAACAATCCGATGATAACTCATAAAAACTCCTAATCATACGTATATCCTTCCCAAATCATGATTATATCATCCAAAACATCATGCTCCCACTCAAAATTGAATCTAGGGTTGAAGAAGTTACCTTGGATTTGGATGAAGAATCCAACACGATGTTGTTAATCCACACCAAGAACTCAAGGAGGATGAAATATCTGAGATTGATGATGCTAAATCACCCAAAAATTCGCCCAAAAGTCGCCCAAGGAGAGGAGGAATGAGGAAGAGGATGAAATGAGCTTCTCTCCTTAAAAATCCGCTGAAAAAGGGTAATCTGATTCGCGTGCCGTAGCGCGGACTGAGTGTGCCGCGGCCCGCGGCCAAAAATAGCTCCCAGCACTTAGCTTAGTACCGCAGCATGGCCAGCAGAGGGCCGCGGCCCGTGGTACAGCCATTGCCAACTCCAATTGCACAAGGTATGTGCAGCGGCGCGCATTCCCTTGTGCCGCGGCGCACACTATTTGGGCCCAAAAATGACGAAAAATGACCCGAGAAGAGAATAAACGTAATAGAACTCAAAACTTGGGAACAAAAACACGAAATGGAAGTGCGGGAACCCCAAAACGGCGGTTCCGAGCAATTATTATGAGAGTTGGTCCAAAAATAGCACGATCCGAACATTGAGTAAATTCGAAATGATATGAACTCCAATAACAACATCAACTTACGAATAATTACAACGATCAAGATAATATTCTCGTCTCGATTCTCAAGCAGGGTTGAACAATGAACAATATCGATACAAGACTCAAAGTTACGCCGAACGGTGAACACGAGTGAATGAATATGAATGACGAATGATTATTAATGAGTGAAAAATTACAGAGTGACCATTACTGAATGAAAAAATAAATGAGTTCACAATCGGGTATTACATACTCCCCCTTTAAAAAGGGTTTCTGTAACACCCCCGATATATTCATGAATATTACAGCGCCGTAAATCCTTTACATAAAAATTTACAAGGCTGAATAAATAAAACGACAATGACAGATACCAACTTATGAAATCACTTGAAATAAAATACGACAGTTCTGGTTCAATACCGAAAGTACAAATGTCCAAATGGAGAATATTAATACATCACAAATTACGATGTACTCGAGTACTTATTAAATAACCAACAACAGATAATAAACCCGACCGGAACATCACTCTGCACCCTCGTCGTCATGCAGCTCCAGTGATTGTTTCCATGCTCTCCTGGATCCTGAACATAAACAAATGTTCACCCCCGAAGGGGTTAGCACAACGATGCTAGTACAAGAACCACAACATATTATTCAACATCTCACTAAGAATAATTATAATGTAAATGACAAAATACCAACAAGTCTTCTCCTACAAGAAACTCATAAATAACATACACAACTGATAATCACAACATGATATCATAACATACACATGGTAATTCCGACGATCCAGCGTTCACTGCCTAGAACCCACGATGATCCCGTCAAACCAACTCGTGGTGGAAAAACCCATCCGATGATCTAGCGCACGTTAGCATAGATCCCCCGATGACCCCGTCGGACCAACACGAGGTGGACATATACAACAACGACATACATGTACAACAATATGTATAACTTCAATACATAAAAAAATTAAGGTACTTGCTCGATTCGTAGACAAGGACAATACTTCTACAAAAAACGAAACACTCGAAGGTCGCCCCTTCGATCAATCATGTAGCAAGCTCGAACCATAACAAAAGAAATAATATAGAATTCATTTCATGTCGTACGAATGTCTAACAATCCGATTTATGGCCAAAACCTCATAAACTGTAATCTATCTGAATTACTTAGCGTACGCTATGTATTCTACGTAACGTGCGTTAAGCCTGGTCGTTAGCGCACGTAAAAAACTAAGTCTAGCGTACGCTAACTATGTACTGACAGTCCTCTCTGATTAGCCGACTGACTCGCCTGATGTTATAACGTACGTTACGTACCAAACGTAGCGTACGTTAACTTATGCCCGATAGCGCACGTTAATCTACATAGCTTAGCGTGCGCTAACCGTGCATGACAGTTCACTACTGGGCAGCAGACTTGTTCTAATGGTGATGAAACTCACGAATTCTTCAGTGACAATACATGTCATCTCCAGGCATATCATGCTCATATGGTTTATGAATGATCTTACGGATAACAACAACTTCAAATTCAAGAATAGGTATATCATCATAAAACCATATTCTATTTCGATTACAATTCTTCATGCGTAATTCGGAAGGCCTAACGGTCGATATCAATACCTTTATATCAATTGAAACTATCATCTTGTAGTTTGATTAACACTCTATCTTTACAAGATAAATCCTTCCATGATCAATCTCTTAGATTCGTCTAACAATAATGATGTTAAAGTCAAGTCCATGATTACTATGAAGGCACCTTCTAAATTCGGATTATCAAAGTCAGAAACTTCCTCTACTTGTTCATCGTAACAAGATTCAAATCATAATGTTCTTAACCAAGGTACTTAAAGTATAATCATCTCAATCCCCTAAACATGATGTGGTTTGGCTAAAATCACCAATGAAACTTAATATCTTGATAGCATAATCTTCATATCCTTAAGAACACGAATTCAAGGTTGAAAGTAGTATAACATACCTTAAGATGAAGAAAAACACCGAGACAACAAGTAGAATCTGGCTACGGTTGCTTGTTTGCGAAATCAAGACGTTTCTCCACTCCAATGATCAAACACAAGTGACATTCAATCTCCAATGATCAAGTAGATGTGTTCTAAGTGTGTTTAAGGAAGATATAATATTATCTGGTCTCTCAAGAACGAAGGATGCTCGAAGGAAATGAGAAGAAAATGGAGTGATGTCCCTTATATAAAGTTTCTGCACAATAGCTGATCAGCGCACGCTATCATACATCCCTTAGCGCACGCTAATAAGCGTTGACTCCAAATCTATCCAGGTTCATCCGCGGGAATCTTATCCGGACCCATGTACCGGCTGGCGCATGTGCTAGCCGCCTAGATCAATAATTGACTGCCTAGCGCACGCAATACTTCATTCATAGAGTGCGCTAGTTGTAGCCCGATAACGCATGTTAAGCTACGTTCTTAGCGTGCGCTATCACGAGTTTGCATGAGTAATTTGCATGTTTTTATACTTATGTACAAAGATACCAATGTGAGAAATATCATACTCCAATTATCGAGATCACAATTCCGAATAATACAGGGTTCAAATACAGATGAAATACATAATAAATCTGGATATTACATACTCTCCTACTAAAAAGGAGTTTCGTCCCAAAACTCAAGACGAAAATAACTCTGGATATCTGGACTTCATGCTATCTTCCGTTTCCCATGTGGCTTCTTCCATTCCGTGGCGTGACCACTGAACTTTGACCAAAGCGATTGGTTTGTTCCTCAACGGTTTAACTCGACTCTTGAGTATCTTGACCGGTCTTTCTTCAAACGTCCCATCCTGAGCGACTTCGATCTCGCCGAAATCAATGACATGACTAGGATTCGGTATATATCTCCGTAACTGGGATACGTGGAACACATTATAAACATGGTTCAACGACGACGGCAATGCCAATCTGTATGCCAACTCTCCAACTCTCTCAGGGATCTCGAATGGTCTGATATATCTCGGATTCAGCTTTCCCTTCCTTCCAAAACGAAAGATTCCCCGAGTAGGAGAAACCTTTAAAAGTACGTGGTCTCCCGTACTGAACTCCAATGGGCGACGGCGTATGTCTGCGTAAGATTTCTGGCGACTCTGGGCGGTTAACAGCCTTTCACGAATCAAGGCTATCTTCTCTCGTGCCTGTACGATCAACTCTGGTTATGTCCCCATCAAGTATGATGAATCGTCCCAACATAGGGACGATCTGTATCTCCTCCGTATAATGCCTCAAACAGTGCCATATTAATGGAAGCATGCCAACTATTGTTGTAGGTAAATTCAATCAACGGTAGATGAACTTCCCAATCATTTGACCAATCTAAGGCACAGGCCCTTAACATGTCTTCCACCGTTTGATTGGTCCTCTCGGATTGTCCGTCAATCTGCAGGTGATAGGCTGTGCTAAAGTTCAATTCGGTCCCCAAGGCCTTATGAACTGCTTTCCAAAAGTGAGACACAAAACGGCCGTCTCGATCAGAAATAATGGTTTTCGGCGTACCATGCAATAGGACTATCTCTGAAATAAATACTCGTGCCAACCTCTCTAATCCCCACGTGTCCTTAATGCCTAGAAAATGAGCTGATTTGGTTAAACGATCAACTATCACCCAAATCATGTTCATTCCTGTCTTGGTTCTCGGCATACTAGTGATAAAGTCCATCGATATGTCCTCCCACTTCCATTCAGGAATCGGGAGCGACTTCAACATTCCGGCAGGTCGTTGATGCTCGATCTTAACTTGATGACAAGTCAAGCATTTTGAAACGTAGTCTGCTACATCTTTCTTCATGTTGCCCCACCAGAAATTCTGCTTCAAATCCTTATACATCTTACTGGTGCCCGGGTGGATAGAATAGGGCGAACTGTGAGCTTCCTTCATAATCGTCTGTTTCAAAACATCGACATCGGGAACGCAGAGTCGGTTCTGAAATCTCAAAACTCCATCCTCATGAATTACGAATCCGGGGGCCTTTCCCTTGATCACTTCATCACGTAACCGAATCATTAGAGGATCATCTGCCTGCTTAGATTTGATTTCTTCGGTTAATGATGAAGTTATTTCCATCACGCACAGTTGTCCTTGGACTCTTTGTAACCACACTTTAATTCCTTCTCGAATCATCTCTCGTTGAATGCTGAGCTGGGAGGTCAGAGTCTCCAGCATCTGGATAGAAATAGGTTTGCGGCTAAGTGCATCTGCCACTACATTCGCTTTGCCTGGATGATACAAAATTTCCAAGTCATAGTCTTTAATCAGCTCTAACCATCTTCTTTGCCGCATGTTCAAATCTTTCTGACTGAAGATGTATTTGAGACTCTTGTGATCCGTAAAGATCTGATAGTGAGTCCCGTACAGGTAATGCCTCCAGATTTTCAAAGCAAAAACTACTGCTGCTAGCTCCAAATCACGAGTTGGGTAATTCACTTCATAAGGTTTCAGCTGGCGTGACGCATAAGCGATCACCTTTTCATCCTGCATCAATACGCATCCGAGTCCTTGGTTTGAAGCATCATTGTAAACTATAAATCCTCCAGTTCCCTGTGGAAGTGTTAAAATCGGTGTTGTCGTCAATCTCTTCTTCAATTCATCAAAGCTATTCTGGCATAACTCGTTCCACTCAAACTTTTGAGTTTTCTGCAGGAGTCGAGTAAGTGGGCGGGAAATTTTGGTAAACCCTTCCACGAACCGATGATAATATCTAGCAAGTCCTAAGAAACTCCAAACATCTTTCACATTCTTTGGAGGCTTCCAATCCATAACTGCTTCGATCTTCTGAGGATCTACTCGGACTCCTTCAGCTGATACCACATGACCGAGGAACATTACTTCCTTTAGCCAGAATTCACACTTAGAAAGTTTGGCGTACAATTGTTCATTTCTCAACAGGTCTAACACAATCCGTAAATGCTGTGCATGCTCTTCCGGGCTCTTAGAATACACCAGAATGTCATCAATGAACACGACCACAAATTTATCCAAAAATTTGATGAACACTCGGTTCATAAATTGCATGAATACAGCAGGTGCATTAGTGAGCCCAAACGGCATCACTACAAACTCATAGTGTCCATAGCGAGTTCTGAATGCTGATTTCGGAACATCAGATTCCTTAATCCTCAGTTGATGATATCCTGATCTCAGATCGATTTTAGAAAATACTGTTGCTCCTTGCAACTGATCAAACAAATCATAAATCCGTGGCAACGGATACTTGTTCTTAATCATCATTTTGTTCATCTCTCGATAGTCAATACACAGTCGAAGCGATCCATCCTTCTTCTGGACAAAAAGAACTGGCGCTCCCCAAGGCAAAACGCTTGGCTGGATATAGCCTTTGTCCAGTAACTCCTCCAACTGCTTTTTCAGTTCATACATCTCAGTAGGTGCCATACGATACGGCGCTTTAGAAATTGGTGTAGCTCCGGGTTCCAGCTCAATGGTGAATTCTACATCCCATCATGGAGGTAGTCTACGTAACTCATCAGGAAATACATCAGGAAATTCGTTCACAACAGGAATGGATGAAAGTTCCACAATTTCGTCTTCATTCTTCATTGCATAGCACCAGTATCCGGTACAACCCTGTTTCAACAATTTGACAGCTTTCATCGCTTTGATCAACTTTCCTGAGCTTTATGGTTTCCATCCTTCAAACAGTATTTCAGAACCGTCGTCAGCGATCAACGAGATATTCCTCGTTTGGTAGTTTACAATAGCTCCATATCGATTAAGCCAATCGTCTCCGAGTATCAGGTCGTCTCCTTGCATTTCTATTACAATCAGATTTGAGAGCCACTCTCTGCCTCCAAACGATACAAGAAAATCTCTAGTTTCTAAGTTTCCAACAATTCTCTCTCCACTCGGTAAACCAACAACATAAGGTTCACAATTATGAAAACTAGAAACATTCAAATGATTTACACAAGATAAGGATATAAATGAATGCGTAGCTCCTGTATCGAATAAAACGCTAACTGGTTGGGAAAGGATATTAACAGTACCTGATGCGACAGCAGCATCCTGATCGTCTGTTCTCCTCATCTCGTACAGACGTGGGGGAACAGATCCGACACTCGATGTACCCTTTTGGTCCTACTGTCCTCTGCCTCGTCCGTGGCCAAAATTCTGAGGCATCTGAACACTTTGCTGCATCTGTTGGATACTGGTTTCCTTCTGAACTGGCTGCTGTGTACGGGCTCTAAAAGACTTTGCAGCCTCTTCACAGAACACCGCACGATATCCCTCCCGTCCACAGTCAAAACAAGTCACAGTTGGTAAGGGGCAATCCCGTCGATAGTGCCCCGTCTGGGCGCAGTTAAAGCATTTCCTGGTGACATCTGTCATCGTTGATGCTTCTCCGAAGTTCTTTCCGCTCCTAACTGGGTGCGGAGGTTTCTTGAAAGAGTGAAAGGACGACTGGGCCTTGCGGGGCCCGCTGCTCTTGTGCTCTGTTAAAGTACCAGAGACTTTCTGCTTCTTGGATTCCGTAAACTTCTCCATTGCTGCTTCCTTGATTTCGTACGCCAATGCTTTATCCTGGTATTGGCGGAGAGTGGTACATTCAAAACCGGACATGTACCTCTGGATTTCTGGTTTCATCCTCATATCAAAATGAATCATCATTTCTGCATCTGTTCTGACCAGATGTCGAACGAATGCCAACTGCTGGTTAAACGTCTTAATTTTCTGGGATACAGGTACGTCTGACGGCTGAGCGGAGAAAAACTCTCGAACTTTGGCTTCCCTCACAGGTCGAGGGCAGTACTGAGCTTCCATCATCAATTTAAATTCTGTCCAATCAGCATCATGATCTGCAGGCCGGATGGCTTCCCACCACTCGGATGCTTCCCATATCATAAAGTACTGAGCAATCTAGGCTCTCCGGTTATTTGGGCAATTAATTCCGGAAAAGATTTTCTCCAATTCCTTCAACCAATGGTCCCATGTGGGAGTCTCAGAAAAGCCGTCAAATTTGGGTGGTTGCATCTTCTCCACCTCTTGCAGCCATCGGTCACCTTAATTTCCCAGGTCTGGGATTCCTTGCTGTCTATCTCCCTGCTGTAATCCCACCACCACCTGCATTCGGTCCACGACTTGGGCGAACTGAGTCATCTGGTTCACCACCTAACGAAGGATTTCGGGCCCAGCAGGTTCTGGATCATTGTTAATAGATCTATGTGGCTCGCCTGAGCTATGACTGGCCTGATTAGAAGGCGACGCTTCCCTTTCAGCATTCCTTCGTCCGCGTCCGCGATCGCGACCACGTCCACGTCCGCCTCTCAACATACTGTAAGCATAAATACTCAATATACAGGAAACAATACCGTTCAAATGCTCAAGTACAAAGAAATATAACATGTAAAGGACGAGATAGAGTTTAGGAACTTACAACCACCGCCCGCACGAAGACGTAGGCAGTACAGTGATGTTATTCGCGGCCGGTTACCTCAAAAGACATATATGACCCCTATTTTAACCCAATGGCCAAGATATCCATAATCTTAGCTCCGATACCATATTCTGTAACACCCCCGATATATTCAGGAATATTACAACGCCGTAAATGCTTTACATAAGAATTTACAAGGCTGAATAAATGAAATGACAATGATAGATACCAACTTATGAAATCACTTGAAATAAAATACGACAGTTCTGGTTCAATACCGAAAGTACAAATGTCAAAATGGAGAATATTAATACATCACTGAAATCCAAACATCACAAATTACGATGTACTCGAGTACTTATTAAATAACCAACAACAGATAATAAACCCGACCGGAACATCACCCTGCACACTCGTCGTCATGCAGCTCTAGTGGTTGTTTCCCCGCTCTCCTGGATCCTGAACATAAACAAATGTTCACCCCCGAAGGAATTAGCACAACAATGCTAGTACAAGTACCACAACACATTATTCAACATCTCACGAAGAATAATTATAACGTAAATGACAAAATACCAACGAGTCTTCTCCTACGAGAAACTCATAAATAACATACACAACTGATAATCACAACATGATATCATAACATACACATGGTAATTCCGACGATCCATCGTTCACTGCCTAGAACCCACGATGATCCCGTCAGACCAACTCGTGGTGGAAAAACCCGTCCGATGATCCAGCGCACGCTAGCATAGATCCCCCGATGACCCCGTCGGACCAACACGAGGTGGACATATACAACAACGACATACATATACAACAATATGTATAACATCAATACATAAAACAATTAAGGTACTTGCTTGGATTCGAAGACAAGGACAATACTTCCACGAAAAACGAAACACTCGAAGGTCGCCCCTTCGATCAATCACGTAGCAAGCTCGAACCTTAACAAAAGAAATAATATAGAATTCATCTCATGTCATACGAATGTCTAACAATCCGATTTACGGCCGAAAGCTCATAAAATGTAATCTGCCTGAATAACTTAGCGTACGCTACGTATTCTACGTAACGTGCGTTAAGCCTGCTCGTTAGCACACGTAAACAACTAAGTCTAACATACGCTAACTATGTACTGACAGTCCTCTCTAATCAGCCGACTGACTCGCCTGATGTTATAATGTACGTTACGTACCAAACGTAGCGTACGTTAACTTATGCCCGATAGCGCACGTTAATCTACATAGCTTAGCGTGCGCTAACCGTGCATGGCAGTTCACTACTGGGAAGCAGACTTGTTCTAACGGTGATGAACCTCACGAATTCTTCAGTGATAATACATGTCATCTCCATGCATGTCATGCTCATACGGTTTATGAATGATCTTACGGATAACAACAACTTCAAATTCAAGAATACATATATCATCATAAAACCATATTCTATTTCGATTACAATTCTTCTTACGTAATTCGGAAGGCCTAACGGTCGATATCAATACCTTTATATCAATCGAAACTATCATCTTGTAGTTTGATTAACAGTCCATCTTTAGAAGATAAATCCTTCCATGATCAATCTCTTAGATTCGTCTAACAATAATGATGTTAAAGTCAAGTCCGTGATTACTATGAAAGAACCTTCTAAATTCAGATTATCAAAGTCAGAAACTTCCTCTACTTGTTCATCGTAACAAGATTCAAATCATAATGTTCTTAACCAAGGTACTTAAAGCATAATCATCTCAATCCCCTAAACATGATGTGGTTTGGCTAAAATCACCAATGAAACTTAATATCTTGATAGCATAATCTTCATATCCTTAAGAACACGAATTCAAGGTTGAAAGTAGTATAACATACCTTAAGATGATGAAAAACACCGAGACAACAAGTAGAATCCGGCTCCGGTTGCTTGTTTGCCAAATCAAGACATTTCTCCACTCCAATGATCAAACACAAGTGACATTCAATCTACAATGATCAAGTAGATGTGTTCTAAGTGTGTTTAAGGAAGATATAATGTTCTCTAGTCTCTCAAGAACGAAGGATGCTCAAAGGAAATGAGAAGAAAATGGAGTGCTGTCCCTTATATAAAGTTTCTGCACAATAGCTCATTAGCGCACACTATCATACATCCCTTAGCGCACGCTAATAAGCGTTGACTCTAAATCTGTCCAGGTTCATCCACGGGAATCTTATCCAGACCCATGTCCCGGCTGGCGCATGTGCTAGCCGCCTAGCTCAATAATTGACTGCCTAGCGTACGCAATACTTCATTCCTAGCGTGCGCTAGTTATAGCCCGATAAAGCACGTTAAACTACGTTCTTAGTGTGCGCTATCACGAGTTTGCATGAGTAATTTTCATGTTGTTATACTTATGTACAAAGATACGAATGTGAGAAATATCATACTCCAATTATCGAGATCAAAATTCCGAATAATATAGGGTTCAAATACAGATGAAATACACAATAATAAATCCAGATATTACAGTTTCGTCCTCGAAACTAAGGGTCAAACAATTCGGGATAACTCTCCCGCATACTATCCTCGGTTTCCCAAGTAGCTGTCTCGACCACTGAATTTTAACCAAAGGAATTGTCTTGTTCCTCAACTGTTTGATTCACCGCTCTAAGACTCGTACAGGACGCTCCTCATACGTATGATCATCCGCTATCTCGATTTCATTGAACTGAAGTATGTGACTAGGTTCGGCAACATACTTCCGCAACTGAGAGACATGAAACACAGTATGAATTCGGCTCAAGTCTGGAGGTAAAGCCAATCGATAAGCCAGATCGCCTAGTCGATCCAAAATCTCAAATGGTCCAATGAATCGCGTACTCAACTTTCTCCGCTTCCCGAAACGGAAGATACCTCGACTCGGGGATACCTTGACCAAAACATGGTCACCTGCCTCAAACTCTAATGGTCGACTACGATTATCTACATATGATTTTTGTCGACTCTGAGCAATCAAAAATGACTCCGGATCAATACTACCTTCTCGCGGGCGGCTATTAGCTTATCGGGTTCAGTGCCGATCAATTCTGATAAGTCATCCCATCATAAGGGAGATCGACAATGACGACCATATAAGGCCTCGTAAGGTGCCATCTTAATCGAAGCATGCCAACTATTATTATACGTGAACTCGATCAACGGTAGTGAAAAGCCGTGCTGAAATTTAACTGAGTCCCCATGGCGCGATGAACGGATTTCCAAAAATGCGACATGAATCTCCCGTCACGATCCGAAACGATACTTTTAGGGGTATCGTGCAATCTCACGATCTCTTTAGTGAATAACTGGGCATGTCTCTCAGGACCCCACGTATTCTTAATCTCAAGAAAATGAGCTGACTTAGTTAAACGATCCACAATAACCCAAATTGTATTCATACCACGACGACTCGCCGGAAAACTCGTAATGAAGTCCATTGAAATATACTCCTACTTCCATTCTGGAATAGGGAGCGGTTTCAGCATACCCGCCGGTTGCTGATGTTCTATCTTGACTTGCTGACAGGTCAGACATCTCGAAACAAATTCTGTGACGTCTCGCTTCATATTACTCCACCAGTAATTTTGTTTCAAGTCTTTATACATCTTGCTAGACCCCGGATGGATAGAATAAGGGGCAGCATGGGCCTCTCTCAAAATCGAGTTTTTCAACTCGTCATCTGCCGGAACACATAACCGGTTCTTAAATCGCAAAAGTCCATCCTTGTGGACCACAAATACAGGGGCTTCCCCTGAGCCACATCATCTCGTATGCGCAACAAAAATGGGTCTGAACCTTGACTCATTCTGATCGCCTCCTCAAGTGGCGATGAAATCTATATCATGCACAGTTGCCCTTGCACTCACTGTAACCAGACGTCGATCTCGAGTCTTAGAAATTCCTGCTGAAGTTCCTTCTGTGTAGTCAAACGAGCAATCATTTGCTCCTGTACAGACTTACAGCTCAAGGCGCGGCAACGACGTTTGCCTTACCCGAGTGGTATTGTATCTCAATGTCATAATCTTTAATAAGTTCTAACCACCATCTCTGTCGCATATTTAACTCCTTCTGAGTAAATATATACTTCAAACTCTTATGATCGGTGAAAGTCTAATAGGTGATGCCATAAAGATAATGACGCCAAATGTTCAATGCGAATACCACGGCTGCTAGCTCCAGGTCGTGGGTCGTATAATTGACCTTGTAAGGCCTCAGTTGCCGCGAAGCATAGGCAATCACTTTCTCGTTCTGCGTTAATACACATCCGTGACCTTGTCCAGACGCATCACTATAAACCACGAATCCTTCCGTCCCTTGTGGTAAAGAAAGGACAGGCACTGAAATTAAACGAATCTTGAGCTCCTCAAAACTCTGCTGACACGCGTCAGACCACATGTATTTCTTATCCTTCCGCAAAAGGTTCGTCATAGGTTGAGCGATTTTAGAAAATCCTTCCACAAATCGCCGATAATAGCCTGCTAATCCGAGGAAGCTTCGGATTTTCTTAACATTCTTTAGAGGTTGCCAATCTCGGATAGCCTCCATCTTCTGAGGGTCGACACGTACTCCGTCTGATGAAATTACATGCCCAAGAAACGTCACCTCGTACATCCAGAACTCACATTTGGAAAGTTTTCCATAGAGTTTCTCTCATCTCAACACGTCGAGAATCTGATGAAGTTGAAGTTTATGCTCCTCTCGGTCACGAGAATAAATCAAAATGTTGTCAATGAAAACAACCACGAATTGATCTAAATAATCGATGAAAACTCGGTTCATGAACTCCATGATTACCTCAGGTGCATTAGTTAACCCAAACGGCATCATCACAAACTCGTAATGCCCATAGCGTGTTTGAAATGCCGTTCTTGCGATACCCGACTCTCGAATTCGCAACTGATGATACCCAGATCTCAAATCGATCTTGGAAAATACTGAAGCTCCCTAAAGTTGATCCAAGAGGTCATCAATGTGAGGTAGGGGATATTTATTCTTGATCGTTACCCTATTCAGCTCTCGATAATCAATGCGCAAGTGAAATGAACCACCATTCTTCTTGACAAATATCACTGGTGCTCCCCACGGGGACGCACTCGGTCGGATATAACCCTTATAGATCAATTCCTTCAGTTGATTCTCCAGTTCCTGCATTTCAGTCGGGGCCAGACGATATGGTGCTTTCGATATTAGACATGTACTAGGCTCCAACTCTATCGTGAATTCCACATCTATCTGCGGAGGCAAACCAGGTAACTCGTCTGGAAATACATCGGCGTATTCTCTCAGTACCGGGATATCTGCCAAAGTCACTGATGATTTCTCGGTATTGGTCATATAGCACCAATAACCAACACACCCCTGATTGAGTAATTTCACTGCTTTCATCATATTGAGAACTCTTCTGGAACAGCTGGGATTACTCCCTTGAAATACACACTCGACTCCATCATCTGAAATGATAGTGACCATATGCTTACGGACACTAAGGATGGCATCGTGACGATTCATCCAATCAATAACTAAAATAACATCATCTCTAGGTAAATCTACCACGATTAGGTCCGCCAACCAATCACGGCCATTAAGCTGAATCGGACAACTCTTAATCTCACGATCTCCGATAATTATTCTACTGTTTGGTAGACCAATGATATAGGGTTCACAACTAGTAGCACTATCAAGGTGAAGTCTACCCAAGCATGACTCGTAAATGAATGAATGTGAAGCTCCAGTATCAAAAGAGGTACACACGGGTTGACATAAAATTTTGAGTGTACCTGAGATCATTCGGGCCTCCAGATCGTCGATCCTCTTTATCTCATAAATTCGGGGCTTGCCAGTCCCTGAACTGGATGCTCCTGTCTGATAGCTGTGGGCTCTGACTTTATTTTCTCTCGTTGTCTTAAACGACGTAGACTGAGTGGCATGACTCTGAATAGCCGACTACTTCGGAGCTTGAGATGCCGTCGGAGTAGGTTTAGAGTCTCTTCGGCAGAAATGGGCCTTATGCCCAGCAATCCCACAATTATTACACGTGATAGTCTACCTCGGACACTTAGTGCTGAAATGACCCTGCTCTCCACAGTAGAAATAGGTGATGGTCGAACTGGTCGCTCGGGACTAAGATTCCGCAGGTTTCGGTGCTATAGGAGGTCGCTCAGAAAAAGTAGGACCCGCACGAGGCTTCTTGAAGGTTGCCTGGCTGCCTTCAGACTAATTACGCTTCTTCGATTTCTTGCCAGAAGATGAAGTTTGATGTTTAGAAATTTCCTTCGCAGTAAGCTCATAATCAAGAGCTTTCACGATGAATTCAGCCAGGGTGGTGCAATGATGATTAAGCAATTGAATACGAGGTTTCAACCTCTTACTGAAATACTTGATCTTATCCGCCTTGGAGTGGATAATAGATGAGGCGAATGGAAGTAGCTCCTGAAACTTCTCGGCGATGGCGAGAACATCTTCTTCCGCTGAAGGGTCGGGGCTGAGTAACTCTGATAATTTGGCCTCCTTGAGTGGGGCCGGATAATAACTTTCCATCATCAGAGTCTTGAACTGGTCCCACATGCAAGATACATCGGTGGGCTTCAAATATAGCCACCAAGAGTGAGCGCTCTTACCCAGATAGTAAGCCGCAACTGAAACTTTGTGCCCTTTGGGACACCCCACCATAGCAAATAGTTTCTCGAAATGTTCAAGCCAGTGAATAATATCGGCGGGCTCAGATGAGCCCTCGAAAGTAGGTGGCCTCTGGCGAGCGATGTCGCCGATAATACTACTCACACTCCTCTCTTGCCCCTGAGGTGGTGGCGGAGGGGCCTGCTGAGCCTGAGTGGCTGAGTTCTGCATCGTCTCCATCAGACATGTCATCTGAGTCATTTGGGCCATCATGCCCTGCATAAAAGCGAGTGGATCAACCCGAACACCTTCCGATTGAGCTGTATCTCGGGTACGACTTCCTGACGGTGAATGATTATCTCCAGGTGAATGAGTGGCAGTGTCGCTTCTCGTTGAATTGATATTATTCCTCGCATTCGCATGGGTATTCACTCGAGATCCTGGGTATTCACGGGTATCCATACTGAAGTAGGAAAACACATGATAATTATAGATCTCGCATAAATATCGCATTATGATTACGTTATAAATAATGAGCATACACGCTCTAACGCAATAAACACATTAATAATGCAGTAAAATGATCGTCGACATTACGCTGGAATATGATAAGATCGCATGAAAGATCAACCGAGGTGACATGATTATCTGATGAAATTCCTGAAATGATTACCATAAACAAGTTAACAAGATTAATAATACGATCCACAAGATCAACAACTGAGCAATGAGATTGACTGAGTAGTTAATGAGTTGAAATGATCGACAAGTTCCACGAAAAATGATGACTGAGGATTGTTGACTGATGAATGATGAATGAGTGATTCTTATTGCCAGAAATTATACCATGGCGTCAGAAATCATACCGTTTCTTTGGTCTGAGGGGCTTGGCGCTTGCACAGGTCATACGTGAGGCGAAAGTCCAATGATACTAGTATGACGAATGATGATTTCAAATGAAACATGACTCGGAAGGTAGTATCCGATACCAACTCTGCAACACCCCAACTAGGCGGATATTACAGTACCGTGGACCCCCAACTGGGACCCACCAGGCGAATGAAAATTAATGATTAAATAATATAAATGTAGCGCCGAACCAGATTATAATACCAACTACTCCAATGAGGAGTTTCAAGTACAACACACCCAGGAAACACAGAATACATGTATATTTTATATGAAGATAAAGTATACAACACTGAATAAAATGAAATCCAAATGGAACTGCAGCGGAAAATACACATCAAAGAAGCATGAACAAATGGACAGATTGGGGGGGCCTTACTAGTATCACTGGAACTCATCACCGTTAATGTTCTCTTCCCGTGCCTTTGCCTTGCCATGACTTAAAAACAACATCCCCAACGGGGTCAGTTACATTGAACAATAATCCTCAAGAGTTGAACAAAATACAATAATCATATGAATGAGTCATGAAATCAAGTTAAATGATGGCATCATAGTACGCCACGAATGGGATGTGCAAGTGCACAAGCCTGCCGAGTGCCCGGCGTCCCGCATAAACACCCGCAAAACTTGGCCTAATTAGTCTCACGGAGGCACGTTACCGTGTGCATAGTCCAATGTGTCCGGATCCCCACATAAACACAATGACCTTAATGTGCCCGACTAAAAATTCAACACATATACCACCCAGAACACAATACAATCCTGGAAGGTCACAAGAACAAAAGCGACCATGATGAAGAATAATGACTAGAAATCCGACAAGGGTCAAGAGTGACTCACCGAGGTGAAATAATGACGCTATGAGTGATAGCTTCAAATGAAATAATTGGAACTGTTGTTCCTCGTGAATTGAATGATTAGTTTGATAATTACAAGTTCCAACATGATTAATATACTAAACATGAATTATACGTATAAATGAACAACAACGAAAGGAATGACTATCCTTTTAACTGAGCAAGAACTAACTTGCCTCAAATACCGGTGAATAATGTCCTTCCTCAAACAAACGTCCTTAATGGAGTTATCGGTCGCTCGAACAACCTTGAATAACACAAGTACCAACAATTTGCTTAATATACGTATCAATTACGATCATACCCAATTCAGGAGGTTGATACAACCAATCCAAACTCATTGGGGCATTTTGACAAACACGTTGTAAACAATCTCCCGTTGTTTACAACCAATCCCAATTGTTTTGAAAACCAACCTACAAATGAGTGATTCAATCCAACAAAACACCATCAACACAATCGATAATCCAATAGAAATACACAACTCGAGATTACGATAACATCTAATTAAAAACCCCAATCCCAAGTCAACTTTCAAAGTGTTCTTGAATAATCTTCCAATAATCCGATGATAACTCATAAAAACTCATAATCATACGTATATCCTTCACAAATCATGATTATATCATCCAAAACATCATGCTCCAACTCAAAATCGAATCTAGGGTTGAAGAAGTTACCTTGGATTAGGATGAAAAATCCAAAAACATGTTGTTAATCCACACCAAGATCTCAAGGAGGATGAAATCTCTGAGATTGATGATGCTAAATTGTTGCGATATTTCCTACACGCAAGTGCACGTCATCGTTTACAAGTAATAAAGTGATAAGTAGAGTATCGTTCCCACGAGGATTGAATCTCTAACTACCGACGTTTTCGTATTCCAATTTTATTTGAACAATCGAAGTTGGGTTTTTGGATTAATAACTAAAAGAATTTCTAAAATACTAAGCAGTAGAAAACAATATCTTGGATTAAGGAAATCAAATGATGAATACGTCTAGGGTTCTGAATCCACCTTAGTTTATCCGAATTTACTCTCGATTATCCGTAATAAATAATTTTCCCAATTTACTGAAGGCGGAGATTGCTAATATATTCTACCGCCTCTCCCGAGGTCAATAGATTTATCTAACGGCGACTAACGCACTCTATCCCTAGGTGAATTATCTCGTCGATAGGCAAAAAGCATGAAATCTCCTAAAGGCCACGTAGTTTCTATGAGTATATTCCTATCTCACAGAATAAAACGGTCCTCACCAATAGTTCCTCACCAAATCTCCTCTCCCGATTCGAAGTGAATGATTAAATCAATACAACTATTGGCCAGATAATTGCAAGCATTAAACATAATTGGGAAAACTCAATAAAAAGGTAATAAATTGGATAATCTTAATCAATTCGTCAAAACAAAGGTTTCATCAAAGCCCTAGATTAGGGCTTTTAGCCTGACATACTAAAAACTGAAAATACAGAATAAATAAACGAAAGCATAAAATTCAAACGCAGATGAAGCTCGGATTCCTCTGTTCTTCAGCTCCCGCCTTCTGCCCTTGAATTCTTCTGCTTTCCTCCTCTTCTCTGTCTCCAAGCTTAAGCTCTCCTAGGTTTAGATTCAATGATTCCAAGATTCCCCAGATGATTAAATTAGGGTCTTAAGCCTTATTTATAGCTCAGCACATCAGTAAAACGCGTCCGTCTCAATCGGTCGAAAACTGGATTTGAAACGGCCCAAAATCCGCGCAGACGTATAAAACCCGCTAAGTGTGCCGCGGCTCACTAGACTTGTGCCGCGGCACATCGCCAAAAGTTGAATACCTGGGCGTTAAATAATTCTTTACGTACGCGGCTCACTGGCCGTGCCGCGGCACAGAGTACTACTCGCCCTTCGGTGGTGTCTTCCTGTGCCGCGGCTCAGATTCCTTGCGCCGCGGCTCATCGTCCAGTTTTGCCGTTTTCGCCCGTTTTGCCTCGTTTTAGCTCCCGGACTTCAATTTCCTGTTAATCATACAAAATCAAGGCATTAAAAGCTCATTTAGATGATTTCATTCGCCAAAACACTACAAAATAATGATAAATAAGCGTATAAAAATACGCCTAACATAAATCGCCCAAAAAATCGCCCAAAAGTCGCCCAAGGAGAGGAGGAATGAGGAAGAGGATGAAATGAGCTTCTCTCCTCAAAAATTCGCTGAAAAGGGTAATCTGATTCACGTGTCGCGGCGCGGACTGAGTGTGCCGTGGCCCGCAGCCAAAAACAGCTCCCAGCACTTACCTTAGTGCCGCGGCATGGCCAGCAGAGGGCTGCGGCCCACGGTACAGCCATTGCCAACTCCAACTGCACAAGGTGTGTGCCGTGGCGTGCACTCCCTTGTGCCGCGGCGCACACTATTCGGGCCCAAAAATGACGAAAAATGATCCGAGAAGAGAATAAACGTAATAGAACTCAAAACTTTGGAACAAAAACACGAAATGGAAGTGCGGGAACCCCAAAACGGCAGTTCCGAGCAATGATTACGAGAGTTGGTCCAAAAATAGCACGATCCGAACAAAGAGTAAATTCGAAATGATATGAACTCCAATAACAACATAAACTTACGAAGCAATTACAACGACCAAGATAATATTCTCATCTCGATTCTCAAGCAGGGTTGCACAATGAACAATATCGATACATGACTCAAAGTTACGCTGAACAGTGAACACGAATGAATGAATATGAATGATGAATGATTATTAATTAGTGAAAAATTACAGAGTGACAATTACTGAATGAAAAAATAAATGAGTTCACAATCGGGTATTACATTAGGCTCAATGACTAATGAGCTTCAATGTGCCCATGAAAATATGACGTCTTCGAGAGCCATCTTAGTGCACCTGGATGAGCTTTATGGACAGCATAGTCAAAATGCTAGATATGAATATTGAAGCAATTATTCGGCGCCAGACTGAAGGAATGAGAGAGAGTTGGGGATCATGTCTTCAAGATGATCTCGATGATTGATAGGTCAGAAGCTCTTTATTTTCAGATGCATGCATCTCTTCATATTGACCTTATCCTGCAGTCACTTTCTGACTCCTTTCCCAGTTTGTCATCAACTTCAACCGCAATGAGATTGTGTGTAACTTAGCTGGGCTAATGAACAAACTGACGACTGTATAGTCTCATATGAAGACAGAGTGAAAAGAAGATACACTTGTTATTTCTTATGGGACTTGAAAGTCCAAGAATAAGAAGAAAAATAACAAAAAGCAATTAGGTCCAAAAGGCAAGATCCATAAGGGTAAGGGCAAAGCCCCGATGCTTCAAAAGAGCAAGGGGACAAGAAAACGAACACATGTGATTCATTATACCCTTCATAACAACATAATGGTCAAATTGTTGTAAAGCACTTACCTTTGGATCGTGACAACATAAGGTTCATCTGGTGTCGTAAGGCACTTACCTTAGGCATGGCGGGATCATGAGCCAGATCATTAGTGACATATCGTGATAGCGACCTCCGACCTTTGAAGGCTCCTCTGAGCCTGCTGATATTATATACTGGATAGAGAATTTCAAGAAGCTGTTCAATATGGTTGAATGCCCAGAATAAAATTGAGTCTCCGTGGCGGCTTACTACCTTAGTAAGAGCGCCCATACTTGGTGGCTTTCGGTGAGGCTAGCTGATGGCATGAGTACTTGGGATGAATTCAAGAACCTCATGTTGGATCGTTACTATCCAGCTCCACTCCGTGAAGCCAAATTGTCAGAGTTGTTGAACCCCGACCTATCCGAGGATGAGTATGTGTTAGTGATTGCAGAGAAATTCCAGGCACTTCTTCCATTCGCTACGTCAATTGTTCGAACGGAAGTTGATAAGATCAAATATTTTCTTAAGAGGCTTAAACCCCAGATGAGGATGAATTTGCTTAACCACCATTGTACGACCCTACCGGAGTTCATCTAGAAAGCTATGGAATACGAACTTACTGCGAAGGAGATTTCCAAGAAGCAGCCACAGTCTTCCAATAAGAGATCCAGGAACCAGACCCAGGCTGACAGTAACCGGGGGACGTTCAGGAAGCCCCAGTCTGTACCGAATCCTTCTGAGAGGCCACTTGTGGCGTCAAAGCCGGAAGGATAGAACTCTCGAGCGATTAGCTCATCTATTATGTGCTATAGATGTGGGGACCAGGGACATATCAGCTCCAAATGCCCCAAGCCAGCCGTTGCTTGCCATACTGGTGGGATGACTGGGCATCACACTCGTTATTT
Organism: Orobanche coerulescens; assembly: GCA_033398695.1. Taxonomy (NCBI): domain Eukaryota; kingdom Viridiplantae; phylum Streptophyta; class Magnoliopsida; order Lamiales; family Orobanchaceae; genus Orobanche; species Orobanche coerulescens. Next base: position 46,732,706 of record CM065819.1, on the reverse strand, counting down.
CAGGGGTGGACCGGGACGTGCTCCAGTAGCCTCTCATGCTCCAGTTCAGTCATCTGTTCAGGACCGTGTACCTCCATCCACTTCCTATAAGAATACCGAGGCGAGCAGAGGGATGGGCCGTGGAAATCAAGCTGGTACATCTAGTACCGGAGCTGCAAAACCCAGAGTCTACGAGATGAAGAAGGCCGATGATCCCGATGCAAGCATGATTGCAGGTACTTATGAGATCCGCTCTCAACCTATTTGTGTTCTTTTTGATACTGGTGCTCATACTCCTTTTTATCTGCTTCTTGTCTGAGTCGTCTGCAATTAGATCATGTTATCAATTGTGATCTTTTTGTGATTGGTCTACCCAGGTAGAAGAATTGTTGGTAATCGTGAAAATATCTTCCCATTTGCATTCCGGAATTGGAAGCGACTGCAACAACCTGGCTGGTCGCTGATGCTCGATTTTGACCTACTGACAAGTCAAACACCTCGCTACAAATTGTGCGACCTCCTCCTTCATATAATTCCACAAAAAGTTCATCCTTAGGTCCTTGTACATCTTACTCGAACCAGGATGAACCGAGTAAGGCGTAGCATGGGCCTCACGCAAAATACTCTACCTCAATTCCAAGTCGTCCGGTACACAAAGCCGACTCTGGAATCTCAACACACCATCCTCGTGAATCACAAACCCAGGAGACTTCCCCTTAAGAACATTCTCTCGGATTTGAGCAACCATATATAGCCGACCTGAATGAAAATTCCTAGTTGTCTTGAACAGACTGAGTTTTATTTTTTTCTGTGTGTGAAGACCCATTTACATTTGAACAATTATTAAATTTCGCCATCATGAAAATAGGGGGATTTTATTAGGAATACATTTAAAGATTTTGATGATGTAATTCCTCTATCCTAAGTTTGATTCAAATGTAATGTTCTAAGCATTTGGCATTGTAAAAAAGAACCAAACGAGTATTGTCTACAGGCCTTTAAAGTCAGCCTAGACAAGACAGAATATTAACTGACTATCGTGAAGTTAAAATATCAGCAGAGTTTGGAAAAGACAAAATTTCAGCTGCGTATATCCAAGACAGAATGTCAGTTGAGTTTGGACGTGAGAAAATATCAGTTGAGTGTTACCAAGTCATAATCTCAACTGGTTATTGACAACCTACCCCTCTAACAAGAAATTCCGTCCTGAAATTTACATACCTTATCAAAAAGTTCTAGGTATTTCTCCCTCATCTTGATTACGAGTTCCCACGTAGCTTCTTCGTGACCGTGGTGACTCCATAATACTTTCACCAAAGAAATCGACTTATTCCTCAGTTCTTGAACCTTATGGTCTAAAATAGCTTCAGGCCTCTCTACATAACTCGTATCGTGACTAAGAACTATGTCACTCTGATGAATCTCATGCTTGGGATCAAATGCATACTTTCTCAACTGAGAAACATGGAAAACATTGTGAACATTCCCAAGACTAGGTGGCAGAGCCAGCCTATAAGCAACTGGGCCGATCCTCTCAAGAATCTCATATGGTCCTATAAAACATGGCCTAAGATTGCCTTTAACGCCAAACCTGATTATTCCCTTAGAAGGGGAAACCTTGAGGAAAACCTTATCCCCACTTTCGAAATGCAATTCAGTTCGACGTGTATCGGTGTATGACTTCTGTCGAGTCTGGGCCTCTTGTATTCTCTGTCGTATCTTGTGGATAATCTCGATCATCTCGCTGACTGTGTCTGGCCCTAAAATATTTCTCTCACCCACTTCATCCCAATAAAGTTGTGATCTACATTTTCTGCCGTATAAGGCCTCATAAGGCGCCATACCTATCGTTACCTGATGATTGTTGTAACAAATTCGATTAATGGCAAAACATGCTCCCAATTCGCACCTTCATCCAACACTACAGTTCTTAACATGTCTTCTAGTGTTTGAATTGTCCTTTCCGATTGTCCATCGGTCTGCGGGTGGAAAACGGTACTAAAGTTCAGATGTGTACTTAATTCCTCCTGTAGACTCGTCCAAAATCTAGAGGTAAATTTTGGATCTCGATCTGACGTGATTGATATCGGCACTCCATGCAAACGTACAATTTCACGGACGTATAACTGTGCCAACTTCGCAGATCCGTAAGTGACCGGGATAGGAAAAAAGTGAGTTGATTTTGTGAGTTTGTCTACTATAACCCATATAGCAGTGTTTCCTTGTTTGGTCCTCGGCAAACTAGTCACAAAATCCATAGCTATTTCTTCCCACTTCCATTCTGGAATGGTCAATGGATGTAACTTTCCATACAGTCATTGGTGTAGTGCTTTCACTTGCTAACAAGCCAAACACCGCTCGACAAAAGAAGCTACACCCGTTTCATACCGTCCCACCAGAAATTTCTCTTCAGGTCTTGGTACATCTTGGTACTCCCAGGGTGAGCGGTATAGGGAGTATCATGAGCCTCACTCATAATCTCATTACTTAATTCCTCATCATGTGGAACACCTAATCTCTCTTCGAACATAATTGCGTTATCATCCGCTTCGCGGTAACTTCCTGGGTTATCGGATCTGATTCTCATACATAGTTTCTAGAATGCTTCATCTCTCCTCTGTGCATTCACTATCCGTCCTCTCAGATCTGGTGTCGTCACTAACATTATGACACGACCCATTATCGTTTCCGGTGGATGAACCACCTCTAAACTCATTCCTTCAAAATCTTGGATTAGATCCCCTTCTGAGGTAAGTAGGTATCCTAATTGCGATTGAGCCTTACGACTCAAGGCATCTGCTACCACATTAGCCTTGCCGAGGTAATAGTTAATACCACAATCGTAATCCTTTACCAATTCGAGCTAGCTTCTCTGTCTCATGGTCAAGTCCTTCTGCTCGAAAAAGTACTTTAAACTCTTGTGATCAGTGAAAATTTCACATCTTACCCCATAAAGGTGATGCCTCCATATCTTTAATGAGTGCACAACTGCAACTAGTTCCAAATCATGCATGGGATAATTCACCTCATGAGGCCTAAGTTGTCTTGATGCATAAGCTATTACTTTCCCATCTTGCATCAACACACAACCTAGCCCATTCTTAGAAGCATCCGTGTAAACCACATACTCCTTGTTTGCTTCTGGTACTGCTAAAACTGGTGCAGTAGTCAATCTTTTCTCGAGTTCCTGAAAACTCTCGTCACATTCATCCATCCATAAATACTTAATTCCTTTCCGCAACAGTTGTGTCATGGGTCTAGCAATCTTGGAAAATCCTTCGATGAACGTTCGGTAGTACCCAGATAGACCCAAGAAACTCCTAATCTCATTAGGGTTGGTTGGTGACTTCCAATCATGTACTGCTTCCACTTTAGCTGGGTCTACCTTAATACCATCTGCTGACACAATGTGCCCAAGAAATATTATTTCTTTCAACCAAAATTCGCACTTACTGAATTTGGCAAAGAGTTTCTCCGTTCTTAGTGTTTCCAACACTATACTGAGATGTTCTTCATGCTCTTTCTCATTTCTAGAGTAGATGAGATTATCGTTTATGAACACCAAGACAAACTTATCTAAGTACGGGTGGAAAACTCTATTCATAAGATCCATGAATACTACGGGGGCATTAGTTAATCCGAATGGCATGACTATAAACTCATAGTGTCTATATCTTGTTCGGAATGTTGTCTTGGGTATATCCTCAGGTCGAATCTTCAACTGATGATACCCATACCTAAGGTCTATCATAGAAAACACAGTTGTTCCCTTGAGTTGATCAAACAAGTCATCTATCCTTGGCAGAGGATACTTGTTCTTGAGTGTGATCTTGTTCAGCTCCCTGTAATCTATACACATTCTCAGTGTACCATCCTTCTTTTTCACAAAAAGGACAGGTTCTCCCCATGGAGAAATACTCGGTTTAATGAAACCTAAATTTAATACTCCTGCAGTTGGATCGTAAGTTCTTGCAGTTCCTTCGGTGCCATCTTATATGGTGCTTTCGACACTGGGGCTGACCCTGGCTCCAGGTCGATGTTGAATCTACTTGTCGATCTGGTGGTAAACCCGGTAACACTTATGGGAATACATCCTCGAATTCCCGCACAATTGGCACATCACCTATCATCTGCTCTTCTCCAGCTTCTCCATTAAGGTAAACAAGGAAATCCTGACAATCCTTCTTTCTCATAATCTTCTTGGCTCGGAGAGCAGAGATAACGGGTGATCCTCTACCCATTCTTATGCTGTGAAAGTCTGTGGGCTCGTTTCCTGGTGGTCTAAAGGAAATTTTCCTCTCATAACAAAGAATTGTGGCATAATTCTCAGCTAACCAATCCATTCCTAGGATTACATCAACATCCCATAATCGTCATAACATTCAGATTATTAGTTACCACTTTAAGATTCCCGAGTTCTAATTTCAGATTAGAACAAACATGCGTGGAAGTTGAAATTCCTCCTAGTGGTGTAGATACTCTCATGACATGACTAGCACGTTCCGATATAATACTAAGATTATCCACACATGCTCTAGCAATAAATGAATGCGATGCTCTAGTATCAAACAAAACAATTACAGGTAGGTTAAAAGTTTTCCCATACCTGCCAAGTTACCCTTATCCTTCTCAGGTTGCTTCTGATTCATGGCATACGATCTAGCATTCTGATTCTGCTGTTTAGGTGGTGGCGGCAGTTGCGGCTGTCCTTTGTATTTCGCTCAGTGGCTGAGGTTGACCCAGGTGGTTTGTTTTCTCTCCCTATTGTTGCTTAGGAAAATTCCTCATAATATGGCCTTTCTGACCACACGTATAACAACTTCCAGTGCCCAACAGACAGGCACCATGATGCTGCTTGTTACACTTGGGACATACGGGGTTTGCAACTCGCCCCTGATTATTGCCTCCCTGAGCAGGAACCATCTACCATCCCTGATTGTTGCCTCCTTGAGCCTGAGGCTGTCCATGAGATATATTTCCCTGCCACGGCTTCCTGTTAGCCTGGTTGTTCCCATTGCCACCATTGTTTCGTCCTTCGCACTTATGCTTCCCCTTATATTCGTGGGAATTTGTCTGATTGGGTTGTGGAGTAACTGTGGGCACTCGCTTCACTTATGGCATTGCTGCCTCAATATCCAATGCTCTGTTCAGCGACTCAGTGTAGCTCAGCCTTCCATGGCTAGCTAGGGACATGCCTATCTCATGCCTCAGTCCTGATCTAAATTTTCCTGCCATCTTCTCATCCGTATCAACTTGGTCTGGAGCATACCTTGATAACTCGCAAAACATTCTATCATACTCGGTCACTGACATCCTTCCTTGCTTCAGATTATAGAACTCAGCTTCCTTCTTGTAACACCCCCGATATATTCAGGAATATTACAGCGCCGTAAATCCTTTACATAAGAATTTACAAGGCTGAATAAATAAAACGACAATGACAGATACCAAACTTATGAAATCACTTGAAATAAAATACGACAGTTCTGGTTCAATACCGAAAATATAAATGTTCAAATGGAGAATATTAATACATCACTGAAATCCAAACATCACAAATTACGACGTACTCGAGTATTTTATTAAATAACCAACAACAAATAATAAGCCCGACCAGAACATCACTCTGCATCCTCGTCGTCATGCAGCTCCAGTGGTTGTTTCCCCGCTCTCCTGGATCTTGAATATAAACAAATGTTCACCCCCGAAGGGGTTAGCACAACGATGCTAGTACAAGTACCACAACATATTATTCAACATCTCATGAAGAATAATAATGACATAAATGACAAAGTACCAACGAGTCTTCTCCTACGAGAAACTCATAAATAACATACACAACTGATAATCACAACATGATATCACAACATACACATGGTAATTCCGACGATACAGTGTTCACTGCCTAGAACCCACGATGATCCCGTCAGACCAACCCGTGGTGGAAAAACCCGTCCGATGATCCAGCGCACACTAGCATAGATCCCCCGATGATCCCGTCGGACCAACACGAGGTGGACAAACAACGACGACATATATGCATGACAATATGTACAACATCAATACGTAAAACAAATAAGGTACTTGCCTCGATTCGAAGGCCAGAATACTACTTCCACGAAAAATGAAACAAACAAAGGTCGCCCCTTCAATCAATCACGTAGCAAGCTCGAACCTTAACAAAAGAAATAATATAGAATTTATCTCACATCGTACGAATGTCTAACAATCTAATTTACGGCCGAACATTCATAAAACACAATCTGCCTGAACTGCTTAGCGTACGCTAAGTATTCTACGTAGCGTGCGTTAAGCCTGCTCGTTAGCGCCCGCAAACAACGAAGCCTAGCGTACGCTAACTATGAACGGTCAGTACCTCACTGATCAGCCTACTGACTCGCCTGATTACCTAACGTACGTGACGTACCAAACGTAGCATACGTTAACTCATGCCTGATAGCGCACGTTAATCTACATAGCTTAGCGTGCGCTAAACGTGTAGGGCAGTACACTACTGGGCAGCACATGAAATCTTCAGTGTCAATGCATGTCATTTCCATGCATATCATGCTCAGACTGTTTATGAATGATATTACGGATAACAACAACTTCAATTTCAAGAATACGTATATCATCATAAAACCATATTCCATTTCGATTACAATTCTTCATGCGTAATTCGGAAGGCCTAACGGTCGATATCAATACCTTATATCAATCAAAACTATCATCTTGTAGTTTGATTAACACTCCATCTTTACAAGATATATCCTTCCATGATCAATCTCTTAGATTCGGAAGGCCTAACGGTCTAACAATAATGATGTTAAAGTCAAGTCCGTGATTACTATGAAGGCACCTTCTAAATTCGGATTGTCAATGTCAGAAACTTCCTCTACTTGTTCATCGCAACAAGATTCAAATCATAATGTTCTTAACCAAGGTACTTAAAGCATAATCATCTCAATCCCCTAAACATGATGTGGTTTGGCTAAAATCACCAATGAAACTTAATATCTTGATAGCATAATCTTCATATCCTTAAGAACACGAATTCAAGATTGAAAGTAGTATAACATACCTTAAGATGAAGAAAAACACTGAGACAACAACTAGAACCCGGCTCCGGTTGCTTGTTTGCCAAATCAAGACGTTTCTCCACTCCAATGATCAAACATAAGTGACATTCAATCTCCAATAATCAAGTAGATGTGTTCTAAGTGTGTTTAAGGAAGATATAATGTTCTCTGGTCTCTCAAGAACGAAGGATGCTCGAAGGAAATGAGAAGAAAATGGAGTGCTGTCCCTTATATAAAGTTTCTGCACAATAGCTGATTAGCGCACGCTATTATACATCCCTTAGCGCACGTTAAATAAGAGTTGACTCCATAACTGTCCAGTTCCGCCCGCAGGAATCTTATCCGGACCCACGTCTGGCTGGCGCATGTGCTATCCGTCTAGCTCAATAATTGACTGCCTAGTGCACACAATTCTCCATTCATAGCGTGTGCTAGTTGTAGCCCGATAACGCACGTTAAGTTACATTCTTAGCGTGCGCTATCACGACTTTGCATGAGAAATTTTGCATGTTGTTATACTTATGTACAAAGATACAAATTGAGAAATATAATACTCTAATTATCGAGATCACAATTCCGAATAATACAGGGTTCAAATACAGATGAAATACACAATAATAAATCTAGATATTACATACTCTCCTACTAAAAAGGAGTTTCGTCCCGAAACTCAAGACGAAAATAACTCTGGATATCTGGACTTCATACTATCTTCCATTTCCCAAGTGGATTCTTCCACCCCGTGGCGTGACCACTGAACTTTGACCAAAACGATTGGCTTGTTCCTCAACTGCTTAACTCGACTCTCGAGTATCTTGACTAGTCTCTCTTCAAACGTTCCATCCCGAGCGACTTCGATCTCACCGAAATCAATGACATGACTAGGATCCGGTATATATCTCCGTAACTGTAATACGTGGAACATATTATGAACATGGCTCAATGACGGCGGTAATGCCAATCTGTATGCCAACTCTCCAACTCTCTCGAGGATCTCAAATGGTCCGATATATCTCGGACTCAGCTTTCCCTTCCTTCAAAACGAAAGATTCCCTGAGTAGGAGAAACCTTTAAAAGTACGTGGCCTCCAGTACTGAACTCCAATAGGCGACGGCGCACGTCTGCATAAGATTTCTGTCGACTCTGGGCGGTCAACAGCCTTTCACGGATCAAGGCTATTTTCTCTCGTGTCTGCACGATCAACTCTGGTTCTGTCCCGATCAAGTCCGATGAATCGTCCTAACATAGGGGCGATCTGCATCTCCTCCCGTATAATGCCTCAAACGGTGCCATCTTAATGGAGGCATGCCAACTATTGTTGTAGGTAAATTAAATCAACGGTAGATGACCTTCCCAATCAGTTGACCAATCTAAGGCACAAGCCCTCATCATATCTTCCACCATTTGAATAGTCCTCTCGGATTGTCCGTCAGTTTGCGGCTGATAAGCTGTACTGAAGTTCAATTCGGTTCCCAAGGCATTATGAACTGCTTTCCAAAAATGCGATACAAAGCGACCGTCTCGGTCAGAAATAATGGTCCTCGGCGTACCATGCAGTCGGACTATCTCTGAAATAAATACTCGTGCCAACCTCTCTGGTCCCCACGTGTCCTTAATGCTTAGAAAATGAGCTGATTTGGTTAAACGGTCAACTATCACCCAAATCATGTCCATTCCCGTCTTGGTTCTCAGCATACTAGTGATAAAGTCCATCGATATGTCCTCCACTTCCATTCAGGAATCGAGAGCGGCTTCAACATCCCGGCAGGTCGTTGATGCTCGATCTTAACCTGCTGACAAGTCAAGCATTTTGAAACATAGTCCGCTACATCTTTCTTCATGTTGCCCCACCATAAATTCTGCTTCAAGTCTTTGTACATCTTACTGGTGCCTGGGTGGATAGAATAGGGCGAGCTGTGAGCTTCCTTCATAATCGTCTATTTCAAAACATCGGCATCGGGAACACAGAGTCGGTTCTGAAATCTCAAAACTCCATCATCATGAATTACAAATCCGGGGGCCTTCCCCTTGATCACTTCATCACGTAACCGAATCATCAGAGGATCATCTGCCTGCTTAGATTTGATTTCTTCGGTTAATGATGAAGTTATTTCCATCACGCACAGTTGTCCTTGGACTCTTTGTAACCATACTTCAATTCCTTCTCGAATCATCTCTAGTTGAATGCTGAGCTGGGAGGTCAGAGTCTCCAGCATTTGGATAAAAACAAGCTTGCGGCTGAGTGCATCGGCCACTTCATTGGCTTTGCCTGGATGATACAGAATCTCCAGGTCGTAGTCCTTAATCAGCTCTAACCATCTTCTTTGCCGCATGTTCAACTCTTTCTGACTGAAGATGTATTTGAGACTCTTGTGATCCGTAAAGATCTGACAGTGAGTCCCGTACAGATAATGTCTCCAGATTTTCAAAGCAAAAACTACTGCTGCTAGCTCCAAATCATGCGTTGGGTAATTCACTTCATAAGGTTTCAACTGGCGTGACGCATAAGCGACCACCTTTTCATTCTGCATCAATACGCATCCGAGTCCTTGGTTTGAAGCATCACTGTAAACTATAAATCCTCCAGTTCCCTGTGGGAGTGATAAAATCGGTGACGTCGTCAATCTCTTCTTCAATTCATCAAAGCTATTTTGGCACAACTCGTTCCACTCAAACTTTTATGTTTTCTGCAGTAGTCGAGTAAGTGGGCGGGAAATTTTGGAAAACCCTTCCACGAACCTACGATAATACCCAGCAAGTCCTAAGAAACTTCGGACTTCTTTCACGTTCTTTGGAGGCTTCCAATCCATAACCGCTTCGATCTTCTGAGGATCTACTCGGACTCCTTCAGCTGATACCACATGACCGAGGAGCATTACTTCCTTTAGCCAGAATTCACACTTAGAGAGTTTGGCGTACAGTTGCTCGCTTCTCAAAAGTTCTAATACAATCCGCAAATGCTGTGCATGCTCTTCCGAGCTCTTAGAATACACCAGAATGTCATCAATGAACACAACCACAAATTTATCCAAATATTGGATGAACACTCGGTTCATCAATTGCATGAATATGGCAGGTGCATTAGTGAGACCAAACGGCATCACTACAAACTCATAGTGTCCGTAGCGAGTTCTGAACGCTGATTTCGGAACATCGGATTTCTTACTCCTTAGCTGATGATATCCTGATCTCAGGTCGATTTTAGAAAATACTGTTGCTCCTTGCAACTGATCAAACAAATCATCAATCCGTGGCAACGGATACTTGTTCTTAATCGTCATTTTGTTCAGCTCTCGATAGTCAATACACAGTCGAAGCGATCCATCCTTCTTCCGGACAAAAAGAACTGGCGCTCCCCAGGGTGAAATGCTTGGCTGGATATAGCCTTTGTCCAGTAACTCCTCCAGCTGCTTTTTCAGTTCATACATCTCGGTAGGTGCCATACGATACGGCGCCTTAGAAATTGGTGTAGTTCCGGGTTCCAGCTCAATGGTGAATTCTACATCCCGTCGTGGAGGTAGTCCAGGTAACTCGTCAGGAAATACATCCGGAAATTCGTTCACAACAGGAATGGATGAAAGTTCCACAATTCCATCTTCTTTCTTCATTGCATAGCACCAGTATCTGGTACAGCCCTGTTTCAATAATTTGACAACTTTCATCGCCTTGATCAACTTTCCTGAGCTTCCTGGTTTCCATCCTTCAAACAGTATTTCGGAACCATCGTCAGCGATCAGCTAGATATTCCTCCTTCGGTAGTTTACAGTAGCTCCATATCGATTAAGCCAATCGTCTCCGAGTATCAGGTCATCTCCTTGCATTTCTATTACAATCAGATTTGAGAGCCACTCTCTGCCTCCAAACGATATAGGAAAATCTCTAGTTTCTAAGTTTTCAACAATTCTCTCTCCACTCGGTAAACCAACAACATAAGGTTCACAATTATGAAAACCAGAAACATTCAACCGATTTACACAAGATAAGGATATAAATGAATGCGTAGCTCCTGTATCGAATAAAACGCTAACTGGCTGGGAAAGGATCTGAACAGTACCTGATGCGACAGCAGCATCTTAATCGTCTGTTCTCCTCATCTCGTACAGACGTGGGGGAACAGATCCAGTACTCAATGTACCCTTTCGGTCCCAATGTCCTCTGCCTCGTCCGCAGCCAAAATTCTGAGGCATCTGTACACTTTGCTGCGTCTGTTGGATACTAGCTTCCTTCTGAACTGGCTGCTGTGTACTCGCTCTAAAATACTTTGCAGCCTCTTCACAGAACACCGCACGATGTCCCTCCCGTCCACAATCAAAACAAGTAACGGCAGGTAAGGGGCAATTCCGTCGATAGTGCCCTGTCTGGGCACAGTTAAAGCATTTCCTGGTGACATCTGTCATGGTTGATGCTGCTCCGAACTTCTTTCCGCTCCTATATGGGTGCGGAGGTTTCTTGAAAGAATTAAAAGATGACTGGGTCTTGTGGGGACCGCTGTTCTTATGCTCTGTAAAAGTACCAGAGACTTTCTGCTTCTTGGATTCCGTAAACTTCTCCATTGCTGCTTCCTTGATCTCATACGCCAACGCCTTATCCTGGTATTAACGGACAGTGGTACATTCAAAACCGGACATGTACCTCTGGATTTCTGGTTTCATCCTCATATCAAAATGGATCATCATTTCTGCATCTATTCTGACCTGATGTTGAACAAATGCTAGCTGTTGGTTAAACGTCTTAATTGTCTGGGATACGGGTTCGTATGATGGCTGTGCGGAGAAAAACTCCCGAACTTTGGCTTCCCTCACAGGACGAGGGTAGTACTGAGCTTCCATCACCAATTTAAATTCTGTCCAGTTAGCATCATGATCTGCAGGCCGAATGGCTTCCCACCACTCGGATGCTACCCCTATCAGAAAGTATTGAGCAATAGAAGCTCTTCGGTCATCTGGGCAATTAATTCCGGCAAAAATTTTCTCCAATTCCTTCAACCAATGGCCCATGTGGGAGTCTCAGAAAAGCTGTCGAATTTGGGTGGTTACATCTTCGCCACCTCTTGCAGCCATCAGTCACCTCGATTTCCCATGTCTCGGATCCCTTGCTGTCTATCTCCCTGCTGTAATCCCACTGCCACCTGCATTCGGTCCACGACCTGGGCGAATTGAGTCATCTGGTTCACCACCTGACGAAGGATTTCGGGCACAACTGTAACACTCCCAAAACCATATGGGAATATTACACGCCGTAGACCCCTTTTCACGAGGATCTACCAGGCTATACCTTACAAAACGACCAAATGCTTGCCCGGCCAGGGTCGAACAATAAAATAGTACAGACCATTATGGTCACTTACACATGAATACATGGACCGATCAGGTCACACGACTCAATCAACAAACTGACTTAAACAACATTACCCACACAGGGGTCGAAATACAATACAGCGGAAGACTGAAATCAACTCTGACAACACAACAAAAATCTAAACAACTCTCGACTCTTGATTAGTATCGCAGCTCGTCATCCTCTTGTGTCAATCCTGTGACTGCTCCCCTGAACCTCCATATACCTGGACGCAAAACAGATATCCACCCCCCGATTACTCGGGGGTTAGTAAAACTCCACTGTTTTACTAGTGCAAGTACAATACGAAACGAAATGCAACAAGTAAATAGAAATTACGAATTTAATACGGAAATCAATTATCAAAATGTTCCCGGGAAGTTTTAGAATTTCGAACTCAAGAAATAAATATTTGAAAAGGAACACATCATCTCGGGGATTTTTAAAGCAGAAATTCTTTTGGAACTCGAGTCCCAAATATACAAAACCTTTTCGTAAACATTAGGGCCTTAGCCCGATTGACGTTTCAAAACACACTAGATAAGATATTATTATGAGTCTGAGACCGATATTTAAAATGTTATCCAAATAATCACTGTTATACGATCGTTGTTCGTACACATCATGTACCGAACTCCAGAGGCCTCGACGGACCTTACCCGGACCACACACAGTGTTTGTACACATCATGTACCGAAATCTATAGGCCTCGATGGACCCTACCCAGCCACAAACATCGTTCATACACATCATGTACCGAACTCCAGAGGCCTCGTCAGACCCTACCTGGATCACACACCTTGTTTGTACACATCATGTACCGAACTCCAGAGGCCTCGTCAGACCCTACCTGGATCACACACCTTGTTCGTACACATCATGTACCGAACTCCAGAGGCCTCGTCAGACCCTACCTGGAACACACACACACACATCGACACGACACAACTCATAATCATCAAATATCAAGCCATTCCACATTACACCGAAATGTATAATCAAGTATGTAAACCAAAACAACACAATTATCATAATCATCACAACAACTCAACAATGACCAACCATACCCGGCACAAACTTAGATGATCAACACGACCAACACAATTCCACGACGTTAGCTAAGTGAGGGTATTATCGCTACCATCAATCATTCATAATAATTAATTCTTACGAAGCATATTCACGAAAGTAAACCAAATTTATCACAACCATAACACGACGTACCTATTCACAAGACACAATTCGTATAGTAAAATACTTGCCTTAATAACCGCTACCGAATACTCCGAAGAACACGGTTCAACTGGGAAGCTCGGAACCCGAAGAAGACAACGAACGGAAGGGCTCCGACTCGGGTTCTTCATAAGAATTTCGTCCCTAAGTCATACCAATGATAAATCAAAAATCGTACGATGGATAATAATCACACAACGCCTAATCCCCCTCTAAGACTTTTTGTCGGACACCTTCAAGGCGTCGACTAAGGACTCAACCAAAACGATGAATCAATACAATCTAATCGTGGAAAAACAAGGGTTTCGATATAATACAACTTAATAATCATCAATCCATCACAAATATAAGTTATCACGGATCAAACGGGCGAAATCAAGCAAAACCCCCAATTTCCCAAAATCTAAGATTTTAGGAAAACTAAGCTTGATTCGCTAGATTGAAGGATATTATTGAGCGATCAATAGATGATATGAGCTCCCAAACTTCGTGGATTCATAGTATAACAACAAATCTTCAACTCCTCCAGGACTCCAGCCGCGTACAGGAAAGGAAGGAAATGAAAAACGGGTGAAAATATGACTGCTCGGTCATATTTATACTGGTGCAGCCTAGCGTGTGCTAGGCTGCCGAGCTAGCGTGCTCTAGCGGCCAGTATCGGCCCAGAAATCAGCTTTGTGCCGCGGCCCGCGGTACAGCCCGCTCCAGCATCAAAAGGCACACAGTGCAGTCTTAGCTATTTCGACCATAACTCCTTCATTCGGACTCCGATTGAGTCACTGTTTGAGCCATTGGAAATCTAACTTGATGATATATAATATTGCAAAGACTCAGAATTTTTGGAGTTTCCAAGAATTAATGGTGACTTTACAAAGTCGAACTCACACGTGAAAAAGTCGATTAAGGACACAGAACTCAACAAAACGACACCGAAATGAACTCGGATGACAAAAAGTGTAGAATTAATTATTCTCGGAATGACGAAACGGTCACAATAGAGTCTCTAAGATAGACTTTCGCCAAAAAAAGAAAATTACCGGAAATCGAAATTGCGGATATTACATACTACCCTCCTTAAAAGAAGTTTCGTCCCGAAACTTAAAACACGTAGGGAGATGCAAAATCCCGCCAAGAAAACTCAATGAGATACACAAGAGCCGAAAATTTGCGCCCAACGGCGAAATGTTACTAGCAACGCAAAGGCACATACGGCGTGAAAACACGCTCCACGACAACCAACGCAACGCCACCGGTAGAGACATAGTAAAATCAACAAGTGACAAACGTCATCAAATAGATAATAAAATCGAGTCAATCATCCAAACAATCACAAAACAGGAGGTGCTAATACAAGAAAACATGCACAGTCAAGAAAACAGAAAATAACCACAATTAATTCGGATTATGCCGAAATCCTCAAAAACCACACTAGGCATCTCCATGTCCTTTCGGAGCAGAGACGCAACCTCGATCCTCAAATCTCTAAGCTACCGACTCGCAATGCATGGTTCGGTGACCCACTTGGCCACACTCGAAACAGTTGACTAACGATGAACGACAATTCTTCGCGGTACGAGATCAGGCAACGACAGTCAGACAACCACAATCGAACAACAATGATCAAACAGAACGGTCAAATAATGACTCCGAAGTTCGCACTTCAACTCGAGACATTAAAATAGCGGGTAAACTAAAAGATGTTGCTTCTGAACAAGGTTCACAAGAATCGATCCGAACTCGGAAAGATCACAATGATATACAGATCAATTTTGGACAATATCCGAACTCGCTCGAATGACAAGGGTGAGAAACAACACAAGGTCAGAAGCATCAACTAACACAATCGAATCGATACAGTCGACGAAACGGAAGCGAAAAAAATATAGGTATTACATTATATCACCTTTAAAAGAGGTTTCGTCCCCGAAACCTAAACAACGAGTACGAAGCGCTGGAATAGCAACCTTCCCGGCCATATCCTGTTGGTCCTGCATCTGATCTCCATGACCAACTGTACTACGGTCACGACCGCATCCTCTGTCCCTCGGCATACGAAGCGGATTCTCACTCGATACGATGGCACAACTTCGCAAGAATAAATGTAAAGTACCAACTCAGCACGATATATCACATGCGGTAACTAGTAACAACTTGATAAGAAAATCCACGAGGTATCCTTTTAAATGATATCATTTGAAACTCCTTAGATTTGAATGCTATTCCAAATAAAACATTAAAAGTAGATTTTGTACCTCGGGTTGCTTCATCAAAACTTTTAAACAATAGACTTTAACCGTCTCATTTCGAAATCATTTGCAAAATAATATTTTCTGTGCAACCGGCATTGTCCAAACCACCACGCCACTACACACCAGCATCACCGTTAATAACAAACAATGTTACTACGCAAGGTCATCAACCCATTCGTATGTACTTTAATCAATACAGGAAGCTTTCCCAAATCTGAGTTTGAAGTTTACATCGAGTGAGATTTTTCATCTTTCACCATGTTTTTTTTTTTGAAAATAAAAATCGTATTGGTTTTTGAAATAAAATATTTTTATGGTGTGAAAGATTTTGAAATTCATGTACTTGAATTATTTGAAAATACAACAATATATTAAAATCATTTTCGAGAATCCTCCCAACACTACATGAAAATCAACGACGGTAACATTTTACAAAATGTCCACATGTACTTTAAAACAACCCTTTCAAATACCGTCGAGGTTTTAATTGAGAATCCGAGGCCGGCTCGCCAATTCCAAATAATTTCCAAAGTATACACAGAGCCGCCGATTAATTGAACCATCGAAATTTTATGAAATTATCAGGAAAGCGTTCTCGAACACACATACAGCAGACATAATTTGAACATAATCAATTATCCCCTAGCGCTACAAAAAGTCCTAACACATATTCCCACACAATAGTTGTCATCACTAGACAATACACATAGAATACAGTCGAAGGTGATTGACTGCAAAACAGAGATGTGACGGCTAAAAATGCGGTTCCATAGCCTCTGCCCAGGTTCATTAGCGTGTGTTACAACAAAGATTCGCATGCGCTAAACATACTACGTTAGCGCGCGTTAGCCTCGTACTAAGCATGCGCTAACTATTCTAATCAACAACACGATTGCAAACATATACACAGCAATACTAGAATCTAAGGTTACAAATAAGCATCAACATACGAGTCTGAATGCCATCGATTCACATAATTACAGCATCTGACAAGCAACCATCAAAAGACAATCATCATTCAAAACCGAAATTTCTTCTCTCAGCATGGAGGGTTATCTCAACGGGAAAATACCGAATGGCTCAGAGTTCACACTCCCATCTTAATCATAAAACTGGGCATCATTGCCCAAACGGCGGTAACATCATCAACACATATCTTCTGGCTAGCATTCATGAAACCGAAAAGTTACAAATGAGAGTCACGTCTTGAGTATATTTGAAGACCTCATTTGAGTTTAAAACTCGTGTTTTGAAAACTTATAACACACAATACAAAAGAATCATCAATAATTTGAGTTTTCAGAACTCTCAGCCTTGGGGTCGATCATACGAAAATAAAATTTTTTTCCTCCTTTGGAGGACATTTTAAAAATTTTACGTGACTCCCTGAAAGCATTCGAAAACTTAAATTTCCAAGGTTGTTACTCTTGCCAGAAAACAATTTATACGAAGACACGTTCAACAATATCATACTTCATTCTAGCACAAGACGAAAATCAACAAATATATGTCACTTACTCACGATGCACCTTTAAATACCACTACATAACACAGAATCACGCAAGCTCGTATAACTCGTGGTACGACATTTAGTAGGGAGACTTACATCCACAGATCGCACGAAGATGATGACTGCACCTCGATACTAATCACGGCCGACATCACAGACACGCGTCGCGACACGACTTAGACAGACACAATCTGACAAGACAAGACACGACAATACCTGACTGGACCTGACAGCCTAGGTTTCCGCAACCTAAGCTCTGATACCATAAATGTAACATCCCCAAAACCATATGGGAATATTACACGCCGTAGACCCCTTTTCACGAGGATCTACCAAGCGATACCTTACAAAACGACCAAATGCTTGCCCGACGAGGGTCAAACAATAAAGTAGTACAGGCCGTTATGGTCACTTACACATGAATACATGGACCGATGAGGTCACACAACTCAATCAACAAACTGACTTAAACAACATTAGCCACACAGGGGTCGAAATACAATACAGCGGAAGATTGAAATCAACTCTGACAACACACCAAAAATCAAAGAAACTCTCGACTCTTGATTAATATCGCAGCTCGTCACCCTCTTGTGTCAATCCTATGACTGATCCCCTGAACCTGCATGTACCTGGACGCAAAACAGACATCCACCCCCCGATTACTCGGGGGTTAGTAAAACTCCATTGTTTTACTAGTGCAAGTACAATACGATACGAAATGCAACAAGTAAATAACAATTACGAATTTAATACAGAAATCAATTATCAAAATGTTCCCGGGAAGTTCTAGAATTTCGAACTCAAGCAAGAAATATTTGAAAAGGAACACATCATCTCGGGGATTTTTAAAGCAGAAATTCTTTTGGACCTCGAGTCCCAATTTACAAAACCTTTTCGTAAACATTAGGGCCTTAGCCCGATTGACGTTTCAAAACACACTAGATAAGATATTATTATGAGTCCGAGACCCATATTTAAAATGTTATCCAAACAATCACTGTTATACGATCGTTGTTCGTACACATCATGTACCGAACTCCAGAGGCCTCGACGGACCTTACCCGGACGACACACAGTGTTTGTACACATCATGTACCGAAATCCGGAGGCCTCGACGGACCCTACCCAGCCACAAACATCGTTCGTACACATCATGTACCGAACTCCCGAGGCCTCGTCAGACCCGACCTGGATCACACACCTTGTTTGTACACATCATGTACCGAACTCCAGAGGCCTCGTCAGACCCTACCTGGATCACACACCTTGTTCGTACACATCATGTACCGAACTCCAGAGGCCTCCTTAGACCCTACCTGGAACACACATACACATACACATCGACACGACACAACTCATAATCATCAAATATCAAGCCGTTCCACATTACACCGAAATGTATAATCAAGTATGTAAACCAAAAAACACAATTATCATAATCATCACAACAACTCAACAATGACCAACCATACCTGGCACAAACTTAGATGATCAACATGACCAACACAATTCCACGACGTTAGCTAAGTGAGGGTATTATCGCTACCATCAATCATTCATAATAATTAATTCTTACGAAGCATATTCACGAAAGTAAACCAAATTCATCACAACCATAACGCGACGTACCAATTCACAAGACACAATTCGTATAGTAAAATACTTGCCTTAATAACTGCTACCGAATACTCCAAAGAACACGGTTCGACTGGGAAGCTCGGACCCCGAAGAAGACAACGAACGGAAAGGTTCCGACTCGGGATCTTCCCAATAATTTCGTCCCTAAGTCATACCAATGATAAATCAACAATCGTACGATGGATAATAATCACGTAACGCCCAATCCCCCCTCTAAGACCTTTTGTCGGACACCTTCAAGGCGTCGACTAAGGACTCAACCAAAATGACGAATCAATACAATATATCCGTGGAAAAACAAAGGGTTCGATATAATACAACTTAATAATCATCAATCCATCACAAATATAAGTTATCACGGATCAAACGGGCGAAATCAAGCAAAACCCCCAATTTCCTAAAAACTAAGGTATTAGGAAAACTAACCTTGATTCGCTGGACTGAAGGATGTTATGGAGCGATCAATAGATGATATGAGCTCCCAAACTTCGTGGATTCATTGTATAACAACATATCTTCGACTCCTCCAGGACTCCAGCCGCGTACAGGAAAGGAAGGAAATGAAAAACGGGTGAAAATATGACTGCTCGGTCATATTTATACTGGTGCAGCCTAGCGTGCACTAGGCTGCCGAGCTAGCGTGCGCTAGCGGCCAGTATCGGCCCAGAAATCAGCTTTGTGCCGCGGCCTAGCCAGAAGGGGCCGCGGCCCGCGTCTGACCCGCTCCAAAGATCAAAAGGCACACGGTGCAGTCTTAGCTATTTCGACCATAACTCCTTCGTCCGGACTCCGATTGACTCACCGTTTGAGCCATTGGAAATATAACTTGATGATATATAATATTGCAAAGATTCAGAATTTTTAGAGTTTCCAAGAATTAATGGTGACTTTACAAAGTCGAACTCATAAAAGTCGATTAAGGACACGGAACTCAACAAAATGACACCGAAACGAACTCTGATGACAAAAAGTGTAGAATTAATTATTCTCGGAATGACGAAAAGGTCACAATAGATTCACTAAGATAGACTTTTGCCAAAAAAAAAGTTACCGGAAATCGAAAGTGCAGATATTACAACAGCAGGTTCCGGTTCATTATTGATAGATATTTGCGGTTCGCCTGAGCTGTGGCTGGCCTGATTAGAAGGCGAAGCTTCTCGTTCTGCATTCCTTCATCCGCATCCGCGACCGCGACCACGTCCACATCCGCCTCTCAACATACTGTAAGCATAAATACTCAATATACAGGAAACAATATCGTTCAAATGCTCAAGTACAAGGAAATATAACATGTAAAGGACGATATAGAGTTTAGGAACTTACAACCACCGCCCGCACGAATACTTAGGCAGTACAGTGATGTTATTCGCGGCCGGTTACCTCAAAAGACATATATGACCCCTATTTTAACCCAATGGCCAAGATATCCATAATCTTAGCTCCGATACCTATTTCAGGAATATTACAGCGCCGTAAATCCTTTACATAAGAATTTACAAGGCTGAATAAATAAAACGACAATGACAGATACCAAACTTATGAAATCACTTGAAATAAAATACGACAGTTCTGGTTCAATACCGAAAATATAAATGTCCAAATGGAGAATATTAATACATCACTGAAATCCAAACATCACAAATTACGACGTACTCGAGTACTTTATTAAATAACCAACAACAGATAATAAGCCCGGCCGGAACATCACTCTGCACCCTCGTCGTCATGCAGCTCCAGTGGTTGTTTCCCCGCTCTCCTGGATCCTGAACATAAACAAATGTTCACCCCCGAAGGGGTTAGCACAACAATGCTAGTACAAGTACCACAACATATTATTAAACATCTCATGAAGAATAATAATGACATAAATGACAAAGTACCAATGAGTCTTCTCCCACGAGAAACTCATAAATAACATACACAACTGATAATCACAACATGATATCACAACATACACATGGTAATTCCGACGATCCAGCGTTCACTGCCCAGAACCCACGATGATCCGTCAGACCAACCCGTGGTGGAAAAACCCGTCCGATGATCCAGCACACGCTAGCATAGATCCCTCGATGATCCCGTCGGACCAACACGAGGTGGACATACAACAACGACATATATGCATGAAATTATGTACAACATCAATACGTAAAAAAAATAAGGTACTTGCCTCAATTCGAAGGCAAGAATACTACTTCCACGAAAAACGAAACACTCGAAGGTCGCCCCTTCAATCAATCACGTAGCAAGATCGAACCTTAACAAAAGAAATAATATATAATTTATCTCACGTCGTACGAATATCTAACAATCTAATTTACAGCCGAAAGTTCATAAAACGCAATCTGCCTGAACTGCTTAGCGTACGCTAAGTATTCTACGTAGCGTGAGTTAAGCCTGCTCGTTAGCGCACGCAAACAACGAAGCCTAGCGTACGCTAACTATGCACGGTCAGTACCTCACTGATCAGCCGACTGACTCGCCTGATGACCTAACGTATGTTACGTACCAAATGTAGCGTACGTTAACTCATGCCCGATAGCGCACGTTAATCTACATAGCTTAGCGTGTGCTAAACGAGTAGGGTAGTACACTACTGGGCAACAAACTTGTTCTAATGGTGATGAAACTTATGAAATCTTCAGTGTTAATACATGTCATCTCCATGCATATCATGCTTATACAGTTTATGAATGATCTTACGGATAACAACTTCAAATTCAAGAATACGTATATCATCATAAAACCACATTCCAGTTCGATTACAATTCTTCATGCATAATTCGGAAGGCCTAACGGTCGATATCAATACCTTATATCAATCAAAACTATGATCTTGTAGTTTGATTAACACTCCACCTTTACAAGATAAATCCTTCCATGACCAATCTCTTAGATTCGTCTAACAATAATGATGTTAAAGTCAAGTCCGTGATTACTATGAAGGCACCTTCTAAATTCGGATTATCAATGTCAGAAACTTCCTCTACTTGTTCATCGTAACAAGATTCAAATCATAATGTTCTTAACCAAGGTACTTAAAGCATAATCATCTCAATCCCCTAAACATGATGTGGTTTGGCTAAAATCACCAATGAAACTTAATATCTTGATAGCATAATCTTCATATCCTTAAGAACACGAATTCAAGGTTAAAGTAGTATAACATACCTTAAGATGAAGAAAAAACACCGAGACAACAAGTAGAACCCGGCTCCGGTTGCTTGTTTGCCAAATCAAGACATTTCTCCACTCCAATGATCAAACACAAGTGACATTCAATCTCCAATGATCAAGTAGATGTGTTCTAAGTGTGTTTAAGGAAGATATAATGTTCTCTGGTCTCTCAAGAACGAAGGATGCTCGAAGGAAATGAGAAGAAAATGGAGTGATGTCCCTTATATAAAGTTTTTGCACAATAGCTGATTAGCGCACGCTATTATACATCCCTTAGCGCACGCTAAATAAGAGTTGACTCTAAAACTGTCCAGTTCCGCCCGCGGGAATCTTATCCGGACCCACGTCCGGCTGGCGCATGTGCTAGCCGTCTAGCTCAATAATTGACTGCCTAGCGCACGTAATTCTCCATTCGTAGCATGCACTAGTTGTAGCCCGATAACGCACATTAATTTACATTCTTAGCGTGCGCTATCACGAGTTTGCATGAGAAATTTTGCATATTGTTATACTTATGTACAAAGATACAAATGTGAGAAATATCATACTCCAATTATCGAGATCACAATTTCGAATAATACATGGTTCAAATACAGATGAAATACACAATAATAAATCCCGATATTACACTTCTTGACCTTCAAGGTTTTTGGAACATACTTGTCATACAGTGCCTCCCTGAATTCCTCTCAAGAGTAGCTTTCCAGTTGCTCAGCCGTCAGGATTCCTGCACGCTTCCCACTAGAAGTCTGCAGATCCAGTGAGTTGGAACAGCACACAAGAAAGATGCTCTTGGTTGGTACACCTTAGGAAGTTAAAAATTCGTTCCATAGCTCTAATCCAAAGCTCAGCATCGCTCGGGTTTCCTGACCCATTGAAAGTAGGGGGATTCTGCTTGAGGAAAAGCTCTTCAATAGCCCGTTGGGGTGGAGGAGGAGGTGGTGTAGGGGCGCGTTCATGCCCTCGTCTCCTTCTTTCTCTTCTGGGTGGCATTCTGTGGTGCACATAATCATCATTATTTCATTCTCATTGGTCCGTAATTATCGTTATACTTGATCATAGAAAGGAGTTCGCGACTACATAATCATAACGCATCAACACATACTCATAGATACCTCTCGTGGCAAGGTCAAGAAAGAGATCATAAATAACATCATACTCATTAGAAAAAAAGCCCATGAAGGGTGAAAATATAAATCAATATATCATATACATCATAATAGTACAATTGCCTTCAACGAGGTCTTACTGACTATTAATATAAGTTGATCTAGGCTACATGCCTACATCTATACCAAAATACGGGATGCTCTAACAAATAGCATTGTCGTCTATAAAATAAGGAAGTGCTAGACATCGGAACGACATGTATAAGCAAAAGAAGTGACGTTACGTATACAAAATACAAAATAAATGGCTAGCACCATCCTGAGCTATCTCAAGTCGCCCGCGACTCGGCGGTCGAGCAGTCCTCTATGGAGGACTCCTCCGGTTCCTCTTCCGGATCTTCTTCTGGATCTTCTTCTGACTCCTCGTCTAATGCTGGAGAGACTGCAACAGGGTCTTCAGTGACTCTGCGCTTCTTTGGGAGAAATAGATGAGCATCATATGCGATCGATCGTGTGTGGATTGGGTCGATGACTGGCATGGGTCGAAGTGGCGGAGACGTCCTCCTGAAAATAAAAGGCTCGATCTTCATGTCCCTGCGGCGAGGTGCTGATGTCCCTGCCTCCATGTCTAACCCATCCTGAGCATGAGACGGTGCAACAAAAACCATCTGGCTCGGTAGAGGTGTAGCTAGCCTCTGCGGCAGAGCTCCCCTAGCATAAGGTCGATACACGCAAGCTACAGGGGGAGGTGCACGGTGCTGGAGGTACTGAGTGGTGATGCGGATAGCAAAGGCCATGAAAAATCCAAATGGTACTAAAAGTCGGCACACGCAAAAAGATATAGTACCATGAGACTACAGCATCCCACTCCCTCCACTCGATCGGAAGGAGGTCGATAAGGCGCTAAATGCCCTCGTAGTCTGAGACACCATGAGGAGTTACGCGCCATGTCGCCTCGAAGTCTGCCATGCACTGGCCCATGGTGGCACCTGTGCCTCGATAAATGCTGCGGAAAGACCCCACAAGGTCGCACGGTGTACGCCTTCTCCTCGTTGACTTACGCGGCGTCGTCTTCGTGGTCGCCAGCCTATGAAGAAGGTATACGTATAATACATCAACGTCCGGACATATTAGAAAAACTCTACTAAAGGGTTCTCAGAAGAAGGATATAAATCTCATACCAAGTTCTAGACTCAAACTCTGTACTCTGAGAAACACCTAACATAAAAAGAATAATATACTCCCTGACGGGGTATGTTATGAAATTTATTCGGGTTCCGCCATAAATGGACATCCCGATAAAATAACCATACTCGTATTACTCGTATGTAAGTCATATTCAATGGAGATGTCACTGCATCATCGATCCTCGTTATTACATCGT
Organism: Orobanche coerulescens; assembly: GCA_033398695.1. Classification (NCBI taxonomy): domain Eukaryota; kingdom Viridiplantae; phylum Streptophyta; class Magnoliopsida; order Lamiales; family Orobanchaceae; genus Orobanche; species Orobanche coerulescens. The sequence goes on along the minus strand of CM065819.1, from coordinate 46,708,008 downwards.
CATTGTTCACCCGTCACATTCGTACATGTGCTGAAATACTTAAGGTGCATAAGTTCTCGTTCGTATAATAGAAGACACTAAGGAAGTTTCTAGGTTCTCGTCTTTCGTGTTTCTTCATCAGCAACAATTCATGCGTAATTAAAAAATAAGGATTCATATAGTACATGCTTCGTCATACATATATCATTCCATATATGTCATAATTAACATTTCATAAAAGCTCGTAAAGAGATACATTTTCATGGCAAAAGATGTTTGAATCATAAAGACTGGTAAATCTTTTACCTTAATCTTCAGTTGAGCATGACGTGACGGGGTGTTGAGTTGATAATTGATTCTTAACTCAGTTTAGAGAATTGAACTAAACTTCGCTTGAAGGAATATAGACTCAGAGCGAACGAACCTCTACGATACCGTTCTGTCACGTCCCCTCATCCCTAGGGACGGCACAGCCGGAGCGTGACACGCGGTAGGAATTAAGAAGCGGGGAAGAAAGGGGGAAGCATACGTTTCATAAGGAATATGGGTGGATTTCCATGAATGACCTATCAAGGTATCATGAAGGGGAGTTAATCCATGGGAATGACTTAGAATCCAAAGCAGAATACATAGTTATAATATTAGCCTTGAAGTTTAGAAAAAGGCTTCATAGCATATTACAATCGGCATAACTTAGAAAGCAAAATCATAAAGAGTGTTCGCAGTGGAAAGACATGGTTGGTTACATATATGAAGATATGTAACCAGGGATTAACATTGATCGTAAACAAATGACTTCCACTCAACACCCTCCGTCATATCCCCTACTCAACCTGCACATTCTAAAAGATATACAGGGCTGAGTACAACGTAGTCCGTGAACATATTGCCAAAACATAAAACATGCTTTCGTATTTGTCATCATGCATATAAGCAGTAACATACGGGGGTTTTAGGAAAAAGCCCATGTTTACTAAATTATTTCATTTCATAGTATATATCATCAGATTCACCATATCCATAATTTACGCTGGGGAATGTGGCCACCTCCCACGAACGTTACTCCCCGAGATCGGCCACTCCGAAGAGAGCTCACAATCCCGAGTACTGTGTACACTAACCCTGGCCAGCAACCTTTGTCTAGCTCAGGATCCGATCATTTCATAGGTTGGTAAGCCAACAGTGATAGGTTCATAGGAATCCATATAAAATTTTTTATGCATCATAATCATTTCAAATCATAATTTGCTTGTAAAACATTTCATAAAAATAGAGAAAAGCTCAAATCATTTTCGTATAGAAAGCCCACCTGGACAAGTAATAAATACAAGCAAAATGATTCTCGGCTCTTCTTTACGCTTCAGTCTGCTGCTCCACCTTTCATCGGAAACAACTAAGTTTAGCGGTCGATCGAGCTTAACAAAGTCTAACGGACAACGGACTCGATCTAAATGTTTGGACTTTAGAGTTTTGCATTCGACTTAAGTTTAATAATAAAAGCTATGATTCTCTTAGAGAACCTAACTGACCATATAACATATAAAGATATTAACAACAGTAAGCGATACTCGATTCCGTTACACATTCCTTGGTTCGAAAACCATCATCAAACACTTAACATAATCATAACATAATGTGCATCAAGGTTGGAAATAATTAGCATTCTGTTAATGCGCATCAAAAACTAGATAGTGTATATTATACCATTGGAAAGCCACTGAAGTCTAGTTTCATGTCCATTTTACTGATCTCAAAAATATTAAACGTATAGAAAGTTATGGCCATTTCCGTGAAGTGTAACAAAACTGCCAACTTCCCCTTAAAATGGGAAAAACATCATATAAACCAAGAGCTCGTTTCTAGCATCGAAAAACCTAAACATGTAAACTCTAATCATACATATCATACTTATAACACATATAGGAGTCGATATACAAACATGCTTCTTGACATTACGAACTTCATTTCATAATCTTTTCTTTTGAAGACATGAATACTTACTCACTCTTATATTTCCAACATTAACATTAAAACACCACATATCAAATATCATCAAGCATCAATTGTTTCCAACATCAAACAACACACTTAACATACACTCTTGTTGATAATCAAAGTCTTGGTCCTAACATACAAATGACCTAAACATGACTTTAAAATCCTCAATACATAACATGCTCCTTAACTACATCAAATATTACCAACACATCTTCCAACTTCATAAATCCAACTTCATGCTCTTGTTTTCAAATAAATTTCCAAAACATTTTATAAAAATCTAACAAAAACATATCATATACTCCTTTCATATATCATCACAATTATCAAGTCACTTTTGAACATACAACAACATATCAAGAACTAAACATGTTTCTTCCTTACTTTCCAAAATACCAAATATTTTATAAAAATCTCATAAATTCATCATAGCATCATATCATCATATAACAACATATTGTTTAAGAAAAACATAATAAAAACAACACATAATTGGGTTATGAAACCCTAGGAATTTCGGCCAACATGTAAAAATCAAAACATGATTAAAACTTGTTCTAAACACTTTCAAGAACCTTAAAATCAACTTAAAAACAACATACAAAACATTATAACATTAAACCTAAGCTCTTCATATATTCCCAAATTTTTAAGTTACCTAAAATCTATTTCTACTTGGATAGAAATGAAGAGGGGAATGTAACTTACTTGAATATGAATTTTGTTTCAAGTTTGGAACACAAAATGAGCTTGTACTTGAGTTCTAATGGAAGAACAATGGTGTTTTCTTCACTTGAATGGGGAGGGTGAGGCCAAAGGAGCAAAAGAAGAGGAGGAAGATGAAGTGAGGAGGAAAAAATGAAAGGGAGGTGATGTCTCTTTATATACTAGGTTAACCCTAAACGTCATCATAAATCGGTCGAAAAATATTTTATGTTTCGCTCCTCCGCAGATAAAATTACTCGAGTATTGAATGTATGTCAGATACTTAAATTATAGTGTTGCACTTACAGCTTAAAGTCGGAGAAAATTTTCGCAATTTACGGAACGCGAAATTATCCGAGAAAACGACTCGACATAAAATATACCTGAAAATTCAAAAAGTAAACTTTTGAAATCGTACTCGTAACATAAAAGTGGTGTATATAGAAGGCAACGGAATCACGATTCTGTTATCGAAACATAAAAATCAAATTCGGAAGATAAACCCAACCAGATAACCGAACACCCGATTTCTGAATTTAAAACGTGTAAATAGTTCTAAACTTATTCCATTAGTCAGAATTTTATTATTTGTGAATGCAAAACCCTAGTGTCGCACTTGAGGTCATAATAATTCATGCATATAAAAGATCGGGGCATTACATCTTCAGTCGAGTATGACCAAGACAATTCAGTCAGCTTAGGATGGACGTCAAAATACTTGGACAAAATTCAGCAAGTATTAATCATCTATGTCCACATCAGCAAATGTTGAAATATCAATAAAGACGGAAAATCACATGCAATCATAAATAAAGCCAAAGAGACAATCTGAATGATTCCGCAAGTTGAGGTCTAAAATATTTCTGGAGATTCGCGCCCTGAAGTCTTCTTATTATAGAAATCAAAGAAAACGGTGCAGACAACTGTATATCTTCAAACGGTCAGATTTGAAAAAAGAAACAAGCCGTGCAAAAGAGGTGAAAATAGAACAAAGAAGTCCACTCTCCAATGGACTAATTTGTTTAAAAGATGCAATGGCTACTATAAATATCTGCAGAACTATTGAGAAGAAGCACGATGCGATTAACACTTACAAGTGATCAAGGCAAATGAAAGCATGCTTACTCTACAAGCATCATGAATAGCTAATATCATAAGATTCAAATCTTAAGAAGCTCTTAGAAGTTGGAGAAACCAAACACTCTTGTCTTAAAGATTTGAGTAGGGCTACTTTCTTGAACGAGGTTCTTGAAAGTTGAGGTTGTGCGACATCTACGGGTTCTCGATTGGAAGGTGATAAGCAACTTGAGAGTTGTGAGGCATTTACCGGATTCTGGTCAGGAGGTGACAAGCAACCATGGGAAGGAGTTACTGTGGCCATGTGTTTTCAATGGTTGAAAGCTGCAGTAACTAAATTCATTGTAACCACCAAAGATTATAGTGAATTTATCTCCAAGTAGGTTGGAGAAAAGTGGACTAGTAGAGGATTAACCTACCTCTGAAACCACTATAAGGGCTGTGTTATTGACTATTTGAAGCATCATACTTAACTGATGCATCTATCTTAACTGTTGCATTAAATGTCAGTTAAGTCTTCCGCGTATTATTTTTCATCTGACTTATAAGTTGTACCTAGGTGAGATTTCAGCTAAATTTAAAGATCATCTAAGTTGACCTATTTCTCGGGATCTGATGGGAATTTGTTGTCGGGAATTCCCTTTTCTTGCTGACATGTCTCTTCTTTATGTTGATGTCACTAGCTTTAGCCTTTGAAGAGTGAACGCTGACGTCTCTTGGATCACTCAACATTGGCAGAGAGTTTGGGTCAGGCCTGTTGGCAATAGGCATGGCTTTCTTTTAAAGGGTGGGTTTAGAACCACCCAAAAATTTCCCAGCAAAAATCTACTTTGTTGCAGGCGATCGCTGTATGCCACAACTAGTGAGAATGTGGTTTAACATCAGGCCGAAGGACTTTCCTGCCATTTCTATCTGGGCAACTACCTCCTGTAGGCGCTTCCTGACCACCTGGAACCAGTTCACCTTTTCTCCGCTCATGATGGCCACCATCATTCTGAATCTCAGGTTAATGCACATTTCGTATGCACCGATTCTGTTCTCCACGACATGGCATCAAAATTCTGCAAATAGAAGTAGGGAAGAGTAAAACTCTTATTTCGGCATGAGGGATGGATATCTGTGACATTGGAATTTCGTGTGAATACCTTCTAGTCTGCTTCAAGCACACATCTTGAGATATAATTTGCAAAAACGTAAAGAGTCTCTTATTCAACATACTGGCCCTTTTATAGTGTGCAGGGAAGCTACGTTACAGTGAACGGTCAGATTTAAGGGATGTGAACCATTTTATGAATAAACATACAATATGAATCTGTATGTAATTGGTACGTCTAATCCATCACCTTTTGAATTTAATGCCCGATCCCACTTCTGACACATTACAGTCTCCATTATTGCATGCTTAGGTGGTTTGTATTTTAAAATCACAGGATTCAAGGCTTTAAAGTCCATATGTCATTTCAATATTCAAACATAAATCATTTTAAATTCAGATGATGCATGCAGACTTAAATTCATTTCGATAAGTTAAGTATATGGAATTGGATACAATTAAAATATTAATAGACACCCTACAATATTTATGCTGTATTCTTGAATGTACAACATTCCCTCTTAAACGATACATATAGGATTCAATTCTTACAAAAACTGATGATTAATACTGTATTATAGGGTCCTACTGTGTTCCTTCTTAGTTACTGCACACTAAAGCTATATGAAGGTAACTGTACCCTCTTTTACCTACAGTAAGAATATGACTTGTAGTTCTGAGTGTACGATTTGTTGGCCAAAGTGTATAAAGTAAACAGCTTAAAAGGTATAAGTACAATAAGCTATATGATTTTCGAAGTTAATTGTGTAGCAAAAGTCTGATAGTGAGTTGCTTTAAATACAACAATTTGCAAGCTTCAAAGATCCATTTATGGGTTGAAGCAGGCTTCTTAGAGCTGGAATCTTCATTTTGATGAAACTGTCAAAGAGATTGGGTTCATGTGTATACAAGAAGGTTGGTCGGAGCATAGTTATTTTCCTAGTCTTATATGTAGATGACATATTACTCATTGGAAATGACATACCCACATTGTAGACAGTCAAGACTTGGTTGGGAAGTTGTTTCTCAATAAAAACTTAGGAGAAGCTGCTTACATTCTTGGGATAAAAATCTATAGAGATAGATCAAAGAGAATGATTGGTCCGAGTCAAAGTACCTACATTAACAAAATATTGAAGAGGTTCAATATGCAGGACTCCAAGAGAGGACTCTTGCCAATGTCACATGGCATTCATTTGAGTACGACTCATAGTCCTGCGACTCCTGATGAGCGAGCCTGCATGAGCAATATTCCATATGCTTCGGCCATTGGATCGATCATGTATGCTATGATTTGTATTCGACCAGGTGTATTGTTTGCCCTTAATATTGATTCCAATGAAAAGGCACTTGACAGTAGTGAAAACCATCCTAAAGTATGTAAGAAGAACTAAGGACACATTCCTAATTTATGGAGGTGTCGGAAATAAGTTGGATGTAGATGGTTACGTTGATTCAAGTTTTGTAACCGATTGGGACGATTTTAAATCACAAACTGGTTATGTGTTTGTATTGTATGAAGGTGATGTGAGTTGGAAGAGTTCCAAGGAAAGCACGGTTGCTGATTCTGTAATATAAGTTGAGTACCTGGCAATATCGGATGCAGCTAAGGAAGTCGTATGGATCAAGAAGTTCGTTACTGAACGAGGAGTGGTACTGACCATCCAGGGTACCATAAGCCTTTATTGTGACAATAATGGTGCTATTGTACAAGCTAAAGAGCCTAGGGTCCATCATAATTCCAAACATATACTCGAAAAATATTGCCTAGTCACATAGATCTTCGGACATGGATATATTACAATATGCAAAGTAGCAATAGAAGAGAATGTTGCTGATCTACTTACTAAGCCTATCTCACAAGGAGAGCATGAAGATCATGCTGGAACGATAGGACTAAAAGTTATGAATGAATGGTCCTAGTGCAAGTGGGAGACTGCTGGGAATAGTGCCCTGGGACATTCGATGTGCCTAGATTTATAATTATCACATTTAAATAAAGTTATTCGATATCATCTATTTATCGTTCATTATTATAAAGTGTGCATGTTTTAATATAATAATCGAATAATAGTTATTCACGAATAATAAGATTATTCAAATATCCTTGGTCCAACCACGTAGAATGGAGACTCAAGCGATTAATATACAAGTATAAGTTTGATTGATAATCATTGGATGATTATGCGAATGGTACGGATCAAACTTATGAGTATTGGTTGGAGAATGTAATACTGGAAAAACCCACATTGGGATCACTGCATAGAAATATCATAAGTGAATCTCAATATAACAGTATGTCAATAAATCCTTAAACCTGAGATTATTATAGAGTCCAACATGATAACTGCTAGGCCTTGACGTAATCCAATGTCATCCAAAATATGGTGATCATAAAGATTAACGGTCATGATTAGTGGAAGTCATGTAAAGGGTAATGAATAATCAAGATGGGAATTTGTCCCTCCTTTAGGGGGAGAGATATCTGCTGGGCCCCTTGATTAGTAGGACTGCAGGAAATGCATGGTCATGCTCAAATGAAGAGTCATTTGATTCAATCAGTTTACTTAAGATCAAGAATGCATTTGAACATAATAAATATGATAATTTCCATGACTTAGTTCAAATATGATATCGCACGACAAATGGATTTGACACGTTAAATGATTTAATGGACTATAAACTTATATTATTTGGATAGTCATAATATCTTGCTAGAGACCGCTTCTGTCTTATTATTTAATAAGGTATTAAACAATTGCCAACATAATATAAGCTTTTTGGGTCACATATACGACAATTAAAGACAAGCAAGAATAAATAATAGATATAATATGGATAATATATTATTAAAGAAATTAAATAATGAGTAATGTATAATATAGGATATTATATATTATATTTATATCAACTGGGAAAGATAAATATAATATTGGATATTATATTTATTAGAGGATTAAATAATAAGTAATATATATAATACATGACATTGTATATATTGTATTATTTAATAGGTTGGCCGACAACTAAACAAACACTAGAGTTTGGCTCTAGAGTTTACTTAGTATAAATAAAGGGTCTTGGACAAGGAGTCGTCATAAGACTAATTAACACAACCCTAATTGTGTGAGAAGAAAAATTGACCCACCTTTAGTAAATCGGCCATCCACTTTTCTTGTGAAGAAACCCCGGCTCGACCATCTCCCTCTTCTTACCTTAGTTGATTTTGATCAACAGTACAAATCCTTCTAGCAAGGAATTATTTGTTGTACTATTTATCAATATTATTCTCAAGGAATTATTTGTTGTACTGTTACAAGCAGGTCGTTAAATTACTGCATGAAGATCCTAATCTGGGTTTTTCGTTAATTTTTCACAGCGTTTTTTCTCAAACTTTATTGTATTAGATACACGTAAAACCCAATAGTGGTATTAGAGCCAACTTGCAAGTAATTTAATTGTTTATGTAAAATATGTTTATATGCTTTGAATATATAAACTTATGTTCTTGATCATATTTATGAAATAGAGATTTTATAAATATTTTTCTGATTTAATTTTATTAAATCATATCGTTAAAAGTTCATTTTTTGTACTGTTTTTCGCTATTATCTGCACTGTTTATACCCAAAAACTATTCTGGAGGAAACTTTCCAAAAACGAGTCACGAATCGGACCAACCCGCAGGGTTCTAGGCTAGTGTTACTTGATGACCGCGTCAGGGTCAGCCCGTGCCGCGACCCGCGACTCGTGGCCCGCGCAAAAAATAGGGCAGAAAATGCGCAAAATGTTGCATATCCCAGGTTTCGAACCTGGGTGGCCGGGAATGCTGTTCATCCCTCCGGCCAGTGTGCTGTGTATTGATTTTGTTTAAATTTGTACGCAAATTTATATTTATATGTTGTCTGCGAATTTTAAATTAATTATATGATGATTAATTTTAGTATATCTTTGGCGTATGGCATGACCATAAATTGACCAATGTGATTGTATGTTTCAATTTAATTTTGGGTTGGTTTTTACGGTCTGTGTGTCGTTTTATTATAATTGATTTTTACGGCCTGCGAGTCGTTCTTTAATTTATTATTATTATTTACGGCATGCGTATGGTTTGCCTCTTGTAATTTACTTTACTAGTGTAGTATATTGTTCATTAATGTAATGAAGATAAGAAGGAGATGAAAGATGGACTCGAGGAGCCAATTGATCGCGTATGATGTTCCAAGGAGTTGGAAGATCAATTATACCCTTTAGATTGACCTTTGTGACTTTCATGTTGGCTTATGAAAATCACATTAGGATTATGGTCATGTTATACACGGTCCTATGCTTTTTATGTCATGTGATGTTATGTATGTTTAAATTTATGCATGTATGTGATGCGATGTATGTTTAGATGCATGTTAGCCATAATAGACATGCAACATAGAATAAAACCCCTCGTTACAAGGTTTGTAATGTCGTTCAATTAAAACACCTATCAAGACTTCGATCAACTTGAGCAACTCATGCCAAAGCTGGGTGCTCAGATTATCTTAATAAGGCAGGATAGGTAACAGTGATACCTGTGTGTTTTAACGAACTAAGAATTCAAAATAGTTTTGAACCTTAAGGCATAAGATGAGATTATAACATGCTTGAGCATAAGATGCCAAATCCCTTAAGTATAATCTAAGAGTTACATATGATATAATGGATAAAGAGTTATCCACCTAAAGTAGCTCAATTCTAGGCGTCATGACAAAGCTGAGTTTAGAATTGTGCAAAATGGGGTCTTATCCACTAAAATTATAAATGTTATAAAATTAAGGGTATTTCGTTTTAGTGTGAGAATTTTTAGAGAGATAGAAATGTGACTAAATACTTTTCATATTAAATTTTGTAGATAATAGAATGGAATCAAACAACACATCCACCATTTAAGTGCGATCCGTCCTTGAGAAGGACAAGCTCAAAGAAAACGGAAGCAACTATCTGGATTGGATCCAGAGCTTTAAAACAGTTCTCAAGCAAGAAAGAAAGTTGTGCGTTCTTGAGGAAGAAATTCCAGATGAGCCTGCTCACAATGCTAACAAAGCAATAAAATACAAATGGAATAAAACTTGTGATGATTCCATTCATGTCACTTGTTTTATGTTGGCTACCATTTTTCTAGAACTTCAGAAGAATCTGGAGGAAATGGAAGCCTATGAGCTTAATGTTCACCTCAAGGAAACTTTCTCAAAGCATGCTAGGAAAGAGAGGTATGTGACCATTCAAGCCTTGTATGCTTGCAAGATGGTTGAGGGGACATCTGTCAGCTCATATACTCAAGATGAAAGGATATATTGATCATCTTGATAGGCCTCGTTTTCCACTTTCTAAGGAGCACTCCACGGATGTGATACTAAACCCATTACCCGATAGCTTTGGTCAGTTAATTATGAACTATAATAAGAGTGGGATGGAGAAGTCCATTGCTGAGCCGCATGGGATGCTTAAAACGGCTGAGCAAAATATTAAGAAGAAACCAAGCCATATGCTGATGGTCAGCAAAGAGAAGACACCATTTAAAGCAGTTGAAAGGACACCATTTAAGAAATGGACTGGTAAGAGACCAAACTTGCGGAGCGTTCGTAAGACGCCAAGTGTTTGACAAACTGGCGGTCAGGTCTGAAAGATTTCAATTTGTGGTATATCTTAAGATAACCAAAGGATACTACTTTCATAAGCCTGCAGAGAAGAAAGTATTTGTTGCTCGAAATGTTGTCTTCTTAGAAAGGGAATTTATTTCTAAAAGAGACAGAGGGAGAAAAGTAATTCTCAAGGAAACTCGATACCGATAAGAAGGCATTGCTTCACCGATAGAAACTGAACACGCTCAACAATTACTTTAGGAACCGGTTCAAAGTACACAAGTTCCTCGCAGATCTAATAGAGTGCGACATGAACCTGAGAGATATGGGTATCTCGTAATAGAGGATGATGATGCATCGCTCATAGATGATGAGCCTAGTGCCTATATAGAAGCTGATTTAGGACCAGAGTCCAGGAATGGCTAGAGGCCATGAAGTCAGAGATGCAGTCCATGTACGACAATCAAGTTTGGAACTTGATAGATCCATATGAGGGTGTTAAAACTATTGGGTGCAAATGGATCTTTAAAAATAAGAAAGACATGGACGATAATTTGCAAGCCTATAAAACTATACTAGTGGCAAAAGGTTATAGACAGGCTCATAGTGTTGACTACGATGAGACCTTTTCGCCAGTAGTCATGCTTAAATCAGTTAGAATTTTATTTGTCATTGCCGCATACTATGACTATGAAATATGACAAATGGATGTCAATGTAGTATCCGCAATTTCGATTTTCGGTGAATTTCATTTTTTGGCAGGAGTCCATTTTAACGGCTATCTTGTGACTATTTCGTCATTCTGAGAATGAGTAATTCTACACTTTTTGACATCCGAGTTCATTTCGGTGTCGTCTTGCTGAGTTCCGTGCTTTTTGGCGACTTTTCCGCATTTGAGTTCACTTGCGAATCTCGTTCGAAATTGTTGTTTCATGTTTCCCGTAAGTCTGTTTAACTTTGTTAGACGTGTTGTGAACTTTGATTTGGTTATTCGATCATGTATCGTGATTTTCGGGCATTTTGGGCCATTTTGTAATTTCCTAAAGTTGTGGGTATCCGCCTTCGTATTTATTGTTTCGACCCTTTTCATGGTCGCGTGTTGTAATATCCTAGAATTTCGCTATGATTTTTTGCATTATTTTATCTGAATTGTACTGTACAGAGTAGGACCGATACAGTATGGATAAATAATTTTGGGAACTGTGACAGTCGTGCCAGTATATCTATCGAGGTAATTTTTAATTCTAGGATATTACATGCTTGATATGTTTTTCGATGTCGGATATACTATATGAGTATTGTACAATTGTCGTAATTGGTCGACAGTTGTATTTGAGGATATTGTGCATCAGATGTATCGTATGAGAATGTTATCGGAACGAGCACATGTAATCAGTATGTCGCGTGTACGTATTTAGTATATTGAGACGGCAGACAGGAGCAGAAATGGCTAAGTATGAAAGCTATTACGTACGCTACATAATGGAGCTTACGTACGTAACTAAGCAAGCTTAACGTACATTAAGTCGTGTACACAACGTACGTTAAGAAGGGAATCAGATAAGATCGAGCTATGGTCGGCAGGTGGGCCCGGTGTCGGCAGCTTTCGGCGCAGATATGGACGGGCGAGTCAACTTCGAGCCTTACGTATGTTAAGGATGTATCATTACATACGCTAAGAAGGTGTGTTACTGTAGCAAGTCAACGTACGTATTACGTACGCTACGGAGAAGAGAGTACGTACGTAAGTCTTTGAACGAAATGAGTCAGTGACATCTGGACCGTCATTACATACGCTACCAAGGTCAGATAGCGTAAGTAAGATTATCTTACATTCGTTAACCTTGGGGTGTTACGTACGTAACGAGTTGGAGATTTGTATAAGTGGACGCCCGTCATTTCATTTCTCTTCAGAATTTCATTTTGTTTTCGCCTTCAAACGCTCAGAGATGGAGTTTTCAGCCCTTCTAAGTTGATTATGAGCTTGGAAACATGGGATTGGAGCTTGAGATATGGAGATATCATTGATTCTTGAGGTGGTCACTTGTGTATTTTATCTTCTAAGAGGTATGTCAGATAATCCTCTCCTTGATTCGGATTTTGATATTGTTGTTGACGTTCTTCTTCGTATAATGATGGTTACGGTGTTTTTGTTGTGATTCTTGAGGTTGTATGAATCGTATGTTAAGGAACATGATGATATATACCTTGGATTATGAATTAAATGATGGTTTAGATGATAGAACCCATCGAATTACGTCGTTTTGTTGGCTACAAACATAATTATGGGTTGATTCATATTCTTGAAGAACACTTGAGTTATATATGTCGTGATTTTATGGAATTGGGAAGGATTACAGTTAATTTTGGCATATGATTATTCGTGATGATAATCGGTAATTTTATTACAATGAATTTACAAAGATGAACCGTGTTATTCCGTAATTAAGATTGAAGTCGGAACCAAGAATGTTGAAGACATTGTTAGAATTATTGATTATCGAATTACAGCTTGTATTCGTATTGTTAAGAGTTGATATGGTTTGGTTTCGTATGATGGAAATGTCGTTGAACCGTTGAGTTTGATTGGTTGGTTATATCGGTTGTTGATTGTTATTGAATTCATCGTTAATTGATCAATGCGTTAGGTTGCGTTAAGTGATCGGTGATGATTAACCGTTGTGCTGCGATTGGAATTGGAGAATGCATGGATCACCTTGGTCGGGGCGGTGGAGCTTGTAGATGATGACGACGGGATTGGTAATAAATGGTATCGAGGCAAGTTATGCTTGCTCAATTCATAATGTTTAATAAATGGTTTCGTTTTCATTTCATTTATGATTAATATAGCAATGGTATCATGGAATATGAATTGTCGGGATGATGGTATGCACATTATGCTTGGACTGAGATAAATCATAATATATATAATTTTAAAGATGTTTAGTGGAAACGGAGACGTGAATTATATTTGGACTATTGCACGAGAAGTTAGATATCAAGGCTAGTTATCATTGAACTCGAGATGGTGGTTTGGTATTAATGATGGACTATACTTCATTTGGATTGTTCGGATAACCGTGTATTCGTTCAGGGATGTTGGTCGTGGAAATGTTAGCGTCTCCAACTTGAGGTAAATTAATATTGCTAGATTATGATAATCATCTTGTTGCATTATTGCATGCGTGTGTTGATGCTTCATGTGGTGAGTGTGCATCATTGCTGGTTACATATTGTGATTGCATGAACTGTGTTAGGGGATAAGACCTAAATGGCACCTACGTTCCGGAGTATTCCTGTGAGATGCTTCCGTGACCCTTGGTTGCGACCATGGGGTATTTTGTGATTGCATGAACTGTGTTAGGGGATAAGACCTAAATGGCACCTATGTTCCGGAGTATTCCTGTGAGATGCTTCCGTGACCCTTGGTTGCGGCCTTGGGGTTTATGTGTTAATATTATATGCATTGTTGAGCATGCTGTGAACTGTTGTCTGATGGAAATACGACGTTGTGGTCGTGTCGTTCTTTCATGATCGAGTTATCGTTACTCACTTAGAAAGTCTTTCGATCCTTGTTGGATATGCGTTTCTTCGAGATTTGTTGTCTTGTTGTATCATGACATACCTGGAGTCAGATACGTCCTGATCGGTCATGTGTAGGATTTTCAGGGCGGCCACGTGTGGCATGTGTGGGTTTCGACCTCATATTGAACCGTGTATACGAGACGTACTTCGTGAGGCTGATTAGGTAAGAGACCAGACGTGTATCTGATCAATACCTGTGGTTGGCTTGTACATGGACACATGTCCGGATCAGGCATATCGTGACGTCCATCTTGAGTCTTATTGATTAATCGTTCACAGTCCATGTATAATCGGATCTGTTAGATAGTCGGGTTGTCTTTGAAATCCCATATATATGATTTGTATATGGTTGACGATTTTATTCTCTCTTGTATCCGTCCCCGTTGACCCTTTACTGATCTCGTTTGAAGTTACCATATCGATGGTCAACTCATTTGTTATCGACCCTTTATTAATCTCGTTTGGAAATCACCCTATCATTGGTAACCTCGTTCGTTATTGATCCTTATTGATTCTCTTTGGGAGTTTGCTTACCGTTGGTATTCTCGGTTGTTGGCCCTTGATTGATCTTGTTGGAGTTTACCGTATCGTCGGTATTCTCGGTTGTTGATCCCTTATTGCTCTTGTTGGAGTTTACCATATCATTGGTATTCCCAGTTGTTGGTCCTTAATTGATCTTGTTAGAATTTACTGTATCGTCGGTATTCTTTATTGTTGATCCTTTATTGATCTTATTGGAGTTTATCGTACCGTTGGTATTCTCGGTTGTCGATCCTTTATTGATCTTGTCGGAGTTTACCGTGTCGTTGATATTATCGGTTGTTGATCCTTTATTGATCTTGTTGGGGTTTACCGTATTGTTGGTATTCCCGGTTGTTAGTCCTTCATTGATCTTGTTGGAGTCACCACATCATGGTATTCTCATTCGTGGGTGATCCTTTGTCGATCTTGTATGGAGTTATCATGTCATTGATATTCTCGTTCTGATGCATTGGTTGTTTATCATTATTGATTGTGTGAGCATTCATGCTTTGTATTGATATCCGGGACTATCATTGTTTCGGGATAGTTGATCTCCATATGTATTGTGGGATATCGGTTTTATCAGAATTGGGATCCGATTGTGCGATCCAGCGGACAGAATCGGACATAACCAGATTATTCCATATCAGAGATATGTTTATGTTTGATAATCTTGGTATCGTTTCGGATATAGTACAGATGGTTATTTTCGAATTCATTCATTACTTGAGAATGCGATGTGCGAATTGAGGTAAGGGTTGAATTGATTGAGATTCCACGGATTGGTAAGGTTGCTACGGTAAAGTTACACTGGAATTATTCTTACCTTGTAATTACATTGATATGTAATTGTATATGATGATGTGATCGTTACCATTGTTGAGTATTATGACTGACCCGTCATGGGCTTTATCTTTTAGGTACTCGGAGTTCGAGCTAGTAGCGGTCATGAAGGGATGAGCTTTCCGGTGATACTGGCTATGGCATGGTTGTTGCGATTTGTGTATTCTTTTCTGGTTGTTATGATTCCGCTGCAAATATATTTAATCATGTCTCTATCCGCTGCATGTAAGATTTTATAATGGCTTTCAGTATCTTTCCAACTCGTGTATACTTTCTAAATGCCCTTTTGGCGTCTTTACCTTGTGCTTTCAAATGGTATTTCCTGACGGTAATTGGGAACAATGTATTAAAAAATATTTGAGTATTTAAAACATTACCGTCATCGGACTTTTTGGCATTTTTAAACATTTGCGAAAATGATTTTAGCCTTGTGAGTTCCAAAATGGGGCCCACGGCGCTGTAATATTCCCAGTTGGCTTTGAGGGTGTTACAGAAGATGATATCGGAGCTTGGGTTTCGTAAAACCCGGGCATATGTGTTGTGTGGCTCTACCGGTGCGGTAGTAGCGTGACTTTTGAAAATAATTTTTCTGACTTTCGAGTCAAACTGATTTTGGAGATCCCAAAATTTTTGAAATATTTTCAAATTGCTATATTTGCGATGCCGGTGTGTTTTATTGTGTTGTGACTTTGTATGGGAGTCGTATGCTAGTATCACAGGACATCATCACTTCACGGACCTGTAAGTATGTTCTTTCAGTTATTTGGTTTTGATGATGATTATTTGAGTATGGTGGCATGATTTTGAGATATTTCGGGATTGAGATATTGATTATGACAGGATTTTAAGTTTCGAGGACGAAACTTATTTAAGTAGGAAGATATGTAATATCCTAGAATTTTGCTATGATTTTTCGCATTATTTTATCTGAGTTGTGCTGTACAGAGTGGGACTGATACAGTATGGATAAATAATTTTGGGAACTGTGACAGTCGTGCCAGTATATCTATCGAGGTTATTTTTAATTCTAGGATATTACATGTTTGATATGGTTTTCGATGTCGGATATACTGTATGAGGATCGTACAATTGTCGTACTTGGTCGAAAATTGTATTTGAGGATATCGTGCATTAGATGTATCGTATGAGAATGTTATCAGAACGAGCACATATATTCAGTATGTCGCGTGTGCGTATTCAGTATATTGAGACGGCAGATAGGAGCAGAAATGGCTAAGTATGAAATCCATTACGTACGCTACATAATGGAGCTTACGTACGTAACTAAGCAAGCTTAACATACGTTAAGTTGTGTACACAACGTACATTAAGAAGGGAATCGGACAGGATCGAGCTGTGGTTCGCAGGTGGGCCCGGTGTCGGCAGCTTTCGCGGATATAGACGGGTGGGTCAACTTCGAGCCTTACGTACGTTAAGGATGTATCATTATGTACGCTAAGAAGGTATGTTATTGTAGCAAGTCAACGTACGCTACGTTGAAGGGATTACGTACGTAAGTCTTTGAACGAAATGAGTCAGTGACATCTGGACCGTCATTACGTACGCTACCAAGGTCAGATAGCGTACGTAAGAGTATGTTACATACGTTAACCTTGGTGTGTTACGTACGTAACGAGTTGGAGGTTTATATAAGTGGACGCCCGTCATTTCATTTCTCTTCAGAATTTCATTTCATTTTCGCCTTCAAACACTCAAAGATGGAGTTTTCAGACCTTCTAAGTCGATTATGAGCTTGGAAACATGGGATTGGAGCTTGAGATATTGAGATATCATTGATTCTTGAGGTGGTCACTTGTGTATTTCATCTTCTAAGAGGTATGTCCGATGATCCTCTCCTTGATTCGGATTTTGATATTGTTGTTGACGTTCTTCTTCGTATAATGATGGTTACGGTGTTGTTGTTGTGATTCTTGAGTTTGTATGAATCGTATGTTAAGGAACATGATGATATATACCTTGGATTATGAATTAAATGATGGTTTAGATGATAGAATCCATCGAATTTCGTCGTTTTGTTGGCTACAAACATGATTATGGATTGATTCATATTCTTGAAGAACACTTGAGTTATATATGTCGTGACTTTATACCCGTATCTCTAATTTGTTTGAGCCCAACCATGATTTTTGTGATCTAAGGGAGCCTTGAGCATTTAATGTCAGATTAAATGACTCAATGAGTTTTCCTTTGATTCTTGCCCATGTTTCGCGTTGTTTCCAGTTGCTATACTCATTATAATCATATTTTCTTTGTTTTCGCCCCGAGGATTGTAGGTGTTCAAGATTTCCCGGTTGAGCCGTGTTCGTCGGAGTGTTCGGTATCAGTTATCGAGGCAAGTATCTTGCTTATACGAATTGTGTCTTACAAATATAAGTTACGTGTTGGGTTTACGATTACTTAGTTGCCTTGTGGATATGATTCGTGTGAATTGCTTATTTCAAGTATTGATTGTATCGATGATATATTTGTTTGTTGATGTTGTGAAATTGTGTTGATGTCATTAACCGGGTTGTTGTGTTGTGTGTGGTTGTTCTTGAATGAGGTATCGTGATGGTTATGATAATTGGATCAGATTGATTATATACTTGGTTACATATTTTGGTGTCTTGTTGATAGTTGGATATAACTGTAATAAGGTGTATCATTTCGTGGTTGTGTTTTTAGACGATCCTTACGTGTGGTGAAGTGAATATGTGTAACCAGACACAGTCCGTCGTGACCTCTAGAGTTCGGTATATGATGTGTACGAATAGTGCATTTATGTGGAACTAGGTACGATCCGTCATGACCTCTGGATTTCGGTACATGATGTGTAGGAACAGTGAATATGTGTAACCAGGTACGGTCCGTCGTGACCTCTGGAGTTTGGTACATGATGTGTACGAACAGTGAATGTGTGGAACAGGGTACGACGGTCGTGGCCTCCGGGGTTCGTTACTTGACAAGTATAAACAGTGATTGATGGGATAATGTCTTGATGATGGGTTACGGACCCCTAATGATATCCTAACTATTGTGTTTTGAACAAGAGTCAGGCTAAGGCCCTATCAATTTTGAAAATGGTTTTGTAACTTGGGATGCGAGGTCAAGTTTCTATTTCTAAAACCCCCGAGATGATGAGTTTATTTCCAAATACTTCTTTGCTTGAAATCAAAATTCAAAAACCTCTCGGGAATGTTTTGATAGTTGATTGTCTTATCTGATTCGTGGTTACTATTTGCTCGTTACATTTCATATAGTATTAAACTTGCACTAGGAAAATAGTGGAATTTTGCTAACCCCCGAGTAATCAGGGGGTGGATGTCTGTTTTGCGTCGAGGTAGTTGCAGGTTCGTGGGAGCAGTCACAAGATCGACTCAGGAAGTGACGAGCTAAGATACTAATCAAGAGTTGGGAGTTAAGTTGAGTTGGGTCGTATCGTCAGAGTTGTAATCCTCCTTCCGCTATTTTGTAACTTTACCCCTGCGTGGGTAATTATCGTGAAGAATTGTATTTTTCTGTTTGTGTCCGTCGTGTGACCTCATCTATCAGTATAGTTGTTCATAATTAACCTTAATGGTCCGTATTATTGTATTGGTTGCCCCGACCGGGCAAACACTTGGTCATTTTTTGATGTTTAGCATGGTAAATCCTCGTTGGGAGGATCTACGGCATGTAATATTCCCATACGGTTTTGGGGGTGTTACATTTATGGTATCGGAGCTTAGGTTGCGGAAACCTAGGCTGGCGGGTTAAGTCGAGTCGTTATTTGTCAAGTAATGTGTTGTCTTTGTAATACCCGTGTATTTATGAGTGTTGTTTTAGATGTATTTTGTGGTATTATGGTTATTTGGATCATATGTATTGATGATTGACCTTGGTATGTTCATGGATGATAATTATTGAGTTTTGTGATTCTCGGATTTGGCTCGTTTTGGCCGGACTTTGCAAAATTAATTTTGGAAAATAGCAGTTAGTGCACGCTAAGACTGTATGTTTAGCGCACGCTAACCAGGTTCGAGTAGCGCACGCTACTCTTGTGCAATAGCGTGCGTTAGGCCCGCTGGACAGTGAACTTTCTGGACTCTGGAATGGGGCGTTAGCGTACGCTATGGACGGACTAGCATATGCTATTTCGATGTACTAGCGCACGTTACTTGTAGGATAGCGTGCGCTAGGATGTCAGGTCAGTGAGGACAGAAGCGTTTCTGGACTGCAGGTACTTGCAGGTAGCGCACGCTACTGTATGGAGTTAGCGCACGCTAGTGGCAATCGCTAGCGCACGCTAACAGATAGTTCAGACGCTACGAGTCCGGCGAAAGTTCGGTGCCTTTTCTTCGGTGATGCACCGCCCTCAGCTCGTTAGCGCATGCTAAGCCTGTAGCCGTAGCGTGCGCTAATACCTCCCAGTATATATATGGGGGGCAGGTTCTAGAAATGTCATTTGTCACCTCTTTCTCTTCTCTTCGGCGGCTGGGCATGCTTGATCATTGGAGAGTGCAGATTTTTAGTCGGATTTCTTCATCCAATAATACTTTTGAGCTCCTAACACCAAATTATCAACATCTTATCAACTTTCACCGTCCAAATCAAGGTAAAACCGCTGGAACCCTAGTTCTTCATATTTTGGGATTTTTGTTGAGATCTTTGATTCTAATCTATCCTAGCTCCGATTTGTGCTAGATTTGGGATGTTGTAATCATAATCCTTCATTTTCTCCAAGATTCACGGATTTAACCCTAAGTTACCTTTCATAGTTTGGGTTCGAGCTATGTTACCTTCGTAGTGTTTGAATAAATGTCCCCAAGGGTAGAACTTAGGGTGAATCCTTCCATTTCCGTGGTATTGTGTTTTGATTCGGTATTTCAATGTGTTAGGATCGAATCATTGAAGGAAATTCGGACCGTACATTCACCCGTTCGCCGTTTCTCGTGTCGTTCAAATTGAGGCAAGTACTTTGATTGTGTTTAATGTACTTCATGTGAATATGTAAAAATGGAATTTGTGCCAATTGTTGATCGAGTGTGTGTGAGCCGAGTAAAACCATTGAGGGTCCCCTGGGGTCCGGTAGGATGCGTATCCCTACGGATCACTCGGTTGGGCTATACACTAGGGAGGGCCTGACGAGGTGTCTCTGGGGTGTGTATCTTGCTTGAGAGGTACAGGGCCAGTATAGCTCGGGAGGTTGTTTTGTGATGATGACTGTGATGTGGTATTCCAGAATATCTGTGATGGCACTATGATTTCTGTGGTTTTGTTGATTATTCACTTGTTGTACATATTCTAGAATCATTGTACTTGCACCGGCTTCTTGATGACCCCTTCTGGGGTAGATATACTTTTGTGTATTCAGGTACAGGTCCAGTGGGAGGACTAGCACAGGACGGACACGAGCTTGATGGGCAGCATTGATATCGTACATCATTTTGAGTTGGTGGTCGTATGGTCATGGTCAAAGTCGTGTTTTGGTTTTGTACTCGCGCGGGTACTGTCCGGTGTTGTATGTCATGTCATTATTAATGGTTAATGATGTTGTTGTATTCCAGTTGTGAGCGGTCGTATTGGTTATGATCCCACGGGATGATATGTTGTTTGGTATTGTGATGTATGTCATGTTGAAATTGAAGTTGGTTTTAAATGTATGAACGTTTATGTTTGTAGTATTTAATGTGTTTTATTTGGGTCTAAGCCTGGTAGGTTCTCCAAAAAGGATCTACGGCGCTGTAATATCTCTGTAAATCATGGGGGTGTTACAGAATATGGTATCAGAGCCAGGTTTATGGATACCTAGGCTGTCGGTGTTTTGGGTCTATTAAATTGAGTCAGTTTTTGTCTACGATATCATTAGCATGCTACCACCCCGTGTTGCCTGTGCTGGAAGACTCTTCGGATGTTGGTTGTTTCTTTCCTTTGAAAATAATTACCTTAATATTGTGCAATCTATTATTGTAATCGTTTCCTTGTTGAATCATTCTTATTCTTCAGTATGCCGAGAGGTAGAGCAATCCGTCAACGCGGTCATGGTCGAGGCCATGGCAGAGTGGTAGTGTCTGAGTCCGAGAGGTCCGTTTCAGAATCGGCATCTCGTTCTGCGACTAGGTCGGACCCGATCCCTTCGGGAGGTTCAGATGGAGGCTCGGAGGCCGAAGTGCCTAACGTTCTTCAACAAGTTGTAACACAAGTGCACCAACTAGAACAAGTGGTGCAGAATATTAATACTGACAGGACGGTTGAGGATCGATGGCTTCAAGAAGTTATGAAGACGAACCCTCCCAGATTCGATGGTTCCGATGATGCGAACAACTGGGATCATTTGTTAGTTGAGCTGGAGAAGATATTTGACGGTATTGGTTGTCCTGAAGCCAAGAGAGTCCCGATTGCTCAATATCTGACGGTTGATGATGCTTCAGACTGGTGGCGAGCCGTTAAGCCCAAGGATTGTGATGTCACTTGGGAAGAATTTAAAGAATTGATGGAAGCTCAGTATTGTCCAGCGCCGGTACAGTTAGTAAGAGTCAGTGAGTTCTTCAGAGCTCAACCCGAAGATGTTCCTATTTCTAAAGTAATCAAGACATACAACAAGCAGTTAGTGTATGTCCAAGATCGGGTTAAGGATGAGATAGACAAGATACTTCATTTCGATGCAAGGATGAAACTGGAGGTCCGAAAGTATATGGCGGGCCATGGGTGTACTACTTTGAGAGAATATCAGGATAGAGCACTTGCTTACGAGATGGTGTCAGTTCCGGTTCATGCAGTTTCGAGCTCGAAGAAACCGAAATTTTCTGGTAGTTTCCGAGGCAGTGGATCGCGTAGGCCTCAATCTTCTGTGCAATCTTCTGTTGGTTCCCCTCAGCCTAGTGGAGGAGTGCCGAGAGTTTGTTTTAATTGTGGAAATCCGGGACATGTCAGTTTTCGTTGCACTTCTCGCCCCATTGATTGTTTTAAGTATGGGAAGCAGGGTCATCGCGCATTATATTGTGAGTCAGTAGGCAGAATCTTCTCTAAACAGTCTCCTATTCCGGCTGGCACAGTTACGGGTCAGCCAACTCTGAGTGTCGGACGTGGCAGTAGCAGAGGTAAAACCGAGCATAAGGATGCATCTAGCATTGGAACAGCCCCACCCCGAGTGTATGAGATGAGGCGGACTGATGACGTAGGGACTACCACTACGTCAGGTATTGTTTATATTTCGATGCACCCGGTAGATGTATTGTTTGATTCTGGAGCTACTCATTCTTTTATATCATTGTCTTGTGTGAATCGTTTGGGCCTAGACGGTCTCTCTACATGTGAACCTTTTATTGTTGGGCTGCCAAGTGGGGAAAGGATAGTTGGGGATCAAGAGATTGCCAATTGTCCTGTAACCATTGGCAGTAAAGATTGGTCATCTGATTTGATTGTGATCGATATGATGGGTGAGGATTTAATCCTAGGTGATGATTGGCTAAATCGGCATGGAGCGATAGTAGATTATCGTCGGAAAATAATTTCGATAGTCGCGCCGGATGGTACTGAACACGTTTTTGAAGGCGAAACACAGTATACGGGAAGATTATTCGAGCCATGAAGGCGATGAAATTATTGCGACAAGGTTGTACCAGTTATTGGTGTTATGAGTTGAAATCGGAAGTTGGAGAGGTACAGTTATCCTCTGTTCCAGTTGTGAATGAATTTCCAGATGTATTTCCGGATGATTTGCCGGGATTGCCACCACATCGTGAAGTGGAGTTCGTCATCGAACTAGAGCCCAATGCGGCGCCAATATCCAAGGCACCGTACATAATGGCCCCATCTGAAATGTTAGAATTGAAGAAACAATTGGGTGAATTGTTGGACAAAGGTTATATTCGGCCTAGTGTGTCTCCATGGGGTGCACCAGTATTGTTTGCACGAAAGAAAGATGGGTCATTACGGCTATGTATTGACTATCGTGAGTTGAATAAACTCACTATTAAGAACAAGTATCCGTTGCCAAGAATCGATGATCTATTTGACCAATTACAAGGGGCTACGGTTTTCTCCAAGATTGATTTGAGGTCAGGATATTACCAACTGCGAATTCGAGATTCGGATATCCCCAGGTCAGCATTTCGAACGAGGTATGGGCATTACGAATTCGTAGTTATGCCATTTGGTTTAACAAATGCTCCGGCGGCCTTTATGCAGCTTATGAACAAAACCTTTATCGAATATCTCGATAAATTTGTAGTGTTGTTTATCGACGATATATTAATCTATTCCAAAAGTGAGACGGAGCATGCCGAACAGTTGAGGATCGCGTTGAGTATTTTGAGAGCCGATAAGCTTTATGCTAAATTTTCTAAGTGCGAGTTCTGGCTTAGAGAAGTTTCTTTTCTGGGACACATCATCTCTGTCGATGGTATTCGAGTAGACCCTCAAAAGGTTGAAGCAGTTTTAGCTTGGGAGCCTCCACGGAATGTTAAGTAAGTTCGGAGTTTTCTAGGATTAGGGGGCTATTATCGTCGATTTTTTGAAGGATTCTCGAAAGCTGCTCGACCGCTCACCCTATTATTGCAGAAGACACAGAAATTTGAGTGGAGTGGTGAGTGTCAGAAAAGTTTTGATGAGTTGATAAAGCGGTTGACTACGTCTCCGATCCTAGCCTTACCACAAGGAACGGAAGGCTTCGTTATTTATAGTGATGCTTCTAAACAAGGATTGGGATGTGTATTGATGCAAAATGAGAGAGTAGTGGCTTATGCGTCTCGAAAATTAAAGCCATATGAGATGAATTATCCTACTCATGATCTTGAGTTAGCCGTTGTGGTGTTTGCGTTGAAAATTTGGAGGCATGACTTGTATGGTTCTTCTTGTAGAGTGTATACGGATCATAAGAGCTTGAAGTATATATTTATGCAGAAGGAGCTAAATATGCGTCAGCGTCGATGGTTGGAACTGCTTAAAGATTATGATCTTGACATTCTTTACCATCCAGGTAAGGCAAGCGTTGTTGCCGATGCGTTAAGCCGCAAGTCAGTCATGTTGCAGAAGTTGGAACTACTTACCATTCAACCGAAGCTTAGACGAGAGTTGATTGATCTGGAAATTGAAGTTTGGCCTCACAGAACTCAAGGACAGTTGAGTCTCCTTGAGATTACGTCCTCCATGATGGAAGATATTATGTCCAAACAGTTAGATGATCTCTCAATTGTGCAGCTTCGGGAAGACAGTGTTACAGGAAAAGCTCCTAGATTCTTAATCGATGAAGATGGAGTTCTTCGATTTCGAGGTAGAACTTGTGTACCTAATCGGGATGATATCAAACAAGTGATTTTGAATGAAGCACATTCTACTCCATACTCGATTCATCCGGGTATGAGTAAAATGTATAAGGACTTGAAGAAAAATTTTTGGTGGCCGAACATGAAGAAAGATGTAACGGAGTTCGTGTTGAAATGCTTGACTTATCAGCAGGTTAAAGCGGAGCATCAGAGACCTTCCGGTAAATTGCAACCGCTACCAATTCCGGAATGGAAGTGGGAAGATATAGCGATGGATTTTATTGTGGGAATGCCAAAGACGCGAACTGGAGTGAATATGATTTGGGTAATTGTTGATCGGCTAACCAAATCCGCACACTTTCTGGGCATTAGAGATACTTGGGGACCGGAAAGGTTGGCTCGGTTATTTATTGTGGAGATTGTGAGACTCCATGGTACCCCAAAAAGTATAGTGTCTAATCGTGATGGGCGTTTTGTGTCGCATTTCTGGCAAGCAGTACATCGAGCACTCGGTACCAAACTGAATTTCAGCACCGCTTATCATCCCCAGACAGACGGACAGTCGGAGAGGACGATCCAAACGCTGGAAGACATGTTGAGGGCTTGTGCGTTGGATTGGAAAGAAAATTGGGAGACTCATTTACCATTGATTGAATTTGCGTACAATAACAGTTGGCATAGTTCGATTGGGATGGCTCCGTTTGAAGCATTATATGGAAGACGGTGTAGATCGCCAATCTGTTGGGATGAGCCGTACGAGTTACTTGGAGTAGAACCGGACTTGGTGGTTCAAACACGGGAAAAAGTCGCAATTATTCGGCAAAGGTTGTTGACTGCTCAGAGTCGACAAAAGTCATATGCCGACATTCGTCGTCGACCGTTAGAGTTCCAGGCGGTAGACCATGTGTTGTTGAAAGTATCGCCGACTCATGGAGTTCTTCAGTTTGGTAAGAAAGGGAAGCTTAGTCCTAGTTATATTGGCCCCTTCGAGATCCTGGACAAGGTAAGCGATGTAGCTTATCGACTAGCATTACCTCCGCCGCTTAGTCATGTTCATAATGTGTTTCATGTTTCACAACTGCGTAAGTATGTTCCCGATCCCAGCCATGTTATTGATTATCAAGAGATTGAGGTTAGTGACGATGTTACGTATGAAGAACAGCCGATAACCATACTAGAGCGACGAGTGAAACAATTGCGACGGAAAGTGATCCCGTTAGTAAAGGTCCAATGGTCTAAGCACGGAATTGAGGAGGCCTCGTGGGAGACCGAGGATAGTATGCGTGCCCGATACCCCGAACTTTTTGTATCTTAAGTTTCGGGACGAAACTTCTTTTTAGGGGGTAAGGGTGTAATACCCGTGTATTTATGAGTGTTGTTTTAGATGTATTTTGTGGTATTATGGTCATTTGGATCATATGTATTGATGATTGACCTTGGTATGTTCATGGCTGATAATTATTGAGTTTTGTGATTCTCGGATTTGGCTCGTTTTGGCCGGACTTTGCAAAATTAATTTTGGAAAATAGCAGTTAGCGCACGCTAAGACTGTATGTTTAGCGCACGCTAACCAGGTTCGAGTAGCGCACGCTACTCTTGTGCAATAGCGTGCATTAGGCCCGCTGGACAGTGAACTTTCTGGACTCTAGAATGGGGCGTTAGCGTACGCTATGGATGGACTAGCGTACGCTATTTCGATGTACTAGCGCACGTTACTTGTAGGATAGCGTGCGCTAGGATGTCAGGTCAGTGAGGACGAAGCGTTTACGGGTGCAGTACTGCGGGTAGCGCCGCGCTCAGTATGGAGTTAGCGCGCGCTAGTGGCAATCGCTAGCGCACGCTAACAGATAGTTCAGCGTATGCTACCGGAGTCTGGCAGAAAGTTCTGGACTGCCTTTTCTTCAGCAGTGCACCGCCCTCAGCTCGTTAGCGCACGCTAAGCCTGTAGCCATAGCGTGCGCTAATACCTCCCAGTATATATATGGGGGGCAGGTTCTAGAAATGTCATTTTTCACCTCTTTCTCTTCTCTTCGGCGGCTGGGCATGCTTGATCATTGGAGAGTGCAGATTTTTGGTCGGATTTCTTCATCCAATAATAATTTTGAGCTCCTAACACCAAATTATCAACATCTTATCAACTTTCACCGTCCAAATCAAGGTAAAACCGCTGGAACCCTAGTTCTTCATATTTTGGGGTTTTTGTTGAGATCTTTGATTCTAATCTATCCTAGCTCCGATTTGTGCTAGATTTGGGATGTTGTAATCATAATCCTTCATTTTCTCCAAGATTCACGGATTTACCCCTAAGTTACCTTTCATAGTTTGGGTTCGAGCTATGTTGCCTTCGTAGTGTTTGAATAAATGTCCCTAAGGGTAGAACTTAGGGTGAATCCTTCCATTTCCGTGGTGTTGTGTTTTGATTCGCTATTTCGATGTGTTAGGATCGAATTGTTGAAGGAAATTCGGACTGTACATTCATCCATTCGCCGTTTCTCGTGTCGTTCAAATTGAGGCAAGTACTTTGATTGTGTTTAATGTACTTCGTGTGAATATGTAAAAATGGAATTTGTGCCAATTGTTGATTGAGTGTGTGTGAGCCGAGTAAAACCAGTGAGGGTCCCCTAGGGTCCGGTAGGCTGCATATCCCTACGGATCAGTCGGTTGGGCTATACACCAGTGAGGGCCTGACGAGGTGTCTCTGGGGTGTGTATCTTGCTTGAGAGGTACCGGTCCAGTATAGATTGGGAGGTTGTTTTGTGATGATGACTGTGATGTGGTATTCTGGAATATCTGTGATGGCACTATGATTTCTGTGGTTTTGTTGATTATTCACTTGTTGTACATATTCTAGAATCATTGTACTTGCACCGGCTTCTTGCTGACCCCTTCTGGGGTGGATATACTTTTGTCTATTCAGGTACAGGTCCAGTGGGAGGACTAGCACAGGACGGACACGAGCTTGGTGGGCAGCATTGATATCGTACATCATTTTGAGTTGGTGGTCGTATGGTCATGGTCAAAGTCGTGTTTTGGTTTTGTACTTGCGCGGGTACTGTCCGGTGTTGTATGTCATGTCATTATTAATGGTTAATGATGTTGTTGTATTCCAGTTGTGAACGGTCGTATTGGTTATGATCCCACGGGATGATATGTTGTTTGGTATTGTGATGTATGTCATGTTGAAATTGAAGTTGGTTTTAAATGTATGAACGTTTATGTTTGTCGTATTTAATGTGTTTTATTTGGGTCTAAGCCTGGTAGGTTCTCCAAAAAGGATCTACGGCGATGTAATATCTCCGTAAATCATGGGGGTGTTACAGTCTTGTCATTCGAGTTGTCGGGTGACAAGCTGAGTTGTGCGTAGTCACAGCATGTCGAATGTGTTGTCGGATGAGATTAGTATCGTGGGCGACCGTCATCTCTGTGCGGCCTGTGGACGTATGTCTTCTCTTTTATGCGAGGTATCTGTGTTTCATGATTTCATTTATGTGCAATAATTGTGGTGCATAATTTTGTTTGCATAGTGCGGTGAAATAGATTCCGTGTTTGACACTTGTTGTACACCGCTTGTATATCGAGTTGAATGTATTGATTGTTTGGACACCAAGTGGTTCAATACGATGTGAAAACTTTGAACCTTGATGTGTTCCAGAAAGCGTAATGATGGTAGAATTTGCCGAGAAACTCAGATGGATGGTTTTGACGTATGTTTAAAATTGGTGTTCACGAGTTGTATTTGCTTGAATTTGTGATCTTGTTTGTTGATTGGGCATGTGGTTTTAAATTCGATTATTTTTAGATAGTTGTAATTGTGTCCGCTGTGTGTAGGTTTGAAAATGGTTTTCTGAAAGATTTTATGGGCTTGAGTATTTTTGTGGAAAAAATGATCTTTATTTGGAAATATTTCGATGGTGCGGTTAAACAACTGTTTTGTATGGATTTGGAAATCGGTTGAACTTTGTCAAGTTGGTCATGTATTTTTAAATGACACCTTCAGATGGTATTTGGAAAATGTGTCTTGAAGTACTTCGGACATTGTAAAATGTTACCATTATTTTTGGATATGTTGAAAGAATCTTGGAAATTTTTTACTTTGCATAACGACTTTGATTTTTAGAATCTAGAACGTTATGTGTTTGTGTGTTGGGACTAAGTCATTACAACAAGCTTATTATGTTGTTATGCTCGTCAGAGAATTTTGTAGTGTCCCTAATTGTCGGGATACATTGTTAGGCGCCGATCCTTAGCCTTCGGAGCCGTTCTAAGGCTACTGAGTTAATTATGATGTTTTGCAGCTTGCGGTTACGGCCGTAATGTGTTTTCTATTACGGCCGTTAGTTGTTAGACGTTGCGGCCGTAAGAAGTTAGTTGATACGGCCGTAAGCTTCTGACTGTCATGGCAGTAACCTTGTTGTTACAGTAGTATCTGTGCTCTTTACCGATCGTTCGATTTCGGTTGATTTAGTCGGATGGTCCGCTAACAACGATCGTGAACTTTATCTATTGTATCAATGATGTTGCACTCGGTTGTTTATCCTGTGTGGGTATTATTGACGTTGTTGATCGTTTCCATTCTTTCTAACGAATTTTGGTTGTATATCTAAGTGTTATGACTGCATATTCTGATTTAATTGTGTTATTATAGGACGTTATCCTGATGTGATAGTTGATTTGTGGAAATGATTAGTACGTGTACAAGAGGTTTTCCACTCGGGAATGGTTTGGCGAAACCTCTGGGGGTCGATGCTCAGGGGCATGGCCGCGAATTATCATGTGCATTGTTAGTTGTGATGGTGTGGCGTGGTAACATGTGGTTACCCTGTATGTCGTTAATGTTGATGATGATATATATTGATAAGGTCATTTTGATGATATCATTTATCGAGTAGATTTGATAATTCAAAATGTTGTTTTGCAAATGATTTCAAAACGAAACAGTTATGATAATGGGTTCATAGTTTTGATTAAACGGCCGAGGTAGTAAAAGTATTTTTCAAAAAATTCATTTCAGCTTAAACGTTCAAATTCAAAAAATTTAAAATATTATCATTTGAACAAGTACCTTGGAAAATTTTATTTTTAAGGAAAGTTATCAATGTTTGACCACGATGAGGTGTTTGTGGTTTTGACCATGTTTGTTTTGGTAAAGGTCATACATTTCTGTTGATGTGGCCATGTGGATTACTTATGGATTTAAGATCTATTATTACAGCGATGGTTCGTGTGATCGTATAAGTACACGGAGTAGATGTTTTATTGTGGTGTTATTTGGTGTTTTATCTTTATTATGTGATGTTTGTTTTACTGATCTGAATGGTGGTCCGTTTAGTATGCCGCAAGGTCGAGGTCGAGGACGTGGTCATGGTTATGGTCGTAATCAGGAGCATGAGGGGCGACTCACTCACTGTCTAGTGCCAATCAGCTTAGTACACATGGTCGGGATGACCAGTCGCGTGATTAGGGGTAATCAGTCAGAGGTAATGTTGATATGGGCGCCACCACCATCCTTCGTCAGGTGGTAGACCAGTTGGAGCAGATGAATCAGACCGTGCACCGGAACGAGATCCCAGATGGGGATAATGGAGCTAGTAAGTGGTTACGAGATGTGATGAGAATGTGCCCGCCTTGTTTTGTAGGTTCTTCTGGATCACTAGGTTGGGAGAACTGGCTCTTCCAATTGGACAGAATATTTGATACTGTAGCTTGTCCGGATGATAGGAGGGTACCCATTGCTCAGTATCTACTTGACAAGAAAGCTGCAGATTGGTGGGAGACCGTAGCGCCTAATGATCGAGCAGCTACTTGGCTGAATTCAAGTCTGCCATGGAAGTTAAGTATTGCACATTACCTGTTCGAGAGCGCCGGATTGTTGAGTTTTTCTCGGCTACACCCCAGGATGTGTCGGTATCTCAGGATATAGTCGACTATAATCGGCAGCTGTGTTATGTTCGGGATCAAGTCAGAAGTGAGGCAGATAAGGTTCGTTATTTCAATATGCGTATGAAAGCTCATGTTCGGTAGTGTATGGCTCCTTTTATGTGTACAACGCTGAAGGACTATCAAGATCGAGCCTTAGCATTTGAAATGGCTATAATGTCTATAGAGTCTGTATCTATAGCAAAAAAACCAGAGATTATTGATGGCGCATCTGGAAGCAAGGGAATTGGGGTCCTAAACTTCAACCCTCATATGATTTGAGTATGGAACGTACTCGGACAGCTGGAGAATGTAAAAGACACAGGTCGGTGTCTTTGAGTTCTGGTAGTACTCCAATGTGTTTCAACTGTAATGTTCTGGGCCACGAGCATGCGAATTGTAAGGCATCGCCGGTAACTTGTTACAACTGTAGACACAAGGGACACTAAGTCCAGTATTGTGAGAGAGTGTCTAGTCCGGTCGATACTCAAGCTTCAATACCCGTGTCGAGATTGACTCAGATAGATCATTGATGTCTGTTGCTCTTGCTTTTGGTTTATTTTAGTGTTATGGTTCATTTTAAGTTTCGGGACGAAACTTGTTTTTAGAGGGGTAGAATGTAATACATGAGATTTTTATTTCCATTTGACTTGAACTAATTGTCGTTTGGTGTTGGTTAATTTTGTTTCGTTATGACTATGTGGAATATGTTTCTCTGTTATGTACGGTATGACGTATTCGGTTGTAATGTTCGTCGAGTGAGACTTGTTGTCACGTGTGCTTCTTTGATTAAATGTGTACTTGTGGTGTGGTACGTTATGTTTCATAATTTGCTCGTTATTGTTTAGAATCATAGACAGTGCGTTAGTGTGACCGATATGTTGTCTAGCGCCTGATCGGGCTGTCGGAATGGTGGCATAAGGGCTACGGCCACAGTGCATGGTCGAGTTATGTTTGTAAGGTCGTGTCAGGTACGGCCACAATGCATGATCGGGTTACGGCCGTAAGTCGGCCGCACATATTGGGGGCAGTATTCCCGGGAGGTTCGGTTATGGCCGTAAGGGATAAGCCGATTACGGCCGTAAGGGAGGTTGACCGAGTTACGGCCGTAAGGTACTGCATGTTACGTCCGTAACATGCTCGGCTATATAGGGCCTGGCAATGGGTTTTGTCCCATTTTTCACCTTTCCCCCTTCTTCCTTCGCGATTTTCGGCCGGAATTCAAGGGTAGTGATCAGAAGCATCTTTGTGCCTCGTTTTGGGAAGTTTAATTCGTGTCTAACATCATCCTCCACTTGAGTTCGTCTGGATCGAAGGTAACTTCTTCTAATCTCCTAGGGTTTGACCTTCGGGATTTCCTTCTTGATTTCGTTGTTCATCTAATTTTTGATGGTTTGGATGGTGTTATCTGGAATTGTAAATCATGTTCTACGAATTGTATATCCGTATCTCAAATTTGTTCGAGACCAACCATGATTTTTGTGATCTAAGGGATCCTTAAGCATTTCATGTCCGATTAAATGACTCAACCGATTTTCCTTTGATTCTTGGGCGTGTTCCGCATTGTTTCCTTTTGCTATACTCGTTGTAATCGTATTTTCATTGTTTTCGCCTGGAGGATTGTAGGTGTCCGAGATTTCCCGGTTGAGCTGTGTTCGTCGGAGTGTTCAGTATCAGTTATCGAGGCAAGTATCTTGCTTATACCAATTGTGTCTTACAAATAGAAGTTACGTGTTGGCTTTACGATGACTTAGTTGGCTTGTGGATATGATTCGTGTGAATTGCTTATTTCGAGTATTGATTGTATCGATGATATATTTGTTTGTTGATGTTGTGAAATTGTGTTTATGTCGTTATCCGGGTTGTTGTGTTGTGCGTGGTTGTTCTTGAATGAGGTATCATAATGGTTATGATAATTGGATCGGATTGATTATATACTTGGTTACGTATTTTGGTGTCTTGTTGATAGTTGTATATAACGGTAATAAGGTGTATCATTTCGTGGTAGTGTTTTTAGATGATCTTTACGTGTGGTGAAGTGAATATGTGTAACCAGACACAGTCCGTCGTGACCTCTGGAGTTCGGTACATGATGTGTACGAATAGTGCATTTATGTGGAACCAGGTACGATCCGTCATGACCACTGAAGTTCGGTACATGATGTGTAGGAACAGTGAATATGTGTAACCAGGTACGGTCCGTCATGACCTCTGGAGTTTGGTACATGATGTGTACGAACAGTGAATGTGTGGAACTAGGTACGACGGTCGTGGCCTCCGGGGTTCGTTACTTGACAAGTACAAACAGCGATTTATGGGATAATGTCTTGATGATGGGTTACGGACCCCTAATGATATCCTAGCTATTGTGTTTTGAACAAGAGTCAGGCTAAGCCCCTATCGATTTTTAAAACGGTTTTGTAACTTGGGACGTGAGGTCCAAAAAGTTTCTATTTATAAAACCCCTGAGATGATGAGTTTATTTTCAAATACTTCTTTGCTTGAAATCGGAATTCAAAAACCTCTCGGGAATGTTTTGATAGTTGATTGTTGTATCTGATTTGTGGTTATTATTTGCTGGTTACATTTCGTATACTATTATACTTGCACTAGCAGAATAGTGGAATTTTTCTAACCCCCGAGTAATCGGGGGTGGATGTCTATTTTGTGTCCAGGTACTTGCAGGTTCGTGGGAGCAGTCACAGGATCAGCTGAGGAAGTGA
This sequence comes from Orobanche coerulescens, assembly GCA_033398695.1. Lineage (NCBI taxonomy): Eukaryota > Viridiplantae > Streptophyta > Magnoliopsida > Lamiales > Orobanchaceae > Orobanche > Orobanche coerulescens. The sequence continues at coordinate 46,674,707 of CM065819.1, read as the reverse complement.
CAATCTACGATACTAATCAAGAGTTGGGAGTTAAGTTGATTTGGGTCGTATCGTCAGAGTTGTAATCCGTCTTCCGCTATCTTGTATCTTTACCCCTGCATGGGTAATTATCGTGAAGAATTATATTTTTCATTTGTGTCCGCCGTGTGACCTCATCGGTCAGTATAGTTGTTCATAATTAACCTTAACGGTCCGTATTATTGTATTGGTTGCCCCAGCCGGGCAAACATTTGGTCGTTTTATGATGTTTAGCCTGGTAGATCCTCGTGGGGAGGATCTACGACGTGTAATATTCCCATACAATTTTGGGGGTGTTACAAAAAGAAGATCGAATCATCTATTAGATGGGTTGGTGTTAGACACCACTTGATAAAGAATGATAGAATAGAAACCGAATGGGTTGCCCTCTATTAAACATTGTCAAGAACTCGATCACCACTAAGAAGTCAATCGTGACTTTCGAATTTCACATGGGAGTGTGTAAATGCCGATAAAATAGTGGGAGCCTATTTATGAATAAAGAAAGTCCTAAAATTCTTTACTCAGATCATAATTAAAAATCACTAACGAATCTTAAATTATTCTCTGCAGTTAACAAACATCTCTCAAAATGACAATGAACCCACTCGTGATACTGCTTGAAAAAAACACCCTGACTAGTCTGAACTATGTGGACTGGCTTTGAAACTTGAGGATTATCCTCGCTATGGAAATGCTGGGATACGTCTTGGAGGCGGACATCCCATAGGCCCTTTCAAGAACCCGAGCCAATCAGGAAGAGGTCGATGCCCATGAGAAATGGTTAAAAGACGACATAAGAGTGCGCATGTATATGTTAGGTGTAACACCCCAACTAGGCGGATATTACAGTGCCGTGGACCCCCAAATGAGACCCACCAGGCGAATGAAAATTAATGAATTAAATAATATAAATGTAATACCGAACCACATTATAATACTAATTACTCCGATGAGGAGTTTCAAGTACAACGCACCCAGGAAACACAGAATACATGTATATTTCATATGAAGATAAAATATACAACACAGAATAAAATGAAATCCAAACGGAACTGCAGCGGTGATTACACATCAAAGAAGCATGAACAAATGGACAGACTGGGGCCCCTACTAGTATCACTGGGACTCCTCGCCTTCAACGTTCTCTTTCCGTGTCATTGCCTTGCCTTGACCTAAAAACAACATCCCTAACGGGGTCAGTTACACAGAACAAAAATCCTCAAGAGTTGCACAAAATACAATAATCACATGAATGAGTCATGAAATCAAGTTGAATGATGGGCATCATAGTACGCCACGAATGGGATGTGCAAGTGCACAAGCCTGCCTAGTGCCCGGTGTCCCGCATAAACACCCACAAAACTTGGCCTAATTAGTCTCACGGAGGCACATTACCGTGTGCACAGTCCAATGTGTCCGGATCCCCACATAAATATAATGACCTTAATGTGCCCGACTAAAAATTCCATACATAAACCACCCGGAACGCAATACAATCCCGGAAGGTCACAAGAAAAAAAGTGACCATGATGAAGAATAATGACTAGAAATCCGACAAGGGTCAAGAATGACTCACCGAGGTGAAATAATGATGCTATGAGTGATAGCTTCAAATGAAATAATTGGAACCGTTGTTCCTCATGAATTGAATGATTAGTTTGATAATTACAAGTCCCAACATGATTAATATATTAAACATGAATTATACGTATGAATGAACAACAACGAAAGGAATGACTATCTTTTTAACTGAGCAAGAATTAACTTGCCTCAAATACCGGTGAATAATGTCATTCCTCGAACAAACGTCCTTAATGGAGTTATCGGTCGCTCGAACAACCTTGAATAACATAAGTACCAACAATTCGCTTAATATACGTATCAATTATGATCATAACCAATTCAAGAGGTCGATACAACAAATCCAAACTCATTTGGACATTTTGACAAACACGTTGTAAACAATCTCTCATTGTTTACAACTAATCCCAATTGTATCGAAAACCAACCTCCAAATGAGTGATTCAATCCAACAAAACACCATCAACACAATTGATAATACAATAGGAATACACAACTCGAGATTACGATAACATCTAATTGAAAACCCCAATTCCAAGTCAACCTTCAAAGTGTTCTGGAATAATCTTCCAACAATCCGATGATAACTCATAAAAACTCCTAATCATACATATATCCTTCACAAATCATGATTATATCATCCAAAACATCATGCTCCAACTCAAAATTGAATCTAGGGTTGAAGAAGTTACCTTGGATTAGGATGAAGAATCCACAAAGACGTTGTTAATCCACACCAAGAACTCAAGGAGGATGAAATCTCTGAGATTGATGATGCAAAATCGCCCAAAAGTCGCCCAAGGAGAGGAGGAATGAGGAAGAGGATGAAATGAGCTTCTTTCCTCAAAAATCCGCTGAAAAGGGTAATCTGATTCGCGTGCCATGCCGCGGACTCAGTGTGCCGCAGCCCGTGGCCAAAAACAGCTCCCAGCACTTAGCTTAGTGCCGCGGCACAGCCAGCAGAGGGCCGCGGCCCGCGGAACAGCCATTGCCAACTCCAACTGCACAAGGTGTGTGCAGCGGCGCGCACTCCCTTGTGCTGCGGTTCACACTATTTGGGCCCAAAAATGATGAAAAACGACCCGGGAAGAGAATAAACGTAATAGAACTCAAAACTTGGGAACAAAAACACGAAATGGAAGTGCGGGAACCCCAAAACGGCGGTTCCGAGCAATGATTACGAGAGTTGGTCCAAAAATAGCACAATCCGAACAAGGAGTAAATTCGAAATGATATGAACTCCAATAACAACATCAACTTACGAATAATTACAACGATCAAGATAATATTCTCGTCTCGATTCTCAAGTAGGGTTGAACAATGAACAATATCGATACACGACTCAAAGTTAAACCGAACGGTGAACACGAATGAATGAATATGAATGACGAATGATTATTAATGCGTGAAAAATTACAGAGTGGCCATTACTGAATGAAAAATAAATGAGTTCACATTGGGGTATTACATACTCCCCCCCTTAAAAAGGGTTTTGTCCTCGAAACTAAGGGTCAAACAATTCGGAATAACTCTCCCGCATACTATCCTCAGTTTCCCAAGTAGCCTCTTCAATTCCGTTTCTCGACCACTGAATTTTAACCAAAGGAATCGTGTTGTTCCTCAATTGTTTGATTCACCACTCTAAGACTCGTACAGGACGCTCCTCATACGTATGATCATCCGCTATCTCGATTTCATTGAACTGAAGTATGTGACTAGGGTCGGCAACATACTTCCGCAACTGAGAGACATGAAACATGGTATGAATTTGGCTCAAGGCTGGAGGTAAAGCCAATCGATAAGCCAGATCGCCTAGTCGATCCAAAATCTCAAATGGTCCAATGAATCGCGTACTCAACTTTCTCCGCTTCCCGAAACGGAAGATACCTCGACTCGGGGATACCTTGACCAAAACGTGGTCACCTGCCTCAAACTCTAATGGTCGACGACGATTACCTACATATGATTTTTGTCGATTCTGAGCGATCAACAAATGACTCCGGATGAATGCTACCTTCTCGCGGGCGGCTATTAGCATATCGGGTTCAGTGTCGACCGATTCTGATAAGTCATCCCATCATAAGGGAGATCGACAATGACGACCATATAAGGCCTCGTAAGGTGCCATCTTAATCGAAGTATGCCAACTGTTATTATACGTGAACTCGATCAACGGTAGTGAAAAGCCGTGTCGAAATTTAACTGAGTCCCCATGGCGCGATGAACGGATTTCCAAAAATGCGACACGAATCTCCCGTCACGATCCAAAATGATACTCTTAGGGGTATCGTGCAATCTCACGATCTCTTTAGTGAATAACTGGGCAAGCCTCTCAGGACCCCACGTATCCTTAATCTCAAGCAAATGAGCTGACTTAGTTAAATGGTTCACAATAACCCAAATTGTATTCATGCCACGACGACTCACCCGCAAACTCGTGATGAAGTCCATTGAAATATCCTCCCACTTCCATTCTGGAATAGGGAGCGGTTTCAGCATACCCGTCAGTCGCTGATGTTCTATCTCGACTTGCTGACAGGTCAGATATCTCGAAACAAATTATGCGACTTCTCGCTTCATATTACTCCACCAGTAATTTTGTTTCAAGTCTTTGTACATCTTGTTAGACCTCGTATGGATAGAATAAGGGGAAGCATGGGCCTCTATCAAAATCGAGTTTTTCAACTTGTCATCCGCCGGAACACATAACCGGTTCTTAAATCGCGAAAGTCCATCCTCGTGGACCACAAATCCAGGGGCTTCCCCTGAGCCACATCATCTTGTATGCGCAACAAAAACGGGTCTGAACCTTGACTCGTTCTGATCACCTCCTCCAGTGGCGATGAAATCTCTATCATGTACAGTTGCCCTTCCACTCGATGTAACCAGACCTCGATCTCGGGTCTTAGGAATTTCTGCTGAAGTTCTTTCTGTGTAGTCAAACGAGCAAGCATTTGCTCCTGCACCGACTTACGGCTCAAGGCGTCGGCGACGACGTTTTCCTTACCCGGGTGGTACTGTATCTCAATGTCATAATCTTTAATCATTTCTAACCACCATCTCTGTCGCATATTTAACTCCTTCTGAGTAAATATATACTTCAAACTCTTATGATCGGTGAAAATCTGATAGGTGACGCCATAAAGATAATGACGCCAAATGTTCAATGCGAATACCACGGCTGCTAGCTCCAGGTCGTGGGTTGGATAATTGACTTCGTAAGGCCTCAGTTGCCGCGAAGCATAGGCAATCACTTTCCCGTTCTGCATTAATACACATCCGAGACCTTGTCCGGACGCGTCACTATAAACCACGAATCCTTCCGTCCCTTGCGGTAAAGAAAGGAGAGGCACTGAAATTAAACGAATCTTGAGCTCCTCAAAACTCTGCTGACACACGTCAGACCACGTGTATTTCTTATCCTTCCGCAAAAGCTTCATCATAGGTTGAGCGGTTTTAGAAAATCCTTCCACAAATCGCCAGTAATAGCCTGCTAATCTAAGGAAGCTTCGGATTTCCTTAACATTCTTCGGAGGTTGCCAATCTCGGATAGCCTCCGTCTTCTGAGGGTCGACACGTACTCCGTCTGATGAAATCACATGCCCAAGAAACATCACCTCGGACATCCAGAACTCACATTTGGAAAGTTTTCCATAGAGTTTCTCTCGTCTCAACACGTCGAGAATCTGATGAAGGTGAAGTTTGTGCTCCTCTCGGTCACGAGAATAAATCAAAATGTCGTCAATGAAAACAACCACGAATTGATCAAAATAATCAATGAAAACTCGGTTCATGAACTCCATGAATACCTCAGGTGCATTAGTTAACCCAAACGGTATCACCACAAACTCGTAATGCCCATAGCATGTTCGAAACGCCGTTCTTGCGATATCCGACTCTCGAATTCGCAACTGATGATACCCAGATCTCAAATCGATCTTGGAAAATACTGAAGCTCCCTGAAGTTGATCCAAGAGGTCATCGATGCGAGGTAGGAGATATTTATTCTTGATCGTCACCCTGTTCAGCTCTCGATAATCAATGCGCACGTGAAATGAACCATCCTTCTTCTTGATAAATAACACTGGTGCTCCCCACGGGGGCGCACTCGGTCGGATATAACCCTTCTAGATCAATTCCTCCAGTTGATTCTTCAGTTCCTGCATTTCAGTCGGGGCCATAAGATATGGTGCTTTCGATATTGGACATGTACCAGGATCCAACTCTATCGTGAATTCCGCATCTCTCTGCAGAGGCAAACTAGGTAACTCGTCTGGAAATACATCGGCGTATTCTCTCACTACTGGGGTATTTGCCTAAGTCACTGATGATTTCTCGGTCTTTGTCATATAGCACCAATAACCAACACACCCCTGATTGAGTAATTTCATTGCTTTCATCATATTGATAACTCTTCCGGAACAGCTGGGATTACTCCCCTGAAATACACACTCGACTCCATCGTCTGAAATGATAGTGACCAAATGCTTACGGACACTAAGGATGGCATCGTGACGATCCATCCAATCAATAACCAAAATAACATTATCTCTAGGTAAATCTACCACGATTAGGTCCGACAACCAATCACGACCATTAATCTGAATCGGACAACTCTTAATCTCATGATCTCCGATAATTCTTCTACCGTTTGGTAGACCAATGATATAAGGTTCACAACTAGTAGCACTATCCAGGTGAAGTCTACTCAAGCATGACTCGGAAATGAATGAATGTGATGCTCAAGTATCAAAAAGGGTACACACGGGTTGACATAAAATTTTAAGTGTACCTGAGATCATTCGGGCCTCCGGATCGTCGGTCCTCTTCATCTCATAAATTCGGGGCTTGCTAGTCCCTGAACCGGATGCTCCTGTCTGATAGCTGTGGGCTTCGCCTTTATTTTCTCCCGTCGTCTTAAACAACGCAGACTGAGTGGCATGATTCTGAAAAGCCGACTGCTTCGGAGCTTGAGATGTCGTCGGAGTACGTTTGGAGTCTCCTCGGCAGAAACGGGCCTTATGCCCAGCAATCCCATAGTTATTACAAGTGATAGTCTTCTTCGGACACTTAGTGCTGAAATGATCCTGCTCTCCACAGTTGAAATAGGTGATGGCCGAACTGGCCGCTCGGGACTAAGATTCCGCAGGTTTCGGTGCCGTAGGAGGTCGCTCAGAAAAAATAGGACCCGCATGAGGCTTCTTGAAGGTTGCCTGGCTGCCTTCGGACTGATTACGCTTCTTCGATTTCTTGCCAGAAGATGAATTTTGATGTTTAAGCAAGTGATTTCACGATGAATTCAGCCAGGGTGGTGCAATGATGATTAAGCAATTGTAGCCGCATATGAGGTTTCAACCTCTTACTGAAATACTTGATCTTATCCGCCTTGGAGTGGATAATAGATGAAGCGAATGGAAGTAGCTCCTGAAACTTCTCAGGGATGGCGAGAACATCATCTTCCGCTGAAGGGTCGGGCCTGAGTAACTCCGATAACTTGGCCATCCTAAGTAGGGCCGGATAATACCTTTCCATCATGAGAGTCTTGAATTGGTCCCACGTGCAAGATCCGTCGGTGGGCTTCAAATATAGCCACCAAGAGTGAGCACTCTTACCTAGATAGTAAGCCGCAACTGAAACTTTGTGCCTTCGGGACACTCCACCATAGCAAATAGTTTCTTGAAATGTTCAAGACAGTGAATAATATCCGCCGGCTTAGATGAGCCCTTGAAAGTAGGTGGCCTCTGGCGAGAGATGTCGCCGATAATATTGCTCAAACTCCTCTCTTGCCCCTGAGGTGGCGGTGGAGGGGCTTGCTGAGCCTGAGTGGCTGAGTTCTGCATTGTCTCCATCGGACGTGTCATCTGAGTCATTTGGGCCATCATGCCCTGCATAAAAGCGAGTGGATCAACCCGAACACCTTCCGATTGAGCTGTATCTTGGGTACGACTTCCTGACGGTGATTGATTATCTCCAGGTGAATGAGTGGCAGCGTCACTGCTCGTTGAGTTGATATTATTCCTCGCATTCGCATGGGTATTCACTCGAGCTCCTGGGTATTCACGGCTATCCATACTGAAGTAGGAAAACACATGATAATTATAGATCTCGCATGAATATCGCATTATGATTACGTTATATATAATGAGCATACACGCTTTAACGCAATGAACACATTAATAATGTAGTAAAATGATCATCGACATTACGCCGGAATATGATAAGATCGCATGAAAGATCAACTGAGGTGACATGATTATCTGATGAAATTCCTGAAATGATTACCAAGAACAAGTTAACAAGATTAATAATACGATCCACAAGATCAACAACTGAGCAATGAGATTGACTGAGTGGTTAATGAGTTGAAATGATCGACAAGATCCACGAAAAATGATGACTGAGGATTGTTGACTGGTGAATGATGAATGAGTGATTCTTATTGCCAGAAATTATACCATGGCATCAGAAATCATACCGTTTCTTTGGTCTGAGGGGCTTGGCGCTTGCACAGGTCACACGTGATGCGAAAGTCCAATGATACTAGTATGACGAATGATGATTTCAAATGAAACATGACTCGAAAGGTAGTATTCAATACCACTCTCCGATACCAACTCTGCAACACCCCAACTAGGCAGATATTACAGTGCCGTGGACCCCCAACTGGGACCCACCAGGCGAATGAAAACTAATGAATTAAATAATATAAATATAGTACCGAACCAGATTATAATACCAATTACTCCGATGAGGAGTCTCAAGTACAACACACCCAGGAAACACAGAATACGTGTATATTTCATATGAAGATAAAGTATAGAACACTGAATAAAATGAAATCCAAACGGAACTGCAGTGGAAAATACACATCAAAGAAGCTTGAAGAAATGGACAGACTGGGGCCCCCTACTAGTATCACTGGGACTCCTCGCCGTCAATGTTCTCTTCCCGTGCCTTTGCCTTGCCATGACCTAAAAACAACATCCCCAACGGGGTCAGTTACATTGAACAACAATCCTCAAGAGTTGAACAAAATATAATAATCACATGAATGAGTCATGAAATCAAGTTGAATGATGGCATCATAGTACGCCACGAATGGGATGTGCAAGTGCACAAGCCTGCCGAGTGCCCGGCATCCCGCATAAACACCCACAAAACTTGGCCTAATTAGTCTCACGGAGGCACGTTACCGTGTGCATAGTCCAATGTGTCCGTATCCCCACATAAACATAATGACCTTAATGTGCCTGACTAAAAAATCCACACATATACCACCCGGAACACAATACAATCCCGGAAGGTCACAAGAACAAAAGCGACCATGATAAAGAATAATGACTAGAAATCCAACAAGGGTCAAGAGTGACTCACTGAGGTGAAATAATGACGTTATGAGTGATAGCTTCAAATGAAATAATTGGAACCGTTTTTCTCGTGAATTGAATGATTAGTTAGATAATTACAAGTCCCAAAATGATTAATATACTAAACATGAATTATACGTATGAATGAACAATAACGAAAGGAATGACTATCCTTTTAACTAAGCAAGAATTAACTTGCCTCAAATACCAGTGAATAATGTCCTTCCTCGAACAAACGTATTTAATGGAGTTATCGGTCGCTCGAACAACCTTGAATAACACAACTACCAACAATTTGCTTAATATACGTATCAATTATGATCATAACCAACTCAGGAGGTCGATACAACAAATCCAAACTCATTGGGGCATTTTGACAAACAAGTTGTAAACAATCTCCCATTGTTTACAACCAATCCCAATTGTATCGAAAACCAACCTACAAAACAAAACACCATCAACACAATCGATAATCCAATAGGAATACACAACTCAAGATGACGATAACATCTAATTGAAAACCCCAATTCCAAGTCAACTTTCAAAGTGTTCTTGAATAATCTTCCAATAATCCGATGATAACTCATAAAAACTCATAATCATACGTATATCCTTCACAAATCATGATTATATCATCCAAAACATCATGCTCCAACTCAAAATCGAATCTACGGTTTAAGAAGTTACCTTGGATTAGGATGAAGAATCCAAAAAGATGTTGTTCATCCAAACCAAGAACTCAAGGAGGATGAAATCTCTGAGATTGATGATGCTAAATCGCCCAAAAAATCGCCCAAAAGTCGCCCAAGGAGAGGAGGAATGAGGAAGAGGATGAAATGAGCTTCTCTCCTAAAAAATCCGCTGAAAAAGGGTAATCTGATTCACGTGCCGCAGCGCGGACTGGGTGTGCCGTGGCCCGCGGCCAAAAACAGCTCCCAGCACTTATCTTAGTGCCGTGGCACGGCCAGAAGAGGGCCGCGGCCCGCGGTACAGCCATTGCCAACTCCAACTGCACAAGGTGTGTGCCGCGGCGTGCACTACCTTGTGCCGCGGCGCACACTATTCGGGCCCAAAAATGACGAAAAATGACCCGAGAAGAGAATAAACGTAATAGAACTCAAAACTTGGGAACAAAAACACCAAATGGAAGTGCGGGAACCCCAAAATGGCGGTTTCGAGCAATGATTACGAGAGTTGGTCCAAAAATAACACGATCCGAACAAGGAGTAAATTCGAAATGATATGAACTCCAATAACAACATCAACTTATGAAGCAATTACAACGACCAAGATAATATTCTCATCTCGATTCTCAAGCAGGGTTGTACAATGAACAATATCGATACATGACTCAAAGTTACGCAGAACAGTGAACACGAATAAATGAATGAATATGAATGATGAAGAATTATTAATGAGTGCAAAATTACAGAGTGACAATTACTCAATAAAAAAAATGAGTTCACAATCGGGTATTACATTACTCTCAATGACTAATGAGCATTAATGTGCCCATGAAAATATGATGTCTTCGAGAGCCATCTTAGTGCATCTGGATGAGCTTTATGGAGAGCATAGTCAAAATGCTAGATATGAATATTGAAGCAATTATTCGGCACCAGGATGAAGGAATGAGAGAGAGTTGGGGATCATGTCTTCAAGATGATCTAGATGATTGATAGGTCAGAAGCTCTTTATTTTCAGATGCATGCATCTCTTCATATTGACCTTATCCTGCAGTCACTTTCTGTCTCCTTTCCCAGTTTTTCATCAACTACAACCGCAATTAGATTGCGTGTAACTTAGCTGGGCTAATGAACAAACTGACGACTGTATAGTCTCATATGAAGACAAAGGGAAAAGAAGATACACTTGTTATTTCTTATGGGACTTGAAAGTCCAAGAATAAGAAGAAATATAACAAAAATCAATTGGGTCCAAAAGCCAAGATCGATAAGGGTAAGGGCAAAGCCTCAATGCTTCAACATAGCAAGGGGACAAGAAAACGAACACATATGATTTATTATACCCTTCATAACAACATAATGGTCAAATTGTTGTAAGGCACTTACCTTTGGATCGTGACAACATAAGGGTCATCTGGTGTCGTAAGGCACTTACCTTAGGCATGGTGGGATCGTGAGCCAAATCATTAGCGACATATCGTGACAGCGACCTTCGACCTTTGAAGTCTCCTCTGAGCCTCCTAATATTATATACTGGATAGAGCATTTTGAGAAGCTGTTCGAAATGGTTGAATGCCCAGAACAGAATCGAGTCTCCGTGGCGGTTTACTACCTTAGTAAGAGCGCCCAAACTTAGTGGCTTTCGGTGAGGCTAGCTGACGGCATGAGTACTTGGGATGAATTCAAGAACCTCATGTTGGATCGTTACTATCCAGCTCTACTCTGCGAAGCCAAATTGTCAGAGTTGTTGAACTCCGACCTATCTGAGGATTAGTATGTGTTAGCGATTGCCGAGAAATTCCAGGCACTTCTTCCGTTCGCTACGTCAATTGTTCGTACGGAAGTTGATAAGATCAAATATTTTCTTAAGAGGCTTAAACCCCAGATGAGGATGCAGTTGCTTAACCACCATTGTACGACCCTACCGGAGTTCATCTAGAAAGCTATGGAATACGAACTTACTGCGAAGGAGATTTCCAAGAAGTAGCCACAGTCTTCCAATAAGAGATCCAGGAACTGCACCAGCCGACAAGAACTGGGACATTCAGAAGCCCGATGCATGCGAATCCTTCTGAGCGGCCACTTGTGGTTTCAAAGCCAGAAGGATAGCACTTTCGAGCGATTAGCTCATCTATTATGTGCTATAGCTGTGGGGACCAGGGACACATCAGCTCCAAATGCCCGAAGCCAGCCGTTGCATGCCATACTTGTGGGATGACTGGGCATCGCGCTCGTTATTTCAGGGGTGGACCGGGACGTGCTCCAGTAGCCTCTCATGCTCCAGTTCAGTCTTCTGTTCAGGACCGTGTACCTCTATCCACTTCCTATAGGAATACCGAGGCGAACAGAGGGATGGGCCGTGGAAATCAAGCTGGTACATCTGGTACTGAAGCTGCAAAACCTAGAGTCTACGAGATGAAGAAGACCGATGATCCCGATGCCAACATGATTGCAGGTAATCTTGAGATCCGCTCTCAACCCATTTGTGTTCTTTTTGATACTGGTGCTCATACTCCTTTTTATCTGCTTCTTGTCTGAGTCGTCTGCAATTAGATCATGTTATCAATTGTGATCTTTATGTGATTGGTCTACCCTGGTAGAAGAATTGTTGGTAATCATGAAAATATCTTCCCATTTCCATTCCGGAATGGGAAGCGACTGCAACAACCTGGCTGGTCGCTGATGCTCGATTTTGACCTACTGACGAGTCAAACATCTCGCTACAAATTATACGACCTCCTCCTTCATATCATTCCACAAAAAGTTCCTCCTTAGGTCCTTGTACATCTTACTCGAACCAGGATGAACCGAGTAAGGCGTAGCATGGGCCTCATGCAAAATACTCTGCCTCAATTCTAAGTCGTCCATTATACAAAGCCGATTCTGGAATCTCAACACACCATCTTTGTGAATCACAAACCCAGGAGACTTACCCTTAAGAACATTCTCTCGGATTTGAGCAACCATATACAGCCGACCTGAATGACAATTCCTAGTTGTCTCGAACAGACTGAGTTTTATTTTTTTCTGTGTGATGACCCATTTACATTTGAACAATTATTAAATTTCGCTATCATGAAAATAGGGGGATTTTGTTAGGAATACATTTAAAGATTTTGATGATGTCATTCCTCTATCCTAAGTTTGATTCAAATGTAATGTTCTAAGTACTTGGCATTGTAAAGAATAACCAAACGAGTATCGTCTATAGGCTTTTAAAGTCAGCCTAGCCAAGACATAATATCAACTGACTATCGTGAATTTAAAATATCAGCTGAGTTTGGAAAAGACAAAATTTCAGCTGCGTATATCCAAGACAGAATGTCAGCTGAGTTTGGATGTGAGAAAATATCAGTTGAGTGTTGCCAAGTCAGAATCTCAACTAGTTATTGACAACCTACCCCTCTAACAAGAAATTCCGTCCCGAAATTTACATACCATATCAAAAAGTTCTGGGTATTTCTCCCTCATCTTGCTTTCGAGTTCCCACGTAGCTTCTTCGTGACCGTGGTAACTCCATAATACTTTCACCAAATAAATCGACTTATTCCTCAGTTCTTGAACCTTATGGACTAAAATAGCTTCAGACCTCTCTACATAACTCATATCATGACTAAGAACTATGTCACTCTGATGAATCACATGCTTGGGATCAAATGCATACTTTCTCAACTGAGAAACATGGAAAACATTGTGAACATTACCAAGACTAGGTGGCAGAGCCAACCTATAAGCAACTGGGCCGATCCTCTCAAGAATATATGGTCCTATAAAACGTGGCCTAAGCTTGCCTTTAACGCCAAACCTGATTATTCCCTTAGAAGAGGAAACCTTGAGGAAAACCTTATCCCCACTTTCGAAATGCAATTCAGTTCGGCGTGTATCGGTGTATGACTTCTGTCGAGTCTGTGCCTCTTGTATTCTCTGTCGTATCTTGCGGATAATCTCGATCATCTCGCTGACTGTGTCTGGCCCTAAAATATTTCTCTCACCCAATTCATCCCAATAAAGTGGTGATCTGCATTTTCTGTCGTATAAGGCCTCATAAGGCGCCATACCTATCATTGCCTGATAAATGTTGTTGTAATAAATTCGATTAACGGCAAAACATGCTCCCAATTCGCACCTTCATCCAATACTATAGTTCTTAACATGTCTTCTAGTGTTTGAATTGTACTTTCCGATTGTCCATCGGTCTGCGGGTGGAAAGCGGTACTAAAGTTCAGATGTGTACCCAATTCCTTCTGTAGACTCATCCAAACTCTAGAGGTAAATTTTAGATCTCAATCTGATGTGATTGATATCGGCACTCCATGCAAACATACAATTTCACGGACATATAACTGTGCCAACTTCTCAGATCCGTAAGTGACCGGGATAGGAAAAAAGTGAGTTGATTTTGTGAGTTTATCTACTATAACCCATATAGCAGTGTTTTCTCGTTTGGTCCTCGGCAAACTAGTCACGAAATCCATAGCTATTCCTTCCCACTTCCATTCTGGAATGGTCAATGGATGTAACATTCCATACGGTCGTTGGTATAGTGCTTTCACTTGCTAACAAGCCAAACACCGCTCGACAAAAGAAGCTACATCCCGTTTCATACCGTCCCACCAGAAATTTCTCTTTAGGTCTTGGTACATCTTGGTACTCCCGGGGTGAGCATTATAGGGAGTATCATGAGCCTCACTCATAATCTCATTACTTCATTCCTCATCATGTGGAACACCTAATCTCTCTTCGAACATAATTGCATTATCAGCTGCTTTGCGGTAACTTCCTGGGTTATCGGATCTGATTCTCATACGTAGTTTCTCGAATGCTTCATCTCTCCTCTGTGCATTCACTATCTGTCCTCTCAGATCTGGTGTCATCACTAATGTCACGACACGACCCATTATCGTTTCCAGTGGATGAAACACCTCTAAACTCATTCCTTCAAAATCTTGGATTAGATCCCCTTCTGAGGTAAGTAGGTATTCTAATTGCGATTGAGTCTTACGACTCAAGGCATCTGCTACCACATTAGCCTTGCCGGAGTAATAGTTAATACCACGATCGTAATCCTTTACCAATTCGATCCATCTTCTCTGTCACATGTTCAAGTCCTTCGGCTCGGAAAAAGTACTTTAAACTCTTGTTATCAGTGAAAATTTCACATCTTACCCCATAAAGGTGATGCCTCCATATCTTTAATGAGTGCACAACTGCAGCTAGTTCCAAATCATGCGTGGGATAATTCACCTCATGCGGCATAAGTTGTCTTGATGCGTAAGCTATCACTTTCCCATCTTGCATCAATACACAACCTAGCCCATTCTTAGAAGCATCCGTGTAAACCACATACTCCTTGTTTGCTTCTGGTACTGCTAAAACTGGTGCAGTAGTCAATCTTTTCTCGAGTTCCTGAAAACTCTCGTCACATTCATCCGTCCATAAATACTTAATTCATTTGCGCAACAGTTGTGTCATGGGTCTAGCAATCTTGGAAAATCCTTCGATGAACCTTCGGTAGTACCCAGCTAGACCCAAGAAGCTCCTAATATCATTAGGGTTGGTTGGTGACTTCCAATCATGTACTGCTTCCACTTTAGCTGGGTCCACCATAATACCATCTGCTGACACAATTTGCCGAAGAAATATTACTTCTTTCAAATTTGGCAAAGAGCTTCTCCGGTCTTAGTGTTTCCAACACTATACTGAGGTGTTCTTCATGCTCTTTCTCATTTCTAGAGTAGATGAGAATATCGTCTATGAACACCAACACAAACTTATCTAAGTACGGGTGGAAAACTCTGTTCATAAGATCCATGAATACTACGGGGGCATTAGTTAATCCGAATGGCATGACTATAAACTCAAAGTGTCCATATCTTGTTCGGAATGATGTCTTGGGTATATCGTCTGGTTGAATCGTCAAATGATGATACCCAGACCTAAGGTCTATCTTAGAAAACACAGTTGTTCCCAGGAGTTGGTCAAACAAGTCATCTATCCTTGGCAGAGGATACTTGTTCTTGAGTGTGAGCTTGTTCAGCTCCCTGTAGTCTATACACATTCTCAGTGTACCATCCTTCTTTTTCACAAAAAGGACAGGTGCTCCCCATGGAGAAACACTCGGTCTAATGAAACCCAAATTAAATAGCGCTTGCAGTTGGATCTTAAGTTCTTGCAGTTCCTTCGGTGCCATCCTATATGGTGCTTTCGACACTGGGGCTGACCCTGGCTCCAGGTCGATGTTGAAATCCACTTGTCGATCTGGTGGTAAACCCGGTAAAACTTCTGGGAATATATCCTCGAATTCCCGCACAATTGACACAAGGAAAGCCTGACAATCCTTCTGCCTCATCATCTTCTTGGCTTGGAGAGCAGAGATAATGGGTGATCCTCTACCCATTCTTATGATGTGAAAGTCTGTGGGCTCCTTTCCTGGTGGTCTGAAGGAAATTTTCTTCTCATAACAAAGAATTGTGGCATAATTCTCAGCTAACCAATCCAGTCCTAGGATTACATCAACATCCCATAATCGTCATAACATTCAGATTATTAGTTACCACTTTAAGATTCCCGATTTCTAATTCCAGATTAGAACAAACATGTGTGGTAGTTAAAATTCCTCCTCATGGTGTAGATACTCTCATGACATGACTAGCACGTTCCGGTAGAATACTAAGATTATCCACACATGCTCTACCAATAAATGAATGTGATGCTCCAGTATCAAACAAAACAATTACAAGTAGGTTTAGAAGTTTTCCCATACCTGCCAAGTTACCCTTATCCTTCTCGGGTTGCTTCTGATTGATGGCATACGATCTAGCATTCTGATTCCGCTGTTTAGGTGGTGGCGGCAGTTGCGGCTGTCCTTGTATTGCTCTCAGTGGCTGGGGTTGACCCTGGTGGTTTGGTCTCTCTCCCTGTTGTTGCTTTCATAATATGGCCTTTCTGACCACACGTATAACAACTTCCAGTGCCCAACAGACAGGCACCATGATGTTGTTTGTTACACTTGGGATATACGGGGTTTGCAACTCACCCATGATTATTGACTTCCTGAGCAGGAACCATCTGCCATCCCTGATTATTGCCTCCTTGAGCCTGAGGCTGTCCATGAGATATATTTCCCTGCCACGGCTTCCTGTTATCCTGGTTATTCCCATTGCCACCATTTTTTCGTCCTTCCCACTTACGCTTCCCCTTATATTCGTGGGAATTTGTCTGATTGGGTTGTGGTGTAACTGTGGCACTCGCTTCTCTTCTGGCATTGCTGCCTCAATATCCAGAGCTCTGTTCAGCGATTCAGTGTAGCTCAGCCTTCCATGGCTAGCTAGGGACATGCCTATCTCATCCCTCAGTCTTGATCTAAATTTTCCTGCCATCTTCTCATCCGTATCAACTTGGTCTGGAGCATACCTTGATAACTCACAAAACATTATGTCATACTCGGTCACTGACATCCTTCCTTGCTTCAGATTATAGAACTCAGCTTCATTCTTGACCTTGAAGGTTTTTGGAACATACTTGTCATATAGTGCCTCCCTGAATTCCTCCCAAGAGTAGTTTTCCAGTTGCTCAGCCGTCAGGATCTTCTTGCACGCTTCCCACTAGAAGTTTGCAGATCCAGTGAGTTGGAAGAGCACACAAGAAAGACGCTCTTGGTTGGTACACCTTAGGAAGTTAAAAATTCATTCCATAGCTCTAATCCAAAGCTCAGCATCGCTCAGGTTTCCTGACCCATTGAAAGTAGGGGGATTCTGCTTCAGGAAAAGCTCTTCAATAGCCCGTTGGGGTAGAGGAGGAGGTGGTGTAGGGGCGCGTTCATGCCCTCATCTCCTTCTTTCTCTTATGTGTGGCATTCTGTGGTGCACATAATCATCATTATTTCATTCTCATTGGTCCGTAATTATCGTTATACTGGATCATAGAAAGGAGTTCGCGACTACATAATCATAATGCATCAACACATACTCATAGATACCTCTCGTGGCAAGGTCGAGAAAGAGATCAAAAATAATATCATACTCATGAGAAAAAAAAGCCCATGAAGGGTCAAAATATATATCAATATATTATATGCATCATAATAGTACAATTACCTTCAATGCGGTCTTACTGACTATTAATATAAGCTGATCTAGACTACATGCCTACACATATACCAAAATACAGGATGCTCTAACAAATAGCATTGCCGTCTATAAAATAAGAAAGTGTTAGACATCGGACAATATGTATAAGCAAAAGAAGTGACGTTCCGCATACAAAATACAAAATAAATGGCTAGCACCATCCTGAGCTATCTCAAGTCGCCCGCGACTCGGCAGTCGAGCTGTCCTCTTTGGAGGACTCCTCCGGATCCTCTTCCGGATCTTCTTCTGGATATTCTTCTGACTCCTCGTCTAAAGCTCGAGAGACTGCAACAGGGTCTTCAGTGACTCTGCACTTCTTCGGGAGAAATAGATGAGCATCATCTGCGATCGATCGTGGGTGGACTGGGTCGATGACTGGCATGGGTCGAAGTGGTGGAGATGTCCTCCTGAGAATAAAAGGCTCGATCCTTATGTCCCTGCGGTGAGGTGCTGATGTCCCTGCCTCTATGTCCAACCCATCCTGAGCATGAGATGGTGCAACAAGAACCACCTGGCTCGGTAGAGGTGTATCTAGCCTCTCCGGCAAAGCTCCCCTAGCATAAGGTCGATACACGCAAGCTATAGGGGGAGGTGCACGGTGCTAGAGGTACTGAGTGGTGATGCGGATAGCAAAGGCCACGAAAACTCGGGATGGTACTAAAGTCGGCTCACGCAAAAAGATATAGTGCCATGAGACTGCAACAGCCCACTCCCTCCACTCGATCGGAAGGAGGTCGATAAGGTGCTTAATGCCCTCGTAGTCTGAGGCACCATGAGGAGCAGCTACGCGCCATGTCGCCTCGAGGTTTGCCACGCACTGGACCACGGTGGCACTTGTGCCTCGATACGTGCTGCAGAAAGCCTCCACAAGGTCGCTCGGTGTATGCCTTCTCCTCATTGACTTATGCGGCATCGTCTTCGTGGTCGCCATCCTATGAAAAAGGTATATGTATAATACATCAATGTCTGGAAATATTAGAACAACTCTACTAAAGGGTTCTCAGAAGAAGGATATAAATCTCGTCCCAAGTTCTCGACTCGAACTCTGTACACTGAGAAACACCTAACATAAAAATAATAATATACTCCCTGACGGGGTATGTTCTGAAAGTTATTCCGGTTCCTCCATAAATGGACATCCCGATAAAATAACCATACTCGTATTACTCGTATGTCAGTCATATTCATTGGAGATGTCACTGCATCATCGATCCTCGTTATTACATCGTCATTGCTCACCCGTCACATTCGTACATGTGTTGAAACACTTAAGGCGCATAAGTTCTCGTTCGCATAATAGAAGACACTAAGGAAGTTTCTAGGTTCTCATCTTTCGTGTTTCTTCATCAGCAACAATTCATGCGTAATTGAAAAATAAGGATTCATATAGTACGTGCTTCGTCATACATATATCATTCCATATATGTCATAATTAACATTTCATAAAAGCTCGTAAAGAGATACATTTCCATGGCAAAAGATGTTTGAATCATAAAGACTAGTAAATCTTTTACCTTACTCTTCAGTTCAGCATGACGTGACGGGGTGTTGAGTTGAAAATTGATTCTTAACTCAGTTTAGAGAATCGAACTAAACTTCGCTTGAAGGAACATAGACTGAGAGCGAATGAACCTCTCTGATACCATTCTGTCATGGCCCCTTATCCCTAGGGATGGCACAGCCGGAGCGTGAAACCGGGTAGGAATTAAGAAGTGAGGAAGAGAGGGGGAAGCATACGTTTCATAAGGAATATGGGTGGATTTCCATGAATGACCTATCAAGGTATCATGAAGGGGAGTCAATCCCGTGGGAATAACTTAGAATCCAAAGTAGAATACATAGTTATAATATTAGCCTTGAAGTTTATAAAAAGGCTTCATAGCATATTACAATCGGCATAACTTAGAAAGCAAAATCATAAAGAGTGTTCGCAGTGGAAAGACAAGGTTGGTTACATATATGAAGATATGTAACCAGGGCTTAACATTGATCGTAAACAAATGACTTCCACTCAACACCCTCTGTCACATCCCCTGCTCAACCTGCACATTCTAAAAGATATACAGGGCTGAGTACAACGTACTCCGTGAACATATTGCCAAAACATAAAACATGCTTTCGTATTTGTCATCATGCATAGGTGTTTTAGAAAAAATCCAATGTTTACTAAATCATTTCATTTCATAGCATATATCATCAGATTCACCATATCCATAATTTACGCTGGGGAAGGTGGCCACCTCCCACGAACGTTACTCCCCGAGATCGGCCACTCCGAAGAGAGCTCACAATCTCGAGTACTGTGTAGACTAACCCTGAACAGCAACCTTTGTCTAGCTTAGGATTCGATCATTTCATAGGTTGGCAAGCCAACAGTGATAGGTTCATAAGAATCCACATAAAAGTTTTTATGCATAATACATTTGAAATCATAATTTGCTTGTAAAACATTTCATCAAAATAGAGCAAAGCTCAAAGCATTTTCGTATAGAAAGACCACCTGGACAAGTAATAAATGCAAGCAAAATGATTCTAGGCTCTTTCTTACGCTTCAGTCTGCTGCTCCACCTTTTATCGGAAACAACTAAGTTTAGCGGTCGATCGAGCTTAACGAAGTCTAACGGACAATGGACTCGATCTACATGTTTGGACTTTAGAGTTTTGCATTCGACTTAAGTTTAATAATAAAAGCTATGATTCTCTTAGAGAACCTAACTGACCATATAACATATAAAGATACCAACAACGGTAGCCGATACTCGATTTCATTACACATTCCTTGGTTCGAAAACCATCATCAAACACTTAACATAATCATAACATAATGTGCATCAAGACTCGAAATAATTAGCATTCTGTTAATGCGCATCAAAAACTAGATAGTGTATCTTATACCCCTGGAAAGCCACTGAAGTCTAGTTTCATGTACATTTTACTGATCTCAAAAACATTAAACGTATAGAATGTTATGGCCATTTCCGTGAAGTGTAACAAAACTGCCAACTTCCCCTTAAAATGGGAAAAACATCATATAAACCTAGAGCTCGTTTCCAGCATCGAAAACCCTAAACATGTAAACTCTAATCATGCATATCATACTTATAACACATATAGGAGTTGATATACAATCATGCTTCTTGCGAACTCCATTTCATAATCTTTTCTTTTGAAAACATGACTACTTACTCACTCTTATTTTTCCAACTTAAGATTAAAACACCACATATCAAATATCATCAAGCATCAATTGTTTCCAACATCAAACAACACACTTAACATACACTCATGTTGATAATCAAAGTCTTGGTCCTAACATACAAATGACCTAAACATGACTTTAAAATCCTCAATACATAACATGCTCCTTAACTACATCAAATATTACCAACACATCTTCCAACTTCATAAATCCAACTTCATGCTCTTGTTTTCAAATAAATTTCCAAAACATTTTATAAAAATCTAACAAAAACATATCATGTAGTCCTTTCATATATCATCACAATTATCAAGTCACTTTTGAACATACAACAACATATCAAGAACTAAACATGTTTCTTCCTTACTTTCCAAAATACCAAATATTTTATAAAAATCTCATAAATTCATCATAGCATCATATCATCATATAACAACATGTTGTGTAAGAAAAACATAATAAAAACAACACATAATTGGGTTATGAAACCCTAGGAATTTCGGCCAACATGTAAAAATCAAAACATGATTAAAACTTGTTCTAAACACTTTCAAGAACCTTAAAATCAACTTAAAAACAACATACAAAACATTATAACATTAAATCTAAGCTCTTCATATATTCCCAAATTTTAAAGTTACCTAAAATCTATTTCTACTTGGATAGAAATGAAGAAGAGAATGTAACTTACTTGAATATGAATTTTGTTTCAAGTTTGGAACACAAAATGAGCTTGTACTTGAGTTCTAATGGAAGAACAATGGTGTTTTCTTCACTTGAATGGGGAGGGGGCGGCCAAAGGAGCAAAAGAAGAGGAGGAAGATGAAGTGAGGAGGAAAAAATGAAAGGGAGGTGTTGTCCCTTTATATACTAGGTTAACCCTAAACGTCATCATAAATCGGTCGAAGAATATTTTGCGTTTTGCTCCTCCGCAGATAAAATTACTCGAGTATTGAATGTATGTCAGATACTTAAATTATAGTGTCGCACTTACAGCTTAAAGTCGGAGAAAATTTTCGCGATTTACGGAACGCGAAATTATCCGAGAAAACAACTCGACATAAAATATACTTGAAAATTTAAAAAGTAAACTTTTGAAAATCGTACTTGATACGGAATCATTTGATATGAACGAAGAAGACGAAGTAAGGATTGATATAAATGACCTTACTACACGCCATGCACGGACTACTATGTATTTAGGCGAGAAAACGGACATAAGACGTGGAGTATCGGTCTCAGCGGCCCGTGTCATGCTATGCCGGAAAGTCGACATCCAACCTGCCGGAAAAATGTTCAATATGCCGGAAAATATCCAACCTGCCGGAAAATTCACCACCTGCCGGAAAAATCACCACCTGTCGGAACTGGCTGAGCACTGCCGACCGTACACGACCGTGTCGTCCGACACGGCTCGTGCCGCACTCGTCCGGAAATGCCAAAGTCACTGCCCATTGGACTCGACCGTGTTGTCTGGCACGGTCGAGTCGAACTCTTCCGGATAAGTCAAAACTCCCTGCCCAGACGCCCGACCATGTTCCAGGACATGATCGGGCCCATGCCGAACGTCCTTGTCAAGCGCCGCGACCGTGTCAAGCGGACACGGTCGAGTCACTGCCGACGTCCTTGTCAGCGCCGCGCCCGTGCCGAGTGTCCTTGTCGCGCCGTGGCCGTGTCAAGCGACACGGCCGAGTCCTGCCGGCAGATTTCACTTTTTTTTGTATTTTCTTTTGTGTGTTTGTCTTTTCCTTGTTTTTTACTCATTTTAGGGATTGTGTTTCCCCTAAAATTAAAATTGTTGTTCCTTTTATATTTTATTTTGATTATTCAAAGATTTTATAAATCTTTGAATTATTTTCTTTTATTATAGGAAGACTTGAAGTCTCCTATATATAGGATTGTGTAAGCATTGTAATATCCATTGTATGTTGAAGAAATAAGAATACACTTGTGTTTTCTTGGTGAATGCTTTTCATCGAACCCTTGATTATAATTCGACGCGTTTTCGAGTTTTAATCGAATCAATTCTCAATAGGTCTTGAGGAAAGATTATCTTATCAAACTATAGGTCTAGTTTGATAAATCATTCATATTGTTCTTGTTTACGTAAGCCGAATTGCCCTACTTTCGGTTATATCTTACGAGTGTTACACATATTCGAGTGTTGTGAGGATCAATTATATTTCCGCTGCATTCCATACGAGTTTACGTCCATTTTCATACGTAATTCGTATCATTAGTGGCATCGGAGACCAAGGTTACTTCCTTGGCGAATTTCAATTGGCGATTTTCTTATCAAAACTATCTTATCATGGATTTTTCCGACGATTTCATGGAGAAACTACGTGAGGCACTACACAGCATGCAAGAACCACGTTTTCAAGCAAGAAGAGGAGGATATGATGCACATTCACCGCGTCATGTGGATGAATTTAAAGTTAATGAACTTGCGGAATTTGTCGGAGGTACTAATCCCGAAGTTTACTTGGAGTGGGAGAGGAAGATTGAACGTATGTTCGACTTCAAGCACCTTAACGATGAGAAACGTTGCAAATATGCAATTCTCAAGTTAGGGAAGGGCGCTTCCTTATGGTTCGAGGGTATGAAAACACAACACTACGCTATAAGTGCTCATAAGCAATGCCTGTTTATTGTTGCAGAAGACACAAAAAGTGTTGCCTTAGGCCAAATGCAACACCAAACTCTTGTTGCCAATACGGCCGTTGCCTTTGACACCTAAGGCAACACTTTTAGTCTCTACTGCAACAACGGAAAAGTATTGCATTACGCCTCTAATGCAACAACATAACCAAGTAAGGCAACAACAAACGATGTTGCCTAAGATTTAAAAAATAGAACATAGGGTCCACATGTGCCACATCATCAGTGGGTCCCACTTTTATGCCATGCCATCAATGGGTCCCATCTTGATACCACGTTAGCAGTGGGCTCTACATTTGTGCCAGGTCAGCAATGGGCCCCACATCTATGCCAGATCAATAGTTTTTTTATAATACTACTTTTATAAAATACAACAGCTAAAGTAAAAGGCAAGAGTTCATACAAATATTTTGAAATAACCATTTTATTTTTATATCAAACCATCCAAAATAAACCAAGGCATCCAAAAACCAACAAGGATGCCAATATAAAATACAAAGTCCTAAATTCATAGAAAGCAACAAACCACCAATTTAACTTCAAAAGTAAAAAAACCAAGCAACACCACCAATCTAACTTAAAAAGTACAAAATTGCTAAGTCTAAATACAAGTGATCGAAAGTTACATATTGAAATAACTGATAAGTGGTGCCGCCTTGAGTCATAGGAGTAGCATTATCATCTTGATCACTTGATATCATTGCACAAAATTCTCCAATATCCCAGTTGAGGCTGGGATTAGCTTCTCCCACTTTTCTGTTTCACTTTTCATATCAGGATCATCCCTGAATGAAAAAATAAAAACTTTATTTAAATCTCGAGTCGTTTGTAAAAGTTGAAAGAAAAGAAATTGAGATTCATGGCGTGTTCAAAATTCAATTATCTCACGTTTTAACTTTACTACAAGTAAATAGCCCAACTAGGACATTTATGTATTCATCACAAAGCTTCAAATGCTGAAGAAATGTCCCAGGAAACGGGCAGAAAGGAAACATTAATAACCAGAAAACTACAACAGTATTTCACAGTGTTAAAACATTCCCCAATATCAGTATTTATTTTTGCTCTTTACTTAAAAACAAAATAATCAAAAGTTATAAAAAAAAAACTCTGATAGGTATGAAATACTACCTTGCAACGGACACAGTCCGCAGAGTGCCCAGTTGATCTTTCGAGGCACGGTCCTCACCGTACACATCTTCCACTCCTCCGCCAACCGTCGATCTTTGGTTTTGGCTATGTTATTCCTGTTATAGGATGGAATAGGCCTATATGTTGGTATTGTACTCTCTCCTTATATAAAAAGGTATCATGTAATGAGAATTACACATCTTGAAGCATATCATCCTCTTGTAAAACTTATACGAGTAGTCTTTGAATTGAAGGATACGGTAGCTAGAGATGCAGTTTCGGGGAAAGCACATTTGTTTTATTTCAATATTGAAAATATAATTATTAAAATGAAAAACCATAATAATGCATATACCATTATTACACCTAATCCCTCACTAATATAATTGGCATGTATGTAAGCTACTGCATGTTGTATGCCATATTTTGTATGCCAATATTTTATATAAAGAAAACTTATAGAGTTATTAGCAATGAGCAAAACACCACTCGTGCCAGAAGGAATCAAGTCTGAGCTAGGGCAAAGAATATGACAGTCGTGAGTGCACCTTTTGAAAATGAGTGGGTGAAGCAAGTGAAAGAATATGATCAATCCAAAAATAAAGTCAAGGGTCTATTGGACTCAGGTATAACCACCATTCCTATTATATCCGCCCATCCATCTGAAGATCTATTTGATCTCAAAACCAACTTTTCTATAGACTTGGAAAATCCTACCATCCTCTACTTTTTCCTTGTTTTCTTGCTTTCTCTCTCAGCAACTTTATGATTCACAAGAATCTTTAATCCAAAAAAAAAATCTCAGTCCAGAAACCAATTTCAGAACAATTTAATGATAAAATAAAATTGAATAAAACTTACTTGGTATCAGTTTTCTTAGTTGTTCCAGACACTGATCTGGTTACCACCATGGTGAATTCATGCAATACCAAGGTTTGATCCCACACTAAGAAAGTAATCATCAAAAAAAAAGGCAGAAGAGTAACTTAAACTTGAAATTATATTCCCCTAGTAACAACTCGTCAAACTTTGAAAATATTAGTCAACTTATGCAGCAAACTGATATCCACACGTGAGACGCAGTTTATAAGAACTGGTTAAAGATGATGCATAGCAGAAGAGTTGTTTCTTGTAAGCACGAAAGTTTGACTAGAACTAGCCTTACCTTAGTGTTCTTTTACTTGTGTAAACAATGTTTTGTTGGATTATCATTTGCAAGAGTAAGCATGTGTGTCATTCAACCTATAAGATTATGCCATGCTCAAAACGATGATGTTTAAACTAATGCATTAATAAGCTAAACAAAACATACGTTGCAGCCTAACAATCAGACTTGGAGCTTGAACGTCCAGTTGACAGCCTTAGTCCCAACAATGAAAACTTAAAAAACCTTGGATGATGTGGTGTTTAAAGTAACCAAGCCTGGTTGGCATTGATCTCCATCTTGTGCACCATGTTCCAAAGTAAAAAGTACGTCATCACCATGCAATTCCAAATCTGAACCATGTTCATAAACAAATGAGAATTATACATAAGAACAAACATTAAAGAATGGGAAGAACATAAATGAAAGAAAAATCACTTGATACACACATATATAAAGTTTTCTTGGGCTGAAGCTTGAATGGTTGATTGGTATTGGAGATACCAACCAACAGGAAAAAAGAGAGGCTTATCACAAATTCACAAATGAAAAATGAAACATGCATAAGAATTTTCAAAAACTATGAACTAAAGCGGGAGGGTAATTGGGTGAAACATATACAAACATTTCCTAATTGCCATGGAAGGGGAATCAAAAAAGCACAACAACTATGGACTGTGTTAATCCATCGATCACGAACCAGATCCTCGGACTTCAGAATTAACAACAACAAACAATACCTACAATTAGGATCCCAAACTAATTCCCCCAGTCAGCAACACAATTCAAACTCATCTTAAAAGTGGGAAAAGCAACACCCCCCCCCCCCCCCCGCCCCAAACACACACACACACATCAGGAGAAAAAAGGCAGAAAATAAGACTTACAATTAGGATTGAGCTTAGAGACGGTGGGCAGAAGAGCTGATTGGGTGAACAGAGATATTGAGGCCTTATCAAAGAGAAGAGCGCGAGCGCGAAGCTGGAGGTAGATCTGAGTCTTAGTCTTGGAATGATCCAAAAAAAAATACACTGGACGAAAAACAGAGAAAAAGAGGAGTTGAATCTATTGTAACCTAATTCTGGGAACAGATTATTGAGGAATTGAGGAAGGAGAACTCACCGGAAATTTGCAACAGGGATCCAGTTATGACGGGAATCGAATTTTTTCTTTCAAGCTCAGGTGTAAGCAACCAGTGTGTGTGTGTCGCGCGCGCGAGGGCGTGTGTGTGAGGGATGGATTTACAGAAGGTAAAAGGGAGGTTTAGGGGTAGGAATCGCGGCGGATGAACCGAGGGGAGGGGAGAAATCGCGGCGAATGAGTGACAGAACAGTGAGGGGAGAATGAGGGAGGCGGTGAGAAGATGGAGTATGGTTAGACTTAGGGGGTTATAAGGGGGGATCGGATGGTCTTGGTGAAGGGGAGATTAATAATCTCAATCGGACGGCTCCCATTAAAAGAGCTGTCATGGCTTTGACACGGGTTCGGGCTTTAACATAGTATAATCACACCAGTAAAATACACTTAGCAATCAATCAAATAGGGAAAAAAATTAGGAAACCCTTGAGCAATCATTCAGATCTAAATAAAAAAAATAATCCTTCAAATCAAATCCAAAATAAAAAGTTCAAAATACCTTTTTAATTGACGGATCGAGAATTAAAGAAATATTACTTAAAATACGGAACCTACCACAGCGTTTTCTAAAAACGCTATGTACGTGTACTGTTACATAGCGCTACCTAATTAAACACTATATAAGTATTTTTAAAAAAGATTGTATTATTTTTTATAGTTTAAAATTTTGAAATTTTATTATTAAAATTTATAATATTTATTTATATTAAATAATTTAAATATATATAAGTTATAATTTATATTATATTATATATCAAACTTTGAAAAAAAACATATATCGTAATTTAAATTTCATTATATATATATATTGATAATATATTAAACTTTAAAATTATAAAAAATATTTATAATTTTTAACTACAATATTAAAAAATATAATAAGTATTTATATTAAATATAAATAATTTAAATCAAATTTATCATATGTTATATATGAAACTTTAAGAGTAAAAAATTATCAAAATTTAAATTTCATTTCATTGTGCTTGTTTTTTACAATAATTTGAAACAATTATTAAAAAATTAGATATAATGCAACACCATCACAGGTGTTGCACGTCGCGCAACACCATTTTTATCTTGCAACACCAAATGTATATCTAGTGCAATACTATTTCAGTAGTGTTTCAAAAGATCAAAAATCAGCAATCTATTGAAACGCTTTGGCGGCAACACTAGCTAAAAGCATTGCCTATGAGCACTTATGGCGTAGTGCAACGAGCTCGTGCGGGAAAAGAGAAGATCCGTTCTTGGGATTCTTTGAAGAAAAAACTACGTAAAAGGTATGTCCCGACATCACATCGGTTAACCTTATACTGAAAAATTTCGGAGTTCGTACAAGGGAAACTAAGTGTGGAAGAATATATCGAAGAATTTGAAGGCTTGGCCTTAATGGTAGAACTTGAAGAAAATGAAGAACAAAGAATGTCACGTTTCTTACGTGGTCTAAACCGAAACATTGCAAATACGGTGGAATTATACCCATACGGAGATTTTGACACTTTATGCGGACTATGCATAAAAATTGAAGCTCAAAACAAGTTGAAGTTTACCAAACCCGAATTCCCATACAAATTCGGAAATACAAGTGCCGGCTCAAGTTCGACTACGAAACCTACCGTACCTTTTCAAGTCCCTACCCCGGCCCCGAAGGTTCCCCATGTTTCCAAGGAAACGAGCTTGGCTAAAGTACGATGTTTTAAATGTCAAGGCTTTGGTCACTATCAAAAT
This sequence comes from Orobanche coerulescens, assembly GCA_033398695.1. NCBI lineage: Eukaryota > Viridiplantae > Streptophyta > Magnoliopsida > Lamiales > Orobanchaceae > Orobanche > Orobanche coerulescens. Next base: position 46,645,920 of record CM065819.1, on the reverse strand, counting down.
GCATGTCCAAATAAACGGGTGGTCACTTTAAGAGAAGCACTTGTGGTCCGAGACGAACTTTTAGTCGAGGACGAGAAGGAAGGCCTTGATGACGTATTTAACATGAGGGCCGAGGAAGAGAATGAGGATTGCGAGACTTATGACGCTCTGGAATATGATACTACTTTAGTGCTTCGAGCACTACATACCAAAACCGTTCCAAGTGATACGGAGCAAAGAGACCAAATCTTTCATTCCAAATGCAAAGTCGGAGAAAAGCGGTGTAGCTTGATAATAGATGGAGGGAGTTGCACGAATGTAGCATCAAACGAGATGGTCACCAAGCTCGGGCTAACTACTACGGCTCACCCGAGACCGTATGCTTTACATTGGCTCGATGATGGAAGCAAAGTGAAGGTGACGAGACAAGTACGGGTCAACTTAACTATGGGATCATACGGAGACGATGTGTTATGTGACGTACTCCCGATGGACGCATGCCACGTACTTTTGGGAAGACCATGGATGTTCGACCGAGATGTTTTGCATCGAGAAGGAGTAATGAATATGAATTACGAGATAAAGGCAAGAAGATTGTGCTTAAACCGATGGCACCCCAAGCCATTCGATCGATGAGTTCTAATCAAATGGAGAAACCGAAGCTTACCATGTTTGCTAGCGAGAAAGAGGTGAGACACGCTATTGACGATGGCGAGCGTGTGTATTCATTGATGATTAAAGAAACACGAGATGTTGACGTAGTTGTGCGAGGCAAGAGAGATATCGATACCTTGCTACAAGAATTTGCGGATGTCTTCCCAGAAGACTTACCGCCGGGTTTACCACCCTTACGTGGGATTGAACACCAAGTCGACCTTGTACCGGGTGCATCACTCCCTAACAAGGCCGCCTATCGATGTAACCCCGAGGAGACAAAGGAGTTGCAAAAACAAATCGAGGAGCTAATGAACCGCGGGTACGTTCGAGAAAGTTTGAGCCCTTGTGCGGTTCCGGTTTTACTTGTTCCAAAGAAGGATGGGTCATGGCGGATGTGTATAGATAGTAGAGCCGTGAACAACATAACCATCAAATATCGGTTCCCAATTCCGAGACTTGATGATATGTTGGACGAGTTGCATGGTTCGGTGATCTTTTAGAAGGTCGATTTGAGAAGCGGCTATCATCAAATTCGCATGCGGGAAGGAGACGAATGGAAAACGGCTTTCAAGACAAAACATGGATTATATGAATGGCTCGTCATGCCCTTTGGCCTTACAAACGCGCCAAGTACTTTCATGCGATTAATGAATGAGGTACTCAAGCCGTTTTTGGGAAAATTTGTCGTCGTATACTTGGACGACATCTTGATTTATAGTCGATCATTGCAAGAGCATACCGGGCACTTGAGGAAAGTCTTCGAGATCCTTAGGGATCAAAAACTTTATGGGAAAAAGGAGAATTGTTCGTTTCTAGTCGAGAGTGTAGCCTTTCTTGGCTACATCGTTTCTAAAGAAGGAGTGTCGGTTGATCAAACCAAGATCGAGACGATTAAATCTTGGCCTACGCCCAAAACCATCACGGAAGTCCGATCCTTTCACGGACTTGCTTCATTTTATCGGAGGTTCATACGAGACTTTAGTACCATTTCTAGCCCGATAACGGAATGCTTAAAAAAAGGACCGTTTGTGTGGAACGGGGCTGCCCAAGGGGCGTTTGAAAAATTGAAGGCAAAAATGTGTGAAGCACCTATCTTGGCTTTACCCGAATTTTCACAACCTTTCGAGGTAGAATGTGACGCAAGTGGAGTGGGTATTGGGGCGGTCCTCGTCCAAGGGAGGCGACCAATTGCATACTTTTCGGAGAAATTGGGTGGGGCTCGACTCAACTATTGTACTTATGACAAGGAGTTCTATGCCATTGTGAGAGCTCTTGATCATTGGAGCCATTCTCTTCGGCCGAAACATTTCATCCTACATTCTGATCATGAGTCCTTGAAATATATTAACGGCCAACAGAAGTTGAGTCCGAGGCATGCTAAATGGGTGGAATTCTTGCAATCATTCCACTTTTCATCAAAATACAAAGATGGCAAGAGCAACGTTGTGGCGGATGCTTTATCTAGACGGTATGCCTTACTCTCTACTCTTGACATTCGGTTGCTTGGGTTCGAAGCATTGAAGGAGTGTTATGATGGGGATGTGGATTTTGGTGAGGTTTTCATTCGATGTAAATCTGGTCCATTTGGAGAGTTTACGTTGCAAGAAGGATTCCTTTTCAAAGGGAATCGCCTTTGTTTACCCAAACACCCGATTCGGGAATTGTTGGTTCGGGAAGCTCACGGTGGAGGCTTGGCCGGTCATTTTGGTTCGGCTAAAACATTGGAGGTACTTAAAGAGCATTTTCATTGGCCCAAGATGAAAGTGGATGTACACGACATAATTAATAAGTGTGTAACATGCCATATTGCTAAGAGCTCGTTCAAGCCGGGAGTATACATGCCTTTGCCGATTCCGGAAAGGCCGTGGGAAGATGTCTCAATGGACTTCATTGTTGCTTTACCTCGAACTCAACGAGGGAGAGATGCTATTATGGTTGTTGTAGACCGATTTTCGAAGATGGCTCACTTTGTAGCTTGCCACAAGACGGACGACGCAAGTAACGTCGCTGATTTATATTTCCGAGAAATCGTACGATTGCATGGGGTTCCAAAAACGATTATTTCGGATCGGGACTCAAAATTCCTTAGCTATTTTTGGAACACCTTTTGGAGAAAGGTGGGAACCAAACTACTTTTTAGCACGTCACATCATCCACAAACAGACGGTCAAACCGAGGTAACCAATCGAACGTTGGGCACTTTACTACGTGGTCTTGTGAACAAGACACAAAAGGATTGGGACTTGAAACTTGCACATGCAGAGTTCGCTTATAATCGTTCTCCTACTCATGCCACGGCACACTCTCCGTTCGAAGTAGTTTACGGACTAAACCCGTATATACCGTTAGATCTAATTCCATTGCCAAGTGACGAGTTAGTGCACAAGGATGCGGAATCAAAATTGAAATCGATGATGAAATTACACGAGCAAGTACGTAATCGAATCAAGGAAATAAACGAGGCTTACAAAAGAAAGTCGAACAAACAAAGAAGGCCGAGATTGTTCGAAGTTGGTGATTTGGTTTGGTTGCACTTGAGGAAAGAGCGATTTCTAAGTAAACGTAAGAACAAATTAATGCCGCGAGCGGAGGGACCGTTTAAAGTAATCGCGAAAGTGAACGACAACGCTTACAAATTAGAACTTCCGGGAGATTATGGGATTCATGCAACCTTTAATGTTAGGGACCTCTCGCCTTACATCGATGATGACGGAATTTCGGAATTGAGGACAATTCCTTTTAAAGGAGGAGGAGATGAAACGGAATCATTTGATATGAACGAAGAAGACGAAGTAAGGATCGATATAAATGACCTTACTACACGCCATGCACGGACTACTATGTATTTAGGCGAGAAAACGGACATAAGACGTGGAGTATCGGTCTCAGCGGCCCGTGTCATGCTATGCCGGAAAGTCGACATCCAACCTGCCGGAAAAATGTTCAATATGCCGGAAAATATCCAACCTGCCGGAAAATTCACCACCTGCCGGAAAAATCACCACCTGCCGGAACTGGCCGAGCACTGCCGACCGGACACGACCGTGTCGTCCGACACGGCCCGTGCCGCACTCGTCCGGAAATGCCAAAGTCACTGCCCATTGGACTCGACCGTGTTGTCTGGCACGGTCGAGTCGAACTCTTCCGGATAAGTCAAAACTCCCTGGCCAGACGCCCGACCGTGTTCCAGGACACGATCGGGCCCATGCCGAACGTCCTTGTCAAGCGTCGCGACCGTGTCAAGCGGACACGGTCGAGTCACTGCCGACATCCTTGTCAGCGCCGCGCCCGTGCCGAGTGTCCTTGTCGCGCCGCGGCCGTGTCAATCGACACGGCCGAGTCCTGCCGGCAGCTTTCACTTTTTTTTGTATTTTCTTTTGTGTGTTTGTCTTTTCCTTGTTTTTTACTCATTTTAGGGATTGTGTTTCCCCTAAAATTAGGATTGTTGTTCCTTTTATATTTTATTTTGATTATTCAAAGATTTTATAAATCTTTGAATTATTTTCTTTTATTATAGGAAGACTTGAAGTCTCCTATATATAGGCTTGTGTAAGCATTGTAATATCCATTGTATGTTGAAGAAATAAGAATACACTTGTGTTTTCTTGGTGAATGCTTTTCATCGAACCCTTGATTATAATTCGACGCGTTTTCGAGTTTTAATCGAATCGATTCTCAATAGGTCTTGAGGAAAGATTATCTTATCAAACTATAGGTCTAGTTTGATAAATCATTCATATTGTTCTTGTTTACGTAAGCCGGATTGCCCTACTTTCGGTTATATCTTACGAGTGTTACACATATTCGAGTGTTGTGAGAATCATTTATATTTCCGCTGCATTCCATACGAGTTTACGTCCATTTTCATACGTAATTCGTATCAGTACTCGTAACATAAAAGTGGTGTATATAGAAGGCGATGGAATCACGATTCTGTTATCGAAACATAAAAATCAAATTCGGAAGATAAACCCAACCAGATAACCGAACACCCGATTTCTGAATTTAAAACGTGTAAATAGTTCTAAACTTATTCAATTAGTCAGAATTGTATTATTTGTGAATGCAAAACCCTAATGTCGCACTTGAGGTCATAATAATTCATGCATATAAAAGACCGGGGCATTACATCTTCAGTCGAGTATGACCAAGACAATTCAGTCAACTTAGGATGGACGCCAAAATACTTGGACAAAATTCAGCAAGTATTAATCATCTATGTCCACGTCAGCAAATGTTGAAATATCAACAAAGACGGAAAATAACATGCAGTCATAAATAAAGCCAAAGAGACAATCTGAATGATTCTGCAAGTTCAGGTCTAAAATATTTTTGGAAATTCGCGCCCTGAAGTCTTCTTATTATAGAAATCAAAGAAAACGGTGCAGACAACTGTATATCTCCAAACGGTCAGATTTGAAAAAAGAAACAAGCCGTGCAAAAGAGGTGAAAATAAAACAAAGAAGTCCACTCTCCAATGGACTAATTTATTTAAAGGATGCAATGGCTACTATAAATATCTGCAGAACTATTGAGAAGAAGCACGATGCGATTAACACTTACAAGTGATCAAGGCAAATGAAAGCAATATACTCTACAAGAATCATGAATAGATAATATCATAAGATTCACATCTTAAGAAGCTCTTAGAAGTTGGAGAAATCAAACACTCTTGTCTTAAAGATTTGAGTAGGGCTACTTTCTTAAACGAGGTTCTTTAAAATTGAGGTTGTGCGACATCTATGGGTTCTCGATTGGAAGGTGATAAGCAACTTGAGAGTTGTGAGGCATCTACCAGATTCTATTCAGGAGGTGACAAGCAACCATGGGAAGGAGTTACTGTGGCCATGGGTTTTCAATGGTTTAAAGTTCTGAGAACTAAATTCATTGTAACCACCAAACGTTATAGTGAATTTATCTCCAAGTAGGTTGGAGAAAAGTGGACTAGTAGAGGATTAACCTACCTATGAAACCACTATAAGGGCTATGTTATTGACTATTTGAAGTATCATACTTAACTGATGTATCTATCTTAACTGTTGCATTAAACGTCGGTTAAGTCTTCCGCATATTATTTTTCATCTGACTTCTAAGTTGTACCTAGGTGAGATTTCAGCTAAGTCTAAAGATCATCTAAGTTCACCTATTTCTCGAGATCTGATGGGAATTTGTTGTCGGGAATTCCCTTTTCTTGCTGACATGCCTCTTTTTTATGTTGATGTCACTAGCTTTAGCCTTTGAAGAGTGAACGCTGATGTCTCTTGGATCACTCAACATTGGCAAAGAGTTTGGGTCAGGCCTGTTAGCAATAGGCGTGGTTTTGTTTTAATGGATGGGTTTAGAACCACCCAAAAATTTCCCAGCAAAAATCTACTTTGTTGCAGGCGATTGCTGGATGCTACAGCTAGTGAGAATGTGGTTTAACATCAGGCCGAAGGACTTTCCTGCCATTTCTATCTGGGCAACTACCTCCTGTAGGCGCTTCCTGACCACTTGGAACCAGTTCACCTTTTCTCCGCTCATGATGGTCACCATCATTCTGAATCTCAGGTTAATGCACATTTCGTATGCACCGATTCTATTCTCCACGACATGGCATCAAAATTCTGTAAATAGAAGTAGGGAAGAGTAAAACTCTTATTGCGGCATGAGGGATGGATATTTGTGGCATTGGAATTTCGTGTGAATACCTTCTAGTCTGCTTCAAGCACACCTCATCTCAAGATGAAGGCTTATATAATTTGCAAAAACGTAAAGAGTCTCTTGTTCAGCATACTGGCCCTTTTATAGTGTGCAGGGAAGCTACGTTACAGTGAACGGTCATATTTAAGTGATGTGAACCATTTTCTGAATGAACATACAATATGAATCTGGATGTAACTAGTACATCTAATCCATCACCTTTTGAATTTAATGCCCGGTCCCACTTCTGACACATTACAGTCTCCACTATTGCATAATTAGGCGGTTTGTATTTTAAAATCGTGGGATTCAAGGCTTTAAAGTCCAGATGTCATTTCAATATTGAAACATAAATCATTTTAAATTCAGATGATGCATGCGTACTTAAATTCATTTCGATAAGTTAAGTGTATGGAATTGGATATAATTAAAATATTAATTGACACCCTACAATATTTATGCTGTATTCATGAAAGCACCATATTCCCTGTTAAACGATACATACAGGATTCAATTCTCACAAGAACTGATGATTAATACTGTATTATAGGGTCCTACTGTGTTCCTTCTTAGTTACTGCACACTAAAGCTATATGAAGGTAACTGTACCCTCTTCTTCCTACAGTAAGAATATGACTTGTAGTTCTGAGTGTACGATTTGTTGTCTAAAGACTATACAGTAAACAACTTAAAAGGTAAAAGTACAATAAGTTGTATGATTTTCGAAGTTAATTGTGTAGCAAAAGTCTGATAGTGAGTTGGTGTAAATACAGCAATTTGCAAGCTTCAAAGATCCATTTATGGGTTGAAGCAGGCTTCTTAGAGCTGGAATCTTCATTTTGATGAAATTGTCAAAGAGATTGGGTTCATGTGTATACAAGAAGGTTAGTCAGAGCATAGTTATTTTCCTAGTCTTATATGTAGATGACATATTACTCATTGGAAATGACATACCCACATTGGAGACAATCAAGACTTGGTTGGGAAGTTGTTTCTCAATAAAAACTTAGGAGAAGCTGCTTACATTCTTGGGATAAAAATCTATAGAGATAGATCAAAGAGAATGATTGGTCCGAGTCAAAGTACCTACATTAACAAAATATTGAAGAGGTTCAATATGCAGGACTCCAAGAGAGGACTCTTGCTAATGTCACATGGCATTCATCTGAGTACGACTCAGAGTCCTGCGACTCCTGATGAGCGAGCCTACATGAGCAAGATTCCATATGCTTCGGCCATTGGATCGATCATGTATGTTATGATTTGTACTCGACCAGGTGTATTGTTTGCCCTTAGTATCGATACCAATGAAAAGTCACTTGACAGTAGTGAAAACCATCCTAAAGTATGTAAGAAGAACTAAGGACGCATTCCTAATTTATGGAGGTGTGGGAAACAAGCTGGCTGTAAATGGTTATGTCGATTCAAGTTTTGAAACCGATTGGGATGATTTTAAATCACGAACGGGTTATGTGTTTGTATTGTATGGAGGTGATGTGAGTTGGAAGAGTTCCAAGAAAAACACGGTTGCTGATTCTGTAATAGAAGTTGAGTACCTGGCAACATCGGATGCAACTAAGGAAGCTGTATGGATCAAGAAGTTCGTTACTGAACGAGGAGTGGTACTGACCATCCAGGGTACCAGAAGCCTTTATTGTGACAATAATGGTGCTATTGTACAAGCTAAAGAGCCTAGAGTCCATCATATTTCCAAACATATACTCGAAAAATATTACCTAGTCACAGAGATCTTCGGACGGGGATATATTACAATATGCAAAGTAGCAACAGAAGAGAATGTTGCTGATCCACTTAATAAGCCTATCTCACAAGGAAAGCATGAAGATCATGCTGGATCGATAGGACTAAAAGTTATGAATGAATGGTCCTAGTGCAAGTGGGAGACTGCTGGGAATAGTGCCCTAGGACATTCGATGTGCCTAGATGTATAATTATCACATTTAAATAAAGTTATTCGATTTCATCTATTTATTGTTGATTATTATAAAGTGTGCATGTTTTAATATAATAATCGAATAATAGTTATTCACGAATAATAAGATTATTCAAATATCCTTGGCCCAACCACGTAGAATGGAGACTCAAGTGATTAATATACAAGTATAAGTTTGATTGATAATCATGGGATGATTATGTGAATGGTACGGATCAAACTTATGGGTATTAGTTGGAGAATGCAATACTGGACAAACCCATATTGAGATCACTGCATAGAAATATCATAAGTGAATCCCAATATAACAGTATGTCAATAAATCCTTAAACCAGAGATTACCATAGAGTCCAACATGATAACTTCTAGGCCTTGACGTAATCCGACGTCATCCGAAATATGGTGATCATAAAGGTTAACGGTCATGATTAGTGGAACTCATGTAAAGGGTAATGAATAATAAAGATGTGAATTTGTCCCTCCTTTAGGGGGAGAGATATCTGCTGGGGCCCTTGACTAGTAGGACTGCAGGAAATGTATGGCCATGCTCAAATAAAGAGTCATTTGATTCAATCAGTTTACTTAAGATCAAGAAAGCATTTGAACATAATAAATATGATAATTTCCATGACTTAGTTCAAATATGATATCGCACGACAAATAGAGTTGACACGTTAAATGATTTAATGGACTATAAACTTATATTATTTGGATAGTCATAATATCTTGCTAGAGACAGCTTCTGTCTTATTATTTAATAAGGTATTAAACAATTACCAACATAATATAAGTTTTTTGGGTCACATATACGACAATTAAAGATAAGCAAGAATAAATAATAGATATAATATGGATAATATATTATTAAAGAAATTAAACAATGAGTAATGTATAATATAGGATATTATATATTATATTTATATCAACTGGGAAAGATAAATATAATATTGGATATTATATTTATTAGAGGATTAAATAATAAGTAATATATAATATATGACATTGTATATATTGTATTATTTATCAAGTTGACCGACAACTAAACAAACACTAGAGTTTGGCTCTAGAGTTTACTTAGTATAAATAAAGGGTCTTGGACAAGGAGTCGTCATAAGACTAATTAACACAACCCTAATTGTGTGAGAAGAAAAATAGACCCACCTTTAGTAAATCGGCCATCCCCTTTTCTTGTGAAGAAACCCCGACTCGACCATCTCCCTCTTCTTCCCTTGTTTGATTTTGATCAATAATACAAATCCTTCTAGAAAGGAATTATTTGTTGTACTGTTTATCAATATTATTCTCAAGGAATTATCTATTGTACTGTTACAAGCGAGTCGTTAAATTACTGCATGAAGATCCTAATCTGGGTTTTTCGTTAATTTTTCGCAGCGTTTTTTCTCAAACTTTATTGTATTAGATACACGTAAAACCCAATAGTGGTATCAGAGCCAACTTGCAAGTAATTTAATTGTTTATGTAGAATATGTTTATATGCTTTGAATATATAAACTTATGTTCTTGATCATATTTATGAAATAGAGATTTTATAAATATTTTTCTAATTTAATTTGATTAAATCAGATCGTTAAAAGTTCATTTTTTGTACTGTTTTTCGCTATTATCTGCACTGTTTATACCCAAAAACTATTCTGGAGGAAACTTTCCAGAAACGGGTCACGAATCGGACCAACCCGCTGGGGTCTAGGCTAGGGTTACTTGATGACCGCGCCTGGGTCAGCCCGCGCCGTGACCCGCGACCCGTGGCCCGTGCAAAAAATAGGGCAGAAAATGCGCAAAATGTTGCGTATCCCAGGTTTCGAACCTGGGTGGCCGGGGGTGATGTTCATCCCTCCGACCAGTGTGCTGTGTATTGATTTTGTTTAAATTTGGATGCAAATTTTTATTTATATGTTCTCTGCGAATTTTAAATTAATTATATGATGATTAATTTTAGTATATGTTTGGTGTATGGCATGACCATAAATTGACCAATGTGATTGTATGTTTCAATTTAATTTTGGGTTGGTTTTTACGGTCTGTGTGTCGTTTAATTATAATTGATTTTTACGGCCTACGAGTCGTCCTTTAATTTATTATTATTTACGGCATGCGTATGGTTTGCCCTCTTGTAATTTACTTTACTAGTGTAGTATATTGTTCATTAATGTAATGATGATAAGAAGGAGACGAAGGACGGACTCGAGGATCCAATTGATCGCGTATGATGTTCCAAGGAGTTGGAAGATCAATGAAGATCAATTATACCCTTTAGATTGACCTTTGTGACTTTCATGTTGGCTCATGAAAATCACATTAGGATTATGGTCATGCTATACACGGTCCTATGCTTTTTATATCATGTGATGTTATGTATGTTTAAATTTATGCATGTATGTGATGCGATGTATGTTTAGATGCATGTTAGCCATAATAGACATGCAACATAGAATAAAACCCCTTGTTACAAGGTTTGTAATGTCGTTCAATTAAAACACCTATCAAGACTTTGATCATCTTGAGCAACTCATGCCAAAGCTGGGTGCTCGGATTATCTTAATAAGGCAGGATAGGTAACAGTGATACCTGTGTGTTTTAACGAACTAAGAATTCAAAATAGTTTTGAACCTTAAGGCATAATATGAGATTATAACATGCTTGAGCATAAGATGCCAAATCCCATAAGTATAATCTAAGAGCTACATATGATATAATGGATAAAGAGTTATCCACCTAAAGTAGCTCAATTCTAGGCGTCATGACAAAGCTGAGTTTAGAATTATACAAAATGGGGTCTTATCCACTAAAATTATAAATGTTATAAAATTAAGGGTATTTTGTTTTAGTGTGAGTATTTTTAGAGAGATAGAAATGTGACTAAATACTTTTAATATTGAATTTTGTGGATAATAGAATGGAATCAAACAACAAATCCACCATTTAAGTGCGATCCGTCCTTGAGAAGGACAAGCTCAAAGAAAACGGCAGCAACTATCTGGATTGGATCCAGAGCTTTAAAACAGTTCTCAAGCAAGAAGGAAAGTTGTACGTTCTTGAGGAAGAAATTCTAGATGAGCCTGCTCACAATGCTAACAAAGAAACAAAATACAAATGGAAGAAAACTTGTGATGATTCCATTCATGTCAATTGTCTTATGTTGGCTACCATTTTTCCGGAACTTCAGAAGAATCTGGAGGAAATGGAAGCCTATGAGCTTAATGTTCACCTCAAGGAAACTTTCTCAAAGCATGCTAGGCAAGAGAGGTATGTGACCTTTAAAGCCGCGTATGCTTGCAAGATGGTTGAGGGGACATCTGTCAGCGCTCATATACTCAAGATGAAAGGATATATTGATCATCTTGATAGGCTTGGTTTTCCACTTTCTAAGGAGCACTCCACGGATGTGATACTAAACCCATTACCCGATAGCTTTGGTCAGTTCATTATGAACTATAATATGAGTGGGATGGAGAAGTCCATTGCTAAGCCATATGGGATGCTTAAAACGGCTGAGCAAAACATTAAGAACAAACCAAGCCATATGCTGATCGTCAGCAAAGGGAAGACACCATTTAAAGCAGTTGAAAGGACACCATTTAAGAAATGGATTGGTAAGAGACCAAACTTCTTTTTTATAAAGATGTGGGGTTGTGGAGCATTCGTAAGATGCCAAGTGTTTGACAAACTGGCGGCCAGGTCTGAAAGATTTTTATTTGTGGTATATCTTAAGATAACCAAAGGATACTACTTTTATAAGCCCACAGAGAAGAAAGTATTTGTTTCTCGAAATGCTGTCTTCTTAGAAAGGGAATTTATTTCTAAAAGAGACAAAGGGAGAAAAGTAATTCTCAAGGAAACTCGAGACCGACAAGAAGACATTGCTTCACCGATGGAAACTGAACACGCTCAACAATTACTTTAGGAGCTAGTTCAAAGTACACAAGTTTCTCGTAGATCTAATAGAGTGCGACATGAACCTGAGAGATATGGGTATCTCGTAACAGCGGATGATGACGCATCGCTCATAGATGATGAGCCTAGTGCCTATATAGAAGATGCTTCAGGACCAAAGTCCGAGGAATGGCTAGAGGCCATGAAGTCAGAGATGCAGTCCATGTATGACAATCAAGTTTGGAACTTGATAGATCCATATGAGGGTGTTAAAACTATTGGGTGCAAATGGATCTTTAAAAAGAAGAAAGGCGTGGACGATAATATGCAAGCTTATAAAGCTATACTAGTGGCAAAAGGTTATAGACAAGCTCATAGTGTTGACTATGATGAAACCTTTTCGCCAGTAGTCATGCTTAAATCAGTTAGAGTTTTATTTGTCATTGCCGCATATATGACTATGAAATATGACAAATGGATGTCAATGTAATATCCGCAATTTCAATTTTCGGTAAATTTCTTTTTTGGCAGGAGTCCATTTTAACGGCTCGATTGTGACTATTTTGTCATTCTGAGAATGATTAATTCTGCATTTTTGACATCCGAGTTCGTTTCGGTGTCGTTTTGCTGAGTTCCGTGCTTTTTGGAGACTTTTCCGCATTTGAGTTCGCTTGCGAATCTTGTTCGAAACTGTTGTTTCATGTTTCCCGTAAGTCCGTTTAACTTTGTTAGACGTGTTGTGAACTTTGATTTGGTTATTCGATCACGTATCGTGATTTTCGGGCATTTTGGGCCATTTTGTAATTTCCTAAAGTTGTGGGTATCCGCCTTCGTATTTATTGTTTTGACCCTTTTCATGGTCGCGTGTTGTAATATCCTAGAATTTCGCTATGATTTTTTACATTATTTTATCTAAGTTGTACTGTACAGAGTAGGACCGATACAGTATGGATAAATAATGTTGGGAACTGTGACAGTTGTGCCAGTATATCTATCGAGGTTATTTTTAATTCTAGGATATTACATGCTTGATATGTTTTTCGATGTCGGATATACTGTATGAGTATCGTACAATTGTCGTACTTGGTTGACGGTTGTATTTGAGGATATCGTGCATCAGCTGTATCGTATGAGAATGTTATCGGAACGAGCACATGTATTCAGTATGTCGCGTGTACATATCCAGTATATTGAGACGGCAGACAGGAGCAGAAATGGCTAAGTATGAAAGCCATTACATACGCTACATAATGGAGCTTACGTACGTAACTAACCAAGCTTAACGTACATTAAGTTGTGTACACAACGTACGTTAAGAAGGGAATCGGACAGGATCGAGCTGTGGTCGGCAGGTGGGCCCGGTGTCGGCAGCTTTCGGCGTGGATGTGGATGGGTGAGTTAACTTCGAGCCTTACGTACGTTAAGGATGTATCATTACGTACGCTAAGAAGGTGTGTTACTGTAGCAAGTCAACGTACATATTACGTACGCTACGGAGAAGAGATTACGTACGTAAGTCTTTGAACGAAATGAGTCAGTGACATCTGGACCGTCATTACGTACGCTACCACGGTCAGATAGCGTACGTAAGAGTATGATACGTACGTTAACCTTGGTGTGTTACGTACGTAACGAGTTGGAGGTTTATATAAGTGGACGCCCGTCATTTCATTTCTCTTCAGAATTTCATTTCGTTTTCTCCTTCAAACACTCAAATATGGAGTTTTCATCCCTTGTAAGTCGATTATGAGCTTGGAAACATGGGATTGGAGCTTTAGATATGGAGATATCATTGATTCTTGAGGTGGTCACTTGTGTATTTCATATTCTAAGAGGTATATCGGATAATCCTCTCCTTGATTCGGATTTTAATATTGTTGTTGACATTCTTCTTCATATAATGATGGTTACGGTGTTGTTGTTGTGATTCTTGAGGTTGTATGAATCGTATGTTAAGGAACATGATGATATATACCTTGAATTATGACTTAAATGATGGTTTAGTTGATAGAACCCATCGAATTACGTCGTTTTGTTGGCTACAAACATAATTATGGATTGATTCATATTCTTGAAGAACACTTGAGTTATATATGTCGTGAGTTTATGGAATTGGGAAGGATTACGGTTAATTTTGGCATATGATTATACGTGATGATAATCGGTAATTTTATTCCAATGAATAACGATGAGCCATGTTAATCCATAATTAAGATTGAAGTCGGAACCAAGAACATTGAAGACCTTGTTATGATTATTGATTATTGAATTTCGGCTTGTATTCGTATTGTTAAGAGTTGATATGGTTTGGTTTCGTATGATCGAAATGTCGTTGAACCGTTGAGTTTGATTGGTTGGTTATATCGGTTGTTGATTGTTATTGAACGCATTGTTAATTGATCAATGCGTTAGGTTGCGTTAAGTGATCGTTGATGATTAACCGTTGTGCTGTGATTGGAATTGGAAAATGCATGGATCGCCTTGGTCGGGGCTGCGGAGCTTGTAGATGAAGACGACGGGATTGGTAACAACTTCATCGGTATCGAGACAAGTTATGCTTGCGCAGTTCATAATGTTTAAAAGTGGTGTATATAGAAGGCGATGGAATCACGATTCTGTTATCGAAACATAAAAATCAAATTCGGAAGATAAACCCAACCAGATAACTGAACACCCGATTTCTGAATTTAAAACGTGTAAATAGTTCTAAACTTATTCAATTAGTCAGAATTGTATTATTTGTGAATGCAAAACCCTAATGTCGCACTTGAGGTCATAATAATTCATGCATATAAAAGACCGGGGCATTACATCTTCAGTCGAGTATGACCAAGACAATTCAGTCAACTTAGGATGGACGCCAAAATACTTGGACAAAATTCAGCAAGTATTAATCATCTATGTCCACGTCAGCAAATGTTGAAATATCAACAAAGACGGAAAATAACATGCAGTCATAAATAAAGCCAAAGAGACAATCTGAATGATTCTGCAAGTTCAGGTCTAAAATATTTTTGGAAATTCGCGCCCTGAAGTCTTCTTATTATAGAAATCAAAGAAAACGGTGCGGACAAGCGTATATCTCCAAACGGTCGATTTGAAAAAGAAACAAGCCGTGCAAAAGAGGTGAAAATAAAACAAAGAAGTCCACTCTCCAATGGACTAATTTATTTAAAGGATGCAATGGCTACTATAAATATCTGCAGAACTATTGAGAAGAAGCACGGTGCGATTAACACTTACAAGTGATCAAGGCAAATGAAAGCAATATACTCTACAAGAATCATGAATAGATAATATCATAAGATTCACATCTTAAGAAGCTCTTAGAAGTTGGAGAAATCAAACACTCTTGTCTTAAAGATTTGAGTAGGGCTACTTTCTTAAACGAGGTTCTTTAAAATTGAGGTTGTGCGACATCTATGGGTTCTCGATTGGAAGGTGATAAGCAACTTGAGAGTTGTGAGGCATCTACCAGATTCTATTCAGGAGGTGACAAGCAACCATGGGAAGGAGTTACTGTGGCCATGGGTTTTCAATGGTTGAAAGTTACAGTAACTAAATTCATTGTAACCACCAAACGTTATAGTGAATTTATCTCCAAGTAGGTTGGAGAAAAGTGGACTAGTAGAGGATTAACCTACCTATGAAACCACTATAAGGGCTATGTTATTGACTATTTGAAGTATCATACTTAACTGATGTATCTATCTTAACTGTTGCATTAAACGTCGGTTAAGTCTTCCGCATATTATTTTTCATCTGACTTCTAAGTTGTACCTAGGTGAGATTTCAGCTAAGTCTAAAGATCATCTAAGTTCACCTATTTCTCGAGATCTGATGGGAATTTGTTGTCGGGAATTCCCTTTTCTTGCTGACATGCCTCTTTTTTATGTTGATGTCACTAGCTTTAGCCTTTGAAGAGTGAACGCTGATGTCTCTTGGATCACTCAACATTGGCAAAGAGTTTGGGTCAGGCCTGTTAGCAATAGGCGTGGTTTTGTTTTAATGGATGGGTTTAGAACCACCCAAAAATTTCCCAGCAAAAATCTACTTTGTTGCAGGCGATTCTTTGGATGCTACAGACTAGTGAGAATGTGGTTTAACATCAGGCCGAAGGACTTTCCTGCCATTTCTATCTGGGCAACTACCTCCTGTAGGCGCTTCCTGACCACTTGGAACCAGTTCACCTTTTCTCCGCTCATGATGGTCACCATCATTCTGAATCTCAGGTTAATGCACATTTCGTATGCACCGATTCTATTCTCCACGACATGGCATCAAAATTCTGTAAATAGAAGTAGGGAAGAGTAAAACTCTTATTGCGGCATGAGGGATGGATATTTGTGGCATTGGAATATCGTGTGAATACCTTCTAGTCCCTTCAAGCACACCTCATCTCAAGATGAAGGCTTATATAATTTGCAAAAACGTAAAGAGTCTCTTGTTCAAAGATATCGCCCTTTTATAGTGTGCGGGAAGCTACGTTACGGTGAACGGTCATATTTAAGTGATGTGAACCATTTTCGAATGAACATACAATATGAATCTGGATGTAACTAGTACGTCTAATCCATCACCTTTTGAATTTAATGCCCGGTCCCACTTCTGACACATTACAGTCTCCACTATTGCATAATTAGGCGGTTTGTATTTTAAAATCGTGGGATTCAAGGCTTTAAAGTCCAGATGTCATTTCAATATTGAAACATAAATCATTTTAAATTCAGATGATGCATGCGTACTTAAATTCATTTCGATAAGTTAAGTGTATGGAATTGGATATAATTAAAATATTAATTGACACCCTACAATATTTATGCTGTATTCATGAAAGCACCATATTCCCTGTTAAACGATACATACAGGATTCAATTCTCACAAGAACTGATGATTAATACTGTATTATAGGGTCCTACTGTGTTCCTTCTTAGTTACTGCACACTAAAGCTATATGAAGGTTACTGTACCCTCTTCTTCCTACAGTAAGAATATGACTTGTAGTTCTGAGTGTACGATTTGTTGTCTAAAGACTATACAGTAAACAACTTAAAAGGTAAAAGTACAATAAGTTGTATGATTTTCGAAGTTAATTGTGTAGCAAAAGTCTGATAGTGAGTTGGTGTAAATACAGCAATTTGCAAGCTTCAAAGATCCATTTATGGGTTGAAGCAGGCTTCTTAGAGCTGGAATCTTCATTTTGATGAAATTGTCAAAGAGATTGGGTTCATGTGTATACAAGAAGGTTAGTCAGAGCATAGTTATTTTCCTAGTCTTATATGTAGATGACATATTACTCATTGGAAATGACATACCCACATTGGAGACAATCAAGACTTGGTTGGGAAGTTGTTTCTCAATAAAAACTTAGGAGAAGCTGCTTACATTCTTGGGATAAAAATCTATAGAGATAGATCAAAGAGAATGATTGGTCCGAGTCAAAGTACCTACATTAACAAAATATTGAAGAGGTTCAATATGCAGGACTCCAAGAGAGGACTCTTGCTAATGTCACATGGCATTCATCTGAGTACGACTCAGAGTCCTGCGACTCCTGATGAGCGAGCCTGCATGAGCAAGATTCCATATGCTTCGGCCATTGGATCGATCATGTATGTTATGATTTGTACTCGACCAGGTGTATTGTTTGCCCTTAGTATCGATACCAATGAAAAGTCACTTGACAGTAGTGAAAACCATCCTAAAGTATGTAAGAAGAACTAAGGACGCATTCCTAATTTATGGAGGTGTGGGAAACAAGCTGGCTGTAAATGGTTATGTCGATTCAAGTTTTGAAACCGATTGGGATGATTTTAAATCACGAACGGGTTATGTGTTTGTATTGTATGGAGGTGATGTGAGTTGGAAGAGTTCCAAGAAAAACACGGTTGCTGATTCTGTAATAGAAGTTGAGTACCTGGCAACATCGGATGCAACTAAGGAAGCTGTATGGATCAAGAAGTTCGTTACTGAACGAGGAGTGGTACTGACCATCCAGGGTACCAGAAGCCTTTATTGTGACAATAATGGTGCTATTGTACAAGCTAAAGAGCCTAGAGTCCATCATATTTCCAAACATATACTCGAAAAATATTACCTAGTCACAGAGATCTTCGGACGGGGATATATTACAATATGCAAAGTAGCAACAGAAGAGAATGTTGCTGATCCACTTAATAAGCCTATCTCACAAGGAAAGCATGAAGATCATGCTGGATCGATAGGACTAAAAGTTTTGAATGAATGGTCCTAGTGCAAGTGGGAGACTGCTGGGAATAGTGCCCTGGGACATTCGATGTGCCTAGATGTATAATTATCACATTTAAATAAAGTTATTCGATTTCATCTATTTATTGTTGATTATTATAAAGTGTGCATGTTTTAATATAATAATCGAATAATAGTTATTCACGAATAATAAGATTATTCAAATATCCTTGGCCCAACCACGTAGAATGGAGACTCAAGTGATTAATATACAAGTATAAGTTTGATTGATAATCATGGGATGATTATGTGAATGGTACGGATCAAACTTATGGGTATTAGTTGGAGAATGCAATACTGGACAAACCCATATTGAGATCACTGCATAGAAATATCATAAGTGAATCCCAATATAACAGTATGTCAATAAATCCTTAAACCAGAGATTATCATAGAGTCCAACATGATAACTTCTAGGCCTTGACGTAATCCGACGTCATCCGAAATATGGTGATCATAAAGGTTAACGGTCATGATTAGTGGAACTCATGTAAAGGGTAATGAATAATAAAGATGTGAATTTGTCCCTCCTTTAGGGGGAGAGATATCTGCTGGGGCCCTTGACTAGTAGGACTGCAGGAAATGTATGGCCATGCTCAAATAAAGAGTCATTTGATTCAATCAGTTTACTTAAGATCAAGAAAGCATTTGAACATAATAAATATGATAATTTCCATTACTTAGTTCAAATATGATATCGCACGACAAATAGAGTTGACACGTTAAATGATTTAATGGACTATAAACTTATATTATTTGGATAGTCATAATATCTTGCTAGAGACAGCTTCTGTCTTATTATTTAATAAGATATTAAACAATTACCAACATAATATAAGCTTTTTGGGTCACATATACGACAATTAAAGATAAGCAAGAATAAATAATAGATATAATATGGATAATATATTATTAAAGAAATTAAACAATGAGTAATGTATAATATAGGATATTATATATTATATTTATATCAACTGGGAAAGATAAATATAATATTGGATATTATATTTATTAGAGGATTAAATAATAAGTAATATATAATATATGACATTGTATATATTGTATTATTTATCAAGTTGACCGACAACTAAACAAACACTAGAGTTTGGCTCTAGAGTTTACTTAGTATAAATAAAGGGTCTTGGACAAGGAGTCGTCATAAGACTAATTAACACAACCCTAATTGTGTGAGAAGAAAAATAGACCCACCTTTAGTAAATCGGCCATCCCCTTTTCTTGTGAAGAAACCCCGACTCGACCATCTCCCTCTTCTTCCCTTATTTGATTTTGATCAATAGTACAAATCCTTCTAGAAAGGAATTATTTGTTGTACTGTTTATCAATATTATTCTCAAGGAATTATCTGTTGTACTGTTACAAGCGAGTCGTTAAATTACTGCATGAAGATCCTAATCTGGGTTTTTCGTTAATTTTTCGCAGCGTTTTTTCTCAAACTTTATTGTATTAGATACACGTAAAACCCAATAGTGGTATCAGAGCCAACTTGCAAGTAATTTAATTGTTTATGTAGAATATGTTTATATGCTTTGAATATATAAACTTATGTTCTTGATCATATTTATGAAATAGAGATTTTATAAATATTTTTCTAATTTAATTTGATTAAATCAGATCGTTAAAAGTTCATTTTTTGTACTGTTTTTCGCTATTATCTGCACTGTTTATACCCAAAAACTATTCTGGAGGAAACTTTCCGAAACGGGTCACGAATCGGACCAACCCGCGGGTGTCTAGGCTAGGGTTACTTGATGACCGCGCCTGGGTCAGCCCGCGCCGTGACCCGCGACCCGTGGCCCGTGCAAAAAATAGGGCAGAAAATGCGCAAAATGTTGCGTATCCCAGGTTTCGAACCTGGGTGGCCGGGGGTGATGTTCATCCCTCCGACCAGTGTGCTGTGTATTGATTTTGTTTAAATTTGGATGCAAATTTTTATTTATATGTTCTCTGCGAATTTTAAATTAATTATATGATGATTAATTTTAGTATATGTTTGGTGTATGGCATGACCATAAATTGACCAATGTGATTGTATGTTTCAATTTAATTTTGGGTTGGTTTTTACGGTCTGTGTGTCGTTTAATTATAATTGATTTTTACGGCCTACGAGTCGTCCTTTAATTTATTATTATTTACGGCATGCGTATGGTTTGCCCTCTTGTAATTTACTTTACTAGTGTAGTATATTGTTCATTAATGTAATGATGATAAGAAGGAGACGAAGGACGGACTCGAGGATCCAATTGATCGCGTATGATGTTCCAAGGAGTTGGAAGATCAATGAAGATCAATTATACCCTTTAGATTGACCTTTGTGACTTTCATGTTGGCTCATGAAAATCACATTAGGATTATGGTCATGCTATACACGGTCCTATGCTTTTTATATCATGTGATGTTATGTATGTTTAAATTTATGCATGTATGTGATGCGATGTATGTTTAGATGCATGTTAGCCATAATAGACATGCAACATAGAATAAAACCCCTTGTTACAAGGTTTGTAATGTCGTTCAATTAAAACACCTATCAAGACTTCGATCATCTTGAGCAACTCATGCCAAAGCTGGGTGCTCGGATTATCTTAATAAGGCAGGATAGGTAACAGTGATACCTGTGTGTTTTAACGAACTAAGAATTCAAAATAGTTTTGAACCTTAAGGCATAATATGAGATTATAACATGCTTGAGCATAAGATGCCAAATCCCATAAGTATAATCTAAGAGCTACATATGATATAATGGATAAAGAGTTATCCACCTAAAGTAGCTCAATTCTAGGCGTCATGACAAAGCTGAGTTTAGAATTATACAAAATGGGGTCTTATCCACTAAAATTATAAATGTTATAAAATTAAGGGTATTTTGTTTTAGTGTGAGTATTTTTAGAGAGATAGAAATGTGACTAAATACTTTTAATATTGAATTTTGTGGATAATAGAAAGGAATCAAACAACAAATCCACCATTTAAGTGCGATCCGTCCTTGAGACGGACAAGCTCAAAGAAAACGGCAGCAACTATCTGGATTGGATCCAGAGCTTTAAAACAGTTCTCAAGCAAGAAGGAAAGTTGTACGTTCTTGAGGAAGAAATTCTAGATGAGCCTGCTCACAATGCTAACAAAGAAACAAAATACAAATGGAAGAAAACTTGTGATGATTCCATTCATGTCAATTGTTTTATGTTGGCTACCATTTTTCCGGAACTTCAGAAGAATCTGGAGGAAATGGAAGCCTATGAGCTTAATGTTCACCTCAAGGAAACTTTCTCAAAGCATGCTAGGCAAGAGAGGTATGTGACCTTTAAAGCCGCGTATGCTTGCAAGATGGTTGAGGGGACATCTGTCAGCGCTCATATACTCAAGATGAAAGGATATATTGATCATCTTGATAGGCTTGGTTTTCCACTTTCTAAGGAGCACTCCACGGATGTGATACTAAACCCATTACCCGATAGCTTTGGTCAGTTCATTATGAACTATAATATGAGTGGGATGGAGAAGTCCATTGCTAAGCCGCATGGGATGCTTAAAACGGCTGAGCAAAACATTAAGAACAAACCAAGCCATATGCTGATCGTCAGCAAAGGGAAGACACCATTTAAAGCAGTTGAAAGGACACCATTTAAGAAATGGATTGGTAAGAGACCAAACTTCTTTTTTATAAAGATGTGGGGTTGTGGAGCATTCGTAAGATGCCAAGTGTTTGACAAACTGGCGGCCAGGTCTGAAAGATTTTTATTTGTGGTATATCTTAAGATAACCAAAGGATACTACTTTTATAAGCCCACAGAGAAGAAAGTATTTGTTTCTCGAAATGCTGTCTTCTTAGAAAGGGAATTTATTTCTAAAAGAGACAAAGGGAGAAAACTAATTCTCAAGGAAACTCGAGACCGACAAGAAGACATTGCTTCACCGATGGAAACTGAACACGCTCAACAATTACTTTAGGAGCTAGTTCAAAGTACACAAGTTTCTCGTAGATCTAATAGAGTGCGACATGAACCTGAGAGATATGGGTATCTCGTAGCATGATGATGACGCATCGCTCATAGATGATGAGCCTAGTGCCTATATAGAAGATGCTTCAGGACCAGAGTCCGAGGAATGGCTAGAGGCCATGAAGTCAGAGATGCAGTCCATGTATGACAATCAAGTTTGGAACTTGATAGATCCATATGAGGGTGTTAAAACTATTGGGTGCAAATGGATCTTTAAAAAGAAGAAAGGCGTGGACGATAATATGCAAGCTTATAAAGCTATACTAGTGGCAAAAGGTTATAGACAAGCTCATAGTGTTGACTATGATGAAACCTTTTCGCCAGTAGTCATGCTTAAATCAGTTAGAGTTTTATTTGTCATTGCCGCATATATGACTATGAAATATGACAAATGGATGTCAATGTAATATCCGCAATTTCAATTTTCGGTAAATTTCTTTTTTGGCAGGAGTCCATTTTAACGGCTCGATTGTGACTATTTTGTCATTCTGAGAATGATTAATTCTGCATTTTTGACATCCGAGTTCGTTTCGGTGTCGTTTTGCTGAGTTCCGTGCTTTTTGGCGACTTTTCCGCATTTGAGTTCGCTTGCGAATCTTGTTCGAAACTGTTGTTTCATGTTTCCCGTAAGTCCGTTTAACTTTGTTAGACGTGTTGTGAACTTTGATTTGGTTATTCGATCACGTATCGTGATTTTCGGGCATTTTGGGCCATTTTGTAATTTCCTAAAGTTGTGGGTATCCGCCTTCGTATTTATTATTTTGACCCTTTTCATGGTCGCGTGTTGTAATATCCTAGAATTTCGCTATGATTTTTTACATTATTTTATCTAAGTTGTACTGTACAGAGTAGGACCGATACAGTATGGATAAATAATGTTGGGAACTGTGACAGTTGTGCCAGTATATCTATCAAGGTTATTTTTAATTCTAGGATATTACATGCTTGATATGTTTTTCGATGTCGGATATACTGTATGAGTATCGTACAATTGTCGTACTTGGTTGACAGTTGTATTTGAGGATATCGTGCATCAGCTGTATCGTATGAGAATGTTATCGGAACGAGCACATGTATTCAGTATGTCGCGTGTACATATCCAGTATATTGAGACGGCAGACAGGAGCAGAAATGGCTAAGTATGAAAGCCATTACATACGCTACATAATGGAGCTTACGTACGTAACTAACCAAGCTTAACGTACATTAAGTTGTGTACACAACGTACGTTAAGAAGGGAATCGGACAGGATCGAGCTGTGGTCGGCAGGTGGGCCCGGTGTCGGCAGCTTTCGGCGTGGATATGGATGGGTGAGTTAACTTCGAGCCTTACGTACGTTAAGGATGTATCATTACGTACGCTAAGAAGGTTTGTTACTGTAGCAAGTCAACATACATATTACGTACGCTATGGAGAAGAGATTACGTACGTAAGTCTTTGAACGAAATGAGTCAGTGACATCTGGACCGTCATTACGTACGCTACCACGGTCAGATAGCGTACGTAAGAGTATGATACGTACGTTAACCTTGGTGTGTTACGTACGTAACGAGTTGGAGGTTTATATAAGTGGACGCCCGTCATTTCATTTCTCTTCAGAATTTCATTTCGTTTTCTCCTTCAAACACTCAAATATGGAGTTTTCAGCCCTTGTAAGTCGATTATGAGCTTGGAAACATGGGATTGGAGCTTTAGATATGGAGATATCATTGATTCTTGAGGTGGTCACTTGTGTATTTCATATTCTAAGAGGTATATCGGATAATCCTCTCCTTGATTCGGATTTTAATATTGTTGTTGACATTCTTCTTCATATAATGATGGTTACGGTGTTGTTGTTGTGATTCTTGAGGTTGTATGAATCGTATGTTAAGGAACATGATGATATATACCTTGAATTATGACTTAAATGATGGTTTAGTTGATAGAACCCATCGAATTACGTCGTTTTGTTGGCTACAAACATAATTATGGATTGATTCATATTCTTGAAGAACACTTGAGTTATATATGTCGTGAGTTTATGGAATTGGGAAGGATTACGGTTAATTTTGGCATATGATTATACGTGATGATAATCGGTAATTTTATTCCAATGAATTTACAACGATGAGCCATGTTAATCCATAATTAAGATTGAAGTCGGAACCAAGAACGTTGAAGACCTTGTTATGATTATTGATTATTGAATTTCGGCTTGTATTCGTATTGTTAAGAGTTGATATGGTTTGGTTTCGTATGATCGAAATGTCGTTGAACCGTTGAGTTTGATTGGTTGGTTATATCGGTTGTTGATTGTTATTGAACGCATTGTTAATTGATCAATGCGTTAGGTTGCGTTAAGTGATCGTTGATGATTAACCGTTGTGCTGTGATTGGAATTGGAAAATGCATGGATCGCCTTGGTCGGGGCTGCGGAGCTTGTAGATGAAGACGACGGGATTGGTAACAACTTCATCGGTATCGAGACAAGTTATGCTTGCGCAGTTCATAATGTTTAATAAATGGTTTCGTTTTCATTTCATTTATGATTCATATAGCAATGCTATCATGGAATATGAATTGTCGGGATGATGGTATGCACATTATGCTTGGACTGAGATAAATCAAAATGTATATAATTTTAAAGATGTTTAGTGGAAACGGAGACGTGAATTATATTTGGACTATTGTACGAGAAGTTAGATTGTTCGGATAACCATGTATTCGTTCAGTGATGTTGGTCGTGGAAAGGTTAGCGTCTCCAACTTGAGGTAAATTAATATTGCTAGATTATGATAATCATCCTGTTGCATTATTGCATGCATGTGTTGATGCTTCATGTGGTGAGTGTGCATCATTGCTGGTTACATATTGTGATTGCATAAACTGTGTTAGGGGATAAGACCTAAATGGCACCTACGTTCCGGAGTATTCCTGTGAGATGCTTCTGTGACCCTTGGTTGCGACCTTGGGGTATTTTGTGATTGCATGAATTGTGTTAGGGGATAAGACCTAAATGGCACCTACGTTCCGGAGTATTCCGGTGAGATGCTTCTGTGACCCTTGGCTACGGCCTTGGGGTTTATGTATTAATATTATATGCATTGTTGAGCATGTTGTGAACTGTTGTCTGACAGAAATACGACGTTGTGGTCGTGTCGGTCTTTCATGATCGAGTTATCGTTGCTCACTTGGAAAGTCTTTCGATCCTTGTTGGATATGCATTTCTTCGAGATTTGTTGTCTTGTTGTATCGTGACATACCTGGAGTCAGATACGTCCTGATCGGTCATGTGTAGGATTATCAGGGCGGGCACGTGTGGCATGTGTGGGTTTCGACCTCATATTGAACCGTGTACACGAGACGTACTTCGTGAGACTGATTAGGTATGAGACCAAATGTGTATCTGATCAATACCCGTGGTTGGCTTGTACACGGACACATGTCCGGATCGGGCATATCGTGACATCCATCTTGAGTCTTATTGGTTAGTCGTTCACAGTCTATGCATAATCGGATCTGTTCGATAGTCGGGTTGTCTTTGAAATCCCATATATATGATTTGTATATGGTTGATGATTTTATTCTCTCGTGTATCCATCCCCGTTGACCCTTTACTGATCTTTTTTAGAGTTACCATATCGATGGTCAACTCATTTGTTATCGACCCTTTATTAATCTCGTTTGGAGTTCACCCTATCATTGGTAACCTCGTTCGTTATTGATTCTTATTGATTCTGTTTGGGAGTTTTCCTTACCGGTGGTATTCTCGGTTGTTGGCCCTTGATTGATCTTGTTGGAGTTACCGTATCCTCGGTATTCTCGATTGTTGATCCCTTATTGCTCTTGTTGGAGTTTACCATATCGTTGGTATTACCGGTTGTTGGTCCTTAATTGATCTTGTTAGAGTTTACTGTATCGGCGGTATTCTCGTTTTTGTTGATCCTTTATTGATCTTAATGGAGTTTATCGTACCGTGGGTATTCTCGGTTGTCGATCCTTTACTGATCTTGTCGGAGTTTACCGTGTCGTTGGTATTCTCGGTTGTTGATCCTTTATTGATCTTGTTGGGGTTTACCATATTGCTGGTATTCCTGGTTGTTAGTCCTTCATTTATCTTGTTGGAGTCACCACATCATGGTATTCTCATTCGTGGGTAATCCTTTGTCGATCTTGTGTGGAGTTATCATGTCATTGATATTCTCGTTCTGATGCGTTGGTTGTTTATCATTATTGATTGTGTGAGCATTCATGCTTTGTATTGATATCCAGGACTTGCCATTGTTTCGGGACAATTGATCTCCAGATGTATTGTGGGATATCGGTTTTATCAGAATTGGTATCCGATTGTGCGATCCAGCTGACAGAATCGGACATGACCAGATTATTCCATATTGGAGATATATTTATGTTTGAGAATCTTGGAATTGTTTCGGATACAGTACAGATGGTTATTTTCGAATTCATTCGTTACTTGAGAATGCGATGTGCGAATTGAGGTAGGGGTTGAATTGATTGAGATTCCACGGATTGGTAAGGTTGCTACGGTAAAGTTACACTGTAATTATTCTTACGTTGTAATTACATTGATATGTAATTGTATATGATGACGTGATCGTTACCATTGTTGAGTATTATGACTGACCCATCGTGGGCTTTATCTTTTAGGTACTCGGAGTTCGAGCTAGTAGCGGTCATGAAGGGATGATCTTTCCGGTGATACTGGCTATGGCATGGTTGTTGCGATTTGTGTATTCTTTTCTGGTTGTTATGATTTCGCTGCAAATGTATTTAATCATGTCTCTATCCGATGCGTGTAAAATTTTATAATGGCTCTCAGTATCTTTCCAACTCGTGTATACTTTCTAAATGCCCTTTTGGCGTCTTTACTTGTGCTTTCAAATGGTATTTCCTGACGGTAATTGGGAACAATGTTTTGAAAAATATTTGAGTATTTAAAACATTACCGTCATCGGTCTTTTTGGCATTTTTAAACGTTTGCGAAAATGATTTTAGCCTTGTGGGTTCCAAAATGGAACCCACGACGCTGTAATATTCCTGGTTGGCTTTGGGGGTGTTATAGAAGATGGTATCGGAGCTTGCGTTTCGTAAAACCCAGGCATGTGTGTTGTGTGGCTCTACAGGTGTGGTAGTAGCGTAACTTTTGAAAATAATTTTTCTGACTTTCGAGTCAAACTGATTTTGGAGATCCCAAAATTTTGGAAATATTTTCAAATTGCTATATTTGCGATGCCGATGTGTTTTTATTGTGCTGTGACTTTATGTGGGAGTCGTATGCTAGTATCACAGGAGATCATCGACTTCACGGACCTGTAAGTATGTTCTTTCAGTTATTTGCTTTTGATGATGATTATTTGAGTATGGTGGCATGATTTTGAGATATTTCGGGATTGAGATATTGATTATGACAGGATTTTAAGTTTCGAGGACGAAACTTATTTAAGTGGGAAGATATGTAATATCCTAGAATTTCGCTATGATTTTTCACATTATTTTATCTGAGTTGTACTGTACAGAGTGGGACCGATACAGTATGGATAAATAATTTTGGGAACTGTGACAGTCGTGCCAGTATATCTATCGAGGTTATTTTTAATTCTAGGATATTACATGTTTGACATGTTTTTTAAGGTCGGATATACTGTATGAGGATCGTACAATTGTCGTACTTGGTCGACAGTTGTATTTGAGGATATCGTGCATCATATGTATCGTATGAGAATGTTATCGGAACGAGCACATGTATTCAGTATGTCGCGCGTACGTATTTAGTATATTAAGACGGTAGATAGGAGCAGAAATGGCTAAGTATGAAAGCCATTACGTACGCTACATAATGGAGGTTACGTACGTAACTAAGCAAGCTTAACGTACGTTAAGTTGTGTACACAACGTACGTTTCGGACAGGATCGAGCTGTGGTTCGCAGGTGGGCCCGGTGTCGGCAGCTTTTGCGGATGTGAACGGGTGAGTCAACTTCGAGCCTTACGTACGTTAAGGATGTATCATTATGTGCGCTAAGAAGGTGTCTTACTGTAGCCAGTCAACGTACGCTACGTAGAAGAGATTACGTACGTAAGTCTTTGAACGAAATGAGTCAGTGACATCTGGACCGTCATTACATATGCTTCCAAGGTCAGATAGCGTACGTAAGAGTATGTTACGTACGTTAACCTTGGTGTGTTACATACGTAACGAGTTGGAGGTATATATAAGTGGACGCCCGTCATTTCATTTCTCTTCAGAATTTCATTTCATTTTCGCTTTCAAACACTCAGGGATGGAGTTTTCAGCCCTTCTAAGTCGATTATGAGCTTGGAAACATGGGATTGGAGCTTGAGATATGGAGATATCATTGATTCTTGAGGTGGTCACTTGTGTATTTCATCTTCTAAGAGGTATGTCGGATAATCCTCTCCTTGATTCGGATTTTGATATTGTTGCTGACATTCTTCTTCGTATAATGATGGTTACGGTGTTGTTGTTGTGATTCTTGAGGTTGTATGAATCATATGTTAAGGAACTTGATGATATATACCTTGGATTATGAATTGAATGATGGTTTAGATGATAGAACCCATCGAATTGCGTCGTTTTGTTGGCTACAAACATGATTATGGATTGATTCATATTCTTGAAGAACACTTGAGTTATATATGTCGTGATTTTATGGAATTGGGAAGGATTACGGTTAATTTTGGCATATGATTATTCGTGATGATAATCGGTAGTTTTATTCCAATGAATTTACAAAGATGAGCCGTGTTTATCCGTAATTAAGATTGAAGTCGAAACCAAGAATGTTGAAGACATTGTAGAATTATTGATTATCGAATTTCGGATTGTATTCGTATTGTTAAGAGTTGATATGGTTTGGTTTCATATGATCGAAATGTCGTTGAACTGTTGAGTTTGATTGGTTGGTTATATCGGTTGTTCATTGTTATTGAACGCATCGTTAATTGATCAATGCGTTAGGTTGCGTTAAGTGATCGTTGATGATTAACCATTATGCTGTGATTGGAATTGGAGAATGCATGGATAGCCTTGGTCGGGGCTGCGGAGCTTGTAGATGAAGACAACGGGATTGGTAACAACTTCATCGGTATCGAGGCAAGTTATGCTTGCTCAGTTCATAATGTTTAATAAATGGTTTTGTTTCATTTAATTTATGATTCATATAGCAATGGTATCTTAGAATATGAATTGTCGGGATGATGGTATGCACATTATGCTTGGACTGAGATAAATCATAATGTATATACTTTAAAGATGTTTAGTGGAAACGGAGACGTGAATTATATTTGGACTATTGTTAGATATCAAGGCTAGTTATCATTGAACTCGAGATGGTGGTTTGATATTAATGATGGACTGTACTTCATTTAGATTGTTCGGATAATGATGTATTCATTCAGGGATGTTGGTCGTGGAAAGGTTAGCGTCTCCAACTTGAGGTAAATTAATATTGCTAGATTATGATAATCATCCTGTTGCATTATTGCATGCATGTGTTGATGCTTCATGTGGTGAGTGTGCATCATTGCTGGTTACATATTGTGATTGCATGAACCGTGTTAAGGGATAAGACCTAAATGGCACCTACATTCCGGAGTATTCCTGTGAGATGCTTCTGTGACCCTTGGTTGCGACCTTGGGGTATTTTGTGATTGCATGAACTCTGTTAGGGGATAAGACCTGAATGGCACCTACGTTCCGGAGTATTCCTGTGAGATGCTTCCGTGACTCTTGGCTGCGACCTTGGGGTATTTTGTGATTGCATGAATAGGTACGAGACCAGACGTGTATCTGATCAATACCCATGGTTGGCTTGTACACGGACATATGTCCGGATCGGGCATATCGTGACGTCCATCTTGAGTCTTATTGATTGGTCGTTCACAGTCCATGTATAATCGGATCTGTTCGATAGTCGGGTTGTCTTTGAAATCCTGTATATATGATTTGTATATGGTTGATGATTTTATTCTCTCGTGTATCCATCCCCTTTGACCCTTTACTGGTCTCGTTTGGAGTTACCATATCGATGGTCAACTCATTTGTTATCGACCATTTATTAATCTCGTTTGAAGTTCACCCTATCATTGGTAACCTCGTTCATTATTGATCCTTATTGATTCTGTTTGGGAGTTTGCCTTACCGTTAGTATTCTCGGTTGTTGGCCCTTGATTGATCTTGTTGGAGTTTACCGTATCGTCGGTATTCTCGGTTGTTGATCCCTTATTGCTCTTGTTGGAGTTTACCATATCGTTGGTATTCCTGGTTGTTGGTCCTTAATTGATCTTGTTAGAGTTTACTGTATCGTCGGTATTCTCGGTTGTTGATCCTTTATTGATCTTATTGGAGTTTATCGTACCGTTGGTATTCTCGGTTGTCGATCCTTTATTGATCTTGTTGGAGTTTACCGTGTCGTTCGTATTCTCGGTTGTTGATCCTTTATTGATCTTGTTGGGGTTTACCGTATTGTTGGTATTCCCAGTTGTTAGTCCTTCATTGATCTTGTTGGAGTCACCACATCAGGGTATTCTCGTTCGTGGGTGATCCTTTGTCGATCTTGTGTGGAGTTATCATGTCATTGATATTCTCGTTCTGATGCATTGGTTGTTTATCATTATTGATTGTGTGAGCATTCATGCTTTGTATTGATATCCGGGACTTGCCATTGTTTCGGGACAATTGATCTCCAGATGTATTGTGGGATATCGGTTTTATCAAAATTGGGATCTGATTGTGCGATCCAGCGGACAGAATCGGACATGACCAGATTATTCCATATTGGAGATATGTTTATGTTTGAGAATCTTGGTATCGTTTCGGATACAGTACAAATGGTTATTTTCGAATTCATTTGTTACTTGATAATGTGATGTGCGAATTGAGGTAAGGGTTGAATTGATTGAGATTCCACGGATTGGTAAGGTTGCTACGGTAAAGTTACACTGGAATTATTCTTACCTTGTAATTACGTTGATATGTAATTGTATATGATGATGTGATCATTACCATTGTTGAGTATTATGACTGACCTGTCATGGGCTTTAGCTTTTAGGTACTCGGAGTTCGAGCTAGTAGCGGACATGAAATGATGAGCTTTCGGTGATACTGGCTATGGCATGGTTGTTGCGATTTATGTATTCTTTTATGGTTGTTATGATTCCGCTGCAAATGTATTTAATCATGTCTCTATCTGCTGCGTGTAAAACTTTATAATGGCTTTCAGTATCTTTCCAACTCGTGTATACTTTATAAATGTCCTTATGGCGTCTTTGCCTTGTGCTTTCAAATGGTATTTCCTGACGGTAATTGGGAACAAAGTTTTGAAAATATTTGAGTATTTAAAACATTACCGTCGTCGGCCTTTTTGGCATTTTTAAATTTTTGCAAAAATGATTTTAGCCTTGTGGGTTCCAAAATGTGGCCCACGGCGTTGTAATATTCCCGATTGGCTTTGGGGGTGTTACACGTGTGAGTTTGATTAGAGCTCAAGCTCTTAGTATGATCATATTCTGGAGCTTTCTGTGCGTATCTTGAACTTGAAGATTCGATCGGAGAAATTCGTCGTTGTACCCATTTTTGAGAGTATTGTTGCTGTTATTTCTGAGTCGTTAACGCACGCTACATCCAGGTGGTTAGCGCGCGCTAAGGTGCAGTAGTTAGCACAAGCTACGGGTTTAGTAACGCACGCTAACTGGTAGTTCGAGGCAGTCCAGGAGCTATTGGGCTGGGACTGGAGTCTCGTTAGCGCATGCTACGGTTGGTAGATACCGCACGCTATCGTCTGCTTAGCGCACGCTATCTGTCCTTTCTAGCGCACACTACCAGGTAGGTGCAGATCTGTTTAGGAGCCACTGGACTGGATTCATGGCTCGTTAGCGCACGCTACGAGTATTGGCTAGCGCACGCTAACAGTGTTGCGGGCGGAATGTCTGGGGCGCTGACACCGTTAGCGCGCGCTAATGCACTGTGTTTAGCGCACGCTAATAACTGTCCAATATAAATACTGGACAACATCCTTTATTCCGTTATTTCTCTCCCTCTTCGTTTCTTTTCGTAAGTTCTTGGAGTGATTTTGGGCGATCTTCATCATCAAGATGGATTTGTGTGTATTTAACATCATTTAATCCATTGTTCTTCGTCGGATCGAGGTATTTTTCTTGATTCCCTAGAGTTGATTTTTTAGGATTTTTGTTCTTGATTCCAAATCCAATCCGATTTAGATGAATCGATTGGTGTTAGATGTTGTTGTTAAACATGTTTTATGGATTGTATATCCATACCTTCGGTTCGTTTCAACCCGAAGGGAGATTACGATGTTCTTGAGGTGTAGTGAACATTTAATGTTTGATTAAATGTTCGAATGAGTTTTCCTTCGATAGTTTGATGTGATCTTCGCTGTTTTTGGTCTTGGTCCTCGTCGTAATCATGTTTTTGTTGTTTCTTCCGAAGGATTATAGGTGCTCGAGGATTCTGAGTTGATCTCCATTTTGTGTCGGTAATTCGTGTGGTGTTATTCTCGTAGTGTTCACGGTGCTATTGTACTTTTGATTATGTTCAGGAGTTCGGGGTTGCCCGACCGCATCCCGTTCATCATCTCGTTTCGATCGTGGTTTCGAGGCAAGTATTTTTCTTATACGATTTGTGTCCTGCAAATAGAGTTTACATGTTGGATTAATGATGGTTGGTCTACCCTCGTGAATATGATTCGTGTGAATTGATTATGATTTGATTATTTTGAACGTTGAGGGCTTTAATGATATCCCTGCTTGTTTAATGTTGTGGAATCGTGTATTCCGTGTTAGTTGTATTGGTGTGTTGTGATTGATTGTTCATGATGGAGGTATTGTGATGAGTATGATAATGGTGTCGGGTTAGTGGCCATCTCTAGTAAGTATTGTTAATGAACTTATATTCTTAGCATATTAGTATTGCATGACAGGCGTGTGCGTGTGTATGCTCACTACGGGTTAGATCCGATGGGGTCTCGGTAGGGGTCCACAGAGGCGTGGATCCAAGAGCTTGGCTTTTAACCACTACGGGTTAGATCTGACGGGATCTCAGTAGGGGTCTACAGAGGCGTGGGTCCGCGGTTAATTGTGGTGCATTTTATAAATGTGTTTTGGGTTATGGCGTTTCCAGAAACGAGTGTTCTTGAATGGTGATTTCATAATTGCATGCATTGACTATTTATGTAAGAGATAAGTCGTTCATTTGGCCTACTTGGCTAGGATGGCACTAGAGTATTTTGCCGTATGTGTTTAGTCCTTTAGTTGTGGGGTTTTGATGTTGGAAAACGGACCTTGCTATTGTTCTCGTGTACTGTGATTTGATGAGATTCTGGATGAGATCCCAACGGTATTGTAAAGGTCGTTTTACAGAAAGTGATTTTGGGCCGAGACCCATTCGTCTTGAAATGGTTATTTTTCAACTAAGGACTTGAGGTCCAATAAGGTTTCTACTTTTAAAATCCCCGAGATGAGGAATTTATTTTCAAACACATCATTGATTGCTTTCTAATTCATAAAACCTCTCGGGAAGGCTTTGGTAGTTAATTGTCATACCCGATTCGTGTCACGCCCCCAACATCGGGAAGGACGAGGGCGCGACGCATCGATCGATCAATCAATTAAAATGCGATAATAAATAGCGGAAGTAAAATAAAGATTGGATAACATTTCAAACAACCATCTTAGCCCGATGTACTAATATTCGCTGTGACAAAGCTGATAATCGAAACTACACTGTTCATAAGTTTGCAGCGGAAAAATACCAAACGAGTTAAGTACAAAGCATAGTTAACCATTACAAGTTGGGATAACAACATAAATTCTAAGAACAGAAGTCCTAAATCTTGAAGACAATCTTCTAATCGGCCTCTTCCACGAAGCCTTCTTCGTCCTCTGCTGTTTGCTCATTCTCTGGTTTAAAAAGGAAAACGGTGGGGTGAGATAAAAGGTCTCAATGAGTGGGTGATCGTGTGCGAGTGTGGCTCTTTTCTTTGAAAATATTTTTAAGTGATGCATGATTTTATCAGTTATAAAAAAAATGGGAACAATCACAATTATGTCGAAATTTTATAAACTATAATCATTGTGTAGTTGTAATATTATAATCCAGTCCCCATGAACGGATGTCAAGTCAAGCATTCAGTCAATCAGTCGATCAGTCAATTCAGTTTCGAATCCTTCCGATGTGGACTTTGGATTCTAGACTCTCCTTATTACTCCTAGCAAGATAGGCCGTCGCCCCAAGATTTGGACCATCGCCCCAAGATGCTGAGCCTTCGCTCTCACACTTAGCGTATGCTTCCTTATCTCTTATCTGGGCTCGGTATGTTCTTAGTTGTGGGTCAATACCCGGATCACACCATAATCGCGATTATACCTCAAGTCTACGACCCAGGTCCCTCGGAACACTCCGTTCCTCGGTTATGGGAATAGGAAGCAACGGTAGCCTTGTTCATGAACCGCAGCCAAGTTGCTCGATCCAAGACTCGGTCTAACCATCCCTGATACGATTTGGGACTCTAGAGGTGGCTCCTACAGCTCAAGAGGTGGCCCCCAGATTGTAGGTCGGCACTCTGTTTCATATGGACTCAAGAGGTGGCCCCCGTCTGTCGACGTGGCACTTTGTTCCGATAGAGTTAGAGGCGGACCCATCCGTGGCACTTTGTTTGTATAGCACTTAGTTCCCGGACATACACAGTCATCAGTTTGACGCGTTTCACAAGTATCACGTAAACGTTCAGTCAGTGAGGTTAATAGCGTCTTTTGATTAAGTATGGAATATGGTTAATTTTATTTGTGGCCCGGTAATGCGGAATAGGACTTGTATATAAATTCAAAAATATTCTCAATAATTTATTAACGGTCTGATGGGTTCAGATCAGATATATTAAATGGGACGAAACGAAACGAGAGTTTCGTAAAAAGTTTGAAAGGACGTTTTTACCCTTAGGTTCAAACCTAAGCGTTGGAGTATGAAACGAAATCGGATGGTTATGAAATTTTATGAGGAAGCCAAAAATAATTCCTCGACTCCAGATTTAAGGAAAATTCGTAAATTTCCAGTTTCGGGACTGAAATTTCCAGAAATTGCGATATTGCCCCAAAACTTAAGGAAATCGTTCTGAGGCATATAGAGCTATGAATTTAGCTTGGAATTTAACAAAATTTTTCGAGATGACTTATGATGAACCTGGAATTACAGATTTGTGAAAATTCAAGAAAATTTCGGACCTGGTCCAGAAGTTTGGAATTCTTGCATTTTGACCCCGAAATTATTTAAAATTTACGATTTGGACTATTAAGTTTAGATATCGAGCTCCGAATCGCTTGAAACTTTATGGACAGCCTATACATGGTATAATATGTACTGTAAAAGGTCCAGAATGTTTTATTTTCGAAATTTTCAGTGTAGTCCTCAAACTTTAAGAAATTACAATTTATGTCCAAAAGTTCCATTTACTCGTTTCGAGTCCCATTTTGACCGCAAATAAATTATCCATATATCATAACATAATCATATAACACAAGATTTTAAATTTTGGTAGGGTTTCAACAACACATAGAAGAAAACGTATAACTTTCAAGTTATTACAAAATCGGCACCTGACTACCAAATCGGTTGTCGTTTAAATTCGATAAATCATATTGCATATTGTTATAACCATAACATTCATCTTTAAAAACATGCATTTATACAAGAATTTCAGATTAGTACATACTTTCATATTTTTCATAATATTTGATGATTATGTTTAAGAAAAACGAATATTCACATAGTTATACATAAAATCATAACATGAAATTATAACATGAAGATTTTAACATAGATCATATCAAAATAATCTTGAAATACTTCAGATTTATCACATGCATCACAAGAAAAGAATAGATTTCTACTTTAAAGTTTAAAAGAGTTTTCACACACCTTGATCTTGTCGGATTTCGTCGGTTCTAAGTCTTGAAAGTTGGAAAATGACTTCTCCGCTACTACTACATGGTTTGGCCAATCTACATGCACCCTCAAGGTGAGAATTATGTTTGCATGTATTAAGATTAAGGTTAGATTATGGAGGATTTCATAAGAAATTATGGAAATAGTTATAAGGGATGAGATTACCTATTTCTAGTTGAAATTTTTCTTCCTCCTCCTTCTTCTTCCTTTTGGTTTGGCCTTCTCTCTCTCTTAGACTCTCAAATGCAGATTTTTTGGTTGTGGTAAGTGTAAAGGGTGGTTAGGTTAAGGTGTAAGTATTTAAAGTTGGGATAAGGAGGGTTGGGAAGTGAAATGTGTAGAAGACTTGTTACATGTGTCAAGATTTTTCATGCAAGTCTTGCATGTGATGAGTGAAGAATCTAGAGCTTCACTCTTCCTCCCTCATGGCCGCCCATATGTGTATATATATATATATATATTGTTAAATTAAGAGTATAATTAAAATGGTAAAGGATTTAATTAGTTGGGTTGGGCTTTGAAGTGTAACTTCAAGTCTTATGATTTTTAATGAGTAAGGTTGAGTCCATTAGTGAGTCCACATGTATCTAGGTGTTGACAATTAGCCCAATAGGTGAATCAACATACTATTTTAATTTTTATTATTTGGTTTATTAAGTAAATTACAAAGTTAAAGAGTGAAATAAAATAAAATAGATGTAGATTATATTATGTCATAATATAACTATTATTAAATTACATCAAGATTTGATACATTGTACATGTGATAAGTTATCGAATTTAGGGGGTTTTACATCGCCCCCTACTTAGAAGAATTTGGTCCCCAAATTCCTACTTAAACAACTCGGGGTAAGATTTCTTCATTTCTTCCTCGGCCTCCCACGTCGCATATTCCTCTCTGTTGTGATTCGACCAGACGACTTTAACCAAAGGAATTCACTTCTTCCTCAATTCGCATACTTGTCCGTCGAGGATCTTGATTGGCTTCTCTTCATAAGACAAGTTATCCTTGATCGGCAGAATGTCAGAAGTAAGAATGTGCGTTGGGTCTGGATGATACTTCTTTAATCGCGAAACAAGGAAAACGTCATGCATTCCAGACAGATTGGGTGGTAGTTCCAATCGGTACGCTAGTCGTCCAATCCTCTCCGTGATTTTAAATGGTCCTACATATCGGGGACTTAATTTTCCTCCTTTTCTTGATACTATCAAACCTTTCCGTGGTGTTAACCTCAAGAAGACTTGATCTCCTACTTCAAATTCTAGATCCTTCCGACGTTGATCGGCGTAACTCTTCTGTCTGCTTTGCGCTGTGCAGATCCTATCCTTGATTAGTCGTACTTTATCTACGGCTTCCTTCACCAAATCTGTGCTCATTGCTGAAGGTTCGGTTCGTTGAGTCTTTGGCATCCACTGGTCATCGATTTCCCAATTGAGCGGGGATCGACACTTCCTCCCATACAGAGCTTCATAAGGTGCCATTCCGATTGTCGCTTGGAAACTGTTGTTGTATGCTAACTCGGCTAATGGCAGGTGGTGATCCCAATTTCCTTGAAAGTCCAGTACGCAAGCTCGTAACATGTCTTCAAGGGTTTGAATGGTTCATTCAGATTACCCGTCGGTCTGGGGATGCGCACTAGTGCTGAAGCTTAAGGATGTTCCTGATTCCTTATGAAAGACTTTCCAAAAACGAGACACGAATCTAGGATCTTTGTCCGATACTATGTCCGCGGGTACTCCATGAAGTCGAACGATTTTTCTAATATAGGTCCTAGCCAGCTTTTGCAAACTGTCGTCCTTTTAACCGGCACGAAATGTGATGATTTCGTCATTCTGTCGACGATAACCCAAATGGTGTTATATCCTCCTCTTGTGGTCGGTAAATCTGTGATAAAATCCATGGTTACCATTTCCCATTTCCATTCAGGGACTTCTAGTGGCTGTAGTAGTCCTGAGGGTCGCTGATGCTCGACTTTGACTCTATGACATGTGAGGCATCGCGCCACGAATTCTGCCACTTGGTTCTTCATGTTTACCCACCAAAAGTGTTTCTTCAAGTCTCGGGTACATCTTGTTACCTCCTGGGTGTATCGTATATCATGAGCAATGAGCTTCCTTGAGACTTCGTCTTTTGAGTTCCTCGTCGTGAGGAATGCATAATCGTCCCTTAAACCTTACACTTTCATCCTCGGTAATTGTAAACTCGGGTTTCTCGCCCTTTGCGATCTTGTCCTTAAACTCTTGAAGTTTTGGATCTCTATCTTGGGCTAATCGAATATCGTCCAATAGATTCGATTTAACTATGAGGTTGGCGCAATTTAAACGAGTACCCTCATGAATGGGTTTCAGGTAGCTCAGTTCCTTGAGAGCTTGCCATTCTCGGACCATGAGTCTGGCCACTCTATCCTTTCTACTTAGGGCATCGGCCACGACGTTCGCTTTCCCTGGGTGGTGTTGAATTTCACAATGGTAATCTTCTAAAAGCTTTACCCATCTTCTCTGTCGGAGATTAAGTTCCTTCTGAGAAAATAGGTACTTAAGACTTTTATGATCCGTAAACACTGTGAATTCAATGCCATATAAATGATGTCGCAATTTCTTTAAGGCGAATACTATTGCAGCAAGTTTGAGGTTGTGCGTTGGATAATTCTTCTAGTGCGTCTTGAGTTGCCTGGAAGCGTATGCGATAAATTTACCATTCTGCATCAGTACGGCACCGAGGCCATCCTTTGAGGCGTCACTATATACGAAAAATCCTTGGTTTCCTTCTGGAAGTGTCTGTATAGGTGAGGTGGTAAGTCTCTTCTTTAGTTCCTGGAAACTTGACTCGCATTTATCCGTCCATTCAAATTTTACTTGTTTCTGGGTTAGCCGGGTGAGGGGTCCTGCTATCTTCGAGAAGTCTTTGATGAATTTACGGTAGTAGCCCGCAAGTCCATGAAAACTTCTAATCTCAGTTACATTTTCTGGCCTCTTCCAATCCATAATAGTTTCTAACTTAGATGGATCTACTGCGATCCCTTCTCCAGAAATAATGTGGCCCAGAAATGTCACTTCCCTCAACCAAAATTCACACTTGCTGTACTTGGCATACAACTTGTGCTGCCTTAGTGTATCCAACACTAGTCTAAGATGTCTCTCTTGATCTTTTTCTGACTTAGAGTACACGAGTATGTCATCGATGAAAATTACTATGAATTGGTCGAGATATGGTTGAAATACTCTGTGCATTAAATCCATAAATGCCGCAGGAGCATTCGTGAGTCCAAAAGGCATCACTACGAACTCATAGTGGCCGTATCTAGTTTGGAACACAGTTTTAGGAACATCTTCATTTCTAATCTTTAACTGGTAGTATCCTTGTTGAAGATTGAACTTGTAATACACCGTATCTTCTTGGAGTTGTTCAAACAACTCATCTATCCTCGGGAGAGGATACTTATTTTTAACTGTCACGCTGTTGAGTTCACGGTAATCTATGCAAAGCCTCAATGTTCCGTCCTTCTTTTTGACAAACAATACCGGAGCTCCCCAAGGTGATACACTGGGTTGTACAAAACCCACGTCGAGTAACTTATACAGTTGGACCTTCAACTTTTGCAGCTCCAGTGGTGCCATTCGGTATGGTGCCTTTGCAATGGGTGCCTTCCCAGGCATGATTTCGATATTGAATTCAACTTCTCTGTCAGGTGGTAGGGAGGTCAATTCTTCGGGAAATACGTCAGGGTATTCGGATACCACACGTATAGTTTCTATGCCCGACTTACTCATGGGTTTGTTGATGATGAAGGCTAAAAATCCGGTCGCCCCTTTGGCAACTGCCTTACTAGCTTTGATAGCTCACATTATAGGTGCTAGGTTGACTCTAGCGTCTCCAATCAATTCCACGATTAACTTGTGAGGTTCGCAAAACCTAACTATTTTAGAATGACAATCCAATTGTGCGTAGTGTTTAGATAGCCAATCCATTCCTAGGATGACATCATATTCTAATATTGGAAGCACTACTAAATCGGCCGAGTAACAGTTACCACTGATGATCACATCACACGCAGAATGGACTTTATATGCTAGCTGACTAACTCCCATCGGGGTAGATACTTCTAGGCATAATGATAAAGATTCTAACGGCCTATCAAGTTTCTTAGAAAAGTGCGGTGCAACAAACGAGTGGGATGATCCTAGATCTATAAGTATTCGTGCAAGTTGATTAGATATCAGGAGTGTACCTTCCACCACATCGTTGTTCTCTGGTGCCTCCTGACCAGTCAATGCGAATACTCAAGCTGGGGCTTTCCCATTGTTGTTTCCTGGTTTGGCTGTAGTAGCTGGTTTGATCGTCGGGGTGTTCATGTCTGGGCATTCTCGAATTTGATGATCTGAGCTGCCGCAACGCAGGCACTTTCCGAGCTTCCTCCAACACAACTCTGGATTTATGCCCTTTCCTTCCACAGTGGGTAGGCGTTGTTGGTTTGTTGAGAACTAGTGCCTTTGATCCACTCGAGCTTCCTTGGGTTCCCGTCCTCTTAAACTTTTGTGGTGGCGTTGATGTTGGTCGGGAAGCAGGCCTCTTAGTGTTGTTGGAGAAACGGCTTTGTTGTTGAGCTAACCTCGCAATTCCGCTCTCGATCTGGGTAGTGGCTTCCACTGCTTGGGTAAGTGTCGTCAGATAAACAGTTAGAAGAATCTGTTGAAGCGACTGCCTCAGTCCTCTAGTGAACTTATAGAGCTTGTCCTCTTCAGTTGTAACCAATCCCGGTGCGTATTTAGAAAATCTGTTAAATTGGGCTTCATATTGAGCGACTGTCATGGTTCCTTGATTCAAGTGGTAGAACTCGTCTCGTCTAACCTCTCTGACTGCTGCTAACACGTACTGAGTTCGGAAGTCGATCAGGAAGTTAGCCCATGTTCTGACACGGTTTTCTCTCGTCCAGCGCTCGTTGACATTCCTCCACCAGTCATGAGCTGTGGCCTCGAGTCGGAATGTAGCTAGTGAAATTCGTTGTTCATCAGTATACTAAAGGGCGTTGAAAATTCCCTCAATTCTCTCTAGCCAGAGTTCAGCTTTGATATCGTCAGGTTCCCCGTCAAAGGTGGGCGGGTTGAAACATAAGAATCTTTCTAGTGTACGATCATGAGTTTCATTGTGGTTCCCATAGTTAGCAGTCTGTTGTTGTAGGAAGTTCGTAAGTTGAGTGAGGGCTTGGGCCATGGAATCATTCCCAATTCCTTCTCGTAGAGGAGAGCGTGAGCGATCATCGCGTTGATGCTGCTCTTCACGATTCATGCGAGGATGTCCGCATCTTCGGTCAGGCATCTATTATAAGTTAGGGGAATGTGTGAGGATTTACGGTCTTATGTGGAATTATTAGTATTTTGTGTTGTCATGTAGATTTAAGTGCATAATTGAGTATGAATAATCATTAAGGTAGTGAACTTAATGATGCAACAAATATGCTTATACGACACTAGTGGCCAAGAAATAATAATACCCCATTTTAAGAAGTAATGGAGTTTAGTAGAGTTTAAAGGAACTTCATCAATTTTGAATGAATAGTGACATGACTTTGAGAAATGGATAAGTGAAATAAACTATATCTGTTTCAAGAGTTCAATAGAAGAGTTAATTCAGTCGGAAAATGCCGTGGGTACTTAATAAAGTACTTTGGCCAATGACTTAGGAATTTTGAATTTGACTATGCATATTCCAAGTGAATAGCAATAAGTCGAAAGAGATCTTTAATGAGAATTGACTCGAGAAATCTACATTACGTCTCAATCCTATGGTTCACCTCGTCCTAGGTGGAATTCCCATCTAAGTCCGAAGAATCTTATCCTGGTTAGCCCATTGTGTCCTTCTCACAAAGCGGGCTCCGATACCACTCCTTTCACGCCCCCAACATCGGGAAGGATGAGGGCGCGATGCATCGGTCGATCAATCAATTAAAATGCGATAATAAATAGCGGAAGCAAAATAAAAATTGGATAACATTTCAAACAACCATCTTAGCCCGGTGTACTAAGATTCTCTGTGACAAAGCTGATAATCGAAACTACACTGTTAATAAGTTTGCAGCGGAAAAATACCAAACGAGTTAAGTACAAAGCATAGTTAACTATTACAAGTTGGGATAACAACAGAAATTCTAAGAACAGAAGTCCTAAATCTTGAAGACAATCT
This sequence comes from Orobanche coerulescens, assembly GCA_033398695.1. Taxonomy (NCBI): domain Eukaryota; kingdom Viridiplantae; phylum Streptophyta; class Magnoliopsida; order Lamiales; family Orobanchaceae; genus Orobanche; species Orobanche coerulescens. The sequence goes on along the minus strand of CM065819.1, from coordinate 46,603,311 downwards.
TCTATTCGGCCTCTTCCACGAAGCCTTCTTCGTCCTCTGCTGTTTGCTCATTCTTTGGATTAAAAGAGAAAACGGTGGGGTGAGACAAAATGTCTCAGTGAGTGGGTGATCGTGTGCGAGTGTGGCTCTTTTCTTTGAAAATATTTTTAAGTGATGCATGATTTTATCAGTTATAAAAACAATGGGAACAATCACAATTATGTCGAAATTTTATAAACCATAATCATTGTGTAGTTGTAATATTATAATCCAGTCCCCGTGGACGGAAGTCAAGTCAAGCAGTCAGTCAATCAGTCGATCACTCGATCTGGCCAATCCTGCCGATGTGGACTTTGGATTCTAGACTCTCCTTATTACTCCTAGCAAGATAGGCCGTCGCCCCAAGATTTGGACTGTCGCCCCAAGATGCTGAGCCTTCGCTCTCACACTTAGCGTGTGCTTCCTTATCTCTTATCTGGGCTTGGTATGTCCTTAGTTGTGGGTCAATACACGGATCACACCATAATCGCGATTATACCCCAAGTCTACGACCCAGGTTCTTCGGAACACTCCGTTCCTCGGTTATGGGAATAGGAAACAACGGTAGCCTTGTTCATGAACCGCAGCCGCGCTGCTCGATCCAAGACTCGGTCTAACCGTCCATGACATGATTTGGGACTCTAGAGGTGGCTCCTACAGCTCAAGAGGTGGCCCCCAGATTGTAGTTCGGCACTCTGTTTCATATGGACTCAAGATGTGGCCCCCGTCAGTCGACGTGGCACTTTGTTCCGATAGAGTTAGAGGCGGACCCGTCCGTGGCACTTTGTTTGTATAGCACTTAGTTCCCGGATAGACACAGTTATCAATTTGACGCATTTCACAAGTATCACGTAAACGTTCCGTCAGTGAGGTTAATAGCCTCTTTTGATTAATTATGGAATATGGTTAATTTTATTTGTGACTCGGTAATGCGGAATAGGACTTGTATATAAATTCAAAAATATTCTCAATAATTTATTAACGGTCTGATGGGTTCAGATCAGATATATTAAATGGGTAGGTTCGACGAAACGAAACGAGAGTTTCGTAAAAAGTTTGAAAAGACTTTTTACCCTTAGGTTCAAACCTAAGCGTTGGAGTATGAAACGAAATCGGATGGTTATGAAATTTTATGAGGAAGCCAAAAATAGTTCCTCGACTCCAGATTTAAGGAAAATTCGGAAATTTCCAGTTTCGGGACTGAAATTTCCAGAAATTGCGATATTGCCCCAAAACTTAAGGAAATCATTCTGAGGCATATAGAGCTATGAATTTAGCTCGGAATTTAATAAAATTTTTTGAGATGACTTATGATGAACCTGGAATTACAGATTTATGAAAATTCCATAAAATTTCGGACCTAGTCCAGAAGTTTGGAATTCTTGCATTTTGACCCCGAAATTATTTAAAATTTTCCGATTTAGACTATTAAGTTTAGATATCGAGCTCCAAATCGCTTGAAACTTTATGGACAGCCTATACATGGTATAATATGTACTGTCCAAGGTCCAGAATGTTTTATTTTCGAAATTTTCAGTTTAGTCCTCAAACTTTAAGAAATTACAATTTATGCCCAAAAGTTCTGTTTACTCATTTCTGTAATATCCGGTATTTTTCTTTCCCTTGGATTTTCATTTTTGGTATATTTCTCGGTCATAGTGACCCTCATGTACCTTTCGGTGTCCTTCCTCACAATCGTTGAATCAGATTGGTGCGAACCGCCGTTTGGGTTGCCGTGGATCCAGTTCGTGTTATTGGTTCCCAAATATTGATTCCTATCGTTTTATTCTCTTTCCGGATCATTTTTATCATTTTCGAACCCAATAGGGGGTGTGGGCCGCGGCATAAGATGTGCGTGCCGCGGCACACAAATTCCTTCAGTTGTTGGTCGAACAAACTGTACTGTGTGCCGCGGCACACCGATCCGGTGCCGCGGCACAGTGCGAGCGATGCCGCACACACTGCTCGGTGCCGCGGCACACTCGTGTGTCTTCGCGACCTAAACCCAATCAGACTGGTGCCGCGGCACACGCAGCCGTGGCCGCGCACAATGCCGAAACACAGGAGTAATTTTGCTCGTGCCGCGGCACACTTGGTGTGCCGCGGCACACAAAGCGGTAATTGTGCAATCTCGTCCTTATTAGACGAGATCGGTCGTCTTCTCCTTCATTTCACCTGCATCGCGAGAGAGAGTGAGAGAGAGGGGAAGAGTTCTTCATCTTTATCCATTGAGGGGTTGATTTTCACCATTTTTCTTCGGTAGTGAAGCCCGGACGATCAATCCAACGCGTGTTCTACGGATATTAGTACTTGAATCTCCTAAGGTAATATTTCTTGAAACCCTCCCTTTTGGATAATTGGGGATTTTGGGGTTTTTGTCCGATTCTTTCCGTTTTGTTAATGGACTCTTGATGAATATGATTAATCTTGTTGATATCATTAATTTTCCTACGGATTCATGGTATATTTTCATAGTTTTGCGGAATCGAGAGGGTTTGGTTGTGGTCCGCCCTCGTTGTTATTTTTATTCGAATATACATGAATCGTAGGCGGGTATTCGGGTGTATTCCATTTCCGTATTCGGCTAGAGTTGGTTGTAATTATGTTCTTCGAAATCGTTAGGTTCGGTCCCGTTGATTCCTAGTGTTCGTCGGTGATTATCCTGTCCGTTCGTTGCGTCATCAAAATATTCAAGGCAAGTATTTTTGGAAACCTTTATGCCTAACGTGGAATGGTAATGTATTTTGTGTGTGATTTACTCACCTCGTGTTGGTCCGACGGGATCAAGGAGGGAATCCAAAGGTTTTCGTCCCGGATTCATGAGTTTGTTTAGCTAGCCAGTGCGGGAGGGTCCTTAGAGGCCTCGTGCGGGAATCTATGATATTACTCTGTTCCCAAGGCGATGCATGTGCGTGTTTTGTTTAGCTAGCCAGTGCGGGAGGGTCCTTAGAGGCCTCGTGCGGGAATCTATGATATTACTCTGTTCCCTAGGCAAATTGTTTGAATGTTTATTTCCGGAAAAGACATGTCTAGTTTTGGTTTTTGAAATGATATCGGTGCATGTACTATGAAATGTGTAAGCGATTGGTTTGCCTTGATTACTTGTACTAGCGTAATTGCTAACCCCTTTGGGGACCCGTTTTGGGGAAATTCTTGTTATGGATTTCAGGTTATGCTTATCCGGACGAGCTAGCACCAGGACAGTACGAGGATGTTGGCCAGGGTCGTTGACATGTGCATTTGGGTCTACTTATTTCCTTTGTCCATTTCGATATGGTTGTTCCCACAGCTTTAAACTTACAGATTGTACTCGCGAGTACTTAGGCTTTTTGTTTCAAACTCCGTATTGTATTGCCTTAAATTGTCACGTTGTTGGTTGATGCTTATTTTGTCGGTTGCTCCGGGCGTATCTTTATATGTCATATTATTTAATTGTGTATCCTCGCTAACCAAGATAGTTATTCAAGTGGAGTTTTTCTATTGTAGCCTGGTAGGTCCCATGTAGGGGTCTACGGCGCTGTAACATATTCCGAATATCTCGGGGTGTTACAGAAAATGGTATCGGAGCCAGGTTTATGGATACCTAGGCTTGTTGGTTATTTGGGTCTAGTCGTGTTTTGTTTTGCACATTGTCACACCGCTGCCAGCATCCCAGTACTTCCAGTGCTCGTAAGTTTTCTTATTCGGCTCTTTTGTTTCTTGCATTGTATTTCCACTTTCGAATCGTAGTTGCTTTTCCTCCCTTACTCATCATCGATATACTTCTGTTATCTCTCAACATCAGTATGGATGCCGGAGGAAACCGTGGTCGTGGTCGTGGTCGTGGACGCGGCCGGGGACGTGGGGCAGCCGGTGGGGCGGCCACGTCGCATTCTTCGGGAGCCGGCAGTACCGGTGACCGTCACAGTCATGCTTCTTCGCAGGAGCGCGCCGATCTTGGTATTGCGGCCGCATGCGGCAAATGGTTAACCAAATGGCGGCTATAGCTCAGTGGTCCGTAACCCCAACCGTGCCCATGCTAATCGGGCGGAGCGGATCGCCGCTTCATGATGTCATCAAGATGCATCCTCCTCAGTTTTCGGGAGCTTCGGACCCGATCGGCTGGGAAGGGTGGATCAAGGAGATATCCAAAGTCTTCACTGCTACCAACTGCCCCGAGGACCGTAAGGTCCCTATTGCTCAATATTTTCTCACGGGAGATGCTACAGATTGGTGGGAGGCCGTTGGTCCCAAAGATCATGTTGCTTCATGGGCCGAATTTCAAGAATTGATGGAGACCGAATATTGTCCGTGGCCGGTCAGACAGGCTCGAGTGCATGCTTTCTATGATGCTCAACCACGGGATATCCCCGTATCTCAGGCCATTGCCAACTTTAACAAGGAGTTGGGTTATGTGAAGACCCAAGTTTTCGCTGAGAGCGACAAAATTTTCCATTTTTCCAGGAGGATGAAGTTGCCCATTCGGGACTATATGTCTGGGCTCGTCTGTACTACCCTGAAGGATTATCAGAGTCGAGCCCTTGCTTATGATATGTCAGTGACGGCGAGTGATTTGGCTCGTGAGAGCAAGAAGCAGAAGTCGGTCGGAAATTTTTCTGGTCCCAAGAGTGGGGGCCAGCAGAAATCTCTAGCTGCAAATATTTCTACGGGCGGTTCGGCTCATTTCTCTGGGAGCTTTCGGGGTGCCACCGGAACCTCCGCTCGTGAGCCCACATGTTTTAACTGTGGTACACATGGCCATAGGAGCCGACAGTGTTCTCGTCCGAAGTTTACCTGTCATACTTGTGGACAGCTAGGCCACAAGGCCCCTTTTTGTGAGCAGATCAAACAGCTTCGCGGCGCCCGTTCTTCTCAACCAGCCCCGTTGGAGCCGAGTGTGAACCAGGGCTCATTTGCTCCGCCGCCTCCACCGAGTGCCGGCCGAGGTAAGGGTCGGGGTCAGCCCGCTAGGGGTGGAGTTTCCAGTGTCGGCTCTGCTCAGCCGCGTATCTATGAGATGAGGAGAGCCGATGATCCAGCAGCTACTGTGGCGACAGGTACCGTTCATATTCATTTCCATCCTGTCAGTGTGCTTTTTGATTCGGGTGCTACGCATTCATTCATTTCTCTAGAGTGTGTACGCCGTTTGAGTCTCGACTGCTTGTCACCTTGCGAGCCTTTCATCGTTAAACTTCCTAGCGGTGATAGAATTGTCGGTGATCGAGAAGTCCGGGACTGTTCTGTGATCATTTGTGAGAGGGCGTGGCTCTCTAATCTTATTGTTGTGAGTATCGAGGGCGAGGATTTAATTCTCGGGAATGATTGGCTCGAGCGGCATGGTGCAATCATGAACTACCGCACGAGGATCATTACCATGTTAGCCGAGGACGGTACTGAACACTCTTTCGCGGGGCGAAAGAGAAACCAGAAGTTTGTTATTAACGCCTTGAAGGCGGTGAAACTCCTGCGAAAGGGGTGTACTGGTTATTGGTGCTACGCCTTGAAGGCGGAGAATGGTGGGGTCGAGTTTTTGTCGATTCCAGTCGTTAGTGAGGTCCGCAGAAGATTGAGGCAGTGTTGGATTGGGCATCGCCCACAAATGTGAAGGAGGTCCGTAGTTTCTTGGGTTTGGCTGGTTACTACCGTAGGTTCGTCGAGGGTTTCTCAAAACTAGCTCGGCCACTTACACAGTTGCTCCAGAATCGAGAAGTTAAATGCGGACCGATGAGAGGCCGAGTTTCGAGGAGCTGAAGAAGCGTTTGACTTCAGCCCCGGTTTTGGCGTTGCCGTGTGGCGACGAGGGATTCGCCGTTTATAGCGATGCTTCGGGCCAGGGTCTTGGGTGCGTATTGATGCAGCACGGCAAGACCATTGCCTATGAGTCGAGACAGTTGAGACCGTATGAGCTTAATTACCCTACTCATGATTTGGAGTTAGCGGCAGTCGTTTTTGCGCTCAAGATTTGGCGTCACTATCTTTTCGGCTCTGCATGTCAGATTTTTACCGATCATAAAAGTCTGAAATACATATTTACTCAGCGGGAGTTGAATATGAGGCAGAGGAGGTGGTTAGAGCTGATTCAGGATTATGACCTCGAAATCCTTTACCATCCGGGCAAGGCGAACGTCGTAGCCGACGCCTTGAGTCGGAAACCGATTGCGTTGCGAACGCTTGAGGTCCTCACGTCTCAGTCTCAGCTTCGGCGGGCTTTGATTGAGTTTGGTGTTGAGGTTTTGTTGCCTGGAGCTGCTGGGCAACTTTGTGCTTTAGAGATTTCGTCGTCTTTGATCGATGAAATTAAGCTGAAACAATTAGAGGATCCGATGATTACTCAAATCCGAGAGAACGTTCTTAAGGGAAAGTCTCCTGGGTTTGTGATTCACGAGGATGGTGTTTTGAGATTCCAGAGTCGGCTTTGTGTGCCGAACGATCCAGAGTTGCGGCAGAGTATTTTGCGTGAGGCCCATTCCACACCCTATTCCGTTCATCCTGGTTCGAGTAAGATGTACAAGGACCTGAGGAGGAACTTCTGGTGGAATGATATGAAGGAGGAGGTCGCACAGTTTGTGGCGAGATGCTTGACTTGCCAGCAGGTCAAAATTGAACATCAGCGACCGGCTGGGTTATTGCAGTCACTTCCCGTTCCGGAATGGAAATGGGAAGATATATCGATGGATTTCATTACGAGTTTGCCGAGATCGAGATCGGGCATAAATATGGTATGGGTGGTTGTTGATCGTCTGACCAAGTCGGCACATTTTCTGGGCATCAAGGACACTTGGGGCCCGGAGAAATTGGCTCGTGTGTTTATCGCGCAGATTGTGAGACTTCACGGTACTCCGAAGTCTATTGTTTCGGATCGTGATGGCCGTTTTGTATCGCACTTTTGGCAGGCGGTGCATAAGGCGTTAGGTACCCGTTTGCATTTGAGTACCTCTTTTCATCCCGATCGGATGGATACGGAACGCACTATCCGGACATTCGAGGACATGTTGCGTGCTTGTGCCCTCGATTGAGTAGCGATCGAAGAGCATTTGCCATCGATCGAATTCACGTACAACAATAGTTGGCACGCCGATTCGGATGGCACCGTATGAGGCACTTTATGGGCGACGATGTCGATCGCCGATTTGTTGGAATGAGGCGTCCGATTTGGTCGGGACCGAGCCGGATGTCGTTTTAGAGACGAGGCGGAAGATAGAATTAATTCGGGAACGGATGTTGACGGCCCGTAGTCGACGAAGTCATATGCCGATGTCCGTCGTCGACCTTTAGAATTCGAGGTGGGAGACCACGTTTTGCTGAAGGTGTCGCCGACGAGAGGGGTTTTCCGTTTCGGGAAGAAGGGGAAGTTGAGTCCGAGATTTATTGGACCCTTCGAGATTCTCGAGCGGGTCGGTGGGTTAGCATACCATTTGGCGTTACCCCCGGCCTTGAGTCACGTTCATAGCGTTTTTCATGTTTCCAGCTGAGGAAATATGTTCCAGATCCTAGTCACGTCATCGATTATGGCGAGATTGATATTGCTGAAGATATTACTTTTGAGGAGCGTCCTTTGAAGATTTTGGAGCATCGTGAGAAACGACTGAGGCATAAGACCATCCCTTTGGTCAAAGTGCAGTGGTCGAGACACGGTGTCGAGGAAGCAACTTGGGAAACCGAGGATAGCATGCGTGCTAGGTACCCTGAGTTGTTTGTTTCTTAAGTTTCGGGACGAAACTTATTTTTAGAGGGGTAGAATATAATATCCGGTATTTTTCTTTCCCTTGTATTTTCATTTTTGGTATATTTCTCGGTCATAGTGACCCTCGTGTACCTTTCAGTGTGTCCTTCCTGTCAACTGTTGAACTGTATTCTCGTTATTGTGGTGCGGAACCGCCGTTTCTGGGTTGCAGTGGATCCATTTCGTGTTATTGGTTCGCAAATATTGATTCCTATCGTTTTATTCTCTTTCCAGATCATTTTTATCATTTTGGAACCCAATAGGGGTGTGGGCCGCGGCACAAGATGTGCGTGCCGGCACACAAATTCCTTCGATTGTTGGTCGAACAAATCAGATTGTGTGCCGCGGCACACCCATCCGGTGCCGCGGCACGGTGCCAAAGGCCGCAAGACACTGCTCGGTGCCGCGGCACACTCGTATCTTCTGCGACCTAAACCCAATCAGACTGGTGCCGCGGCACACGCAGCCGTGGCCGCGCACAATGCCGAAACCTCAGGAGTAATTTTTGCCCGTGCCGCGGCACACTTCTGCCAGGCCGCGGCACACAAAGCGGTAATTGTGCAAACTCGTCCTTATTATACGAGATCGGTCGACTTCTCCTTCATTTCACCGCATCGCGAGAGAGTGAGAGAGAGGGAAGAGTTCTTCATCTTTATCCATTGAGGGTTGATTTTCACCATTTTTCTTCGAGTGAAGCCCTGACGATCAATCCAACGCGTGTTCTACGGATCTTAGTACTTGAATCTCCTAAGGTAATATTTCTTGAAACCCTCCCTTTTGGATAATTGGGGATTTTGGGGTTTTTGTCCGATTCTTTCCGTTTTGTTAATGGATTCTTGATGAATATGATTAATCTTGTTGATATCATTAATTTTCCTACGGATTCATGGTATATTTTCATAGTTTTGCGGAATCGAGAGGGTTTGGTTGTGGTCCGCCCTCGTTGTTATTTTTATTCGAATATACATGAATCGTAGGCGGGTATTCGGGTGTATTCCATTTCCGTATTCGGCTAGAGTTGGTTGTGATTATGTTCTTCGAAATCGTTAGGTTCGGTCTCGTTGATTCCTAGTGTTCGTCGGTGATTATCCTGTCCGTTCGTTGCGTCATCAAAATATTCAAGGCAAGTATTTTTGGAAACCTTTATGCTTAACGTGGAATGGTAATGTATTTTGTGTGTGATTTGCTCACCTCGTGTTGGTCCGACGGGATCAAGGAGGGAATCCAAAGGTTTTCGTCCCGGATTCATGAGTTTGTTTAGCTAGCCAGTGCGGGAGGGTCCTTAGAGGCCTCGTGCGGGAATCTATGATATTACTCTGTTCCCAAGGCGATGAATGTGTGTGTTTTGTTTAGCTAGCCAGCGCGGGAGGGTCCTTAGAGGCCTCGTGCGGGAATCTATGATATTACTCTGTTCCCTAGGCAAATTGTTTAACTGTTTATTTCCGGAAAAGACATGTCTAGTTTTGGTTTTTGAAATTATATCGGTGCATGTACTATGAAATGTGTAAGCGATTGGTTTGCCTTGATTACTTGTACTAGCGTAATTGCTAACCCCTTTGGGGACCCGTTTTGGGGAAATTCTTGTTATGGATTTCAGGTTATGCTTATCCGGACGAGCGAGCACCAGGACAGTACGAGGATGTTGGCCAGGGTCGTTGACATGTGCATTTGGGTCTACTTATTTCCTTTGTCCATTTCGATATGGTTGTTCCCACAGTTTTAAACTTATAGATTGTACTCGCGAGTACTTAGGCTTTTTGTTTCAAACTCCGTATTGTATTGCCTTAAATTGTCACGTTGTTGGTTGATGCTTATTTTGCCGGTTGCTCCGGTCGTATCTTTATATGTCATATTATTTAATTGTGTATCCTCGCTAACCAAGATGGTTAGTCGAGTGGAGTTTTTCTATTGTAGCCTGGTAGGTCCCATGTAGGGGTCTACGGCGCTGTAACATATTCCGAATATCTCGGGGTGTTACAATTTCGAGTCCCATTTTGGCCGCAAATAAATTATCCATATATCATAACATAATCACATAACACAAGATTTCAGATTTTGGTAGGGTTTCAACAACACATAGAAGAAAACGTATAACTTTCAAGTTATCACAAAATCGGCACCCGACTACCAAATCAGTTGTCGTTAAATTCGATAAATCATATTGCATGTTGTTATAACCATAACATTCATCTTTAAAAACATGCATTTATACAAGAATTTCAGATTAGTACATACTTTCATATTTTTCATAATATTTGATGATTATATTTAAGAAAAACGAATATTCACATAGTTATACATAAAATCATAACATGAAATTATAACATGGAGATTTTAACATAGATCATATCAAAAGAATCTTGAAATACTTCATATTTATCACATCCATCACAAGAAAAGAATAGATTTCTACTTTAAAGTTTAAAAGAGTTTTCACCCACCTTGATCTTGTCGGATTTTGTCGGTTCTAAGTCTTGAAAGTTGGAAAACGACTTCTCCTCTACTACTACATGGTTTGGCCGATCCACATACACCCCCAAGGTGAGAATTATGTTTGCATGTATTAATATTAAGGTTAGATTATGGAGGATTTCATAATAAATTATGGTAATAGTTATAAGGGATGAGATTACCTATTTCTTATTGAAATTTTTCTTCCTCCTCCTTCTTCTTCCTCTTGGTTCGGCCTTCTCTCTCTCTTAGACTCTCAAATGTAGATTTTTTGGTTGTGGTAAGTGTAAAGGGTGGTTAGGTTAAGGTGTAAGTATTTAAAGTTGGGATAAGGAGGGTTGGGAAGTGAAATGTGTAGAAGACTTATTACATGTGTCAAGATTTTTCATGCAAGTCTTGCATGTGATGAGTGAAGAATGTAGAGCTTCACTCTTCCTCCCTCATGGCCTCCCATATGTGTATATATATATATATATATATATATGTTAAATTAAGAGTATAATTAAAATGGTAAAGGATTTAATTAGTTGGGTTGGGCTTTGAAGTGTAACTTCAAGTCTTATGATTTTTAATGAGTTGGGTTGAGTCCATTAGTGAGTCCACATGTATCTAGGTGTTGACAATTAGCCCAATAGGTGAATCAACACACTATTTTAATTTTTATTATTTGGTTTATTAAGTAAATTACAAAGTTAAAGAGTGAAATAAAATAAAATAGATGTAGGTTATATTATATCATAAAATAACTATTATTAAATTACATCAAGATTTGATACATTGTACATGTGATAAGTTATCGAATTTAGGGGGTTTTACAATTCGTGATTTCTATTTATTTTCTTACATTTCGTATGATTACGTACTTGCACTAGCAAATTTAGCTAACCCCCGAGTAATCGGGGGTGGATGTGTGTATTTCATTCAGGTTTTGGGGAGCATAACACAGGATCGGCATGAAGGATGATGAAAGATGATCGATACTAATCACATGAGGATCCATACGATGTCGTATTGGTTTGGTTGTACTCTATTTCCGTTGCAGTATTTTTCCCGTTGTACGGGAGTGTGTTGTATTTTGATCCCTGTGTGGGTATGTATTGAGATTGAGACGTATTGATTGAAAGACCAAATCGGTCTACTCAGTCATTTTTTTATCCTTAAAGGCAATGTTGAGATGTTAAATTATGTTACCAGCCTGGTAGATCCTTGAGAGAAGGGTTTACGGCGTGTAATATCCCTGAATGGATTATGGTTGTTACAGTCAAAACAGCGTTTCTTAATGGAAACTTACTTGAGAATGTGTACATGACACAACTTGAAGGTTTTGTTTATCCAAAAAAATCTAAAAAGGTTTGCAAGCTTCGAAGATCCATTTATGGGTTGAAGCAGGCTTGTGAGAGCTAGAATCTTCATTTTTATAAAACTGTCAAAGAGTTTGTGTTTATTCAAAATGAAGATGAACCATGTGTGTACAAGAAGGTTAGTGAGAGCATAGTTGTTTTCTTAGTCTTATATGTAGATGTCATATTACACATTGGAAATGACATACCCATATTGGATACAGTCAAGACTTGGTTGGGAAGTTGTTTCTCAATGAAAGACTTAGGAGAAGCTGCTTAAATTCTTCGGATAAAAATCTATTGAGATAGATCAAATAGAATGATTGGTCTGAGTCAAAGTACCTATATTAACAAAATATTGAAGAGGTTCAATATGCAGGACCCCAAGAGAGGACTCTTGCCAATGTCACATAGCATTCATCTGAGTACGGCTCAGAGTCCTTAGACTCCTGATGAGCGAGCTTGCATGAGCAAGATTCCATGTGCTTTGGCCATTGGATTGGTCATGTATGCCATGATTTGTACTCGACCAGATGTATCATTTGCCCTTAGCATGACAAGTCGATACCAATCAAATCCAGGTGAAAGTCACTGGACAATAGTGAAAACCATCCTAAAGTACTTAAGAATAACTAAGGATGTGCTCCTAATTTATATAGGTGTGGGAAACGAGCTGGATAAATATTGTTATGCCGATGCAGTTTTGAAACCGATAGGGACGATTTTCAACCATAAATTGGTTATGTGTTTGTATTGAATTGAGGTACTTGAAGTTGGAAAAGTTCCAAGCAAAGCACGGTTGATGATTCTGTAACAGAAGCTGAGTATCTGGCAATATTGGATGCAACTAAAGAAGCCGTATGGATCAAGCAGTTCGTTATTGAACTAAGAGCGCTACCGACTATCCAGGGTACCATAAGCCTTTATTGTGACAATAATGGTGCTATTGCACAAGCTAAAGAGCCTAGGTCCTATCATAACACCAAACATATACTCAGAAAATATCACGTAGCAGAGAGATCGTCAGACGAAGAGATATTACAATATGCAAAGTAGCAATGGAAGAGAATTTTGTTGATCGCCTCTCTCACAAGGAAAGCATGAAGATTATGCTATATCGATAGGACTAAAAGTTATGAATGAATGGTCCTAGTGCAAGTGATAGAATGCTGGGAATAGTGCCATAGGGCATTCGATGTGCTTAGATTTTTAATTGTCATATTTAAATTAAGTTATTCGATATCATTTATTTCACATTGATTATTATAATGTGTGCATATTTTATAATTATAATAATCGTATAATAGTTATTCACGAATAATAAAATTATTCAAATGTCCCTGGTCCAATCACGTAGAGTGGAGACTCAAGTGATTAATATACTAGTATAAATTTGATTGTTAATCATTGGATGATTATGCGTATGGTACGGATCAAACTTATGGGTATTGGTTGGAGAACGAAATAATGGACAGACTCGCATTGCGATCACGGCATGGAAATGCCATAAGTGAATCTCAATATAACAGTATGTCAATAAATCCTTGAACATGAGATTATCATAGAGTCCAACATGATAACTGCTATGCCTTGATGTGATTCAACATCATATGAAACATGGTGATCGTAAAGTATAGCGATCGGGATTAATGGGAGTCACGAAGAGGGCAGTGAATAATCAGGATGGGAATTTGTCCCTCTCCTTAGGGAGAGAGATATCTATTGGGATCCTCGATGAGTAGGACTAAAGGAAATGTATGGCCATGCTCAAATGAGTCATAACATCTTGCTAGAGACCGCTTATAACTTATTATTTAATAAGGTATTAAATAATTGCCAACATAATATAAGCTTTTTGGGTCACACATACGACCATTAAAGACAAGCAAGAATAGTTATTAGATATAATATTAGATATTATATTTAATAAATAAATAAAATAATAGTAATATATAATATAGGATATTATATTTATTAGAGGTTAAATTATAAGTAATATAATATATGATATTATATATATTGTATTATTTAATAAGTTGAGGGACAACTAAGCAAATACTAGTTTGACTCTAGGTTTTACCTCATATAAATACATGGTCTTGGATAATGAGTTGTCATAAGATTAATTACACAACCTTAATTGTGTGAGAATAAAAATCGACCCCCCTTTAGTAAATCGGCCGTCCCCTTTTCTTGTGAAGAAACCCCGGTTCTGCCATCTCCATCTTTCCCTTAGTTAATTTTGATCAACAGTACAAATCATTCTAGCAAGGAATTATTTGTTGTACTATTTATCAACATTATTCGTAAGGATCTAGAATCCGGCTTGTACCAATTATTCGTTTGTGGATCACCGAAAGAGGAAGACTATATTAATCAGCTTCTGGTCCGGGTTACAGATATGTTCCTAGAATTAAGGTAATTCGATGAACTCTTTATGAATCAATTAAATTACTGCATGAAGATCCTAATCTGTGTTTTTCGTTAATTTTTTGCTGCATTTTTGCTCAAACTTTATTGTATTAAATACATATAAAACCCAATAGTTATAAGCATGAAACTTGTAAACATGACACCTTAAAGAAGTCTAACGAAACTAGGCCAACATGATCTGCGTTCATGACGTGAAACTTACAATGTCAATCAACTACTTAGAACTTTAAACATGACTAGTATCAACTAAGCAGTCCAATCAAAGCAATTAAAGATGACAAGTATAAATTCTTAAATGATGAAATGTTGCGGAAAATTTAAATAATATAAATGCTTGTCTCACAATCCTAATCCCCAATTGTTGTTGTCTACAAATAAAATAATTTATATTTATATATGTTAATATATTTTTGAAAATAAACAGCATGAAAGAACTTAAATAGGGCCATAAAACAGCAACGCATACACATAAAACAACTCATACACCACATGCACGCACCAACTCCCTTAATAGTGCTAAAAAGGGTGGAAGAGGCTCATGAAGCCGCAAATAAGTGACGGGAGGAGAAAAAATATGAATTTGAAGTTGTAATAGATGACTCTACCGCTGGAGATATCAACCATTTCGCTAGATCAGGCTTACGTCAAGGTGCTGCATGTTACAAAATTGGCACTTCCAACATGCTAGAATTCGCTCATGCTAATGGCAACAGGAGGATCAAGATGAAGAAGCCTTCTGAAATTTTGCTGCCTACAAACAGGTAACCAAATACCAACGATTAAAGGACTCAAAGACGAATAAACTTAACAGGTACTTCTCTACCTTGTTGAATGAATCAACTATCCTCAATCAGTGTAGGACTCTCGATGCAGCTAGGAAAGAATTTTCCAGGCTCCTATCTGAATGAAAGATTCCTTCCCGAATCGCTACCAAGGGCAGGTATATGTGTTTCTCCATAAGATAGTGTTAGAATTCAAACTCTCTAGAATAAATAAAAAGTAAACATTTGGTTGGCAGTATAATGTTGAATAAGTGCATGAAGACAAAGAGCAGCAATAAACTTTCCTGGAAATATGATAGGTGCATGCATGCAACAGCTGCACAAAAATAAGAAGTAGCAGCCAGGTCAAAAATAGAAGCTGGGTTTGAACATTGAGTGGTGGCTTGCTTGACAACAGCACTGCAACATCCTTCAGGGTCAAATAAAAACAGCAAACTAGTCATATAGTCATATTTAGCAGGCTATAGTAGACATAAGCCATGAGGTATTGTTAAGCTTTCAAAGCCTATATATAAGGCTGTCCATATGTATTGTAAAAACACACCAAGTGAAACTTTGTAGAGAGAAAAAAAAAAGAGCTGAAGCTCTAATACTGTGAAAGAAAGGCTGTAGCTTTGTTTAAGAAAAAGAAAGTTGTAGCTTTGTGTTTGTGAGAAATATATAAGTGTTGTATTCTCTGTATCAATATTTATTATAATATATATTGTGTGTTTATTTCATATCAAGTTGAAATATCAAGGTGTAAGCCCGCTACATTTCCAACAAGTGGTATCGGAGCCAAGGTTTCGTTCGTGAAAAAAAAGGCGAATATGATATAACCACAAATTCTGAAATTGACGAGTACAAATTATGGAAATTGAAGTATCCAAATAAAGGTGTTACTTGGTTCCTACGATAATTAGGATATTATCGACAATGGGTATGACGAGCCCGGAGATGCAACTGCAGAAGCAACACTTTCGAATGCCGAGAAGACGGCGTTAAAAGAGTCCCGGAAAAAAGAAAAAAAAGCTTTGTTTACTATTTTTCAAGGTGTGGACGAATCAACCTTTGAAAAAATTTCGGAAGCAAAAACAGCAAAAGATGCGTGGGAGATTTTGCAAAAATCATTCCAAGGTGTTGAGAAAGTCAAAAGGGTGCGGCTCCAAGTACTACGTGGTGAGTTTGAAAATATCAAAATGAAAAGTTCAGAAAATATCAGTGAATATGTTGCGCGTTTGAAAACGGTAACAAATGAGATGAAAAGAAACGGCGAAAGTCTCGATGATGTTCGGGTCATGGAAAAACTTCGTCGCTCCTTGGTAAGAAAATTTGACTATGTTGTTACGTCAATCGAAGAGTCAAAAGATTTGTCCACAATTTCTATTGATGAGCTCGTGGGTTCACTACAAGCACATGAGCAACGGATGAATCAGTACGATGATACAAGCCATTTAGAAAAAGCGTTGCAAAGCAAGGCGACTATTGATGAAAATCCAGGCAATAGCAATTATGTACGTGGAAGAAGTGTCTATAGAGGTGGCTGCCGAGGTGGACGAGGACAAGGAAGACAATATTTCAACAGAGACCAGAAAAATGAAGGCTATCAGCCATCTGGTCGTGGTCAAAATTTCAGAGGCCGAGGAAGAGGCAGATTTCAACAACGAGGTGACAAGTGTCATTTTCAATGTTATAATTGCAACAAGTATGGTTGTTTTAGCTACGAGTGTAGAGCTCCAAAGGTGGAAGAAAAGAATCACTTTGCTGCCGCAAAAGAAGACGAGGATGTGGGGACTGCTGTATTCCTCACATACAAAGAAAATGAAGAAGGCAAGAAAAATACCTGGTATCTTGACTCAGGCGCCAGTAATCACTTGTCCGGCCTGTTGTTACCCAAAATATTATCCGGAGATGATATGGTGGAATGGACGAGTAACAAATAAAATGCGAGAGCACGTCCGTGGGGAAGTAGATAACACAAGATTTGCCGGAGTTGTTAGTCCCGGGCTTGAATGCTCTCGCGAGATATTATTAATACGAATACTTTGGGAGTACAGATATTAATGTAAGAGTACAATTACAATGAGTGTAAAGACCCTAGTTATCTAGCTCTTGAGTGCTGCTCTGTGAGATCTTGAACTGTAGGGAGTTCTCATTTCTACCGACCGTCTTTTGGTTAAGAGGTTCTGAGAGAGAAATCCTAGATAGAGTCGAGATAAAAGCCGAGAGGTTTCTAAGTCTAGGAAGCCTTCTATTTATAGGAGAGGAGGTAGCTGGGATGTCTTGATCCCAAGCGTGCGATCGCCTTTACTGTATTATAATTAGCGGGCGATCGTCTCAGCACGTGGGTCGGTTCCCTTAAAGTCCGCGGCTGCTACTGAGAGCCAGCTGTGTGAACCAGTGAGAAGACGCCATGTGCCTTACGTCGTTGTCTTGGGAGGTCTACTTTGGACCTTTGGGCGGGTCTGTCGGTAGGTGAGGTTTGTCCTTATCGTTGACAGCTGTCGATGGGCTAGAGTCAAAGGCCTTCTCCTATGACGCCTTTTCCGGATCTGCACGCGGGTCTTTACTCCGAGATCCAATCTTGGTAGATATGACGGATGTTGGTTATACACGTGGCATGAGGCGGTCGTCCTTGGCCGGGCACCGGAGTCGATCGCTATGTGCCAAGAGATGATCGCCCTTGATGTCGATCGCTCGGCGTTTGGACTTGATCCGGGATCTTCGTTTGGTAGGAGTGTCGTGGCTCATTTGACGCTGACTCGGTCGCTCGGTCCTTATGCCGATCGCCGTCGAGATGTGTTAATCGCGACATAACAATTGCCCCCTAGCTCGCTCCGATGCTGAAGGCATTGGGTGAGGTGGTGTTACCGGTGATCGTTTGAAATACATACGAGCGACTCAACTCTTTATGGACAAGACGATCGTTTTCTTGAGCGGAATGATCCTTGGTTCGGCTCTTGTGATCTTCAATTTTGCAGATTCCCCGACGGTATACATTGTGACTGGGGTAGGGACACGTCGCATTGTCCGGGTCCACCATGTTAGATGATGAACCTTTGAGGGCGGGCGAGCGTGTCCACAAATTTGTTTGGAGGGTCCTTCGGCTACGCCCGCCTCGTATTTAAACGAAAGGCGAGCGATCGCAGCCCAAAGGAACCTT
Organism: Orobanche coerulescens; assembly: GCA_033398695.1. Lineage (NCBI taxonomy): Eukaryota > Viridiplantae > Streptophyta > Magnoliopsida > Lamiales > Orobanchaceae > Orobanche > Orobanche coerulescens. Next base: position 46,585,443 of record CM065819.1, on the reverse strand, counting down.
GCATGGACAAAGCTATCGGTTCTATTGACCTCTAGGTCCATGGCTGCACTCTTCTACCTCAGATTGTCATGTTAGATGGCGATCCTCGACGGTATACGTTGTGCTGAGGGAGGCGATCTCGTGCCTAGGTCCATCATGTTAGATGATGAACTTCAGATGGCGAGCAAGTCCTCCATTTTTTAGAGACGTTGCCTTGGGTAGTGGCCTTTCGTTTGACATGGTGGAAACTGGGGAAAGACCTCCAAAGTTTCCTCCTCTTGATTGAAGAATAAAGATCTGGCCGCCAGGGTTGATCGGGAGGATCGACTCGTATGAATCCTCTGGCTCGCCGTGTTTGATTCTAGCGATTGGATTGGGAGACTGGTGATCGTCGTTCTGACGCCGATCGCGGCACTTGATCCTTTCCGCCTGGGGCTCCGGCTAAGTTACTAGACTGTCTAGCTTGCCCTCCTCAAACAATCTCCAGAGTTGTCTGAGGATGTCTCGGCATTGATCGTTGTTGTGGTCGGGACTCTTGTGGTAAGCACAAAATTTGTTGCGGTCCAGATGACCGTGGTCCCTTACCGCCTTCGGCTTGCTTAGCTGCTCGTGCCCCTGGATGGCATAGAAAATATGAGCCGGAGATAGATTGAGGTTGTGGTAGAGATGGGCTTCCACATCCTCGAAGGTCCTGAAATCACCGGGTGGCTAGGCGACCGCCTTGTTGGTCTTGGCGATCGCCATCTCTGCCCCCCTCTCCTTGGCGAAGTGCGAGCAACCTCCGCCTGGCCAAAAAGTCTGCGGCCTTGGCGCGGAATATTACGTAGGTTGGTGGGATGTCCTTCGTAAGGTGCCTGAATATGGGCGAAAGACCATTGAATCCCCCTAGGACTGAGTAGAGGGCGATCTCGTCACTTACGGGCTCGCCGTTGAGGATTATCTCATCCACCCGGTCGATGTAGTCTTCATCGAACTCGTCTTCCCCCTGCCTAATTTTCATCATGCGGTGGGGACCTTCTGGTCGAGAGACCTTGGTGGCAAAGTACGATGTGAAGTCGCTCGCCAGTTGTTCAAAGGAACTGATTGATCGCGGTGTCAGTGAGATGTACCACTATGGGCCAGTTCGCCCAATGTTAATGGGAACATTCGGCACCTGGTCGCGTCTGATGCCCCGCATCCGGTCATGTAGATCCATAACTTGATCATGTGAGTCTCGGGGTCCGATCTCCCCTCGTACAAAGGTGTTTGAGGAGGAGTGATCCTTAAATGCACGGGGGTGAGTTCGATCTGGACCGCGAGCGGCTCACTTGGCCCGGCGATCTTTCTCTTGGCGTCTGCCCCAGTTTCTAGGAGCGCCTTCATAGCATCGAGCTGGCGTTACATTGGGGCCATCGTCATAGCTTGGTAGCTCGTGGTTTGGCGCTCGGAGCGGGAGCCGAGGCGATCGTGTACCGATATCCTGGCTCCGCGGTAGGCGATGAGGTCGTCGTCGCCAATCACTTCCTAGGCTGCTGAAAATGGAACCGCCTCGCCTCACGAGTGTTTCTTCTCGTGAATTGGGGCTTCCTGGCGATTGCTCGACAAGTAACCCCTTGAGCTTCTGTTTGCCCGCGCGGCGGATGGCTGATGGGGTAATTACGGGCGTACCGCATGCTCTCCGTCGCTCCCGTAGGATGGCCATAACCTCCTCGGTATGTTCCGCTGTTTGGAACTGATCGAGCGAGAGGCTAGGGCCATCCCTCGGGGGCGGGATTGAGAGTCTTGCTCCGCCGCGGCTACCCTCCGCCGTAGGTTGGGGCTCAGATTGAGTCGGAACAATGCGTTCGGCGGATCGGAGAGTGGCTCTCTTCGATGTGGTGGCAGACGTCATGAATCTGAAGGTTTTTATTTGAAGAACAGTGAGTGTTTCTTCAAGTATATGCTCCGGAGAACAGTGAGTGTTCTTCGAAATGGTCAGAATAAAAATGAAGGTAGATGCCCTCCTTCTATCGCCAATTGTTGTTACCCAAAATATTATCCGGAGATGATATGCTGGAATGGATGAGTAACAAACAAAATGCGAGAGCACGTCCGTGGGGAAGTAGATAACACAAGATTTTCCGGGGTTGTTAGTCCCGGGCTTGAATGCTCTCGCGAGATATGTTAGGCGTATTTTTATACGCTTATTTATCATTATTTTATATCCATCTTGAGCCTAATTCAGCATAAATGAGCTTTTAATGCAATATTCTTATATGTTTTGCAGGAAATCGGAGTCCGGAAGCCAAAACAATTAAAAATGGGCGAAAACAGCAGTTTTTGGTCATGAGCCGCGGCACAAACCAAGTGAGCCGCGGCACACAAAGACGACCAGCGAGCGCTGAGCACACTGTACTGTGAGCCGCGGCACAGCCTAAGTGAGCCGCGGCCCAGGAGGAAAAAAAAGACGCCCAGGCATGGGGCGCTGAACGTGTGAGCCGCGGCACAGATTAAGTGAGCCGCGGCCCACCGGCTGGTTTTGCTGAATATTCCGCGTTTCTGGGCCGTTTTGGAGCCTGTTCTCGACCTAATCACACGGACGCGTTTTGGAGGCTTAGGACTGATATAAATAAGCATTGAAGGGGCTGAAGAAGGGGGATTCATCATATCGGAACTCTGAGGTAGATCGACAGCTAGGGCGAAGAACACAAGGAAGAGATTTGTGGGCGACGACAAGACCACGGATCCCTACGGTTTTTCTTAATTTTTCTGCATCTTAGTTCCTAGATATAGTCGAGTAGGATTTTGATTGTAGCCGATTACATGACAGTTTGATTTATTTATTATTATTTCGATTCATTTGTTATTCTATTGAATTGGATTTTTCTTACTGTTCTTAATGCTTTTTAATTGTCTGGCCAATAGTTGAATTGTTTTCAATGTCTTTATGGATTCGGGAGATGAAATTTAGGCATAGTTCTTGTGAGACGAATCATAATTTCTGTGAGATAGGAATATACTCATGGGAATTGTGAAGCCTATTTATTGTGCGAATTCTTGAACTGTTTTAGCTATTAATTATCTAATTCGAATAGGGATATATCGAGTTAATAATTCGTAGTATTTTCTATCGACCTTGGGAAAGGCTTTAGAATAATTTAGGAATTCCTGGCTTACAATCAATTGAATAATGGTGAATTGGATTGAATAAATATCATTCCTGATTGTTTGAGGTGAAAATCATAATCCTACGCCCTATTTAGTATTATTATTATTATTATTATTATTATTATTATTATTAGTACTATTATTTATTTTCTGCAATTAGTTTAGGCATAAATTCCGTATAATTGTTCTTCAAATAAAATTGTGAGTTGACTATATTTTGGTACTTAGTGAAATCAGTCTTCGAGGGAACGATACTTTACTTATCACTTTATTACTTGTTGACACCGTGCACTTGCGGCATAGTGTGAGGGATTTCCTCACAACAAGTTTTTGGCGCCGTTGCCGGGGATTGATTTTTCGCTAATATCAATACCAAGCGACTCTAATTTTAATTTGAAGTTTTTTTTCTTTAGTCTCTGTATTTTTATTTTCTTCATTATATTTTCCTTTGAGTATCGTGGCCCTTGGCATTTCATAAATTTCGATGTTCTTAATAATTTGCCAAATAGGGTCAGTCAGCCCCCTCCCCCAAAATAAAAGACCATGCTTGAACAATGTGTAGACGTTCTCAAAAATCCTGATAGTACTCTTTTTGAGCTAGAATGTGCACGTCGTGGTCTTGAGATTCACTATGGTTGTATTCCAGCTCATATATTTAGTAGTGAAGTTGAAGGGGAGGTTGAGAAGAAAGACATGCTAAGTCTTAGGGTCGATCCCCCAGCACCCGATAATTACATAAAGTGTGATGAGCCTGTAGAAGAAGTTACCATTGATGATGTTTCCAAAGAAATTTCATTAAATTGTCATCAAACTTCGACTAATAAGGTGAACACTTTTGTGCCAAAATTTTTATTAACGGTGCCACGCATAATCTTTCCTAAATCCATAATGGGAGAGATCGACCCATTACTTCTGATTTTGTTGAGGCTGATTCTTCGAGTTCTAATGAGGTTGTTCATGATAAGTCTTTATTATTTACCCATTCGACCTCTGCTTATTTTTTCATGCCTTATCATTATTATATTCGTCCATCATTTTTTGGTTGCCCGCATAATTATTCTTACTCATTAATTTTGGCAACCGGGCATGAACCAAAGCCTCTCTTATGGAATAAGAGGCTTATAGATTGCAAGAAGGCGGCATTTGGCAATCTCCCTAGAAAGAAGCCACGTTAAACTCCTTTTGCCACGTCGTGCTCAAGACGTAAAATAGAGCGCTTGATGGGAGGCAACCCATCAATTTTACTTGCTTTATAGTTAGTTATTTTTTATTTGAATTTTTAGTTATTAATTTTTTCTTTGTTTTGTTATTTCGTTTGGATTCGTATTCTTGTTGGCCCTTATCTCTCTAATATTTTAACCCCAAATGAGTTATTATTCTTCATATTCTAGTCTTTCTTGATTTAATATCTATTGTTATTTCATGACTAGAGACTAAGTTTGGGGGTCCCTCGTGATGTTGAGCATTAATTGAAGTATGGATTGACAGTCGATTCCACTCAGACATGTGCTGGCTTTCAAGAAGATATTTGGGATAAGTTTCCCTTTTCCTTATCTCTTTTATTTTCACATGAGTTTTATTGTTGATGATTTTATGTGTAGTGGAAATGATTTTCTTGGTTATAAATTGCGATTTCATCATTGCTTTATTGTATTTTCATGCTTTTGATGGTTTTTGCAAACATGAATTTTTCGTGAATTTTTCGTACTTCCGTGTGTAAATCTGATGTTACGATACTGATTTCTCGGGGAAGAAACGGTTGAGTTTTAGTTAAGTTGCAGTCAGCGATTTCTGTTTTTGTTGAAGTATTCATTTAGGTCCGAAATTTTATCGTTTTTGTAGAAATCTTAGCAGATAAGAAAGGAGACATACGTGTTTTCAAATCACCGTTTATACGTTTGGTTAAACTTTTCGCGTAGCTAGTCGTCCAGTAATATGAGTCTTGTTGGCACTTGGATTGCGTTTAGAGTCGGACAGTTTTTCCCAAGAAAAAGTCGAGATATTAGTTGTTCTATGATGGGAAGTCTAGTAACCGGGGGTATTCACGTGACCCGTTGTTTACTCTCGCGTAAAACGACAACCTTGAATAGATTAATAATTTAGAAATATCGCATTACCGACGATGGGAAGCCTAGTAACCGGGGGTATTCACGTGACCCGTTGTTTACTCTCGCGTAAAACAGCAACCTTGACATGCGGGAATTGCTATTCGAGTTTTTCTCCGTTGTAGAGGGGGGCTTAGTAACCAGAAGTATCCATGTGCCCATGAGTGTCTTTTACGTCAAACGGTTCCCCAATACATGAGAATGGAAATCCACCCTAGGATTATCCCGATGAAATATCCCGAGAGCCGAAACCTAGTGGTTAACTCGAATCATATTATTTATCATAAATAAGGGAATGCTGTCCGAGGAGTAATTTTGATAATGAAACTCTTGAATTTTGCCACTAGACTGTGGGACTGGGCGAATTGGCTTGTTTAATCTAACCCTTCATATTGACGGTCGGTTAAATTCATGCTTGTTAATCTTTGAGCTTGATTTTCTTCATGAACGATTGATTAGGACTGAAATTGGTTACTTAGTGGAATCAGTGTCCTGGATGTGACTCACTATTACGATACTTGTACTATTCTTTGAGATTTTCAGGGTAGTATTGATTAAGTTGAGCACTATGGACTTGTATGATTATTCACGATACATTTTGTTTAAAATTAATTTTTGCTTGAGGACAAGCAAAGGCTCAAGTTTGGGGGTATTTGTTAGGCGTATTTTTATACGCTTATTTATCATTATTTTATATCCATCTTGAGCCTAATTCAGCATAAATGAGCTTTTAATGCAATATTCTTATATGTTTTGCAGGAAATCGGTGTCCGGAAGCCAAAACAATTAAAAACGGGTGAAAACAGCAGTTTTTGGTCATGAGCCGCGGCACAAACCAAGTGAGCCGCGGCACACGAAGACGACCAGCGAGCGCTGAGCACACTGTACTGTGAGCCGCGGCACAGCCTAAGTGAGCTGCGGCCCAGGAGGAAAAAAAAGACGCCCAGGCATGGGGCGCTGAACGTGTGATCCGCGGCACAGATTAAGTGAGCCGCGGCCCACCGGGCGGTTTTGCTGAATATTCCACGTTTCTGGGCCGTTTTGGAGCCTGTTCTCGACCTAATCACACGGACACGTTTTGGAGGCTTAGGACTGATATAAATAAGCATTGAAGGGGCTGAAGAAGGGGGATTCATCAGATCGGAACTCTGAGGTAGATCGACAGCTAGGGCGAAGAACACAAGGAAGAGATTTGTGGGCGACGACAAGACCACGGATCCCTACGGTTTTTCTTAATTTTTCTGCATCTTAGTTCCTAGATCTAGTCGAGTAGGATTTTGATTGTAGCCGATTACATGACGGTTTGATTTATTTATTATTATTTCGACTCATTCGTTATTCTATTGAATTGGATTTTTCTTACTGTTCTTAATGCTTTTTAATTGTCTGGCCAACAGTTGAATTGTTTTCAATGTCTTTATGGATTCGGGAGATGAAATTTAGGCATAGTTCTTGTGAGACGAATCATAATTTCTGTTAGATAGGAATATACTCATGGGAATTGTGAAGCCTATTTATTGTGGGAATTCTTGAACTATTTTAGCTATTAATTATCTAATTCGAATAGGGATATATCGAGTTAATAATTCGTAGTATTTTCTATCGACCTTGGGAAAGGCTTTAGAATAATTTAGGAATTCCTGGCTTACAATCAATTGAATAACGGTGAATTGGATTGAATAAATATCATTCTTGATTGTTTGAGGTGAAAATCATAATCCTACGCCCTATTTAGTATTATTAGTAGTAGTAGTAGTAGTACTATTATTTATTTTCTGCAATTAGTTTAGGTATAAATTCCGTATAATTGTTCTTCAAATAAAATTGTGAGTTGACTATATTTTGGTACTTAATGAAATCAGTCCTCGAGGGAACGATACTTTACTTATCACTTTATTACTTGTTGACACCGTGCACTTGCGGCATAGTGTGAGGGATTTCCTCACAACAAGATATTATTAATACGAATACTTTAGGAGTACAGATATTAATGTAAGAGTACAATTATAATGAGTGTAAAGACCCTAGTTATCTAGCTCTTGAGTGCTGCTCTGTGAGATCTTGAACTGTAGGGAGTTCTCGTTTCTGCCGACCGTCTTTTGGTTAAGAGGTTCTGAGAGAGAAATCCTAGATAGAGTCGAGAGAAAAGCCGAGAGGTTTCCAAGTGTAGGAATCTTTCTATTTATAGGAGAGGAGGTAGCTGGGATGTCTTGATCTCGAGCGGGTGATCGCCTTTACTGTATTATAATAAGCGGGCGATCGTCTCAGCACGTGGGTCGGTTCCCTTAAAGTCCACGGCTGCTACTGACAGCCAGCTGTGCGAACCAGTGAGAAGACGCCATGTGCCTTACGTCGCTGTCTTGGGAGGTCCACTTTGGACCTTTCGGCGGGTCTGTCGATAGGTGAGGTTTGTCCTTGTCGTTGACAGTTGTCGATGGGCTAGAGTCAAAGGCCTTCTCCTACGGCGCCTTTTCCGGATCTGCACGTGGGTCTTTACTCCGAGATCCGGTCTTGGTAGATACGATGGATGTTGGTTATACACGTGGCATGAGGCGGTCGTCCTTGGCCGGGCACCGGAGTCGATCGATATGTGCCAAGAGACGATCGCCCTTGATGTCGATTGCTCGGCGTTTGGACTTGATCCGGGATCTTCGTTTGGTAGGAGTGTCGTGGCTCATTTGATGCTGACTCGGTCGCTAAGCCCTTACGTCGATCGCCGTCGAGATGTGTTAATCGCGACACAACACGGCCAAAAAGAGCTATTTACAGAGATAGACGATACCGTCTACGGAGAAGTTACTTTTGGTGACTCGTCAAAGGCTCCAATCAAAGGGAAACGTATTATTATGATCATCTCAAAGAATGGTGATAAAAAGCACATCAATGATGTCTATTATATACCTGCATTGAAAAGTAATATCATCAGCCTTTGTCAACTTGTGGAGAAAGGATATGACATACGAATGAGGGATAACTCTCCCGTACTCAGAAATCGAGTTCATGAATTGATTGCTAATGTGAAGATGACAAAGAACCGTCTGTTTACACTTGATATGCAGACAGAGGTGCACGAGTGCTTAAAGTCAGTCATAAAAAATGACTCGTGGTTATGGCATCTAAGATTTGGTCATCTTGGATTTACTGGCCTGAAATTATTATCAAAAATAAATATGGTGGACGGCTTGCCAGAAATCAACGAACCAAATCAACAATGTGAAGCATGTATCAAAGGAAAGCAACACAGACAGAGTTTTCCTATTGGAAAATCATGGAGAGCTAGGAGGCCATTGGAGATTGTTCACACTGACATAGCTAGTCCGTTTGATATCGCATCACTTGGCGAGAATAGGTACTACCTAACATTTATTGATGATTTTAGCAGAAAAAGTTGGGTATACATTCTTAAAGAAAAGGCAGAGGATAAATTCAAAGAGTTCAAAGCAATGGCGGAAAAACAAAGTGGCCAGTACGTGAAGATACTCAGATCAGACAGAGGAGGCGAGTATACTTCAAACTTGTTCAACGATTTCTGCACAGCACGTGGAATTAATCACCAGTTGACAGCAGCATATACTCCACAACAAAACGGCATTGCTGAAAGAAAGAATCGTACAATTCTTGATATGGAAAGAAGTATGGTGAAGGGAAAGCACTTGCCAAGAAGTTTTTGGGCTGAAGCCGTGCTATGTGCTGTATATTTGCTAAATCGTTATACAACAAAGAGTGTCAGATTCAAAACACTAAATGAAGCATGGAGTGGTAGCAAACCAGCAGTTGGATATCTCAGAATTTTTGGATGCATTGCATATGCTCATGTTCCTGATTAAAAGAGAAAGAAGCTAGATGACAAAGGTGAAAAGTGTATCTTCATCGGATATGACAAAAGCAGCAACGCCTACAGACTCTACAATCTATTGACAAAGAAGGTAATCATTTCACGAGATGTTGAATTTGATGAAATAGATTACTGGAGATGGAGCGCGGAAGAAAGAAAAGTTGCAGGTTTATTTTTTGAAGAAGACGATGGCGATGACTCAATAATGAAGGTGATGAAAATGATGATCCGACTCCTCCACCAAGTCCAAATCAACAAACTCCTTCATAGACACCACCGACGTCAGGAAGCAACAATTCAGGGGGAGCACCAAGAAAAATGCGGAGTCTAGATGATATCTACGATGCAACAAGTCCAATACAAACAACATTTGATTATTCATTATTTTGCTTGATGGCTGAGTGTGATCCAGTAACATTTGAGGAAGCTTCTGAAGAAAGTAAGTGGAATAAAGCCATGGATGAAGAAATCGGTGCAATCAAGAAGAATGATGCTTGGGAGCTCACAGATCTTCCAGACGGACACAAAGCAATTGGTGTCAAATGGGTCTACAAGACAAAGTCCAATCAAGATGGAGAAGTGGAGAAACACAAGGCAAGACTAGTTGCTAAAGGCTACAAGCAGAAATACGGAATTGACTATGATGAGGTATTTGCTCCGGTTGAAAGAGTTGATACTAAACGACTTCTTACAGCAATTGCAGCACAGAATCAGTGGAAGATTTATCAAATGGATGTCAAGTCAGCATTCCTAAATGGTTATCTCGAAGAAGAAGTCTATATTGACCAACCACATGGATAGGTTCAAAGTGGCGAGGAAGATAAAGTCTACAAATTGAAGAAAGCATTGTACGGGTTGAAGCAAGCTACGAGAGCTTGGAACACAAGAGTTGATGAATATTTTCAGAAGAATAGTTTAGTGACAAGTCCATACGAGCATGCACTCTACACAAAAACAAATTCAGGGGGAGATATCATGATAGTATGCTTGTACGTGGATGATATGATTTTCATTGGCAACAACCCTGGTATGTTCGATGATTTTAAGAAAGTTATGACTAACGAATTTGAGATGACAGATATTGGTCAAATGTCTTACTTTTTGGGAGTCGAGGTGAAGCAAAGCAAAGATGGAATCTTTATATCACCGAAAAAATATGCGGAGTAGATTTTAAAGAAATTCAGAATGGAAGAATGCAAGCCGGTGAGCACACCAGCAGACACTAGCATAAAGCTGAGAGTTGACTCAACCAGAGAGTCGGTAAATCCGACAATTCTTCAAAAGTTTGGTTGGAAGTTTGAGGTACCTAACTTTCACAAGTCCCGATATTATGTATGCAGTTGGACTGGTTAGTAGTACATGGAGAAGCCGAAGCAAGATCACTTCATCGCAGCTAAAAGAATTTTGCAGTACATAAGAGGTACACTTGATCATGGTTTATTTTACACGCACTCTCAAGACTCAAAATTAGTTGGCTACTCAGACAGTGATTTTGGCGGAGATTTGGATGATGGGAAAAGCACTTCGGGATATGTTTTTCACATCGGTTCGGCGATATTTTCGTGGTCATCGAAGAAGCAAAAAACAGTTGCTCTCTTTAAATTCCTGCAATAAAGATTCAATAGAACTCGGAATTATCCAGTTCCTGGGGTTAGTAGTAGCGGAAACTTTTCAGAAAAAATCAAGTACATGGGTGCATTTTCCTTGATATCATCTTCAAGTTACTTTGCACTCACAAGCATGCATTTTCTCAAATTTTCTTTTTCTTTCTTTTTTTCTTTTTTTTTTCATTTTTCTCATTTTTCTCGTTTTTTTTCTTTTTTTCATTTTTCTCGCTTTTTTCATTTTTTTCATTTTTCTTTTCCTTTTCTTTTCTCTATTTTTTATACCTTAGTCATGGGAGCTAAGTAATTTTCTTTTCGTCCTTCTCGAATGAGTAACGATTTTTCCTTCCGCTCAAAGTAGCATCTCGATCAAAATGCCATGGTCTTCCCAACAAGATATGGCAAGCATGCATCGGAACGACATCACATAGGATTTCGTCTTGATGTCTTCCGATGGTGAGAGCCACAAGTACCTGTTTATTAACTCGAACTTCCCCATAATCATTTAGCCAATGTAAACGATACGGTTTAGGGTGTCTTGTTGTTGGAAGATCGAGTTCTTCAACTAGCATAGCGCTAATGACATTAGTGCAACTCCCGTTATCTGTTATCACACTAAAATTTTTATTTTTAATAAAACATCGTGTGTGAAATAGATTTTCTCTTTGTTCGTTATCTTCCTCCTCTTTTGCTTGAGAACTTAACACCCTCCGAACAACAAGTGCGGGTGCATACTCATACGTCTCGTCATAACTCTCCATCTCTCTTGTCTCTTCTTCTTATTCTTTTTTCGCTTTCCGTTTCAATCTCCCCATACCGAAGTACCATCACCCGTTTGTTGATGTTTTTCCTGAAGAACTACCTGCAGGGTTGCCACCAATCCGAGGGATTGAACATCAAATAGACTTTGTGCCCGGAGCGGACCGGCATACCGACACCACCCCAAAGAGAACAATGAAATCCAAAGACAAGTCGAGGAGTTGTTAAGTCTTGGGTATATCCAGGAGAGTCTAAGTCCTTGTGCCATTTCTGTGATCGTCATGCCAAAGAAAGATGGAACGTAGAGAATATGCACTGATTGCCGAGCAATAAACAATATCACGATTAAGTATCGACACCCTATTACAAGGTTAGATGATATGTTAGATGAATTACATGGTTCATGTATTTTCACTAAAATTGACCTAATGAAAGGATATCACCAAATTCGTATGAAAGAAGGAGATGAATGGAAAACGGCTTTCAAAACTAAATACGGATTATACGAATGGTTGATAATGCCCCTTGGACTAACGAACGCACCAAGTACTTTTATGAGATTAATGAATCATACTTTACGTGCATACATCGGAAAATTCATTTTTGTATACTTTGATGATATACTCATTTACAGCAAAAATATTGAAGAACATGTTGAACATTTAAGATTAGCTTTAATTACCTTGAGAGGGGAACAATTATATGCTAGTCTTAAGAAATGTACTTTTCGCATGAATGGCGTTATTTTTCTTGGGTATGTCGTTAGTGCTGACAACATAAAAGTTGATGAAGAAAAGGTTAAGGCTATTCGAGAATGGCCTAGACCGACGAACGCATCCGAGGTAAGAAGTTTTCATGGCCTAGCAGGGTTTTACCGACGCTTCGTAAAAGATTTTAGCACAATTGCAGCCCTATTAAACGAACTTGTCAAGAAAAAAATGCTAAGTTTAATTGGGGAAATGAACAAGAAAAAGCTTTTAACACTCTCAAAGATAAATTGTGCACTGCACCTATTTTAGCATTACCTGATTTTTCCAACACTTTTGAAATTGAGTGTGATGCTTCAGGAGTAGGAATTGGGGCAGTATTAATGCAGGGAAAAAGGCCGGTAGCCTATTTTAGTGAGAAACTTGGAGAAGCTACATTGAATTACCCGACCTATGACAAGGAATTGTATGCTTTGGTTCGAGCCCTACGTACGTGGCAACACTACCTATGGCCTAAGCAGTTCATGATTCATACTGATCATGAATCCTTAAACATGTCAAAGGACAGGGTAAATTGAGCAAGAGACATGCCAAGTGGTTAGAAGAAATTGAATCCTTTCCTTACATCATCAAATACAAACAAGGTATGGAAAACATTGTCGCCGACGCTTTGTCCAAAAGGTATGTATTACTCAATACATTTTCTTGTAAACTTTTGGGATTTGATTTATTGAAAGAAGCATATGAGGAGGATAAAGATTTCCATGATATTTATGTTGCTTGCGAGAAAAAGGGTGTAGAAAAATTTTATCGGGATAATGGATTCTTATTCTGTGAAAATAAACTTTGCATTCCTTTTGGTTCAACACGGGAATTATTGGTAAAAGAAGCACATAGTGGAGGTCTAATGGGACATTTTAGAATTGCTAAAACTTACGAAATATTGCATGAACATTTCTTTTGGCCAAAAATGAAACATGATGTTTTTAAAGTTGTAAATTCATGCATTGTTTGTAGGAAAGCAAAATCATGAGTGTTACCGCATGGTTTGTGTATGCCACTTCCGGTACCTTCCGAACCTTGGGTCGATCTTTCTATGGACTTTGTATTAGGATTACCAATTCTCGGTTGAAATCCGCAATGGCCTGGGAAACGGGAATATCTCGAGGTTGAGCATCATAAAAAGCATGAATCCGCGCCTGACGAACTGGCCACGGATAGTACTCCGCTTCCATAAGGCCTCTGAACTTGGCCCAAAAAACAACATGATCCTGAGGCCCGGCAGCCTCCCACCAATCAGCAGTATCCCCAGTGAGAAAATACTGGGCGATTGGGACCTTGCGATCCTTAGGACAATTAGTGGCGGTAAAGACCTTGGACATCTCTTTGATCCACCCCTCCCAGCCAATCGGGTCTGAAGCTCCAGAAAACTGAGAAGGATGCATCTTGATGATATCCTGAAGCCAACGATCTGCCCCGGCCCGAGCAGCATGAGCCGGAGTTGGGTTTTGAACCGCCTGGGATATCGCAGCTATTTGGTTCACCATCTGTTGCATTACAGCTGCAACACCAAGGTCGGTGCCATTACCGGTTGTGCCATCTTGAGTAACATTATGGCTCTGACGGCCATCAGTACTGCCGGCTCCAAAAGAGTGTGATGTGGCCGCCCCACTGGCTGCCCCACGTCCCCGGCTGCGTCCACGACCTCGACCTCTACCCCGGCCTCTCCCAGCATCCATACTAGAGATAAGAGGTAGCAAAAGCAAATTGATTATAAGTACGAGAGAAAACAATCACAGTACAAGAAACAGAAGTACGATACGAGAAAGTAAAAGAATCGAGTAAGGAAAACTTACGAACACTGGGAGTACCGAGACGCTAGCGGCGTGATGACGGTGTGCAAAAATAAAATACGACTAGACCCAAATAACCGACAAGCCTAGGTATCCATAAACCTTGCTCTGATACCATTTTCTGTAACACCCCCAAGATATTCAGGATATATTACAGTGCCATGGGTCCCTACGCGGGATCCACTAGTCTAAATAAATAATACTGCTCGTCTAACCATCTCGGTTAGCGAGGAACACACAACACCACAAAAATAACTAAATGAAGTCACCCAGTACAACCGGTAAACAGGACACCACCCAAATTCACAAATACGATTTAACATACAAAACATATCCCAAATCAAAAGTGCCTAAGTACTCGCGAGTACTATCTATAAGTTCACAAGTTTGGAAAACAAACACATCAAAATGGACAACAAAAATAAAGGGACTCCATTGCACACGTCAACACCCCCGGCCAGCATCTGAAGAGATAAATTCACCACTAGAAGGGGGGTTGAATAGTGGTGATGCGGAATACCGAAATTTCTTGCGAGTAAATAGAAAATAGTGCGGAATTTAAAGACTCAAGAATTTATAGAGGTTCGGCAACTTGCCTACGTCCTCTCTCCGACTTTCTTTTTCTATTGGCTTAAGAAAAACCACAATCTTGACTCGTCTTCTATCGGTTCGAGTTCACAACCGTTACAATCGCTTGTCTTCTATCGGTCCAAGCTCAACCTCTCTCTCAATATAAATGTTTGTTTATCTAGTGTTCTATAGGAACTAGATAATCCTCACTATACGAATATGGGAGTATAATCCTAACAATGCCGGATCAAAGATCCTAATAACACCGGATTAGTGACTCTTGATTCGTTTCTTTTACGCTCAAGTGTAAGTGATGCAACACTTACAATCAAATGAAAGAATACAAAGGATAGTAGATATTACAATGAAAATCACTCTTGTATCTTTCTTTTCTCACAACTTGAAATGCAATAAAAGATATAAAACTGAGCTCAAGTATGCTTTGATTGCTTGTATGCTTGTATGCTTGAATGCTTGAAGTTGTGTGTTTGATACCCAAGTCCTTCGGGTATTTATAGGTGAGATCCATCCTTCAAATGCTGAAAAACATACTATTAGCGTGCGCTAATAGTGCCCTGTAGCGTGTGCTATCGGTTTTTGACTTGGAATCTCTGAACGGTCACAAAGACTGTTGCAATGGTAAAATACCATGGCTAACGTGCGCTAGTCATGTATCGGTAGCGTGCGTTAACGTCTGGTCAACAAGTCTTCAATCTTGACTTTGAAAATGTCCGTTTGTCTCTCCAACGACTCTTTATCCAACGGCTAGATTTGGGATTAGCGTGCGCTAGCAAGTATGCATAGCGTGCGCTAGCATTAATTAAATCCAACTTTTCCAGATTTTCCGGATCTACATTGACTCGTGCCTTCCAACGGTAGAAAATCAAACGGTAATATGCTGACTCCTTTTAGCGTGCGCTAATGCCTATACCTTAGCGTGCGCTACTAGTTTCTTTCATTAACGTACGTTACCCTGTGTAGCGTACGTAAAGGCCTTAACATATTGAGTCCAGTAGCTACTGGACTACTGACCGTGATATAGGTAGCGTGCGCAAGAGCTGATCAGTAACGTGCGCTATATCCTTGCTGTAGCGTACGTAAGATGACATGTGTAGCGTGCGCAACATCCATTTCTGATTTCCTTCCAAACTTCACTGTCCTCTGGAATAATACGATAGCGTGCGTTATTATTTACTGTATAGCATGCGCTAACTGTAGTTACTTAGCATGCGCTAACATTGAGTAGCTTGCGTGCGCTATCCATCATGCGGCTTCACTTGGCTGCAGCTGACTTGTCTGGGCTGTACATTCACTGTTCGATAGCGTGCGCTACTATAAGATGAGTAGTGTGCGCTAGTTTTATTTGGCTCCTTCAAAATAGTATCGATCTGAGATTGATCTAATTAAATGTTTTGAATGGAATAATCATCAAAATACATTTTGAGTCAACAATCTCCCCCTTTTTGATGATGTCAAAGCATTTAATTAATACCTGCAAAAAACATTTTGAAATGATTCGAATCAAGGTAAACTTGTTCGATATATTAGTATATTTTGGTTTTTTGGAGTATTCTCCCCCTTTTTGACATAAACAAAAAGGAACTCCCCCTGAATTGTTACATTATAACAAATATTAACGAAAATGCCATTATTCAAATCGTAAACAACAATACTTTGTAAACAACAAATGCCAAATGTAGTGAGATGCGAATATTATTAAGATAAAATGCAAATAATACAACGAGTTTTCATGACATGAAACATAAAGATTGTTCGAACAACAAGATTCTACAACCAAACATCAAAAATCCTCAAATCTAAGGGTCGGAAGAAGACGAGGGGAAAGGGAACGAAGGGTGTGTGAAACGGATGAAATCGGATATCAACCCGCGCACTTCCCGGACTTCCGAACGTAGAGCCCGAACATCCTCTCGAATCTCAGCCTGAGAGGTCTCGATGCCCCGCATCCGAGCACAAAAGTCGTTTTCCTCTTCTTCCGTGACAACATCTCTCATAGGGCGCTTTCCTTTCGAAGTAGGCTTCCTCACGAACTCCCCGGTTTGCATTTCGCGAAGAGTATGAGGTCCCCGGCGAGTGATTTTCTCCTCTGCAGTAGGCATCCGCGACCCTTTCTCTACTTGGTCGTCGTCGCGTAGATACGGGAATAGGATCCAGCCTCTGTTGGACGTCCGGACATAGTGCATAGCCTTAAGCGAAGCGTCCGAGATCTCATGACCGAGGGAGACGGGGACTGCCTTGTCTTTCGACAAGTCGACTTGGCGAAAATTGAAAATGGCCGTGAGAATTGAGCCATAAGGCATTCCAGCCTTGCGAGAACGAGATGCGTAGTTTTTCGACCGAAACAGGTCGCCCTTCACCTTCATCCAGCTGATGATGATATCGGCAAAATTCACTTTATCGTCATTGAGAACTCGATACACCACTTGCTTGTCGACTCCCACTAATTTGTGCTGGGAATTCACCTTCGGCATTAAGCATTTTGTGAGAGCTACCAGAAGCAGGCGAATATTGACCCCAAAATCATTGTTTTCGAAAAAGTCGTCCGTTATGTCAATAACGACCTTTGAGCTAAGAAACTCTTTGACATCTATTTCCCCGACTTCATTATCATCGGCCAAAGATTTTCCAGTACAAACAAAACCGTCACAGGGTAAACCAAAAATTTGATACAAAACATCTGAGGAAATTTTCACCCGTGTTCCTCCGACAAGACTTCCTAAAACAAGGGATGAAGACCCTTCACTTTCGGCCACATGGAGATTGGCATAGAACTCTCGGACGAGTTCAGGGAAAATGGGATTTTTGCATTCGACAAAATGAGCAATTCCAAGCGAAGAGAAGAAATTGGAAATATCGACATTTACCCGTTCCAGACTTGAAAGATTGAAGAAGTAACAGTCCGTGATGTGTTCTTGTGGAAGAATGTCAAAGAAAACCCTCGAGGCGGTGGAGGAGATGAAACGATTCGCATCAAATTGGGCGTTGAGAGGACGTTTGAGATTATTGTATTGTTTTGCCATGGATGTTCGGTTTTTGCTCGACATTAATCGGAGAGGGAATTGATGTTTGAAGAATCCGATTAGCGGCTAGGGTTTTTGGCAAGATGAGAATTTTCTGTCGATTGCGTGCGTTAAGAATTGTGTTTGTGTGCCTGGGTAGTACGGCATATATATAGTCAACGAACTTTTAGTTAGCGTATGCTAGGCTTATAGAATTAGCGTACGTTAGGTAAGAAGTGAAGGGCTTACTGGACTGTCCAGTAGCTAAAATGGAATTCGAAAAATTTTATTTAGCGTACGCAAGGAAGTAAGGTTTATCGTACGCTATCGAAAGCAAATTTTAGCGCGCGTTAAGAAAAATGAAGCTAGCGCGCGCTAGCGAGTGATCCGAATCAAGGATTTTGATATTTGGAGTAGTAAGCTTATTTCAAAAGTTGTCTACATGTCCCATGCCAAGTTGTAAGCGAATGGAATTAAATGATTCTTCGGGAAGAGGTTTTGTAAAAATGTCAGCAAGTTGATCCTTCGTCCCGACAAAAATTAAACAGATGTCTTTTTTCTGAACATGATCACGTAAAAAATGATGTCTAATATCTATATATTTGGTTCTACTATGCAACACAGGATTTTTGCTCAGATTAATTGCACTAGTGTTATCACATAGGATAGGGGTATTTTCAAAATGTATGTCGTAGTCGCGGAGTTGATTTTTAATCCATAACACTTGAGCGCAGGCGCTCCCTGCAGCGACATATTCGGCCTCAGCTGTAGACAATGCTACACTGGTTTGCTTTTTACTTCCCCAGGATATTAAACATGATCCAACAAAATGACATGTACACTAGTACTCTTTTTGTCAATTTTGCATCCGCCGAAATCGGCGTCACTATAGGCAATTAAATTAAAATCCAGGCAAGAAGGATACCATAGACCTAGTCCAATAGTTCCTTTCAAGTATTAAAAAATGCGTTTACAAGCAATTAAATGTGATTCCTTGGGATTAGCTTGGAATCGAGCACATAAACATGTAGCAAATATTATATCTGGCCTGGATGCAGTCAAATATAGCAAAGATCCGATCATACCTCGATATAATTTTTGATCTACGGATTTGCCATTTTCATCTTTCTCAAGCTTTAATGATGAAGACATTGGCGTAGATATCTCCTTGCTATTTTCCATATTGAATTTCTTGAGAAGGTCGTTTGAGTACTTCGTTTGATGGATAAAAATTCCATCTTCGCATTGTTTGATTTGAAGACCGAGGAAGAATGTTAATTCTCTCATCATACTCATTTCGAATTCTCCTTTCATAAGATTAGAAAAATCTTGGCACAAGGATTCATTAGTAGCTCCAAATACAATGTCATCAACGTAGATTTGGCAAACAAGTATATCATCATTTAGTATTTTAACAAACAAGGTATTATCGACTTTGCCTCTTTTATAATTATTTGCAATTAAAAATTGACTTAAACGATCATACCATGCTCGGGGTGCTTGCTTCAACCCGTAGAGTGCCTTGTTGAGCTTGTAGACATGATCTGGAAATTGATGATCTTCAAAACCGGGAGGTTGCTTGACGTAGACTTCTTCTTGAATGTAACCATTCAAGAATGCACTTTTCACATCCATTTGAAATAGTTTAATCTTCTTATGGGCGGCAAATGCACAAAGCAAGCGAATGGCTTCGAGTCGAGCCACGGGAGCAAAACTTTCTTCGTAATCAAGACCTTCTTCTTGATTATATCCTTGAGCGACCAAACGAGATTTATTTCGAATAGGATAGCCGTCTTCGTCACTCTTGATTTTATGCACCCATTTAGTTCCGATAATTGTTTTATCTTTAGGCGCGGGAACTAAATTCCATACATTATTGTGCTTGAATTGCACAAGCTCCTCTTGCATTGCCATCACCCAACTTTCATCATCGAGAGCTTCGGATATATTCTTGGGAACTATTTCGGATACAAAAGCACAATGAGCCATAAATTCGGTGGTTCTCCTTCGGGTTTGAACACCGTCTTCAATGTTTCCAATCACGAGGTCCTTCGGATGGTCTTTGATGTCCCTCCAACCTTTCGGTAAATCAACGATTGTGTTCGTTTCGATTTCCGAAATTTTCTTCACTTCGGGTGGAGGATCCGGAAAAGTACCTGCATCATCAAAATATTCTACCTTTCTCGGGGGTGAGATCATATCATTGAATTTAACATGTATGGACTCTTCAACTTTATTCGTTCTAATATTATAAACACGATATGCTTTGCTATTAGTACAATAGCCAAGAAATATTCCGGAGTCGGATTTGGCATCAAACTTGCCTAAGTTATCCTTGCCATTGTTCAAAATAAATACATTGCAACCAAAAGGATGAAACTAAGCAATATTGGGCTTTTTTCCCTTCCATAATTCATACGGGGTTTTAAGATGAGTTCTACGAACATGAACCCGGTTAATCACATAGCATGCCGTAAAAATTGCTTCGGCCCAGAAATATCGTGGAAGAGAGTATTCATTAAGCATTGTCCTCGACATTTCTTCCAAAGATCGGTTTTTCCTTTCAACAACTCCATTTTGTTGAGGCGTTCTAGGAGCCGAAAAATTGTGATTAATACCGTATTTATCACATAAAAGTTCAAACGGGTTGCAATCAAATTCACCTCCGTGATCGGTGCGAATAGAGATTATGGAGAGATTTTTCTCATTTGATACCAAACGACACCATTTAGAAAACTCGGAAAATGCATCATCTTTATGTGCTAAAAATCTAACCCAAGTAAATCGAGAGAAATCATCAACAATAACCAAAGTGTAAAGTTTACCATTTAAACTAACATGTCTAGATGGTCCAATCAAATCCATATGCACGAGTTCAAGAACTCGACTAGTGGAAACCTCGAATTTTGGTTTAAACGATTCTCGAGTATGTTTCCCTTTTATGCATGATTCACACAAATGTTTTCTATCAAACTTGAGTTTGGGCAATCCACGAACAAGGTCGTGTCTTGATAAAATAGAAATAATAGGTAAAGAAGTATGCCCCAATTTTCGATGCCATAAATATGCATTGTCATCCAAGGTAATAAAACATTTTTCATTGAATGAACTCTTATCATTAAGATCAACAATATAGATGTTTCCACATCTCAACCCAATGAATGCAATTTTATTATTTCTAAATGCCGTGCAATGCGTTTGCTCAAATAGAATTTTAAAACCTTCATCACAAAGTTGCGAAACGCTAAGGAGATTATGATGCAAACCTTCAACAAATAGTACTTTGTTGATAGAAGGAGAAGGTTCCTTACCGACTTTTCCGATTCCTTTGATTTTTCCCTTTTGATTATCTACAAAGGTCACATGTCCTTGATCTTGATATTCGAGGTCTTCAAATAAGTCCTCGGAGCCGCACATGTGCCTTGAGCATCCGCTATCAATGTACCACTTGTTTTTCCTTGGTGCCGGTACCTACAAAAGTAGAATTTCTCGGTTGTTTCGGTACCCAAGCCCGTTTGGGTCCTCCAAAGTTAACTATGCTTATAGCATTCGGAACAATTGTCCCTTTAGGAACCCATATTTGCATAACTTTGATAGTTCTTAACTTTGAATGAGCATTAACATTGTGAACTCGTTTGAATGGATCTTTTGAGTTCTCGGTTTCGGTTTTCTTTATTTTGTCAAGGTTGATAAGGGATTGTTCCCGTTTAAAAGGATCGAAACCAAGACCGTGTTTGAGCAAAGGCGATTTTTGAATAGATAGGAGCCTTTCGAATTTCTCATTTCCGAGAGTAAATTTGTTCAAAATATATTTTAGCTCCTTTTGAGTTTTTGTTAACTCGATTTTCAAAACATTTTCTTTTTCAAGACATGATGTATGGTCGATCTCAATAGTTTTGCCCTTGTTTTGAAGAGAGGAATTTTCGAGTTCTAGAGATTTTATTTTTCTCTTTAAAGATATGTTTAATTTAACCATCTCGTCATACTCCGTATTTAATGATTCAAACGCACTCAACAACTCATCATCATGATGAACTTCTTGTGAATCACAAAAATCAAAAGAGTCATATTCGTCATCATTGGGTTTAGAGCTTACCTCGATATTACTTTCGGAGTCGAGGGCCATGAATGCAAGATTTGCGTCTAGAGATCTTTCAATCTCCTCCTCGTCATCACTCCAAGAAGAGATTAGGACCTCCTTCTTTTTGAATCTTTCCATTTGAGGTTTTGCAGAGGATCCTCGGCATTCTTTGGCATAGTGACCGGCTTGACCACATTTCCGACAATTATTGTCGAACTTCTTGATGGGAGTATAGCCACTCTTCTTTTGCTCCGGTTTGCCATCCCGACCAAGAAAACTTCACCTATTTTGAATTAGGTTTTTATACCTTCTAAAGTTTTTGGCATAGAGAGCGAGTTCCTCGTCGTCTTCATCTTCGGGAACATCTTCCTCAACGTCGCTATCAACATTAAATGCGACCACTCTTTCCCGAGGCTTTGGCTTTGTGCCTCTAGACTTGAGAACGATCTCTAATTGATGAGTGACCCGATGAGGGCACTAAATTCGAGCTTGTTGAGATCTTTGGACTCCATGATCGCGGTGACCGTGGCATCCCATTCTCGTGGCAACGATCGAATAATTTTCTTAGCTTTGTCGCTGCTCGATATAGGCTTTCCGAAAGATGCAAGACCATTTGTTATAGCCGAAAATCGATCCAACATATTTGTGATCGTTTCCTCGTCTTTCATGGAAAATAATTCGTAGTCATGGAGTAACATATTAATTTTGGTCTCCTTGACTTGGGTGGTTCCCTCATGAGTGACTTCGAGAATTTCCCAAATTTCTTTTGCACTTTCATAGGACGATATCCTATTGAGTTCTTCGGGATTAAGAGCGCAATAGAGAAGTTGAGTAGCTCGTGAGTTGACATGCGTGTTTCTCCAATCCTCATCGTTGAATTCTTCGATCTTTTTCAACGATCCATCCTCTTTCTTAGCAAGTTTAGGACCAAGAGCAATAACTTTCCATTTCAATATCGTAGGCTTGAACGAAGATCGCCATCTTCTTTTCCACGTCATGAAATTGGAACCGTCAAGAAAGGAGGACGGTTGAGAGCATTTCCTTAAATTTGGCCAAGAAGTGCCATTTGCGGATCTTTTTCTCTTAGGTGGTTAAACCTTTAAAAAGAGACCCGTCGATACCAATCAAGAGATAAATTCACCACTAGAAGGGGGGTGAATAGTGGTGATGCGGAATACCGAAATTTCTTGCGAGTAAATAGAAAATAGTGCGGAATTTAAAGACTCAAGAATTTATAGAGGTTCGGCAACTTGCCTACGTCCTCTCTCCGACTTTCTTTTTCTATTGGCTTAAGAAAAACCACAATCTTGACTCGTCTTCTATCGGTCCGAGTTCACAACCGTTACAATCGCTTGTCTTCTATCGGTCCAAGCTCAACCTCTCCCTCAATATAAATGTTTGTTTATCTAGTATTCTATAGGAACTAGATAATCCTCACTATACGAATATGGGAGTATAATCCTAACAATGCCGGATCAAAGATCCTAATAACACCGGATTAGTGACTCTTGATTCGTTTCTTTTACGCTCAAGTGTAAGTGATGCAACACTTACAATCAAATGAAAGAATACAAAGGATAGTAGATATTACAATGAAAATCACTCTTGTATCTTTCTTTTCTCACAACTTGAAATGCAATAAAAGATATAAAACTGAGCTCAAGTATGCTTTGATTGCTTGTATGCTTGTATGCTTGAATGCTTGAAGTTGTGTGTTTGATACCCAAGTCCTTCGGGTATTTATAGGTGAGATCCATCCTTCAAATGCTGAAAAACATACTATTAGCGTGCGCTAATAGTGCCCTGTAGCGTGTGCTATCGGTTTTTGACTTGGAATCTCTGAACGGTCACAAAGACTGTTGCAACGGTAAAATACCATGGCTAGCGTGCGCTAGTCATGTATCGGTAGCGTGCGTTTACGTCTGGTCAACAAGTCTTCAATCTTGACTTTGAAAATGTCCGTTTGTCTCTCCAACGACTCTTTATCCAATGGCTAGATTTGGGATTAGCGTGCGCTAGCAAGTATGCATAGCGTGCGCTAGCATTAATTAAATCCAACTTTTCCAGATTTTCCGGATCTACATTGACTCGTGCCTTCCAACGGTAGAAAATCAAACGGTAATATGCTGACTCCTTTTAGCGTGCGCTAATGCCTATACCTTAGCGTGCGCTACTAGTTTCTTTCATTAACGTACGTTACCCTGTGTAGCGTACGTAAAGGCCTTAACATATTGAGTACAGTAGCTACTGGACTACTGACCGTGATATAGGTAGCGTGCGCAAGAGCTGATCAGTAACGTGCGCTATATCCTTGCTTTAGCGTACGTAAGATGATATGTGTAGCGTGCGCAACATCCATTTCTGATTTCCTTCCAAACTTCACTGTCCTCTGGAATAATACGATAGCGTGCGTTATTATTTACTGTATAGCATGCGCTAACTGTAGTTACTTAGCGTGCGCTAACATTGAGTAGCTTGCGTGCGCTATCCATCAGGCAGCTTCACTTGGCTGCAGCTGACTTGTCTGGGCTGTACATTCACTGCTCGATAGCGTGCGCTACTATAAGATGAGTAGCGTGCGCTAGTTTTATTTGGCTCCTTCAAAATAGTATCGATCTGAGATTGATCTAATTAAATGTTTTGAATGGAATAATCATCAAAATACATTTGGAGTCAACAGCATCCTCGTACTGCTCCAGTGCCCGCTCGACCGGCTGAACGCCACCTGAAATTCATAACAAAAATTTCCCCAAAACGGGTCCCCAAAGGGGTTAGCAATTACGCTGGGACAAGTAATCAAGGCAAACCATTCGTTTACACATTTCATAGTACATGCATCAAGTCATTTCAAAATCCAAAACTAGACATGTCTTTTCTGGAAAACGAACAGTCAATAATCAATTTGCCTAGGACCGGAGCGAAACCACTGGTCCCATTCGAGGCCTCTAAGGACCCTCCCGAACTGGCCATAATCATAAAACAAATCACGCACAGGCATCGCTTAGGACCGGGGCGAAACCACTGATCCTATTCGAGGCCTCTAAGGACCCTCCTGAACTGGCTAGCGAACAAGCTCGTGAATCCAGAGTGAAGTCACGGATTCCCCTGAGGTCCCGTCGGACCCTCTCGGAGTGAGAAAAGCACACACATAATATACATCACTATTTCATGTTAAGCATAAAGGTTTCCAAGAATACTTGCCTTGAGTAATTAACGACGAAACGGATGGAACGGAGAAACAACCACGATCGCTAGGAATCGACAAACCCGAACCTAACGATTCGAAGAATACAATCACAACCATTTCTAAACGATTACGAAAATGGAATACACCCGGAAACCCACCTATGATTCATGTAAATTCATACAAAAACAAC
The DNA here is from genome assembly GCA_033398695.1 of Orobanche coerulescens. Taxonomy (NCBI): domain Eukaryota; kingdom Viridiplantae; phylum Streptophyta; class Magnoliopsida; order Lamiales; family Orobanchaceae; genus Orobanche; species Orobanche coerulescens. Next base: position 46,560,427 of record CM065819.1, on the reverse strand, counting down.
GAGGGCGGATCGCAACCGAACCCTCTCGATTTCACAAATATCACGAAACTTACCATGAATTCGTAGGGAAAACAAGAATACCACCAAGATTAATTATATACATCATGGATTAATCAACAATACAGAACGAATCGAACAAAAACTCGAACACCCCCAAATTTCCCAAAAATAGGGTTCTAGTAGATTACCTTGGATTAAAGACGAAGAACACGAGTAGATGTTGTTAATCTACACTAAGAACTCAAGGAAGATGATAGTTGAGGTGATTGGAAGAAGAAATCGCCTCTAGATCGCTCGGGCCGCGAGGAGGAAGAGAAATGAGTAAAGTAGACGGATCTGGGTCAACTCTCGGGTATATATAACCAGATGATTTGCGTGCGCAAATGGCTCGCGGTTAGCGCATGCTAACCATCCAAAACTGGTCCAGAACTTGCGATTCTGACCCGTTAGCGTGTGCTACCGGAAAATAGCGTGCGCTAACAGTCCCCCGATAGTGCGCGCTATCGAGCTATAGCGTGCGCTACCTGTTCGCCATCCCGAGTCCAGAAACATTCTACCCAGTCTCGACTACCGAATTAGCGCGCACTGTCACACACCTAGCGTGCGCTATGCCTCGGCTATAGCGTGCGCTAATATACAGATTTACCGTACGCTAAGCTGCTCGTCCAGAGAACAGTAATAGCCTACTGCCACTATTGTACTCGAGTCATTAGCGTGCGCTACCAAACGAATATGGCATGTGCTACACAATGACATTAGCGTGCGCTACACCACAAAATTAGCGCGCGCTAACAAGTGCATACAGTAGTACAGACAGCACCCAAAGATGGAAAACGGCGAATTCTATCTCGGATGAAAACAACGCGCACCGACACCAAACAACGGACTGAAAGAAGACACACGCACGATGTGTTCGAGTCAGAACTAGGGCACTAAAAGAAAACACGGTTCAGACTACCCAAATGTTCGGAAAACGACAACAATAGTAATTACCCCATAACTTTGGGAAATTACAAAACAGCCCAAAACATCCGAAATACACGATACAAGATCGAAACACCAAACAAAAGCTCACAACATGCACACTAACATAAGATGGATCTGCGGCAACTCCGAAGTGGCGGTTCCGAACAACGATTACGAAAATCGAACCCAATAGCGACGGAAATAACATAAAAAGCGGAATTGAGTAAAACAGGTCCGAAACACGCGGATAACAAAAAGTCCAGTATTACATATTCTCGAAATATCAATAGGTTACAAGCGAGTCACTAAAAACGAAAAAAATACACCAAAACGAAAAATACCAGAAAAAGGAAAAATGCGGATATTACATTGCAAACCCCTTGACGCTACCCCCACGAGCTCCAGATTTCATCTTAGCAAGAAAAATATCTTTTCCTTATGTGTCCTTAATTCTATCTCTCAAAATAGGGTGAATTGTCAAGGAAGATAAGATAGCATCAACTTTACTTGGAAGCTGTAACACTTCAATCCTTAGATTTTCAAAATCAATAATTAGTTGTAGTTGACTCATAATGAGGCTAACTACCTGTCGTAAGGGGGTGGAAAGACTTGTCAAGGCAAAATTAGCCTTTAGACTCAAAGCCTCTGTCACTACCTTTGCCTTGCCCTGATGGTAGTGTATATAGCAATCGTAGCGCTTAAGGAGCTCTAACCATCTTTTTTCCCACATGTTTAGCTTCTTCTGGGTAAAGATATATTTCAAGATCTTGTGATCAGTGTCGATTTCACACTTTGCCTCATAAAGGTAGTGTCTCCAAATCTTTAATACATGAACTATGGCAGCCAACTCTAAGTCATTAGTAGGATAATTCTCTGTTCATGACTCTTCAGTTGTCTCGAAGCATTAGGCTATGACCTTCCCATGCTGCATTAAGACACAATCCAAACCTTGTTTAGAGTCATCACTTTAGATCATGAAACCATCATTACCATTCGGGATCATCAACACATGGTCTGAAGTTGATCTCCATTTAAGCTCCTGAAAACTTTCCTCACGTTTATTACTCTAGTCAAACTTCACACATTTCCTCATCAACTGTGTCAATGGCATGGCAATCTTAGCGAGAATTTCGATGAATATCTGATAGTAGCTGGATAGTCCTACGAAGCTACATACCTCACATTGGTGGATGCAATCTAATTGTTCACAACTTTTACCTTTGCTGGGTCGACTTCAATACCTTGGGATGTAACCACTTCTCCAACAAAATTTACGCAGTTTAGCCAAAACTTACACTTTGAGAACTTGGCATATATGTTTTCCCTTCTCAAGTTACCGAGTACAACTCTCAGGTGCTTCTTATTATTAGGATATGTTATTCCACGCAAATAGATTAAAGTATTTTGATGATGTGTTGATGATCAAGAAAAACAACAATTAGACAGCAACAGTTGATGACTCAAGAGTTGGACCAGAGTTCAAAAGAAAAGCAAAAGAAAATAAAAAAAAAGGAAAAGAAAAAGGGTAATCATGAGTATTGTGAAAATAATTAAAGTAAAAGAGAGGAAAATCGGTAAAAGCAAAAGCTGACGGAATGATTATTTCAAAGGATCTGAACGGTACCTGATGCGACAGCTGCATACTGATCGTTTGCCCTTATCATCTCATAAAGCTGTGGAGGAGCGGATCCAGCACTCGATGCTTCCTCTCGGTCGTACTGTCCTCTGCCTCTACCTCGGCCGAAATTCTGGGGTGGCTGAACACTCTGTTGCTCTGAGGAACACTCGCCTCCCTCTGAACTGGCTGTGAAGTACGAGCTCCAAAAGATTTTGCAGCCTCTTCACAGAACACCGCACGATGACCTTCCCGTCCACATTCATAACACGTCATGGAGTGAAGTGAGCAGTCACGTCGATAGTGTCCTGTCCGTCCACAGTTAAAATATTTCCTGGTTGTATCTGCCATTGCTGATACTGATCTGGAGTTCTTTCCCCCTTGGGTGGATGCGGAGGCCCTTAAATGAATGAAAGGATGACTGGGTTTTGCGGGGCCCACTACTCTTGTGTTCTGCAAAACCACCAGAGACCTTTTGCTTCTTGGATTCAGAAAACGTTTCCATAGCTGCTTCTTTCATTTCATACGCCAGAGCTTTCTCCTGATATTGACAGAGAATGGTGCATTCAAAACCCGACATGTACCTCTGTATTTTCGGCTTCATTCTCATATCAAAGTGAATCATGATTTCTGCGTCGGTTCTGACCAGGTGTCGAATAAACGCCAGCTGCTGATTAAATGTCTTAATCGCCTGAGCTACCGGCACATCCGTAGGCTGCGCGAAGAAAAACTCTCGAACCTTGGCTTCTCTCACCGGATGAGGGCAGTACTGAGCTTCCATCATAAGTTTGAACTCTCCCCAATCGGCATCATGATCGATAGGTCGGATAGCTTCCCACCATTCGAATGCTTCTCCCACCAGGAAATGCTGGGCAATAGGGGCTCTCCGGTAGTCTGGGTAGTTAATCCCTGCAAATACTTTCTCCAACTCTCTCAGCCAGTGACCCCATGTCGGCGTCTCAGAAAAAACATCGCACTTCGGCGGGTGCATCTTCGCCACCTCCTGTAGCCATCTATCTCCTCGATTTCTCAAGTCTGGGACGTCTTGCTGTCTCTCTCCCAGCTGCAATCCTACCGCCACTTGTATTCTGTCCACAACTTGAGAAAATTAGGTCATTTGGTTGACCACTTGACGAAGGATGTCGGGAACAGCAGGTTCGGCATTTGTTTCCATGGTTTGCTCTCGTTCATTGTTGACGGACTCTTGTTGTTCCCAAGAACTGTAGTTAGCCTGATCTGACAGCGAATCAGGAACAGAGGGTGAAGCTTCCCTCAGCATTTCTACGTTCGCGTCCATGACTGCGACCACGTCCACGTCCTTCTCTTAACATACTGTAAGCATGCATACTCAATATACAAGAAACAATATCGTTCTAACGTTCAATTATCAAAAATGGCATAACATATAAAGGACAAGATAGGGTTTAGGAAACTTACAACCACCGCTCACATGAAGACTTAGGCAGTACAGTGATGTTATACGCGGCCGGTTAACCTCAAAAGACAAATATGAAACCTATTTTAACCCAAAGGCCAAGATATCCATAATCTTAGCTCTGATACCATATTCTGTAACACCCCGAGATATTCGGGATTATTATAGCATCGTAAATCCTTGACATAAGGATTTACTAGGTTAAGAATTTAAAAACAACATTATTAAGTACCAATCGTAAAATTTATTGTCACATCACAAGTCTGAAAAATACAAAGCATCCAACATCCGAATACAAACCTCAAAAGACAGACAAAACAACACCGTACTCGAGTACTTTATTAAAACAAAACACAACTGACAAACCATCCCGGTCGTAACATCACTCTGCACCCTCGTCATCATGTAGCTTTAGTGATTGTTTCCCCGTCCTCTTGTATCCTGAACATAAAACAAATGTCCACTTCCGAAGGGGTTAGCACAGCGATGCTAGTACAAGTAGGATGATTATATAACAACAGATTATTCAACATCTCACGAAGGATAATGACAACAGCATCAATGATAACAATAACAACGAGTCTCTAATATGAGAAGACTCACAATACCATACACAACATGATAACCGCAACATGATACAACATACACATGGCAATTCCGATGATCCATCGTTCACTCATAGATCCCAAGATGATCCCGTCGGACCAACAGGAGGTGGAAAAACCTGTCCAATGATCCAGCACACGCTAGCATAGATCCCAAGATGATCCCGTCGAACCAACACGAGATGGACATACAACAACGACACATATGCACGACAACATGTATAACAACAATACATAAAACATAATTAAAGTACTTGCCTTAGAAAGATGGCAAGAAATAAATACTTCAACGACTGTCTATACGCGCGAAGATCGCCCCTTCGATCAATCACTTTCCACATCTCGGACCTTATTCAAAAAGAAATAACAAAGAGTTCAACTTACGTCACATAGCTAAAGTACGAACACCTAACGTCTTAAGTTATGTCCGAGTTAATATTTCACGTATGGCCGTTTCACGGTTCAACTAATCGACGAACGCTAAGTCGAACTAATGACATACTTCATACGAATCAAATGACCATAACGGAGATGAAATGTCGGCGTCTACGAATTTCAAGGATATGCATGTCATCACAATCCAAACTTCAATCTCGATTTTCAAATTCTAATATATGGTTCGGCTAATCTTACAATTCATATTGAAGGTATGATTCAAGATATAAGAACACCAAAACATGATTTGAAGGGAGATGATACAACCGTGCTCCGGGTTAAATCGTATTATCATCAACATAATCGATCCATTCTAACCATGAATATGAAGAAGGTTATCAATTCAAGCACCTCTTACAACATGAACTAATCTTGCTGAAAACCCCTAATAATTTCAGAAAACTAATTCGAAATCATGTTCAAAATCAGTAACAGTCTCAGAAAAACTACATCCTAGGGTTCAATTCCAACAAGGCTCGATTTATTCTCTTAACAATGAAGGAAAACCGAAGTATAACCAAAATCAATCTTCCTAAAACATGGTGTTCGATTCAACATGATAATAACAAACTCGGTAATCTCAGTAACAGACTCAGAACGTCATTAAGAACATGAATTCCAGTTGGTGAAGGATCAACATACCTTAATATAGAGGAGAACGATGAAACACTTGGCGAAACTCAACACCGGAAGCTTGAATACCAATCCACAAAGCTCTTCAAAACCAAGTTGGGAGGCTGATATAAGGGATTTATAGAGCTGAGGAACTCTCAAATTTGCAGAAAATCGGACAAGGGTGGAGGTGAAATGAAAGGAGGTTGATGTCTATAAATAGAGTTTTATATATTACGTATGTTATCCATTAAGGATTACGTACGTTAGCCTTCTAACGTAAGTTAACCACAAATCCTTAACGTACGCAGTCATCTGATGTAGTTCACTGTCTCATTTTCCATCGTCCATAACGTACGTTAACATACCCTTACGTACGTAACCTCATCATCATAGTGTACGTTATCTGCCCTCTAAAACTTATGTTATGCTCGTTGACCTGCTTTAACAAAAGTTGTCCAGATACATGCGGGGAATCCGACAATATCCCCATCTGGCCCCACATGTCGACCACACCCTATCTGCCTTTGACTGCCTGTTACGTATGTTATACTTCGTCTATAGCGTATGTTATTTGCAGCTCTTTACGTACGGTATGTTCAACTATTAGCGTATGTTATGACGTGCAGATGCATGCATGGATTTGGAGACTCTTCATAATATGATCATGAATGTAGGAATACGAATACGGGAGAATCACACTTTGATTATTAATACCACATAATCAAATGCTATAAGTTTCAATTACAGATGAAATACACAATAATTATCCAGGTATTACAGTTACTATTTGATCAAGGTGTACCTTACAGATTAAAGGAAAAATTTTATCGAACAGCAAATAGACCTGCACTTTTATATGGCACTAAATGTTGGGCTGTAAAGCATAGTCATGTGCATAAGATGAATGTGGCGAAAATGCATATGCTAAGATGGATATGTGGCCATACGAGAAAGTATCGACTCAAAATGATGTGATTAGGAAAGAAGTACGAGTGGCCCCTATAATGTAACACCCCGAGAAATTCAGGATTATTACAGTGCCGTAAATCCTTGACATAAGGATTTACTAGGCTAAGAATTTAAAAACAACATTTTTAAATACCAACCATAAAATTTATTATTACATTACAGGTCTGGAAAATGCAAATCGGACAACTCCCGGTACTAAACATCAAATACAACCAACAACGACAACGTACTCGAGTACTTATTGAAACAAAACACAACTGACAAACCCTTCCAGCCGTAACATCACTCTGCACCCTCGTCATCATGCAGCTCTAGTGGTTGTTTTCCCGTCCTCCGGTATCCTGAACATAAAACAAATATCCACCCCCGAAAGGGTTAGCACAACGATGCTAGTACAAGTACGATAATTATACAACAACAATTATCCAACATCTCATGAAGAATAAAGACAACATCAACAATAATAACGAGTCTCTACTATGAGAAGACTCACAATACCGTACACAACATGATAACCACAACATGACATCACAATATACACATGGTAATTCCGATGATCCAGCGTTCACTGCATAGATCCCAAGATGATCCCGTCGGACCAACACGATGTGGAAAAACCTGTCCAATGATCTAGCGCAGGCTGGCATAGATCCCAAGATGATCCCGTCGGACCAACATGAGGTGGACATACAACAACGACACATATGCACGACAACATGTATAACATCAATACATAAAACGTAATTAAAGTACTTGCCTTTGAAAGATGGCAAGAAACAAATACTTCAACGACTTCAACAAACTCGAAGGCCGCTCCTTCGATCAACCGTTCGCAAACATCAAACCTTACACAAAAGGAAATAATGACAACTCAACATACGTAGCAATTCTAACCTACGAACATCTAACATCTACCACGGCCGAGTAAACATTCTATGTTTGGCCGGTTCACGGTTCAACTTCCCGACGAACACTAGGTTGGCTAATGGCATGCAAATTCAAGAGATCATAATGGGGTACAATGCCGTCATCTACAAAATTCAGAATATTCATCATGCCATTGAAATTCCATACTCTAATTCCGATTATCAACTCTAATGCTCGGTTCGGTTGTCTTAGCGATACATAGTAAGCTAACCACGATCAACCTAGTTCTAGGTTAATTCATCCCTATGATTCTCGTTCTTCCGCAAGTAGTTCTTCTAATCCAAGTTCTACGTTTACCACGATTGTTACAACATGATCATATCGTTCTAACCATTCATATGAAGATTATCAATCCAAACAATCATTACAAACTCTGGATTATACTCGAAGAACAATTCCTACGTTTATCATCTCGGATTCACCTAGTCTAGGTGATAACATACACAATTCGTTCATCGCATAATAATCACGAAATCATCATCAAGGCAGGTTATAATCTTTGAAAACCACATCCTTATGATAGGCTTAATCAAGGTTCAACTGTTTCCAACAAAAAACCTAAGTTTAACCAATCCAATCCTCCTAAACTTGTTGTTCGATTTATAATGCTCAACTAAACTCAATAACCTCAGTAGCATGCCCATAATCATCACTAAGAACATGAACTCTAGGTTGGTAAAGCATCACATACCTTAATACGGAAGGAAACAACAAAACACTAGGTGAAATTCAACATCGGATGCTTGAACTCTAATCTCCAATGCTCCACGTCATCAACAATCACATTCAGAGGTTGATATGAGGGGTTAATATCGTGAGGGTAACTCTCTAAGTCGTAGAAGTCGGAAATTGGACGAAGGGTAAAGTGAGAAATGAAATGGGGGTAATGTCCTATTTATAGGAAATAGCCATTAGCGTGCGCTATCTTCAGTTTTAGCGTGCGCTAACAGTCTCACAGCCCACTGTCTCTTTCTGTCTTCCGCCTTACATACATTAAATAGCCTTTACGTACGTTAATGCAACAGTTAGCGTACGCTAACACCCTCTCATAGCATGCACTAACGACTTTACGAAGCTTACCGACCTCACTATACTCGACTTTAGCGTGCGGTAGCATATCTCCAATAGCATGCGCTAAGCAACGTTGACTTAACTTTTCCAAAAGCCGGCCAGGTTCATCCCGACATAATCTTATCCAATATCCGTGATCTGATCTCACATACCAACCTTATCTCAATCATGTTGACCACACCTAAGCGTACGCTAAGTGTCATCCTTGCGTGCGCTAGTTTACACATTTTAGCATACGCTACACTCACTGTTTAGCGTGCGCTAATTACGTGTAAGTACATGCATGCATTAACATCAAAGGAATCATACACTCGTCAATACTGGACTATGAAATACGGAGGATCATACTTTGATTAATAATACGACATACGCAATGTCACAAGGTTCAAATACCGATAGAATACATATCAAATATATAGGTATTACATATAGAGGATAAGCTGTCGGAGAATCAGTTAAGATGGTTCGGACATGTGAGATGGAGGCCGATTGATGCACCGGTGTGGAGGCTTGAAGAATGGGGAGCGCATAGGCCGGTGAGGGGTAGAGAAAGACCTAAACATACATGGATAAGAGTGATGAGAATGATATGAGGTTTCTTGGGATTAGAGAAGTTATGGCGTTGGTGGACGACGTGAAGGAAGAGAATTCGGGTGTTTAATTATGTTTGAGGACTGTTTTATTTGAGACGACTTGACGTTTTTGGATATTGATTCATGTTAGCCGACCTCAAGGCATTTTAGGACTAAGGCTCTGATGTTGTTGTTGTTGTTGTTAATATTTCCTTATAATTTTATAAATGGTCATTTGAAAATTAATTTTCTAAAGAAAAGAAAACTTTTGTCGGTGCAATTTACAACATAAGCAAATTTAAGGATGTAATTATAATTTTTTTATTACTAAAAAGTAAATTTATTAATCAATGAGGGTATAAGACATGACCACACTTTACGTACACAAGTATCAAATCCCAACTCAACCAATCAACAATCTAGGATAGACTAACCAATCTATAAGAGAAAAACTAAACCATTCCAATTCCTTAATTGCAACCCAACTCCAGACTCTAGATTTCACTTCCTCCACAAGTCTATCAAAATTAAAGCTAATTCCTTCAAAGATAATAGCATTTCTTGCTTTCCAAACCAACCAAGTGATACATTGCCATAATGCGACCATCTTCACCTTTCCTTTATCCCTTTTGGCAGCAAGTCGAAATTCACACAAGTTTCGACGCGGATCAGAATGTCAAACAGATGATAGCCCAAGCCAATTAAGACAAGACATCCATACCTTATGAAATTTCGCAATCAAAGAAAATGTCTAGTAGTTTCCTCCTTGTCGTTGCACAATATACAACTCAAGTTTGAGTTGTGGCTGAGTATGTTCCTCCTTCGCATATTCATTTTTGTCGGTAAACGATCCCACAGTACTCGCCATGAGAGTGTGATTACCTTCATCGGTGTGTACTATTTGAAGCTGCTTTCCTGCAACTCGTTGATGGGTTCAAAACCTTGCTTCTCCACAGTCATCACATATACTTTTTTAGTGCAGTAACGCACAAGTGAAGACCCCATCTATCTCCATCTATCTTCAACTTCTTCCTACAATGTGTGCCTGTTCATCAAAGATAAAAATACATTAAGAGGTTCCTGATGCCGATTTAAGAGCTCCCTTCTCCACCTCTAATTCCACTTCCATACCCCTATTCCAACACTCCCATATCCCCAACTCTCCCTTCTTGATCTCCACTAAGATAAAATAATCAAGGAAATTTGGACTCCAAACTCTCCCCACCTACCCAATGATCCTTCCAAAAGGATGTATCCTTTCCACCACTTATAACCCTCACAAAGGAACCCTTAAACCAATCACCTCTGTTTCCACAACATACATTCACCACATCTTTCCACCACCTCGACCAGCTGCCCCGACCTCTCTCCACACTGAACATCGACTCCCCTGCCCTACCCCACCCATATTTTTAGATAGAATAACCCTATTCCATAGGCTGTTCTTTCCAATCAAAAATCTCCACATCCATTTCCCTATTAGAGTAAAATTAAACAGCCTCAAATCCCTAACCCCCTGACCCCCCCCCCCTTGTGTAACACCCCAAACTAGGCGAATATTACAGTGTCGTGGACCCCCGACTGGGACCCACTAGGCGAATAAAAATTAATGAATTAAGTGATATAATCGTAGTACCGAACCACAGTATATCATTAATTACTCCGATGAGGAGTTTCAAGTACAACGCACCCAGGAAAATACCGAATACAAGTATATTTTATATAAAGATAAAATATACAACACCGAATGAAAATGAACATCCAAACGGAAATCTGCAGCGGAAATAAAATGAAGAAAACATGAATGACTGAAAGGACTGGGGGCCCCTACTAGTATCACAGGGACTCCTTACCGTCAACGTTCTTTTCCCGTGCCTTAGCCTTGCCATGACCAGAAAACAACATCCCCCAACGGGGTCAGTTACACAGAACAACAATCCTCAATAGTTGAATAAACACAATCATGATATATCTTAATTATGAGTGACGCTGAAGAGAGGCATCATAGTACGCCCCTAATGGTATGATAGTGAAATGAATAATAGCTCAATGAAATGATTGGAACCGTCGTACCTCGTGAATGAAGTGATTAATTGACAATTACAAGTCTCAATACGGTTAATACCTTATGAATGAATTATAATTATGAATGAACTACAACCAAAGGAATGAATATCCTTTTAACCGAGTAAGAATTAACTTACTCAACACCGGTGAAGAATGTCCTTCTTCGAACAATGTCCAAAAAGGGATGTCGGTCGCTCGAACAACCTTGAATGACAATTACCAACAAACGCTCAATATACGTATCAAACACGATTATAACCAACTCAAACGTCGATACAACGATATCCAAACTCATTGAGGCATTCTAACGAATACTTAGCAAACATACATCCTTTGATAATATCCAATCCCGAATATATCGAACCCGAACTCCAAAATGAGTATTTCAAACCAACAAAACACCTTCAATGATATCAATAATCCCATAGGAATCCGCAACTCGAGTTAACGACAACAATCTAATCGAAAACTCCCCAAAAATATCAAAGTCAACCAAAAAGTGTTCTTGAATCAAACCCCAACAATTCATGAAATCCAAAATATATGTCATTAAATCTGTAGGAATACATTTATCCAAGGTATATAATCCATATCTAACATATTCCAAGAACAATCCAAGCTTACACGAAGAAATCGGAAGGAAAATGCCCAAAATCCAAAATTCTAGATCCAAGAGATTATTACCTTGATTAGATGTGATGGAGATGATGAAATGATGATTAATCCGAAATATAAGCTTTATGATGATGATAGATGAATTCAGCTCGAAGAAATCTCTCCAAAACACCCGAAATCGCCCGGAATCGCTCAAAAACGAAGTGAGAAATGAAAATGACGAAGCTAGGGGCTGATTGTCCTATTTATACTGCTCCAGATTAGCGCACACTACGACGTGATATGTAGCGTGCGCTAACGGGTTGTCCGGACAGTACAGTGCCTACTGACTGCCTCGTTAGCGTGCGTTAACCCCACAATGTTTAGCGTGCGCTAACAGAATATCTGATGCCCTGAAGTCCAGAACCTCATGTTCTCTGATCTGCTCGCGATAGCGTGCGTTACACACAAAATTCAGCGTGCGCTACTGCACCATTAGCGTATGCTAATATCCATTCATAGCGTACATTATGAATTATTCCAAATCAGTCCAGTACCCACTGGACTCTGCCTGATCGACCTTAGCGCGCGCTATACTGCTAGCATAGCGTGCGCTATCCGAACTCACTAGCGCCGCTACTTACCATTCGTAGCGTGCGCTACTACAACTCAACTGCAGTCCAGTACCTTCTGGAATGTCTGCCTGAACCACGATAGCGTGCGCTAATGATGAGAGGTAGCGTGCGCTACCCGTACTCAATTAGCGCGCGCTAAAGAGAGTACGTAGCGTGCGCTACTCCTCACACAGCCCATTACGACGAAGATAATGATGATAACTATGGTTCGATCCTCCAACCAGGTAGAAAGACGAATAATAACTGATGCACGATACAATTTACTCTGAACGGTGAATACAATGAATGAATATGAACGATGAATGATCATCAATGAGTGAATAATTACTGAGTGATAATTACTGAATGATAATTACTGAATGATAATGACCGAATTACAACCGGGTATTACATACACCCCCCTTAAAAGAGTTTCGTCCACGAAACTAAGGGTCAAACAACTCGGGATAACTCTCCCGCATACTATCCTCGGTTTCCCAAGTAGCCTCTTCGACTCCGTGTCTAGACCACTGAATTTTAACCAAAGGAATCGTCTTGTTCCTCAACTGTTTGATTCGCCACTCTAAGACTCGTATAGGACGCTCCTCATATGAATGATCATCAGCGATCTCGATTTCGTCGAACTGAAGTATGTGACTCGGGTCGGCAACATACTTCTGTAACTGAGAGACGTGAAACACACTATGAATTCGGCTCAACGCCGGAGGTAAAGCCAATCGATAAGCTAGCTCGCCTACTCGATCCAAAATCTCAAACGGTCCAATGAATCTCGGACTCAACTTTCCCCTCTTCCCAAAACGGAAGATACCTCGACTCGGGGATACCTTGACCAAAACATGGTCACCCGCCTCGAACTCTAATGGCCAACGACGGTTATCTGCATAAGATTTCTGTCGACTCTTAGCGGTCAACAAACGACTCCTGATCAAAGCTACCTTCTCACGGGCGGCTATAAGCATATCGGGCTCGGTGCCGATTGATTCTGATAAGTCATCCCAACACAAAGGAGATCGACAACGATGACCGTACAAGGCCTCGTAAGGTGCCATCTTAATCGAAGCATGCCAACTATTATTGTACGTGAACTCGATCAACGGTAGTTGGGCTTCCCAATCATCTTTCCAATCGAGAACACATGTCCTCCAAAGTCTGAATAGTCCTCTCTGATTGTCCGTCGGACTGAGGATGAAAAGCTGTGTTGAGATTAAGCTGAGTTCTCATAGCACGATGAATTGATTTCCAAAAATATGACATGAATCGTCCGTTACGATCGGAAACGATACTCTAAGGAGTACCGTGCAATCTCACTATCTCTTTGATGAACAACTGGGCAAGTCTCTCGGGACCCCACGTATCCTTAATCTCAAGGAAATGAGCTGACTTGGTTAGACGATCCACGATTACCCAAATTGTATTCATGCCGCGGCGACTCGTCGGCAAACTCATGATGAAGTCCATTGAAATATCCTCCCACTTCCACTCTGGAATAGGGAGCGGTTTCAGCATACCCGCCGGTCGCTGATGTTCTATCTTAACTTGCTGACAGGTTAAACATCTCGAAACAAATTTCGTGACTTCTCGCTTCATATTACTCCATCAGTAATTTTGTTTCAAGTCTTCGTACATCTTGCTGGATCCCGGATGAATGGAATAAGGGGTAGCATGAGCTTCTCTCAAAATTGAGTTTTTCAACTCGTCATTCGCCGGTACGCATAACCGATTCTTAAATCGCAAAAGTTCATCCTCGTGGACCACAAATCCAGGGGCTTTCCCCTGAGTCACGTCACCTCGAATGCGCAACAAAAATGGGTCCGAACCCTGATTCTCCCGGATCGCCTCCTCAAGTGGCGATGAAATCTCTAACGTACAAAGTTGCCCTTGTACTCGGTGTAACCAGACCTCGATCTCAGCTCTCAAAAATTCTTGCTGAAGTTCCTTCTGAACTGTTAATCAAGCAAGCATCTGCTCCTGAATGGACTTACGACTCAAGGCGTCGGCGACAACATTCGCCTTGCCTGGGTGGTAAAGTATCTCAATATCATAATCTTTGATTAGTTCCAACCACCGTCTCTGTCGCATATTTAACTCCTTCTGAGTAAATATATACTTCAAACTCTTATGATCGGTGAATATCTGACAGGTAACGCCATAAAGACAATGACGCCAAATCTTCAATGCGAACACCACGGCTGCTAGCTCCAGGTCGTGGGTCGGATAATTAACCTCGTAAGGTCTCAATTTCCGTGAAGCATAAGCAATAACTTTTCCGTTCTGCATTAGTACACATCCGAGACCCTGCTCGGACGCATCACTATAAACCACAAATCCTTTCGGCCCTTGCGGTAAAGAAAGGATAGGTGCTGAAATTAACCGGCTCTTGAGTTCCTCAAAACTCTGTTGACACGCGTCGGACCACGTGTATTTCTTATCCATCCGTAAAAGGTTCGTCATGGGTTCAGCGATTTTAGAAAATCCTTCCACAAATCACCGATAATAACCAGCTAATCCGAGGAGACTTCGGATTTCCTTAACATTCTTCGGAGGTTTGCCAATCTCAGATCGCCTCCGTCTTCTGAGGGTCGGCACGAACTCCGTCTGATGAAATTACATGTCCGAGAAATGTCACTTCGGACATCCAGAACTCACATTTGGAAAACTTTCCATAAAGTTGCTCTCGTCTCAACACGTCGAGCACCTAATGAAGGTGAAACTCGTGCTCCTCCCGATCACGAGAATAAATTAAAATGTGATCAATGAAGACAACCACGAACTGATCCAAATAGTCGAAGAAAACCCGATTCATTAACTCCATGAATACTGCAGGTGCATTAGTTAACCCAAACGACATTACCACAAACTCATAATGACCATAGCGTGTTCGGAACGCCGTACTTGCGATATCCGACTCTCGAATTCGCAACTGATGATATCTAGATCTTAAGTCGATCTTGGAAAATACTGAAGCTCCCTGGAGTTGATCCAAAAGATCATCGATACGGGGTAGATGATATTTATTCTTGATCGTCACCCGGTTCAATTCCCAGTAATCAATACACAAGCGGAACGAACCATCATTCTTCTTGACAAATAACACTGGTGCTCCCCACGGGGACGCACTCGATCGAATATAACCCTTCTCGGTCAAATCCTCTAATTGATTCTTCAACTCCTGCATTTCGGTCGGGGCCACCCGGTACGGTGCCTTCGATATTGGGGACGTACCAGGCTCCAACTCAATCGTGAATTCCACATCTCTCTGTGGAGGCAAACCAGGTAACTCGTCTGGAAATACATCGGCATATTCTCTTACTACCGGAATATCCTCCAACATGATTGATGATTTCTCGGCCTAGGTCATATAACACCAATAACCGACACACCCCTGATTGAGTAATTTCACTGCTTTCATCAAGTTGATGACTCTCCCGGAACAGCTGGGATTACCTCCCTGAAATACACATTCGACCCCATCGTCTGAAATGATAGTGACCATACGCTTACGGACACTAATGACGGCATCGTGACGATCCATCCAATCAATACCCAAGATGACGTCGTCTGTCGGTAAATCTACCACGATTAGGTCTGCTAACCAATCACGGCCATGAAGCTGAATCGGACAATCCTTAATCTCACGATTTCCGATAATTCTTCTACCATCAGGTAGACCAATGACATAAGGCTCACAACTAGTAGCACTACCCAGATGTAGTCTACTCAAACATGACTCAGAAATGAATGAATGCGATGCACCAGTATCAAAAAGGGTACACACGGGTTGAGATAGAATTTCGAGTGTACCTGAGATGATCCGGGCCTTCGGATCGTCGGTTCTTCATCTCATAAATTCGGGGCTTGCTGGCCCTCCGAACCGGATGCTCCCGTCTGATAGCTCTTGGCTCCGCCTTTGTTTGCTCCCGTCGTCTTGAACGACGCGGACTGAGTGGCCTGATTCTGAACCACTGACTGTCTCGGGGCCTGAGATGACGCCGGAGTAGGTTTAGAGTCTCTTCGGCAAAAACGGGCCTTATGCCCAGCAATCCCACAGTTATGGCACGTGACAATCTGCCTCGGACACTTGGTGCTGAAATGACCCTGTTCTTCACAATTGAAATAGGTGATGGCCGAACTGGCCGCTCGGGACTGAGATTCCGCGGGCCTAGGCGCCGTAGGAGGTCGCTCAGAAAAAGTAGGGCCCGCACGAGGCTTCTTGAAGGTTGGCTGACTGCTTTCAGACTGATTACGATCCTTTGACTTCTTGCTAGCAGATGAAGGTTGTTGCTTAGCAATCTCCTTAGCAGTAAGCTCATAAGTAAGAGCTTTCTCGATGAATTCGACCAGAGTGGTGCAATTGTGATTAAGCAACTGCATCCGCATACGAGGTTTCAACCTTTTGCTGAAATACTTGATCTTGTCCGCATCGGAGTGAATAATAGACGAGGCGAAAGGAAGAAGCTCCTGAAATTTCTCGGCGATGGCGAGAACATCATCGTCTGCTGAGAGGTCGGGAGTGAGTAATCCTGATAACTTGGCCTCTCTGAGTGGGGCCGGATAATACCTCTCCATCATGAGAGTTTTGAATTGATCCCAAGTGCAAGAACCATCGGTGGGCTTCAACGATAACCACCATGAATGAGCGCTCTTACCCAGATAGTAAGCCGCGACTGAAACTTTGTACCCTTCGGGACACTCCACCATAGCAAACAACTTCTCGAAATGCTCAAGCCAGTGAACAATATCCGCCGGCTCAGATGAGCCCTCAAAAGTAGGTGGTCTCTGGTGAGAGATGTCGCCAATGATACTGCTTACACCCCTCTCTTGCCCCTGAGGTGGCGGCGGAGGAGCCTGTTGATTCTGAGTAGCTGAGTTCTGCATCGTCTCCATGAGGCATGTCATCTGAGTCATCTGGGCCATCATGCCCTGCATAAACGCGAGTGGATCAACTCGAACACCTTCTGAATGAGCTATGTCCCGGGTACGACTCACTGACAGTGAATGATCATTTCCAGTAGAATGAGTGGCGGCGTCGCTGCTCGATGAATTAGCATTATTCCTCGCATTCGCACGTGTATTCACACGAGTTCTCGGGATTCGGGCCGCACAGCGGCCTCTTTCCCCGCGTCCTCTGCCAGCTCTTTCCATACTGAAGTGGGAAAGTCACAAGATGATTATATAACTCGCATGAATATCACATTATGATTACGTTATGAAATGATGAAAATGAGCATACGCGCTCAAACACAATGATTACGTGAGTGATCAATTGAAGTGACGTGATTATCTGATGAAATTCTTGAAATGATTATCTTGAACAAGTTAACAAGATTAGTGATACGATCCTCAAGATCAACAACTGAACAGTGAAATGAACTGAGTGATTAATGAGTTAATATGATCGACATGATCAAAATGAAAATGATGAATGAGGATTGTTGACTGTTGAATGATGAATGAGTGATTCTTATGGCCAGAAATTATACCATGTCGTCAGAAATCTTACTGTTCTTTGGTTTGAGGGGCTCGGCTCTTGCACAGGTCACACGTGACGCGAAAGTCCAATGATACTAGTCTGATGAACGATGATTTCAAATAAGATATGACTCGGAAGGTAGTATTCAAAACCACTCCCCGATACCAACTCTGTAACACCCCAAACTAGGCGAATATTACAGTGTCGTGGACCCCCGACTGGGAACCACTAGACGAACGAAAATTAATGAATTAAGTGATATAATCGTAGTACCGAACCACAGTATATCATTAATTACTCCGATGAGGAGTTTCAAGTACAACACACCCAGGAAAATACCGAATACAAGTATATTTTATATGAAGATAAAATATACAACACCAAATGAAAATGAACATCCAAACGGAAATCTGCAGCGGAAATAAAATGAAGAAGACATGAATGACTGAAAGGACTGGGGCCCCCTACTAGTATCACTGGGACTCCTCACCGTCAACGTTCTCTTCCCGTGCCTTAGTCTTGCCATGACCTGAAAACAACATCCCCCGACGAGGTCAGTTACACAGAACAACAATCCTCAAGAGTTGAATAAACACAAACATGATATATCTTAATTATGAATGACGCTGGAGAGAGGCATCATAGTACACCCGTAATGGTATGTACAAGTGCACAAGACGAGTGTCCGGACACACCCGGCCTTGTACCTAATTAGTCTCACGGACGTACGTTACCGTGTGCACAGTCCAATGTGTCGGACCCAATCACATGACTATCACGTGCCCGACTAAAAATTCCACACATCCCCACCCGGCCACGCAATATGAACCCAGAAGGTCATATGGACAAGAAATGACCATGAAGAATAATAATGAATAACAATCCGACAAAGTTAAAAATGACTCACCACGATGAAATGATAGTGAAATGAATGATAGCTCAATGAAATGATTGGAACCGTCGTTCCTTGTGAATGAAGTGAATAATTGACAATTACAAGTCTCAATACGGTTAATACCTTATGAATGAATTATAATTATGAATGAACAACAACGAATTGAATGAATATCCTTTTAACCGAGTAAGAATTAACTTACTCAACACCGGTGAAGAATGTCCTTCCTCGAACAACGTCCAAAAAGGGATGTCGGTCGCTCAAACAATCTTGAATGACAATTACCAACAAACGCTCAATATACGTATCAAACACGATTATAACCAACTCAAACGTCGATACAACGATATCCAAACTCATTGAGGCATTCTAACGAATACTTAGCAAACATATATCCTTTGATAGTATCCAATCCCAAATATATCAAATGCAAACTCCAAAATGAGTATTTCAAACCAACAAAACACCTTCAATGATATCAATAATCTCATAGGAATCCACAACTCGAGTTAACGACAACAATCTAATCGAAAACTCCCCAAAAATATCAAAGTCAACCAAAAAGTGTTCTTGAATCAAACCCCAACAATTCATGAAATCCAAAATATATGCCATTAAATCCGTAGGAATACATTTATCCAAGGTAGATCATCCATATCTAACATATTCCAACAACAATCCAAGCTTACACGAAGAAATCGGAAGAAAAATGCCCAAAATCCGAAATTCTAGATCCAAGAGATTATTACCTTGATTAGATGTGATAGAGATGATGAAATGATGATTAATCCGAAAGATAAGCTTGATGATGATAGATGAATTCAGCTCGAAGAAATCTCTCCAAAACGCCCGAAATCGCCCAGAATCGCTCAAAAACGAAGTGAAATGAAAATGACGAAGCTAGGGGTTGACTGTCCTATTTATACTGCTCCAGTTTAGCGCATGCTACGACCTGATATGTAGCGTGCGCTAACGGGTTGTCCGGACAGTATAGTGCCTACTGACTGCCTCGTTAGCGTGCGTTAACCCCACAATGTTTAGCGTGCGCTAACAGAATATCTGATGCCCAGTACTGAAGTCCAGAACCTCCTGTTCTCTGATCTGCTCGTGATAGCGTGCGCTACACACAAAATTCAGCGTGCGCTACTACACCATTAGCGTATGCTAATATCCATTCATAGCATACGCTATGAATTATTCCAAATCAGTCTAGTACCCACTGGACTATGCCTGATCGACCTTAGCGCGCGCTATACTGCTAGCATAGCGTGCGCTATCCAAACTCACTAACGCGCGCTACTTACCATTCATAGCGTGCGCTACTACAACTCAACTGCAGTCCAGTACCTTCTGGACTGTCTGCCTGAACCACGCTAGCGTGCGTTAATGATGAGAGGTAGCGTGCACTACCCGTACTCAATTAGCGCGCGCTAAAGAGAGTACGTAGTGTGCGCTACTCCTCACACAGCCCATTACGACGAAGATAATAATGATAACTACGGTTCGATCCTCCAACCAGGTAGAAAGACGAATAATAACTGATGCACGATACAATTTACTCTGAACGGTGAATACAATGAATGAATATGAACGATGAATGATCATTAATAAGTGAATAATTACTGAGTGACAATTACTGAATGATAATGACCGAATTACAACCGAGTATTACACCTTGTTTTTAGGGTAGCAAATCGTCTTCCAGTCAATTCACACAACTTTCCTAACACACACACCCCCAGATAAAATTACGAAGAAGATCTACAATATCACTCAAGGTTCTTTAGGTAGAAGATAAAAGGAGAGGTGATAGGTAGGTAGAGATGATAGGACTGCATTGAATAAGATGATTCTTCCGCCGATTGAAATCTTGCTGTCTTCCCACTTCTTGATATGATTTCTGATTTTTTAAATGAGCTCTCTCCATTCAGATTTTCTTCAGTGATTCATACCCACTTTAACGCCAAGGTACAAGAAGGGCATCGTTCCCACTCCACAACCCAAAGTATCTACCATTTCCCTCAACTTTCTATCATCAACATTTACTCCATATAGGCAACATTTCTCGAAGTTGATTTTCAGCCCCGAGATCAGTTCCAAATTATTGAGAATGCGTCTGATCACCAAAGCGTTTTCCATTTTTGCTTTTCTCATAAGTATGGTGTCATCTGCGATTGCAAGTGAGACACTTCTACTTTGTTTCTTCCTATTAACGCCGAGCCCCGCTCTTGTTGCTCTATACATCAGAAGACTCAATCCTTCAACTGCAATCAGGAATAGAAAGGGATAATGAGTCACCTTGCCTGAGTCCTTGTTCTAGCTTGAATTCTCCAGAAGGGCCGCCATTAACAAGAACTGATGCCGAAGCTGATGTCATACATTCCATAATCCACATCCGCCATCTGGTATCAAAATTGAACTTCTCCATCATCAAGTTCAAGAATTCCCAATCCAACGAATCGTATGCTTTCGCAAATCGATCTTGAAGAAAATATTTTCCATTATTTTGTTCCTCGCCTCATCAGTTGCTTCAATAAGCACCACAATGTTGTCTAGGGTCTGTCTATTTCCAATGAAGGCACTTTGGTTTTCTGAAATGATCGAATCAAGCATCTTACATAATCTCCTTGCCAACACTTTAGAGACAATTTTGTACATTTTTTAATAAGTGAGATAGGTCTGTAGTCATTTAATCCGCTGGCTGCCTCCTTTCGGAATTAAAACAATGAATGACGAGTTAATGCCTTTCACTAACTTGCCATTTTGGTGAAATTCCAACATCATCCTCATAAAATCGACCTTAAAAAGGTCCCAAAATTCTATAAGAAATTTAAAATTGAACCCGTCTGGTCCCGTGCTTTTCGAACTATCACAATCCCATACTGCAGCTTTAATCTTCTCTTCGGTGAAAGGAGCTATGAGCATTAGATTGTCTTCCTCGGACACGTCTTCTCTGTAAAATCATCCACAAGTGATGGCCTGAAGAATTCATCCTTCTTGAAGTGCTTCTTGAAATGTTCAAAAAGGCCTCCTTTAACCTCCTCCGCTTCCTCGAGCCAAACTCCATTCATATTAATACCGACGATCTCATTGAACTTTCTTCTCTTGTTAATGAATTTGTGGAAGAATCCAATATTTGAATCCCCCTCCTTGAGCCACTTCTCGATTTTTGAACCATTAAGCTGCCTTTACATTTCAGATCCCTAAACAACATCGCCGAGCTTCGTTTCTTCTAATGATCTCCATCTCCTCTAAGCCAAACACATTATCAATCAAGTCAAGTCTCTGAATCTATGTTCTATTCTTCTCAATATTATCATTCAAATCCCCCAATACACATACACACGAAGTGGGCATTTGGTTAATAATGGTTCTGATATTGTCCCAGAGTTCAATTTTATCAGACAGCAAAGAAGAAGCATACACATTGATAATGCAGCATTCCATCCTTTCCTGCCCCCACAAGCCATTGACAATCAGAGCCCCATTCAAAAACCAAGAGCTAATACACACAAACAACTCTGAATTCCATAAAGATAAGATGCCGCCTAACCTTCCTTCTGCAGCTTTCACAGCCCAATAAAACTTACCCTCACGCCATAAAGCCTTGCAATCCCATTCATTCCCACTTTCGATTTTTGTTTCTTGTATACAACACAAATCAATTTTACGAGTTCTAATTAAATCCTGAATCTCTTTCTTTTTAATTCTACTCGCTAAGCCCCTAATATTAAACAAGAGAATCTTCATAAATAATCACTAACCTTAGTCTCCTTGGCTTTCCCATCAACTCTTTTCCCGTTTGCTTCGAGTTCCACAAGTTTTCTGATGACTGACTCTTCTGATGATTTTCCAACAATTCCAAAGCGTTTTACCCAACTCCCATGTTTTCTTTGCCTCTTTTATTCACTCGACGCCCTCTGTACACATTCCCGGTGAATTCATACCTTGCACAAAGTCTTGAAATCTCTTCAATTCTACCTTGTTCCATGCTTGTTTCTTCTTCGCATTAGCCTTCGGGTTCTTCTCGTGTCCTTCTTTCGAACAATCAGTTTTCAATTTCTGCGTCCATTTCTCCTTTCTTTCCATCTGTTTTCTTCAAACGGATTTTTGGTCCAAAGAAAATTCCTCTTCTGATGAGTTGTCCGCTGCGTTTATGATTTGTTCACTATTCGGTTCAAAACCTGGAGGATATTCGGGCGAAAGAGTGTTATTCGGATCATTTTGGCCCGCAGCACCTTTAGGTTGAAATATTTGTAGCCTGGAGGCAAATCCTCAATAGAATTGGGCTTGGAATTAGAATTTCCTTTCTGGGCCTCATATGTATGCATTTTGGGCCCAATTGTAACACCCCCAAGACGTTCAGGGCATATTACAGCGCCGTGGAACCCACACTGTGGAATTCACCAGGCTAACGTACCAAAACAGGACAATCGACAACGACAAACCATCATAAATGAAACGACAAGCTAAATAAAAGACTATAACCGACAAATAAAATTCTGACATCAAATCCATTTTCCCAAAATGGGAACACAACATTAACAAATTCAAATCGGAAGTACTCGAGTACTTAAACAAAATTTATAATACAGAATCCCCAAATCAGACATCAATAATAATTTGACTGACAAGACACCAATAATCAACTTCTGGACAATATCATGCTTGCCCATCATCCTCATACGGCTCGGGTACTCGCTTGTCCCCACGATCAATACCTGGAATACAAAAAGTATTCCCCCCATTTAAGGGGTTAGCGACAACTGCTAGTGCAAGTACAATCCATTTGAGCTACATTCTAATCAGATGAATAATGCGCCAAAAATCATTTTTTGAAAACGTTTTATATTCCGGAATATTTACAATGCACAATCACAAAACACATTATCTCCAACAAATCACAATTCAAAGTTAACCGTTAGTACGGGACTCACGGCCACCGTACCCCGCAGAGCCCCGTCGGACATCCCTGGGTGGCTAACCACAGTTCGCGATACGCACACTCACGGCAATACGTATCCCTAGAGGCCCCGTCGGACCATCCCTAGGTGAACATACACATAACCATCCACAACAACCACGATACAGCCATAATTCAAATACTAGAACATGTAAACAAATGTAAAGTACTTGCCTTTGAGACATTCTTGAAGAAACGGAAGTGAAACGCGACTACGAACGGTCCGGGTGGAAAACGACAGTTCCTAAACGAAGGATCAACACAGTTCAGTCCCAACGGACAACAATACTCTAGTGGAAAACACCCATAACCCCGATTACATAATACGACAATGGGCGATCAATTGATACGGGCGAGGGTTTACGCAAAATCTCCCCGTATTGATAATTCGCGAATTAAAATCAAGGAAATTGGATTTGGAATCACTCAACAATCACAATCGGTGAAGAATATCATAATATAGATGAACAATTCGGAACTAAACCCTAGAATCCCGAAAATCCCCCAAATCCGTCAAAATTAGGGTTCCTGAGGAATTACCTTTAATTCGGCTGATGAAAGGTGATTATGCTGATTATGATATGATGGCTCGATTCTACCGTGATTGAATTTGAAGAGAACTCCGAATAGAACTGGTGGAAATCGTCTCTGAGGTCGCACGTCGAAGAAAGGAAGAGAAAAGAAATAAACTGTTGTTCTGAAACTGTCCGCTGACTTAAATTCAGTGGAGTTAGCGCACGCTACTCGTCATATGTAGCGCGCGCTAACGGGGCCGCGACAGGCCCAGTGGCTACTGCCACCCTTCGTTAGCGTACGCTAACAATAGGGCGTTAGCGTACGCTAACTGCACATCGGTAGCGCACGCAAGGGAACAGGGGTAGCGTGCGCTACCTACACAGCAGCCAAAGATCAGCGATGTCACATCGCCAGTATAGCCGCCGAGGTATAAAACACGAAACGCACAACGAAACCAGAATCCAGGAACATAGACGCGACACATACACGATGAAGGAGCTGAGCGCTGAAAGAAAATGCAATTCCGACCACCGGAGGGTCCGTAATACGACAACGAAACTAAGATTCCCTAAACTATTAGGAAATTACAAAAATGTCCCAAGTGCCCGAAAATCACGAAACGACGTCGGATTTACAAACCAAAAGTCTCCACATGACCAACTCAACCATACGAACTTGTACGAACCAAGAAACAACGAAAACGAATGAGTTTTACAAGAATCGAACGTTCATACGGCAAAACATGCCATAAAACGAAATTACGTGAAAACATCATCAAAACTCATCCAAATGGAAAAACTCCAAGAACAAAATAGATTCAAAATGTCGAAACGGGTACAAGCGAGTCGATAAAAATAGACATACACCAAAATGGAAACTGCTAAAAATGGAAAAATTACGGATATTACATTCTCCCCCTCTAAAATAAAGTTTCGTCCCGAAACTTAAGAATCAAAAAGCTCGGGGTATCTCGAACGCATATCCTCCTCTAGCTCCCACATTGCTTCTTCTACTCCGTGCCTCGACCATTGCACCTTAACCAAAGGAATGGTTTTGTGCCTTAACTGCTTGTCACGACGCTCCAAAATTCTGACGGGCCTCTCTTCAAACGTAATATCCTTCTCGATCTCCACGTCCCCAAAGTCAATAATGTGGGACGGGTCCGGAACGTACTTCCTTAACTGGGAAACGTGAAATACGCTATGAACATGACTCAGCGACGGAGGTAACGCCAAACGGTACGCTAACTCACCGACTCTCTCTAATACCTCGAAAGGTCCAATATATCTTGGGCTGAGTTTCCCCTTCTTCCCAAAACGGAAAACTCCTTTCGTCGGAGACACTCTCAACACAACTTGATCTCCCACTTCAAACTCCAAAGGTCTACGCCTAACATCCGCATAAGACTTTTGTCGACTCTGAGCAGCCAACATCCTCTTTCTAATCAATTCAACTTTCTCCCTCGTCTCCAACACAAGGTCCGGCTCGGTGCCAACCAAATCAGACGGCTCATCCCAACATATCGGTGATCGGCAACATCGGCCATAAAGTGCCTCATACGGTGCCATCTTAATCGATGCGTGCCAGCTATTATTATAAGTAAACTCAATTAAAGCCAAATGATCCTCCCAGTCACTACTCCAATCTAATGCACACGCACGCAACAAATCCTCGAACGTCTGAATGGTACGTTCGGACTGCCCATCGGTCTGGGGATGGAACGAAGTGCTCAAACGCAACTGTGTCCCCAATGCCTTATGTACCGTCTGCCAAAAATGCGATACAAATCGGCCATCTCTGTCCGAAATAATGGTCCTCGGCGTATCATGAAGCCTCACTATCTGAGTGATAAAAATACGAGCCAACCTTTCTGGACCCCAAGTATCCTTGATGCCCAGAAAATGTGCCGACTTAGTCAGTCGGTCTACAATCACCCATATCATATTCATACCAGTCTTCGTCCTCGGTAAACTCGTGACAAAATCCATAGAGATGTCCTCTCACTTCCATTCCGGAAGGGGAAGTGGTTTCAGTAATCCGGCTGGCCGCTGATGCTCAATCTTGACTTGCTGACAAGTCAAACACTTAGCCACAAACTGAACTACCTCCTTCTTCATGTCGTTCCACCAGAAATTCTTCCTCAGATCTTTATACATTTTACTCGAGCCTGGATGGACTGAGTAAGGTGACGCATGAGCCTCTCGCATAATGCTCTGTCTCAATTCCGAGTCGTTCGGAACACACAACCGACCTCGGAATCTCAACACACCGTCTTCATGAATAACGAATCCCGGGGCTTTCCCCTTCCCTACACTCTCTCGAAGCTGAATAAACATCGGGTCCTCTAACTGTCCCAACTTAATGTCCTCGACCAGAGATGAAGAAATCTCAAGAGTACGCAACTGCCCAGAACTCTCTGGCAGTACAATCTCAATGCTCAACCTCATAAACTCTCGCTGAAGTCCCGACTGGGCCGTGAGTAATTCAAGCGCCCGAAGCGATACCGATTTCCGGCTCAAGGCATCTGCTACCACATTAGCCTTGCCCGGATGATAAAGGATCTCGAGATCGTAATCCTTAATCAATTCCAACCATCTCCTCTGTCTCATATTAATCTCCTTCTGCGTGAAAATGTACTTCAGGCTCTTGTGATCGGTGAAGATCTGACACGACGAGCCATACAAGTAATGACGCCAGATCTTCAACGCAAATACAATTGCGGCCAACTCAAGATCATGCGTAGGGTAATTCATCTCGTACGGTTTCAGCTGACGGGAAGCATAGGCAATCGTCCTCTCGTGCTGCATAAGTACGCATTCGAGCCCTTGGCCCGAAGCATCACTGAAAACTGAGAAACCATCATTACCACTCGGTAAAGCCAAAACGGGAGCGGTCGTCAAACGCTTCTTCAACTCCTCAAAACTATTCTGCCTCTCATCGGTCCACACAAACTTCTCTGACTTCAGAATAACCGAGTCGGTCGAGCGAGCTTAGAGAACCCCTCGACGAATCTGCGGTAATACCCGGCTAATCCCAGAAAACTGCGGACCTCTTTCACGTTCTTAGGCGGCGCCCAATCCAGCACTGCCTCTACCTTATGCGGGTCCACACGAACACCTTTGGCCGAGATTACATGACCTAGAAACATAACCTCCCGTAACCAAAACTCGCACTTTGAGAACTTCGCAAAAAGATGCTGAGTTCTCAAAACGTCTAACACAATATGTAAATGACGGGCATGCTCCTCCTCGTTCCTCGAGTAAATCAGAATATCGTCGATAAAGACGACTACACATTTATCGAGGTACTCGATAAAAACTTTGTTCATAAGCTGCATGAACACGGCTGGGGCGTTGGTTAGCCCAAAAGGCATAACCACAAACTCGTAGTGTCCGTATCTCGTCCGAAAGGCCGTCTTCGGAATATCGGTATCCTTCACTCGGAGCTGATAATACCCCGATCTCAAATCAATCTCAAAACACGGCTGTTGCCTTGCAATCGAACAAACAAGTCATCAATCCTCGGGAGCGGATACTTGATTATGATGGTCACTTAGTTCAACACTCGATAGTCGATACACAAACGAAGTGACCCATCCTTCTTCTTCACAAACAGGACCGGTACGCCCCAAGGTGAAGCACTCGGTCGAATATACCCCATGTCTAGCAACTCTCCCAACTGTTTCTTCGACTCAAGCATCTCGACAGGCGCCATACGGTATGGCGTCTTAGAAATCGGGGCTGCCCCCGGCTCTAAATCGACGGTAAACTCAACTTCTCGATCCGGCAGCAAACCCGGCAACTCGTCTGGAAAAACATCAGGATACTCACACACTACCGGAATAGACGAGAGCTCGACTCCTCCTTCTTCCGATCTCAAAGCGTAACACCAATAGCCCGTGCAACCTCCTCGAAGGAGTCTCACCGCCCTCAAGGCGCTGATCAGTAATCTCTGGCTACTATGCTTACGCCCCACAAAAGAATGCTCAGTAGCATCAGAGGCTAACATCGATACAGTCCTCGTTCTATAATTCATGATCGCTCCATGACAGTCCAGCCAATCCTCACCTAGAATCAAATCCTCATCTCTAATATCCACCGCAATCAGATTAGAAGGCCAAACCCTTCCCGCGATACTTACTGGAAAATCCCTAATCTCACGGTCCCCCACGATTGTATCCCCGCTAGGAAGTTTAACAACAAAAGGCTCACAAGCAACAAGGCAATCAACATGCAGACGACGCACACAATCCATAGATATAAAAGAATGCGTAGCACCAGAATTGAACAATACGGAAACAGGGTGATCAAGGATGTGGACGGTACCTGTAGCCACCGTCGCGTCAGGATCTCCGGTTCGCCTCATCTCATACACACGGGGCGGAACAGACCCCGCACTAGAAGCTCCCCCTCTAGAAGGCTGACCACGACCTCGACCTCTACCAAAACTCTGCTGCGGCTGAGGAACTGTCGGTGTCTGATTCACACTCGGCTCTCCCGCAGCTGGGGCTGATATCTGAGTAATTGGAGCCCGAGCTGCATCAGTACAAAACTTAGCACGATGACCCATATGACCACAAGCAAGACACTGAATCGGAGGCCTATCACACTCACTCATCATGTGGCCCGGACGACTGCAGTTGAAGCATTTAGGACCACGAACAGAACGAGCAGGAGCAGACCTAGAACCGTTTCCTCGACCAACTGATGGCGACTGACTCCCGAAGACTCGCGAACCAGACTGAGCCTTCAGATACCCTCCTGACTTGCCTCCCGAATACTGACCGGAGGTCTTCTGCTTCTTTCCTTCAGCTGCCGTCTCTGTCGCAGAAAACGACATCTCGTAAGCCATCGCTTTATTTTGATATTCCTTCAAAGTCATGTACCCCAGACCAGACATGTAGTGGCGCACCCTCGGTTTCATCCGCATATCAAAGTGGCGGATCTTATCAAGCTCATCGCGGACTTGGTTTCTCACATAATGCAACTGTTGATTGTAGTCTTTGATAGCTTGAGACATAGGAACATCTTGGGGTTTAGCCTCAAAGAAGGCTCGGATTCTCCCCTCTTTCACCGCCAAGGATGCACTGCCTTCCATCAGATCCCGAAACTCTGCCCACGTAGCTTCTCGGTCACGCGGTTTTACCGCTTGCCACCACGTTGCTGCCTCCTTGGCGAGGAAGTACTGAGCAATGTGTACTTTCCTCTCCTCAGAACAATTAGCAGCCTCAAACACTTTCTCCATCTCGAATAGCCAATTCTCCCAACCAGAAGGGTCGGAAGCACCATGAAACTGCGGAGGACGCATACGAATCACGTCCTGAAGTAGCTTATCATTACCGAATCCAGTAGGCGGAACCGGGTTGGCATTAGCTTGGCCGACTAGAACGGCCTGGGTCAGTAGCGTCATCTGGTTCGCTACCTGCTGCAAAATGTTGGCCACTCCAACATTCTCATGTGCATTACCGGAGCTAGCAGACTGGTCCTGCTGACCTCCGGAACTAGGGGGAACACTGTTCGACAAGGAAGGCATCGCCGAATCGGTTCCCGAGTGATCGGACATGGCCGCCCCACCGGCTGCGCCACGTCCCCTACCGCATCCGCGACCGCGTCCGCGTCCTCTACCAGCAGGAATTCTGAAGAAGCAACGGGTAAGTACAATTCAAATGCAAAACGCAATAAGATACCAAGACAGGAATAGAACATAACGATGAAATGAGTCAAGTTAGGAAAACTTACGAGCACCGGCGTACTGAGATGATGGCATAGCAGTGATACTGTCCCAAAAACGACATTTAACTAGACCCAAATAACCGACAGCCTAGGTATCCATAAACCTAAGCTCTGATACCATATTCTGTAACACCCCCAAGACGTTCAGGGCATATTACAGCGCCGTGGAACCCACACTGTGGAATCCACCAGGCTAACGTACCAAAACAGGACAATCGACAACGACAAACCATCAATGAAACGACAAGCTAAATAAAAGACTATAACCGACAAATAAAATTCTGACATTAAATCCATTTTCCCAAAACGGGAACACAACATTAACAAATTCAAATCGGAAGTACTCGAGTACTTAAACAAAATTTATAATACAGAATCCCAAAATCAGACATCAATAATAATTTGACTGACAAGACACCAATAATCAACTTCTGGACAATATCATGCTTGCCCATCATCCTCATACGGCTCGGGTACTCGCTTGTCCCCATGATCAATACCTGAAATACAAAAAGTATTCCCCCCCTTTAAGGGGATAGCGACAACTGCTAGTGCAAGTACAATCCATTTGAGCTACATTCTAATTAGATGAATAATGCGCCAAAAATCATTTTTTGAAAACGTTTTATATTCCGGAATATTTACAATGCACAATCACAAAACACACTATCTCCAACAAATCACAATTCAAAGTTAACCGTTAGTACGAGACTCACGGCCACCGTACCCCGCAGAGCCCCATCGGACATCCCTGGGTGGCTAACCACAGTTCGCGATACGCACACTCACGGCAATACGTATCCCTAGAGGCCCCGTCGGACAATCCCTAGGTGAACATACACATAACCATCCACAACAACCACGATACAGCCATAATTCAAATACTAGAACATGTAAACAAATGTAAAGTACTTGCCTTTGAGACATTCTTGAAGAAACGGAAGTGAAACACGACTACGAACGGTCCGGGTGGAAAACGACGGTTCCTAAACGAAGGATCAACACAGTTCAGTCCCAACGGACAACAATACTCTAGTGGAAAACACCCATAACCCCGATTACATAATACGACAATGGGCGATCAATTGATACGGGCGAGGGTTTACGCAAAATCTCCCCGTATTGATAATTCGCGAATTAAAATCAAGGAAATTGGATTTGGAATCACTCAATAATCACAATCGGTGAAGAATATCATAATATAGATGAACAATTCGGAACTAAACCCTAGAATCCCGAAAATCCCCCAAATCCGTCAAAATTAGGGTTCTTGAGGAATTACCTTTAATTCGGCTGATGAAAGGTGATTATGCTGATTATGATATGATGGCTCGATTCTACCGTGATTGAATTTGAAGAGAACTCCGAATAGAACTGGTGGAAATCGTCTCTGAGGTCGCACGTCGAAGAAACGAAGAGAAAAGAAATAAACTGCTGTTCTGAAACTGTCCGCTGACTTAAATTCAGTGGAGTTAGCGGACGCTACTCGTCATATGTAGCGCGCGCTAACGGGGCCGCGATAGGCCCACTGGCTACTGCCACCCTTCGTTAGCGTACGCTAACAATAGGGCGTTAGCGTACGCTAACTGCACATCGGTAGCGCACGCAAGGGAACAGGGGTAGCGTGCGCTACCTACACAGCAGTTCAGCACTACTGATGTCACATCAGCAGTAAGCTGCTGTCGAGGGTATAAAACACGAAACGCACAACGAAACCCGAATCCAGGAACATAGACGCGACGCATACACGACGACGGAGCTGAGCGCTGAAATAAAATGCAATTCCGACCACCGGAGGGTCCGTAATACGACAACGAAACTAAGATTCCCTAAACTATTAGGAAATTACAAAAATGGCCCAAGTGCCCGAAAATTACGAAACGACGTCGGATTTACAAACCGAAAGTCTCCACATGACCAACTCAACCATACGAACTTGTATGAACCAAGAAACAATGAAAACGAATGAGTTTTACAAGAATCGAACGTTCATACGGCAAAACATGCCATAAAATGAAATTACGTGAAAACATCATCAAAACTCATCCAAATGGAAAAACTCCAAGAACAAAATAGATTCAAAATGTCGAAACAGTTACAAGCGAGTCGATAAAAATAGACATACACCAAAATGGAAACTGCTAAAAATGGAAAAATTACGGATATTACACCAATAGTGCCAATTAAATTTGACCGTGAATTAGTGAGTGAACTTAAAAAGTTCGATTCGGCTCACATTATTCGGCTCGAAAAAATTTGGTCTGCATCTCGGTTCGCACATGCAAACGTATACACAAACGTTAAAATTGAGAGTTAGGCGGACCGGACCAAACGGGGCGAAATAGTTCGGTCCGATCGTGAAAGGGCTTAGAAGCTCGTTTGGTCAATTATTCCTTAGATATGATGTAAACCTATGTTGAAAATTTCATAAAGATACAAATTTATCGTCATTTATCTCATTTTTTTCATTTCTCAGCAACTCTCATCCATTTAATTCAGTAACTCGTAAAAAATTGAAACGTTTAGTCAATTGTTCGACTCAATTCGCAGAAGTTCGGCTCGATTCGAGGTGTTCAAATGTATACTCAAATGTTAAATTCTAAGATTCGATACTTTCAAATGTGTTCGAACCTAATATTCGATATTTTGAAACGTATACTCGAACGTATCATAGTTCGGTATAGTTCGATACGTTTACAGCTCTACTCTGTACCCACCTACTCCCTCCATTATCTTAACAAGTTGTGTGGAATCATTGTTGTCGATTTTCTTCGCACGCGCATCTGTTTGTGTCCCACCTCCAAAGCACTTTTTGTAGTAATTTTTCTTGAATATCTCCTTGGGTCAAATCCGCGCCGTATCATGCACTTACTCTGAGGTTGGGTATTTTTTCAGAATAATTTGGTCCACGCTCCGATGGGGGGTTGCCTAAAAAATTTTCACTCCCCCCGTCTTCCGTCGCCTCCGCTGTGCCCTTAGAGTTTGAGTCATTAAATCCCCCGGACCACATGGATTCTGTAGCATTCATTTCCGAAACATAGGCCTGGGCTGTATTCCGGGCCGCGGTACATGCCCACCGAGCCGCGGACCACGGAAATCATCAAAACAACATGGTGGCCAGGACTGTACTCTGGGCTGCGGCCCCTATCGATACTCCCTCAGCGATGCCTGACCCTCCTGTACTACAGGCCGCGGCACCCTCCTGCCGGGCTGTGGCCCCCACTCGAATCACTGGGCAGATTTTTAGTGTGTGCCGCGACATAATTTGCTCGGGCCGCGGCACACGGGGTCAACTCCCTTCGGGTTTCTTTTTATGCAGTTTTTCTGCAGGACTTCATACACTTCATCACCTACATTTTTGAGAGAGAAACCAAGAGAGATAGAGAGAGAAACAAGAGAGAGAAATGCATTTCTTTAATTTTCCGGAGATTTATCGGTCGAATCGTCGTGATATTTTGACAAGAGCTTGGTAGCTATTGGGTAAATCTTTTTCACCGGAGTAGATCGAGGTTTTCAGTCCGGAAGTTCGGGTACTTCGTTAGCTTTTTGTGTAAGATATTTACGGTATTTTCTTTTCTCGATCTTGTTGTTTTTTGTGTATTTCAAATACTTGAAGATTGTTTATTACCATGTATTTGAAGATTATTGGTGTATACCCCTAGTTTGTATTAGGGACGATTATTCATTGTGTATTGGTGATAGTGGATTTAAGCGGCTTCGGTCCCGTGGTTTTTACTCTCGTCTTGAGGGGTTTTCCACGCTAAAATATTGTGTCTCGTGTTTATTGTTTTTCGGATATCATATATATTGATTATCGAGTTGTAATTGATTTGCTCTACTCGTTGGTAACCACAAGTTACAATTGAAGAGTGGAAAGTTGTCAAAATATTTCTTGTTGTGACCTTAGTCGTGTTTTTTCCAACAAAGTGGTATCGAAGCCACGGGATTTGTTGTTTCGTGGTGTTTAGTATCTCAATTATAAGATGGAAGCCAACACGAGTAGAATGGTTCGAACTACCACGTATGGAAGGGGAAGATGGAATACCTTCTATATGTGAAGGATTATTATTTACCGGTTTTTAGCAAAGATAAACCGGAAGGCAAGTCCGACGCGGAGTGGACTATTTTGCATCGCCAAGTTTGCGGATATATTCGACAATGGGTTGATGACAATGTTTTGAACCATATTAGTGGAGAGAAGGACGCTCGAGAATTATGGCACAAGATCGAGCAATTGTATGCTCGGAAGACGGGGAATAATAAGTTATTCCTCATTAAACAAATGATGAATTTGAAGTATCGAGACGGGACTCCTCTGTCGGATCATTTGAATGCATTACAAGGCATAATTAATCAACTTGCGGGAATGGGCATTAAATTCGAAGAGGAGGTGCAAGATTTATGGTTATTGGGCACATTGCCAGATTCTTGGGAGACGTTTCGAACGTCGTTGTCTAACTCTGCCCCCGATGGAGTCATTTCGATGGAACTAGCTAAAGGGAACATGTTGAACGAGGAGCTCCAAATAAAAGCACAGGGATCTTCGTCACAGTCGGATGTTCTAGTTACCGAAAGATGGGGGAGAGGTCAAAGTAGAGGTCCGAGTAATAGAGAGCCACAAGGAGTAATTCCCGGGGGAAGTATGCCAATGTTGAATGTTACCATTGTGGTAAGAAAGGGCATACAAAGAAATTTTGCCGATAATTGAAGAAGGAGAATCTCCAAGGCCAAGAGAATTCTCAAAAGAATGAAAGCGATAGTAATGATAAAGCCGAAGTAAATACTACAACCGAAGAATTCATTGTATGTTGCGACTATGATATGGTGAACCTTGCTAGAGATGATTCGAGTTGGGTAGTCGATAGTGGAGCTACGTGTCATGTTACATCACGTAGAGATTTTTATTCCTCTTAGACTCCGGGTGACTATGGTATAGTCAAGATGGGTAGCGATGGGTTATCCAAAATTGTTGGAGTGGGAGATGTTTATTTGAGATTCGACACCAGTGTGGAACTTGTTTTACGGAATGTAAAACATGTTACGGATATGAGGCTTAATGTCATGTTCGTTGGTTCACTCGATGATGATGGTTATCATAGTGGTTTTGGCAAGGGAGTGTGGAAACTCACTCGAGGTTCCTTGGTTGTCTGGGAGAGGAGAAAAGGAAGGAAAATTGTACGTGACACTTCCAAAGGTCACGACTAATTCCGTGAACACAATCGACAATAATGGCATGGCCGAGCTATGGCATAAGAGGCTCGGTCACATGAGCAAAAATGGGATGGCGCTATTGTCGAAAAAGGAGGCGTTGTCCGGGGTTCACAAGGTACACCTTAAAATATGCTCTCATTGTCTAGCCGGGTGTTGGGAGTATGCCCTCGAATGCCACTCAGAGGATGTTGAGTGAGGGCACTGTACTTGTAATTATGTAAATTATTTGTATAAGGCAATGAATGTTTCTATATTTACTGGTAGTTACTGGCATTCCTAACTCTTAAATATACATATAGAAACTAGTCCGTGTATTTGAGAGCAAAACGTTTCACTCCTTATTGGATAAGGGGGTCGGCACTGGAAAGGTTTATAGCTGAAATACTTAATCATTCGCAAGTTGATGAAACTTGACTGGGCGTTAAGTTTATGTGAAGATTTATATGACGTGTTCTTTGATATAGAGAGTGACTGTCGAACACTAATTGTTAGTGGGAGCAGACGTTATAGGTATGCTAATTGGATTAGTATACTCGAACCGACTCACCTTCGATTCGTCACACGGATTTCACCGCGGGACAATCAATGACGGAACGAAAGGTTGTGATAGGTATTCGTGAACCTTCGACTTGAGGATTTAGTATGGATGTGCTTGTGACGTCAAGATTTCATTAGAGTAGTTCGACCCTGTAAACCGGGAGGGGGGGCAAACCTCGACATGTATCTTGACTGGCAAGAAGCAGGTCCTACTGAATACCAAGATCGAATTCTTTCTCCTATTAGTGAGCGGGTTATATGTCCTATGCTGTAATTGGCAGATGAGATCATAAGTCTTTGGCCAAAGCATTGGAGCTAGTTGTATTGGATACACGAGAGATCGATGATTTCGATTTGCATTAACGCATGCATAGCGTCAAGTACAGATAGGGTTAGACTGACTGTGATCCTATATCTTGATCGGGATATGTGAAAGAAGGGTTTATACGTATACTGGTATTCACGACAGAATGGTTCTTGAATGATCCTATCATTCGTTCTTAGTTGGGGTACAGTGTAGGCCGCCAGGCTGGCTAGGTAGTGCTACTACTCTTTGGTTCCTCCCATTGCTGACTGAGACGGACCTACCCAGTCGCGCAATAGGATTGATGACGTGATGAATCGAGCTTATTCTCTCATTAGGAATATTAGATATTAGATATTTAATTAATTGGGACATTGGATGTTTAAATTGATTTATTAGATAAATTAATTTACGGCCTAATGAATTAAATAAATTACTGGGTGATTAATTTAACTAATGAATATAATTGTTTCTTGGAGAAATTGATTATGTTATTATGTATTTGATATGATAAATTAATTGGATTAATTAATTGATATAAATACATCAGAATGGAATCGGAGTTTATCTGTTTGGACTCGCGGGAGTCCAAAACGGACCGAACTCCTCCTACCCTTCTAGATGCCACCCCCCTGTCTTCCACCTAATGTGGTGGACTACTTCATGATTTAATATCATGAAGTGTTTTGTCTTATGGGACATGGAATCTCCTTTTTATATTGTAAAGGTGATTTCATGTGATTGATTGAAGAATAAAAGGAAGACTAACTGTCACTTACGAGACCCTGGCTTCATACGTGAGTTTTGGTGAGAGAGAGCAGGAAGAGTTTGTTGTTACCCAAAATATTATCCGGAGATTATATGCTAGAATGGACAAGTAACAAACAAAATGCGAGAGCACGTCCGTGGGGGAAGTAAATAACACAAGATTTACCGGGGTTGTTAACCCGGGCTCGAATGGTCTCGCGAGATATTATTAATACAAATACTTGGGAGTACAAATATTAATGTTAGAGTACAATTACAATGAGTGTAAAGACCCTAGTTATCTTAGCTCTTGAGTGCTGAAGATTGCCGGAAGAACCAGAGTTGATGCTCTATGAGTTCTTGCAACAACGATGGAGTGTTGTGTTGACTGTGAGAAATCGACGGTCTCTCACTGTGTGAATTAGCTGAACTCTCGTATGAAAATAATTTCTGAACTTGTGAACCTCTTAAAATCTGAACCTCTGAACCTTTTACCAGTAGCTGAAGGTTTCCTGTTTATAGGAGTGGAGGTAGTTGGGCGATCGCCTCTACTGTATTATAATAAGCAGGCGATCGTCTTTAGCACATGGGTTGGTCTCCTTAGAGTCCGCAGCAGCTGCTGGCAGCCGGATGCACGAACCAATGAGAAGACCACACGCGTCCGGAGTCGCTGTCTTGGGAGGCCCCACCTAGGACCTTTCGGCGGGTCTGTCGGTAGGTGAGGCCGTCCTTGTCACTGACAGCTGCTGATGGGCTGGAGTACAGCCTGTTCTTGCGGCGCCTTGAGCTTCCACCTAAGACCTTTCAGCGGGTCTGTCGGTAGGACAGTTGTTGATGGGCTGGAGTCAAAGATCCTTATTCTGTGGCGCCATTCGCGGATCTGCACATGGGTCCTCACTCCGAGATCCAGTCCTCGTATATATGACGGATGATGCCTTTACACGTGGCATAGGACGGTCGTCCTTGGTCGGGAACCAGAGTCGATCGCTAGGTGTCAAGAGGCGATCGCCCTGGACGTCGATCGCTCGGTACCTGATCTCTGTCTGGACTCTTCGCTTGGCAAGTATGCCTTGGATTATTTGATGTTGTCTTTGGTTGCTCGGCCCTTATGCCGATTGCCGTCGAGGCATATAAGTCGCCGCACAACAGAGTTTTCTTGGTCTTCAAAGTGTTCTTCATCTTCATTATATTTTCTTTGAGAAATATTGTGAGGAATAATTGAGAGAAATATATTATACACTTAGAGTGTTATAATCAAAGGCTTCATCATCCTAGGTCTAGCCATATCCTTAGAGTATAGAAAGTTGATAGTCATCCCGTTCGTTTCTCTGGCACGTGGCAAGTAGAGACGCGGTATTTTCAGCATTGGATCATCCAAGGGCTTGGAGAACTTTGGATCGTAGCTTGGGGAATAGCTCAAGAGAAGAACACCATATAATCAACGGACTACGAGGGTATGATTTCGGATCTTACTTTGTTTATTTTTATATTCGTATATGCGTAGCTCGATCGATCCTCGTAGGGATTCGGATCGAATTAATTTTCATTTTACCGCTTCCACTGGACCTTCGTTTTAGGCACCGAATCCCAACAGTGGTATCGGAGCGAGGTCTTGCGATCCTATATACGATATTTAGCATTTGGAATGCTTGTTTTGTGATTTAGAATCACTTTGATAATCGTAGATATTTTATTATTTGTCGTAGTGTCGTTTTTCTGTGATTTTATGTTATGGTATAAATCTGGTTTTTCTTGGAAATATGATTTATATTAATAATATATAGATCAGGAATAACAGGATTTTAAAAATCTGCCCGAAAACGAGCTGTATGCAATCGTTGGACGATATACCATACAGCTGCCTGACAGTGGCCGAGCGTTGATGTAGGTTGTCGAGTCAGTGCCGAGCAGGTCCTGTAGGCGGCCGAGCACGTTGCTGTATGTGGCCGAGCATTGTTGTAGGCTGCCGAGTCAGTGCCAAATGGGTTCTGTAGGCGGCCGAGCGCGTTGCTGTATGCGGTCGAGCGTTGTTATATGCGGACGAGCGCGTTACTGTATCCGGCCGAGTGCTTGCTGTATCCGGACGAGCGCTTGCTGTATGCGGCCGAGTGCTTGCTGTATCCGGCGGAGTGCTTGTTGTATCTGGCCGAGTTCTTGCTGTATCCGGCCGAGCGCTTGCTGTATGCGGCCGAGCACGTCCTGTATGGAGCCGAGCGCGTCCTGACAGCGGCCGGGCACTTGCTGTATGGAGCCAAGTGCATCCTGACAGCGGCCGAGCGCGTCCTGTAGGGAGCCGAGCGCTTCCTGTAGGCGGACGAGCGTGTCCTGTAAGCTGCCTAGCAGGGTGCCTCGTGCTACTTGGCAGTTTCCAGGTTGTCGGGCATTGGGTCTCGTTTTTCAGTATATTTTCGATTATTGAATTTTCCAGTGTTAAAATCATTAATTTGGAATTTTTGATGAGCGAAAATTCAAAGAAACTATTTTAAGGGTTCACTACGGACGAAAATTAAATTGTCAATTATTGTTGAATTGATTGGATCAATTCTATTTTTTGTTAATTATATATTGATTAGATCAATGTAATATTCTCGCTTTCTATTTATTTAGTATTTATTGGATGAATACTTTTGAATGGGGATGTGGTTCATGGACTTAGTTTTGAATCGTTCGATTTTATTCGATTGGGTTGCAAAGTCCGCTTTGAGCCTATTTATTTTACTAGAAATATTTGTATCTAGGATGCAATTTTTCAATGTAAAATTTATATGTAACGACGAAGACTGGAGGAAGATCTGTTTTGAGAAGACGAAGATTCAAGACGAAGACTTGTAATTAGATTACAGAGTTTTTGTTTCTAGGAACGGTCCATGAACTACATGTTGGTAGCAACTAGGTTTTGAATGGTTGTTCATATTGTATGAATGCACAAACGCGCTTAAATGGATTAATGTGCAAAGTGTAACATTAATCGCGAAAATTCTCCCACGACAAATTATTAAGTTTATAAGGTTTCAAGGTTTTCCTTCCCTCAATCAAGCTTTCGGGAAATTGAAATCCAAACTGGATGTGCTATGCTTCCGAGTTATCGAGGTAGTCATTCGGCGAGGATGGATAAATTACCGGGAGCGCATTGGATGCCTTCGGTTGGAGCAAATTTTATCCCTAGAAACCTGATAGGTTGCTGGATAGATTCAATTGCGAAACTGATTTGCGTCGATGGTATAAACTTAACTTGTTCACGAACCATAGAAATCGTATAGGTTGAGGGGAGTGAACAAGGGGAAAAATAAGATCGTATCATCCATTAGATGGGCTGGTGTTGGACACCACTTTATGAAAATTAATAGACTAGAAACCTGTTCGGTTGCCCTCTATTAATATTTATAAATAACATGATCACCACTATGAAGTAGAGCGACGATACTTCCGGATTTCACATAGGAGTGTGTTGTTTTGATAAAAATAGTGGGAGCTAGGTAACAAGAATAGAAAAGACCTTAATTCTATACTCAGATCATAATTAAATGAGTCACTAATTAATCTGTCGTACTTAAATGCAGACATAACTCTCAATATGACAATGAATCCACTCGCAATTCTACTCGAAAAGAACATCTTGAACGGACCTAACTTTGTGGATTGGCTCCGCAATCTGATGATAGCCATCAGTATAGAGGCACTGGGATACGTCTTGGAGACGGACATTCCAGCACCTCCAGTGCGGACAAGAGCCAATCAAGAAGAGATTGAAAACCTCGAAAAGTGGGTTAAGGATGACATGAAAATCCGTGCTTATATGATGGCTTCCATGTCTAATGAGCTTCAGAGAGCTCATGAGAAAATGACTTCTGCTAGGCAAATTCTATCTCACTTAACCGATCTTTATGGTGAGCACAGTCGAACAACTAGATATGAGATAACCAAGCAATTGTTCGGTGCAAGGATGTGAGAAGGTTGGGGACCACGTCCTCAAAATGATATCCATGATCAAGAGATTGGAGGCTCTTGATTTTAAGATGGATACTTCTCTTCAGACCGACCTTATCCTACAGTCTCTCCCTGATTCATTCTCACAGTTTGTTATGAATTTCAACTACAATGAGATTGCATGTAACTTAGCTGGGCTAATGAATAAACTCGTGACCGCTCAATCTCAGATGAAGACTCCACGGATAAAGGAGTCTGCCCTTGTGATTTCTTCTGGACCTCAGAGGTCTAAGAACAAGAAGAAAAAGACCAATAGGCAGACGGGACCACAAGTCAAGCACTTAAAGGGTAAGGGCAAGGCCCCGATGGTTCCAAAGAGCAAGAAGAAAAAGGATGCATGTCTCAAGTGCGGTGAGCTGGGCCACTGTGCAAGAGACTGTCCGATTCTTCATGGCGCTTCAGGTCCAGAACTTTTAGTTTTGGAAACAAATTGTTCTGCTACTGTATTCTCTACTTCTTGGATACTAGATTCTGGTGCTAGTTCTCATATTTGTACCGTGAATCAGGATCTGGAACAAAGTAGGAAGCTTGGAGCTGGGGAAGTGATGGTCACTATCAGAAGCGGGCATAATGTTATGGCAACTGACATTGGATCACTTCTTTCGGATTTAGAATCCGGCTTTGTTTTAACTTTAGAAGATGTACTTGTTTTGCCCAAGGAGCACAAAAACATTGTATCCATTTCGGTCATGGACCGAAAAGGCTTTTTATTTTTCATTGGTGATGGTTCCTGCAAAATTTATTTCAGAGATAAACTAGTGGGTACTGCTACATTGTTAAATGGATTGTATCATCTAAATCTCAGCAACAAAGTAGTTGTGAATACTATGACCAGAAAACGTGGTAGAGATGAAACCAATCAAGTTTTGAAATGGCATCTTAGACTTAATCATGTTGGTCAGACTAAGGTTTACAAGATGGAAAAAGATGGACTTATGGGTCCATTGGGATCGTATCACTTTCCTACTTGTGAATCTTGCCTTAAAGACAAAATGACTAAGTCCCCCTTCACAGGGACTTTTGAAAGAGCCGCTGATAAACTAGGATTAATCCATACCGATGTATGTGGTGCTTTGGAAGCATCACGTGATAGATATCATTACTTCATTACGTTTACAGATCATCATACTAGGTATGATTATGTATACTTAATGAAACATAAATCTGAGGCCTTTGAGAAATTCCAGGAATTTAAGGCCCTAGTCGAGAAACAAACTGGAAATCATATCAAAGCACTTCGGTTGGACCGAGGTGGCGAGTATATGAGCATGGAGTTTGACGAGTTCCTTACGGAACATGGAATAGTATCACAACTTACACCTCCAGGCACTCCTCAGCTAAATGGTGTGTCAGAAAGAAGGAACCAGACCTTGTTGGACATGGTCAATTCCATGCTAGGCTATATTGATTTACCGATTTACCTGTGGGGGTACGCACTCCTGACTGCTACATATATCTTGAACAATTTTTCAATGTAAATTTTATATGTAATGACGAAGACCGGAGGAAGATCCGTTTCGAGAAGACGAAGATTCCAGACGAAGACTTGTAATTAGATTACGGAATTTTTGTTTTCTAGGAACGGTCCATGAACCACATGTTGGTAGCAACTAGGTTGTGAATGGTTGTTCATATTGTATGAATGCATAAACGCGCTTAAATGGATTAATGTGCAAAGTGTAACATTAAT
The DNA here is from genome assembly GCA_033398695.1 of Orobanche coerulescens. Lineage (NCBI taxonomy): Eukaryota > Viridiplantae > Streptophyta > Magnoliopsida > Lamiales > Orobanchaceae > Orobanche > Orobanche coerulescens. Next base: position 46,517,869 of record CM065819.1, on the reverse strand, counting down.
CGCGAAAATGCTCACACGACAAATTATTAAGTTTATAAGGTTTCGAGGTTTTGCTTCCCTCCATCGAGTTTTCGGGAAATTGAGATCCAAACCGGATGTGCTATGCTTCCGAGTTATCGGGGTAGTCGTTCGGCGAGGATGGATAAATTACCGGGAGCGCATTGGATGCCTTCGGTTGGAGCAAATTTATCCCAAGAAACCTGATAGGTTGCCGGATAGATTCAATTATGAAACTGATTTGCATCGATGGTATAAACTTAACTTGTTCACGAACCATAGAAATCGTATAGGTTGAGGGGAGTGAACAAGGGGAAAAATAAGATCGTATCATCCATTAGATGGGCTGGTGTTGGACACCACTTTATGAAAATTAATAGACTAGAAACCTGTTCGGTTGCCCTCTATTAAGATTTATAAACAACACGATCACCACTATGATGTAGAGCGACGATACTTCCGGATTTCACATAGGAGTGTGTTGTTTCGATAAAAATAGTGGGAGCTAGGTAACAAGAATAGAAAAGACCTTAATTCTATACTCAGATCATAATTGAATGAGTCACTAATTAATCTGTCGTACTTAAATGCAGACATAACTCTCAATATGACAATGAATCCACTCGCAATTCTACTCGAAAATAACATCTTGAACGGACCTAACTTTGTGGATTGGCTCCGCAATCTGATGATAGTCCTCAGTATAGAGGCACTGGGATACATCTTGGAGACGGACATTTCAGCGCCTCCAGTGAGGACAAGAGCCAATCAAGAAGAGATTGAAAACCACAAAAAGTGGGTTAAGGATGACGTGAAAGTCCATGCTTATATGATGGCTTCCATATCTAATGAGCTTCAGAGAGCTCATGAGAAAATGACTTCTGCTAGGCAGATTCTATCTCACTTAACCGAGCTTTATGGTGAGCACAGTCGAACAGCTAGATATGAGATATCCAAGCAATTGTTCGGTAAATGGATGAAGTAAGGTGAGAAGGTTGAGGACCACGTCGTCAAAATGATATCCATGATCGAGATATTGGAGGTTCTTGATTTTAGGATGGATACTTCTCTTCAGACCGACCTTATCCTACAGTCTCTACCTGATTCCTTCTCACAGTTTGTTATGAATTTCAACTACAATGAGATTGCAGGTAACTTAGCTGGGCTAATGAATAAACTCGTGACCGCTCAGTCTCAGATGAAGACTCCACGGATAAAGGAGTCTGCCCTTGTGATTTCTTCTGGACCTCAGAGGTCTAAGAACAAGAAGAAAAAGACCAAGAAGCAGACGGGACCACAAGTCAAGGACTTCAAGGGTAAGGGCAAGGCCCCGATGGTTCCAAAGAGCAAGAAGAAAAAGGACGCATGTCTAAAGTGCGGTGAGCTAGGCCACTGGGCAAGAGACTGTCCGATTCTTCATGACGCTTCAGGTCCAGAACTTTTAGTTTTGGAAACAAATTGTTCTACTACTGTATTTTCTACTTCTTGGATACTGGATTCTGGTGCTAGTTCTCATATTTGTACCGTGAATCAGGATCTGGAACAAAGTAGGAAGCTTGGAGCTGGGGAAGTGATGGTCACTGTCGGAAGTGGGCATAATGTCATGGCAACCGACATTGGATCACTTCTTTTGGATTTAGAATCCGGCTTCGTTTTAACTTTAGAAGATGTACTTGTTTTGCCCAAGGGGCACAAAAACATTGTATCCATTCCGGTCATGGACCGAAAAGGCTTTTCATTTTTCATTGGTGATGGTTCCTGCGAAATTTATTTCAGAGAGAAACTAGTGGGCACTGCTACATTGTTAAATGGATTGTATCATCTAAATCTCAGCAACAAAGTAGTTGTGAATACTATGACTAGAAAACGTGGTAGGGATGAAACCAATCAAGTTTTGAAATGGCATCTTAGACTTGGTCATGTTGGTCAGACCAAGGTTTACAAGATGGAAAAAGATGGACTTATGGGTCCATTGGGATAGGATCATTTTCCTACTTGTGAATCTTGCCTTAAAGACAAAATGACTAAGTCCCCCTTCACAGGGACTTTTGAAAGAGCCGCTGATAAACTGGGATTAATCCATACCGACGTATGTGGTGCTTTGGAAGCAGCACGTGATGGATATCATTACTTCACTATGTTTACAGATCATCATACTAGGTATGGTTATGTATACTTAATGAAACATAAATCTGAGGCCTTTGAGAAATTCCAGGAATTTAAGGCCCTAATCGAGAAACAAATTGGAAATCATATCAAAGCACTTCAGTTGGACCGAGGTGGCGAGTATATGAGTATGGAGTTTGACGAGTTCCTTAAGGAACATGGAATAGTATCACAACTTACACCTCCAGGCACTCCTCAGTTAAATAGTGTGTCACAAAGAAGGAACCAAACCTTGTTGGACATGGTCCATTCCATGCTAGGCTATATTGACTTACCGATTTACCTGTGGGGGTACGCACTCCTGACTGCTGCATATATCTTGAACAATTTTTCAATGTAAATTTTATATGTAATGACGAAGACCATAGGAAGATCCATTTCGAGAAGACGAATATTCCAGACGAAGACTTGTAATTAGATTACGGAGTTTTTCTTTTCTAGGAACGGTCCATGAACCACATGTTGGTAGCAACTAGGTTGTGAATGGTTGTTCATATTGTATGAATGCATAAACGCGCTTAAATGGATTAATGTGCAAAGTGTAATATTAATCGCGAAAATGATCCCACGACAAATTATTAAGTTTATAAGGTTTCGAGGTTTTGCTTCCCTCCATCGAGTTTTTGGGAAATTGAAATCCAAACCGGATGTGCTATGCTTCCGAGTTATTGGGGTAGTTGTTCGGCGAGGATGGATAAATTACCGGGAGCGCATTGGATGCCTTCGGTTGGAGTAAATTTTATCCCTAAAAACCTGATAGGTTGCCGGATAAGATTCAATTGTGAAACTGATTTGCGTCGATGGTATAAACTTAACATGTTCACGAACCATAAAAATCGTATAGGTTGAGGGGAGTGAACAAGGGAAAAAAGAAGACCGTATCATCCATTAGATGGGTTGGTGTTGGATGCCACTTTATGAAAATTAATTGACTAAAAACTTGTTCGGTTGCCCTCTATTAAGATTTATAAGGAACTCGATCGCCACTATGATGTAGAGCGACGATACATCCAGATTTCACATGGGAGTGTGTTGTTCCGATAAAAATAGTGGGAGTTGGGAAACAAGAATAGAAAAGACCTTAATTCTATACTCAGATCATAATTGAATGAGTCACTAATTAATCTGTCGTACTTAAATGCAGACATAACTCTCAATATGACAATGAATCCACTCGCAATTCTACTCTAAAAGAACACCTTGAACGGACCTAACTTTGTGGATTGGCTCTGCAATCTGATGATAGTCCTCAGTATAGAGGCACTGGGATACGTCTTGGAGACGGATATTCCAGCGCCTCCAGTGCGGACAAGAGCCAATCAAGAAGAGATTGAAAACCACAAAAAGTGGGTAAAGGATGACGTGAAAGTCCGTGCTTATATGATGGCTTCCATGTCTAATGAGCTTCAGAGAGCTCATGAGAAAATGACTTCTGCTAGGCAGATTCTATCTCACTTAACCGAGCTTTATGGTGAGCACAGTCGAACTGCTAAATATGAGATATCCAAGCAACTGTTCGGTAAGGGTGAAGGAAGATTAGAAGGTTGTGGACCACGTCCTCAAAATGATATCCATGATCGAGAGATTGGAGGCTCTTGATTTTAAGATGGATACTTCTCTTCAAACCGACCTTATCCTACAGTCTCTCCCTGATTCCTTCTCACAGTTTGTTATGAACTTCAACTGCAATGAGATTGCATGTAACTTAGCTGGGCTAATGAACAAACTCGTGACCGCTCAGTCTCATATGAAGACTCCGCAGATGAAGGAGTCTGTCCTTGTGATTTCTTATGGATCTCGGAGGTCCAAGAACAAGAAGAAAAAGACCAAGAAGCAGATGGGACCACAAGTCAAGGACTTAAAGGGAAAGGGCAAGGCCCCGATGGTTCAGAAGAACAAGAAGAAGAAGGACGCATGTCTCAAGTGCGTTGAGCTGGGCCACTGGGCAAGAGAGTGTCCGATTCTTCATGGCGCTTCAGGTACAGAACATTTAGTTTTGGAACCGAATTATTCTGCTACTGTATTTTCTACTTCTTGGATACTGGATTCTGGTGCTAGTTCTCATATTTGTACCGTGAATCAGGATCTGGAACAAAGTAGGAAGCTTGGAGCTAGGGAAGTGATGGTCACTGTCGTAAGCGGGCATAATGTCATGCCAACCGACATTGGATCACTTCTTTTAGATTTAGAATCCGGCTTTGTTTTAACTTTAGAATATGCACTTGTTTTTCCCAAGGGGCACAAAAACATTGTATCCATTCCGGTCATGGACAGAAAAGGCTTTTCATTTTTCATTGGTGATGGTTCCTGCAAAATTTATTTCAGAGATAAACTAGTGGGTACTGCTACATTGTTAAATGGATTGTATCATCTAAATCTCAGCAACAAAGTAGTTGTGAATACTATGACTAGAAAACGTGGTAGGGATGAAACCAATCAAGTTTTGAAATGGCATCTTAGACTTGGTCATGTTGGTCAGACCAAGGTTTACAAGATGGAAAAAGATGGACTTATGGGTTCATTGGGATAGGATCATTTTCCTACTTGTGAATCTTGCCTTAAAGACAAAATGACTAAGTCCCCCTTCACAGGGACTTTTGAAAAAGCCGCTGATAAACTGGGATTAATCCATACCGACGTATGTGGTGCTTTGGAAGCAGCACGTGATGGATATCATTACTTCACTACGTTTACAGATCATCATACTAGGTATGGTTATGTATACTTAATGAAACATAAATCTGAGGCCTTTGAGAAATTCCAGGAATTTAAGGCCCTAGTCGAGAAACAAACTGGAAATCATATCAAAGCACTTCGGTTGGACCAAGGTGGCGAGGATATGAGTACGGAGTTTGACAAGTTCCTGAAGGAACATGGAATAGTATCGCAACTAACACCTCCAGGCACTCCTCAATTAAATGGTGTGTCAGAAAGAAGGAACCAGACCTTGTTGGACATGGTCTGTTCTATGCTGGGCTATACTGACTTACCGATTTACCTGTGGGGTATACACTCCTGACTGCTGCATATATCTTGAACAGATGTCCTTCCAAATCTGTTCCTAAAACTCCACATGAGATGTGGGAGGGCAAGAAACCAAGTCTTAATCATATTAGGATTTGGGGATGTCCCGCCTATGTCAAGAAGACTAAGGTGGACAAAATGGAAGCGAGGTCCGTGAGGGGACATTTCATTATATTCCCATCTGAGACGATGGTTTATCTATTCTACATGCCCAAAACATCAAAAGATCGTTGTTGCTTTGCATGCACACTTCCTGGAAGATGAGTTCATTCAGGAAGGCGGAGCAAGTAGAAATATTTCTTTGGAAGAATACAATGAAACTCCTCAGGATACACCTGTGCAAGAAATTGGGATCGAACTGTAACACCCCAAACTAAGCGGCTATTACAGTGCCGTGGAACCCCGACTGGGACCCACCAGGCCAATGACAATTAATGAATTACATAATATAACTGTAGTACCGAACCACATTATATTATCAATTACTCCGATGAGGAGCTTAAGTACAATACACCAGGAAAATACAGAATACTTGTATATTTTATATGAAGATAAAATACACAACCCTGAGTAAATAAACATCCCAAACGGAATTTGCAGCAGAAATAAAAATGAAGAAAACGAGAATGACTGAAAGGACTGGGGCCCCCTACTAGTATCACTGGAACTCCTCGCCGTCAACGTTCTCTCCCCGTGTTTTTGCCTTGCCATGACCTGAAAACAATATCCCCCAACGGGGCCAGTTACACAGAACAACAATCCTCAAGAGTTGAATAAACAAAATCATGAAATATCCCTTAGTTATGAATTTAAGCTGAAGAGGAGCATCATAGTACGCCCGTAATGGAATGTGCACGTGCACAAGACGAGTGTCCGGACACACCCACCCTTGTACCTAATTAGTCTCACGGAGGTACATTACCGTGTGCACAGTCCAATGTGTCGGTGAACCCAACACATGGCTATCGTGTGCCTGACTAAAAATTCCACACATCCCTACCCGGCCACGCAATATGAACCCAGAAGGCCACACGATCAAAAGTGACCAATGAACATAATGAATAACAATCCGACAAGGGTCAAGAATGACTCACCGAGATGAGATAATAATGAAATGAATTGTAGCTCATTGAAATGATTTGGAACTGTCGTTCCTCATGAGTGAAATGATTATTTGACAATTACAAGTCTCAATGAGTTATGATTATTGTTGTGTCGAGAATTATATGCCTCGGCCGGCGATCGCCTCAGAGACCGGGCGACCTAGCCAGAGCACCACAGCCAAGGTAAAACTGCCGACCAAAGGTCCCAGGACAAGTCCCTTTGCCGAGCGATCGACATCTAAGGCGATCGTCTCTCGATCGTCCAGTCGGAAAGGGCCGATGCGCGAAGCCATCGATCGTCCAGTCGGCAAGGGCCGATGCGCGAAGCCAATGATCGTCAGGTCGGCAAAGGCCGAAGCTCGGGACAAGGCCCACATGCAGATCCGGAAAAGGCGCTGCAGCACATGGATAGTTGACCACAGCCTATCAGCATCTTTCCACCAACCGGCAAGCCCGTCGAAAGATGTCAGTGGGACCGCCCGTTACAGCAACTCTGGACGCGTGCTGGCTCCTCATTGGACCGCACAGCTGGCTGCCAGCAGCAGCCTTGGACTTTAGGCAGACAGCCCATTTGACTTAAAGACGATCGCCCCATTATTATATTGGACGAAAGGCGATCGCCCGCCAGAAAACAAGGCATCTCAGCCCCTATAAATAGAAGGCTGCCTGCACTTGGACAAGGATCGGATTTTTCCTCTCTGAACTCCAACTCTCTGTCTCTCTGAACTCTCGGAACTCCCTGATTCAACCCAGAACTTGGCTTTCTCACTCTTGGCAACATCTATCTCTCGGTTCTTTCTTCTCTCTCAGCCTCTCTCACACGGAAGACGATCGGGAGAGAGCAAGAACACCAAAGCTTCGCTCAAGAGCTAGATAAATAGGATCTTTTACACTCATTGTAATTAGATTCTAACATTAGTACTTATATCCACGAATATTTGTATTAATAACATCTCGCGAGAGCATTCAAGCCCAGGCCTAACAAACCCGGCAAATCTTGTGTTATTCACACCCCCACGGAAGTGCTCTCGTAATTTGCTATTGTCCGACCATTCCAGCAATATCTATCTTCGGATAATATTTCAGGCAACAACAATTGGCACTAGAAGAAGGGGATCTAACCCTCATTTTCATTCCTATCGTCTCGAAGAACACTCACTGTTCTCCGGGGCATATACCTGAAGAAACGCTCATTGTTCTTCAGAGAAATCTTTCAGAATCATGTCTTCCACCTCTGCATCGAAGAAAGCCGCTGGCCGATCCGCCAGACGCCTCCTTCCATCTCAGTCCGAGCCACAACCGATGGTGGAGGGTAGCCGCCGCGGTCCGAGCCTCTCGATCCCGCCCCTGAGGGACGGCCCAAGCCTCTCGCTCGATCAGTTCCAAACCGCGGAACAGATCGGGGAGGCCATGGCCATCCTACAAGAGCGACGGAGTGCTCTCGACGCGCCGCCCGCTATCACCCCCTCGGCCATCCGCCGCATGACCAAACGGAAGTTCAAGGTGTTACTGACCGAGCGATCGCCAGGAGGCTCCCTTTCGCAAGAAGAGGCGCTCGCCAGCCGGGGCACCTCTGTTTTCGATCGCCTAGGCAGCGACCCATCTTGGCGACCGGGGCAGTCCGGCCCCAGCCACGAGACGACGGAGCTCGAGTCCGTCACCAGGAGTTCGGCGTATCTGAATCCCATAAGGCAGGCCAGCCATCTGGCTCCCCCTCGCCAAAGAGCCGAGGTCGGCAGCAGCGGAGTCAGGAGATCGGTACACGATCGCCTCGGCTCCCGCTCTAAAAGCCGATCCACGAGCGACCAAGCTACAGCGATGGCCGCGATGCAACGCCAGCTCGACGACATGAAGGCGCTCCTGGAATCTGGGGCAGGCGCCAGGAGCAAGATCATCGGGCCGAGCGAGCCAATCGCGGTCCACATCGAGCTCGCCCCCGTGCAGCATAAGATCGCTCCTCCGCAAACACCTTTGTATGAGGGGAGATCGGACCCCGAAACTCACCTGAGCAAGTTCAACATCTATATGACCGGGTGTGGGGCATCAGACGCGACCAGGTGCCGAATGTTCCCTCTGACGCTGGACGACCTTTCCCATAAGTGGTACATCTCATTGCCGCCTCGATCCATCGGTTCCTTTAATCAACTGGCGAACGACTTCACAGCATACTTCGCCACCAGGGTCGGTCGGCCAGAAGGTCCCCATTGCATGATGCAGATCAGGCAAGGGGAAGAAGAGTTCGACTCGTACTACATCGACCGGGTAGACGAGATCATCCTCAACGGCGAGCCCGTAAGTGATGAGATCGCCCTATAGTCGGTCCTAGGAGGATTCCATGGTCTTTCGCCTATGTTCAGGCATCTTACGAAGGACCAACCCTCGACCTACGCGATCTTCTGCGCTAAAACTGCAGACTTTCTGGCCAGGCAAAGGTTTCTTCTTAGCCTATGAGCAGCGCGATCGGCGCCCGAACGACGATCTCTAGTCTTCCAGTCCGATCTCCGATCTCAAGCTACATCACCAAAACTGGAGGACTTGTTCGCCATCTACAGTTCATCATCTAACATTTTGGACTACGGCACGAGATCGCCTCCACCGCACAACGTACACCGTCGAAGGTCGGCATCTACATGACGATCCGAGGTAGAAGAGTGTAGCCATGGTCCTGGGAGTCGATGGAACCGAATTCTTCGGCCATATAAGGTCCCTTTGGGCCAAGATCGCCCGCTCTTCGTTTAAATACGAGGTCGGCGTAGTCTGAGGGCCCTCCAAGCTAATCAGTGGACACGATCGCCTGCCCTCAAAGGTTCATTATTTAACATGGTGAACCCGGATAATGCGACGCGTCACTACCCCCGTCTCAACGTACACCGTCGAGGTTCGCCATCTCCATGGCGGGCCGAGGTGGAAGCAGAGCTAACAAGCCGCGGAAGTGGAGTTGATTAATCCGACGACGCCCCGCGCAAGGACTCCTCTAGACCAAGACCGCACGCCCTTCGTTTAAATACGAGGTAAGGCGCAGCCTAACGGAGGACCCTCACAATAAAATGAGTCACGAGACAGACAATGTCGTTTGCGCACAAGACACGGTCATGGAGTCGGTCCATCGAACTCCGCGACTGTGCACGGTTCCTCATCGACGAAACAATCAAGTTTCTACGAGGGATCGGCAATGTTGTTTTTTGCAGGTACAAGACCGAAAGATAGCTAGCCAATCGACCAGATCGCCCAAGTCCGAATCCGCAGTCAGCTCAACAGATCGCCCGTCCTCATCCTACACGATCGCCAGCAAGAACCACCTCGCCCCATGTCTTCAACATCGGAGCAAGCTGGGGGGCAATTGTTGTGTCGAGAATTATACGCCTCGACCGGCGATCGCCTCAAAGACCGGGCGACCTAGCCAGAGCCCCGCAGCCAAGGTAAAACTGCCAGCTAAAGGTCCCAGGACAAGTTCCGGTGCCGAGTGATCGACATCTAAGGCGATCGTCTCTCGATCGTCCAGTCGGCAAGGGCCGATGCGTGAAGCCATCGATCATCCAGTCGGCAAGGGCCGATGCGCGAAGCCAACGATCGTCAGGTCGGAAAAGGCCTAAGATCGGGACAAGGCCCACATGCAGATCCGGAAAAGGTGCTGCAGCACATGGATAGTTGACCACAGCCTGTCAGCATCTTTCCACCAACCGGCAAGCCCGCCGAAAGGTGTCAGTGGGACCGCCCATGACAGCAACTCTGGACGCGTGCTGGCTCCTCATTGGACCGCACAGCTGGATGCCAGTAGTAGCCTTGGACTTTAGGCAGACAACCCATGTGACTTAAAGACGATCGCCCCATTATTATATTGGACGAAAGGCGATCGCCCGCCAGAAAACAAGGCATCTCAGCCCCTATAAATAGAAGGCTGCCTGCACTTGTACAAGGACCGGATTTTTCCTCTCTGAACTCCAACTCTCTGTCTCTCTGAACTCTCGGAACTCCCTGATTCAACCCAGAACTTGGCTTTCTCACTCTTGGCAACAACTATCTCTCGGTTCTTTCTTCTCTCTCAGCCTCTCTCACACGGAAGACGATCGGCAGAGAGCAAGAACACCAAAGCTTCGCTCAAGAGCTAGATAAATAGGATCTTTTACACTTATTTTAATTAGATTCTTACATTAGTACTTGTATCCACGAATATTTGTATTAATAACATCTCGCGAGAGCATTCAAGCCTGGGCCTAACAAACCCGGCAAATCTTGTGTTATTCACACCCCCACGGAAGTGCTCTCGCAATTTGATGTTGTCCGACCATTCCAGCAATATCTATCTTCGGATAATATTTCGGGCAACAACAATTATGAATGAACAACAACGAAAGGAATGAGTATCCTTTTAACCGAGTAAGAATTAACTTACTCAACACAGGTGAAGACAGTCCTTCCATGAACAAACGTCCTAAACGAGGTGTTCGTCACTCGAACAACCTTGAATAATACAATTGCCAACAATCCGTTCAATATATGTATCAAGTACGATTATAACTAACTCCAAACGTCGATATGACAAATCCAAGTTCATTGGGACATTATAAAAAACACGTTGTAACCAATCTTCGATTGGTTACAATCAACCTCAATTATATCCTTATCAAATCTCCAAAGAGTGTTTCAACCCAACAAAACATCTTCAATAGGATCAATAGTCCAAAATGAATACCCAATTCGAGATAACAACAACGTCTAATCGAAATACCCCCAAATCCAATTCAATAATCAAAATGTTCTTGAATAAACCCAAATAATCCGATGATAATCCTTAACAATTCATAATCACAATTATATCACTTCATATATCATGATTATCACATCCAAAACATCATATCCCAACTCAAAATCGAAATCCAAGATGTTGAAGAATTTACCTTTGAAGATCTAAACACTTCGATCCGGTGAAATCGTGTTAAATCGACTATCCAAGCTTCCCAATCCAAGATATATGTTAAGAACACTCCTACCAAAGTGATGTGATGAAGAAAATCTCTCCCAAGAACTTCTCTCTCGGAACTCAAGTGAAGAAATGAGAAAAATGACCTCAAAAACCCGTCCAGGTACTTAAGTACTGCCATTGTTACGGCTGTAACTCGGCCAACTTACGGTCGTAACATTCCCAAGTCAACAGCCTTACGGCCGTAACTAGCCATCTCGTATGGCCGTAACTTGGCTTCATCCAGAATCTGTCGACAGTCATACGGCTATACCCGCACCTGCCTTACGGGCGTAACTCGACTGATACGGCCGTACTCAGCAAAAACTTATGGGCGTATGAAGCCCTCGTCGAAACTGCCTGGGCACCCTGCTCGATACGTACGGCCGTAACCGGACAAGCCTTACGGTCGTACCTGCCTCAACTTACGGACATATACCGCAACCCTTATGGCCGTAAGTCCCATTCGTCTGAACTATCCTGAAAACAATGAACGTATGTTACGGCCGTATCCGCCTATCCTTACGGCCGTAACTCACCTTCATCCAAAACATCCCTAAACCAACGAATGCATGTTACGGCCATAATGCCTGATTAGTTACGGTCGTAACTCGCTGCTGGAAGTGACAAAAATATGACAACTCCGTTTTCTCGCTACGATTGATGAATAATCCGACATACCATACGTATATGAAAGTAAATAAGTCCAACACATGCTATAGATGATGCTCCCAACACAAGACTACCAATCACGATGATAATGATAATACTCTCGTCTCGATACTCAAATGGAGGCGAATGACGATCGATAATTGATACACGGCTAAAAATACGCTAACGAAATACAATGAATGAACGTAAATGATGAATGATTATTAATGAGTGAAAATTACTGAGTGACAATTACTTACTGAATGATAATGAATGAATTACAATCGGATATTACACAAACCTTCTGAAACACAAGTACAACCACCTCGTAGGCCTAGTAGGGTGTCTCAATTACCTGAGAGGTATAGTTTTATGCACTTGGAGGAAGTGGGTTTTCCACGAGGTTCCAGATGATAAACAAGAGACTGACCCGCGACTTATGACCTAACAATGGTGGATGTAGACTCTATGAAATGGACTATAGTAGTCTTCATGTAGTAGGGACTTTCATTTTGATGAGACAGTCAAAGAGTTTGACTTCGTGCAAAATGAAGAGGAACCTTGTGTATACAATAGGGTTAGTGGGAGCAAGGTCACATTCTTAGTACTATTAGTAGAATGGAATGATGTTGGAATGCTCAGTTATGTGAAAGCTTGGCTTTTCGCGTAAGTTTTCCATGAAAGACTTGGGAGAAGAAACCTATATTCTTGGGATTCGACTCTACTGGGATAGATCGAACATAATGATAAGTTTTTTCCCAAGCCCTCTATATAAATAAAATCTTAAAGCGATTTAAGATGGATTATTCTAAAAGAGGTTTCCTATCGATGCGACATGGAATATAACTCACCTTGAAGATGTGTCCTCATAATGAGGAACAATGAAATGAAATGAGTAATACACCATATGCTTCGAAAATGGGTAGCCTAATATATACTTTATTGTGTACGAGACCTGACATTGCACATGCTGGGAGCGTGGTAAGTAGGTTTCGGGCTAACCCAGTTCGGGAACATTAGACCGCCGTAAAGAACGTTCCCAAGTACTTTAGAAGGACTAGAGGTCTGGTTCTTATATATGGCGGTAAAGAACTGAATGTGATGGGATTCACTGTATTGGGCTTCTAAGGACAGAAAGACGATTCTTTGTCTACTTCTGGCTACATTTACTCTTAATGGAGGAGCAGTATATTGGCATAGTGCCAAGTATAGCGCGACTGCTAATTCCACCTGTTAGGCTGAGTATAAAGCAGCCTCGGAGGCCTCCAAAGGAAGGATTTAGATGTTACTGGGTAAACTTCACAAGACACCCTGTGCTGCGCTGCCAGAGTGGTAGCGCAGGCCTAGGAGCCGAGGTTTCATAACAGTACCAAACATATTGAGAGAGAGTATCATCTCGTAATAGAATTTGTTCGCAAAGAGATACATTGTGCTGCATAGAGTAGAGTCAGCCGACTACGTCGTTGATCCACTGACCAAGCCACTTTCTCAGATTAGCTTAGAGTGTCATCTGGAGAACATGGGTATTAGATACCATAGTGTGTGGCATTGAGTGTAAGTGGGAGATTGTTGGGAGTATGCCCTCGAATGCCACTCAGAGGATGTTGAGAGAGGGCATTGTACTTATAATTATGTAAATCATTTAAATAAGGCAATAAATGTTTCTTTATTTACTGATAGTTACTGGCATTCCTAACTCGTAAATATACATATAGAAACTAGTCTGTGTATTTGAGAGCAAAACGTTCCACTCCTTATTGGATAAGGGGGTCGGCACTGGAAAGGTTTATATCTCAAATACTTAATCGTTCGCAAGTCGATGAAACTTGACTGGGCATTAAGTTTATGTGAAGACTTGTATGACGTGTTCTTTGACATGGAGAGTGCCAGTCGAACACTAATTGTTAGTGGGAGCACACGTTATAGGTATGTTAATTGGATTAGTATACTCGAACTGACTCACCCTCGATTTGTCACACGAATTTCACTCCGGGACAGTCAATGACGGAATCGAAAGGTTGTGATAGGTATTCGTGAACCTTCAACTTGAGGATTTAGTAGGGATGTGCTTGTGACGTCAAGATTTTCATTAGAGTAGTTCGACCCTATAAACCGGGAGGCGGGGGTCAACCTCGACGTGCATCTTGACGGGCAAGTAGCAGGTCCTACTGAATACCAAGATAGAATTCTTTCTCCCGTTAGTGAGCGGGTTATATGTCCTATGCGGTTATTGGCAAATAAGATCATAAGTATTTGGCCAAAGCATTGGAGCTATTGTATTGGATACACGAGAGCTTGATGATTTCGATTTGCATTAACGCATGCATAGCGTCAAGTACAGATAGGGTTTTATTGACCGTGACCCTATATCTTGATCGGGACATGTGAAAGAAGGGTTTATACGTATATTGTTATTCACGACAGAATGGTTCTTGAATGATCCTATCATTCGTTCTCAGTTGGGGTACAGTGTAGGCCGCCAGGCTGGCTAGGTGGTGCTACTACTCTTTGGTTCCTCCCATTGCTGACTGAGACGGACCTACCGAGTCGCGCAATAGGACTGACGATGGAATGAATCGAGCTTATTCTCTCATTATGAATATTAGATATTAGATATCTAATTAATTGGGGCATTGGATGTCTAAATTGATTTATTGGATAAATTAATTTATGGCCTAATGAATTAAATAAATTACTGAGTGATTAATTTAACTCATGAATATAATTATTTCTTGGAGAAATTGATAATGTTATTATGTATTTGATATGATTAATTAATTGGATTAATTAATTGATATGAATACATCATAACGAAATCGGAGTTTATCTGTTTAGACTCGCGGGAGTCCGAAACGGACCGAACTCCTCCTACCCTTCTAGATGCCCCCCTTGTCTTCCACCTAATGTGGTGGAAGACTTCATGAATTAATATCATGAAGTGTTTTGTCTTGGGGAACATGGAATCTCCTTTTTATATTATAAAGGTGATTTCATGTGATTGATTAAAGAATAAAAGGAAGACTAACTCTCACTTACCAGACCCTGGCTTCATACGTGAGTTTTGGTGAGAGAGAGCAGGAAGAGTTTTCTTGGTCTTCAAAGTATTCTTCATCTTCATTATATTTTTTTTGGAAATATTGTGAGGAATAATTGAGAGAAATATATTATACACTTAGAGTGTTATAATCAAAGGCTTCATCTGTAACACCCCCAAACCAATTGGGAATATTACAGCAACGTAGACCCTCTTCGTGAGGATCTACCAGGCTGAAAGCGGAAAACACAATGTAAAGATACATGCCAACATAGCTAATAATGACTCACTAGACCGATTTGGTCTTTTCCACAACACACTCATCAAATATACATAACTCTTTCTCAAAATTCATACCCACGTAGAGGTTGGAATACATCAACATTCCATTAGAACGGGAGAATAACACAATGGAGAGACAAACAACAAAACTCTACCGAAATACTCAACGACTGGTCTTCATGTGATTAGTATCTTCGTCTTCCATCATCATTCGTACCGATTCTGTGATTCGCTCCCCAGCAACCTGCCAGTACCTGGATGCAATACAGCCATCCACCCCCCGAATACTCAGGGGTTATCAAAACTCCACTGTTTTGCTAGTGCAAGTATAAAATACAAATACAAGCCATACATATCATACTCCAATACATAATAATTGTGAACGTACTTCCCGAGATAAATCACTTGATAAAAATGGTTCAGTCGAAAGATAGGGGTAAACCCGGTATACATCTTGTAAAACATTTTACGATCTCGAGAGTTTTGAAAACATTTGGGATTTTACGAATTTTCAAGCATTTCAAAACCATTTAGGGACACAGCCCAAAAATCACTTTCCCAAAATACAATTATGGTAGTAACGCACGGGGTCCACGACCCACCCATACCATTCTGGTAACAAAGCACGGGGCCCAAGACCCAATCATATCATAACAACATATTTCCACAGATTATTCGCGTCCCGTGCTAGCAAGCCACGGACCTCAGATGCTCCCGTAGAACATACCCGAGTGAATAACCCACAGGGAAACCATGCCAAATCACATGTCACCGTAACAACAGTCACGTGACCACAAGCACAGATACATTCATAATCAAATCACAACCATAAGTTATTCCGACATCGCGCTAACAAGCCACGAACTTCGGAGTCCCCGCAAGACATACCCGATGGATAACCCCACAAGTTATCCCCGGCATCAGGCTAGCAAGCCGCGAACCTCGGAGTCCCCGCAAGACATACCCGGATTGGATAACCCTACAGTCACGCCCGGCCCATACTAGCAAGTATGGATCCCGGAGATTCATCAATCTTACACAGAGGCACGTCACTTTCAACGATCACATAACAATAAGCAAAACGTCAAGCCAAGCAACGCTAAACATCACAACCTCCTTTCAAAGGAGTAACAACCAATATCACCCATCACATATTCACCGAACAAGCACACATAACAATACGTAATCCTCCGTAAATGATTACGGTTTATTACACTCACTAAATGTGATCATAAGTCTTTCAACAAATAACACACATAGTCCAAAACACATTTATTCACGAAGCATCCGAGTTATCGTTGAAAGAAAACATGTATCGAGAACATATCGATACTTTTTAACATTCATTAAACATCCGGATTTTACATAAAATCATTTACCAACAATTATGCCTACGAAACATGAAACGTATGGGCAAGATACTTGTCTCGTTACCGCGAGCAATGAAACGACGAACGGACACGGCCGGGTAGCCTCCGACTTTCCAAGATTGACCAAAAACCCGACAACTCCACGGAAACTGCAAAAACAATATCACTACGAATCAATAACGCTAAACGGCATCCGAATCAACTCGAGAAACAACAAGGATTCGAGGATTCTTCAAGGAAATCGGTGAATCACGAAGAAACCCCCAAAAATCATGAAATCAAGGTTCTAAGTAAAGAAATACCTTGATTCGACGAAGAACACGGATTAGATGTTGATATAATCAACAAAAATCCTCCAAAACGCCTTGAAATCGAGTGGAAATGACCAAGGGTTCACCTCCTCGTCTCTCCTGATCGCCAGCCGCCACAAAAGATTGAAAAAAATGAAGTGGGTTCAAGTCTGGCCGAGCCAGGCCTATAAATAGCCGACAGGGTTACGGCCGTAACCGGCAGTGCCTTACGGCCGTAAATCGGTCAACGCGCGTTAGCGTACGTAATGGACAAACCCTTAGCGTGCGCAACGATCACCCTTACGGCCGTAATCGGCATAGCCTTACGACCGTAATCGGCATAGCCTTACGGCCGTAACCGAGCATCCCAGACCACTGGACAAAATATACCGAACCCTTACAGCCGTAACCGGCCAACGCCTAGCGGCCGTAACAAGCCTTATGGCCGTAACTGGATAGGACTTACGGCCGTAATCGAGTATCCCAGGCCCAGGTATTCGAAAGACTTACGACCGTAATCGGCCAGGCCTTACCGTCGTAACTCGACCAGCCCACACCCGAACATCCGACTCGATACTCGACGACGTCTCGATCACGTGAACGCACCGGCTATGATCCAAAACAATAATGAACAGGCTACGAAACTCAACGTATCACAATATAAGCATGCGATTCCAAAGGCGCGGACGAAAACAGTCTGTTCGACTGAAGAAAATTCAACAAAATCGGAATGAAAATCTCGGGTATTACATTCTACCCCTCTTAAAAGAAGTTTCATCCTCGAAACTTGAAACATAGAACGAACAATGCAAAACAAATTCAGACAACCCGCGACGCCTCACATGCAGCACGCAGCTGCTACCATCCAAATTGCTACACCCATACAATAACAAAACGCAGTGAAAGAAAATCAATATGATTGACCAACCCAACGGTACATCAATCAAACCGCGAGCTAATCGCTGAACAAATACGGAATTCCACCGCCCAAGGGTTGGAAGATCAAAAACGAGACTAATTTCACGAACTTAAGGGAATTACGAAGGAGTCTGAATGCTCAACAATCACGAAACGAGATCAACAAAAACCGAACAATCAAACGATCGAACCACAACGATCGAGACAACAACAATCAAACAATCATGTTTGAATCACGAAGAACAATAAAATTCAAACAACAACTCCAAAGTTCACATCTCGACTCGAGATAATATATGATCCGGTGAAAACAACCAGATGTGCATTCACATAAGATCCACAAGAAAGGGAATAGCAATTGAAAAGTCACAACGACAAACGAGTTATTCCGAAACTATACCACACTCGTTCGATCAACAAATGCAAGGGACAGGACAAGCTCAGAAAATGTCAACAAACATAAATGAGTCGACAGAGTCGAAAATACAGAAGTTCAAAATCCGATCTACTTCAGAAAAAAAAAAGTTAATCTCCGAAATTCGAAACAACAAGTAAGGAAATAACATAACATACAACTGATAGATCACGCCCCTCAGGGACTCCTCGGAGTCGGTCCTGATATCCATGCTCAAGTCCGTGCCTCGGAAGGCTCGGTGACCAACTCGCAAAATTGAACCCGGTGTCCCTCGAGCCCGCACTTGTAACACGTTACTGGTAGACAAGGACAATTTGCACGAACATGTCCCAACACATTAAAGTTAAAACACCTCCTGGCCTTACCAGGAGTCAAAGCAGATGACTTGGAACTCTCAGTCCCACGCATCGAGTGATGGAGCTTCACAGCGGAAAAACTACGACGTTGGAAACTAGAAACACCAACTCCTGCACTGTCCACAAGGTCATCGGACTTCCTCTGCTTCTTCGACTCGGGCACACGCTCCGACGATAATGAAGCTAGTTCACGGGCTAAGGCTCGATCTTGATAGTCCCTCAACGAAGTGCAAGTGAGTCCCGATATATACACGTGAATCTATGGCTTCATCCGTTTGTCAAAGTGAAAGATCTTCTCTTTCTCGGTTCTCACCTGATCTCGCACATAACTGAGTTGTTTGCTATAGTCGATAATAGCCTGTGACACTGAAATATCTTGCGGTTCTGCCAATTAAAATTCATGAATCCTCTGCTCTCTAATTGGTTTCGGACAGAACTCAGCTTCCATAAATGCCTGGAACTCCGCCCACGTGACATTACGATCACGAGGTTTAACAGCTTCCCACTAATTAGCCGCATCTTTGTCAAGAAGGTACTGAGCGATAGGCACCTTCCGCTCTTCGGGACAATCGACAGCCTCGAATATCTTTCCCAACTATAAAATCCAACCATCCCAGCCCAATGCATCCGCAGCACTGGCGAATCGAGGGGGATTCATACGAACTACCTCGCGAAGCCATTGATTTATGCCGACGTTCTGATTCACGTCAAAGCTACGTTGAACCGCCTGGGTCAACTGAGTCATCTGAGTTGATACTTGTTGCAATATAGTAGCAACACCCAAGCCAATGTCAATCCCGACAATATTCTCTCGATCACGCCTCTAATCCCCGTGGCCATCAGTACCACGGTTACGACCACGACCTCTGCCCCTCGGCATATTAACAAGCAACAACCTAACGCAACGAAAATCACATAATCACACACAACAACTATTACAACACACATGGAATCCACTCACAGATGATCGACTGCAAAAGTTAGGCCCGACGGCAAAATGTGGTCCCCAAACTTTTGCTCAACTAGAAAGCGTGTTCTACAATAAAGATGACGTGTGCTAGCTGTGCAAGTTTGGTAACACATTCATAATCACCCATCAACGGTATTAGACTGGAGATTACAAATAAACAACAGCGTATAAATCCAAAGACTAACATTTCACATCATTATCACATTACACAGATAACCATCAGAAGTTAAATAACATTCCAGACCGAGTCTCCACCTCTCGGTCAAGAGAACTATCTCGACGAGTGCCTACCGAACGGCTCAGCGTTCACACCACTATTTTAATCACAACTCTGAGCATTATAGCCAAGTCAATAACATCCTCACTACATACCTTTTAACCGAAATTCGTGCAACCGAAAAAAATTGAAAGCGAAAGTCACGTCTCAAGTAAATATTTGATAGACCTCATTTGAGTATTTAAAAATCAAATTTTGAAAATTTGCAAGGCAAGATGAAAATAAAATATATGTAGTTTGAATTCTCAAAATCTTCGGTCTCGAGGTCATCATACGAAATCAAACCCTTTTTCCTCTCTTGGGGGATGTTTTATAAAAAAAATGAAAGTTTATGTGATTTTCCCAAAATAATTGAAACTTTAAAGTATCAAATTAATAAGCCTTCTTAGTGTAACCACACAAAAACATTATTCCTGTAAAAACGATTTATACAAATGTACATGTATATATATATATATATATATATATACATCGGCACATTACCAAAAATCAGACAAACATGGAGCACATATTCATGATTAACATTTAACTCTTCATCATAACACAAATATCACACAAGCCCGTGTAACACGAGACACAAAAAAGTAGGGAGACTTGCATCCACAGATCGCACGAAGATGATGGTTGCACCTCGATACTAATCACGACCGACAACTTAGACGACACGTCGCGACACTTCTCAGTCAGACAAAATCTGACAAGACAAGACAAGACCCGACAACACACAACTCGACCCGATAGCCTAGGTTTCTGCAACCTAAGCTTTGATACCATATTCTGTAACACCCCCAAACTAATTGGGAATATTACAGCGCCATAGATCCTCTCTGTGAGGATCTACCAGGCTGAAAGCGGAAAACACAACGTAAAGATACATGCCAACATGGCTAATAACGACTCACTAGACCGATTTGGTCTTTTCCACAACACACTCATCAAATATACATAACTCTTTCTCAAAATTCATACCCACGCAGGGGTTGGAATACATCAACATTCCCTTAGAACGGGAGAATAACACAACGAAGAGACAAATAACAAAACTCTACCAAAATACTCAACGAATGGTCTTCATGTGATTAGTATTGTCGTCTTCCATCATCCTTCGTACTGATTCTGTGATTCGCTCCCCAGCAACCTGCAAGTACCTGGACGCAATACAGACATCCACCCCCCGAATACTCGGGGGTTAGCAAAACTCCATTGTTTTGCTAGTGCAAGTATAAAATACAAATACAAGCCATACATATCATACTCCAATACTTAATAATCGTGAACGTACTTCCCGATATAAACCACTTGATCAAAACAGTTCAGTCGAAATATAGGGGTAAACCCGGTATACATCTTGTAAAACATTTTACGATCTCGGGAGTTTTGAAAACATTTGGGATTTTACGAATTTTCAAGCCTTTCAAAACCATTTAGGGACACAGCCCAAAAATCACTTTCCCAAAATACAATTATGGTAGTAACGCACGGGGTCCACGACCCACCCATACCATTCCGGTAACAAAGAACGGGGCCCAAGACCCGATCATATCATAACAACATGTTTCCACAGATTATTCGCGTCCCATGCTAGCAATCCACGAACCTCAGATGCTCCCGTAGAACATACCCGAGTGAATAACCCACAGGGAATCCATACCGATGCACATGTCACCGTAACAACAATCACGTGACCACAAGCACAGATACATTCATAATCAAATCACAACCATAAGTTATCCCGACATCGCGCTAACAAGCCACGAACCTCAGAGTCCCCGCAAGACATACCCGATGGATAACCCCACAAGTTATCCTCGGCATCGGGATAACAAGCCCCGAACCTCAGAGTCCCCGCAAGACATACCCAGATTGGATAACCCTACGGTCACGCCCGATCCATACTAGCAAGTATGGATCCTGGAGATTCATCAATCTTACCCGGAGGCACGTCAGTTTCAGCGATCACATAACAATAATCAAAACGTCAATCCAAGCAATACTAAACATCACAACCTCCTTTCAAAGGAGTAACAACCAATATCACCCGTCACATATTCACCGAACAAGCACACATAACAACACGTAATCCTCGGTAAATGATTACGGTTTATTACTTTCACTAAATGTGATCATAAGTCTCTCAACAAACGAAGTTAACACATATAGTCTAAAACACACATATTCATGAAGCATCCGAGTTATTGTTGAAAGACAACATTTATCGAGAACATACCGACACTTTTTAACATTCATTAAACATCCGGATTTTACATAAAATCATTTACCAACAATTATGCCTACAAAACATGAAACGTATGGGCAAGATACTTGCCTCGATACCGCAAGCAATGAAACGACGAACGGACACGGCCGGGTAGCCTCCGACCTTCCAAGATCGACCAAAAACCCGACAACTCCATGGAAACTACGAAAACAATATCACTATGAATCAATAACGCTAAACGGCATCCGAATCAACCTGAGAAACAACAAGGATACGAGGGTTCTTCAAGGAAATCGGAAATCAATGTTCCGGGTTGGTAAAAATCGATAAACGAGTTGCAAAATCCGAAGACCATGGCTAAGACAACAAGAATACCATAACCAATTCATTAATCTCGGATAAAATCGATGAATCACGAAGAAACCCCCAAAAATCATGAAATCAAGGTTCTAAGTAAAGAAATACCTTGATTCGACGAAGAACACGGATTAGATGTTGATATAATCAACAAAAATCCTCCAAAATGCCTTAAAATCGAGTGGAAATGACCAAGGGTTCACCTCCTCGTCTCTCCCGATCGCCAGCCGCCACAAAAGATGGGAAAAAATGAAGTGGGTTCAAGTCTGGCCGAGCCAGACCTATAAATAGCCGACAGGGTTACGGCCGTAACCGGCAGTGCCTTACGGCCGTAACTCGGTCAACGCGTGTTAGCGTACGTAATGGCCGAACCCTTAGCGTGCGCAACGATCACCCTTACGGCCGTAATCGGCATAGCCTTACGTCCGTAACCGAGCATCCCAGACTACTGGAAGAAATCTGCCGAACCCTTACGGCCGTAACCGGCCAGCGCCTAGCGGCCGTAACCGGCCAGCGCCTAGAGGCCGTAACAAGCCTTACAACCGTAACTGGATAGGACTTACGGCCATAATCCAGTATCCCAGGCCCAGGTATTTGAAAGACTTACGGCCGTAATTGGCCAGGCCTTACGGCCGTAACTCGACCAGCCCACACCGAACATCCGACTCGATACTCGACGACGTCTCGATCACGTGAATGCACCAGCTATGATCCAAAACAATAACGAACAGGCTACGAAACTCAACGTATCACAATATAAGCATGCGATTCCAAAGGCGCGAACGACAACAGTCCGTTCGACCGAAGAAAATTCAACAAAATCGGAATGAAAATCTTGGGTATTACATCATCATCCTAGCTTTAACCGTATCCTTATAGGATAGCAAGGTGATAGTCATCCCGTTCGTTTCTCTGGCGCGTGGCAAGTAGAGACGCGGTATTTTCGACGTTGGATCATCTAAGGGCTTGGAGCACTTTGGATCGTAGCTTAGGGAATAGCTCAAGAGAAGAACACCATATAATCAACGGACTACGAGGGTATGATTTTGGATCTTCCTTTGTTTATTTTTATATTCGTATATACGTAGCTCGATCGATCCACGTAGGGATTCAGATCGAATTAATTTCCGTTTTGCCGCTTCCGCTGGGCCTTCATTTTAGGCACTGGATCCCAACATCGGGAAGCAAAGAAGAGTTACTTTTAAGAGTCATACTCCTTCACGGAAGGAAAATGTTCTTGATCTTGTTCATTCCGATGTTTGTGGTCCTATGAAGACTAGAATGCTTGGTGGTTGCCGATACTTTGTCACATTCATCGACGATCACTTGAGGAAGGTGTGGGCATACACCTTGAAGACCAAAGATCAAGTGTTATATATTTTCAAACAATTTTATGTCTCGGTGGAGAGAGAGACCGGGAAGAAAATAAAGTGTATTCGGACGGACAATGGTGAAGAATACACCGGGCCCTTTGATGAATATTGCCGAGAGCAAGGGATCCGACATCAAAATACGCCCCCGGAGACTACGCAACTCAATGGATTGGCGAAGAGAATGAACCGGACCTTGGTCGAGAGAGCTCGATGTTTGCTCTCACATGCAAAGTCATTTTGGGGGTAAGCTTTGAACACGGCGGTTCATGTTATTAATTTGACGCCGTGTGTTCCTTTGGAGTTTGATGTCCTGGATAAAGTGTGGAGCGGTAAAGACATCTCATGCCGCCACTTAAGGGTTTTCGGATGTAAAGCTTTTGTACACATTCCGAATGATGAAAGGTTGAAGCTTGATTCCAAGACGAAGCCATGTATTTTTATTTGTTACGGGCTTGATGAGTTCGGGTATAGATTATATGACCCGGTGATAAAAATGCTTGTTTGATCGAGAGATGTTGTTTTTGTTGAAGATCAAACGATGAAAGATTTTGAGAATGGAGAGTCGGCTCCACAACACGACTATGATCTTATTGATTTGGACCCCGTTCCTCCACAACATGTTGAGACACCCGGTGGAGAGGATGTCCAAAATGATGAACAACATGATGCCGGTGACAACGATGAGTTGAGACAAGATGACACCGATCGAGCTCATCCCGAGCTACCTGTGACGAATATGCCATCTTTTCTTCCACATAGACGGTCGACGAGGGACCGTCATCCCTCCACTCGTTATTCGGCCGATAAGTATGTCTTACTCACCGATGAGGGAGAGCCCAAATATTTTGCGGAGGCTATGGAGGATGAAAAGAAGAAAGGGTGGATGGATGCCATGCAAGACGAGATGAGTTCCTTGCATGAGAATAACACGTACGAGTTGGTGAAGTTGCCGGAAAGGCAAGAGAGCTTTGAGGAATATATGGGTGTATAGAGTGAAGTTGGAGGAGTATACTTCGTTTCCCGATACAAAGATAGACTCATAGTAAAGGGATTTAGTCAAAAGAAGGGTATTGATTTTGACGATATTTTTTCTCCGGTTGTGAAGGTAGGATCGATTCGATTGGTCCTTGGTATTGCGGCTAGTCTTGATCTTGAGGTTGAGCAAATGGATGTCAAGACGGTATTTCTTCATGGAGACCTTGATAAAGAAATTTACATGAAGCAACCGGAAGGATTTGAGGTCAAAGGCAAAGAGGATTATTTTTGTAAACTCCGGAAGAGTTTATACGGATTGAAGAGCGCACCACGACAATGGTACAAAAACTTTGAGTCGGTTATGGGGGAGCAAGGCTACCGGAAGACGACTCTAGACCATTGCGTATTTTTCAAAAAATTTGGAGATGATGATTTTATCATCTTATTGCTTTATGTGGACGACATGTTGATCGTTGGCAAGAATGCCGAGAGGATTGCCAACTTGAAGAAAGAATTAAATAAGTCTTTTGCCATGAAAGACTTGAGGGCGGATAAACAAATTCTTGGGATAAGAATTACTCGGAATAGAGAAACCCAGAAATTACACATGTCGCAAGAGCAATATATCGAGAAGGTGCTTAAACGCTTCAACATGGACAAAGCTAAAGTTGTTAGTTCGCCTCTTACTAACAATTTTAAATTGACGAGCAAGAATTGCCCTACTACGAAGGAGGAGATTGAGGATATGGATAAAATTCCTTATGACTCGGCGGTCCGGAGTTTGATGTACGTGATGGTATATACTAGGCCCGACATTGCTCATGCCGTGGGAGTGGTGAGCTGGTCTCTATCGAATCCGAGAAAGAAGCATTGGGAAGCCGTAAAATGGATATTTAGATATTTACGGGGTACTTCCAAATTGGGGATTACGTTTGGAAATGGGAAAGCAATGCTTGTTGGATATTCTGATTCGGATATGGCCGGTAATGAAGATAACCGAAAATCTACTTCCGGTTATCTGATGGCATTTGCAGGGGAGCCGTGTCATGGCAATCAAGATTGCAAAACTGCATTGCCTTATCTACAATGGAGGCCGAGTATATTGCGGCGGTGGAAGCGAGTAAAGAGCTCTTATGGTTAAAAAATTTTTTACGAGAGCTAGGCTTCCGACAACGACGTTACGTGGTTCTTTGTGACAGTCAAAGTGCGATTCATTTGGCTAAGAATGCGACTTTTCACAGAAGAACAAAGCATATCGATGTGAGGTACCATTGAATCCGAGATACATTGGAGGATGGTTTATTTGAACTTGATAAAGTTCATATCGATGATAATGGTTCCGATATGTTAACCAAGGCGGTGAGTAGAGAGAAGGTGAAAGTGTATTGTTCGATTGCCGGGATGGCGAATTCTTTCTATGTTCCGGAAAGGGGGAGATTTGTAGGATTCATTTCCGAAACATAGGCCTGGGCTGTACTCCGGGCAGCGGCACATGCCCGCCGAGCCGCGGCCCACGGAAATTATCAAAACAACATGGTGGCCGGGACTGTACCCTGGGCCGCGGCCCCTACCGATACTCCCTTAGCGATGCCTGACCCTCCTATACTACGGGCCGCGACACCCTCCTTCCGGGCCGCGGCCCCCACTCGAATCACTGGGCAGATTTTTAGTGTGTGCCGCGGCACACTTTGCTCGGGCCGCGGCACACGGGGTCAACACCCTTTGGGTTTCTTTTTATGCAGTTTTTCTGCGGGATTTCATACACTTCATCACCTATATTTTTGAGAGAGAAACAAAGAGAGATAGAGAGAGAAACAAGAGAGAGAAATACATTTCTTCAATTTCCCGGAGATTTATCGATCGGATCGTCGTGATATTTTGACAAGAGCTTGGTAGCTATTGGGCAAATCTTTTTCACCGGAGTACATCGAGGTTTTGAGTCCGGAAGTTTGGGTATTTCATTAGCTTTTTGTGTAAGCTATTTACGGTGTTTTCTTTTCTCGATCTTGTTTTTTTTTTTGTGTATTCCAAATACTTGAAGATTGTTTATTACCAAGTATTTGAAGATTATTGGTGTATACCCCTAGTTTGTATTAGAGACGATTATTCATTGTGTATTGGTGATAATGGATTTAAGCGGCTTCAGTCCCGTGGTTTTTACTCTCGTCTTGAGGGATTTTCCACGCTAAAATATTGTGTCTCGTGTTTATTGTTTTTCGGATATCATTTGTATTGATTATCGAGTTGTAATTGATTTGCTCTACTCATCGGTAACCACAAAGTTACAATTGAAGAGTGAGAAGTTGTCAAACGAGGGTCTCCGCATTTCTTGTTGTGACGTTAGTCGTGTTTTTCCCAACAGATTCTTCATCTTCATCGTAATCCAACTTTTCTACATCAGAATGAAATTCCTCATTCTAATTCTTCCATCACTTTGATAGAAAATACCACCTTAGCTACTCGAACCTTAAGGATTTGATTATCTTTCAAGTCGAGACTGATAGGAGCACTCTTGCCATGTCAAGTCTTGATCTGTTCTCCGTATCCAACAGATGGATGAAAAAAAATTGCGTCCAGGCGTGAACAGGAACTCCAATCCACCTAGTCCATACTAGTGGTTTATGACTGACATCCACCTCTTTCCATGGTCAGCAATTTAAACGGTTTAATTGTCAGGTTTTCTAAAAGAACCACATCGTCGCCTAAATATCTGATATTGATCAAATCTCCACCTCCTCCTTGTATTTCGTTTTTGTATTCTTCCCAAGCAAACATTTTCTTCAACATCCATGTGTAGCATTTCTTTGCCCATATTTTATCCTCCTCGCCTGTAGAATAGTTCAAGATCTCTTCTAACTTGAGCAAATGTCAGGATGTAATTGTAATTTGAAAAATGACTTGAGTTCTTGTGATTAGGTCAAAATTCCAGAAGCAATTTTTGAAATTAATTCTTACTGTTATGTCCAAAAAATAAGTCATTGTTAAAGTAAATACACATTATATGTCTTAGTCTACAGGTTAATGGACTTTTATTAATTAGTATATGACTAGGTCTGTTGGAATGTTCAAGAATATGTAATCTCTTTCTATTTAAAGTGACTCCATCAATGAGAATACATACATATTTTGCCCTAATTCTTGTCTTGTTTATGTTTACTACAACACGTTATCAGCACGTACTCTACCAATAGAGCAAAAATAGTTCTTCCGGTTTCTGAAAATTCCAAAAAAAAAAGAAGAAGAAAATCGAATTTTTCTGGAACCCTAATTCTCGACGTCGTCATCTCTAGCCTTCCCCGCAGCCGATCACAGATCCGCCACCACCTTCCGATCTATTCAGCACTAAATCAGAATCGCCCACAGTCGCCTTCGCTCAACAACATGAGATCTGCCATCGCCGACCGCGATCCCGCTTCGATTCAGACCTCCAAGTCTGACGCCATCCAGCACAAGATCGGGTGTGCAGCTGAACCCTAGCCACCCACTCACAATCGGCTGCTGAAACCCTTCAGCCACCCGTCTCGCTCCAGATCGCCGTCGTCTTCCCCAATTCGATCTGCCGCTCGTACTTGCCTTTGTCAACCATCATACGACCCACATCTCATCCTGAAAGTCTCCTGACCTCCCTGCGGATCTAGATCTGATCCCCCAGCCCGCCTTTTTTTTCTAGCCCGGCCCGCATGACCCAGGTGTAGATCCAGCTCACTGTTTTTCGGCCCAGTTAATACCTGATTCGGTTGTTGTCCAGCTCGACCCGGCAGATTTCAATTGAATTATTTTTTGGCCCCAATCGCAAAACACGGTACACAAGACAAACCCTACTATTTGCTTCGTGTATTATTTCATATGCTTTGTTTGATTTAATAGCATAAAATGATTTATAAATTTATTTAATTATAATTAATTAAATCAAATATATTAATTAACCACTTGAATTAAATTATTTATTCATACTCCTAGATTAATAACTAATTGTTATTACGCCATAAGATACATATTTGACTGCATAATGTGTATCTAGTTATACTACATAGGAATTATATGTTTATATATATATATATAATTGCACCCATATATAGATATATGCGTGCAATTAGGTTACATAATTAATAGATGTTAATGCCTAATTTTTACTGCCTAGAACGTACCATGATAACGAAACTTCATGTGTATTCATATTATCGCATCGAAACCATGACCTTATCTTGGATCTAAACAAAATAATCCCAATATTGAATAATTTATCATGGACGAACTCATGATTATGTGAAATGTATTCACTTCCTTCTCTTGTTTACCAATATGGCTAATCCAACTCGTTCGAAATTCAGCATATTGGACTCAGATGGACTTGAGTGCCATAGATGAGATTTTGATTTTAAGACTGTTGGGTAAACATTCCTGTTGATAAATTGCCAAACACACAGTAAGAAGTCAAAATGTTATTAAGTGTGGAAGCTGTTAAGACTCTCCATACAGCCCGTCCATACAGCAAATAGATCTTCTACAATCCATCCTACAGAGCCTACTTCATACAGTAAAGAAACTTAATGTGTTGGATAAAGCACACTGTCTGAAGGTGTTTTACTTTGGAAAAGTAAAACATATCCAACAGGACTGAACATAAAAAGCTTTAAACCGTTGACATAAATAATGTTTATTCATAAATTATTCACGGTTAAAGTAGCATTTATTGCTGATAGGACAACATTTAATGCAGCCGGAGAGAGATAAGTCTGGACGCTCTGAAGAGCATTTAATGCAAAGATAGAAAGTATGTCTGAAGCATTAAATGAGATCTGCTTTATTTCAAACATTCAGCAGCCGCCAATTAAGAGACAGAGGTCAACATCTCACCAACAAACAACGGATACATTTATAACGGATACATTTTCAAGGTTATAAATAGCCCCAAGCAAGAGGACTTGAATACACACGAAAAGCTATTTATTATCGCGCATATTCTGACAAAATTACTCTGACATTCTAGCTATTCAATAGCAGTATATTTCGTGAGCATACATCAGTATCCAAGTGAAGAAATATATTAAGTGAAGAGATCTTCTACAATCCATCCTACAGAGTCTACTTCATACAACAAAGAAACTTAATGTGTTGGATACAGCATACAACGTGAAGGTGTTTTTCTTTGGAAAAGTAAAACAAATCCAACAGTACTAAACATAAAAAGCTTTAAACCGTTGACATAAACATTGTTTAGTCATAAAGTATTCACGGTTAAAGCAGCATTTATTGCTGATAGGACAGCATTTAATGCAGCCAGAGAGAGATAAGTATGAACGCTCTGAAGAGCATTTAATGCGAAGACAAAGGATGTCTGAAGCATCGAATGCGATTTGCTTTATTTCAAACATTCAGCAGCCGCTTTCAAATATTTAGCAGCCGCCAATCAAGAGACAGACGTCAACATCTCACCAACCAACAACTGCTACATTTATAATGGATACATTTCCAGGGTTATAAATAGCCCCAAGCAAGAGGACTTGAATACATACGAAAAGATATTCATTATCGCGCATATTCTGACAAGATTACTCTGACAATCTAGTTATTCAAGAGCGGTATATTTCGTGAGTATACAGCAGTATCCAAGCGAATAAATATACTAAGTCCTCAACGCAAATAGCACAACATACATCGATTGTTCCACAATGGTATAGCTGTTGTTTGGAATTGTTCTACCCTTACCATTGATATTATCATTAGTCTTGTGTGGACTAAAGATTCTTGTGTATTACGACCTGTGTGGGAAGAATAGCATTGAAGATGAAGCTTCGGGCTGTGTGAGAAGAAGCGATTCGAAAGAGCTCAAGCCAATCTGTGTGAACAACCCAAAGCTACAGTTCCTGTATCAATCTGTGTGAACGATACAGAGACAGGTTTAGTTAAAGTCACGTAGTTGTGTACGTAGTGATTTTAATAAATTCTTTACTCCTGTGTGGAGGACCAACGGACGTAGAAGGGTTTACCTAAAACTATTTTAAATTGTGTGTTATTTACCTTCTGTCCTTACTGTTTTCATTCTATTGTGATTTATAAGTATACATTGTGAAAACCTTATACGCATCAAACAAACCGGGAGAACGCCCAGTTGCTATATTTACAGCAACTCACCCAATAGACTTCCGCTATGCGATTAACTTCGAAAATCATACAGCTTATTGTACCCTTGCTTTCTAAAATATTTACTGTATACTTAATGGCCAACAAGTGGTATTGGAGAGGTTGATTCTAAAAAGAATCAGTCGATTTTTAACTGAATCTAGTTTTTGAAAACTTCGTTTTATACTTTCATCATTTCGTGTATAAAATAGACTCATCTATGATAAATAAGGTCCCTATGTTTTTTATTAATGAGTTTGATGACTAGGAAATCAGGATGGACCCATCTTGCGGCCATGCACGAGAAAATGATTTATGTCATCCAGGAATGACCTATCAAAATTTTGAAGGTCAATACAACCCAAGGATGGAAGGCAATCTTACGTCGAGATGCTCGAGAAAGAGCGTGATCAGTCGACGAATGATGAGCGCAAGCGAGCCAATCTGGATATCGCCAAGAATGCGCTAATTGTCACTCTCGACAAAAGCACATTCTCAAAGGTAAAGAGTTGTAAGACACCTAAGGAAATCTGAGAAAAACTCAAGCTAATATGCGAGGGTACTGAGCTCTCAAAAGAAAATAAAATTTCCAAACTTACTCACCAATTTGAATCCTTTGAAATGAAATCTTTCGAAACGCTTGAGGAGCTTGACCTTAGATTCACTGCATTGTTGGTGAACTTGAAGCATTGGGTAAAGTGTATATCCAAAAGGAGAAAGATGTAAAAATCTTTAGATCACTCCCTGCCCTATGGGACATTAAGACTACAGCTATGTGTGTACCCTGTAATCTTAATGATATTTGTACCTTTGACCTCTTCTATGACCTCAAAGCCTTTGAGTATGATATTGACAAGAGAGAAAAGGCCGAACAATCACTTGCCAAGATTATAGCACTAGCTGCTGTATCTAACAGGAGACACATCTCTGCACCCAGCACATCCAAATTCGCACACAAAATTGTAGACAGCAATGATGATATCATTTCACAAGATGAAATGGCACTGTTAATGCGCAAATTCAGAAAGTTCATCAAACAGTCTGGAAAGACCCCCTACAGGCCCAATCCTTTTCACAAGGTAATCTCTAAATCTCCTTCCTCTGGTGATTCTAACTTATGCTACAATTGCAAAAAATCTGGACATTATGCAAATAAATGTCCAAACCCGAAAGTACAAAAGTTTCCAGAAGGAGAGCAACAAGAAAAGGACGAAAGAAGACGTGTCTGGAAAAACAAGCTCAAGGCGCTGATTGGTGAATCAAAAGCCTCGCCAGCATCGAACAAGACTGAGTAGTGCCTTCAGGCAATCACTGACAGTGACTCCTCCGACGATGAGATCGAAGATAAATCATATATGTGCTTTATGGCCAAAGAAATACAGGATGATGAGGATAGCGATGATGAAGCAAGTTCAAATTCATCTATTCCTGTAAATGTATCACATACCTTCAAAAACATGTTGAATGAATTCAAAAACATTCGAAAGGCCCATGAGACTTTAAAACGAATAAACATACAGCTCAAAATTTCAAACTTAGAGCTAAAAGATGAAAATGACTTGCTGAAAAACAACTATGAAAATATGTCTATTGATTGCGAAAACAGCAAGGTCACGCTTGAAAAACTCATGGAAAGCAATCACCAACTTGCCCATGATCTAAATGAGTCTAAGTCTCATAATGAGAGCAAGACAAATGATTTTGCTTTATATGAAGCCAAAGTAAAAACTCTAGAGAAGTGAGAAGGAGAATTAGATACCATCCTGAAATCATTCAAAAAAATCATTAAACGAATGGAAGAAATTTTAAGCACTGGGCAACATGTTCATCATAAGAGTGGCTTAGAGTATAACTCATTCCCCAATAAGGAAAAAACCAGTACGGTATTCGTCAAGGGTGTGGAACCCATTCCTGTTCCCGAAGAGACTCCTGGTCCAGAAAAAGCTACAGGTGCCCTTCGCACAGCAAAGGCTGCGATTCCGCCACCAAGTTCATATCACAAACAGCAAAAATCTCAGCCTCTCAGACCTGTAAGGCATAATCAACAGCATGCTCCCCGAGCATAAGCGCCAGCATCCATATCGACGGAAGGCTGTATCCAAATATCAAACAAAACCACCGCAGTATTATGAATAGTACAGTGGGCCTAGATATTGGATACAGGAGCCCCATTATCCATTCAAAAAGCAGGTTACCGCGCAGCATCAACAACAACTCTGGGAATCTAACTGGAGACCTAGAAGACAAGATGTAAGACCTTAGAAAATGAATCCACCTCATAGACGGCAATCATACTGGAACAATAACCCTAAATTTTACATGCATGATAATCAAAGTTGCAGCGACTACGTGCCTGCCCCACGTAGACACCGCAAAACTAGACCAAAAGTAACATACAGCAAACCTATTGTTGTTAGGTAAATTTGGGTACCAAAAGGCACTAACATACATGGACCCAAAAATCAAAGGGGACCTAAATCTACTTAATCTCTATTATTAGAGGATATAAAAGAAAAAGACACATGACATAAGACATAAGAAAACTGTCAGATTATGTAGAAAGTCACAGTCCTAAGGTGCACTTCGGTGACAAATCCAAAGGAATAACAAGAGGGAACAAAACCCTACCTGTAGGAAAGTTTAAAGTCACCGACGTAGCCTATGTTGAAGGCCTACACTACAATCTACTTAGTATTTGCCAGTTCCGTGATAAATAGTTCTCAGTGAAATTCTATGTAGACCACTGTAGAGTGAAGGACATCAAACAAATAGATCGTCCTCACAAGAAGCAGGTCAGGTCATATATATATTGCTGACTGGAAGCCTACGAGCTCCACTGTTCCTTGTTTTGTTGCCAAAGGCACTGCAGATCAAAGATGGCTATGGCACAAGCGGATGTCTCACATCAACTTCAAGACGATCAACAAACTCGCCAGATAGGGAATGGTTATAGATTTGCCCGATGTGTCATTCCATAAAGACAGCGTCGGCGGACCCTGTTAGAAAGGCAAACAAGTCAAAACCATCCTGAAAAGCAAATCATACATGTCCACCCATAGGGTTCTGTATATGCTACATATGGACCTCTACGGTCTTGTAGACCCTGTAAGTTTGGGAGGTAAGAAATATTGTCTCGTTATTATTGATGATTTTTTCAGGTATGCTTGGACAATCTTTCTAAGCAAGAAGAAAGAAACAACAACGAATTTTCTTGAGCACCTGAGAAGGTTATATAATGAGAAAGGGTTGAGTATCATGTCCATTCATTCTGACAGAGGTATTCAACTTATAAATCACTTTGTAGAGCAACACTATTCGGATAATGGAATAGAACACGAATACTCAGCAGCCTGAACGCCTCAACAAAATGGTATTTCCGAGTGAAAGAATAGGACGCTCAAGGAAGCAACAAGAACCATGATTGCTGCAAGCAAGTTGTCACAGCGGTTCTGGGGCGAAGCAACCAATACAGCGTGCTATACACAAAACTGTTGTATCATCAACAAGCATCACAACAAAACAGTCTATGAGGTATGGAATAATAAAACTCCATTAGTTGCATACTTTCGTATCTTTGGATGTAGGTGTTACATTCTGAATAATGGGAAAGATAAACTCAAGACCTTCGATGAAAAGTATGATGAAGGGATATTTGTAGGATACTCCTCTATCAGCAAAGCCTTCAGAATCTTTAACAAAAAGAAGCTGACAATAGAGGAATCTGTTCATGTAGTGTTCGATGAACCTCACTTTGATCCTACAGGAGTAGAAGACTTAACCCAGGATATCTGAACACTCTACATTGATGACCCTCAAACTCTAATAGAGCCTGTCGTAGACTTAGAGATTAATCCCGCAGTTGTAAGATCAGAAGTAGTCGAAGCTGATGCTGTACAAGCTGAAGCTGAAACTATAGTACCACAAGATACAGTACGGGATGCCGAACTAGAACCTGATAGGAGATGGTTTATAGATCACTCATATGAGTTAATTATATGAGATATTGACGCTGGTGTAACTACCCGAAGAATAATACAGAGTACACAAGGAACTGTACTGTGTGCGCAAGAAGAGACCGATTATGAGAAATCTCCATTTCGTGTATGGAAATCTCAAGATGAACTTAGGATATTCGCTATGTGCACCCTAGCCGTATTCCTAGCTCAATCCGAACCTGTTTTAACCAATAAAGCTTTGAATAATTCTCACTGGACAACTTCTATGGAAGAAGAACTTAATGGTTTCGAAAGAAACAATATATCGTATCTAGTACCCAGGTCAGAACATCAAGCTGTAATTAAAACCAAATGGGTATTTAGAAACAAGAAGGATGAGAATGGACTAGTTATTAGGAACAAATCCTGTCTAGTCGTACAAGGATATAGACAGGAAAAAGGCATAGATTATGATGAGACATTTGCCCCTGTAGCCAGACTAGAAGCCATCAGGATATTCCTAGCTTTCGCCGCGCGTAAGAGCTTTATAGTATATCAAATGGACGTTAAGAGCACATTCCTAAATGGATATCCCGCCGAAGAAGTCTATGTTGAACTGCCACCAGGGTTGTCAACACTGAAGGCGGAGACCAAGTATACAGGCTACGAAAAGCAATGTATGGACTTAAGCAAGCACCTAGAGGTTGGTATGAAATCCTGTCCTTGTATCTTACAAACAATGGATTTGAGAAAGGTGTTGTGGATAAAATCATATTTAAAATACAGGAAGAAGATGACCTGTTAATGATACAAATATATGTTGATTATTATATTTGGTTCTACTAACCTTGATTTATGTCAAAGGTTCTCTCATCTCATGCAAAGTAAATTTGAAATGAGTATGATAGGAGAACTTAGATGTTTCCTACGATTGCAGGTGAAGTAATTGCCTACAGGAATATTCATCAACCAGGAGAAGTACAGTAAGGAGCTGCTCAACAAGTTTGTGATGAGTGACTCCAAATCCTCGTCAACCCCCATGAGCACTTCCAAGCAAATTAGTGTTGATGAAATTAGAAATCCGGTTGATCAATCTCTCTATAAGAAGCTTATTGGCTCACTCCTATACCTAACAGCTAGCGAGCCCAATATCCAGCTTGTTGTAGGAGTGTATGCTCGGTATCAAGTCGCACCTAAGGAGTCACACTTCACAACAGCCAAACGAATCCTTAAATACATGAAAGGAACAGTGGATGTAGGATTGTGGTATCCTAAGGAAGGAGGATTCGATTTGGTTGGCTACAGTGACTCGGATCTCGGAGGCTGTAAGTTGGATAGGAAGAGCACAAGCGGTACTTATCACTTTCTTGGACCTAGACTTGTGTCATGGTTCAGTAAGAAGCAATTAGCCAACTCGTTCTCTACAGTTGAGTCGGAATACTATGCCGCTGGAAGTTGTTGTATGCAGATTCTCTGGATGCAACAGCAGTTACAAGATTATGGAATTAGTGCCAGAGAGATGCCAATCATGTGCGATATCATGAGTGCAATTGCAATAACGCACAACCCTGTATTGCAGTCACGAACTAAGCATATTGATATGAAGCATCACTTCATTAGGAATCATATTGAAAATAAGGATGTTTGGATCGAGAAAATTCATACAGACATTCAGTTGGCCGACATATTTACAAAACCTCTCATTAAAACCAGATTCTGTATGCTTCGTCAAGAATTAGGAATGTTACAACCTGACTCCCTATAAGTTTTTACGCTTTTAATCATCAATTGAGGGGGAATGATGTAAGACCCAAGAATATAGTATCCACTTTAATTAATTGTACATTCAGAACAAGTCAAATAGTACTATAGGACAAAGAAGGCATGACATCTTCCTATAGCTGACGTGTGCATTGATTAAGGGGAAAACAGTACGACCCTTGAATACAGTATTAATCAAGATATTGGTGTAAGAATTGAATCATGTATGTACCTTTTAAGGGGGAATGCTGTATTGATTCGCGGATACATCACATACACTATAGGATGTCAATTAATATTATATTACAACTCTATTCGGATAGAAAACATTTTAAGTCCACCTGTCCTATTTACATTTCAAATGTTTTATCCTTTAATGTTTAAAGACACATGGACTTCAATGCCTCAATTACCATTTTTTAATATTTTCAAAACCGTCGTTTCGTGTCCTCAAGGGCATAGACTGATGGAAAGTTGCAAAGTGACTGGGGTGGAAACACTCCGACATCGCGGGTTCGAATCCGTGTGGTGACAATACTTTGATGAAATATTGCAAAGTTTGTTGTTGGGTTCGTGTCTCGTTGGTCCTCTCCCTTACAGGGCTGCCATTAGTGCACATCCCTCGATTTAACACCCACCTGGTCAAGGGACCTCTGATACAGGTGGGGGGAGTTTCTCGTCTCTCCCTCAATAAAAAAAATAGATGGATAAGACGTACAAGTTACTCTGAATCCATCCTGGATGTTCTTTAATAAAACAGTTCCCATCCCTTAAATCTGACCGTTCACTATATGAAACCCTAATCTTCCCTACACCCTATAAAAAGACTGTATTTTTCTCCCCCTTAGACTCTTTATGCTTTTAGATTAAATGAGCCTTTAGCAAACAATTTATATATCTTCTGCAATGTTACCCTGTTTCTTTAAACTCCTTTTCTGAAAGAACGTCGACTTCCCAGACTTCTTTCCTTTCCATGAAGAAGATAGAATCAATCATTGACAGACGCATCTTCACCAAGTCGGTGATGGAGAGAATCAATCTCGAAGGAGAGGACTTCGTTGGAATGGAGGTGGTCGTTTCAGTGAAACAGCAAGGGTTGTACCATCTTGCAAGTCACCACACCGAATTGTATGATGAACATATAGTAGAAGAATTTTGTTTGGATGCTTCATTCAAATACTCGTCTCAGAGAAAATGAGGAGAAATTTCTGAAATATATGCAACTGTTCAAGAGATTAAGGTCTCTGTGAACAAAGAATTGTTGGAGAAACTTTACAGGTTGTCGTCTGATGGCCTGAAAATGAAAGAGGTTGAGACCTTCGGGTCGAAGAGTCTTCTATCTGCCTACAGGAAGTTGTTCATTGGCAAGGAAAATGCGGAGAATGTGCACCCCTCATGCCACAAGAAAAGTTTCTGTCTGCCCTATGTTTACCTTCACAACTTCTGTTGCTGGGTTGTTGAGAACCGGACAGGAGCTTTCAAAATATGCACCAATCTACGCTTCAGAATGATGGTCGCCATCATGTCCGGAGAAAAGGTTAACTGGTGTCAAATGCTGCTAAAGAGGATACAGGAGGAGGATGCCAAACATGAAATTGCAAAGAAGTCATTCGGCCTCATCCTGAATCATATCCTCACTCACTGTAGAGTAAAACAATCTACCGATGGTAAGAAGATTGGTTCCGGAAAATTCATTGGTGGAATGAAGGCCACCGCGTTCAACAAATCGCCCCTAATTGCTAAAAGACCCCAACCTCAAAGCATGGCGATCTCAAGTGACCCGAGGGATGTCACTGTGAGAATCTTGACCGAGAAAAGAAAATGAAGAGAAGTGTCTCTGACAGCCTGTCACCTCATGCTGTAGAGAATAAGAAGAAGACAAAGAAGTCTTCTAAGGCCGAGGCTACAGTGACTACAGTGGTCACTGTAGATGTTGCTTCTGTTCCAATCGTTGAATCACTCTCACAGGGCGAAACCCCTATGAAAGAAATAGTTGTTGCAAAAACAGCAGATCCCGAGCATGTGGCAGCTATGACGGATGATCAACTATTTTCCAAGGTGGAGGGTTCCGGGGATTCGGCTGCCCATTCGGAGCCAAAATCCGCTACTCCTAATAGGGTACCCATCCCTGTACAGAGTCCCTCTCCCTACAGGGTACCATTCTTGTTCGGGATCCCTCTCTGAAACAGGCCCCCATACCTATTGCGGATCTCATCCGGACGGTAGACCCAACTACTATATGGTGTCCCTCCCCCTATGAAATAATAAATAATACTCTCCTCTAGGCCAAAATAGAGCAAGCGTTTGAACGCTTTAGAATCTAGAAGTCTTACAGGGTCGCCCCATACGACACCCTATACCACTGGTCCGACTGGAAGGATGAGGAATTATATGCTCGAGAGGTCACGGACACCCAGAACGTCGAAGTCTTAATCCGCTGGGAGGATAACTTTTTCCAAGAGCTCATCTCTGACTATTTCAAGGTGAAAGAGAAGGCTAGACTGAAAGGGAAGTCACAGTGCAGTGACAAAGATCCATCGAACATCCACCACTCCGACCCTAACTCGGATGATGATGATGCCTTCAAGCCGGTCTGAGGATGAGCGTGAAGAGGCCAGGAAAGGTGAAACGGCCAAATTAGGAACCAACAGGGTCAGGTGACATCTGGCAGACAACAGTCCCCTCCCCCGCAACAAGAAACTGCTCATGACCAACAACAGGGGGAATCGGTCCTTCTTGTCATCACATAAGATCAAGCTGCTCCTCAACAGGACACCAAGCCTGTCTCGCAACCTAAAGAAGCCTCCTGCGCAATCCAACAAGAGGATTTAGTCCCTCTTCGGATCAGGCGGAAGCCGAGAGTATGCAAGAGGATTCAATCCTCCTGTACTTCCGACTACCGACGAACAAACTAATCAGGAGGAATCAGTGCCTCCTGTATTCGAGACTGAATTTGCAGCACCTACTTCCGAAGCTCCCGCTCTCAAAGCTCCCGCTCCCAAATCCACTGCTTCTGAAGATCCTTCTCCAGATGATCCTGCATCTCCCATGTTTGTTAACTCCAAATTAGATTTCGATGATGGTTTCTTACCAGAAGATAGACCACGACGTCCTCGTCATCATGTGGTTCTCCGTCAACTTGAAGAGTCCAAGGATTCCAAGATTGCCCACCCTGGCTCCCCGCGCACCATAGCCCGTATCGAGCAACTCCAAGCCCTTGGTCGACGGGCAGTGTTCCTGCAAGACGCAGTAAAGGTACTGTATGATGTCGGAAAAGAACTCGATTGGATGCGAGAGACTGCCCATGATGAGCTCTCCAAACTGAAATCTGCAATCAACGACGTTGAAGATGCATTCCGCCTAATGCCTAACGCATTGTGGAAAGCGCTAAATCAACTCAAGCAGCATCAGGAGAAAATCTTAAGGCAAGAACAAGAAAAGCTCTGGATTGCTGAGGCTAAAACAGTTGCTGCCATTCACCATACCAGCACCAGGCTCACTGACCACGACCACAAGATAGATGATATGTCTCTGGTGCTTAGTACTCTAGTTGAGAAAGTCAATAATCTGACGACAAAACAGGACATGTCCATGAAGCTCCTACAGGAGATTCATGCCAAGGTATCAGATATTGATGATGCCAAAAAGGGGGAAGAAGCCAAATAAGCTGGCCAAAGATGGATATTAGGAAGAGAGAGATGGAAGCAGCGCTGGAAGAAAGTGTTGCCGCTGCTATTAGTAGACTGGCCTCACCCGGGTCATGTCAAGCTTTAGGAAGATACAGGGTATCTGGCTCTCGATCTAAGTTCCAGGATCCTAACTTTCCTTGGAAGAACAATATGCAAAAGACCACCGAGATTTTGCTGCCCAGCGACCATCAGCCATAAGCCGATGATCTGAAGAATTGGAAGAAAAATTAACTGATGAGATACTTTTATACGCTCATCAGGGAGTCTGCCCTCTTCCACTGATTCAAGACACTGCAGGATGCCGCAAATGAATTCTCAAGGCTGTTAGAGGAAGGAAGGCTCCCTCTGCGAATGTTGCTGAAGTCAAGGCACCAGAAGGGTGAAAGGCTCACCCACCCGAAAGACTAGATACTCGCTTTCGATAAATCCCCTGAAGGAAGAAGTATCTACAGGGATCTCGGCGATGACTCCCTAGTCAACTGGTGGAAAGGGACCGCAACTGATCCTGACCGGAGACCTTAGAGGCATTTTCAGCATAGGATTTAGCCTATTTGCTTTTTCGCTGTATTTGTTTCTTCTGTAGGCTTACCATCGCAGTATGTATTTGTTATGTGCTTCTATCTTCTCAAAAACTTATAATTTTCCCATCCATATCAATAAAATTTGTTTCTCTTGAGAGATTACAGCTCGTAATTTGTGCTTACTGTTTTTACTGTTTGATTATGAAATTTTGCTATATTTGAACAAGATAAAACTTGTTAAGTCACAAAGCTGTAAGAACTTGTCTGTGAACAGTTCATAGATTAAGTTGTATCCAAACTAGACTACACTCTGTAAGATTGTGCCTACGTGTCAATCATAAGTTCAGTTGTAATACAGTTAAACATGTAGGATCTTTCATTTTTGAACTTGCCTGCAAGCAGTTCACATCTTTAGACTAAGTATTGAAGATCAGATCAATGGAACAAAATACTCGAAGACAGTCTCTCTGTATCCAGATGAAGACATCTAAATAAATTTTTGGCATTATCAAAAGGGGGAAATTGTTGGGATAAACATTCCCATTTTGATAAATTACCAAATACATAGCAAGAAGTCAGAATGTTATTAAGTATGGAAGCTGTTAGGACTCTCCATACAGCCCGTCCATACAGCAAATAGATCTTCTACAATCCATCCTACAGAGCCTACTTCATACAGTAAAGAAACTTAATGTGTTGGATACACCATACTGCCTGAAGGTGTTTTACTTTGGAAAAGTAAAACACATCCAACATGACTGAACATAAAAAGCTTTAAACCGTTGATATAAACATTGTTTATTCATAAATTATTCACGGTTAAAGCAGCATTTATTGCTGATAGGACAATATTTAATGCAGCTGGAGAGAGATAAGTCTGGACGCTCTGAAGAGCATTTAATGCAAAGATAGAAAGTATGTCTGAAGCATTAAATGCGATCTGCTTTATTTCAAACATTCAGTAGTCGGTGATCAAGAGACAGAGGTCAACATCTCACTAACCAACAACGGCTTTATAAGAGACACATTTCCAAGGTTATAAATAGCCCCAAGCAAGAGGACTTGAATACACACGA
The DNA here is from genome assembly GCA_033398695.1 of Orobanche coerulescens. NCBI lineage: Eukaryota > Viridiplantae > Streptophyta > Magnoliopsida > Lamiales > Orobanchaceae > Orobanche > Orobanche coerulescens. The sequence continues at coordinate 46,476,028 of CM065819.1, read as the reverse complement.
AAAGCTATTTATTATCGCGCATATTCTGAAAAAATTACTCTGACATTCTAGCTATTCAAGAGCAGTATATTTCGTGAGCATACATCAGTATACAAGTGAAGAAATATATTAAGTCCTCAAAGCAAACAGCACAACTTACAGCGATTGTTCATCAAAGATAAAGCTGTTGTTTGAGACTTGTTCAACCCTTACCGTTGAGACTATCATTAGCCCTGTGTGGACTAAAGATCCTTGCGTATTCCGACCTATGTGGGAAAAATAACATTGAATAAGAAGCTTCAATATGTGTGAGAAGAAGCGAGTCAGAAAGAGATTGAAGCCAATTTGTATGAACGGCAAAAGCTATGGTCCCTGTATCAATCTGTATGAACGATATAGGGACAGGTTTAGTTAAAGTCACGTAGTTGTGTACCTAGTGATTTTAATAAACTCTTTACTCCTGTGTAGAGGACCAGTGGACGTAGATGGATTTACCTCGAAACACTTTAACTTGTGTGTTATTTACCTTCTGTCTTTACTGTTTTCATTCTATTGTGATTTATAAGTATACATTGTAAAAACTATGTACGCATCAACCAAACAGGAGAACAACCAATTGATGTATTTACAGCAACTCACCCAACAGACTTCCACTACGCAATCAACTTCAAAAACCGTACAGCTTATTGTATCCTTGCTTTCTAAGCTGTTTACTATATACTTAGTGGCCAACAAAGGCGTTAGCGCCACACTTTATGTTCATAAAAATGACCAACCGTTTGAAAATGTGAAAGCCAGCACGCTGATGTATTTAGGAAAAATACGGACCCCAACTTATGGTATGAATATCTTTAGTTGAAATCTCCAACGAACTGCGGGATGCCCTTAAGGGCCATTTCGAAAATATTGTTTATCGAGTTGACCGTGTAGTGGGACGAAATCCACTTGCTTTATTATAACAAGTCAACAATTTCGATAAAGATATGTTTCGCCCTAAGGTTATTTTTTTGTGAAAAAAAACTCACAAAAGGCGACATGATCCGGAAAAAAACTTTACAATTCCCCTACTTAAATGCTTATACTAGCGAATCAGTATATGCTAGAGTACGATAATTCTAGGCCTGCCGAGACAAAGTAAATTCTCGAGGCTAGTAATGGCAAAGTGAAATGTGGAAAGAACCCTGACGAATAGGGGACGGACGTGCCAATCCCAAAAACCACCTGGAATGAAGCTCACATGGTGGAAATGGATGTGCCAGTCTCAGATGTGGCCGTGGTTATGGAGGCTCTTTCAGTGTAATGAGAAGAGACGATGGTCCTGGCTCCCAAGAAACGAGTTGACTCCTAATGTGAGATTGCTGTCATTGGTATACGAACTACCATACAAGCAAATATTTCACATCCAACTAGAAGAGATATTGAGATTCTGACGAATAAGAGACTCACTATATAAAGGAAGACGGTCATGACATGACCCTCAATGTCACTTTCACATTTATCGATGGCAGTATTGCACCATACGTGCCAAAGTCATTAGACGACCCCACTCTATGACTAATTTTATCAGTAGATGTTCTAATAATTTTCAATAATGGTCTGATGTATTTTGGTTTCGAACAAGATATTATTGCTGCTTACGTATACAGTGATTGACTTTATTTAAAGTACCGAATATTATTCATATGCTTATGGTTCAGAGTTTTTATTACTCGTGTTCTTGTTTGACGAATGAATCGAGGAACACTCAAGTGATGGGCTGATGGTAATAGCCTATAACGTATCAGTGACTATGATGATTGGATCATCCCACTTCATCCAAGGATGTGGCACCCCCAGTTCTTGATGCCTAACGGCACTGTTTTACAGTCACCGACACTCTATATGCATTAAGAGTGACTAACTCGAACCTTACAAACCTTCAGGGATATATATATCAACAACTTTCATATTGAAACCCATTGTGAGAATGGAATAGAGTATATCTATATTACCTCTATTGAGTGCGGTCGAAAGCGCATCTTAGAGAAAATTACAAGCCAATATGGTGGATTGTACGTCACTGTAATTAGGGTTGTTGAATCATATGTGATTACCTATAACGAACTTTGGGACACTGACTCATACAGGCTTTGGCATGACGAATTGGGGCATCCAGGTCAGGGTATGATGATCTGCACAGACATCTTTTTTCCTTCGCGTGTAAGGTAGAAGCGGGCAACGAACCCACATAACGAACTTTGTTGGTTTTCCTCCAGCTATGTCATCCAAAGCATCAGAGACATCCGTCTGTTCTACACATTTGGCCCTGCCGAATGCACATCATCTCTTGTGCAAAGCCTGCGCTTTAGCCAAAGTGGGAGCAAGACATTCATACGTTAAAGATGTGAAAATTTCATTCTTACATAGGATTCAAAAAGATATGACTGATTCAACCAGAGTGCGGACTATTTAGATATTTTATGGTTCTGGTTGACGTTTCGACATGCTGGTCACATGCGCCCTTTTACCCACTAAAAATGACGCTTTTGCAAAGCTTTTAGCACGAATTATCTGTCTAAGGGCTCACCACCCTGGCCATCATTTCGGTCTATAAGACTTAATAATGCTGGAGAGTTCACATCTAAAGTACTTGATGAATGCTGCATGTCGATCGGGAGCGACGACAAGCATCCCATCCCCCACGAGCATATGCAAAACGGTCTTGTGGAGGCAACCATCGAACGAATCAGATGGTAGGTCGGGCATTGGTTATGCACACGAATTTGCCTCTTTCTGTCTGGGGTCATGTAGTCTTGCATGCAGCTTTACTTATTCGCTCATTTTAGACCCTCTGCTAACCAAATGATTTATGCGTACCAGTTGGTAACTAGATAAGCCCTGATTTTTACATTTTGGACTCATACAAGCTTGAGTGCCAATTACATATATTTTTTTATGTAGTATTGTGCCTTCTGCACCCCCACAGTGCATGGGTCTTTAAAGACGATTAAGTAGTTATATTGAATACGAATCCCCAATGGTTATCCACTATTTAGAACCTTCGACAGGTGATCTCTTTACTGCTCGATTGCGGATTATCACTTCGATGACACAACCTTCCCGTCGTAAGGGGGAGGAGAGAAGACGAACTTTCTTAGGGAACAACAGGAATTGTCATGGTGTGTCCTTACTTTGTCTCATATTGATCCCCGTATTTTGCTATGTGATAGTGAAAATTCTTGATATTCGGAATGTAGCAGATTCGATGCCTGATGCGTTTACTGACATCATTAAAGTGACGAGATCATATATACCACCTGCAACATGTAAGATTGAAATTCCTCGGTAAGGGGCGCAACACCGACAAATCGAGTGTTGCCATCACACATGGTGGATGTGTGATTTAGGCCATAGCTCCCTAAAGAAAGAGGTGGAAGCTACATGGTTCGACTAAACTCATCTAAGGAGGAGGTAGAGTAAGACAAAAATTTATATATTAGTCATCAATGAACTCGTTTCATGAGATCATACTTGATTTTACTATGTCCATGAGTCATGACGAGGGGGACGCCCCGAAGATTGATATGATTCAAGAAATCAAGAAATCTCAGTGAATCACGAGAGGGTGGATGATCAAGAGTGTGGACTGATCATCCACCCACTCTGATAATCTATCGTTGCTCAAAGCATAGAGCAAGACGATGTCGAACCTCGCTCTGTTGTTTGATATCAACATTGAGTTAATTGGCCTTAAAGGATAAAGCATTCCACGCAGAACTAGATTCTTTGACAAAGTGACAGGTAATTGGTAGGTAGTGCTAACCTCACCAAGTGTAAATCCTGTAAGGATATTAAATAAATCTTTGTCAGTAAGCGTAATGAGAATAATGAAGTCTTTAAGTACAAGAGTCGAAAGTTCTCATAAATGCCGTGGAATTGACTGAGGAGACGTACTGTCCCCTAAGCTACTTCATTAGTTTAGTAATTTCTGAAGGATTGGAAATGCAGCTCATAAATGTAGTTAGTGATATATCTATGGGGATCTTAATATAGAGATATATATGAAAGTGCTCGATGGCATTTCATTACCCAAGTCAAGTAACTCTAGACCATGGAGTGCGCTTGCAGTACGGTTGAGACGCTCACTTTACGGATTAAAACAATCCGGGCAGATGTAGTATACCCGCCTAAGTGACTACTTGATTGGGAGGGGATATAAGAACACGAATTGTGTCCCTGTGTGTTTGTTAGGAAAACAAGTTTCGGATTAGCAATTGTAGCTGTATATGTTGACGATATGAATATAATCGGTACTCTTGGCGAATTAAGAGAAACCGCAGCTATCTAAATCCGAATTTGAGATGGATGATCTGGGAAAACCCAGTTTTGTATAGGCATTAAGTTAGAACACCGAGCTAGTGGAATCCTCATCCACCCATCTGCCTATGTCCAGAAGAAAATCAGGCATTTTAACATAGACAAGGCACATACGGTTAGCACATGATCGGTCATAGTTTGGACTTGAAGAAAGGTCCATTTCGTCCAAAGGAATGTGACGAAGAGCTTTTGAGAGACAAAATTCCCTATCTAAAGTGCAATATGTACATTATTGTACTTAGCTCAATGTACTCGACCTGATATAGTTTTCTCAGTGAACTTGTTGGCTAAATATAGTTCTGAGCCCATGCAATGTCATTGGAATGGTATCAAGAACATCTTTTGATACCTCAAAGGAACCATTAACTCCGGACTTTTCTTTCCCCATCAAGCTAACGACATTACTGATGAATGTGCAATCACTAAAGTAAGTGTGAATACCGACGAAACTACCCCGACAAATGTGTTGGTATGATTTGCTTGTAACACCCCCAAAACCATATGGGAGTATTACACGCCGTAGACCCTTTCCACAAGGATCTACCAGGCTAAACATCCATAAACAACCAAATGCTTGCCCGGCCAGGGTCAAACAATAAAATAATACAGACCGATGAGGTCACACAACCCAATCAACAAAACTGACTTAAACAACATTACCCACACAGGGGTCGAAATACAATACAGCGGAAGACTGAAATCAACTTCTAACAATATAACACAAATCAAAAAAACTCTCGACTCTTGATTAGTATCGCAGCTCGTCATCCACTTGTGCCGATCCTGTGACTGCTCCCCCGAACTAGCATGTACCTGGACGAAAAACAGACATCCACCCCCCGATTACTCGGGAGTTAGTAAAACTCTACTGTTTTACTAGTGCAAGTATAATACGATACGAAATGCAACAAGTGAATAGCAACTACAAATTTAATACGGAAATCAATTATCAAAATGTTCCCGAGAAGTTTTAGAACTTCGAACTCAAGCAAGAGATATTTGAAAAGGAACACATCATCTCGGGGATTTTTAAAGCATAAATTCTTTTGGACCTCGAGTCCCAATTTACAAAACCTTTTCGTAAACATTAGGGCCTTTGCCCGATTCTCGTTTCAAAACACACTAGTTAAGATATCATTATGAGTCCGAGACCCGTATTTAAAATGTTACCAAAACAATCACTCTTATACGATCGTTGTTCGTACACATCATGTACCGAACTCCGGAGGCCTCGACGGACCTTACCCGGACCACACACTGTTCGTACACATCATGTACCGAACTCCAGAGGTCTCGTCAGACCCTACCTGGATCACACACCTTGTTCGTACACATCATGTACCGAACTCCAGAGGCCTCGTCAGACCCTACCTGGATCACACACCTTGTTCGTACACATCATGTACCGAACTCTAGAGGCCTCGTCAGACCCTACCTAGAACACACACACACACATCGACACGACACAACTCATAATCATCAGATATCAAGCCATTCCACATTACACCGAAATGTATAATCAAGTATGTAAACCAAAACAACACAATTACCATAATCTTCACAACAACTCAACAATGACCAACCACGCCCGGCACAAACTTAGATGATTTGCACATCCAACACAATCTCAAGATGTCAACTAAGTGAAACTATCATCGTTACCGTCAATTCATTCATAAAAATCAATTCATACGAAACATATTCGCTAAGATAAATCAATTCATCATAACCATAACACAATGTCCCTATTCACAAAACACAATTCGTATAGTAAAATACTTGCCTTAATAACCGTTACCGAATACTCCGAAGAACACGGTTCGACCGGGAAGCTCGGACCCCAAAGAAAACAACGAACGGAAGGGTTCCGACTCGAGTTCTTCGTGAGGAATCTGATCCTAACATCATACCATCAGTAAATTAACAAACAATTGAGGAAGAATAATCGTAGAACGCTCGGATTCTCTTTGTGGCATTTTATCGAACACCTTCAAGGCATCGATAAGATACTCAATAAAACGACAAATCCATGGCAATCCAACCGTGGAATAACAAGGAATTCGATATAATATAGCTTAAAAATTATCAATCCATCACTATTCTGAGTTAAAACGGATTAATCGGACAAATCGAACAAAATCCTCAAAACTAGATTTTAAGAAAACTTACCCTGATTTGGGCGATCGGAGCAAGTTATGGAATGATTAATCGATGTTATGGACTCAGGAACTTCATGGATTTAACACCTAACAACATCCCTCCATGATCATCAAAGCTCCAGCCGCGGAAGAGGATGAAACGAGTGAGAAAAATGATGAAAAACCCGACTGTCCTCCCATATATATACTGCTGCCGAACACGACGGAGCAAACGGCCCACACCAGTGCCGGGTGTCTCGGTCGTATCCGACACGGCGCATCACCTGGCGCAAATCTTGCGTGGGTGCTCGGCCGTGTCTCGGCAGGCTTGCTGGTCCTGGCCGACACGGCGCAAGACACGGCGCTCGGCAGCGCCGTTTTCAGGGCTGTTTTGCCCAGGTCCGGCCAGCACCCTCCGGATGCAATAAATGATTCCGACAACGACGATCCAAACGACTCCGAAACCCGAAACTGAATACGAATCGAAGATACGGTTACGAAGTATTCGAAAATATGAATTCGAGCACCAAGAGAACACACGATTCTGACCACCCGAAGGCTCGAAATTCAACAACGGAAGGTAATTACCCCAAACTTTGGGAAATTACGAAAATGGCCCAAAACGTCCGAAAATCACGATACGTGATCGAATAGCCAAACTGAAGTTCACAACACATCTAACAAAGTTAAATGGACTTACGGGAAACTCGAAACAGTAATTTCGGACGAGATTCACAAGAATCGAACTCGAGTGCCGAAAAGTCGTTAAGAAACACAGAACTCAACAAAACAATACCGAAACGAACTCGAATGACAAAAAGTGCAGAATTAATCATTCTCAGAATGATGAAACGGTCCCAAGCAAGTCGTCGAAATGGACCTCCGCCGAAAAAAGAAAATTACCAGAAATCCGAAAGTGCGGATATTACATTCTACCCTCCTTAAAAGAAGTTTTGTCCCGAAACTTAAATCAGTAGGGAAAAGCAATATCCTGCCAGGAAAACTCAACGAGATACACAAGAACCGAAAAAAAATCGCGCCGAATGGCGAAACGTTACAAGCAACGCAAAGGAATATACGGCGTGAAAACACGCCCCACGACGACTAACACAACGCCACCGACTATGTTTCAAAACAACGAGTAATTAACAAAACATCACATGCACACATTTAATCAAAGAAACGCACGCGACAACAAGTCACACCCGACCACAACGACTATGCGGTAGAAACAAATATAGTATTATGATAGAATTCACTCCGATTCTCATCAACAAGAAAATGTCCGACGTCAAAACACAAACAATTCAAGATAATAGAAAACGAGAATACCGGATATTACATTCTATCATACTAAAAATAAGCTTCGTCCCGAAACTTAAACTAAAGTTATCACAGTGATACGAAACAAAATATAACGACACATAATAAAATACCATGCGCATGACTCCGCGGTCCACTGTCACGCCTCTGTAGGTTCAACAACTAAACGGGAACTTACACAAAACAAAATATCATACAACAAGTTCCAAACGTAAAAGCGTCACAAAATACATCTCTACACGAGAAACAATCCGTGCAGCGAGTACCAAAAACACCATCACTGGACATCACTGGGCCCTCCGGAAGTAGGAATGGAATTCCGGTCCCTTATCATCTCGGCAACAATCTCGCAGTACTGAACTCGATGCCCCTCGTGTCCACAATTATAACAAGTCACCGGCGGTTTCTTACAATGCGCGTGTTCATGGACTAGAACGTTACAGTTGAAACACCTCGTAGCATTACCAGAACTCAAAGACACCTGCATGGGTCTTTTAGGTTCCAAAGTCGACCGAAAAGGTCCCATACTCGACTGATACAAGGGTTGAGGTGTGGGAATCCCAATTCCCTCACTTCTCGATGCGTCATCAGAGATCTTCTGCTTCTTCGCTACCGATACGGACTCGGTAGACATTATAGCCATCTCAAAAGCCAAGGCTCGATCCTGATAGTCCTTCAAGGTTGTACACATAAAAGGAGCCATACACTGCCGAATCTGAGGTTTCATACGCATATCGAAATAACGAACCTTATCTGCCTGACTTTTCACCTGATCTCGAACATAACACAGTTGTCGATTGTAATCGACTATTGCTTGAGACACCGACACGTCTCGGGGCGTAGCCGAGAAAAACTCAACGATCCTACGCTATTTAACAGGCGGCGGACAATACTCGGCCTCCATGGAAATCTTGAATTTGGCCCAAGTAGCTGTACGATCACTTGGCGCCACGGCCTCCCACCAATGTGCAGCTTCCCTGTCAAGTAGGTATTGGGCGATGGGTACTCTTCTCTCATCGGGGCAAGCTACAGCATCAAATATTCTGTCCAACTGTAAGAGCCAGTTCTCCCAGCCTAATGAGTCCGAGGAACCTACGAAACGAGGCGGGTGCATTCTCATCACCACTCGTAACCACTTACTAGCTCCGTTATCTTCATCCAGAATCCCGTACCGGTGTACGGTCTGATTTATATGCGCCAACTGGTCAACCACCTGACGAAGGATGGTGGCGGCGCCAACGTCAACATTACCTCTGGATGATTGCTGCTGATCACCCGATGGGTCGTCATGACCGTCCGTACTGAGCTGATTGGCATTCGATAACGAGCGAGTCACCCTCTCACGCTCCTGATCACGACCATGTCCTCGGCCTCGACCTCTCGGCATACTGAACGGACGACCAATCAGAAAAATGCAACCAAACAAACATTAAAATGTCAGCATAGGACGATAAATAGCAGCACGATAAAACATCAACTCCAAGTCATCACACAAGTGCACGAACTAACACTGTAATTTTAGAACTTCATTCAAAAATAATTCACACAGTCACATCAACAGAGATGTTTGGATTACACCAAATCAAGCACGGTCAAAACCACACACGTATCGTAGGGATCAAACACTAGCAACAAAATAAAATATTTCTGGGGTATTATTCAAATGATAACATTTTAAAATTCTCAAGTTTGAAAAAATTTGGTGAAAAGAAATTTTTGAAAACACTTTCAATACCTCGGTCGTTTAATCAAAACCATGTATCTCATTATCAAAATTGTTTTGATTGAAGCTATTTGCAAAACAACACGTTGAGGCTTCAATCTTTCGCTGGACTATATCATCAAAATAACCTTATCAATATATCATTATCTTTACTAGCGTTATACAGGGTAACAACATGTTACCACGCCATCCATTACTAATATATCAACAGAGATTAAATAATCAGTAAAAAGGGGCACGGGTACAACTGTAATAACAAATTACTAAGGCCGGTCAAAGTCTACGGCCGTAACAACTAGTCATGCAGGATCGGAATTGTCACAGTAGCCCCCAACACACAAACACATAACATTTAAATTCCGAAAATTAGGGTCGTTTTGCAAAACAAGATTTTTCCAAAAATTTTGATTTCCACAAAAATGCTCAAATCAGTAGAGTCTTTCAGGAAAAAAATTTTCAAAGTTACCCGTAGCGGGCATAATTACAATAATCCAAATTAGTCGACATTAAAACCACATGCCCAAATGGCAAACAGGGTCGCCAATTCAATCACATACATCTCATGGCATCACGTTTAAACATGCAACAAAACCATTCATCGGAGTCTCTCACGAACTCTACCGTGAAACCCATCAAGGTTCACAACTTTCACACCATACCAACCCACATGGTGGTTCAAGGGCCAAACATCAATACATCCAGTTCTATACACATACGGCGTATCCAAGTATCGAATACAACTTCATCACACAACACCGCGTAAATAAAATTATGCACCACAAATATCACACATAAATGAAATCATGAACACATATATTATGCATAAAAGAGGAGACTTACGTCCACAGGCCTCATGGATATGACGGTCACCCACGATACTAATCTCATCCGACAACATATCCAACGTGTTGTGACTACGCACAACTCAACTTGTCACCTGACGACTCGAACGACAAGACAACACATTACTCGACAAATCACGACTCGACTCGACCCAATAGCCTAGGTTTACGCAACCTAAGCTCCGATACCATAAATGTAACACCCCCAAAACTATATGGGAGTATTACACGCCGTAGACCCTTTCCACAAGGATCTACCAAGCTAAACATCCATAAACAACCAAATTCTTGCTCGGCCAGGGTCAAACAATAAAATAATACAGACCGATGAGGTCACACAACCCAATCAACAAAATTGACTTAAACAACATTACCCACACAGGGGTCGAAATACAATACAGCGGAAGACTGAAATCAACTTCTAACAATACAACACAAATCAAAAAAACTCTTGACTCTTGATTAGTATCGCAGCTCGTCATCCACTTGTACCGATCCTGTGACTGCTCCCCCGAACCAGCATGTACCTGGACGCAAAACAGACATCCACCCCCCGATTACTCGGGGGTTAGTAAAACTCCACTGTTTTACTAGTGAAAGTATAATACGATACGAAATGCAACAAGTGAATAGCAACTACAAATTTAATACGGAAATCAATTATCAAAATGTTCCCGAGAAGTTTTAGAACTTCGAACTCAAGCAAGAGATATTTGAAAAGGAACACATCATCTCGGGGATTTTTAAAGCAGAAATTCTTTTGGACCTCGAGTCCCAATTTACAAAACCTTTTCGTAAACATTAGGGCCTTATCCCGATTCTCGTTTCAAAACACACTAGTTAAGATATCATTATGAGTCCGAGACCCGTATTTAAAATGTTACCCAAACAATCACTGTTATACGATCGTTGTTCGTACACATCATGTACCGAACTCTGGAGGCCTCGACGGACCTTACCCGGACCACACACACTATTCGTACACATCATGTACCGAACTCCAGAGGTCTCGTCAGACCCTACTTGGATCATACACCTTGTTCGTACACATCATGTACCGAACTCCAGAGGCCTCGTCAGACCCTACCTAGATCACACACCTTATTCGTACACATCATGTACCGAACTTTAGAGGCCTCGTCAGACCCTACCTAGAACACACACACACACACACATAGACACGACACAACTCATAATCATCAGATATCAAGCCATTCCACATTACACCGAAATGTATAATCAAGTATGTAAACCAAAACAACATAATTACCATAATCTTCACAACAACTCAACAATAACCAACCACGCCCGGCACAAACTTAGATGATTTGCACATCCAACACAATCCCAAGATGTTAACTAAGTGAAAGTATCATCGTTACCGTCAATTCGTTCATAAAAATCAATTCATACGAAACATATTCGCTAAGATAAATCAATTCATCATAACCATAACACAATGTCCCTATTCACAAGACACAATTCGTATAGTAAAATGTAACACCCCAAACTAGGCGGATATTACAGTGCCGTGGACCCCCGACTGGGACCCACCAGGCGAATGAGAATGAATGAATTACACAGGTAAATGTAGTACCGAACCACATTACAACATCAATTACTTCGATGAGGAGTTTTATACAACACACCCAGGATTAAATAGAATACATGTGTATTTTATGTGACGATAAAATACACAACGCTGAATGAAATGAGTGTTCAAACGGAATGTCTGCAGCGGAATAAATAAAGGAAACATAAATGACTGAATAAATGGTAGCAATGAGGGCCCCCTACTAGTATCACTTGGGACTCCTCGCCGTCATCGTGCTCTCCCGTGCCTTAGCCTTGCCATGACACGAAAAACAACATCCCCCAGCCAAATCGATACGTAACAACAATCCTCAAGGGTTGAAAATACACAATCATGATATATACGAAATTATGAATTATTCTCAAAACATACGCAATCAAACATGCTATATGAATCGACTAATTAGTACGGCTCAAAGGAATGGCGCCACACTACGTCCAGGATGGAAATGTGTCCGTGCACAAGCCACCAACGATCAAACACGCGTGGTCTTGTACCTAATCAGTCTCACGAGCAATCGACTCGTGTGCACAGTCCAATGTGAGGCCACCAACCAACACACGACTATAATGTGCCCGACATGAAAATCCTACACATACCAATCGGCACGCCAGTATGACCCGGAATGCCACAATATGACAAAAGTGACAATGAAAATGAATAATGACTCACCAAGATTGAATGATGGTGAAATGAATGATAGCTCAATGAAATGATCGGAACCGTCGTTCCTTATGACTGAGGTGATTAATTGACAATGACGAGTTTTTGATACGGTTAATACAATGATGAATGAGTTATGATTATGAATGAACAACAACAAAAGGAATGAATATCCTTTTAACCGAGTAAGAATTAACTTACACAATACCGATGATGAATGTCCGTCCACGAACAACGTCCTAAATGAAATGTCGGTCGCTCGAACAACCTTGAATAACACAATTACCAATAATCCGATCATTACGCGTCAAAAGCGATCATAATCGACTCAAACGTCGACACAACGATATCCGAGCTCGAATGAATGAAACCAACTCCAAGATGAGTATTTCAAACCATCAAAACACTTTCAAGGATATCAATAATCCAATAGGAATCCATAACTCATGATTACAACAACATCAATCGGAAAATCCCCAATTAACCAAGTCAACCCCAAGGGTTCTTGAAATAATTCGAAAATAACCCTTAAATCCGTAGGAATATGTTTATACAAGTTAGATAATCCATAACTAACATATTCCAATGATAATCCAAGCTTACGAAGAAATCGGAAGGAAAACCCCAAAATCCGAAATTCTAGATCCAAGAGATTAATACCTTTGATTCGATGTGATGAAGATGATGAAATGATGATCAATCCGAAAGGTGAGCTTGAAGATGATGATTGATGATTACACCTCGAAGAATCCCCTCCGAATCGCTCGAAATCGCCCGAAATACCGAAGGAATGAAATGAGATGAAAAATGACGAACTCGACTAAAGCATCGATTTATACTCGGTCCGAGTTAGCGTCGCTAGCCTTGTGCATAGCGTGCGCTAACGAGTAATTTGGGTAGTCCGGTACCACTTGTCCGAACACGGTAGCGCGCTACGTACCTCTTTGTAGCGTGCGCTACGGCCATACTACTAGCGTGCGCTAATATCCATTGTTAGCGTGCGCTAGCGATATTTGACGCCCGATCGGAGTCCAGAAAACCATCTGCCCTCTGATCTAACCTCGATAGCGTGCGCTACAACCATTATTTAGCGTGCGCTAATATATCAGTAGCGTACGCTAACAACAATGCATAGCGTGCGCTATGAATAAACCCGGTGCAGTCCAGTAGCCACTGGACTCAACCTGATTCGCCCCTAGTGCGCGCTACTCCACACATATAGCGTGCGCTACTACAACCCGTTAGCGCGCGCTACTTACCACTACGTAGCGTGCGCTACAATTAATCTCACCTGCAGTCCAGTACCTTCTGGACTGCAGCCAAGGTAGCCTTAGCGTGCGCTAAAGCTGAGCGATAGCGTGCGCTACCTATACCCAATTAGAGTACGCTAAAAGGAGTATGTAGCGTGCGCTACTCCTCAAGCTCAGCTTGCAACGAAAATGAAAATGATGATAAACACGGCACGAAACTCCAATCAGATTAGTGATGAATGACGATTGATACACGATACAATTACTCTGGATGATGAATACCATGACTGAATATGAGTGACAAATGATCAATGATGAATGAGATTACTGAGTATCAATTACTGAATGATAATTACTGAGTGATAATTACTGAGTGATAATTACTGAATGATAATTACTGGGTATTACATACACCCCCCCTTAAAAGAGTTTCGTCCCCGAAACTAAGGGTCAAACAACTCGGGATAACTCTCCCGCATACTATCCTCGGTTTCCCAAGTAGCCTCTTCGACTCCGTGTCTAGACCACTGAATTTTAACCAAAGGAATCGTCTTATTCCTCAACTGTTTGATTCGCCGCTCTAAAACTCGTATAGGACGCTCCTCATATGAATGATCGTCGGCGATCTCGATTTCGTCAGCGAAGTATGTGACTCGGGTCGGCAACATACTTCCGCAATCGAGAGGCGTGAAACACATTATGAATTCGGCTCAACGCCGGAGGTAAAGCCAATCGATAAGCTAACTCGCCTACTCGATCCAAAATCTCAAACGGTCAATGAATCTCGGACTCAACTTTCCCCTCTTCCCAAAGCGGAAGATACCACGACTCGGGGATACCTTGACCAACACATGGTCGCCACCTCGAACTCTAATGGTCGGCGACGGTTATCTGCGTATGATTTCGCCGACTCGAGCGGTCAACAACCGACTCGATCAAAGCTACCTTCTCACGGGCGGCTATAAGCATATCGGGCTCGGTCTTGATTGATTACGATAAGTCGTCCCAACACAACGGAGATCGACAACGGCGACCATACAAGGCCTCGTAAGGTGCCATCTTGATCGAAGCATGCCAACTGTTATTATACGTGAACTCGATCAATGGTAGTTGGGCTTCCCGATCGTCTTTCCAATCGAGGACGCATGCCCTCAACATGTCCTCTAATGTCCGAATGGTCCTCTCGATTGTCCGTCAGTTTGAGGATGAAAAGCAGTGCGAGATTAAGATGAGTTCCCATAGCGCGATGGTGATTTCCAAAGTGCGACACAAACCGTCCGTCACGATCGGAAGCGATACTTTTAGAGTACCGTGCGATCGACTATCTCTTTGATGAGCAGTTGAGCAAGTCTCTCGGGACCCCACGTCTCCTTGATCTCAAGGAAATGAGCTGATTTGGTTAAGCGGTCCACGATCACCCGGATCGTGTTCATGCCTGACGACTCGTCGGCAAACTCGTGATGAAATCCATAGAAATGTCTTCCCACTTCCATTCGGGAATAGGAAGGGGTTTCAGATACCACTTGGTCGCCGATGTTCAATCTTAACTTGTTGTGAGTTAAGCATCTCGAAACAAATTCGCGACTTCTCGCTTCATATTACTCCACCGGTAATTTTGTTTCAAGTCCTTGTACATCTTGCTAGACCGGATGCACGAGAATAAGGAGTAGCATGAGCTTCTTTCAAAATCGAGTCTTTCAACTCGTCATTCGCGATACGCACAACCGATTCTTAAACCTCAAAAGTCCATCCTCGTGGACCACAAATCCGAGGCTTTCCACAGGCCACATCCTCTCTGATGCGCAACAATGATGGGTCCTAACACTGATTCTCTCGGATTTCCTCCTCGAGTGACGATGAAATCTATAAAATACAGAGCCCTCGAACTCGCCGAAGCCGGACCTCGATCTCGGTTCTAAGGAATTCTGTTGAAGCTCCTTACGAATCTGTTAAACGGTCAAGCATCTGCTCCTGGACGGACTTACGACTCAAGGCATAGGCGACAACGTTAGCCTTGCCCTGGTGGTAGAGAATCTCTATATCATAATATTTGATTAATTCCAACCACCGTATCTGATGCATATTTAACTCCTTCTGAGTAAATATATACTTTAAGCTCTTATGATCGGTGAATATCGGCGAGTAACGCCATAAAGATAATGACGCCAAATTTTCAGCGAACACCACTTTGCTAGCTCCAGGTCGTGGGTCGGATAATTAACCTCGTAAGGTCTCAATTGACGTGAAGCATAGGCAATAACCTTCCCGTTACGCATGAGTACACATCGAGACCTGTCCGACGCATCACTATAGACCACAAATCCTTCCGTCCCCTGCGGCAAGGAAAGTACAGTCTTGACATTAACCGGCTCTTGAGTTCCTCAAAACTCCGTTGACACGCGTCGGACCACGTGTATTTCTTATCCTTCCGCAAAAGGTTCGTTAAGGGTTGAGCGATTCGAGAAAATCCCTCTACAAATCGCCGATAATAACCCGCTAATCCGAGGAAACATCGGATATCCTTAACGTTCATCGCAGGTAGCCAATCTCGAATAGCCTCCGTCTTCTGAGGATCGACACGAACTCCGTCTGATGAAATTACATGTCCGAGAAAAGTCACTTCGGACATCCAGAACTCACATTTAGAAAACTTCCCATAAAGTTGTTCTCGTCTCAACACGTCGAGCACTAGATGAAGGTGAAACTCGTGTTCCTCCCGGTCACGTGAATAAATCAAAATGTCATCGATGAAGACAACAACAAACCGATCCAAAAAGTCGATGAAGACCCGATTCATTAATTCCATGAATACCGCAGGTGCATTAGTCAATCCGAACGGCATAACCACAAACTCATAATGACCATAGCGTGTTCGAAACGCCGTCCTCGCGATATCCGACTCTCGAATCCATGGCCATGATATCCGGATCTTAAGTCGATCTTGGAAAATCGAAGCTCCTGAAGTTGATCTAAGAGATCGTCAATACGGGGTAAGGGATACTTATTCTTGATCGTCACCCTGTTCAACTCCCGATAATCAATACATAAGCGAAAGAACCATCCTTCTTCTTGACAAATAACACTGGCGCTCCCCACGGGGGCCTTTTCGGTCGAATATAACCTTTCTCGAACAACTCCTCAAGTTGGTTCTTTAATTCTGCATTTGGTCGGGGCCATCCGATCACGGTGCCTTCGATATCGGGGACGTACAGGCTCCAACTCAATCGTGAATTCCACATCCCTCTGTGGAGGCAAACCGGGTAACTCGCGGAAAAACATCGGCATATTCCCTCACCACCGGAATATCCGTTAACATTATCGATGATTTCTCGGTTTTGGCCATATAGCACCAATAACCGACACATCACGATTGAGTAACCTTCGCTTTCATCAAATTAATGACTTTACCGGAACAGCCGGGATTACCTCCCTGAAACACACATTCAACCCCATCGTCTGAAATGATAGTGACCAAACGCTTTCGGACACTAATGATGGCATCATGACGATCCATCCAATCAATACCCAAGATGATGTCGTCCCTCGGTAAATCTACTACGATTAGGTCCGCTGGCCATACACGACCATGAAGCTGAATCGGACAATTCTGAATCTCACGGTTACCGATAATTCGTCTACCATCAGGTAGGCCAATGACATAAGGCTCACAACTAGTAGCACTACCTAGACGTAGTCTACTCATACATGACTCGGAAATGAATGAATGAGATGCACCAGTATCAAAAAGGGTACACACAGGTTGAGATAGAATATCGAGTGTACCTGAGATCATTCGGGCCTCAGGATCATCGGTCTTCTTCATCTCATAAATTCGGGGCTTGTCGGCCCCCGAATCGGACGCTCCCGTCTGATAGCTCTTGGCTCCGCCTTTAACTCCTGTCGTTTTGAGCAGCCCGGTGAGTGGCTTTGATTACGCACCGAATGACACAGGGCTTGAGATGATGCCGGAGTGGGTTTAAAGTCCCTACGGCAAAAACGGGCCATATGCCCAGCAATCCCACAATTGTGGCACGTGACAGACTGCTCCGGACACTTGGTGCTGAAATGACCCTGTTCCTCACAGTTGAAACAGGTGGTGGCAGGCGGCGCTCGCGGCCCGAGATTCGCGGGTTTAGACGCTAGGAGGTCGCTCGAGAAAAGTAGAGCCCGCCCGCGGTTTCTTGAAAGTGGCACGACTCCGTCGGACTAATTCAGTTCTTGGACTTCTTGCTAGCGTACGAAGGTTGCCGCTTAGCAATTTCCTTAGCCGTAAGCTCGTAAGTAAGAGCCTTCTCAATGAACTCGGCCAACGTGGTGCAATTATGATTAAGTGGCTCAAGTCTCATACGGGGTTTTGACCTCTTGTGAAATACTTGATCTTGTCCGCTTCGAGTGAATGATAGATGAGGCGAACGGAATAAGTTCTGAAATTTTTCGGCGATGGCGAGAACATCATCATCCGCCGAAAGGTCGGGAGTGAGTAATTCCGACAACTTGGCCTCCCCGAGTGGGGCCGGATAGTACCTCTCCATCATGAGAGTCTTGGTGATCCCAAGTACATGTTCCGTCTGTGGGCTTCAACGATAACCACCATGAATGAGCGCTCTTACCGAGATAGTAAGCCGCAACTGAAACTTTATGCCCTTCAGGGCAATCCACCATAGCAAATAACTTCTCAAAATGCTCAAGCCAGTGAACAATATCCGCCGGCTCAGATGAGCCCTCAAAAGTAGGTGGTCGCTGGCGAGAGATATCGCTAATGATATTGCTTACACCCCTCTCTTGCCTCTGAGGTGGCGGCGGAGGAGCCTGCTGATTTTGATTGACGGAGTTATGCATCGTCTCCATCAACTGAGCCATCTGGGTCATTTGGGCCATCATGCCCTGCATAAATGCGAGTGGGTCAACCCGGACACCCTCTGACTGAGCCGTGTCCCGGGTACGACTCCCCGATAGTGAATGATCGCGTCCAGGTGAGTGAGTGGCAGCATCACTGCTCGATGAGTTAGCATTATTCCTGGCATTTGCACGGGTATTCGCACGAGTTCTCGGGATTCGGCCCGCTCCACGGCCTCGTCCTCCACGTCCTCTGCCAGCCCTTTCCATACTGAAGTGGAAAGTCATATGATGATTATACATCTCGCATGAGTATCACATTATGATTATATTATGAAATGATGAAAATGAGCATTCGCGCTCAAATACAGCGATTACATGAATGATTAGTTGACGTGACATGATTTCTGATGAAATTACTGAAATGATTATCTTGAACAATTTAACAAGACTGATGATATGATCTTCAAGATCAACAACTGAGTAATGAAATGAATTGAGTGATTAATGAGTTAACATTATCGACTTGATCACAATTGAAATTGATGAATGAGGATTGTTAACTAATGAATTATGAATGAATGATTATTGCCAGAAATTATACCATGGCATCAGAAATCTTACAGTTCTTGGTCTGATTGGCTCGGCATTTGCACAGGTCACACGTGACGCGAAAGTCCAATGATACTAGTCCGATGACGATGATTTCAAATGGGACATGACTTGGAGGGTAGTATTCAAAACCACGCTCCGATACCAACTCTGTAACACCCCAAACTAGGCGGATATTACAGTGCCGTGGACCCCCGACTGGGACCCACCAGGCGAATGAGAATGAATGAATTACACAAGTAAATGTAGTACCGAACCACATTACAACATCAATTACTCCGATGAGGAGTTTTATACAACACACCCAGGATTAAATAGAATACATGTGTATTTTATGTGACGATAAAATACACAACGCTGAATGAAATGAGTGTTCAAACGGAATGTCTGCAGCGGAATAAATAAAGGAAACATAAATGATGAATAAATGATAGCAATTTGGGCCCCTACTAGTATCACTGGGACTCCTCGCCGTCATCGTGCTCTCCCGTGCCTTAGCCTTGCCATGACACGAAAAACAACATCCCCAACGGGCCATACGTAACAACAATCCTCAAGGGTTGAAAATACACAATCATGATATATCGAAATTATGAATTATTCTCAAAACATACGCAATCAAACATGCTATATGAATCGACTAATCGATGCGGCTCAAAGGAATGGCGCCACACTACGTCCGGATGGAAATGTGTCCGTGCACAAGCCACCAACGATCAAACACGCGTGGTCTTGTACCTGTCGGTCTCACGAGCAATCGACTCGTGTGCACACCCAATGTGAGGCCACCAACCAACACACGACTATAATGTGCCCGACATGAAAATCCTACACATACCAATCGGCACGCCAGTATGACCCGGAATGCCACAATATGACAAAAGTGACAATGAAAATGAATAATGACTCACCAAGATTGAATGATGGTGAAATGAATGATAGCTCAATGAAATGATCGGAACCGTCGTTCCTTATGACTGAGGTGATTAATTGACAATGACGAGTTTTTGATACGGTTAATACAATGATGAATGAGTTATGATTATGAATGAACAACAACAAAAGGAATGAATATCCTTTTAACCGAGTAAGAATTAACTTACACAATACCGATGATGAATGTCCGTCCACGAACAACGTCCTAAATGAAATGTCGGTCGCTCGAACAACCTTGAATAACACAATTACCAATAATCCGATCATTACGCAAATCAAAAACGATCATAATCGACTCAAACGTCGACACAACGATATCCGAGCTCGAATGAATCGAAACCAACTCCAAGATGAGTATTTCAAACCATCAAAACACTTTCAAGGATATCAATAATCCAATAGGAATCCATAACTCATGATTACAACAACATCAATCGGAAAATCCCCAATTAACCGAAGTCAACCCCAAGGGTTCTTGAAATAATTCGAAAATAACCCTTAAATCCGTAGGAATATGTTTATACAAGTTAGATAATCCATAACTAACATATTCCAATGATAATCCAAGCTTACGAAGAAATCGGAAGGAAAACCCCAAAATCCGAAATTCTAGATCCAAGAGATTAATACCTTTGATTCGATGTGATGAAGATGATGAAATGATGATCAATCCGAAAGGTGAGCTTGAAGATGATGATTGATGATTACACCTCGAAGAATCCTCCGAATCGCTCGAAATCGCCCGAAATACCGAAGGAATGAAATGAGATGAAAAATGACGAACTCGACTAAACTGTCAATTTATACTCGATCCAGTTAGCGTGCGCTAGCCCTGTGCATAGCGTGCGCTAACGAGTAATTTGGGTAGTCCGGTACCACTGTCCGAACACGGTAGCGCGCTACGTACCTCTTTGTAGCGTGCGCTACGGCCATACTACTAGCGTGCGCTAATATCCATTGTTAGCGTGCGCTAGCGAAATATTTCACGCCCGATCGGAGTCCGTAAAACCATCTCGCCTCTGATCTAACCTCGATAGCGTGCGCTACAACCATTATTTAGCGTGCGCTAATATATCGATTGCGTCGCTAACAACAATGCATAGCGTGCGCTATGAATAAACCCGGTGCGATCCGGTAGCCACCGGACTCAGCCGATTCGCCCTAGCGCGCTACTCCACACATATAGCGTGCGCTACTACAACCCGTTAGCGCGCTACTTACCACTACGTAGCGTGCGCTACAATCTCACTGCAGATCCGGTACCTTGGATCGCTGCAAGGTAGCCTTAGCGTGCGCTAAAGGCGGCGCGTGCGCTACCTATACCCAATTAGCGTACGCTAAAAGGAGTATGTAGCGTGCGCTACTCCTCAAGCTCAGCTTGCAACGAAAATGAAAATGATGATAAACACGGCACGAAACTCCAATCAGATTAGTGATGAATGACGATTGATACACGATACAATTACTCTGGATGATGAATACCATGACTGAATATGAGTGACAAATGATCAATGATGAATGAGATTACTGAGTATCAATTACTGAATGATAATTACTGAGTGATAATTACTGAGTGAAAATTACTGAATGATAATTACTGGGTATTACATAAAATACTTGCCTTAATAACCGTTACCAAATACTCCGAAGAACACGGTTCGACCGGGAAGCTCGGACCCCGAAGAAAACAACGAACGGAAGGGTTCCGACTCGAGTTCTTCGTGAGGAATCTGACCCTAACATCATACCATCAGTAAATTAACAAACGATTGGGGAAGAATAATCGTAGAACGCTCGGATTCTCTTTGTGTCATTTTATCGAACACCTTCAAGGCGTCGATAAGATACTCAATAAAACGACAAATCCATGGCAATCCAACCGTGGAATAACAAGGAATTCGATATAATATAGCTTAACAATCATCAATCCATCACTATTCTGAGTTAAAACGGATTAATCGGACAAATCAAACAAAATCCCCAAAACTAGATTTTAAGAAATCTTACCCTGATTCGGCCGATCGGATCAAGTTATGGAATGATTAATCGATGTTATGGACTCAGGAACTTCATGGATTTAACACCTAACAACATCCCTCCATGATCATCAAAGCTCCAGCCGCGGAAGAGGATGAAGCGAGTGAGAAAAATGATGAAAAACCCGACTTTCCTGCCCTATATATACTGCTGCCGAACACGGCGCAGCAAACGGCCCACACTAGCGCCGGGTGTCTCGGTCGTATCCGACACGGCGCATCACCCGGCGCAAATCTTGCGCAGGTGCTCGGCCGTGTCTCGGCAGGCTTGCTGGTCCTGGCCGACCCAGCGCAAGACACGGTGCTCGGCAGTGCCGTTTTCAGGGCCGTTTCGCCCAGGTCCGGCCAGCACCCTCCAAATGCAATAAATGATTCCGACAACGACGATCCGAACGACCCCAAAACCCGAACTTGTATATGAATCGAAGATACGGTTACGAAGTATTCGCAAATATGAATTCGAGCACCAAGAGAACACACGATTCCGACCACCCGAAGGCTCGAAATTCGACAATGGAATATAATTACCCCAAACTTTGGGAAATTACGAAAATGGCCCAAAACGTCCGAAAATCACGATACGTGATCAAATAACCAAACCGAAGTTCACAACACGTCTAACAAAGTTAAACGGACTTAAGAGAAACTCGAAACAGTAATTTCGGACGAGATTCACAAGAATCGAACTCGAGTGCGGAAAAGTCGTTAAGAAACACGGAACTCAACAAAACAATACCGAAACGAACTCGGATGACAAAAAGTGCAGAATTAGTCATTCTCAGAATGATGAAATGGTCCCAAGCGAGTCGTCGAAACGGACCTCCACCGAAAAAAGAAAATTACCAGAAATCCGAAGTGCGGATATTACATTGCTGAGGTTGGGTACATCTTGGACCCATATAAAGATCGCTCCCAGATTGGTTACGCTTTTACCATTGGGAACACCGCGATACATTGGAGATCAACTAAGCAAACCCTTTTGCTACCTCCTCGAATCACGCTGAGATTATCGCTCTACACGAGGCGGTACGCGAGTGTATATGGTTGAGAACCATCGTTATACATATTCGAGGTAACAGTAAGTAATGTCACTGATGCGCCAACATGCATATACGAAGATAATGCCGCTTGCATCGAACAGATGAAACATGGGTATATCAAGGGGGATAATACGAAGCATATCTCTCCAAAGTTTTTCTGCAATCAGCAACAACAGGCTCCTCAACGTCCAAGTTAAGCAAGTGAAGTCTGAGGATAATGTGGCTGATTTATTCACTAAATCACTGTCCAATGCCGTAATCGAAAAACATGTGAGAAACATTGGAATGCGTAGGATTTTCGAACTCCCGAGATTGAAGTAAAGATCGGATGGGAGGGTGAGGTATAACGAATTTTACCCACCGATGTTGTACTCTTTTATTTGACCAACGTTTATTTTTGTCCCAATGGGTTTTGTTACTTGGCGAAGTTTTTAATGAGGCAACATCATATGCACTGTTTTTTAGATTCCTTTATTGACGAACTAATCAGGGAGAGATGTAGACTTAAGGGGCAGTCTTACATCCAAGTCGTAAGTTACACTCTTTTCCTTAACCAATGATTCTTTTTTTCCACTGGGTTTTTATCACTTGGAAAGGTTTTTAACGAGGTAACTAGATGTTTAGCTCATTTATCGACGAAGTGATCACGTTATTGAGCATATTGATTGACGAAATGATCAATATAGGTTTTGGCTTAACGAAATTAGC
This sequence comes from Orobanche coerulescens, assembly GCA_033398695.1. Classification (NCBI taxonomy): domain Eukaryota; kingdom Viridiplantae; phylum Streptophyta; class Magnoliopsida; order Lamiales; family Orobanchaceae; genus Orobanche; species Orobanche coerulescens. The sequence continues at coordinate 46,451,992 of CM065819.1, read as the reverse complement.
ATAGTCTATATGTCAGGATGTTGTACTCTTTTTCCTACGATCAGTGCATTTTTTCCATGTGGTTTTTGCTTGACGAGGTTTTAACGAGGAAACTTGACATGCGTTGAAGACTCAACACAAGGGGGATGTTAAAGTAAATACACTGTATGTGCCTTAGTCTACAGGTTAACGGGCTTCTACTAGTTAGTGTAGGACTAGGCCTGTTGGAATGTTCCAGAATATATAATATCTTCCTATTTAAAGGGACCCCACCACTGAGAATACATACATCTTCTGCCCTAATTCTTCTTGTTTACGTTTACTACAACAGTCATTTGGCGATATCTCATTTGTCAGTAATTTTAGGAAATACATAAATACTCTACGAAAAAGTGTGGCATTTTCACAATTACAGAACATCAGATTGTTCGATTCAACATCCTGGAGTAATCTTCCAATCTTATTTACTCCATACGAAAAATTGGTAAAACCTAGATAGAGAGAAAAAGAGAAAGATTTGATCCATTAGTAATAAGGATTTGTTCGTTTCCTTTAATTTGTCTACGAATTAACCAAAATTGTATTCTCTCGCTCTAAACCACTCACTTAGTTCAGATTTCTTTAAAGATTGACATTCTTCGATTTTCATTCGTAAAGTTTTTTCTGAATTATATGAAGCCGGGTAAGCAAACAGCAAATTCGTGAGTTCAATGTGCTCATCAGCACATAATTCTAAGATGATCAAACTATTTTGAAAATTTCAAGTGGCCAAATCATTTAGTTGGTTTTTTCATATGAATGCGATTTGCTTAAAAATTCCTCAATTAAAGTCAACCATAAATTATTCTAACCATAAGAGTGATTTATCTGCCAACTTTTCTACTAAAAAGGAACAATTTTTAACAGATGATTCTGTTACAGAAGTTACTTTTGGTTTGTTTTCTCTAGCTACTAATAGGGAACAATTTCGCCAGAATATCTTCATTAGTTGGAGGACACGCGATTTGAATAACGGAGAAGCCAATACTTTACTTTAAGATAAAATGGATTTTCTTCTATATTTCGTTAAGCCTGCCAACCAAAATACATTTCTGGAACACCTCTACACGACTCAAGAAAAATGCTGTGATTCAAATTTTTATCTCGATTTTGTTCGGATCGACCATTTCTTCAAGAAAAAGATAACATAGACTTTAGTTTTTGTTTCGACATTTTTCACAAATTTTACGAATGCCTCATGCACGGATTTAAATGAGAAAAAGCCTCCATTTCCTTTTCCCATTGAGTCCGACAAGCTCAAGGTTCAAATTTTACCATCATTTACCTCCCCTTCATTTCGTCTATCCCTTCCAGGCGATTAAAAAATAATGTTGGTGTTTTTTATCCTTCTGACAGAACTCGAAAGAACTCACAAGGAGCCAAAGCCACTACCTCTCATGCCATGTGACTGATTGTACCAATTCAACATTTTAGTCGTTCAAGATTTACGCTCAAATACATTCTTAGATTTTTATTTCAAGTCTTCTATATCTTTCAGGGAGGGAGGGAAGGAGCGAGGGAGAGAAGAGGCGACCGGGGAGCTATAGGGTGAGGGGGCGGGGAAGAGCGGGGGAGAGAAGAAGAGGGTGACGGAGCGGGGGGGATGAGTGGGAGGTATAAAGAGGGGGAGAGAGAGAAAGAGAGAGATAGGTAGGGGAGGGTGATGTTGGAATATTTTGTTCCATACATACTTAATAATGTTTTGATGATTAAAGTTGTTAAACAAAGTAAAACAATAAAGAGGCGAAGCAAAGCATCGAAGAAAACGAAGTGCAAAAAGCTGGAAAAATACAAGCTTAACGTAAGTAACAGGATTCTCATAGCGTACGTAAGTTATGCAGATTAACGTACGTAATATTCAGTTGGTAACGTACGTAATGCGAAGGTTCTGAGTTCAAACAAGATGAACGTTGGAGATGACGTCATGGCATAGGTCAGCAAGCAACGGACATATTGACCTTACTTAACGTACGTAAAGTTGTGTTTGATAACGTACGTAAGGAAAGAAACGAATGTTCACTGAACTGAAACTGAACGATGGTAACGTACGTAAGGGTTGTGATGTAACGTACGTAAAGTGTCTTACGTACATAATGGAGTGAAGATAACGGCCGTAATTAAGTCTGAAGGTGCAACGGCTAGTTTGGTTGATGAAGCCTATAAATACCATAGCCTTGGTATTATTCCATACAACAACTTCAAGCATACGAGACATTCATCTGAGATTCATATTGATATTATTGTTGTTGTGATATTGAGCTTATATTGTTAGTTTGAGTATTTATACATTCAACATCATACACGAGAGGTAAAAGAAAATATACAATCGGATTCGGTGTTATTAGGATCAAGGATCCGACATTATTAGAATCGCAATCGCTATCTATGTGAGGTTTATCTAGTACCCATAGAAAGCTAGAGAGGTTGATTCCTTGTCCTACGAAAAGGAAAACGGTTTAACTTGGACCGACACAAAGACAACTACGAGTGGTTTATCATGGACCAATAGAAGACGTGATTGTAACGGTTATCCCTCGACCGATAGAAGAGAGGCGTAGAGGTTTTTCTTCAACCTATTGAAAAAGATACCAAGAGAGGACGTAGGCTCGTTTATAGCCGAACCTCTATAAATCTGTGTGTCGTTTTATTTCCGCACATTTAATTTCGCGCTTCCGCAACACGGCGCATATCCCGATCTTGCTCCAACAATTAGTATCAGAGCGGTTCCTCCAATACACGGCTTAACATCCGAGGAGTCGATCCAAATGGCGTTTCAATATGCTCCCGTCGAAGGCCTTGCTCTCAACCGACCACCATTTTTTGATGGCTCGAAATTTATGATGTGGAAGAAGAAGAGGTCAATATTCATCTGAGCATATGACATCGAGCTTTGGAAAGTAATATGTTGTAACACCCCCAAACTAGGCGGATATTACAGTGCCGTGGACCCCCGACTGGGACCCACCAGGCGAATGAAAATGAATGAATTACACAGGTAAATGTAGTACCGAACCACATTACAACATCAATTACTCTGATGAGGAGTTATATATAACACACCCAGGATTAAATAGAATACATGTGTATTTTATGTGACGATAAAATACACAACACTGAATGAAATGAGTATTCAAACGGAATGTCTGCAGCGGAATAAATAAAGGAAACACAAATGACTGAATAAATGACTGAACAGACTGGGGGCCCCTACTAGTATCACTGGGACTTCTCGCCGTCACCATGCTCTCCCCGTGCCTTAGCCTTGCCATGACCTGAAAAACAGTATCCCTCAACGGGGTCAGTTACACAGAACAACAATCCTCAAGGGTTGAAAATACACAATCATGATATATCTGAAATTATGAATTATCCTGTCGAAACATACGCAATCAAACATGTTATATGAATCGACTGATCAGTACGGCTCAAAGGAATGGCGCCACACTACGTCCGGGATGGAAATGTGTCCGTGCACAAGCCACCAACGAGTATCGATCAAATACACGTGTGGTCTTGTACCTAATCAGTCTCACGAAGCCATCAACTCGTGTGCACAGTCCAATGTGAGGCCACCAACCAACACACGACTATAATGTGCCCGACATGAAAATCCTACACATACCAACCGGCACGCCAGTATGACCCGGAATGCCACAATATGACAAAAGTGACAACGAAAATGAATAATGACTCACCAAGATTTAATGATGGTGAAATGAATGATAGCTCAATGAAATGATCGGAACCGTCGTTCCTTATGACTGAGGTGATTAATTGACAATGACAAGTTTTGATACGATTAATACAATGATGAATGAATTATGATTATGAGTAATCAACAACAAAAAGGAATGAATATCCTTTTAACCGAGTAAGAATTAACTTACACAATACCGATGATAATGTCCTTCCACGAACAACGTCCTGAATGAAATGTCGGTCGCTCGAATAACCTTGAACAACAATAGTTACCAACAACCGATCAATACACGAATCAAATGCGATCATAACCGACCCAAACGTCGATACAACAATATCCGAACTCGTAGATGAACTCTAACGAAAACATTGAGATACCCGATGGTTAAAACCAAACCCGAATTATCGAACCAACTCCAACATGATTGATTCAAACCGGCAAAACATCATCAATGACATCAATAATCTCATAGAAATCCACAATTCAAGTTTATAAAAACAACAATCGGAAATCCCCAAAATAACCGAAGTCAACCCCAAGGGTTCTCGAAATAATTCCGAAAATAACCATTAAATCCGTAAAAATATACTTATCCAAGGTAGATAATCCATATCTAACATATTCCAATGATAATCCAAGCTTACACGAAGAAATCGGAAGGAAAACCCAAAAATCCGAAATTCTAGATCCAAGAGATTAATACCTTTGATTCGATGTGATGAAGATGATGAAATGATGATCAATCCGAAAGATGAGCTTGAAGATGATGATTGATGATTACACCTCGAAGAATCCTCTCCGAATTGCTCGAAATCGCCCAAAACTACCGAAGGAATGAAATGAGATGAATAATGACGAACTCTGACTAAACTGTCCAATTTATAGTCAGTCCAGGTTAGCGTGCGCTACCCCTTATGCGTAGCATGCGCTAACGAGTAATTTGGGTAGTCCAGTACCCACTGTCCGAACACGGTAGCGCGCGCTACGTACCTTTTTGTAGCGTGCGCTACGGCCATACTACTAGCGTGCGCTAAAATCCATTGTTAGCGTGCGCTAACGAAATATTTGACGCCAAGTACTTGAGTCCAGAAAACCGTCTGCCCTCTGATCTAACCTCGATAGCGTGCGCTACAACAACCGATTAGCGTGCGCTATAATATTGATTGCGTACGCTAAATATAACTCATAGCGTGCGCTATGAATTAATCCGGTGCAGTCCAGTAGCCACTGGACTCACCTGATCCAACCCTAACGCGCGCTACTCCACACATATAGCGTGCGCTACCACAAACCGTTAGCGCGCGCTATTTACCACTCGTAGCGTGCGCTACAAATAATCTCACCTGCAGTCCAGTACCTTCTGGACTGCAGCCAGGGCAACCTTAGCGTGCGCTAAAGCTGAGTGGTAGCGTACGCTACCTATACCCAATTAGCGTACGCTAAAAGGAGTATGTAGCGTGCGCTACTCCTCACGCACAGCTCGCAACGAAAATGACAATGATGATAAACACGGCACGAAACTCCAATCAGATTAGTGATGAATGACGATTGATACACGATACAATTACTCTGAATGATGAATACCATGACTGAATATGAGTGACAAATGATCAATGATGAATGAGATTGATACACGATACAATTACTCTGAATGATGAATACTGAATGATAATTACTGAGTGATAATTACTGAATTACAATTGGGTATTACATACACCCCCCCTTAAAAGAGTTTCGTCCCCGAAACTAAGGGTCAAACAACTCGGGATAACTCTCCCGCATACTATCCTCGGTTTCCCAAGTAGCCTCTTCGACTCCGTGTCTAGACCACTGAATTTTAACCAAAGGAATCGTCTTATTCCTCAACTGTTTGATCCGCCGCTCTAAAATTCGTATAGGACGTTCCTCATATGAATGATCATCGGCGATCTCGATTTCGTCGAACTGAAGTATGTGACTCGGGTCGGCAACATACTTCCGCAACTGAGAGACATGAAACACATTATGAATTCGGCTCAACGCCGGAGGTAAAGCCAATCGATAAGCTAACTCGCCTACTCGATCCAAAATCTCAAACGGTCCAATGAATCTCGGACTCAACTTTCCCTCTTCCCAAAACGGAAGATACCACGACTCGGGGATACCTTGACCAACACATGGTCACCAGTCTCGAACTCTAATGTTAGACGACGGTTATCTGCATATGATTTCTGTCGACTCTGAGCGGTCAACAAACGACTTCTGATCAAAGCTACCTTCTCACGGGCGGCTATAAGCATATCGGGCTCGGTGCCGATTGATTCTGATAGGTCGTCCCAACACAACGGAGATCGACAACGACGACCATACAAGGCCTCGTAAGGTGCCATCTTGATCGAAGCATGCCAACTGTTATTATACGTGAACTCGATTAATGGTAGTTGGGCTTCCCAATCGTCTTTCCAATCGAGGACGCATGCCCTCAACATGTCCTCTAAGGTCTGAATCGTCCTCTCTGATTGTCCGTCGGACTGAGGGTGAAAAGCGGTACTGAGATTAAGCTGAGTTCCCATAGCACGATGAACTGATTTCCAAAAGTGCGACACAAACCGTCCGTCACGATCGGAAACGATACTTTTAGGAGTACCGTGAAGTCTGACTATCTCTTTGATGAACAGTTGAGCAAGTCTCTCGGGACCCCACGTTTCCTTGATCTCAAGGAAATGAGCTGATTTAGTTAAGCGGTCCACGATCACCCAGATCGTATTCATGCCACGACGACTCGTCGGCAAACTCGTGATGAAATCCATAGAAATGTCTTCCCACTTCCACTCGGGAATAGGAAGAGGTTTCGAGATACCGCCGATCGGCGATGTTCAATCTTAACTTGTTGTGAGTTAAGCATCTCAAACAAATTCTGCGACTTCTCGTTTCATATTACTCCACCATTAATTTTGTTTCAAGTCCTTGTACATCTTGCTAGACCCGGATGCACAGAATAAGGGGTAGCATGAGCTTCCTTCAAAATCGAGTTTTTCAACTCGTCATTCGCGATACGCACAACCGATTCTTAAACCTCAAAAGTCCATCCTCGTGGACCACAAATCCAGGGCTTTCCCCGAGCCACGTCCTCTCGGATGCGCAACAATGATGGGTCCGAACCACGATTCTCTCGGATTTCCTCGTCAGTGACGATGAAATCTCTAACATACAAAGCCCCGAACTCGCTGGCTGGACCTCGATCTCGGGTCTAAGGAATTCTCTGAAGCTCCTTCGAATCACAAACGGGCAAGCATCTGCTCTGAACGGACTTACGACTCAAGGCGTCGGCGACAACGTTCGCCTTGCCCGTGGTAGAGGATCTCGATATCATAATCTTTGATTAATTCCAACCACCGTCTCTCGACGCATATTTAACTCCTTCGAGTAAATATATACTTTAAGCTCTTATGATCGGTGAATATCTCGATGTAACGCCATAAAGATAATGACGCCAAATTTTCAAAGCGAACACCACGGCTGCTAGCTCCAGGTCGTGGGTCGGATAATTAACCTCGTAAGGTCTCAATTGCCGTGAAGCATAGGAAATAACCTTCCCGTTCTGCATGAGTACACATCCGAGACCCTTTCCGGACGCATCACTATAGACCACAAATCCTTCCGTCCCCTGCGGCAAGGAAAGTACAGGTGCTGACATTAACCGGCTCTTGAGTTCCTCAAAACTCCGTTGACACGCGTCGGACCACGTGTATTTATTATCCTTCCGCAAAAGGTTCGTTAAGGGTTGAGCGATTCTAGAAAATCCCTCCACAAATCGCCGATAATAACCCGCTAATCCGAGAAAACTTCGGATTTCCTTAACGTTCTTCGGAGGTAGCCAATCCCGAATAGCCTCCGTCTTCTGAGGATCGACACGAACTCCGTCTGATGAAATTACATGTCCGATAAAAGTCACTTCGGACATCCAGAACTCACATTTGGAAAACTTCCCATAAAGTTGTTCTCGTCTCAACACGTCAAGCACTTGATGAAGGTGAAACTCGTGTTCCTCCTGGTCACGAGAATAAATCAAAATGTCATCGATGAAGACAACAACAAACCGATCCAAAAAGTCGATGAAGACCCGACTCATTAACTCCATGAATACCGCAGGTGCATTAGTCAATCCAAATGGCATAACCACAAACTCATAATGACCATAGCGTGTTCGAAACGCCGTCCTCGCGATATCCGACTCTCGAATCCGCAACTGATGATATCCAGATCTTAAGTCGATCTTGGAAAATACTAAAGCTCCCTGAAGTTGATCTAAGAGATCATCAATACGGGGTAAGGGATACTTATTCTTGATCGTCACCCTGTTCAACTCCCGATAATCAATACATAAGCGGAATGAACCATCCTTCTTCTTGACAAACAACACTGGTTCTCCCCACGGGGACGCACTCGGTCGGATATAACCTTTCTCGAACAACTCCTCAAGTTGGTTCTTTAATTCCTGCATTTCGGTCGGGGCCATCAGGTACGGTGCCTTCGATATCGGGGACGTACCAGGCTCCAACTCAATCGTGAATTCCACATCTCTCTGTGGAGGCAAACCAGGTAACTCGTCTGGAAATACATCGGCATAATCTCTCACAACCGGAATATCCGACAACAATACTGATGATTTCTCGGTTTTGGTCATATAGCACCCATAACCAACACATCCCTGATTGAGTAACCTTACTGCTTTCATCAAATTAATGACTTTACCAGAACAGCCGGGATTACCTCCCTGAAACACACATTCAATTCCATCGTCTGAAATGATAGTGACCATACGCTTACGGACACTAATGATGGCATCATGACGATCCATCCAATCAATACCCAAGATGATGTCGTCCCTCGGCAAATCTACCACGATTAGGTCCGCTGGCCATACACGACCATGAAACTGAATCGGACAATTCTGAATCTCACGATTTCCGATAATTCGTCTACCATCAGGTAGGCCAATGACATAAGGTTCACAACTAGTAGCACTACCCAGACGTAGTCTACTCAAACATGACTCGGAAATGAATGAATGAGATGCACCAGTATCGAAAAGGGTAGGTACACAAAGTTGAGATAGAATATCGAGTGTACCCGAGATCATTCGGGCCTCGGGATCATCGGTCTTCTTCATCTCATAAATTCGGGCTTGCTGCCCCGAACCGACGCTCCGTCGATAGCTCTTAGCTCCGCCTTTAGCTCCTGTCGTCTTGAGCAGCCCGAGTGGCTTTGATTACGCACCGCCGAATGACACAGGGCTTGAGATGATGCCGGAGTGGGTTTAGAGTCCCTACGGCAAAAACGGGCCCTATGCCCAGCAATCCCACAGTTGTGGCACGTGACAGACTGCTTCGGACATTTGGTGCTGAAATGACCCTGTTCCTCACAGTTGAAACAGGTGATGGCCGTGCTGGCCGCTCGCGACTGAGATTCCGCGGGTTTAGACGCCGTGGGAGGTCGCTCAGAAAAAGTAGAGCCCGCACGTGGTTTCTTGAAAGTGGCCTGACTCCCGTCAGACTGATTACGGTTCTTGGACTTCTTGCTAGCGGACGAAGGTTGCTGCTTAGCAATTTCCTTAGCCGTAAGCTCGTAAGTGAGAGCTTTCTCAATGAACTCGGCCAGAGTGGCACAATTATGATTAAGCAACTGAAGTCTCATACGGGGTTTCAGCCTCTTGCTGAAATACTTGATCTTGTCCGCTTCTGAGTGAATGATAGATGAGGCGAACGGAAGAAGTTCCTGAAATTTTTCGGCGATGGCGAGAACATCATCATCCGCCGAAAGGTCGGGAGTGAGTAATTCCGACAACTTGGCCTCCCTGAGTGGGGCCGGGTAGTACCTCTCCATCATGAGAGTCTTAAACTGATCCCAAGTACATGTTCCGTCTGTGGGCTTCAACGATAACCACCATGAATGAGCGCTCTTACCGAGATAGTAAGCCGCAACTGAAACTTTGTGTCCTTCGGGACACTCTACCATAGCAAACAACTTCTCGAAGTGTTCGAACCAATGAATAATATCCGCGGCTCGAGGCAGGCCCTCAAAGGTAGGTGGTCGCTCGCGAGAGATATCGCTAATGATATTGCTTACACCCCTCTCTTGCCTCTGAGGTGGCGGCGGAGGAGCCTGCTGATTTTGATTGACGGAGTTATGCATCGTCTCCATCAACTGAGCCATCTGGGTCATTTGGGCCATCATGCCCTGCATAAATGCGAGTGGGTCAACCCGGACACCCTGACCGAGCCGTGTCCGTGCGACTCCCGATAGTGAATGATCACGTCCAGTGAGTGAGTGGCGCGTCCGCTCGATGAGTTAGCATTATTCTGGCATTTGCGTGTATTCGCACGAGTTCTCGGGATTCGGCCCGCTCCACGGCCTCGTCCTCCACGTCCTCTGCCAGCCCTTTCCATACTGAAGTGGAAAGTCATATGATGATTATATATCTCGCATGAGTATCACATTATGATTATATTATGAAATGATGAACACGAGCATACGCGCTCAAATACAGCGATTACATGAATGATTAGTTGACGTGACAAGATTATCTGATGAAGTTACTGAAATGATTATCTTGAATGAGTTAACAAGATTAATGATTCGATCTTCCTGATCAACAACTGAACAATGAAATGAATTGACTGATTAATGAGTTAACCTGACCGTCCCGGTCAAAATGACAATGATGATTGAGGATTGTTAACTGATGAATTATGAATGAATGATTAATGCCAGAAATTATACCATGGCAATAGAAATCTTACAGTTCTTGGTCTGATTGGCTCGGCATTTGCACAGGTCACACGTGACGCGAAAGTCCAATGATACTAGTCCGATGACGATGATTTCAAATGAGACATGACTTGGAGGGTAGTATTCAAAACCACGCTCCGATACCAACTCTGTAACACCCCCAAACTAGGCGGATATTACAGTGCCGTGGACCCCCGACTGGGACCCACCAGGCGAATGAAAATGAATGAATTACACAGGTAAATGTAGTACCGAACCACATTACAACATCAATTACTCCGATGAGGAGTTATATACAACACACCCAGGATTAAATAGAATACATGTGTATTTTATGTGACGATAAAATACACAACACTGAATGAAATGAGTATTCAAACGGAATGTCTGCAGCGGAATAAATAAAGGAAACACAAATGACTGAATAAATGATCGAATGCATCGGCCCCCTACTAGTATCACTGGGACTCCTCGCCGTCACCATGCTCTCCCCGTGCCTTAGCCTTGCCATGACCTGAAAAACAGTATCCCCCAACGGGGTCAGTTACACAGAACAACAATCCTCAAGGGTTGAAAATACACAATCATGATATATCTGAAATTATGAATTATCCTGTCGAAACATACGCAATCAAACATGCTATATGAATCGACTGATCAGTACGGCTCAAAGGAATGGCGCCACACTACGTTCGGGATGGAAATGTGTCCGTGCACAAGCCACCAACGAGTATCGATCAAATACACGTGTGGTCTTGTACCTAATCAGTCTCACGAAGCCATCAACTCGTGTGCACAGTCCAATGTGAGGCCACCAACCAACACACGACTATAATGTGCCCGACATGAAAATCCTACACATACCAACCGGCACGCCAGTATGACCCGGAATGCCACAATATGACAAAAGTGACAACGAAAATGAATAATGACTCACCAAGATTTAATGATGGTGAAATGAAGGATAGCTCAATGAAATGATCGGAACCGTCGTTCCTTATGACTGAGGTGATTAATTGACAATGACAAGTTTTGATACGATTAATACAATGATGAATGAATTATGATTATGAGTAATCAACAACAAAAAGGAATGAATATCCTTTTAACCGAGTAAGAATTAACTTACACAATACCGATGATAATGTCCTTCCACGAACAACGTCCTGAATGAAATGTCGGTCGCTCGAATAACCTTGAACAACAATAGTTACCAACAACCGATCAATACACGAATCAAATGCGATCATAACCGACCCAAACGTCGATACAACAATATCCGAACTCGTAGATGAACTCTAACGAAAACATTGAGATACCCGATGGTTAAAACCAAACCCGAATTATCGAACCAACTCCAACATGATTGATTCAAACTGGCAAAACATCATCAATGACATCAATAATCTCATAGAAATCCACAATTCAAGTTTATAAAAACGACAATCGGAAATCCCCAAAATAACCGAAGTCAACCCCAAGGGTTCTCGAAATAATTCCGAAAATAACCATTAAATCCGTAAAAATATACTTATCCAAGGTAGATAATCCATATCTAACATATTCCAATGATAATCCAAGCTTACACGAAGAAATCGGAAGGAAAACCCAAAAATCCGAAATTCTAGATCCAAGAGATTAATACCTTTGATTCGATGTGATGAAGATGATGAAATGATGATCAATCCGAAAGATGAGCTTGAAGATGATGATTGATGATTACACCTCGAAGAATCCTCTCCGAATCGCTCGAAATCGCCCAAAACTACCGAAGGAATGAAATGAGATGAATAATGACGAACTCGACTAAAGCCCAATTTATAGTCGGTCCGAGGTTAGCGTGCGCTACCCTTGTGCGTAGCGTGCGCTAACGAGTAATTTGGGTAGTCCGGTACCACTGTCCGAACACGGTAGCGCGCGCTACGTACCTTTTTGTAGCGTGCGCTACGGCCATACTACTAGCGTGCGCTAAAATCCATTGTTAGCGTGCGCTAACGAAATATTTGACGCCTTGATCGGAGTCGTAAAACCGTCGCCCTCGATCTAACCTCGATAGCGTGCGCTACAACAACCGATTAGCGTGCGCTATAATATTGATTGCGTACGCTAAATATAACTCATAGCGTGCGCTATGAATTAATCGGTGCGATCCGGTAGCCCGGACTCACCTGATCCAACCCTAACGCGCGCTACTCCACACATATAGCGTGCGCTACCACAACCCGTTAGCGCGCGCTACTTACCACTCGTAGCGTGCGCTACAAATAATCTCACCTGCAGTCCAGTACCTTCTGGACTGCAGCCAGGGCAACCTTAGCGTGCGCTACAGCTGAGTGGTAGCATACGCTACCTATACCCAATTAGCGTACGCTAAAAGGAGTATGTAGCGTGCGCTACTCCTCACGCACAGCTCGCAACGAAAATGACAATGATGATAAACACGGCACGAAACTCCAATCAGATTAGTGATGAATGACGATTGATACACGATACAATTACTCTGAATGATGAATACCATGACTGAATATGAGTGACAAATGATCAATGATGAATGAGATTGATACACGATACAATTACTCTGAATGATGAATACTGAATGATAATTACTGAGTGATAATTACTGAATTACAACTGGGTATTACATATGTCTTGGTCCGAAAATTCCTCTCAAATCCAACGGTACGCTTAAATCTTTCGAAGAATATGATGACACGTATTGGAAGAACGACCATCTAAATTGTAAGGCTACTCAATTTCTATTTTGTGCCTTAAATCCGGAAGAGGTCAATCGTATCTCATCGTGTGAAAGTGCTAAAGAAATATGGAAAATTCTTGAAATCACACATGAAGGGACAACTCAAGTCAAGGAGACGAAGATCAATATGCTTCTCCATGACTACGAGTTATTCATGATGAAAGGTTACGAGTCCATCACCAACATGCTTGACCGATTTTCGGTCATCACCAATGGACTTGCTTCGTTTGGTAAACCATTATCTAGTAGTGAGAAAGTCAAGAAAATCTTAAGATCACTACCGGTGGAATGGGATGGAATGGTGACGACGATTATGGAATCGAAAGATCTCAATAATCTTGATTTTAGTGCCCTCGTTGGTTCACTAATAAATTACGAGATTGTCTATAAATCTCTAAATGCAAATCCGAAACAGAAGGAACGATCAATAGCCTTGAAAGCTAAGATGTCTAAGAAGGAAGTAATCCCGGTTGAAGAAAGCGACGAAGAATCGGCATATTATGCCAAAAATATTAATAAGTTTCAAACCTTATTAAACCGGATAAAGAAAGACATCTCGGGCGAATCTAAGAAATTCGACAACTCTTGTCGATTATGTGGAAAACCAGGCCACTTTGCTAAGCACTGCCGAGCGAAACCAAATAAGGAAGTTCTCGTTGCAACATGGAGCGATGCAGAAGAAGATGATGATTTTATCAATCAAAATAATCTCGCTCTCATGGCACGGAGTTCATTCGACGATAGCGACGTCGAAATCCGGGTAAATACGTTATCTCAAGATGAGTTATTTGAAGCATTCGAGTTATTACATACCGATTTCCAAAATGCTTTATCCGAAATCAAATCCCTTCAAACGAAAAATAAATCTTTGGGAAATGAGATTTCCAAAATTCTTGAAAAAAGGGAAATTTATCGAAACCGATCATTCAAAATGCATTGAAAACGAAAATATTTTAAAGAATGATCTTCTAAAAGTTCAAGGTGAACTTAAAATTTTGACGAAGAAATTTTCGTGTGGAAATGATAAATTTGAACAAATGCTATGTGTTCAAAAATTTACTTTGAATAAAGAGGTGTTAGGATTCAAACCGCGTTCTAAAAATGAATCCGTAAATTTTAAAATACCCCGATGCGAAAAATATTTAAAACTTGGGCATCACATTTCTAATTGTAAAAGCCCACGCCGGACGATTAAAATCAAGAAGATTTGGGTTCCTAAAGGAACAAATATTTCAAATATCGTCTATGTTTCAAAAGAAAAACCAACTCTCGGTTGGATCCCCAAAATTTAATTTATATTTTACTTAGGGGGAGTAATTTTTTTAGAGGGAGATAATATTTTCAGGGGGAATTATACCCTATTATTGCATATAATTTTATTCATCATTTGTATCATGCATATTTTATATTTGGTATCATTATATTTTTTTTATACTTTTTGATGAAAACAAAAAGGGGGAGAAAAAAGAAAAATGGGATTAACCCGAAAGGGGGAGAAAAATCGAAGATAGTCGAAAAGTTGAAATTCAAAAGAAAAATAGAAGTTGAAAGGAGAAAAGGAGAAAGAAAAGTCGAAAAGAGAAGCTCAAAAGAAAAATGAGGAGACGTCTAAAAGATGATGAAAATTTGACACGGCGAAAAGAAAAAGAAGAGGAAAGAAGGAGTCGAAAAAGTAATGGGAGAAGAAACTAACGAAATGGAAAAAGTCGAAAACTTTGGTCTGTAGACATATACATATATTTGTATTTTAGCAGGTAAATCTCATTGACGAAGTGTTGTTTTGTAATCATCAAAAAGGGGGAGATTGTTGGAACATTTTGTTCCATACATGCTTAGTAATGTTTTGATGATTAAAGTTGCTAAACAAAGCAAAACAACAAAGAGGCAAAGCAAAGCATCGAAGAAAATGAAGTGCAAAAAGCTGGAAAAATACAAGCTTAACGTACGTAATAGGATTCTCATAGCGTACGTAAGTTATGCAGATTAACGTACGTAATATTCAGTTGGTAACGTACGTAATGCGAAGGTTCTGAGTTCAAACAAGATGAACGTTGGAGATGATGTCATGGCATAGGTCAGCAAGCAACGGACATATTGACCTTACTTAACGTACGTAAAGTTGTGTTTGATAACGTACGTAAGGAAAGAAACGAATGTTCACTGAACTAAAACTGAACGATGGTAACGTACATAAGGGTTGTGATGTAACGTACGTAAAGTGTCTTACGTACGTAATGGAGTGAAGATAACGGCCGTAATCAAGTCTGAAGGTGCAACGGCTACTTTGGTTGATCAAGCCTATAAATACCATAGCCTTGGTATTATTCCATACAACAACTTCAAGCATACGAGACATTCATTTGAGATTCATATTGATATTATTGTTGTTGTGATATTGAGCTTATATTGTTAGTTTGAGTGTTTATACATTCAACATCATACACGAGAGGTAAAAGAAAAGATAGATCCGACATTATTAGAATCGCAATCGCTATCTAAGTGAGGTTTATCTAGTACCCATAGAAAGCTAGAGAGGTTGATTCCTTGTCCTACGAAAAGGAAAACGGTTTAACTTGGACCGACACAAAGACAACTACGAGTGGTTTATCACGGACCAATAGAAGACGTGATTGTAACGGTTATCTCTAGACCGATAGAAGAGAGGCGTAAAGGTTTTTCTTCAACCTATTGAAAAAAATACCGAGAGAGGACGTAGGCTCATTTATAGCCGAACCTCTATAAATCTGTGTGTCGTTTTATTTCCGCACATTTAATTTTGCGCTTGCGCAACACGGCGCATATCCCGATCTTGCTCCAATGGGTGAGGGGAGAGGGGGATGGCAGAAAGGAGAGAGAGAGAGAGAGAGAGAGAGAGAGAGAGAGAGAGAGATTTGATCCATTAGTAATAAGGATTTGTTCATTTCCTTTAACTGGTGTATGAATTAACTAAAATTATTTTCTCTCGCTCTAAATCACTCGGTTAGTTCAGAGTTCTTTAAAGGTGGACATTTTTCGCTTTTCATTCGTAAATTTTCTTCTAAATTATATCAAGCCGATAAGCAAACAACAAATTCGTGGGTTCAATGTGCTCATCAGCACCTAATTCTGGGATAATCAAACTATTTTAAAAATTTCAAGTGGACAAATGATTTACTTGGTTTTTTCATATGAATGCAATTTGCTTAAAAGTTTCCCAGTCGAAGTCAAATAAATTATTCCAATTATAAGAGTGACTTATCTGCCATCTTTTCTACTAAAGGAAGAACTTTTTAACATATTGTTGGAGTCTACGTTCTCTCTCGGTATCTTTTTTTATAGGTTGAAAATAAAAATATCTATACCTCTCTTCTATCGGTCGAGGGATAACCGTTACAATCACGTCTTCTATTATTCCATGATAAACCACTCGTACTTGTCCTTGTGTCGGTCCAAATTAAACCGTTTTCCCTTTCTATCGGACAAGGAATCAACTGCTCTAGCTTTCTATGGGTACTAGATAAACCTCACTTAAATATCGATTGCGATTCTAATAATGCCGGATCCTTGATCCTAATAACATCTAGGGGTGCACAAATCCGGTTTATTTTCAAACCGGTTCGGGTTATAAAACCGAACCGGTTTTTGGTCGTATTCTCAAAACCGGTTTTTTGACCAAACCGGTTCGGTCGGGTTGGGTCGGGGACTGTAAAAACTCGACCCTATACTAACCGATTTGGGTCGGTTTGTGACCGGTTCGGGTAGGAAAAACCGGTTATAACCGGTTTTTTTAAAAAAAAAATTAAAAAAATAATATATTCTTATTAAATAAACCCATTATACATTAAATATAAACTTTTATTAAAGAAACTCATTAGAACATTAACTTTTATTCAAACATTTAGAATTTAAAACATAAACTTTTATTAAATAAACTCATTACAACATCAACTATTATTCAAACATTTAGAATTTAAAACTTAAACTTTTATTAAATAAACTCATTACAACATCAACTATTATTCAAACATTTAGAATTTAAAACATAAACTTTTATTAAATAAACTCATTACAACATCAACTTTTATTAAAAAATTTAGAATTTAAAACATAAACTTTTATTCATCGAGAGTGATATCTTCTTCGGAGCTAGCCTCGCGCGAAGCTTCATCGAGAGCAATTTCTTCATCGGAGAGTGAGATTGCAAACCTTCTTCCACCTCGATATCGTGTATTTCTTGTTCAATGTCTAGTTCTCCTTCAAGACTTTGAGTGTGTTGTATACGCTCGGATGCGTCCAAGTGATCCTTCAAGCAAATACACATCTCCAATGATGCCGGTGTGAGTCTTGTTCTTCGTATAGATAATACCCTACCACTAAGAGAAAAAGCGGATTCCGAAGCTACCGTAGAAGCTTGGACGGTTAGTAAATCTCGGGCCATAGCGGTTAGAACGGGAAATTGAGTTTCCCTTCCTTTCCACCAAGCCAAAATATCAAAATTTGCGAATTCATGGGGTCCCATAGTCGATAAAAATCGGTTCCAGTATATCTCCCATATTCGCTAGTCGATGATTGGTCACCCTCACCCCTAGCCCGTTTAGTGTTTTCTTCTCTTAAACTATTATATAAGTTAAGCATGGGATCCGCGCTAGTAGAAGTAGAAAATGATGATGAAAACGAACTTGAAGAATCATTTCTTGAACCATACTTTTTAAAATAAACCCCGAATAAATCTTTGAAATTTTTGTTAAAAATGACTTTTGCATCTCTTGAATAGAAAACGTTTTCGTTATGCAACTCTAAATCAATAGAGATTTTATCGATAAGTAGTTCCACCCCGCTAATATTCATACATGGGTTCAAGGCGGCGGAACAAGTAATTACCGGTGGCATTTCTTTAAAATATTTTCTTAGTTTTTCTTTCATGGGCGAAACCATTTTTTCATATAAATCACCACTTAATTCGTAGTCGCTTAATTTTGAACACATTAAATAAATTTGATTAAGTACCAAATGACTCGTGGGATAATAAACACCCGATAATAAAGTTGTTGCGTTTTTAAAAATTATGAGCAATTCGCTTATTTTTCTAACTATATCCCATTGTTCCGACGTAAATGGTGTAACCCTACTCGTCCTATTCACAAGTTCATCATGACAAAGTTGTAAAGTATCACGTTGGCGTAAACCACAACAAAACATTTTATAAGTCGAATTCCATCTTGTAGGAACGTCTCAATTAGGGGTTAAAAAAATAGAATTCGTGTCCTTACACAATTTCATATATTGTTTATATCTAGCTTTACTTGAACAAAATATATCTTGTAACATTTTTTTAAAAGCGTCTTTTACCAAACTTATTTCAGGTACCGCTAATCCGTCTTGAACAACCAAGTTTATAATGTGTGCAACACATCGACTATGATAAAAAATACCCTTCGAAGGCGGTTTATATGTTAATATTAATTTTTTTACTGCATTTGTATTATTAGACGCGTTATCAAATGAGATCGAAAAAACTTTTTCTTGTAAGTTAAAGTTATTTATTACATTTTGTAACATATGAAATAAATTTTGACCCGTGTGAGGGTACTCAAAATTTTCAAAAGCAATCGTACGCTTCATCATTAGCCATGTATCGGGATCAATCCAATATGCGGTAACACAAAGGTATGAACCGGGCAAACCATGAGGTGCCGACCACGTAACACCCCCAATCCGTTCAGGGATGTTACACGCCGTAGAACCTTTCCTCAAGGATCTACCAGGCTAGTAACAACATTAAACATATCGACAATGCCTTTAAGGCTAAAATGACTCAGTAGACCGATTTGCCCTTTCAATAAAGCATACAACTCGATTACAATACCAGCCCACACAGGGGTCGAAATACAATAAACTCCCGTACAACGGGGAAAAGATACTGCAGTGGAAAAGAAAATACAACTAGACCAATACGACATCAACGGGTCCTCGTGTGATTAGTATCGTTCATCTTTCATCATCCTTCGTGCCGACCCTGTGCTATGCTCCCAAACCTGAATGCAAAAACAGACATCCAGCCCCCGAATACTCGGGGGTTAGCAAAACTCCACTGTTTTGCTAGTGCAAGAACAAAGTGCAAATACGAGCCATACAATTCACATTCCACGAATAGCAATAACCAGGAATTCCTCAAAAATCCAAAAGTAACGAAAAGTACTTCCCGAGGCAAGAGTTTGGGTAAAACATTCCGAAACCGAAAGACCACAATTAAGGGGAAACAATTTATGAAACAGTTTAAAATGCCATCGAGAGTTTTAATAGAAACAATTTAGGATTATCAAATCCTTATCATTCCAAAATCAACAGGGGTCACAGCCCAAAGGTTTTGTTTTCGCAAATAGAAAACCGACAACAATTCGCAGGGCCAAAACCCAAGTCACGTGTCCTCGACGGACATAAAATCAATACCAACTCGTGAAGTTTTCACTCGTGATTCCCGAACTCAACCCATTGGAAATCCCGTCGTGGCCCCATCGAACCAACCCACGGTGAGTAAAATACATTCACTAAATACACACCAACCTGTGAAGTTTTTACTCGTGAATCCCAGACTCAACCCATTGGAATTCCCTCCGTGATCCCGTCGGACCCCCCGAGGTGAGTAAAATACATTCACTAAATATACACCAACCTGTGAAGTTTTTACTCGTGAATCCCGGACTCAACCCATTGGAATTCCCTCCGTGATCCCGTCGGATCCCCCGAGGTGAGTAAAATACATTCACCACTCGTGAATCCAGAGCGCAACCCATTGGAATTCCCATCGTGGTCCCATCGAACCAACCCACGGTGAGCGAGGTAATCAGGCACAAATAACATATCACACCAAGGATATCCAAACCATTCATCCAGAGGCATCAAACACTTAGCAAAACACCACGTCAAACCACAATGCACCGAAATGAAACAATACACGTCCACACGTAAATACCAAGTGCATCATTAACACCAAACATATCCATAAGATTCACATACTCATTCACGAAACACACCAATCACAAAACACACACGGTTTTGAAAGAGGGCCTTTAACAAGGCTAACCAAATCTTTTGAAAACTCATTTCAAACAATCAAACAAACACATAAAGACGATCACTAATTATCATATTCACAAAATAAGAATTGTATGGGCAAGGTACTTGCCTCGAAATCACGATCGCAACGAGACGACGGATGGGACGTGGTCGAATAGCCCCGAACCCCGAACAATATCAAGAACGCGATAGCACCACGAGTACTACGAGAATAACACCACACGAATCATCAATCACCAAACGGGATTCAACATCGGAATTCTCGAACACCTATAAACCTCCGGAAGGAACAATAACACATGGTTACGACGAGAATCAAGGCCAAAACAACGGAGATCCCAATAAACTATCGAATGGAAACTCATTGGGACATTTAATCGAACACTCAATGTTCGATAACTCCCAAGAACACTCGAATCACTAATAGAGGTGAACAAACTTGAAATATAGATATACAACCCATAGAACACGATTAATAACATCATACTACACCAATCGATGTATCAAAATCGGACTAGAATCGAAATCAAGAACAAATTCCCCAAAAGTCGATTCGAATGAAATCAAGAAATATAATTCGATTCGACGAAGAACAATGGATTAAATGATGTTAAACACAAGAATACTACTAAGATTAATCATACCCAATATTAATTAATCAACAATACGGAACGAATCGGACAAAAATGCAAAAACCCCCAAATCACCCAAAAGTAAGGTTTCAAGAATTTACCTTGGATTAATGATGAACAATTGTTGGTGTTGTTAATCCATACCAAGAACTTGAAGAATATGAAGTTCTCTGGGACTGATGATGCCAAACCGCCCAAAAATCGCCACAAGATCGCCCAAGAGAAGGAGGAATGAAGGAAGAGATGAAATGAGCATTCATCTCACAAAATCCGCAGAAATAGGCTAATCTGCCCTGTGTGCCGCGGCACAGGACAAGTGTGCCGCGTCCCACGGCCAAAAAAATCTTCCCAGCACTGGCTTAGTGCCGCGGCCCAGCCGAAGTGTGCCGCGGCACGCGGTACAGTCCACTCCAACACCAAAAAGGTACATCATGCAGTCTTAGCTATTTCGACCATAACTCCTTCGTCCGGACTCCGATTAACTCACCGTTTGAACCATTGGGAAGCTAACTTGATGCTCTATAATAAAGATTCAGAATTTTTCGAGTTTCCAAGAATTTATGATGATTTTACAAAATTGAACTCATACTTGAAAAAGTCGCTTAAGAACACGGAACTCAATAAAACGACACCGAAACGAACTCGGACGACAAAAAGTGCAGAATTAATCATTCTTGGAATAACGAGATGGTCCCAAGTGAGTCGTCGAAATGGACCTCCACCAAAAAAAGAAAATTACCGGAAATCGAAATTACGGGTTTTACAGACCAAACATCGGTTGTTAAGTTTACATTTGTATTTAAGTTTGCAAAACCATTTACTAGTTCTATTTTAGCCTTTTTCCATAATTTAATACAATCACGTCTAAGAGTAGCACGACTTACTTGTTTATATCGCGGTTGAAGAGTATTTTGAATCACCTTAGTCAATCGAGGGTTATCGAAGTGGTTGAACGGCAAACCTTCTTGAATCACGTAGCTTGAAAATTGTTGTCGGCACCGCTCCGCCTCGTATGCAAAAAGACCCCCCTCTCGTGACATAGATGCTTGACCGGCTTCCGGAACGGATTTGAGTCCTTCGCAATACTTGTCGGTATACATCTTCAACGTTGTGTTGGATTCATGTTTCAAAAACTTACCGCAATATTTACAATGAGCCTTAAGTTTCCCATCCGACAACTTCACGAGGTTGAAATTACACCAAATTTTTTGGTTTCGAGTTATTCTATAACTTCAACAATCTCGGGTGCATTCGTGGAAGCGGAAGAAGATTGAGTTGCCATTTGAATGGAGAGAAACGAGAATTTTGTAATTTTTTTAGTACTTGAAGAGTGTTTGACTATTGTGACTAAACCAAAACTCAAACAGGGTATTTATAGTTGATTAGGGATGGCAAAATGGTAAAAAAAACGGCAAAAAACGTTCAGATTTTTGAACCCAACGGATAGCTAACGGATACATGCAAAAAACCGGTTTCAAACCGGTTTTTTCAACCCGGTTTCCGAAACCGGTTACCCTAAAAACCGGTTTGGACCGGTTTCTTACGGAAAAATGCAAAACCGGGTAGAAACCGCCGGTTTTGAGACAACCCGAACCGATTTTGGTCAAAAACCGGTTTTGACCGGTTTCGGTTTCAGTTTTTTTTCCGGTTTCGGTTTCGGTTTCGATTTTTTTGCCCACCTCTAATAACACCGAATCCAATCGTATCTTTTATTTTTTCTCTCGTGTATGATGTTGAATGTATAAACACTCAAACTAACAATATAAGCTCAATATCACAACAACAATGTAAGTATATCAATCTCAGATCAATGAATGTTTTGCTTGAAGTTGTTGTATGGATGAATACCAAAGATGTGGTATTTATAGCCTCAAAAGCCTCAACTAGCCGTTAGCTCCCTGACTCTTTATTACGGCCGTTATCTCTTCCTACTTACGTACGTTAAACATATTATGTATGTTAAGACTCGCTTGCTACGTACGTTATCAATACAGCAGATTAGTCCAGTACCATTCGTTTCTTTCCTTACGTACGTTATCAACAATCCATTACGTACGTTATATATAGTCAATATGTCCATTGCTCGCTGACCTATGCCATGACGTCATCTCTGACGTTCATCTCGTTTGAATTCAGAAACACTTGGTTACGTACGTTATCAATGTCATGTTACGTACGTTATTGTCGTCTTCTTACGTTACTATGCAATCTTCATTGCGTATGTTATGCATGTTCAGAACACCTTTTTGCACTTCGATTTCTTTGATGCTTGGCTTCGTCTCTTTTGTTGTTTTGCTTTGTGTATCAACTTAAATCATCAAAACATTATTAATACATGTATGGAACAAAATGTTCCAACAACCTCCCCCTTTTTGATGATTACAAAAGAACATTTCGTCAATGGGATTTACTTGCAAAAAATACAAATATATATGTATATGTGTATAGACCAAAGTTTTCGACTTTGTCCGTTTCGTTAGTTTCTTCTCCCATTTCTTTTTCGACTCCTTCTTTCCTTTTCTTTTTCTTTTCGAATTTTCAAATTTTCATCATCTTTTCGACGTCTCCTCATTTTTCTTTTCAACTTCATCTTTTCGACTTTTTCTTCTCCTTCTCTCCTTTCAACTTCCATTTTCCTTTTCAATTTTATCTTTTCGACTTTTCTTCGATTTTCTCCCCCGTTCATGGTTAATCCCATTTTTCTCCTTTCTCCCTCTTTTTGTTTTCATCAAAAAGTGTAAACAAATATCAATTGAATATAAGGATACCAAATATAAAATATGCATGATACCAAATGAATATAACTATAGGGTATAAACTCCCCCTGAAAATATTATCTCCCCATTAAAAAATTATTACTCCCCCTGAGTAAAATATATTTTGATAAAAATCAATTTTTGGGGATCCAACCTATAGTTGGTTTTTGATTTGAAATATAGACGATATTTAAAATATTTGTTCCTTTTGGAACCCAAATCTTTTTAATTTTAATCGTTCGGCGTGGGCTTTTACAGTTCAAAATATGATGCCCAATTTTCAAACATTTTTCGCAACAGGGTATTTTCAAATTTAAGGATTCATTCATAGAACGAGGTGTGAATCCCAACTCCTGTTTATTTAAAGTATATTTTTGAACCGAGAGCATATTTTCAAATTTCTCGTTTTCGAGAGGAAATTTCTTCGTTAAATTTTAGAGCTCAGTTTGAATTTTAACAAGATCATCCTTTAAAATATTTTCATTTTCAATACATTTCGAATGATCGATCTCGACAAATTTTCCTTTTTCAAGAATTTTGGAAATCTCATTTTCCAATTATTTATTTGTAGTTTGAAGAGATTTGATTTCTTTTAAAGCATTTTGGAAATCGGTATGTAATAACTCGAATGCTTCAAATAACTCATCTTGAGATGACGTACTTACCCGGCTTTCGACGTCGCTATCGTCGAATGAACTTCGGGCCATGAGAGCGAGATTTTGATTGAGATCATCATCTTCATCTTCATCGCTCCATGTTGCTTGATTTGTTCCTTCGTGAGTTGCCTCTAACTTTTTCCAAATTTCTTTGGTACTATTACACGAGGAAATATGATCGAGATCTTCCGGATTTAAGGCACAATAAAGCATTTGCGTTGCCTTACAATTTTGGTGGTCGTTCCCCCAATCCATATCATCATATTCTTCGAAACTTTTTATAGTCCCGTTGGAATTCGTGGGAATTTTCGGACCTAGACATATGATCTTCCAAAGCTCAATATCATAAGCTCGGATGAAGATTGTCATCTTCTTTTTCCATTTCAAAAAATTTGATCCGTCGAAGAATGGAGATTGGTTCGACACAAGATCTTCATTTGGAGCAAATTGGAACGTCATTTGGATTGACTCCTCGGATGTTAAGCCGTGTATTAGAGTACTACTCCGATACCAATTGTTGGAGCAAAATCGAAATATGCGCCATTGTGTGGAAGCGCGAAAATAAAGGTGCGGAAATTAAGCGACACACGGATTTATAGAGGTTCGGCTATAATCGAGCCTACGTCCTCTCTCGGTATCTTTTTCTATAGGTTGAAGATAAAAACCTCTACACCTCTCTTCTATTGGTCGAGGAATAACTATTACAATCACGTCTTCTATTGATCTGTGATAAACCACTCGTACTTGTCTTTGTGTCGGTCCAAGTTAAACCGTTTTCCTTTTCTATCGGACAAGGAATCAACCGCTCTAGCTTTCTACGGGTACTAGATAAACCTCACTTAGATATCGATTGCGATTCTAATAATGCCGGATCCTTGATCCTAATAACACTGAATCCAATCGTATCTTTTCTTTTTCCTCTCGTGTATGATGTTGAATGTATAAACACTCAAACTAAGAATATAAGCTCAACATCACAACAACAATGTAAGTATATCAATCTCAGATCAATGAATGTTTTGATTGAAGTTGTTGTATGGATGAATACCAAGGATGTGGTATTTATAGCCTCCAAAGCCTCAACTAACCGTTAGCTCCCTGACTCTTTATTATGGCTGTTATCTCTTCCTACTTATGTACGTTAAACGTATTACGTACGTTAAGACTCGCTTGCTACGTACGTTATCAATACAGCAGATTAGTCCAGTAGCATTCGTTTCTTTCCTTACGTATGTTATCAACAATCCATTATGTACGTTATATATAGTCAATTATGTCATCTCCAACGTTCATCTCGTTTGAATTCAGAAACACTTGGTTACGTACGCTATCAATGTCATGTTACGTACGTTATTGTCGTCTTCTTACGTACGCTATGCAATCTTCATTGCGTGCGTTATGCATGTTCAGAACACATTTTTGCACTTCGATTTCTTTGATGCTTGGCTTCGTCTCTTTTGTTGTTTTGCTTTGTATATCAACTTAAATCATCAAAACATTATTAATACATGTATGGAACAAAATGTTCCAACACATATGGTGCTGCTATAGAAATTACTTTCGGTTTGTTTTCTCTAGCTACTAATAGGAAACAATTTCATCAAAATCTCTTCATTAGTTGGAGGACAAGTGGTGGAGAAACGCAATTTGAATAACAGAGCTTTAAGATAAAACTAGCGTATAACCCGTCGAAACTCGACGGATAATCATTTTACACCGTAATTTGTAAGTAAAAACCAAAAAATAATTTAATACTTTGTTATGGTTCAGCCACTTGCAATTGTACCACAGCGGAACACACCAATAAATAGAAATAATGAATGTGTGATTCAGTCACCCGAACTTCTTTAGAGTTTATGTACTTGCACTCGTTATAAACCCAATTGAAAGATGATTTTACTACTTATTCCAGTTCATAACTCATATAGTAACACATGAATATGGTACAAATATTCAAACTTGTTTAAAATCTTTATACACATATTCATCAAACTCGATTAAAATATGACTTTATTACAGTTTATATCCCAGGCCCTATATAATATCCGCTAATTACTCAACGTATTTAGATTTATATAATTTAAATAAGTAAACATGTTGCTATAGTAATTGGTTAATCCATCTCAATGTAAACTCAAACATTATAAAGTAAATGTTAAGAATAAATATTATAAATGACAAAAGATTAAAAGTTAAATTCCAAATATAATTTTGGAATTATACAATCTTCAAAACCCTTTACAAATTTTATATACGTATACTTTGATGTGGGATTCAAGATTTTAGATAAATAATAAAAAAAATTAATGTAGGAGAGAGTGTTAATGTGGTAATTCGAATTCATATTTCTATAAGATACTTTATATATTAAAAAAATATAAAAGTATAAAACTAATATTTATGCATTTTTTAATTAGATATTAAAAAATAAATATGTACATATTTGGACCAATGAGGTTTAATTATTAATTTGCCAAATTTAATTTTCTAATAAGAATAAAATAATCCATTTGGTCAACTCAATAGATGACCAAATTAACGTAGTGGTGTAAAATAATTATGGCTAAAATACATGTTTATGTTAAATATTTATTTAGTTATTCATTGAGTGTAGTGTCATTTAAAATCAAGATGGGATAAAAGTTTTAAATAAATAAGAATCTAGAATATAAAAAATACCACATGTGAGAGAGTTAACGTGGTGCTCCAGATCCGTAACGCTATTATATATATGGATAATAAAATTATATTTTTTAATCAAATTTATTAATGCAAAAAACTCGCCAATTATATTTTTTAGTTAGCCTCAGTCATTCGGAATTCCTCACCGCGACAGAACACAACAAAAAACTAAAAAGATGAGGCAAGAATTCAGCCACTCGAACCCGTTTATAATTTATATAATCGTACTCATTCGACATATGACTTAAAGGTGAATTTACTACGCGTTTTCATCCCAAAACCATATAGTGATACCCGAAACAATACAGCTAGGGTTCAGCCATTTGAAACCCATTTATATATTATATACATATACCGTCTTAAACTCATTAAAAAATAATTTTAGCACATATTCCCCTCGCAAATCTATATAGCTATATGTACTAATTTCCCAAATCTACTAAAATATATAAAATCTAAATAATTAAATTTAAGTTGTTATAATATTGATTGTTACGTCTCACTTCAAAAATTCAAATTTGCTCAAATTGTTATATGTTGATACACAAGTTAAGTTAAACGTCAATAAGTTAGTCAAAATGATTTTTAATTAAAATAATATTTATTTGGCCAACTTAATAATTGGTCAAATTTGACCAACTAAATAATATTGAAGTTCTATTTTAAATCGATATGTGGAATTGAAGACACTGAATTCTATTTATTTAGGTTGTCTATCAGTTAAGTACCATTTTAAATCGACGTGGGATTCAAGATTTTATATAAATAGGAATACAAAATTAAGAGAATGCACATAGAAGAGAGAGTTAATGTGGTGCTTCAAATCCGTAATGCTATTATGTATTCAATTATTATAAAACTACTAAATAAAATAGATGTGAGATTCAAATTTTAGATAAATAAAATTAATATAAAATTATGACCCAATTAAAATTCAATAAAAATTTAAACTATTTATTTGTTCAACTTAACAATTGGCCAAATTAAGCACAATAAAAATAATATTCTTAAGCTTGTGTAAAATAACTATGTGCTGAAAATACACATTGAATTCTGGGCATTTATTTAGGTTCTCTATTGGTGGAGTTCTATTTTAAATTGATGTGGGATTCAAGATATTGAATTCTATTTATTTAGGTTGTCGATCGATTAAATACCATTTTAAATTGAGGTGAGATTCAAGATTTTAGATAAATAGGAATCCAAAATTAAGAGAATGACACGTAGGAAAGAGAATTAATCTAATGCTTAGAATCCGTAATGCTATTATATATATATATATATATAAATGGATTTTCTTCTATAAATCAACAAGCCCGCCCGACCAACATACATTTCTGGAACACCTCTACATGACCCAAGAAAAATACTTTGATTCAAAGTTGTCTCGATTTTGTTCGGATCGACCATTTCTTCCAGAAAAGGACACCATAAACTTTAACTTTCGCTTCGACATTTTTCACAAATTATACAAATGTCACATGCACGGAGTTAAATGAGAAAGAGGCTCCATTTTCTTTTCCCATCGAGTCCCATGAGCTCAAGGTTCAATACCATCATTTACCTCTATCTCTTCCATGCGATAAAAAATAACGCTGGTGCTTTTATCCTTTGACAATGAATACAAAAGAATCCAACAAGGAGCCAAATCCACTATTTCTCATGTCGTGCAACTGATTATACCAATTCAACATTTTGTTCGTTCAAAATTTTCGCAGAGTGGGAGAGAGAGAGAGAGAGGGAAAAAAAAAAGGGAGGTGGAGGGTGAATAGTGAAAAGGCTAGGGGAGGGAAGGGGAAGGATGGGGGAGCGGGGATGGAGGAAGGGGGAGGGTGAAGGGGGTAGGAGGGACGAAATGAGGGGGGAGGGGAGGGGAGCGGGAGGGAGAGGGCAAGAGGAAGAGAGTTTTCTCCATGCATTTTATCATTCCAGTTTTACAGGGTGAAATACCTAGGGGTGTTCAAAACCGGATATTCGGACTTTCGGATATCCGAAATTTCGGATATCCGAAAGTTCGGATAGTAAATTTTGATATCCGATATCCGTATCCGAAATTTCGGATATCCGAAAATCGGATATCCGAAATTTCGGATACGGATATCGGATATCCGAATATCCGGAAAAAATATGAATTTTATTCGGATATCCATATATTCGAAAAAAATATTCGGATTTGGATATCGGATATCCGAATATCCGAAAAAAACTTCGGATATGGATATCGGATATCCGAATATCCGAATATTTTCTATTATTTAAAATATAAAAAAATAAAAAAATTAGGATTTTTCGGATATTTCGGATATCCGAATATCCGATTTTTCTGAAAAGTACTATCCGATATCCGAATCCGAAGTTCCGGATATCCGAACTTCGGATATCCGAATTTTCGGATATCCGGAACTTCAGATTTTCGGATATTTCGGATCGGATATCAGATATCGGATATTTTTGAACACCCCTAGAAATACCAGTTGCTATGTTGATCAGTGCATAAAAATACAAAGAGTTTATTATCTTGAGGACCCTTAATGAGACTTATCAAGGACTCTCTTACTCTAATAACTACATTTAGGTCCAAATTTCAGTTTTCCAGTTGACCAACTTAACTAACATTGACATTTTCATCTCCAAACAAGTCCATATGCTATTTTTGGCATTTAGGTTTTAGTACTCTCCTGATAATTTTGTAAATAATTTTATTTGAGGCTCGTGAATAATCTATTTATAAGGAATTTATTTATTATTAATTGATTAAATAGAATTTTTATCTTCTAAATAAAGCACGTATTTGAAATTTCAAAATATTTCCAAAAACGAAAAAGTGTTAAAGGAATAATACCCGTTGTGTGCCTAAGTATGTTAGTTTATGGGCTTTCCTAGATAGGATTTGGCTAATGCCTGTTTGTATGTACTTCACCCTATTTAAAGGGATCTCATTGATGGAATAATACAACAACAATCTTTTGCCCTACTTTCTGTCTCGGTTATTTTCCCTTCAACACGTTATCAGCAGGTAGTTCCCAACTGAGCAAAAAAAAAAAAAAAATCCCCGATTTTCTGAAAAATCCCGTCTGAAACTCTGAAAAAAAAGAAAAATCGAAAAAAAAAAGAAAAAAAAAACCCTAGAAATAGTGCGCCGCCGCCCCCGTCACGACTCATCTTCTTCACGCAACTCTGCAACACCCGCGCCCTCCTGCTCCGACGCAACCACCGCGACCGGTCACCTTCCCCACCGCGACCAGTCACCTTCACCCACCTGCTCCAGCCGACCCCCCCTGTTTCAGTCGCTCGGCCCCCGACCCGATCCGGAGCAATCCCATCTCCGGCCTTTCGTTCACACCATCGCAACCTTGCAACCCGTTCGGATCTGATTGTGTCCCCTTCAGCCTGCGGCGCTGCTCCGATTCCTCCAGCCAGTTTGCAAGATCCGACCCAGCTCCAGTACATCCCGACCCAGTTGCATCCAGCTATCGGCCCAGGCCGTACTGCGGCCCGGCCTCGGCCGCGATCAGTTCTGATTCTTGACGGCCCGACCCAGCGATCCGTTTTTGATCTCTCCAGTCCGTTTTTCTGCCTCTATTCACACAAAATAAAGTACACAAATACGAACCCTACTATCTGCAATGTGTGAATTTACATATTTTTAATTACTATTGATTGCATATTATACTCCGAATTTATGCTTAATAAATCAATTAAAAGCATGATACATTCATAATTTTAATTAAATTAAAATAAATTGCTTAAGCAACTTGAATTAAAATAAATTCACGTTGAATTAATAATTATTGCGGCATAAGACACCTCTTTGATTGCATAATACGTGTATAGATATATCCCTAGGATTATGTGATTATATCTATAAATATACATATATTTGCATGCATATATAGATATGACATCCAATTAGGCTTCATTTTAGTAGACTTTAGAGGATTTATATCTACTGCCTAAATTCAACTCGAACCATGATAAAGTAGTTTCATTGGTCACCTTCAATAGCATCGAAAGTAATTTTAACCATATCTTGGTTCCGAAAAATAATAATGACGCTCCCATTATTGAAAATTTTATCATGGAAAGTACTCATGGTAAACTGTGAAAAATCATTTTCCTTTTTCTTGTATAAGATAGCTTATCCAACTCGCCTCAAATTTGATATCTTGGACTCAAAAGAGCTTGAGTACCATAGATGGGTCTCCTACGTCGAGACCACATTTATCACTAAAGAATATAGTGGTACGCTCCTTAACACCACAGACCAAGTACCGTCTGAGAAGATCAAAGCGAGTGCACTTATATTCCTTAGGTGGCACATCGAACCCAGCTTGAGATGGAAATATCTACAGTTGAAAATCCCTCAAAGAACTGTGGGATGCCCTTAAGGGACGATTTGGGAACATGTGTACTTTGCTCCCAGAACTGATCGTGCAGTGGAATGAAATCCGCTTGCTTGATTATAAACGGATCAACGATTTCAACAAAGATATTCTCCGCCTCAAGGCACGCCTAAATTTCTGTGGGAAGGACATCACAGAAGATGACATGATCCATAAAGCTTTTTCCACCTTCCCTACTTCCGCTCATATACTAACGAACCAGTATAGGCTGGAGTATGATAATAAATGCATCACTACCTTTAGTAAGCTAATCAACCTACTGCAAGTGGCTGAGAGGCATAACGAAGTGTTAGTGAGCAATAATGCCGGGTCGTTTGGGACAAAGAAAATTCCCAAGGCCAATTATGGCAAAGTGAAGGATGGAAACTACCCCAATGAATAGGGGACTGGACATGATAGACTTCGTGGTCAAGGACGTGGGGGTTCTTCCAATGTAATGCGAAGACTTGGTGCTCCCGGCTCTACTAGCTAAGGGAACCAAATAGCACCTACCCATCTTATAGCCTCTAAGGCTCGAGTTGACAATGAACCGTGCTGTCATTGTGGAGATGCTGGACATGGTACAAGAACTGTCATGCAAGCAAGCAAGTCGCATCTCACTACAAGAAATATAGAGAGTCCAAAGAAAGAAGAACTCACTATATGGAAGAATATGATCTAGACAAGTCCCCCTATGTCAATTTTCACAGTCACCAATCGTCGAATTGAGTCATACGAGCCACAGTCTATAGACTGAATCTTAGTATTATGTTTACTTTCTCGTTTACATTTGGTATAGTTGCCACAAGACGACTGTGTTGGTGTTTTCTTTTCAATAATGGCGTGATGCAACGTTGTTTCACGAACAAGATATTATTATTGCTTACGTTATATTCTTAGCTTTATTTCGAAGTACTGAATAATGCTTGAATGCTTATGGTTCGAAATTTCACTCTTTTCTAAGAAATGAATCGAGGAGAACTTGAATGTTCTTACAATAAGGCTTCTATTCATAGAATAAGTCGCCTGCCAAACCTCGGTAACTACGATGATTGGGTCCTCCCAACTCATCAAAGGGCGAGGTAATGCTCAATTTTTTTGATGCCTAAATGGCACTCAATTACAAGTTACCAATACTCTGTATGCACCTAGAGCTCTTCGAACCTTACTTGACTTCAATAATATACGTAGCAATGGTTTCCAGATTGAAACCCACTGTGAGAATGGAATATAGTTTTTTTTATTAATTCTAATGAATGTGGACGTAAACGCATTTTAGAATAACTGATGAGTCGATCTAGTGGATGTACCTCACTATTATTAGGTTTTTAAAATCCTATGTTGTCACTAACAATGTACTTTGGGACATAGACTCATATAGGCTTTGGCACGATAGACTAAGTCATCCTGGTCGAAGTATGATGATATGTATACTAAAGAACCTGTACGAACATCATTACTTTTCGAGCGAAAAGGTGGCAACAGCTCAACATAAAGAACAATGTTGATGTTAATCGTGTTATGTAATCCAAAGAACCGGATGCATATCAAATGCCCACCACTTAGTGTTGCAATGCCTGCTCTTTAGCCAAAGTAGGAGCGAGACCTTCCTACGCTAAAGAAATAAAAGCAAAAATTCCATTCTTACGCTGAATATAAGGAGAAATTTGTGGATCCATCCACCTAATATGCGGACCATTTACGTATTGATGGTTTTGATGGATTCTCCGACATGTTGGTCACATGTCGCTCTCCTGTCCACTCAAACTGCTGCAGAACTTCCAAGATAACTTATAAGGGCTCACCTCCCTTATAACATCTAAAGGACTTGATGATTAGAGAGTTCACATCAAAAAATATTTGATGTTTATTGCATGATAGAGATCAATGAATAGCATCTCGTCCCATGTGCATATGCAAAGGTCTCACATAAACCACCATCGAAAGAATATGTATGGTGATTATGTAATTGGTTATGCGCACCAATTTGCATATATTTGCTTGGGATTATGCAATATTGCACGCAACTTTACTTAAATCGTTCATTCTTAGACCTTTTTGCTAACTAATTAGTTTATGCGTACCAGTTGGTAACTGGATAACTTGATTTTTGTATTTTGGACCCAGACGGACTTGAGTGCCAATTGTGCATATTTGGTTACGCATTATATGTGCCCCACATCGCATCGGTCTTTAGAAACGATTAAGTATTCACGTTGGATAAGAATCTCCAGACGTTTATCCGCTATTTGAAACCTTCACAGTGATCTCTTTACCGCACGATTTGCGGATTGTCACTTTAATGAGACAACCTTCCCGTCGTTAGGGGGAGGAGAGAAAACGTAATTTCTCGGGGAACGACAGGAATTGTCATGGTGTCTCCACTTTGTCTCATTATGATCCCCGAACTTCACAATATTACCGTGAAGCACAAAGAACACTCGATCTTCAGGATGTAGCAGATTCGATGCCTGATGCATTTACTGATATCGTTCAAGTGGCAAGATCACACATTACAGCTGCAAATGTGCCTATAAGGTTAGAAGTCCCCTCCAAGGGGCACATCACCAATGAACCGGGTGATGCAACCGCACTTGGTGGAGGTGTGGTTGAGGCCGTGGCTCCCTGCGAAGGAATGGGTGGAAGCCACATGGTTCGACTAAATACTCACCCAAGTAAGAGGTAGAGTATGGCACAACTTCACATGTTAACCATCAATGAACTCGTTTCATGAGATCATGCTTGATTTTATTATGTCCATGAATCATGACGAGGGGGACACCCCGAAGATATGATTCAGAAAATCAAGAATCTCGATGAAATTATGAGGGTGTGGCCTGATCAACCACCCACTTTGATGACATGTCATGAATCATAAAGTACGATGATGTCGAACCTCGCTCGGTTGGATGAAATCAACATAGAGTTGATTGGCCTATAAGAAAAACATTCCAGGTAGAACTAGATTCTCCGACAAAGAGACAGGTATTTGGTGTAGGTAGTGCTAACCTAACCAAGTGTAAAGCATGAAGGACATAAACGAACCTTTGTCGTAAATCATAGTGAGAATAGTAGAGTCCTAATGTACAAGGTTTCACGAAGTAATGCTTCTCACAATGCCCTGGAATTGATTACGAGGAAATGTACTCCCACGTATACGTTGTAACACCCCCAATCCACTCAGGGATATTACACGCCGTAGACCCTCTCCTCGAGGATCTACCAGGCTGGTAACAACATTTAACATCTCGACAATGCCTTCAAGGCTACAATGACTCAGTAGACCGATTTGGTCTTTCCACAAATACATACAACTCATGCCCACGCAGGGGACAAAATACAACTACACCCGTACAACGGGAACAATACAAAGATGGAAAATAAAGTACAATCGAACCAACACACGATGTACGGTTCCTCATGTGATTAGTATCGATCATCTTTCATCATCCTTCGTGCCGACCACGTGTTATGCTCCAAACACGAATGCAAAAGCAGACATCCACCCCGAATACTCGGGGTTAGCAAACTCCTTTGTTTTGCTAGTGCAAATACAAAGTGCAAATACGAGCCATACAATTCACATTCCACGAATAACAATAACCGAGGATCCTCAAAGATCCAAACGAAGCGAAAAGTACTTCCGAGGCAAGGGTTTGAGAAAACATTTCAAAACGAAATATCATAAATCAATGGGAATAATTTATAAAGCGGTTTAGAATGCCATCGAGAGTTTTAATAGAAAACAATTTAGGATTATCAAATCCTACTTTTCAAAACCAAAAGACAAAAGGGGTCACCGCCCAAAGGTTTACTTTCGGAAAATGACATTAACCAAATCGTTGGGATTTTAGCCCCAAATCCGTAAAAGCGACTTTTATAAACCATTGAGATTTTAGCCCCAAATCTCATCAACTCACGATACGAGCGTCAACAAGGTTCGTCTTCCAACGTCAAAATCCACAAATAAATGATTTAAAACAAACAACAAAATACTCTAGAGCCATCTAGCCAAGTAGGCCAAACGAACAACTTACCTCTTACACATTTAGTCAATGCATGCAAATGAAAACCGTTCAAAAGCACTCATTTCCTAAATGCCAATATCGACTCACATTTGTAAAATGCACCACAATTAACCGCGGACCCACAGCTTCGTGGATCCCTGCCGAGACCCCGTCGGATCTAACCCACAGTGGTTAAAAGCAAGCTCGCGGTCCACAGCTTCGTGGAACCCTACCGAGACCCCGTCGAGTCTAACCCGTAGTGAGCATACACACACACACGTTACTCATGCAATACTAACATGCTAAGAATGTAAGTTCATTAAGAATACTTACTAGAGATGGCCATTTATCCGACAACATTATCAACTCCCCAAAACATAATAACAGGATTAAACCCGGAATACACAATTCCATAACTTTAGAAATAGGGATATCATCAAAGCCTTCAACGTTCAAAATAATCAAATCATAATCAATTTCCAAAACACAACGTTCACAAAACACACGCGTGTTGAAAGAGAGCCTTTAACGAGGCCAACCGAAATCCTTTGAAACTTCATTTCAAATAACCAAACAAACACGTTAAGGCGACCACCGATCATCATATCCATAAACGAGAAAAGTATGGGCAAGGTACTTGCCTCGAATAAGAACAACGCGGAGAATCGGCCAAGTAGGTTGGCCCCAAACCGACTACGAACCCGCCGACTCCACCGAACGCCAACTCACGTTCATAAACTACGAAGGACAAATAATAACAATGAAATGAATTCCATAACACGACTCAAAGCCGTTGAATTCAAAGAACGAATGACGAAAGTTCACGGATTTTCCCCAAAATGGCCAAGAACACGATTCGTTCCGTCAAAACCCAGCGAATTCCAAGTTGAAATATGGATATACAATCCATAGAATATGTTTAACAACATCATTTAACCATAATCGATCCATCGAAAATGGATGAAAAACGAGATCGTGGACAAATCCCCCAAAAAGTCAACTCGAAGGAAATCAAGAAATATACTTCGATTCGACGAAGAACAATGGATTAAATGATGTTAAACACAAGAATACTACCAAGATTAATCATACCCATCATGAATTAATCAACAACACGAACGAATCGGACGAAATTGCAAAAATCCCCAAATTCCCGAAATTAGGGTTCTAAGGAAGATTACCTTGATTATTTGGATCAAAGGATGATAACGGACGATTGATTGATGTTATGGACTCGAACTTCATGGTTTTGTTGTTAAACAACATGGCTTCGTCGCCCATGAATCGCCACTCGCGGATGGAGAAGGAAGGAAATGAAAAAGCGAAGTGAAATGTGATTTCGACCATATTTATCTGGGACTGACCCTAGCGTGCGCTAGCCTTCCGGACTAGCGTGCGCTTATCGGCGTGCTCGGCCGAGTACCCTCGGCAGGGCCCACAACACCGGCATCACCGACCAACCCTGCCGACCGAACTGCCGACCCAACTCCGCTAGCGTGCGCTACGGCCGGATGCTGTCTTGACTGGCGAGGCACATCGATAGCCGGGTCGGCTGCCGGCAGTAACGTATGCTAGCCGGCGACAGGCGTGCGCTGCCGACTAGCGCGCGCTACGCTGCCGACTAGCGCGCTACGCTCGGCGTAGCGTGCGCTACTGCCGATCTGGCCGAGTCAGAACCTCGAAACCCCGCTGCCCGGGCCGATAGCGTCTGCTAGGCCACCGGCGGCGTCGCTACACTGCCCGGTTAGCGCGCAGCGACCTTCCGGCCGTGGCGTGCGCTCGCCGGTTCTGCCGCACCGTCCGGCCGGTGCCCGCAATCATCGGCGATCCATGCCGTCCGGCGATCCCGCCACCGCTGGCTCGGCGACCGATTTCCGAAAGCGTGCGGGCGAACACGACGAAAAGTTCGCGGACAATATAAACGACTCGAAATGAAAGCGTAATACCATAATTAGTCATACGCGACCAAGAAACGGGTCGAGACAACAATTACAAATACGGATACCCGTAACTTTCAAGAAATTACAAAATGGCCCAAAACGCCCGGAAATCACAATACGTGATCGAATAACCAAACCGAAGTTCACAACACGTCCAACAAAGTTAAACGGACTTGCGGGAAACTCGAAACAACAGTTTCGGACGAGATTCGCAAGAATCGAACTCAAGTGCGGAAAAGTCGCTAAAAAGCACAGAACTCAACGAAACGACACCGAAACGAACTCGGATGTCAAAAAGTGTAGAATTAATCATCCTCAGAATGACGAAACGGTCATGAGCGAGTCGTCAAAACGGACTCCGACCGAAAAAAGAAATTTACCAAAAATCGAAAATTGCGGATATTACATTCTACCCTCCTTAAAAGAAGTTTCGTCCCGAAACTTAAAACAAGTAGGAAGAAGAAATATTCCGCCAGGAAAAACTCAACGAGACACACAAGAATGCGTGACTAACGCCCAACGGCGAAATGTCACAAACAACGCAAAGGAATATACGGCGTGAAAACACGCTCCACGGCGACCAACACAACGTCGCCGTTAGGGATATAATAAAACCAACAAGTGACAAGCGTCATCAAACGGATAATATATCCAAGTCAATTATCCGACAATCACAAAACACAACGAACGAAAACCAATATGATTGACCAACCCAACGGTACATCAATCAAAACGCGAGTCAACCGCTGAACAAACACGGAATCCCATCGCCTAAGGGATGGAAGATTGAAAACGAAACTAATTTCCCGAACTAAAGGGAATTACGAAGGAGCCTGAACGTTCAACAATGACGAAACGAGAACAAAAACCGAACAAACAAACGATCGAGACAACAAAAATCGAACAATCATGTTCGAATCACAAAGAACAATAAAGTTCAAACAACAACTCCGAGGATGATCTGGTGAGAACTACAAGACATGCATTGCCGAAGATCCACAGGAAAGGGAATAGCGATTGAAAGGTCACCACGACGAACGAGTTATTCCGAAACGATACCACACTCGTTCGATAAACAAAAACAAGGGGCGGACAATCTCAGAAATGTCAACAAACATAAATGAGTCGACAGAGTCGAAAACATAAGAGTTCCAAATCCGATCCACTTCGAATAAAAGAACTAGTAGAACCAGATGATGTCACTCCCAAACAAGGTTCACAAGAATCGAACTGAACCCAAAAAAATAACATCGATAATCAGATCAACTCAAAACAAGATCACAGTTCGTTCGGACGATGAAACTGAAATACCGAACAAGTTCATAAAGTACCAACGATCATGAACGAATCGATAGACTGGGGAAAGAGAAAATACAGAAGTCAAAATAGTACGGGCATTACCTCCGACCTCGTCCACGAAATTCACAAAAACGGAAGCAAGGTAACATGACTTTAAACAATCGACACATAACGGAACCATCACCGATGCACACGGTCATACCAAACCAAGCTCTAACAGCTCGCACATGCGCGACAACGCAGGAATCACTACGAGGCGATAATATTCAACACCAACATCCCGCCTCTCACAGGGGGCTAACGCAACAAATGTGTGGAAAGCGACTCAACGCTCACACCGCCAATTCGGTCATACTCGGGAGAAGGTATCAAAAGGACAACGCGAACATCACACATACATACCCAGCCCTCAAACGGGAATGGATAGGTTTTAAAAACGAAAACCTCATTTTGAAAATAATTTAGAAGAACACCGATTGATCTTGAGTATCATCTTTCGAAAAAAAAGTACAAACGTGAAACATCGTTATCGAGACATTGGAGAACCATTTCGCATTTGATAAAAATGAGGACATTTTCTCTTAGTGAAAACTTTCAAAATATTCGACCCTCGGGTCTAAATAAAAGTGTTGAAAATATCTCAAAACATTTTGGTCCTCGAGGTAGAAAATTTTTTTTGAAATACATTGTGGCACCTAGGATGTACCACAAAAAAATAAGTCATTTGAAAAGTATGTCTCGAAGTTTATTTTTCTAAGATACTCAAGGTTTTCAAAAATCCAATAGGCGTAATGCCCAAAACTCACACATACCGACGTTCACTAAAACAACTCCTAGCACACGCATCAAAACGTTTAAAATCAAGACAATACATGTCTTTAAACGAAAATAAACGATAAAATACCACATTCGTAACAAAACCACCGATAAAATACTCTCCCGCATGGCTAGTGAACAAGTCGAACGCGTATAAGCACAAAGATTCCACAAGAGACTTTTAAAACTTGCAAAACGATTCGAAAATCATCAACAACGGACAAAAACAACACTAAAAGACATCACAAACGACGACACTCCTCGTATAAATCAAATACGAGAGTCGACTAAATACATATCGTGAAATCAAAATTCACATAAAATTCCACCACTTAACAAATAATCATAAAAATAGCTCGTGTCACACGAGGCACAACACAAAGAAGGGAGACTTACTTCCACAGGTCGCACGAAGATGATGATCGCCCCACGATACTAATCACGACCAACAAACTCAAACGACGCGTCGCGACACGACTCAGTCAGATAAAAGTCCAACGAAACAAGACTCAAACAACACGACTTGACCCGACAGCCTAGGTTTCCTCAACCTAAGCTCTGATACCATTTATGTAACACCCCCAATCCACTCAGGGATATTACACGCCGTAGACCCTCTCCTCGAGGATCTACCAGGCTGGTAACAACATTTAATATCTCGACAATGCCTTCAAGGCTACAATGACTCAGTAGACCGATTTGGTCTTTCCACAAATACATACAACTCATGCCCACGCAGGGGACAAAATACAACTACACCGTCATAACGGAACAATACAAAGACGGAAAATAAAGTACAATCGAACCAACACACGATGTACGGTTCCTCTTGTTATTATTATCGATCATATTTAATATTCCTTCGTGCCGACCGTGTTATGCTCCAAAACACGAATGCAAAACAGACATCCACCCCGAATACTCG
The DNA here is from genome assembly GCA_033398695.1 of Orobanche coerulescens. Taxonomy (NCBI): domain Eukaryota; kingdom Viridiplantae; phylum Streptophyta; class Magnoliopsida; order Lamiales; family Orobanchaceae; genus Orobanche; species Orobanche coerulescens. Next base: position 46,411,597 of record CM065819.1, on the reverse strand, counting down.
GGGTTAGCAAACTCCTTGTTTTGCTAGTGCAAATACAAAGTGCAAATACGAGCCATACAATTCACATTCCACGAATAACAATAACCGAGGATCCTCAAAGATCCAAACGAAACGAAAAGTACTTCCCGAGGCAAGGGTTTGAGAAAACATTTCAAAAACGAAATATCATAAATCAATGGGAATAATTTATAAAACGGTTTAGAATGCCATCGAGAGTTTTAATAGAAAACAATTTAGGATTATCAAATCCTACTTTTCGAAAACCAAAAGACAAAAGGGGTCACCGCCCCAAAGGTTTACTTTCTGGAAAATGACATTAACCAAATCGTTGGGATTTTAGCCCCAAATCCGTAAAACGACTTTTATAAACCATTGAGATTTTAGCCCCAAATCTCATCAACTCACAGTACACGAGAACGTCAACAAGGTTCGTCTTCCAACGTCAAAATCCACAAATAAATGATTTAAAACAAACAACAAAATACTCTAGAGCCATCCTAGCCAAGTAGGCCAAACGAACAACTTACCTCTTACACATTTAGTCAATGCATGCAAATGAAAACCGTTCAAAAGCACTCATTTCCGGAAATGCCAATATCGACTCACATTTGTAAAATGCACCACAATTAACCGCGGACCCACAGCTTCGTGGATCCCTGCCGAGACCCCGTCGGATCTAACCCACAGTGGTTAAAAGCAAGCTCGCGGTCCACAGCTTCGTGGAACCCTACCGAGACCCCGTCGAGTCTAACCCGTAGTGAGCATACACACACACACGTTACTCATGCAATACTAACATGCTAAGAATGTAAGTTCATTAAGAATACTTACTAGAGATGGCCATTTATCCGACAACATTATCAACTCCCCAAAACATAATAACAGGATTAAACCCGGAATACACAATTCCATAACTTTAGAAATAGGGATATCATCAAAGCCTTCAACGTTCAAAATAATCAAATCATAATCAATTTCCAAAACACAACGTTCACAAAACACACACGCGTTTTGAAAGAGAGCCTTTAACGAGGCCAAACCGAAATCCTTTGAAACTTCATTTCAAATAACCAAACAAACACGTTAAGACGACCACCGATCATCATATCCATAAAACGAGAAAAGTATGGGCAAGGTACTTGCCTCGAATAAGAACAACGCGGAGAATCGACCGAAGTAGGTTGGCCCAAACCGACTACGAACCCGCCGACTCCACCGAACGCCAACTCACGTTCATAAACTACGAAGGACAAATAATAACAATGAAATGAATTCCATAACACGACTCAAAGCCGTTGAATTCAAAGAACGAATGACGAAAGTTCACGGATTTTCCCCAAAATGGCCAAGAACACGATTCGTTCCGTCAAAACCCAAAAACGGAATTCCAAGTTGAAATATGGATATACAATCCATAGAATATGTTTAACAACATCATTTAACCATAATCGATCCATCGAAAACGGATGAAAAACGAGATCGGGGACAAATCCCCCAAAAAGTCAACTCGAAGGAAATCAAGAAATATACTTCGATTCGACGAAGAACAATGGATTAAATGATGTTAAACACAAGAATACTACCAAGATTAATCATACCCATCATGAATTAATCAACAAAACGGAACGAATCGGACGAAATTGCAAAAATCCCCAAATTCCCGAAATTAGGGTTCTAAGGAAGATTACCTTGATTATTTGGATCAAAGGATGATAACAGACGATTGATTGATGTTATGGACTCCGAACTTCATGGTTTTGTTGTTAAACAACATGGCTTAAGTCGCCCATGAATCGCCACTCGCAGATGGAGAAGGAAGGAAATGAAAAGCGAAGTGAAATGTGATTTGCTCGGCCATATTTATCTGGGCCGACTAGCGTGCGCTAGCCTTCCCGGACTAGCGTGCGCTATCGGCCAGATCGGCCGAGTACCTCGGCCGGGGCCCACAACACCGGCATCACCGACCAACCTGCCGACCAACACATCGACCCGACTCCCGCTAGCGTGCGCTACGGCCGGATGCTGTGCGCTAGGCCGCATCCGATAGCCCGGATCGAATCGCCGCCGGAGTAACGTACGCTAAGCCGGCCGACGGCGTGCGCTCGCTGCCCGACTAGCGCGCTACGCCTTGCCGACTAGCGCGCTACGCTCGGCGTAGCGTGCGCTACTGCCCGATCTGGCCGAGTCGAGAACCTCGAAACCCCCGCCTGTGCCCGGGCGATAAGCGTACACTAGGCCACCGGCGTGCGCTACACTGCCGGTTAGCGCGCGACCTTCCGGCCAGTGGCGTGCGCTCGCCGGTTCTGCCGCACCGTCCGGCCGGTGCCTGCAATCGTCCGGCCCGCCATGCCGTCGGCCGATCCATACCGCGAGGGCTCGGCGACCGATTTCCGAAAACGTACGGAACGAACACGACGAAAAGTTCGCGGACAATATAAACGACTCGAAATGAAAGCGTAATACCATAATTAGTCATACGCGACCAAGAAACGGGTCGAGACAACAATTACAGATACGGATACCCGTAACTTTCAAGAAATTACAAAATGGCCCAAAACGCCCGGAAATCACAATACGTGATCGAATAACCAAACCGAAGTTCACAACACGTCCAACAAAGTTAAACGGACTTGCGGGAAACTCGAAACAACAGTTTCGGACGAGATTCGCAAGAATCGAACTCAAGTGCGGAAAAGTCGCTAAAAAGCACAGAACTCAACGAAACGACACCGAAACGAACTCGGATGTCAAAAAGTGTAGAATTAATCATCCTCAGAATGACGAAACGGTCATGAGCAAGTCGTCAAAACGGACTCCGACCGAAAAAAGAAATTTACCAAAAATCGAAAATTGCGAATATTACATACGTATCCGCTATTTGATTAGCATAGTAATTTCCGAGGGACTGGAAATGCAGCCAATATATGTGGTTACTACGTATCTCTATGGGGATCTAGATACGGAGATATATATGGCAGTGCCTGATGGCATTTCATTACCCAAATCAAGTGACTCTAGACCACAGAGTGCGTATGCAATTTGATTGAAACGCTCAACTTTACGGTTTTGAAACAATCCAGAAGGATGTGGTATAACCGTCTAAGTGAATACTTGATTAGGAAGGGATATAAGAACGATGAAATGTGTCCCCGCGTCTTCACAAATAAGATCCGGATTCACATCGCAATGTATGTCGATGACATGAACATAATCGGTCTTGATGAAATAAGAGAAACCACCGGATCGAAAATCGAGTTTGAGATGAAAGATCTTGGGAAAACTCGGTTCTGTCGAGGCATTGACATAGACATCGAGTTTGTGGAATTCATTCCACCGGTCTTCCTATGTCCAGAAGTTTCTCAGGCACTTTAACATGGACAAGGTAAACCCGACTAGCACCCCATGATAGGTCAGACATTTGGATGCAAAGGAAAGATCCATTTCGTCTAAAGAAATGTGACGAAGAGCTTTGGGAGTTGAAATTCCCTACTTGAGTGCAATAGCGCATTATTGTACTTAGCTCAATGTACACGACTTGCTATCACTCCTCAGTTAATCCGCTGACTAGATTTAGTTCAGCATCGACGCAATATCAATGGAATGGTATCAAAGATTATCTTCTGATACTTAGAAACCATTGACTTGGGACTATTCTTTCCCTACGAGCAGGCAAAGGAAGCTGCTTACGAAAAGGCAAATGCTAAAGTAAATGCTGGTGCCGAAGCAACTACCACAAAGTATGTGTTGCTATGAATTGCTTATGTTTTGGAAATCGACTATGCAAACCCCTTTTGGCTACCTCCTCGAATCACGACAAGATTATTGCTTTGCATGAATCAGTCCGTGAGTGTACATGATTAAGAACTATCATTCTACACTTGTGAGGAACTAGCGGTTAAGTACTGCCACTGATGAGCATACTTACATTTATGAACATGATGTAACTTGTAAATCCCCTTGATTGATGAAATGATCATAACGGGAAATATGTGAGATATAACGTAACATACTCACATAGGTTGCACTCTTTTCCTTAGACCAAGGTTTATTTTTCCCACTGGGTTTTGTTACTTGGCAAGGTTTTTAACGAGGCAATGTTATATGAATGTAAGCATTAGGGGGAGCTGTAGAATTTTCCAACTTCCGAGATTGATGTAAAGATCACAAGGAAATGGTGATTTATAAAGAAACTTAATCACATGTGTTGTACTCTTTTCTTTGACCAAGGTTCATTTTCTCCCATTGGGTTTTGTTACTTGGCGAAGTTTTTAATGAGGCAACGACTACTTGATTGATGTACAAATCAGGGGGAGATGTAGACTTGAGGGGGAGTCTTACATCCACACCGTACGTTATACTCTTTTCCTTCCAAGGATTCTTTTTCCCACAGGGTTTTTATCACTTGGAAAGGTTTTTAACGAGATAACAAGATGTACGATTTTAGGGATCAATGGAATGGTCACCTTAATAGCGCTATGATCAAATGTAACGATCATATGAGAGGATAGATTCAAAGGACGAAGTCTAAACTTGATGTGTCTAGATATTGTACTCTTTTCCCTACGATCAAGACATTTTTCCCACTGGGTTTTTGCTTGACGAGGTTTTAACGAGGCAACATGACATGCGCTTGTAGACTAGGCACAAGGGGGAGTGTTAAAGGAATAATACCCGTTGTGTGCCTAAGTCTGTTAGTGTTAAAGGATTTGGCTAAGGCCTGTTTGTATGTACTTCACCCTATTTAAAGGGATCTCATTGATGGAATAATACAACAACAATCTTTTGCCCTACTTTCTGTCTCGGTTATTTTCCCTTCAACAAAAAGAAAATATTTGTGTGATAAATCTGACATGGTGAATCATCACCTAATAAATTTAGGACTAATTTATACAAATAGTAATCTCTAAAATAAATAGATAAGTAAAAAAAAATATAAATGACATTAATATTTATAATATTAGTAATAATTCTAATAATAAATAATAAATAATTAATATTAACAAAATATATAATTTTAAATAAAACATTAACAAAATAAATGCCAAAAATATATAAGGCAAAATATATAAAATATATTTTTATACTATATTTAATATAAAAATACATAAAGAATATATTTTATATTTATCTAATCTTAAACGTTACAGATCTATGCTAATTAATAAATAATAATAATAATAATAATAATAATAATAATATAATATTAAATGATAAGCTAATAAATAATAATTAATATCAACAAAACAAATAATTTTAAAACAAATATTAACAAAATAAACACCAAAAAAATACATAGGGCAAAAATCTAAAATATATATTATGCAATGTGCACGTGAGCCAAATAAGGCTATTTGGCCATGCAAAATCCAATAATTTGTTTAGGGGTACAAATGACTTTTCCATCTTTTAGTTCGAAAAAAGTCAAATTCGTGGACTCATCTAAGCAGGTACTTGTTGTTTGTCTAACAGGAATCCACATACAATTAGAATATTTAAGCAGGAGGTCGAAATGTAATGCATCCAAATACAAAAGAAAAACAAATTAATCAAGAGAACAAAAGAATCCATATATTTCTATAAATATCATCACCTTAAAGCTAAACCCTAGAGACGAAACATGTGAAAGTTCCATATTATTTTCACGTACACCCTATGCTTACACGTAACATGTAAGCTTGTCTTGAATGAAGAAACAGCCACCTCCACACATCTCAAGAATCTGATGTCTCTCTCGCAGCCATCTTCGTGTTGGCTTATACAATTTCACTACCTTTACGCAATAAAGTATCTCAAATAAATTATGGCGACTGAACCCAGGTTCTTTGTTATTAGTACTTCTGGTTCATATATTCTAATGCAATTTTACACGTTTTTTTATTTCTGTTTCTCCCAGAGGGTAAAATTATGTATGTATTTGGATACACAATATTTCACCTGGGTAAGACGGCCTTAATCCACGTGCTATATCTACTGTGATCATTAACCCTGCACCCCAAACAAAACAAAACAAAACAAAGGATCAGATCTGTCGATTTAGAAATGGGATGTTACAAGTACTAGCTAGATAGGATTTTGGAACTATTTGCTAGATCATTCACCATGATAAAAAGGTGGAAACAATATTCCAAGACTATTCTTGATACATTCCAACCCCGGCTGCTCGGAGTCTGCAAAGTTAAAATCCTCTCATAGTTTAGGTTGTTAATTGCAAAAGAAAAAGTTTAGGTTAAAAGACCAAAGTTTGGATTGCAAAAAAATATTTTTTGTATGAAGTATGCCAACATAAAATACCGCTTCCAGCCTTCCACTGTATCATTATTGATTTTATCATGTAATCTATTAGAAGCCAGCGACGAGTACATTTTACAGACTTGGATAGAATTTATACTGCTCCATTTGCTTTACATTTACACAAATTGTGAAGATAAAGATGCACTATATGATAATATTTAAGGATTATGTGACTCGCATATTTCATTATGATTCTCTGGTTTGACATATCATTGCACTTTCACGAAGCTAATTTAAATACAATAAAGGGTTGATATATATGCTTCCAACTCACACCAACATTTCTCAGGATCACAGATCACCTGTGCTAGTAAATACTCTCTCCGTCCACGAAATGAGTACCTGTATTTCCTTTTTCGTCCGTCCACGAAATGAGTACCCATTTCCTTTTTTGGCAAGTGTACCCCACACAATACTTTAATTAATACCCTCTTTGTTACTATTTAATTATTCCACCAACACCACACTCAATACCTTTCTTAAAACCCGTGCCGTCCAGAAATGGGTACTCATTTCGTGGACAGAGGGAGTAGCATTCTTCTCAGCTATTATACGCCACTCTTGTCAATATCCACCAATTATTTTGACATAAAAATACAGATTTAAATTCTCGAAATTCCCGTAGCAAGTTAAAACTTCATATAGGTGAGAAGAAAAGCAAGTGCAGATAAGATCATGTTTAGTTTAAGGAACAACGATTATGAAATCCACAGATCACATCATAGTTGGACTGCAAGAATTCCATGTCACGGCAGTAGAACGAAGAATGTTATAAAATGCAGCAAAGTGAGAGGACAGTTAACCACATGTTTCCACTTACAGGTATATATCTCCTGGGTTAAGTTCTAGAAACAAATTGATGTAGAAGCGATAGCCATCAGGACTGACATCTCTACAAAGCAACCCTGCAAGCAAAACCCTATCAGTAAAAGTGCTGATCAAACTAGTTTTTGAGCATCTGGAAAATGAGACGAAGTCTCATGCCTTTTCCTTCAGCGGCAAGGAGATATTCCTTAGCCATAGCTGGAGCAACCCCCAGTGTCATTGCAGCATCAGAGGCACTGACCCCAGTGAGCAAGGCGTCTGGCTTCATCATCAAAGACTTAATCCGGGAAAATACCTACAAGGGAAGAAAGGTTAGCATCAGCTTCCGATAGAGGTAACACCGTAACAGTGAAGATCATGTAAGCAAAGCTACTCATGCTTATCCCATTGAACTTTCAACGCTGATGCAAAAAGGAAACTGTTTTCTAGTCTTCTTCACCATTACCATGTTGGCCTATAACATATTATATTTGATGATTAAAGCAGATTTTTCATTTCTTTTTTTTTATGTGTCCTTTTCCAAACTTTTTCTTAAGATCGTACATAGATTTGATTCGATAGTCATCAAATAGATAGCTTATCAAGCTTGTACAATGGGATGTTTCCATGAATCGCAGCTCAAGGCTCTATAAATTTGAAGTTGCTGAAGGTATGCCACTATTGTAAGACTCAAGTGCTCTTAGGCCCTGTTCTTTTGGACTTATTTTTCAGTTTTTCAGTTCAGTTCAGGTTTCAGTTCAGTTCAGGTCAGGTCTTATTATTATTATTATTACTAATAATATTTACTATTATTTTTGTTGTTGTTGATTACTCATCATCAACAACACCTTAATCCCAACTATGTTGTTGTTGATTACTATTATTATTATTTACCATTATTATTAGTGTTATTATTATTATTAATCTTAATTATTATTGTTATTATTACTAATAATATTTACTATTATTATTAATAATATTTATTATTATCGTTGTTGTTGATTACTATTATTATTATTTATCATTATTATCAGTGTTATTATTATTATTGTTATTATTATTATAGTTATTATCGTTATTGTTATTAATATCATTAATATTATTATAATTTACCCTTATCAAATAGATCTCAACTCATCATTTATATTTTATTATATTATTATTTTTATTATTATTTTATTATATTTATTATTATTATTATTTACCCATAATATATATTTCAGTTCTTCAGGTCCGTTCAGTTCAGTTCAGTCCAGTCTAGTCCAAAAGAACGGAGCCTTAGTGCCTCATGCGGTATCTGTTTTAAGTTTCAGACTATTCAAGGTTGAGAGTCCCATCAACTTGTTCATGACATGATACAGCACTGAGTCACCTCCACGAAAATGTGGCTGGCACTTAAGTTCTTAAGTCGTGATACCACAATCTTGGACCCTACACTAGCCGTTTCATTTTCTCATGTAAATTGAGTCAAGGACTGTCAATATCTTAATATCTGAGGGTGGTGGTGGATGATCATGGTAGAACAACAAAAGTATTGCCAATAGAAGAATTTTAAGAGACTGGTGAACATGAACTGGACGGAGAATATTGATGGAGATATGAGAAGTTGGAAAAGGACTTACCGAAAAAAAATATGGATAGGGGTTACTAATAAATTTTCCTTCTGCATTTTTTTCTTTTTTATTTTCTGCGAAAAAAATCCTTTTATTTTCTTTTATTTTCCAAAATACTCTCTTGTTTCAGACAAAAAAAAAATCCTTCAAGCAGGAAATAATGGGTGGGAACAACAATCAAACCCTTGAATACATCCACTGTCCAAACTAGGGTAGTAAGGAACTTAAAAAACTTGGATCTTCCAATATAATTCTTATATATGGACCTAGAGGACTGAACCTGGCTACGTTCAATTTTAAGTAAATCTTAATTGGAACATAACGCAGTGAATATTAACGTATTTGAGAAATAATTGCTAGCAATGACCCAATATCTTCAAGAGTTACTGATGAACTATTCAAAGTACTTCCCTTTCCACCCAGCTCCGCCGCTATAAGGTTAAAACTCGACGTAATGGAGGTACGAAAATTTCAAGAAATCATTTAAAGGAGATAAAATAAAGAAATATTGTAAAACCAATCATGTCCAAAATGAAACACCTCTTCATCACTGTGCGTTCTACTCTGAATCACCATTACACCACTGTCAAATTTCCGAAGCATAAATGAGCTGTTTGAATAAAAGAACAATAGAATTATCAGTTAACAGAAACAATGTTTATTGCAAGTTGATAAAACACCAAATGTCTAAAGCAATTTTTTCAAATTTCTCCACTTAGTTCACTATCACAGAAGCAGAAAAATAAGTTCAACACCAAAAGGAACATACACATCAAACTTTTCCCAGAGAGAACATGCTTGCAGTAAATCATCAGGCGAGATCAATTCTGTAAAAATTAAAATTCCATCATATTTCAATATAAGGCATGCACAACAATCTTAATATGTTAATATATGCTTCAAACATCAAAAATACATGCAGTCAGAAAAAAGGAGAGATAAATTTTAAACTAAACCTGTGCCACGGGCTCGATTGAAGAGGCAATAAATATCTATCAGATTAATCATACCTCCAGCTCTCTCTAAGGGTATCTTGACAAAATCTGCCAACTAGCAACCAACATAACACTAGTCAGCACTCAGCAGTAACCAAATCAAGGAAACAAGTTTTAATAGTTGAACAATGCAAGTGAAACCTAAGCAGCATATCTCAAACTGCACAAAAGAAGAAAGTATATGAGAGAAGAAACTCCTTCCACCTTATTTTTCCTGTATATTTTTTGCAAAACTGATAAATTCGAAACCATAAACACTGCAAAACATTACCAGAAGAAGTGGGAGGAAAGAGGAGAAACAAAAGCTACAGTTTCAGAACTACATCAACGTGAAAAACAAAAGCCATCTAGACATCTGATTAATAAGAAAATAAGGTTTTATTAAAATAACATGCAGAAAGAGGAAAGTAGTACAGATAAACAAAGTGACAAGTAGGGATGTCAATTTTATCCGTACCCGATCCTACTCGTCGGATAAACTCGAAATCAGGTCGGGTATCGATCGATCCCGAAATTTTATGATCAGTTACGGGTAGAATATGGGTATAGTATATTACCCGATTACCCGACTCGATTACTCGACCCGCATACAATTTGAATTATATAAATATATTATTGTTATATATTATACATAAATATTATATTATATTATATTATATATATTATATATTATTATATAAAATATTATATTTTAAATATTTAATATACTAAATTGAATTTATTAGTCAGATTATATGTATATATGATATTTATTAAAAAATATTTATATTCTTAAATATAGAGTATACGGTACCCATTTGAGTACTCGATTACCCGATGGGCAATACCCAAACCCGATCCAAATCAAATAGAATAGGGTATGAAGGAAGCATATCCGTACCCTACCCAACCCATTGACATCCCTAGTGACAAGTAGCCCCAAGAAATAAGACAGAGACTCTACAAGACACAACTCAAATCTCTAATAATAGCTCACACAAACAAAGCCTTGAAAACCTTATGATTTGAGGCTCACCAAAAAATTAAACTTAAAATGTTTCCTCAGACCTCCTCTAAAGACTCTTCCCTATCTTTAGATACTCTTCTATTTCTTTCTAGCCAAAGAGACCAACCACGGGTGTTAATAAGATCACCAGTACTAAAGAACAAAAGATCCGCAGCAGCATATGGCATAATCATCCACTCATACCAACTCCCACAATGCTTTATACCATTATTAACTGGAGAATGGGCAGTGAAGGAAGACGTGATCTAAATCTTCCAAATGAAGCCGAGAAAGGACACACCAGTTCGGGGACAGAGAAGCAGAAGACAAACGACTTTGGAGAACATCACAATTGAGCACCTTATCCTTTACAAAAAAAGCAATGAGAAGAACTAAACCTTCGTCGGTACCAGAGCTTTCCCAGCTGAAACAAAAAGGGGAAAAAGGTGAAAGATATCATTGTGAGAAACAAATGTGATAAAAGATTTCTGGAGAAAACACTAAAGATGGATCTAATTTTAATTTCCTGACATCCCCTCACCCCTCCACCAACCTATGCCTAACACCTCCAATCGATTAAGCAGTGAACACAAATCGTGCAATTCGGAATTTAAATTGCAAAGAAATGAAAACCCCAAGAATAAGAAGAAACCAAAAGATCCTTGATTTACAAGTAACAAAAGACGCCAATAGGTTTATGACACCAAGAAGAAATACGATGTTAAGTAGGGTATAACTCCTCAAAAGATGTCCCTCCCACCCAGACATCCTCCCATAAACTGATTTTATTTATACACCCAATTTTGGCCTATACAGATTGATTGAAATCAGAAGAAACTATAGAGGTACACTTTCATGGGCTCTAAAATGAGGTTCTAACAGCTAAACCCACATTCCAATTATTTCCCAATTATTTTCTTGCGAGCCATATTTGCTTTTTTAATACACCACAAAACATCCCACTCGACTTGATAAACCTCCACAATCCTCCTTTCTCAACTCCAAATGTGCCACATCACTTGACATAAACATCACTCCTACAAACACAAAGCCCAAAGAAAAAGTCAAAGGGCAAGCAAGGCAAGTCCGAGCTCATGCACGGTCAAGGGCTTTGGGCTTTCAACCTCTCAAACCTACTTTATAAGAGTCCCACATATTTCCAACACCAATTAGCAATAAGCATAGTTGTTTAAGGCGTATCTCACGCGACAAACACTTACAGAAAAAACCCTCATCGCCTCTCAGGCCAAAGGCCGACGATGTGGCTGAGGCGTGCGTCTCTGTATCATTAATTTTTTTTTAAACACTTCTAAAGGTTATTTTTTTATTGTTTTGACACTTTATTTGTGTTAAGTTTTAAGTTTATTGTGGAAAGTTTTATTTTCTTTCCATTATGTGTTTATGAGTTTTATACGTTTATCTATTTTTATTTCTCGCCTTGCGCCTCAGGAAATAGGATCCCTTATCGCCTTGGGATGTTCCCATGAATCTCAACTCAAAGGTATAGCCACTATTGTAAGACTCAAGTGCTCTTAGTGCCTCATGTGGTATCTGTTTATAACTTCAGACTATTCAAGGTTGAGAGTCCCATCAACTTGTTCATGACATGATACAACACTGAGTCACCTCCTTCACGAAAATGTGACTGCACTTAAATTCTCAAGTCGTGATACCACAATCTTGCACCCTACACTAGCCATTCCATTTTCTCATATAAATTGAGTTAAGGACTGTCGATAGCTTAATATCTGAAGGTGATGGTGGATGATCATGGTAAAACAACAAAAATATTCCCAATAGAAGAATTTTAAGAGGCTGATGAACATGAACTGGACGGAGAATATTGATGGAGATGTGAGAAGTTGGAAAAGGAATTACCAAATAAAAATATGGTTAGGTTTACTAATCAATTTTCCTTCTACATTTTTTTCTTTTTTATTTTCTGCGAAAAAAAATCCTTTTATTTTCTTTTATTTCCCAAAATACTTTCTGTTTCAGACAAAAAAGAATCCTTCAAGCAGGAAACAATGGGTGGGAACAACAATCAAACCCTTGAATACACCCTATGACACAAACAAAGCCTTGAAATCCTTATGATTTGAGACTCACCAAGCGAAATTAAACTTAAAATGTTTCCCCAGACCTCCTCTAAAGACTCTTCCCTATCTTTAGATATTCTTCTATTTCTTTCTAGCCAAAGAGACCAGCACGTAGCTTAAGCAATCACTCTCCACACAACACTTAACCACGGGTGATAATAAGATAACCAGTACTAAAGGAAAAAAGATAGGCAGCAGCATATGGCATAATCCACTGCCACCAACTCCCACAATGCTTTATACCATTATTAACTGAAGAATGGGCAGTGAAGGAAGACGTGATCTAAATCTTCCAAATGAAGCCTAGAAAGGACACACCAGTTTGGGGATAGAGAAACAGACGAAAAACGACTTTGGAGAACATCACAATTGAGCACCTTATCCTTTACCAAAGCAATGAAAAGAACTAAACCTTCGCCGGTACCAGAGCTTTCCAAACTGAAACAAAAAGGGGAAAAGGGTGAAAGATATCATTGTGAAAAACAAATGTGATAAAAGTTACTGGAGAAAACACTAAAGAGGGATCTAATTTTCACTTCCTGACTTAGCCCCATCCCTCCACCAACCTATGCCTAACACCTCCAATTGATTAAGCAGTTGCCACAAACCGTGCAATACGGAACTTAAATTGCGAAGAAAATGAAAAACCCAAGAATAAGAAGACACCAAAGGATCCCTGAATTTACAAGTACCAAAAGGCGCCAATAGGTTTATGATACCAAGAAGAAATACGATATTAAGCAGGGTAAAACTCCTCAAAAGATGTCTCTCCCACCCAGACATCCTCTCATAAACTGATTTTATTTCCACAACCAATTTTGGCCTATACAACATGGTTATCACTTCGGTAAGTCGAGTCGAGTCGACGGAGGGTCCGGCTAGTCGAGTCGTAGACTAGTCGAGATTAGTCGTAGACTAGTCGACACTAGTCGATAAGGTATAAATAATAAATAATATATATATATTATAATCATATATATAATATATTATATATATGTCGAATATATTATATGCATTATATATGTTTCTAACATACCTTCTTCTCTTATTAATACCCAGTCACTGCCCACTGCCCACTGCCCAATTCAGTAAAGAAGTAAAGATTAAAGAAGTTACTGATTAAGTAATTATTAATTTTCTATGTAAGAAGCATAAATAAAAAAAGAAGCATAGTAGCACTGTAGCGGTAGCAGAGCAGCTGCTATCTATATATGTGTATATATATATATTGTATATATATGTATGCTGTATATATATGTATGCTGTATATATATGTATGTGTGTGTGTGTATATATATATATGTTGTAATTAATGTATTTACTAATGAATGACCTTTATACCCCTGAAACCCTAGATGTGTACCTATAAATAAAGGCCTTTGGCCCTCATAAGAATACACACATTATTCTTCTTCTCTTCCAATTTCTCTCTTTTTCTCTCATGTTTATAACACGTTATCAGCACGATACTCTACGAGTAATTTTTTTCTCTCCGATTTTCGAAATCAAAAAAAAAAAAAAACGCGAGCAACTTTTCTGCACTGCGAGATCGCGCTAAAATCGCGATTCCCGTTTTGTTAACCGTTGGATCATCATGAATTTTTACAGATCTTCCGACAAGCGGATCTACAAATTCAACGGTGGAGATCGGATTCTAAAACGTATTGCATGCATAAAAAAAGTCCGAACAGAAATAGTCTTTTTTTTTACATTGGTGAAAGGTATTAATTCTATTTACTCCTTCAAAAACTTTCTTGCATATGATGATTTTGAGGAAAAATATATTATATTTAGTTATTAAATTTTATATTTTTGTGTGCATCATATATAAATAATATATATGATGACCTCAAAATTTATTATCAAATCATATTCCTCTTTGTTTCCTAAGAAACACGATTCAACAATACTTAATAATCCGTAAGATTATTAAGATAAAAGATTTGTTGTGGTCCTTGAAGAAGGACAACGTTATCTCGTCATATTCTAGTTGAATATGATGTGTTCATGAAGAACACTATGAGATCTAATAATTTGTGCAATTCCTAATGAAAAATACAAAATAATATTCCTCAAGAATATTGTAAGTGCTCTTGAAGAAGCAACTATTTTAGTTTAGTTATTTCGAGCCTTGATTAATTCTCGTACTATTTTTTTCCCTTTGTATATTCAATTATGGATCTTAAAATTATTGCTCCCGAAGTGGCACAATTAATTGTAATATTCTTGAAGAATATTACTATTCTAAATGAATAATTCTTATTTATACATGAATTATGTGATGATACAATATTCTCAAGAATATTGATTTGTTATTTATAAATATAATAGCATAATTAAATCATTATGCCCTTGATGTAGCATGATATTATCCCTGAAGGAAAATATAACTTATATCTCAAATAAAAAAAAATATTAATATGATTTGAGAATATCCTCTATCGAGATTGTACAAGATATGATATACTCTAAAATCATAATTCGATTGTGCTCCAATGATAGCAAGATTAGTAAGTGGTCGAATATTCCTATCAAGTTGTTCCCGGAAGTGAACAATATTATATTAAAAACTTCAATATTACATGGCTCAAATTTTATCTCCCGAATTAGATAAAATTTAGAGTTTATCCTTGTAGGAGATAATTATTTATAAATTTTATCTCGTGGAGTTGATATATCAACGGTTAATGATAAGGACACGAAAATGATAATCTTAAGATTATATGTCAATATATAATCTTATATATTGTGTAGTTTAATATTTTATTATCTCTTATGATATATATTGTGAGTTTTTATCAATATAAGATATGATGTACATGTATGATTTGAATTGATCGTTGCTATATAATTAGTGATAAAAGGGTCAAATATCCTGAAGATATTTGTATCATTCAAATTTTTGGCTTATCTTGTTTCTTCTTTTTGTGAATAGAATGCCAAGTTATTGGGATTAAATAGTGATCATAATTTATTGTCTCATCAAAGTGCAAATATGCATGATATCTTTAGAATGATACTTTTCGTATGAAAAAAAAAGGTAGTGCTAAATTTATTGACAGTTCATGAAGAACCACTAAATTTCTTCCTACATGGTCGAAGATTTTGCACTATTATCTTCTAAGTATCGATAAATCTATGGATTTCTAAACTATCGCTTGAAATATGTATGATTCCACGATAACAAGTGAGACAAATGACATATACAATTTCTGAAGAAAAGAAATTGGTATTAGAAAAAAAAATTAATGTAAATAATATTCACCACTTATTAGACCAGAAGTCTATTAATCCCAATACTTTCAATATTTACATATTTAAATTTACGTGTTTGGTGTTAAAGTCTATTTATATTATTTTTATATATGTTTATTTATGATATATATCCTGAAGATATATTAATACAAATTCACACATATTGTATGATAAATATCACAAATTACTAGTAAATATCATGAAGTACATTTATACACTTAAAATTGTATTATTTTGAGTTGACCAATTTTCATCAACATCTTATAGATGTTGGATTAATTGCATAATAATTATTGTACTTTCTTCTGGAAGAAAAGTAATAACGATAGTTATTATATATTATATTCATGATGATACTTGTATCATTGATATAAAATTATTTGTAATGATTCTTTTAATACATTACATTAATATATTTTCATGGTTTCCTGAAGAAACATGAATTTGTAATTTTAATAATCCAGAAGATTATTAAAAAGAAATTGTTGATGTTCTTGATAAAACACAACGATATATAGTCATATTTTTATGATAGTATTTATGATAAACACGTCAATTAAAGTTAATATTCCTGAAGAATATTAAACAAAAAAAAGGCATTATTTTGAATATTTTCTATATGGCCTTGTGTTATTGAATTGCTTTTATTATCACCATATTGATATAAATTGTTGCTCATGAAGTAGCACAATTAATACTTTTAATTAATATTTACATACTGTTTAGAGTAATTTATATTTTGGGTGTTATATGCTTATAAATTGTTGCTCCCAAGGTAGCATAATTGATACTTTTGAAAAATATCACATACTCTTGATGAGTACTTCATATTTTCGGTAATATATGATTATCTTTGATTTAAATTGTTGCTCCTGAGTTAGCACAATTAATATTTTTGAAGAAAAATACATGCTCCTGGAGAGCAATTTACATTTGAAGTTGCATGTATTTATTTCAAATGAAAAATACATAACTTTATGTCATATTGATTCGTTCAATTTCTACTTGAGGAATGAAAAGACAATCCCCGAAGGATTGGTATAATTTCATATGGCAATATTCTTATTGTCGGCTCTAAAAGGAGCTTTATTCAATGAGTATTGAATTAATTATAAGCGATATAATATTTTATCCAATGATCATGTTGCGATGAATTTCAAATTCAAGTATCCATATCAAAGGCACAATATTTGAGTCACGCCCTCTGTTATTAGTGCACCTCCTGAAGAGGATTGATTTGATAATCCAATCCCAACTATCTCCGACATTAGAGGGAGATATGAAATATAAATAAAAGAAAGTCGGAAAATTCTCATTGGGTTGGATATTTAAATTTACGCACTATGAACTCAAAGTTCAACAAGTTATTGATTGCCAAACGAGTGATGAAATCTCATATACCAGTTGTATATGTACCATAAAGAATTAAAATCGAATGTGAACGAAATATATTTTTTGATACTCCTTGACGCCAGAAGCGTGAGAGACGTATTCTTTATTGGTATTAAAGATAAAATACGTGGAATACAAATAGATTAAACTACAACATCACTTCAAAAACCTCCTGAAGAGGATCGTCCCGAAGATGAGAATCTCAATACCTTAATTTGCACGTGCACTAAATAATTACAGTATTGGATTATGGGACGACCAAATCAAATGTTATGGGAAATGTTGAATATTTGATTTTGTTGAAGTTGTCATTGACTTTGTGAATATGGGAAAATTGTTTATAAGAATGATAGTTGTCGACAATACTTTGTGTCTCAACAATTGCTAGTGGAGTGCCTGAAGCACTAAATAAAATATAAGCAATTGAGACAAAGCTTAACTCGCAAAATAAAATAAAGTGGTGAAAGATAAGTGATATTAGTATATCAAGGGTTTAAGCGCATACCCAAAACATATTCTCCCGTTGGCACTAAATTTCGTCATTTAATATACATATGACAATTATTATAAATATAGATATTCAATTAGTGATGTCATCACCACATTTTTCTATGGGTCATTGGACGCGAATATCTATATGAAAGTCCCTGACGAACTTGAGGTTCCTAAAGTAATACGAACGTGAAATTCGCAACATGTACTATTTTGAGTTATAAATATTTATACATTTTGAAATAGTCTGGTGGATCAACCGACTAAGTGAATTCCTCCTGAAGAGGATATATGTGAATTATTTGAACTCGTGTCTAAATACAAGTTCAAAATGAAAAACTTAGATAAAACTAAGTATTAGTATTGTCTCGACTTGTAGATCGAGCATATATGATGGAAAGTTTTTATCCATTTAGCTACCTAAAGGTTGTCTTACCACTTGAAGTGGATACCGACTCATATAGATCTCAAGAAAATAACAAAGATATAAGAGGACCAGAAGTTCCGTACTTGTATGCTATTGAAGCATTACATCATCAGGCCTGATATACAAATTGAAGTTAACATGCTAGCAAAATTTAATATTTCTCCAAGAAGGAGAATGTGGAATGGTGTTAACCATATTGGTTTACAAGGTTGTCACGGCGGCCTGTCAAGTTGCGGCGCCACCAGACCGCCTGGACGCCTAGGCGACTAGGCGCCCGCCTAGGCGACATCCAGGCGACCAATTTCATATAAAATATATATTATTTTATAATATATAATATATGAATTATTCTAAAATCATGATGAGATAGAAATAACATTCATCCCACTTTTAGGATCTTTCGATTTGGCCTTTCGTTTAGGATCTTTGGACATATCGTAATTTTCGGTAGAATTAGTTTCAGCCATGATGTTTGGGCCTGTAAATAAATACATTAAAAAATAATTAGACAGAGAAAATTATAGAAACAGAAAATAGGAAGGAAAGGAAACAGAAAAAAAAAACAGAAAAGAAAAAAAGAAAGAAAAAAAAGCACAGAAAAGGGCACATTAATCAGTACAGGAAACAGAAAAGAAAAAACAGAAAAGAACAAAGAAATAAAAAGAACAGGAATCAGACAAAAAAAACAAAAGAGCACGTAATGAACAGAAAAAAAAAAAAACAAAAGAACATTAATCAAGACAAGATGTAAAAGAAAAAACAGAAAAGAACAAAGAAAGAAAAAAAAAAAAAAAACAGAACAAAGAAGTATAATGAAGAAGAGTACCCAGCGGGCGGCGGGCGGAGATCGGCGGCGGACGAGCGGTTGGAGTTGGAGTTGGCTCAACTCTGAAGCGGTCGGGACTAGAGTTCTTATAGACTGTTCTAGGGCTAGGTTAAGAACTTAACTTAAGTAATATAACATTTTTTTTATTTTGGTTTATCCAGGCGACCCACGCGAACCAGGCGTCGACTTGAATCTCCTGGCGGGGCGCACCATCCAGGCGAACCATGGAAATCGCCTGGACGCCTAGGCGGCGACTAGGCGTCGCCTAGGCGACGCCTTAACAACAATGTTGGTTTATTACATGAAAGAGATCGAGATTCGATATTGGTGGCTATTAGGGATTATGATTTCATACTGCCTATTTATTATGATGATAAATATTTTCCATTTATGTGTTGCATATAATGTTTGGGCAAGTAAGATGAAACTTATTTCCACACGAGCTTCAGAAGAGCAATAATGATAATCTAGCAGATTTATTCACTAAATCTCTCCATGTCTGAAAATTATATTCATGGTATTGGAGTGCAAGATTGTTATCTTGAGTGGGAGAAGTGATAACTTTTAAATTAGCTTGAAAATTATGTCGACCCTGAAGGTCAAAAGGTACTGAAGACCAAATGGTTGTACTCTTTTTCCCTTTCTAAGTTTTTTCCCACCGGGTTTTCTTAGTTAAGGTTTTTAACGAGACAACCAATGCAACACATGAGCAAATTTATACTGTGTACTCTTTTTCCCTATCGGTTTTTTCCCACAGGATTTTTCCGAAGGAGTTTTGATGAGGCATGAACATCATAATATTCAAGAGGAAGTATTGTATGAAGACGATATCACTTGTATCTCAAAGGTAGATACATCAAATATTCACTTAAGTGATTAATTGGCGAACTTATTCACAAAGACGTTGCCGACATCAACATTCAGAAGACTAGTACACAAGATCGGAATGCGTTAACTCAAAGATCTTATGTAATCGATTTCAGGGGGAGTAGCTGTACTCTTTTTCCTTCGATCGGGTTTTTTCCCACTGGGTTTTCCCGGCAAGGTTTTAATGAGGCAGCATGTATTAAAGGTCATTCAAGGGGGAGTGTTGTAATTAATGTATTTACTAATGAATGACCTTTATACCCCTGAAACCCTAGATGTGTACCTATAAATAAAGGCCTTTGGCCCTCATAAGAATACACACATTATTCTTCTTCTCTTCCAATTTCTCTCTTTTTCTCTCATGTTTATAACAATATATATATATATACACATACGTATACTGTATATATATATATATATATATATATATGTATGTGTATATATATATGCTGTGTATATATATATATATATACATACGTATACTGTATGTATATGTATGTGTATATACTATATATATATATATAATATATATATATATATAATTATATGTGTGTGACTGTGTGCATAAATAAGAGAGGAGAGTGACTGTGAAGAAGAGGAGAGTTACCAGGAGGAAGATCGGAAGAAAAAGAGAGGCGGGAAAGCAGGAGATCGGAGGTCGGGAGGCGGGAGAGTCGCTGCTGCTCAATTGGGTCAACTACTCAACTGCTTTTATGCTCAATTGCTCAGATCTGCTTAGTTTTTTAACATTTATGCTCAACTGGGTCGGGTCTTGAACCAGTCGGGACTAGGTCACGACTTGTCGACCGAGTCGGACCCAGTCGCTCGAAATCCTTACAGAGAGCTAGTCGAGCCCCCATTTCGTTCCTCCCTTGTCGACTGGTCGACTAGTCGACGACTAGTCGACCGAAGTGATAGCCATGCTATACAGATTGATCGAGATCAGAAGAAACTCTAGAGTTACACTTTCATGGGCTCTAAAATGAGGTTCTAACAGCTAAACCCACATCCCAATTATTTCCCAATAATTTTCTTGCGAGTCATATTTGGTTTTTAATACACCACAAAACATCCCATTGGACTTTGTAAACCTCCACAAACCTCTTTTTTCAACTACAAATGTGCCACATCACCTAAACTGACATAGACATCACTCATACAAACACAAAGCCCAACTATCAATAAACCTCTCAAACCTACTTTATAAGAGTCCCATATGTTTCCCACACCAATTAGCAATAAGTATGGTTGTCAAAGGCGTACCTCAGGCGACATACACTTACAGAAAAAACCATCATCGCCTCTCAGGCCAAAGGCCGATGATGTGGGTGAAGCGCGCTCTCTGTATCATTAGATTGTTTTTTTATTTTCTTAAACACTTCTAAAAGTTATCTTTTTATTGTTTTGACACTTTATTTTTGTTAAGTTTTAAGTTTATTGTGGAAAGTTTTATTTTTTTTCCATTATGTGTTTATGAGTTCTATAATGTAATCTATTTTTATTTCTCGCCTTGCGCCTTTGGCAATAGGATCCCTTATCGCGTTGGTGTGCCTTTCGCTTTTAACAACCATGGCAATAAAGACATTCTTTTAGATATTTTCATTACATTTAATTAATGAATTAAATAAACAAAAAAGGTTTAATGTAACTTAAATATATTCATGAAACTCTTAATTATATATTTAACGCAACTTTAATTTTGTAATTTATATCAATATTGAATTAAGTGAACAAACAAAAATGTTTATTTTTTTAAAGAAAATCAACAAGGAAAAACTAAATATAAAAACAGTCCGCATCAATGTTTGAAAAGGCGAAGGCGTTGGCCTACCAAAAAGCGAGGCATAAACCTCGAGGCGCCGAGGTGTAAGTACTGCCTGCTTTTTTTTTAAATATAGAATAACACCTAAATAATAATGTCTTAATCGAATAAGCTTCAAATACATAATAGTACAACTTAAGCAACATATATAAAGTTTAAAAACATAAATTCAACCAAAACAAAATAAAATAACATAAGTTTAAGGATACAAGTTTTAGCTTCATACGTTTTTTCCTTCTGATCTGTTATAACTTATCCTATTTATTGAAGTTTTTTTTTTATTGCTGAAAACAGGCGGGAGAAGGGAAACAGCGGTTTTTTTTTCCTAGGGTTTCTGTCTTGGTCAAACAGGTCGGCCCCTTCTTTCCCTTTTTTTTTGTTTTCTCTTCCTTCCTGGAAACGACGTCGTTTCCAGGCCCAGCTTTTAAAAAAAAAGCACAAAAATCGTGCGCCCCGTGCAGAAGGCGCTAAAGGCGCACGTTGTGCCTTAAAAGCGTGGGTCCCGTACAAAAGGCGCACGCCTTTCCTGCTTTTCGCAGGTCGCGAAACACATCAAGGCGTTTCCGGCTAAAGGCACTTCAAGGCGCGCGAGCGTCGCTTTTTCAAACATTGGTCGGCATAAAAGAAAAATCTCAGCAAAAAAAAAGAAAAATGAAAAAAGAAAAATAAAGTACAAAAACACAAATACTCGGCAGAAAGAAGAAAAAAACAAAAAAGAAAAAAATAATAAAGCTGCAGCAGCTGGCTTCCACGGGTCCAGCTGCCACTCACGCGTTGCCGGGCACGTGCACCACACGCGCCTGGCATGATGGCACTTTCGACAGGCGGGGGGTGAGCCTCACCCCCCCCC
Source organism: Orobanche coerulescens (assembly GCA_033398695.1). Classification (NCBI taxonomy): domain Eukaryota; kingdom Viridiplantae; phylum Streptophyta; class Magnoliopsida; order Lamiales; family Orobanchaceae; genus Orobanche; species Orobanche coerulescens. The sequence goes on along the minus strand of CM065819.1, from coordinate 46,388,879 downwards.
CCCCATGCGACTGAATTTCTTTTTCTTTTTTTTTAAGGCAGGAGCTGGTTCTCAGACCAGGTCCTTAAACCCAAAACCATATATATGCATTTTATAGGTAATAAGTACTAACAACATGTTTGGTTTTACAAACCTACACAAACCTCTGTTCATAAATATGCCCTTAGACGAATGCTACCAATAACAAAACCTCCACTCTAAACATCCTTATGTGGAGTTAAAAGGCAGTTTCCCGACTTCAGCCTTGAGGACAAGGCTGTTTTGAACGGTGGGGAGTTGTTAAGAACTGTGTTGCACAAGTTTATAGCCGAAGGAAGACGATGGGCATGGAAGCAGCAAGATTGGCAACATTTTACTTCAATTGAATTATTCTTATATTCTTCTAATTGGTAAGTTAATAAGTTAAAATTGGGCTTGAGGCCCGTAGGGTCAAATTCAAAATTAAGAGTAGGGCGTATTTGTTTTGGCAAACACTTCGGTTATCCGCTTTCGGGGCGGAAGAAATTTAGAGGAGGATGTATTGTTCTTGGTTGTTACTGGCTTCAGTTATATCACGGTGCTTTGTGAATTATTCAGCGCCTCTGTCTCCAACAGAAAGAAGAAAAAATAGAAACAACTAAGAAAGCAAATCGACAACCCCATCGCACGCTAAGGACCAAGTTTCAGGAAATTTAAGCGATCTGCATTTGGATGATTCAGGAAAAAGATAAAAAGAAACATAGAGCTTTATTTTGATTCCGGAGCAAATATGGCATAAGGAGAAAAGCAATGTCAGGGGACAAGAATATGAGAAAGGGGCAGCAGAAACGCTCTCCAAAGTTCTAGTAAAACAAACTAAAATCTAATGATTTCCATTCCAAAGGTTATCACTTATCAATACAGGCTTCAATCAGGTATATGGCAATCGAGTAAATTACTTGAAAGATTTGCAATTACATGCCCAACATTGGCAAGAAAATCTAACAACGCGCACCAAAATGCATATGCTAACAAAATGAAGGACTTCAATGGTGGGGGTGGGGTGGGGTGGGGGGGGGAGTGGGAGGGGTTGGGGGGTGTGAGGGGAGGTGGGGGTCAGGGGGAGGGGGGAGGTGAGCGGGGGGGGGGAAGGGGAGGTCAGGGTGAGGAGGAGGGAGAGAAAGAAGGAGAAGAGCATGGCTCATTTCATGCATAGGAGGAGGAGGAGGGGGAGGAGGGGAAGATGCCTCATTTCATGCATGCAAGTAGAGAAGGAGGAGGAAAGAAGACACCCATCCTACTTTCTCATCGAAAAGGTGTAGAAACTAAGTTCTCTATGTGTCACTATAATTCGTTAGGGCAGTTAATTATCGCGACAATAAGAGGACTTGTAATAATGATAATGTCTACTCCCTTCTAGGAGAGGTCATGTGTCTATGATAACATAGGCATCTCCTTTGTCTTTCTTTTATTTTTGGTACACTGCATTTTGTGATTCAGTGATTATCATTATGTCTCTGATTCATCATTTGGATGTGGTTATCTTGTGCTGTTGAGGGACTACTCCTTTTTCTTCTTCTTTATTATGAAGAGAAGTACAGAATTCCAAGAAGTAGCTAGTTAACACATAAAAGTTAGTGTCAATATTATTTATAATTTCCATTAGGCAAATGTGTTCATCGTTATTTTCCCAAAATGTTTGAGCCTAGACCAAAAGAAAAAGTAGCAATAGAACATACCTGACGAGATAGCTGTTGATGATACAATGCACCAGCGGACTCCTTTGTAACAGGAGATACAATACCAATGCTCAATAACCAATCTTGCATCTCTTCCTTAGTACCCATCTCATCATCATTGTTCCCACTGGATTGATGACTTGACCCTGAGAGAAGCTTCAATCTCATCTTCTCAGCCAGCATCACCATCTCCTTTGCTTTACTCTATTTTTTCAGCATTAAAGATGCAGAAGTTTTTATTAGGGAAAAACGGACCAACACCCTCTTCTTAGTGAGAAACAAACTTAGTGTCGACTGTCGAATCATCAAATCATTTTTTCAGTTACTAGAATACAGATTAACAACCTACATAAACATCTCTAGACAACCCATGTAAATGTTTACTATTTTCAGTGGTATATAGTATAATGCTTTCCAATCAAAAAAGATAAGACACTGGTCCTTCAAGATAAGCACTTGAGTATACCTAAAAGTAGAATCCGTATAAGGTAAGCATGTTTTCAAAAAGGCTCAGAAAGATGAACTGAACATTCATTGTTCCTTCCTACTCATCTTGTTAATTGTATTATGTTTCATGGTAGAAAACAATCTTGCACATGACTTATAAATTATTACTTCAGCCATCTCGTTACACTTGAAAACTTCGTGATACATAAACGCTGTAGCTGATCACTAACTCGCTTATCCAAACCACATAATTACTACCTTTCCTCTGTAGATTAAAAAAAAAAGCAGCTCAAGGAGATATCTTATAAAGTATGCGCCTAATTTGGACCAAGTGTGGCTGATATATTTACAAAAGGTCATATAGTTCCCACTTTCATGTCTTAGATCCCACTAGAAAAATTGGGATAAATTCCAAACTTGCAGTAGTAAACTACATTGACATATTTAATCAATGGAGCATGGATTCCCGCAACACACTTACAGACCATGAGAGCACTCAAATCCTGAAAAGCATTCTGCAAGTTCTTGTCTGTACTCTCCCACATTTCCTGCTCCTTCCTCAATATACCAGCCACCCCCACCACCGGCGCTCGAATTTGCACGGACTCCGAAGCTGATCCCTCACCAGACCCCCACGACCCACATGCCTCCCAGGCCCTTCCTCTCCAGGCTTCCCAAAATTTTCCCAAAAATGAATCTGGATCAGTTCTCCCTCTCACTATCAAGGTAATTGACAGAGATTTTAGGCCTCCATTCTCAGCGATGGCCCCTTCAGGAGTAGCGGAAACCTGGAAACGGATCCTCGGGCTGTGGAACATAGATTTGATCGATTTCTTGGTGGAGAAGATATGCTGGATTGCTGAAAGAGGAATAAAACAAGAAGAGAAGCTTTTGGGGTTGTTGGTGGAGCTGGTTTCCGGTGGGAGCCACAGGAGGCGGTGGGTGGTGAGGATGAGGACTCCGGATTCGAGGTGGGGAAAGGTTGGAAAATCTTCTGATAGGAGATCAACGGCGGAGAGGAGGGAGCACTCCACCTCTCCGGATTGTAATACGGGTCGGCCGCTCGGCGTCATTTCCGCCGCCGGGAAGAAGGTTCCTACCATGGTGGATGGAGACTGTACTTTGTTTCCGATCGGTAATGGCCTGCTTCCGAGTTTAAAAATGGAGAGAAAGAGAAAGGAAAAAACCAAACCAAACCAAACATACCCAGTATATCCCGCTCAGAGCAGGGTCTGGGGAGAGTAAGATGTACGCAGACCATGCTCCTATCTATTACGGTAGGGAGGCTGTTTTCGTGAAGACCCTCAGCTTAGTGCACAACAACATATTGAGTGAAAAATACAATGGGAAGCAAATGCTACGAAAGAAGAAAAAAAAAAACTCATTTCATTATCATACCTGAGCCACGTGGGACTTACCTAAGAGGAATTTAGCTACTTCACTCCCGTTGAACGCTGCTCAAACAGAAGAGAGGTTGACTCCGCGCACAGCTCCCTGTCGAAAATACACCACACGCAAAAGGCAATAGGATAAAATATACAATAAATTAAAAAAATGCAATGCTCTAGATCAATGCTAACCGAGACAACCCAACCCTGAGACTCTCAACTACAGCACCACTCCCAACTAAAGAATCCACAACTCTGATCTGCCACCTCCAAGCGCACCTATCAACAGTCATGGTCTCGGAAAGGTTTAAGGCCTTCAAATCTAATCTCAGTTGCTCCTCCCACGTCCTCCTCGGTCTGCCTCTCCTCCTCTCCCCGACAACTACTAAACTCTCGACCCTCCTCACCGGAGTAGATGCTTGCCTCCTGCGGACGTGGCCAAACCATCTCAATCTCCCTTCCCTAACTTTCGCTGAAATAGGCGCCACTTCTAGCGCTTGCCTGAAGACCCCGTTCGAGATTCTATCTAACATTGTGCGACCACACGACCAGCGTAACATTCTCATTTCAAATGCCTAACTTGCTCTCAAGCGACTTCTTCATCGCCCAACATTCAGAGCCATACAACATTGCAGGTCGGATTGCCGCTCTATAGAATTTACCCTTCAGCTTTAGAGGGACTTTCTTGTCGCACAGAACCTCTGTCGCTGCTCTCCACCTTAGCCACCCCGTCTTGATGCGATGAGTGACATCATCTTCACACTCACCTTCCTTCTGAATGATCGAACCCAAATACTTGAACTTATCTGTTAGCTTGCTTCCGAGATTTTGTAGTGAGGAAGCGGAAAGAAAGAGAATGAAATTTGTTAGGATTTTCCTCCCAAAATTTTTCCTACCAAAATTGAGAGGAATTGGAAGGAAAGAAATTGAAAACTTAACGTTATTATCTCACTTTTATCCTCACATATTTTTTATAATCTATCATTATCCTATCATATTCACTAATGATAAAAACCCGGCTGCCTCATCCTCTCTCATTCTTTCATTTTTCTCCATCTCACAACAGTGCCCTAGAACAAGCCAACAAAGACCCCATTGTTAAGCTCATGGAAGAGGTATGTCCATCTATTTTCTGGGTTGTGTTGCCATTGTTAAGCTTTTCCTTCATCTATTTTCCCATCATCACATGATTCACGTGTTACAACCCTAAAAACTTGCTTATTTCTGCGATTCATCATTATTACTGTTGAGTTAATATGTCACTGGCAGTTGATCTTACATAAACTAATCACTATGTCAGCTGTCCTTTATGGTGCATGGGGACCCGATTTGATAGGGTTTTCCTTTATTTTTTTACTCTTGTTGTTAGTCTTGTATCTGGCATGGGTTTGTGCAATAGTTATAGCAAAGGCATAATCTATTGTTATGGGACCAGTTTGCTACTTTGGCAAATTCTTATTAATTTTAAGCTTTCCTTTCATCTGTTTTTAATTATGATTAATTGAAAGTGTTAATTTTATCTTATAAATTTAAAGGGTGATTCGAACATGCGTTCAATCTTCCGTTCCCACTCCAAATAAGCTTCGGGATCGGTACCTCCAATGAACTCCGGAAGTTCATTTACTTTAAACTCATCCGCATGGTGTATTTGACGTGCGTCATCCCCGCGTCTTGCTTGCATACGTGGTTCCGGTAGACCGCTTAGTGCGTCCCGGAGTTTCATCAAGAAATTGGGATCGGAGAAATCCATAACAAGATTCAAGAGATAGTTTTGAACAAGAAATCTTCAATAAAATTGCCAAGGAAATAGCCTTGGGCTCCGATGCCACTAATGATACGAATTACATATGAAAATGGACGTAAACTCGTATGTAATGCAGCGGAAATATAGTTGATCCTCACAACACTCGAATATGTGTAACACTCGTAAGAAATAACCGAAAGTAGGGCAATTCAGCTTACGCAAACAAGAACAATATGAATGATTTATCAAACTAGACCTATAGTTTGATAAGGTAATCTTTCCTCAAGACCTATTGAGAATCGATTAGATTAAAACTCGAAAACGCGTCGAATTATAATCAAGGTTTCGATGAAAAGCATTCACCAAGAAAACACAATTGTATTCTTATTTCTTCAACATACAATGGCTCTTACAATGCTTACACAAGCCTATATATAGGAGACCTCAAGTCTTTCCAAAATAAAAGAAAACAATTCAAATATTTATAAAATCTTTGAATAATCAAAACAAATCAACAATATAATACAGAAGGAACAACAATCATAATTTTAAGGGAAACACAATCCCTAAAATGAGTGAAAAGCAAAGAAAAGACAAACACACAAAAAGAAAAGCAAAAAAAAAAAGAGAAATCTGCCGGCAGGACACGGGCCGTGCCAGGCGACACGGCCGCGGCGCGACAAGGACCGACAGTGACTCGACCGTGTCTGCTTGACACGGTCGCGGCGTGACAAGGACGTCCGACAGCGACTCGACCGTGCGGCGCGACAAGGACCGGCAGTGACTCGACTGCGCGGCGCGATAAGGACGTTTGGCAGGACTCGACCGTGTCGTCTGGCACGGTCGGGTTGGTCGGACAGTGAGATCTCCTTATCCGGAAGAGTGTGACTCGACCGTGTCGGACGACATGGTCAGGTTCGGCCGACAGTCAGTTTGGTTTATCCGGCACATCTCGGCACGGGCCGTGTCGGACGACACGGCCGAGTTCGGTCGGCAGTGCTCGGCCAATTCCGGAAGGTGGTGATTTTTCCGGCAGGTAGGACATTTTCTGGCAGATTGAACATTTTTCCGGCAGGTTGGATGTCGACCTTCCGGCACAACATGACACGGGCCGTGTCATATGACACGGCTAGACCGAGACTCCACGTCTTATGTCCGTTTTCTCGCCTAAATACGTAGTAGTCCGTGCATGGCGTGTTGTAAGGTCGTTTACATCGATCCTTACTTCGTCTTCTTCATTTATATTAAATGATTCCGTATCACACTAAACTTAGACATGATTTCCACATCCAATTCGGGCAGCTTAAGGATGAGCTTGACTTCTTCTTTTCCTTGGACGTGAATTCTTCTATGGTCGAGCTGATGCTTGGGGTCTATATTCAGTGAACTCCAAGCAGCCTCAATGTGAGGGTCTTCAAGAGAGGATTTGATCGAGGCCATACAGTAAACCTATTGAGTGTCTTTTGCGAACAGGGAAACAAGCTCTGGTCGGATGCAGCGACAAACAGGAAAGAAGCTTCGGACAACGAACAACAACTGATGCGAACTCCCAATTAGGTATTACCCTGTATCGAAAGCAAGAGAAGTGTCTTTTGCGAACAGGGAACAGGAACAATAATTTAAAGTATGGAACAAGGGGCTGAGGCAGGGTGACCCTATTTCTCCGTACCTGTTTGTTATAGTTATGGAGATCCTCCATTGTATTATCGCTCATGAGATTGCTCAGACCCCGGAGTTCAGATTCCACTGAAAGTGTGAGGCTACTCGCACTTTCATGCTTGCTTTTGCCGATGACCTTCTCCTTTTCTGTAATCACGACGAGGTCTCTGTTGGTGTCCTTAAGAAGAGTATTGAGATCTTCGCCTCCTGTCTGGCCTACGATCCAAACCGATTAAGAGTAATATCTTTTTTTCACTGAGCGCTCAGGGGCAGGGTGTTCAGCTTCATCAGTTGTTAGGGTTTCAGCTAGGTCAGCTTCCTGTGAGGTATTTGGGTGTCCCCCCGATTTCTTCGAATCTGACGATCGCTATGTGTTCCCCTTTGATTGATTTGGTTGAGGGTCGTCTGAGTTCGTAGGCTAGTATTTCTCATTCCATGGCAGGTCGGTGCCAGCTTATTTGCTCTGTCTTATCTTCTTTACGTATTTATTTGGCTGGTATTTTTATTCTGCCTAAGGGCGTACTCTATTTGATAGAGAAGCGTATCAGGCGTTTCCTTTGGAGAGGTTCTCAATGATTCGGGCCTTGCCAAGGTGGCTTGGGCTAAGGTTTGCTTGGATGTGGATTGTGGGGGCCTTGGTATTATCCCGCTGAGGCTCCAGAATCAGGCTCTGATGACCCGTCATATTTGGGCTCTTCTCACGGTCTCTAATTGCTCGGTTTGGGTTAGTTGGGTTCGGACCTTTAGGTTGCCGCAGTGTTCTTTCTGGGATCTTCATGTGTCTTCTGCTTCAGCTTGGTATTGAAAGCAGCTTCTGAAACTGCGTCCCCTAGTTATGGGAGCTTTTCAGTATTCTATTGGCGATAGCTCGTCTTTCTTCTTGTGGTCGGACCCCTGGCATTCTATGGGTGTGATTAGGCATTCTGCCCTTATATCCCCTCTGTGGACCGGCATTGATGTGCGAGCTAGGCTTGATTCGGTTATTGTTGAGGGTTACTGGGAGTGGCCGGTGGTCGATAGACCGGAGATTCTGCTGATTACTTCTGCTCTTCCACCTACTGTTGGGGGTCAGGATCGCATATCTTGGAGACCGCTTAGTTCGGGTTTGTATTCATCCTCTTCTGCCCTTCGGTTCCTCATAGGTTATTCACCCCCTGTTCCATGGGCATCTCTCTTGCACGGACCGGGGAAGATTCCTAGGCACTCTTTCATCCTTTGGTTATCTATTCAGGAGCATTTATCAACTATAGATATGCCTTGGCTTCAGCAGGTTGATGAGATTTGTGTCTTGTGTGGGATGGCGCTTGAGATCCATTCTCACCTTTTCTTTCAGTGCCCTTATTCTAGTCGGTGTATTTCTATTGCTAGGAGGGTAGTCCGCTTTAGCTGGCCTCACTCTGTTTGTAGTTCGGGGTTGCTGTGGGCTGCTAGGAGGTGAAGAGGTAAGCACGTGGTCAACATGGCTTACCGTATTTTCCTTGCTGCTCTGTTCTATTTGATTTAGCAGGAGAGGAATGAAAGGAGATTTGGTCAGATGCGTCGAGATCCTCACACGGTTACTTTTCAGGGGATTGGTCTCGTCCGCGACATTATCTCTCAGAGATGGCCCGCTCGCTCTCTATCTACTGTGGTTGTTAAACGTATTTGGAGGATAACTTGGTAGTTATTCTTCCTTGTAGACCTTGTAGCTTATGTATTTTGTTGTTGTTATGTAGGCTATGTATCGCTAGATCTTGCCATTTGTAATGTTTTTTGGTGCACCATTGTTTATGGTTGCCGGGTCTGGCCAGCCTTTTTGGCCATTCTTTTTATATTAATGCAATTAACCTTTCCCAAAAAGTATGGAACAAAATGTAAGAATCGTCCGAAGATAGAGCGATTCTACTGAAACAGGACAGGAACAACTTGTTTATCGAATTAGACCTATAATTTGATAAAGTGATTTCTTCTCAAGACCTATTAAGAATCGATCGGATTAAAATTCAAAAACGCGTCGAATAATAACCAAGTTTTGGAAGGAAACTCATCCAACGCTTCAAACAATACACAATGTATTTTTTTTTGATAATTCAATGAATTCTCCAATTACAACCCAAACATTACTACTTATAAATAAGAGTAGCTGATACGAATTTAACGTTCGTATGTAAACGTAATTCGCATGTGATGCAATAGAAGTGTATTTTATGTATTTTTAGATATGAACAATTATTTGATGTATAAAACACAACGTAAAAATCGTCCGAAAGTAGGGCAATTCGGACGAATAAAATTAAGTACAAGGTTTTTTTTATCGAATTAGACCTATAACTCGATAAAGTGATTTCTTCTCAAGACCTATTGAGAATCAATCGGATTAAAACTCGAAAACGCGTCGAATTATAATCAAGGTTTCGTAGGAACTCGTCCAACAAGCAATACAAACGTATTAATTTTTCATTCCAAGATTCAATCTCTCCATACAAGCCATGAATGGCTACTTATAGGCAAGAGAATTCTTGCCAAATCAACTAAAGTATTCAAAAGGTAAGGTTACACAAGATTACACAATCTTTGAAAAGGAAAGACAACATGACAAGCTAGTCAAGCAATTATTAATTAAAGACAAACAATCAAAGACTTTGAAAAGGAAGACACACTTTAAGATAATAGAAAGGGATGAATCTTCATCAATCTTGGACAAAATCTTCACAAATCTTCATCAATTTTCGGCCATAAATACCACTGCACATTTGAATGATTCGTCTGGCTTGATAGAAGCATAACTGGACCTTGGTCCATTTCACATGATTTATAGATCTTTCTTTTATCTTTCCATGGCCACTTGAATCACCTAAATCGGACTTCGTATGAGAGAGTTATGATTAAAATACCAAAACTGCTACGAAGTCCTCGTACGCGCGGGAATTGGTAATTTTGTCCGCTTTTCGCCTTTTTCACTCGAGCTCGTTAATTCCGTATCATTCCCTCCACCTTTAAAACAATTCGTCCTCGAATCGGCATTGATCTCATCTCCAAAGGGATAAAAGAAAGTCACCAAATAGATAATAAGCTCAAAAATGTCGGACGTTCGAGTGTGGCGCAGAACTTTGAGGCGATAAGCAAATGGATATTTTAAAGAGCAACCGACAAAATAACTATCATGATTAATATAAAAATAATAATTATCTTGTGAGGCAAAATTGACCAGTGGCCCAGAATATAGATTCTCCGGAACCAAAGATTCTTCGTACTTTGTCTTATTAACTGAAAAAAATTCGTCAAAGTTTGTATCATAAATTGGACAAGAATCTTCATCGGGCTCGATGTCGTAAATGGGAAGAACGTAATCATTTACGGGTTGCTCTTTTTCTTCATCATAAATAGGAGGCCCATCATACAATGGGGACTCGTTAAAATTATCCAAAGGCTCAAGCTGGCGGAAATAATTATCTGCCCCAATTTTATCAACACCGGCATCAGGCGCAAAATGCTCCAAACGTGACACAATTTCATTAGAACAAATGGAATCGCCAAATTCGGAAGGCATAGAATTAATCCTATGTCTAGTATTACCATAAAAATATTCCATTGGCCTATGCAATTCATTCTCTATTTCAGTCCAAGGCTCCTTCTCCTCAAAAGAATTAGATGGCTCAATTTTATCAACAATACCTAATGGCCTGTATTTTCCATCAACCTCAAAATTAAATAAAAGCCCAAAGTCATTAAAATACTTACCAAGCCCTAATTCAATTTGGCACAATTGTTTGCTCTCCTCTGTCTCTCGAACGACATGACTCAGGATCGCCTCGGAAAAGTTTCCAGAAATCTGTTGCTTGACGGCGCACAAGATTTTACCTATCAATCCTAGCTAGATTCTGATCTCCACCGTTCGGATTCTATTTCAACGAGTTGGCTTGCAGCTGTCAAAATTTCATGACGATCTAACGGATGAATCCACGGGAAACTCCGTTTTACTCGGACTGCGCTGTGCTGTCAAGCTATACGAAAATTTCTTTTCTTCACAAAAATCGACCCAGATCACCTAGTCTCCGATGCCACTTATGATACGAATTCACCCGGAAAAGTGAATATGTATCGGTCAGAGTATATGTAAGTGTATGATAGCGGAAGGCTTTTTACGAGTAGGGTGTTTTGAGTGTATTTTTATGGAAGTAATATCAAATATGATAATGAAAATTCGAACAAGAACAAGGGTTTATCGATTAGACCTATAATTCGATAAGATGATTTCTTCTCAAGACCTATTGAGAATCGATCGGATTAATACTCGAAAACGCGTCGAATAAAAATCAAGTTTCGATGAAAAGCATTCACCAAGAAAAACACAAAGTGTGTTCTTATTATAACAACATTCAATTCTTTTATTACAAGAAATATCAAGCCTATTTATAGGGTATACTAAGTCTTACTATAATAATTAAAGAAAACAATTCAAAGGTTACAAAATCTTTGAATAATCAAAACAAATCAAAATAAAATATTCAAGGGAACATAAATCACATAATGGGGGAAACATAATCCCTATAATAAGTAAAAAGGGAAAAGGAAAGACAAACAATTCAAAAGTGTATAAAAAATGGTGGGCTGCCGGCAGGGACACGGGCCGTGTCGCTTGACATGGCCGCAGCGCGACAAGGTTGGTCGGCAGGACTCGACCGTGTCCTGGAGCACGGTCGGGTGGGACAGACAGGTGTTCCGGCATTTCTGGGCGAGTAGGACTCGACCGTGTCGCCTGACACGGTCGGGTTCGGCCGACAGTGACTCTTGCCTGTCTGGGACAGTGCGGCACGGGCCGTGTCGGATGACACGGCCAAGTTCGGTCGGCAGCGCCTTTCGATCTTCCGGCACAGCATGACACGGTCGTGTCCTGGGACAGGGTCGGGCTGGTCGGCAGTTCGTTCAGCCAATTCCGGAGGGGTGTGACACGGTCGTGTCCTGGGACACGGTCGAGTTCGGAAGCAGTTCGTTCGGCATTTTTCGGAAGGTTGCGACACGGGCGTGTCCTGGGACACGGTCGAGCTCGGCAGCTTGGTCCTTTTACGTCTTGTGTCCGTTTTCTCGCCTAAAAATGTCGCCGTACGTGCATGACGCGTTGTAAGGCCATTTACGTCGATCCTTGCTTCGTTTTCTTTATTCGGACTAGTCAATTTCGTATCAGTAGCCTTACAAGATTACTTAAAATATTAAAAAGGTAAGATCACATAATCTTTAAAATAAAGGAAAAGGACAACAAAAAGGTATGGCACACTCCATGCCGCTTGCAAACAAAGGGGACACAGGATGGGTGAAATCTTCTTCACATGATATTCTTGAGATATCATGAATCACTTTATTATAAATAAATGGGATGAAACCTTTATTTTCTTGGACAAGATCGACCGAGATCTTCACCAACTTGAACCTAATCATGATGCATGTCGCCACATCTAAGTTATTCCGAGTCCGATCACCAAGGTTACTCCAAGTCTTGTATCTATTTTCTCGCCTAAGTATGTAGGTGTATGTTCGAGGTGTTTTACGTCGATCCTCACTTCGTCTTATTCACTTGGAGTAGTCGATTTCGTATCATTCCCTCCTTCTTTAAAAGGAATTGTCCTCAATTCCGCAATTCCATCGTCATCGAGATACGGAGATAGATCACCTATGTTAAAAGTAGCATGTACTCCATAATCACTCGAAAGTTCTACCTTGTACGTGTTACCATTCTTTTCTCAAATGTCCCAAACCAACTTGCCAATTTCAAATTGTCTCGATTTTCTTTGTTTGTTAGACTTCCGTTTGTAGGCATCATCAACCTCCTTGATCCGATTACACACTTGCTCATGTAGCTTCATCATGGACTTAAGTTTCAACTCCACGTCTTTGTGAACTAACTCATCGCTCGGCAAGGGAATTAAATCTAACAGTATATATGGATTCAAACCATAGACGATTTCAAAAGGTGAGTGATCCATGGCATGAGTAGGGGATAGGTTGTACGCAAATTCCGCATGTGCAAGTTTTAAATCCCAATCCTTTTGTGTCTTGCTTACAAGACCACACAACAACGTTCCCAAACTTCGATTAGTCACTTCGGTTTGTCCGTCGATGATACGAAACCGACTACTCCAAGCGAAGAAGACGGAGTGAGGATTGATGTAAAACACCTTGAACATACTCCTACAAACTTAGGCGAGAAAACGGCTATGAGACCTGGAGTAACCTTGGTGATCGGGCTGGGAATAACCTAAACGTAGCAACATGCATCATGTTGGGTCCAAGTTGGTGAAGATAAGATAATAAAGAATTCATCCCATTTCTTTATAATATAGCAATGTAGGACTCACGACCTGCATGTGGAGAAGAAGAACACCTTGGAGACAAAACCCATCCTTATTCCTTTTGTTTGCGAGTAGCGTGAAGTACCTTTTTATTATTGTCTTTATTTTAAGATCATGTGATCTTATCTTTTAATATTTTAAGTAATCTTGTCAGGCTACTCTTACCTATAAGTAGTCTTGTCCGGGTTGTAACAGGGAGGATTGAATGATAAAAAAATACATTGTGTATTGTTTAAAAGTATTGGACGAGTTTCCTTCCAAAATTTGGTTATTATTCGATGCGTTTTTGAATCTTAATCTGATCAATTCTCAATAGGTCTTGAGAAGAAATCACCTTATCGAATTATAGGTCTAGTTCGATAAACACATGTTTCCTGTCCTGTTTCGATATTTCTCTTGCTTTCGATACGGGGTTGTACTTGATCGGGAGTTCGCATCAATTGCTGTTTGGTTGTCCGAAGCTTGCTTCCTGTTTCTATTGCAACCAATCGAAACCTGCTGTTTCGAGTGCCGCTGTTTGGAGTTACCTGTTCGGAGTCATTTCCACTCGGCCAGTTCTTGTCTTATTGCTGTATCGAACTGTTGTTATCAGTTCCTATCTTGTTGCTGTATCGAACTGTTGTCATCAATTCCTGTCTTGTTGCTGTATCGAACTGTTGTTATCAGTTCTTGTCTTATGCGCGTGATGCTATCCATTATTGTTGCTTTATCGAACTATTGCTATCAGCTCCTGTCAGTTCCTAACCGTAATGTTCGATTCCTTTTGGCTAAGTGCTGTTCGCTTCCGCTCGTCAAGACAGTCTTCCGCTGTACCGATAGATATTTCGCATCATAAGTGGCATCGGAGCCCAAGTTCTTGATCTTTGGCATTATGGATCTCAACGACGCTGATTTCTTAGCAAAACTTCGTGACGCATTGCGTGACGTACCAGAACAATGCGACCATCGTTGGAAACCTAGGCGTGGTGACTATGAACGACCCTCACGCCATGTCGAAGAGTTCAAGGTTAATGAGTTTCCGGAGTTCGTTGGCGGGACAGACCCTGAAGTTTACTTGGAATGGGAACATAAAATTGACCGCATGTTCGAGTTTAAAGACCTCGACGATGAGAAACGGTTCAAGTATGCAATTCTCAATTTAGGGAAAGGCGTTTCACTTTGGTACGAAGGAGTTAAAACACGAAGAGCTCGTGCGGGGAAAGAAAAGATATGTTCGTGGGATTCATTAAAAAGAAAACTTTGTAAAAGATATGTACCAACATCACACCGGTTGTCCTTATACTGGAAGATTGCCGACCTCATGCAAGGAAAGTTGAGTATCAGTGAATACATTGAGGAGTTTGAGAATCTGACCTTAATGGGAGAAATAGAGGAGAATGAGGAGCAGAAGATGTCACGTTTCTTGCATGGCTTGAACCGAAGCATAGCTAACTCGGTGGAATTATATCCATACGAAGACTTCGATACATTATGTGGACTATGTGTGAAGTTGGAAGCTCAAAACAAGATGAAGTTGTATAAACCCGAGTTTCCATCCAAATTTGGAAACCCAAGTATCGGGCAGTTCAGCTACTAAAACGACTGTACCAACTCCTACCTCTATTATTGTTCCTAAGGCTCCCTACATACCCAAAGAAACGAGTTTGGCGAAGTTACGATATTTCAAGTGTCAAGGGTTTGGTCATTACCAAAATGCGTGTCCGAACAAATGGGTGGTGACACCAAGGGAGGCTCTTGAGGTCCGGGAAGAATTGTTAGTCGAGGACGAAAGAGAAAGGCTCGGTGACGTGTTTAATGTGGACGCTGAATAAGAAGAGGAGTGCGAGGCTTACGATGCTCCAGATTATGATACGAGTCTAGTCCTTCGCACTTTGCAAGTCAAAACGGTTTCGAGGGATACGGAACAACGAGACCAAATATTCCACACCAAGTGTCAAATCAAAGACAAATGGTGTAGTTTGATAATCGATGGGGGAAGTTGTACTAATGTAGCTTCAAGAGAGATGGTGACGAAGCTCGGACTCATCACTACTACTCATCCAAAACCATACGCGTTACATTGGCTCGATGATGGGAGTAAAGTGAAAGTTTCGAAACAAGTACGGGTCAGTTTAACTATGGGTTCATATGGTGACGACGTATTATGTGATGTACTCTCGATGGATGCATTCCATATACTCTTGGGACGACCATGGATATTTGATAGAGATGTTTTACATTGAGGAAGAAGTAACGAATATGAATTACGGGACAAAGGCAAGAAGATTGTGCTTAAACCAATGGCACCTCAAGCCATTCGTTCGATGAGTTCTAGCCAAATGGAAAAACCAAAACTTACTATGTTTTCTAGTGAGAAAGAGGTGAAGCACACTATTGATGATGGCGAGCGTGTGTATTTGTTGATGATTAAAGAAACACAAGACGTGGACATGGTTTTTCAAGACAAAGGGGAAATCGATACCTTGTTACGCGAATTTGCGGATGTTTTTTTGGAAGACTTACCGCCGGGTTTGCCGCCCTTACGTGGGATTGAACACCAAGTTGATCTTATACCGGGTGCATCACTCCCTAACAAATCCGCCCATCGATGTAATCCCGAGGAGACGAAGGAGTTACAAAAACAAATCGAGGAACTAATAAACCGCGGGTACGTTCGAGAAAGTTTGAGTCCTTGTGCGGTTCCAATTTTGCTTGTCCCGAAGAAACATGGATCATGGCGAATGTGCATAGATAGTAGAGCCGTGAATAACATAACCATCAAGTGTCGATTCCGAATTCCGAGACTTGATGATATGTTGGATGAATTGCATGGTTCGGTGGTTTTTTCGAAGGTTGATTTGAGAAGCGGCTACCATCAAATTCGCATGCGAAAAGGTGATGAATGGTAGATGGCTTTTAAAACAAAACATGGATTGTACGAGTGGCTCGTCATGCCCTTTGGCCTTACAAATGCGCCAAGTACTTTCATGCAATTAAGGAATGAGGTACTTAAACCAATTTTGGGAAAGTTTGTCGTCGTATACTTGGACGACATTTTGATTTATAGTCGATCATTGCAAGCACATACCGGGCACTTGAGGGAAATATTAGAGACCCTTAGGGACCAAAAGCTTTATGAGAAGAAGGAGAAGTGCTCGTTTCTAGTCGAGAGTGTAGCCTTTCTTGGCTACATCATTTCAAAGGAAGGAGTGTCGGTTGATCAAGTAAAGATCGAGGCGATTAAATCTTGGCCTACTCCTAAAACCATCACGGAAGTTCGATCCTTTCACGGATGATGCGAAATCTCTATCGGTACAGCGGAAGGCTATCTTGACGAGCGAAAGCGAACAACACTTAGCCAAAGGGAATCGAACAGTATGGTAAGGAACTGACAGGAACTGATAGCAACAGTTCGATACAGCAACAATAATGGATAGCGACACGCGTACAAGACAGGAACTAATAACAACAGTTCGATACAGCAACCAGACACGAACTGAGAACAACAGTTCGATACAACAACAAGACAGGAACTGGCCGCATGGAAATGACTCGGAATAGGCAACTCCAAACAGCGGCACTCGAAATAGCAGGTTTCGATTGGTTGCAATGGAAACAGGAAGCTTGTTTCGGACAACCAAACAGCAATTGATGCGAACTCCCGATCAAGTACAACCCTGTATCGAAAGCAAGAGGAATATCGAAACAGGACAGGAAACAACTGTTTATCAAACTAGACCTATAATTCGATAAAGTGATTTCTTCTCAAGACCTACTGAGAATTGATCAGATTAAGATTCAAAAACGCGTCGAATAATAACCATTTTGGAAGGAAACTCGTCCAACACTTTTAAACAATACATAATATTTTTTTTGATCATTCAATACTGCCCTGTTACAACCCAAACAAGACTATTTATAGGTAAGAGTAGCCTGACCAGATTACTTAAAATATTTAAAAGATAAGATCATATGATCTTAAAATAAAGACAATAATAAAAAGGTACTCCACGCAACTTGCAAACAAAAGGAATAAGGATGGGTTTTGTCTCCAAGGTGCTCTTCTTCTCCACATGCGGGCCGTGAATCCTGCATTGCTTTATTATAAAGAATTGGGATGAATTCTTTATTATCTTATCTTCACCAACTTGGACCCAACATGATGCACGTTGCTACGTTTAGGTTATTCCCAGTCCGATCACCAAGGTTACTCCAGGTCTCGTAGCCGTTTTCTCGCCTAAGTATGTAGGAGTATGTTAAAGGTGTTTTATGTAAATCCTCACTTCGTCTTCTTCGCTTGGAGTAGTCGGTTTCGTATCATTCCCTCCTTCTTTAAAAGGAGTTGTCCTCAATTCTGCAATTCCATTGTTATCGAGATATGGAGATAGGTCACCTATGTTAAAAGTAGCCCGCACTCCATAATCACCCGTAAGTTCTAACTTGTATGCATTGTCGTTCACCTTCGTAACTATTTTAAACGGTCCCTCGGCTCGTGGCATTAACTTGTTCTTACGCTTACTCGAGAATCGCTCTTTCCTCAAATGCACCCAAACTAAATCCCCAACTTCGAATAATCTCGGCTTTCTTTGCTTGTTCGACTTTCTTTTGTAAGTCTCGTTTATCTTCTTGATTCGATTACGTACTTTCCCGTGTAACTTGATCATTGACTTCAGCTTCAACTCTGCATCCTTATGCACCAATTCGTAACTCGGTAATGGAATTAGATCTAACGTCATGTAAGGATTCAGCCCGTAAACTATTTCAAATGGAGAGTGTGCCGTGGCATGAGTAGGAGAACGATTATAAGCAAACTCCGCATGTGCAAGTTTCAAATCCCAGTCCTTTTGTGTCTTGCTTACAAGACCACGCAACAATGTTCCCAAATTTCGATTAGTCACTTCGGCTTGCCCGTCGGTTTGAGGATGGTGCGAAGTGCTAAGCAAGAGTTTGGTTCCCACCTTCCTCCATAAGGTGATCCAAAAGTAGCTAAGAAATTTTGAATCTCGATCCGAAACAATCGTCTTTGGAACCCCATATAATCGCACAATTTCTCGAAAATACAAATCGGCGACGTTACTCGCGTCGTCCATCTTGTGACAAGCCACAAAGTGAGCCATATTCGAAAATCGATCGATAACAACCATAATAACATCCCTACCTCGTTGAGTATGAGGTAAAGCAACAATGAAATCTATCGAGACATCTTCCCATGGCCTCTTTTGAATCAGTAAAGGCGTGTATACTCCCGGTTTGAACGAACTCTTCGCAATATGGCATGTCACACACTTACTAATTATGTCATTCACATCCCCCTGTATCCTGGGCTAATAAAAGTGTTCCTTAAGTACCTCCATTGTCTTAGCCGAACCAAAAATTCCCGAACCAAAAATTCCCGAACCACGTGTTTGGGCAAGCAAAGACGATTTCCTTTGAAGAGGAAGCCTTCCTGTATCGTAAATTCTCCAAACGGACCAGATTTACAACGAGCGAAAGTCTAACCAAAGTCCGCATCACCATCATAATATTCCTTGAACGTCTCGAACCCAAGCAAACGAACATCAAGAGTAGAGAGCAAGGCATACCGCCTAGATAACGCATCCGCTACAATGTTGCTCTTGCCATCCTTATACTTAGATGAAAAGTGGAACGATTGCAAGAATTCCACCCATTTAGTATGTCTCGGACTCAACTTCTGTTGCCCATTAATATACTTCAAGGACTCATGATCCGAATGTAGAATAAAGTGTTTTCGGCCGAAGGTAATGACTCCAATGATAAAGGGCTCTCACAATGGCATAGAACTCCTTTTCATAAGTACAATAGTTTAGTCGAGCCCCACCTAATTTCTCTGAGAAGTATGCAATCGGTCGTTTCCCTTGGACGAGATCTGCGCCAATACCTACTCCACTTGCATCATATTCGACCTCGAACGGTTGTGAAAAATCAGGTAATGCCAAGATAGGTGCCTCACACATTTTTGTTTTCAATTTTTCAAACACCCATTGGGTAGCCCCGCTCCACACAAACGGTCCTTTTTTCAGGCATTCCGTTATCAGACTTGAAATGGTGCTAAAGTCTCGGATGAACCTCCAATAAAATGAAGCAAGTCCGTGAAAAGATCGAACTTCCATGATGGTTTTAGGAGTAGGCCAAGATTTAATCGCCTCGATCTTGGCTTGATCAACCGACACTCCTTTCTTTGAAACGATGTAACCAAGAAAGGCTACACTCTCGACTAGAAACGAACACTTCTCCTTCTTCCCATAAAGCTTTTGGTCCCTAAGGGTCTCGAAAATTTGCCTCAAGTGCCCGGTATATTCTTGCATTGATCGACTATAAATCAAAATGTCACCCAAGTATACGACGACAAACTTTCCCAAGAATGGTTTAAGTACCTCATTCATTAATCGCATGAAAGTACTTGGCGCATTCGTAAGGCCAAAGGGCATAACGAGCCACTCATACAATCCATGTTTTGTCTTAAAAGCCGTCTTCCATTCATCACCTTCTCGCATGCAAATTTGATGATAGCCGCTTCTCAAATCAACCTTCGAAAAAACCACCGAACCATGCAATTCATCCAACATATCATCAAGTCTCGGAATTGGGAATCGATACTTGATGGGTATGTTATTCACGGCTCTACTATCTATACATATTTGCCATGATCCATCTTTCTTCAGGACGAGCAAAACTGGAACCGCACATGGATTCAAACTTTCTCGAACGTACCCGCGGTTTATTAGTTCCTCGGTTTGTTTTTGTAACTCCTTCGTCTCCTCGGGATTACATCGATAAGTAGCTTTGTTAGGGAGTTATGCACTCGGTATAAGATCGACTTGGTGTTCAATCCCACGTAAGGGCGGCAAACCCGGCAGTAAGTCTTCCAGAAAAACATCCGCAAATTCGCGTAACAAGGTATCGATCTCCCTTTTGTCTTGCACAACCATGTCCATGTCTCGTGTTTCTTTAATCATCAACAAATACACACGCTCGACATCATCAATAGCGTGCTTCACCTCTTTCTCACTAGCAAACATAGTAAGTTTTGGTTTTTCCATTTTGCTAGAACTCATCGAACGAATGGCTTGAGGTGCCATTGGTTTAAGCACAATCTTCTTGCCTTTATCCCGTAATTCATATTCTTTACTTCTTCTTCGATGTAAAACATATCTATCAAATAGCCATGGTCATCCCAAGAGTATTTGGCATGCATCCATCGGGAGTACATCACATAATACGTCATCACCATATGAACCCATAGTTAAACCGACCCGTATACTTGTTTCGAAAATTTCACTTTACTCCCATCATCGAGCCAATGTAATGCGTATGCTTTTGTATGAGTAGTAGTGATGAGTCCGGGCTTTGTCACCATCTCTCTTGAATCTACATTAGTACAACTTCCCCCATCGATTATCAAACTACACCATTTGTCTTTGATTTGACACATGGTGCCGAATATTTGGTCTCGTTGTTCCGTATCCCTCGAAATCGTTTTGACTTGCAAAGTGCAAAGGACTAGACTCGTACATAATCTGGAGCATCATAAGCCTCGCACTCCTCTTCTTCTTCGACGTCCATGTTAAACACATTACCGAGCCTTTCTATTTCGTCCTCGACTAACAATTCTTCCCGGACCTCAAGAGCCTCCCTTAGGGTCACCACCCGTTTGTTCGGACATGCATTTTGGTAATGACCGAACCCTTGACACTTGAAACATCATACCTTCGGCCAACTCGTTTCTTTAGGTATGTAGGGAGCCTTAGGAGCCGTAATAGGGGTAGGAGTCGGTACAATCGTTTTAGTAGCTGAACTGGAACCGATACTTGGGTTTCCAAATTTGGATGGAAACTCGGGTTTATACAACTTCATCTTGTTTTGAGCTTCCAACTTCACACATAGTCCCCATAATGTATCGAAGTCTTCGTATGGGTATAATTCCACCGAGTTAGCTATGCTTCGGTTCAAGCCACGCAAGAAACGCGACATTTTCTGCTCCTCATTCTCCTCTATTTCTCCCATTAAGGTCAGATTTTCAAACTCCTCAATACTCAACTTTCCTTGCATGAGGTCGGAAATCTTCCAGTACAAGGACAACCGATGTGATGTTGGTACATATCTTTTATGAAGTTTTTTTTTTAATGAATCCCACGAACGGATATTTTCTTTCCCCTCACGAGCTCTTCGTGTTTTAACTCCTTCGTACCAAAGTTGATACGGGGTTGACAAGTCCAAGGGAAGAAGACGAGGTGATGATCAACGTAAGCGACCATCCTACATACTTGGGCGAGAAGATAGGCACGAGACTTGGAGTGACTTTGGTGGTCAGGCTCGGAATAACATAGTTTATCATTATTTTGTATTATTTATTTAACAAAGGGTGCGACATGTGCCGCCCTATGTTGCTTTGTGTGTTATTTCCTTAATCAGTAGTAGCCCAAACATGTTTAAGGGCGTTTTAGGGAGTAACCTTATTTATGTTACTAGGGTTTGGCGGCTATATATATATATCATATAGCTCGGCCTATTTGATTCATTGAATACACTTGATATTTTGCTCTCTTTGAGTTTTTTATTTGTTTGACGTGTCTCAAACACAAATTCTTGATTATTGTTCGACGCAATTTCGAATTATAATCCGATCAATTCTCAATAGGTCTTGGGAAGAGATCATCTTTGACGAGTTATAGGTCTAACTCGTTAAAATCTTTTATTGTTTTTCTGTTCGTCCGATTGGAAATTGTTCTTGTTTGGACAGAATCTTTGGAGTCGTTCGTGGTGTTGATCATCGGAGTATTATCTAGTTTCTTGTTCGTGGGACTTGCTTCCATCTCGTTAAATCGCAATACTCATATTTGATCGAGATTCATACCAGTTATCTTGTTGTTGTTTATACCATTTGAGATCCACAACTTAGTGTGATACATAGCATATCCATCATCATACGATGAAATTGACTTGTTCGAAGTTGCTGTCCAGAGACCGAGCGTGATTCCTGTTTCCTCCGCATTCGATCACAATTCACTGTTCGCTACAGTTGTTGGCGATTCTTTGTTGTTGTTGTTTCCCGTTCGACCGACCGCTGCTTTAGCTGTTGATTGTTGCTGCCCGCTACTGTTGTAGCGAAAGGGTAGTCGCTGTTTAGTCGTGATTGTTGTTGTTCGCTACTGCTGTAGCGAAAGGGTAGTCGCTGTTTTGTCATGATTGTTGCTGTTCGCTACTGCTGTAGTGAAGGGTTGTTGCTGTTAGTAGTTGACTGTTGCGGTTCATTATTGCTGTAGCGAAGGAAAGTTACTGTTTCGAGCCCATTTGGTAGATTGCTGTTTGTTTAGTTTTCGCAAAATTCTGCTTCCGCTTCGTCTCGATACAGGATTCGTATCATTAGTGGTATCGGAGCGCGCCACACACCTGAGTTTCCTAATTCAGTTGAGATCCTTGATCCTTCAGCGGGATGGAGTTCAACGATGATTTTTTGAACAAACTGCGTGACGCGCTATGGGACTTGCCGGAGCAACGCGATCAGCGCTGGCACCCGAGACGAGGAGATTACAATCGTCCTACGCATCAGTCCGATGAGTTCAAGGTGAACGAACTTCCAGAGTTCATTGGGGGTACCGATCCAGAAGCATACTTGGAGTGGGAACGGAAAATCGATCGCATGTTCGATTTCAAGGACCTTGATGATGAGAAAAGGTGTAAATATGTGATCCTAAAACTAAGTAAAGGCGCTTCTCTTTGGTTCGAAGGGGTTAAATCAAAAAGAGCTCGTGATGGAAAAACAAAGATTAACTCGTGGGATTCGTTGAAACGGAAACTTCGCAAGAGATATGACCCCACATCACATAGGCTGACCCTGTATCGCAAGATTGCCGACTGCATGCAAGGAAAGATGAGTGTTAGCGAATATATTCGAGAATTTGACCTTGATGGGAGAATCGGAGGAGAACGAAGAACAGAAGATGGCGCGGTTCTTGCGCGGGTTAAATCAAAACATAGCTAATTTGGTGGAGTTGTATCTGTACGCCGATTTTGACATCTTGTGTGGGTTGTTTTTGAAGGTTGAGACTCAAAATAGAGCGAGGGTGGGAGGTTCGAATATGGAGCATAACAAGTCAAGCGGATGGACTAAACCTGAGTTTCCCTCAAAATTCGGAACCACGAGTAGCGGCTCTAGTTCGGCTACCAAAACAGTGCCGACTTCAACCCCTAATCCAGTTCCTAAGGTTTCCAGCGCGAATAAAGATACGAGTCTATCGAAGGTGCGCTGTTTTAAATGTCAAGGTTTTGGCCATTATCAAAACTCTTGTCCGAATAAGCGAATCGTGACGTTAAGAGAGGCTCTCGTGGCCCGAGAGGAATTGTTAGACGAGGAAGAAGTAGAGAGGTTGGGTGATGTATTTGATTTGGGAGGCGAAGAAGAAGGAGATTGTGAGGCTTATGATGCTCCGAATTACGATACAGCCTTGGTCCTTCACACTTTGCAAGCCAAGTCGGTTCCGAGTGAGTCAGAACAACGGGACCAAATATTCCATACGAAGTGTCAAGTTGGAGATAAGTGGTGTAGTTTGATTATTGACGGAGGGAGTTGCACCAACGTAGCTTTGAGTGAAATGGTGACGAAGCTTGGGCAAGCCACCACGGCTCACCCTAAACCATATGCTTTACATTGGCTTGCTGACGGAAGTAAGGTGAGGGTTTCGAAGCAAGTTCGGGTCGGATTGGCAATGGGTTCGTATCGTGATGAGATACTATGCGATGTGATTCCAATGGATGCTTGTCACGTACTTTTGGGACGTCCTTGGTTATTTGATTCCAATGGGTTTCGAAGGTGCGCTGTTTTAAATGTCAAGGTTTTGGCCATTATCAAAATGCTTGTCCGAATAAGCGAATCGTGACGTTGAGAGAGGCTCTCGTGGCCCGAGAGGAATTGTTATACGAGGAAGAAGTAGAGAGGTTGGATGATGTATTTGATTTGGGAGGCAAAGAAGAAGGAGATTGTGAGGCTTACGATGCTCCGAATTACGATACAGCCTTGGTCCTTCGCACTTTGCAAGCCAAGTTGGTTCCGAGCGAGTCAGAACAACGGGACCAAATATTCCATACGAAGTGTCAAGTTGGAGATAAGTGGTGTGGTTTGATTATTGACGGAGGGAGTTGCACCAACGTAGCTTCGAGTGAAATGGTGACGAAGCTTGGGCAGGCCACCACGGCTCACCCTAAACCATATGCTTTACATTGGCTTGATGACGGAAGTAAGGTGAGCGTTTCGAAGCAAGTTCGGGTCGGATTGGCAATGGGTTCGTATCGTGATGAGATATTATGCGATGTGCTTCCAATGGATGCTTGTCACGTACTTTTGGGATGTCCTTGGTTATTTGATTCTAATGGGTTTCGAAGGTGCGCTGTTTTAAATGTCAAGGTTTTGGCCATTATCAAAACGCTTGTCCGAATAAGCGAATCGTGACGTTGAGAGAGGCTCTCGTGGCCCGAGAGGAATTGTTATACGAGGAAGAAGTAGAGAGGTTGGGTGATGTATTTGATTTGGGAGGCGAAGAAGAAGGAGATTGTGAGGCTTACGATGCTCCGAATTACGATATAGCCTTGGTCCTTCGCACTTTGCAAGCCAAGTTGGTTCCGAGCGAGTCAGAACAACGGGACCAAATATTCCATACGAAGTGTCAAGTTGGAGATAAGTGGTGTGTTTTGATTATTGACGGAGGGAGTTGCACCAACGTAGCTTCGAGTGAAATGGTGATACGGAATCATTTGATATGAACGAAGAAGACGAAGTAAGGATCGATATAAATGACCTTACTACACGCCATGCACGGACTACTACGTATTTAGGCGAGAAAACGGACATAAGACGTGGAGTCTCGGTCTTAGCCATGTCATATGACACGGCCCGTGTCATGCTGTGCCAGAAGGTCGACATCCAACCTGCCGGAAAAATGTTCAATATGCCGGAAAATATCCAAACTGCCGGAAAATTCACCACCTACCGGAAAAATCACCACCTGCCGGAACTGGCCGAGCACTGCCGACCGAACCCGGCCGTGTCGTCCGACACGGCCCGTGCCGCACTCGTCCGGAAATGCAAAAGTCACTACCCACATGACTCGACCGTGTTGTCTGGCACGACCGAGTCGAACTCTTCCGGATAAGCCAAAACCGACTGCCCAGACGCCCGACCGTGTTCCAGGACACGATCGAGCCCATGTCGAACATCCCTGTCAGCGCCGTGACCGTGCCGAGTCACTGTCGGACGTCCCTATCGCGCCGCGACCGTGTCAAGTGGGCAAGGTCGAATCACTGCTGACATCCTTGTCAGCGCCGCGCCCGTGCCGAGTGTCCTTGTTGCGCCGCGGCCGTGTCAAGCGACACGGCCGAGTCCTGCCGGCAGATTACACTTTTTTTGTGTTTTCTTTTGTGTGTTTGTCTTTGCTTTGTTTTTTACTCATTTTAGGGATTGTGTTTCCCCTAAAATTAGGATTGTTGTTCCTTTTGTATTTTATTGTTGATTTGTTTTGATTATTCAAAGATTTTATAAATCTTTGAATTATTTTCTTTTATTATAGGAAGACTTGAAGTCTCCGATATATAGGCTTGTGTAAGCATTGTAACAACCATTGTATGTTGAAGAAATAAGAATACACTTGTGTTTTCTTGGTGAATGCTTTTCATCGAAACCTTGATTATAATTCGGCGCGTTTTCGAGTTTTAATCTAATCGATTCTCAATAGGTCTTGAGGAAAGATTATTTTATCAAACTATAGGTCTAGTTTGATAAATCATTTATATTGTTCTTGATTACGTAAGCCGAATTGCCCTACTTTCGGTTATTTCTTACGAGTGTTACACATATTCGAGTGTTGTGAGGATCAATTATATTTCCGCTGCATTACATACGAGTTTACGTCCATTTTCATACGTAATTCGTATCATTAGTGGCATCGGAGCCCAAAGCTATTTCCTTGGCAATTTTATTGAAGATTTCTTGTTCAAAACTATCTCTTGATTCTTGTTATGGATTTTTCCGATCCCGATTTCTTGATGAAACTCCAAGACGCACTAAGCGGTCTACCGGAACCATGTATGCAAGCAAGACGCGGGGATGACGCACATCAAATACACCATGCGGATGAGTTTAAAGTAAACGAAATTCCAGAGTTCGTTGGAGGTACCGATCCTGAAGCTTATTTGGAGTGGGAACGGAAAATTGAACGCATGTTCGAATTCAAAGACCTTAACAACGAGAAACGTTGCAAATATGCAATTCTCAAGTTAGGGAAGGGTGCTTCTCTTTGGTTCGAAGGAGTAAAGACGCGAAGAGCTCGGGAGGGAAAAGCAAAAATCCATTCGTGGGATTCTTTAAAAAGAAAACTTCGTAAGAGGTATGTGCCAACATCACATCGGTTAACCTTATACCGGAAGATTGCCGATTTCATGCAAGGCAAACTAAGTGTCGGTGAATATATTGAAGAATTCGAAAGTTTGGTCTTGATGGGAGAGCTAGAAGAAAACGAAGAGCAAAAGATGTCACGTTTTTTACGTGGCTTAAACAAAAACATAGCCAACACGGTGGAGTTATACCCATATGAAGATTTCGACACTTTATGTGGATTATGTGTGAAGATAGAAGCCCAAAATAAATTGAAGTTTTCATGACCCGAATTTCCTTCCAAATTCGGGAATCCAAGTGCCGGTTCGAGTTCGGGTACTAAAAGCACCACACCAAGTCATGTCCCTGTCACGGCACCTAAGTGACGTAGCGGATGCGTAACACAAAGAGATAATCGTCTTGACACTACGTGTACTAGACGAATCCTCAATAATCTTATTTCAAATCAATAATCAGCAACCCTAATGATCTAGGTTTAAGTGTTTAAATAGATAATCAAGGCCCATAAAGTCCAACATACGGACGAGCTTATTAACATAACTTAAATAGGAAAGCAAATAAACAAAGAAATTAATTCTTTGGTTTGAATACACGATCATAGGAATCCATGAACTCCAATGACTCGTTGACCACATCATTCTCCCCGGCCAAGAAAAGGTTCGCCCTCGAACCGGAATCGTCTACGGGAACATCATCATTATCTCCCGTGTAAGGAATCAAGTGCTTCACATTGAAGACATCCGAAGTACGAATATCGGACGGAAGCTTCAAACGGTAAGCATTAGGATTGATCCGAGCAAGAATCTCCAACGGGCCAATCTTACGAGCCGCAAGCTTATGATACTCATGGGCCGGGTAACGGTCACGAGTAAGAACGGCCCAAACAAAATCACCCGGCTCGAACTCCACGTGACGACGCCTCTTATCGGCGGCCTCCTTGTAGGCCAAAGTGGAAGCCAACAGCTGATCATATGTAGCACGGTGTGTATGATGCAGAGACTCAATCAAATCGACAGCCCGTACGTCCGCCCGAACCGGAGAAGGTAAGGACCCTAAGTCCGAAGGGCCACGAGGCAACGTTGCATAAACTATCTGAAACGGGGCAAAACCAGTGCTACGGTTCACGGCCAAGTTGTGGGCAAACTCCGCCTGACTCAACTGCACATCCCAAGTACGAACATGCTCACCCACCAAGCAACGAAGGAGGTTGCCCAAAGAACGATTAATGGTCTCAGTCTGCCCATCTGTCTGGGGGTGATAAGCACTACTGAAATCCAATCGAGTGTTGGCCATACGCCACAGGCTCCTCCAAAAGAAGCTCAGAAAACGGGTGTCCCGGTCGGAGACGATAGAAGACGGGAGGCCATGCAAGCGATACACCTCTCTAAAAAAAAGTTTGGCCACATTAACAGCATCAGTGGTCTTCTTGCACGGGATGAAGTGAACCATTTTAGAGAAACGGTCCACAACCACAAAAATGGAATCACAACCCCGCTGAGTACGAGGCAAACCAACCACGAAATCCATGCTGATGGCTACCCAAGGAGCTGATGAAATCGGAAGGGGACGGTAGAGGTCTGCATTCGTGGCCGTACCCTTCGAAACCTGACAAACTCGGCATCGAGACACATAACGAGAGACATCCCTACGAAGTGTAGGCCAAAAGTACGAACGCTGAAGCAGTTCAATGGAGCAATCACGGCCCACATGACCGGCACAATGAGTCTCCGAAATGAGGCGGAGACGGAGGCTAGTGTCCGGAATACATAACCGAGTACCCTTAAACAGAAATCCATCCAAAATAACGAAATCAGCCACATCCCCCAAACGGAGTCGAGCCAGAATAAGGCTGAAGAAATGATCATCGGCATAGGACTCAGGTAAAAGATCAAGGCCCGAGACCGCAACACGCAGATCTGACAAAACAAGGGAACGTCGACTCAGAGCATCAGCCACCCTGTTCGACTGACCCGAACGATGCTTCAGCACAAAAGTAAACTGCTGAAGAAATGCCACCCAAGAGGCATGGCGAGCTGACAAGTTATCCTGTGAAGCAAGGTGACGCAGAGCCTCATAGTCCGAATAGAGAACAAACTCACGGTGGAAAAGGTAATGACGCCAATGGCGAATAGCCCGAACAACCGCATAAAACTCGACGTCGTATGTATTATAATGACTCCGAGGACCCGCAAGCTTCTCACTAAAATACGCTACAGGGCGCCCACACTGACTCAATACGGCACCAATGCCCGCCTTCGAAGCATCGCAGGACAACTCAAAGGGCTGCTCAAAATCAGGGAGTAGTAAAACTGGGGCAGTAATGAGGCGATGCTTAATATCACGGAAAGCAGCCTCGGTAGCAGGGGACCACGAAAAGGGCTTCAAGCCAATACAATCTGTAATAGGAGCCATAATAGCACTGAAATGGGCAATGGACCTCCTGTAAAAAGAAGCTAATCCGTGAAAACTCCGAGCCTCTGTCACCGTGGTAGGAGAAGGCCAATCACGAATCATGGCAATCTTAGAGTCATCCACACGAATTCTGTCAGCCGAGATAACGTACCCCAAGAACAACACGGAATCAACCCCGAAAATGCATTTCTTGGGTGAAGCAAAGAACCGCTCGGCACGAAGAATGTCCAACACTGCACGAAGATGAACAATGTGCTCGGCTTCCGACCTGCTGTACACCAAAATGTCGTCGAAATAAACGACAACACACGAGCCGATCAAAGAACGGAGTGACTGGTTCATGACACGCATGAACGTGCTAGGAGCATTGGAGAGGCCGAACGGCATAACCATCCACTCGAACAGACCCTCACAAGTCTTAAACGCAGTCTTCCACTCGTCCCCTGGACGAATGCGAATCTGGTGGTATCCACTGCGAAGATCCAGCTTACTAAAAATCGTGGAGCCACTGAGCTGGTCTAACAGATCATCCAACCGAGGAATAGGGAACATGTAACGGACTGTAATCTTATTAATTGCACGACTGTCCACACACATGCGCTAGGACGAGTCCTTCTTAGGGATGAGAAGGGCAGGTACCGCACACGGGCTCATACTCTGACGGACCGAACCCTTCAGTAACAACTCCTCCACCTGACGACGCAACTCTTCGTGCTCAATAGGACTCATTCGATAGTGTGGCCTGTTGGGCAGAGAAGCGCCTGGCACCAAATCGATATGGTGCTGGATGTCCCGGAGGGGGGGCAAGACCGAGGGTAAGTCCGACGGAAAAACATCAGCAAATTCATCCAAAAGTGCACGAATAGCAGGAGCAATAATAGGAACAGACTCAGAAACATCCACAGCCAATAACAGAACCAAAAATGAAGCAGACGACCCCTCAGATAAACAATCCAGCCGAGATAACAAAACCACATTATCAACCGAGGTAGGCAATTTAGGCACAGAGGAATGCAAAACAATCTTAGCACCATCAAATATGAAACTGTAAGTGTTCATCCTACCGTCATGTACAACTGACCTATCAAATTGCCACGGACGCCCCAACAGCAAGTGGCAGGCGTCCATAGGGACCACATCACACCATATATTATCCTTATACTTAGACCCAATAGAAATAGCAACATTAACACGACGGTCTACAGTAACTGAATTGCCACGTTGTATCCAAGCAAGGGTATAAGGGTATGGGTGAGGTTCAGTAATCAAGTTTAACTCAGCAACAGCATCAGCAGATATAACGTTCTCACACGAACCCGAATCAACAATAAAGCGACATACCTTACCACCGATAGTACAGGTGAACTCAAAAATATGGTGTCGCTGAGGCTCCGTCTCAGGGGAAATCTTCGGAGCCAATCAAGAACGTCGAATGATGAGCAACTGTCCGGTATCTCCCATCACATGCTCCTCGGGCAAATCAGGTGGCGGCTCATCATCATCAAAAATAGGAGGGCCCGTGTATGGGGTCGTCTCCCAAGAATCCATCATAAGGGTGCGTTGACGGACCTGAGGACACGACACATGATGGTGGCCTGCCTCACCGCACGCAAAGCAATGTATGGCCGAAGTGGAGGAACCAGCCTCGCGGGCTGCCGACGGCAGAGCTGCTGCGCGATCAGGGCCTGGCGGCACGGTCATGGTGGCTGCTGGGCGTGGGCCGGCCGAAGTAAACCCAGGTGGCCGTCGGGTGGCCTGCTGCTCCAATAGCAAAGCGCGTTGGTGCGCTTCGGAGATCGATTCTGGCGAGAAGAGGACTATCGTGTCCTGGATTGAACGCGCCAAACCCCCAATATATCGAGAGACCAGTTGCGACGGCATATCTCGAACATCAATGCGGGAGAGAAACTTATAAAAGTCGTCCGTATATTGATCAACCGAACGAACACCCTACCGTAATGCATGAAACTTGCGAAACAAGGTAGCCTCATAATCATACGACAAAAAGTCCCGCTCCATATATTTACGGAGTTTATCCCATGAATCAACACGTGATTTACCTTGCCGATGACGTGTGGCTTTGAGCTGTTGCCACCATGACGACGCACGGCCACGGAACCGCGTCGCGACCAAGGGAACCCTCTTAGGGTCTGGATACGATTTAAACTCCATTAAATCCTCTACACAATTAACCCAATCCAGAGACTCACATGGATCGAGCGTTCCGTTTAACTCAGGGATATCAAGCTTAAAGCCTGACTCCCACCGGCGATCATCATCCCCGCGTACACGCACCGGAGGACGCGCGAGTGCAGCGAAGGGATTGTCGTCGATAGTAACCTCGTCGTCTAGATCGGAATCCGCAGGAACAGGCTCCGGAGCGGCGGCGGCAGGCCGACGTCGGACGTGTCCAGCGCGATCGGGATCAGGCGGCGGCCTGTGTTGTGCAGCCGGGAGTGAGTTGACAACGACGAGACGAAGGTCTTCCAACGAGGCTGCAACAGTCGCGATCTGGCGGCTGAGTTCGGCCATGTCCGCATTGCGACGGGCGTTGGCATGGGTGGCGGCAGCATCACCAGGTGGTTGTCGACGGGGCGGCATCGTGCCTGGTCTCGCGATACCAACTGACGTAGCGGATGCGTAACACAAAGAGATAATCGTCTTGACACTACGTGTACTAGACGAATCCTCAATAATCTTATTTCAAATCAATAATCAACAACCCTAATGATCTAGGTTTAAGTGTTTAAATAGATAATCAAGGCCCATAAAGTCCAACATACGGACGGGCTTATTAACATAACTTAAATAGGAAAGCAAATAAACAAAGAAATTAATTCTTTGGTTTGAATACACGATCATAGGAATCCATGAACTCCAATGACTCGTTGACCACATCACTAAGGCTCCCTACGTGTAATACCCGAGATTTTCGTTTCCGGTTATTTTTGGATTTTTGTCGGTTGTGCCGGTTATTTTGCTCTGTTGGCGATTACTTGAGTTTTCCCTTATGTTGGGTACGGCATGATGTACCGTGTTGTGGTGTTCGTCGGGTACGGCTTATCATTGCGTAAGTCGAGCTAATAGTATGTCGTGCTTTGTTATTTGTTTGTTTTCGATTTGGATCATTGGTGTTGTCCGTTAGTGTTTCGTTGCATGTTGAATAATCATTGTTTTGTCGAGGACTATCGTTGTTGTGCATTTGGTCGACTTTGTAAGATCACCACCGGCACTTATTAAGTCTAAAAATTCTTAAACTTTACAATGTGATAGAGCATCAAATAAGCTTTCCAATGGTTCAAACAGCGAGTCAATCGGAGTCCAGACGAAGGAGTTATGGCCGAAATAGCACAGGCTACACAGTGTATAATTAGCGCACGCTAAACGCATTAATTAGCGCGCGCTAAAGAAGTCTGGCAGAGGGTTCTGGACTGCATTTTGCAGCCGATAGCGCACGCTACACATACGTTAGCGTGCACTAACTGTTGGCAGTATATATAGGACTGCAGAGGTCAACTTTCGTCATTTCTTCCTCCCCTTTCTTCCTTCCGGCGATCTAGACGATCTTGAGGGCGTATAACCATGGATTTTGGCCTGACATCATCACCCATCAACATCTTTGAGTTCGTAGTATGGATTTAACAACGTCTCAACATCTTTCCCCATTTTAATCAAGGTAAAATTCTTAGAACCCTAATTTCGGGTATTTTGGGGGTTTTCTTCGTGATTCGTTGATTTTCTCCGATATGATGAATTGTTCATGGTAATCCCGTTGTATTGGTCATGTATTCGGATTTTGTAACTCATTTATCGATTTTTATCACCCGGAACATGATTTTGGCTTTCTTGGAACAAACCCTTGAACCCTTGTAGTTTCTTAGTGTCGATTGGGATTTCGTTTAATGTTGTTGATTCGTAGCGGTGTTATTCTCGTAGTGATTGTGTTGTTATTGATTTCTCGCGAAGGTGGTTGGTTTTCGGGGCTGTTTCGGCCAATACACGTTCGTCGGAGTATTCACAAATTGATTTCGAGGCAAGTATCTTGCCCATACATTACGTGTTTTGTGAATATAATGGTTAAAAATTGACGATATGTGCTAAATGAATGTTTACAACCTTTTCTCAAAAGAATTGGTATATTTACAATCATGGTTTTCTTAAAGAACGACTCTTGTGTTCGGGACTTAATGTGCTTATTTGGCTATGTGTGTTAGTGTTGAGTATAGGATCTCCCTACTTTCAGGTGATGTCATTATGTGTGAATATGTCGTCGGTAATTTATGGTTAAATCCTTTTGTTAAGAATTGTGCGTGGAGTCATGTGGTTATCGGTGGATATGTGAGTTGTGTGATATTGGTTGTGTCGTTCGGTATTGTTGAGATAAGTGTGTTTCTTTGTGGATAGTATTAATTCTGGGTCATGAGTATGTGTTGGATAAGTTGGCCATTCTAGCAAAATACCTCGACTATATATATTGTGATGGACTCTTGAGGATTGTGGTTTTGGAAATGAGAATTGATGAGAGTTGTAAGGTTTTTCTCGGGTACTCTCACTCGGGGATTGACTCGACGGGGTCACACGGGGACCTGGTGGCTTAGCGGCTGGACCGGGTCGCGAGAGTTACTTCGAGTGGGCATTCTCACGTGGGGTCGCTCGACGGGGCGCACAGGGACTTGGTGGCCTTACGGCGGGACCGGAGGCTGGACCGGGTCGCGAGAATTGCCAGAGTGTTTGTACTGTTGATTAATTGTGATATGTCCGGAGTATCACAATGCTTGTTGCTCGGAGTCGAGATACATTATATATCGAGTCTTGGTGTTTGGCTAAAATGGCATAAAAATAATGTGTTATGTGTAATGTGTTTTTGGAAGTGAATTGAAGTGAATGAATGGGTCGTGGACCCTGTGTTTGGTGATCGGAATGATCGGGTCGTGGACCCCGTGTTTTGTTAACGGATTTGTATTTTGGAAAATGAACTTTGGGGCTGTGACCCTAAGTGGCTTTCAAGGAATTAAGAACTTTTTAATCACAAATGTTTTCAAAACTCCCGAGATTTGGAAGTGTTTTCAAAGTGCTTTCTTGTTTTGTTTCTACTTTCAAGACTTAGAACTATTTTTAATTAAACAAAATATCTCGGGAAGTCTTTTGTTGTATTCTCCGAATGTGTTATGTATGGCTCGTATTTGCACTTTATACTTGTACTAGCAAAATAGTGGAGTTTTGCTAACCCCAGAGTATTCGGGGGGTGGATGTCTATTTTGCATCCAGGTACATGCAGGTTTGGGAGCAAAACACAGGATTGGCGCGAAGGATGATGGAAGGCGAATGATACTAATCACATGAAGGCCAGTTTTGGGTGTAGTTAGTCGGAGTACGTGTATGGTCTTTTCTGCTGTCATACTTTTTGTTTGTGAGTGTATTTTACCCTTGCATGGGTATGAGTCGAGATAGAAATGTGTATTTTTGACTTGTATGTTAGTGACGAAAGACCAAGTTGGTCTACGGATTTGGTATTTTATCATGTCGGTATGTAATTTATTGTGTGGTTTCGATGTCTAGCCTAGTGGATCCTCACGGAGAGGGTCTGTGGTGTGTAATATTCCCGGTTTGATTTCGGGGGTGTTACATTTATGATGTAATACCCATATTTTTTTCTCGCTTCCATTTCGTTCGACCATATCAACTCGATTGTGTTAGTTGATGCTTCTGACCTTGTGTTGTTTCTCACCTTTGTCATTCGAGCGAGTTCTGATATTGTCCCATATTGATCTGTATATCGTTATGATCTTTCCAAGTTCGGATCGATTTCCTGTGAGCCGTGTGCGAAATTAACACCTCGTGGTTCCTACAAGTTTATTGATGTCTTGATTTGAGATGTGAACTTCAGAGTTGATCATTGTTGTTCGATCATTGCTATTCGCTCATCGTTGGCTAATCATTATTGTTTGATCTCGAAATCGTGCTTAATGAACATCTGGGCCACTTCGAAATTTCCATAAGTGTTGGGAAATTGTCTTCGTATTTGATCTTCCAAACATCTGAGGTTATTGGAATTACATTCTTGTTCAATGTTGGACTTGTGTTTTGGTTATGGTACTGCTCGGATTTATCAATCGTAGTGGTTCGTGTTCGTTGCTTTTTCGTAAACATTATTGCGTATTGAATCGGACCTCAGTAGTTCTGTACTGCATGAAGCTCTTATACGCTGTAAATATCAGATAACATGTATTATCTAGAATCGCCTTGCTCTTATTTTAAGTTTCGGGACGAAACTTATTTTTAGTAGGGTAGAATGTAATACCCTAGATTTTCGTTTCCGGTTATTTTTGTTTTTTTGTTGGTTGTGCCGGTTATTTTGCTCTGTTGGCGATTCCTTGAGTTTTCCCTTATGTTGGGTACAGCATGATGTACCGTATTGTGGTGTTCGTCGGGTACGGCTTATCATTGCGTAAGTCGAGCTAATAGTATGTCGCGCTTTGTTATTTGTTTGTTTTTGATTTGGATCGTTGGTGTTGTCCGTTAGTGTTTCGTTGCATGTTGAATAATCATTGTTTTGTCGAGGAGTATCGTTGTTGTGCATTTGGTCGACTTTGTAAAATCACCACCGACACTTATTACGTCTAAAAATTCTTAAACTTTACAATGTGATAGAGCATCAAATAAGCTTTCCAATGGTTTAAACGGCGAGTCAATCGGAGTCCGGACGAAGGATTTATGGCCGAAATAGTACAGGCTACATAGTGTATAATTAGCGCACGCTAAACGCATTAATTAGCGCGCGCTAAATAAGTCTGGCAGAGGGTTCTGGACTGCATTTTGCAGCCGATAGCGCATGCTACACATACCTTAGCGTGCGCTAACTGTTGGCAGTATATATAGGACTGCAGAGGTCAACTTTCGTCATTTCTTCCTCCCCTTTCTTCCTTCCAGCGATCTAGACGATCTTGAGGGCGTATAACCATGGATTTTGGCCTGAAATCATCACCCATCAACATCTTTGAGTTCCTAGTATGGATTTAGCAACGTCTCAACATCTTTCCCCATTTTAATCAAGGTAAAATTCTTAGAACCCTAATTTCGGGTATTTTGGGGGTTTTCTTCGTGATTCGTTGATTTTGTCCGATATGATGAATTGTTCATGGTAATCCCTTTGTATTGGTCATGATATTCGGATTTTGTAACTCATTTATCGATTTTTATCACCCGGAACATGATTTTGGCTTTCTTGGAACAAACCCTTGAACCCTTGTAGTTTCTTAGTGTCGATTGGGATTTCATTTAATGTTGTTGATTCGTAGCAGTGTTATTCTCGTAGTGATTGTGTTGTTATTGATTTCTCGCGAAGGTGGTTGGTTTTCGGGGCTGTTTCGGCCAATACGCGTTCGTCGGAGTATTCACAAATTGATTTCGAGGCAAGTATCTTGCCCATACATTACGTGTTTTGTGAATATAATGGTTAAAAATTGACGATATGTGCTAAATGAATGTTTACAACCTTTTCTCAAAAGAATTGGTATATTTATAATCATGGTTTTCTTAAAGAACGACTCTTGTGTTCGGGACTTAATGTGCTTATTTAGCTATGTGTGTTAGTGTTGAGTATAGGATCTCCCTACTTTCGGGTGATGTCATTATGTGTGAATATGTCGTCGTTAATTTATGGTTAAATCCTTTTGTTAAGAATTGTGCGTGGAGTCATGTGGTTATCAGTGGATATGTGAGTTGTGTAATATTGGTTGTGTCGTTCGGTGTTGTTGAGATAAGTGTGTTTCTTTGTGGATAGTATTAATTCTGGGTCATGAGTATGTGTTGGATAAGTTGGCCATTCTAGCAAAATACCTCGACTACATATATTGTGATGGACTCTTGAGGATTGTGGTTTTGGAAATGAGAGTTGATGAGAGTTGTAAGGTTTTTCTCGGGTACTCTCACTCAGGGATTGACTCGACGGGGTCACACGGGGACCTGGTGGCTTAGCGGCTGGACCGGGTCGCGAGAGTTACTTCGAGTGGGCATTCTCACTTGGGGTCGCTCGACGGGGCGCACAGGGACTTGGTGGCCTTACGGCGGGACCAGAGGCTGGACCGGGTCGCGAGAATTGCAGAGTGTTTGTACTGTTTATTAATTGTGATATGACCGGAGTATCACAATGCTTGTTGCTCGGAGTCGAGATACATTATATATCGAGTCTTGGTGTTTGGCTAAAATGGCATAAAAATAATGTGTTATTTGTAATGTGTTTTTGGAAGTGAATTGAAGTGAATGAACGGGTCGTGGACCCTGTGTTTGGTGATCAGAATGATCGGGTCGTGGACCCCGTGTTTTGTTAACGGATTTGTATTTTGGAAAATGAACTTTGGGGCTGTGACCCTAAGTGGCTTTCAAGGAATTAAGAACTTTTCGATCACAAATGTTTTCAAAACTCCCGAGATTTGGAAGTGTTTTCAAAGTGCTTTCTTGTTTTGTTTCTACTTTCAAGACTTGGAACTATTTTTAATTAAACAAAATATCTCGGGAAGTCTTTTGTTGTATTCTCCGAATGTGTTATGTATGGCTCGTATTTGCACTTTATACTTGTACTAGCAAAACAGTGGAGTTTTGCTAACCCCCGAGTATTCGGGGGGTGGATGTCTGTTTTGCATCCAGGTACATGCAGGTTTGGGAGCAAAACACAGGATCGGCGCGAAGGATGATGGAAGGCGAATGATACTAATCACATGAAGGTGGGTGTAGTTAGTCGGAGTACGTATATGGTCTTTTCTGCTGTCGTACTTTTTGTTTGTGAGTGTATTTTACCCTTGCATGGGTATGAGTCGAGATAGAAATGTGTATTTTTGACTTGTATGTTAGTGACGAAAGACCAAGTTGGTTTACGGATTTGGTATTTTATCATGTCGGTATGTAATTTATTGTGTGGTTTCGATGTCTAGCCTGGTGGATCCTCACGGAGAGGGTCTGTGGCATGTAATATTCTCGGTTTGATTTCGGGGGTGTTACACTACGTACCCAAAGAAACAAGTTTGGCGAAGGTACGATGTTTCAAGTGTCAAGGATTCGGCCATTACCAAAATGCATGTCCGAACAAATGGGTGGTGACACTAAGAGAGGCTCTTGAGGTCCGGGAAGAATTATTGGCCGAGGACGAAGAAGAAAGACTCTGTGACGTGTTTGACGTGAACGCCGAAGAAGAAGAGGAGTGCGAGGCTTACAATGCTCCGGACTATGAGATGAGTCTAGTCCTTCGCACTTTACAAGTCAAGACGGTTTCGAGGGACACGGAACAACGAGATCAAATATTCCACACCAAGTGTCAAATTAAAGACAAGTGGTGTAGTTTGATAATCGATGGAGGAAGTTGTACGAATGTTGCTTCAAGTGAGATAGTGGCGAAGCTCAGACTCGTCACTACTACTCATCCGAAACCATACGCGTTACATTGGCTCGATGATGGGAATAAAGTGAAAGTTTCAAAACAAGTACGGGTCGGATTAACTATGGGCTCGTATGGTGACAACGTACTATGTGATGTACTCCCAATAAATGCATGCCACATACTTTTGGGATGACCGTGGCTATTTGATAGAGACGTTTTACATCGAGGAAGGAGTAACGAATATGAATTACGGGATAAAGGCAAGAAGATTGTGCTTTAACCGATGGCACCCCAAGCCATTCGATCGATGAGTTCTAATCAAATGGAGAAACCGAAGCTTACCATGTTTGCTAGTGAGAAAGAGGTGAGACACGCTATTGACGATGGCGAGCGTGTGTATTTATTGATGATTAAAGAAACACGAGATGTTGACGTAATTGTGTAAGGCAAGAGAGATATCGATACCTTGCTACAAGAATTTGCGGATGTCTTCCCGGAAGACTTACCGCCGGGTTTACCACCCTTATGTGGGATTGAACACCAAGTCGACCTTGTACCGGGTGCATCAGTCCCTAACAAGTCCGCCTATCGATGTAACCCCGAGGAGACAAAGGAGTTGCAAAAACAAATCGAGGAGCTAATGAATTGCGGGTACGTTCGAGAAAGTTTGAGCCCTTGTGCGGTTCCGGTTTTACTTGTTCCAAAGAAGGATGGGTCATGGCGGATGTGTATAGATAGTAGAGCCGTGAACAACATAACCATCAAATATCGGTTCCCAATTCCGAGACTTGATGATATGTTGGACGAGTTGCATGGTTCGGTGATTTTTTCGAAGGTTGATTTGAGAAGCGGCTATCATCAAATTCGCATGCGGGAAGGAGACGAATGGAAAACGGCTTTCAAGACAAAACATGGATTATATGAATGGCTCGTCATGCCCTTTGGCCTTACAAATGCGCCAAATACTTTCATGCGATTAATGAATGAGGTACTTAAGCCGTTTTTGGGAAAATTTGTCGTCGTATACTTGGACGACATCTTGATTTATAGTCGATCATTGCAAGAACATACCAGGCACTTGAGGAAAGTCTTTGAGATCCTTAGGGATCAAAAACTTTATGGGAAAAAGGAGAAGTGTTCGTTTCTTGTCGAGAGTGTAGCCTTTCTTGGCTACATCATTTCTAAAGAAGGAGTGTCGGTTGATCAAACCAAGATCGAGGCGATTAAATCTTGGCCTACGCCCAAAACCATTACGGAAGTCCGATCCATTCACGGACTTGCTTTATTTTATCGGAGGTTCATACGAGACTTTAGTACCATTTCTAGCCCGATAACGGAATGCTTAAAAAAAGGACCGTTTGTGTGGAACGGGGCTGCCCAAGGGGCGTTTGAAAAATTGAAGGCGAAAATGTGTGAAGCACCTATCTTGGCTTTACCCGACTTTTCACAACCTTTCGAGGTAGAATGTGACGCAAATGGACTGGGTATTGGGGCGGTCCTCGTCCAAGGGAGGCGACCAATTGCATACTTCTCGGAGAAATTGGGTGGGGCTCGACTCAACTATTGTACTTATGGCAAGGAGTTCTATGCCATTGTGAGAGCTCTTGATCATTGGAGCCATTACCTTCGGTCGAAACATTTCATCCTACATTCGGATCATGAGTCCTTAAAATATATTAAAGGCCAACAAAAGTTGAGTCCGAGGCATGCTAAATGGGTGGAATTCTTGCAATCATTCCACTTTTCATCGAAATACAAGGATGGAAAGAGCAACGTTGTGGCGGATGCTTTATCTAGACGGTATGCCTTACTCTCTACTCTTGACATTCGGTTGCTTGGGTTCGAAGCATTGAAGGAGTGTTATGATGGGGATGTGGATTTTGGTGAGGTTTTCATTCTGTATAAATTTGGCCCATTTGGAGAGTTTACGTTACAAGAAGGATTCCTTTTCAAAGGAAATCACCTTTGTTTACCCAAACACCCGATTCGGGAATTGTTGGTTCGGTAAGCTCACGGTGGAGGCTTGGCCGGTCATTTTGGTTCGGCTAAAACGTTGGAGGTACCTAAAGAACATTTTCATTGACCGAAGATGCAAGTGGATGTACACGACATAATTAATAAGTGTGTAACATGCCATATTGCTAAGAGCTCGTTCAAGCTGGGAGTATACATGCCTTTGCCGATTCTGGAAAGGCCGTGGGAAGATGTCTCAATGGATTTCATTGTTGCTTTACCTCGTACTCAACGAGGGAGAGATGCTATTATGGTTGTTGTAGACCGATTTTCGAAGATGGCTCACTTTGTGGCTTGCCACAAGACGGACGACGCAAGTAACGTCGCTGATTTGTATTTCCGAGAAATCATAAGATTGCATGGGGTTCCAAAAACGATTGTTTCGGATCGGGACTCAAAATTCCTTAGTTATTTTTGGAACACCTTGTGGAGAAAGGTGGGAACCAAACTACTTTTTAGCACGTCACATCATCCACGAACGGACGGTCAAACCGAGGTAACCAATTGAACGTTGGGCACTTTACTACGTGGTCTTGTGAACAAGACACAAAAGGATTGGGACTTGAAACTTGCACATGCAGAGTTCGCTTATAATCGTTCTCCTACTCATGCCACGGCACACTCTCCGTTCGAAGTAGTTTACAGACTAAACCCATATATGCCGTTAGATCTAATTCCATTGCCAAGTGACGAGTTAGTGCACAAGGATGCGGAATCAAAACTGAAATCGATGATGAAATTACACGAGCAAGTATGTAATCGAATCAAGGAAATAAACGAGGCTTACAAAAGAAAGTCGAACAAACAAAGAAGGCCGAGATTGTTCGAAGTTGGGGATTTGGTTTGGTTGCATTTGAGGAAAGAGCGATTTCCAAGTAAACGTAAGAACAAATTAATGCCGCGAGCGGAGGGACCGTTTAAAGTAATCGCAAAAGTGAACGACAACGCATACAAATTAGAACTTCCAGGAGATTATGGGGTTCATGCAACCTTTAATGTTGGGGCCCTCTCGCCTTACATCGATGATGACGGAATTTCGGAATTGAGGACAATTCCTTTTAAAGGAGGAGGAGATGATACGGAATCATTTGATATGAACGAAGAAGACGAAGTAAGGATCGATATAAATGACCTTACTACACGCCATGCACGGACTACTACGTATTTAGGCGAGAAAACGGACATAAGACATGGAGTCTCGGTCTCAGCCGTGTCATATGACACGGCCCATGTCATGCTGTGCCGGAAGGTCGACATCCAACCTGCCGGAAAAATGTTCAATATGCCGGAAAATATCCAACCTGCCGGAAAATTCACCACCTACCGGAAAAATCACCACCTGCCAGAACTGGCCGAGCACTGCCGACCAAACCCGGCCGTGTCGTCCGACACGGCCTGTGCCGCACTCGTCCGGAAATGCAAAAGTCACTGCCCATAGGACTCGACCGTGTTGTCTGGCACGGCCGAGTCGAACTCTTCCGGATAAGCCAAAACCGACTGCCCAGACGCCCGACCGTATTCCAGGACACGATCGAGCCCATGCCGAACGTCCCTGTCAGCGCCGCGCCCGTGCTGAGTCATTGTCGGACGTCCCTGTCGCGCCGCGACCGTGTCAAGCGAGCACGGTCGAGTCACTGCCGACGTCCTTGTCAGCGCCGTGCCCGTGCCGAGTGTCCTTGTCGCGCTGCGGCCATGTCAAGCGACACGGCCGAGTCCTGCCGGCAGATTACACTTTTTTTTGTGTTTTCTTTTGTGTGTTTGTCTTTGCTTTGTTTTTTACTCATTTTAGGGATTGTGTTTCCCCTAAAATTAGGATTGTTGTTCCTTTTGTATTTTATTGTTGATTTGTTTTGATTATTCAAAGATTTTATAAATCTTTGAATTATTTTCTTTTATTATAGGAAGACTTGAAGTCTCCTATATATAGGCTTGTGTAAGCATTGTAACAACCATTGTATGTTGAAGAAATAAGAATACACTTGTGTTTTCTTGGTGAATGCTTTTCATCGAAATCTTGATTATAATTCGACGCATTTTCGAGTTTTAATCTAATCGATTCTCAATAGGTCTTGAGGAAAGATTATTTTATCAAACTATAGGTCTAGTTTGATAAATCATTCATATTGTTCTTGATTACGTAAGCCGAATTGCTCTACTTTCGGTTATTTCTTACGAGTGTTACACATATTCGAGTGTTGTGAGGATCAATTATATTTCCGCTGCATTACATACGACTTTACGTCCATTTTCATACGTAATTCGTATCAAATGGTGACGAAGCTTGGGATGGCCACCACGGCTCACCCTAAACCATATGCTTTACATTGGCTTGATGACGGAAGTAAGGTGAGGGTTTCGATGCAAGTTCGGGTCGGATTGGCAATGGGTTCGTATCGTGATGAGATATTATGCGATGTGAATCCAGTGGATGCTTATCACGTACTTTTGGGACGTCCATGGTTATTTGATAGGGATGTTTTGCATCGGGGTAGGAGTAACGAATACGAGTTGCGAGATAAGGGAAAGAAAATCGTGTTGAAGCCGATGTCACCTCAAGCTGTTCGTTCCATGAGTGCCAAACGAGGGGAAACGCCGAACCTCACCATGTTCGCTAGCGAGAGGGAAGTTGAACACGCTATGGAGAGTGGTGAGCGTGTTTACATGCTGGTGATAAAGGAGACTCGAGATGATTTCGTGGTAGCGAAAAACGAGGATACAGTGGCCGACTTATTACATGAGTTCGCGGACGTCTTCCCTGAAGAATTGCCGTCGGGTATGCCGCCAATTCGTGGAATTGAGCATCAAATTAACCTTATACCGGGTGAACCTCTTCCGAATAAGGCTGCCTATAGGTGTAATCCCGAGGAAACGAAGGAACTTCAGAAGCAGATTGAAGAACTAATGAGCCGCGGGTATGTTCGAGAAAGTTTAAGTCCATGTGCGGTTCCGGTTCTACTTGTTCCTAAGAAGGATGGGTCTTGGCGGATGTGTATCGATAGCCGGGCTGTGAATAATATAACGATCAAGTATTGATTCCCGATTCCAAGGCTTGATGATATGTTAGACGAGCTATATGGCTCGATGGTCTTTTCTAAAGTTGATTTGCGAAGTGGCTATCACCAGATTCGTATACGGGAGAGAGATGAATGGAAGACGGCTTTCAAAACTAAGCATGGGCTGTATGAGTGGACCGTCATGCCATTTGGACTTACGAATAACCTGAGTACTTTCATGCGTTTGATGAAAGAAGT
Source organism: Orobanche coerulescens (assembly GCA_033398695.1). Classification (NCBI taxonomy): domain Eukaryota; kingdom Viridiplantae; phylum Streptophyta; class Magnoliopsida; order Lamiales; family Orobanchaceae; genus Orobanche; species Orobanche coerulescens. The sequence continues at coordinate 46,345,185 of CM065819.1, read as the reverse complement.
ACTTAAGGCATTTTTGGGCAGATTTGTGGTTGTTTATTTGGATGATATTTTGGTTTATAGTCGGTCGGTGGAGGAGCATCTCGGGCATCTACGGCAAGTATTCGAGACTCTTAGGTCTCAAAGGCTTTATGGAAAGAAATAAAAGTGTGCGTTTCTCTTCGAGAGCATAACTTTTCTTGGCTATGTTGTTTCGAAGGATGGAGTGTCGGTTGATCACGGTAAAATTGAAGCTATTAAGTCGTGGCCTACCCCTAAAACCGTAACTGAAGTTAGATCATTCCACGGTCTTGCCTCTTTATATCGGAGGTTTATTCGAGATCTCAGCACCATAACGAGTCCGATAATGGAGTGTTTGAAGAAGGGTCCGTTTGTGTGGAGCAGGGCTGCCCAAGGGGCGTTTGAAAAGTTGAAGGCAAGGTTATGTGAAGCACCCATTTTGGCGTTGCCCGATTTTGCACAACCGTTCGAGGCGGAGTGTGATGCTAGTGGAGTTGGTATTGGGGCGGTCCTCATTCAAGGCAAGTGGCTTATTGCGTACTTTTAGGAGAAATTGAGTGGGGCTCGACTCAACTATTGTACTTATGACAAGGAGTTCTATGCCATAATGAGAGCTCTTGATCATTGGAGTCATTATCTTCGGCTGAAACATTTTATTCTGCATTCGGACCATGAATCTTTGAAGTATATTAATGGGCAGCAGAAGTTGAGTCCGAGACATGCTAAGTGGGTGGAGTTCTTACAATCATTTCACATTTCATCGAAGTATAAGGACGGTAAGAGCAATGTGGTGGCTGATGCGCTGTCTAGGAGGTATGCTTTAATCTCTACCCTTGATGTTCGTTTGTTGGGGTTTGAAATGTTGAAAGATTATTATGTTGACGATGTGGATTTTGGGGAGATTTTTGGCCGTTGTAAATCCGGTTTGTTTGGGGAGTTTGTGATACAGGAGGGGTTTCTCTTTAAGGGGAATCAACTTTGTTTGCCCAAGCATGCCGTTCGGGAGTTGTTGGTTTATGAAGCTCATGGAGGGGGCTTGGCTGGTCACTTTGGCATGGCTAATACCATGGGGGTGCTCCAGGAACATTTTTATTGGCCGAAGATGCAAGGGGACGTGGCTGACATCGTTGGCAAGTGTGTAACGTGTCATATGGCGAAGAGCTCATTCAAACCGGGCGAGTATATGCCTCTACCGATTCCGGAAAGGTCGTGGGAAGATGTCTCGATGGATTTCATTGTTGCTTTGCCTCGAACCCAACGAAGTAAGGATGCGATTATGGTTGTTGTCGATTGTTTTTCGAAGATGGCTCATTTTGTTGCTTGTCACAAAACCGATGATGCGAGTAATGTTGCTGACTTGTATTTTCGAGAGGTGGTACGTTTACATGGAGTTCCGAAGACTATTGTTTCGGACCGAGACTCGAAGTTTCTGAGCTACTTTTGGAACACATTGTGGAGAAAGGTGGGAACCAAGCTTTTGTTTAGTACTTCGCATCATCCTCAAACCGACGACCAAACAGAAGTAACCAATCGAACTTTGGGCACTTTATTACGTGGTCTTGTGAGCAATATACAAAAAGATTGGGATTTGAAGCTCGCACATGCGGAGTTTGCGTATAATCGCTCTCCTACTCATGCCACGGCACACTCTCCATTTGAAGTAGTTTACGGGCTGAATCCTTATATGCCGTTAGATCTAATTCCATTACCGAGTGACGAGTTGGTGCATAAGGATGCGGAGTCAAAGCTGAAGTCAATGACGAAATTACACGAGCAAGTACGTAACCGAATAAAGGAGATAAATGAAACTTACAAAATAAAGTCGAGCAAGCATAGAAAACCGAAATTATTCGAAGTTGGCGATTTGGTTTGGGTGCATTTGAGAAAGGAGCGAGTAAGCGTAAGAACAAGTTGATGCCGCGAGCTGAGGGACTATTTAAAGTAGTTGCGAAGGTGAACGACAATGCATACAAGGTAGAACTTCCGAGGGATTATGGGGTGCATGCTACTTTTAATGTAGGAGATCTCTCTCCTTATCTTGATGATGATAGGATTGCAGAATTGAGGACAATTCCTTTTAAAGGGGGAGGGGATGATACGGGGTTGACAAGTCCAAGAGAAGAAGACGAGGTGATGATCGATTGGGCGAGAAGATAGGCACGAGGCTTGGAGTGACTTTGGTGGTCGGGCTCAAAATAACGTAGTTTATCATTATTTTGTATTATTTATTTAATAAAGGGTGCGACATGTGCCGCCCTATGTTGCTTTGTGTGTTATTTTCCTTAATCAGAAGTAGCCCAAACTTGTTTAAGGGCGTTTTAGGGAGTAACCTTATTTATGTTACTAGGGTTTGGTGGCTATATATATATATATATATCATATAGCTCGGCCTATTTGATTCATTGAATACACTTGATATTTTGCACTCTTTGAGTTTTATTTGTTTGACGTGTCTCAAACAAAAATTCTTGATTATTGTTCGACGTGATTTTGAATTATAATACGATCAATTCTCAATAGGTCTTGGGAAGAGATCATCTTTGACGAGTTATAGGTCTAACTCGTTAAAATCTTTTATTGTTTTTCTGTTCGTCCGATCGAAAATTATTCTTGTTTGGACAGAATCTTTGGAGTCGTTTGTGGTGTTGATCATCGGAGTATTATCCAGTTTCTTGTTCGTGGGACTTGCTTCCATCTCGTTAAATCGCAATACTCATATTTGATCGAGATTCATACCAGTTCTCTTGTTGCTGTTTATACCAATTGAGATCTACAACTTAGTGTGATACATAGCATATCCATCCTCATACGTTGAAATTGACTTGTTCAAAGTTGCTGTCCAGAGACCGATCGTTGATGCCGTTCGATATCCAACAGTGTTACCAATACAGGGACTGTTGTGAATCGTGGTTGTGTGAAGCGGAAGTTTAAGTTCTCGAGCGGAAGCGAACGAGCAGTAAACAACAAATAACAATAGCGGACAGCACTTCGGTACAGCAGCACCTCGATACAGAAATGTTCGGACAATACTTCGATACAACACTTCGATATAGTACTATTCAGACAGTACGTCGATACAGTAACAATGGACTACACTTCAGTACGGGGTTTTGGTACAGCGGCAATTGGACAATACTTCAGCACGGTACTTTGGTACAGCGACAATGGATACGAAAATGATGAGGGCACTTCAAACCCTTAGAATTAATTACTATAATCCCCTTAGAATCCTGTTCTAAAGAAACGTTTGGAATTATTCTAAGAACTCAAGTTTGTGTGATTAAGACTTAACAATTTTATGAACTAAAATTGTAAGAATGTAGAAGTGAGAATTATAAGAATAATACTCAAGAAAATTCGAGCAACAACTCTGATTCTAGCACAAGGCCGAAATATCTTTTTGATTTCAAAAGTTATATGTCTTCTCGTTACCTAAAGGTCTATTTATATAGGAGAGTACAAAACAAACTATATTATCCCTGACATATTAAACTAAGGAAATAAAATCAAGTGTCCCTACTTTTTAAGACAATGCAGGGCGGATACACATGGGACTGAATTAAAAGGGAATAAACTAACAACAACTTAACTATAAAGTAAATAAAGAAGTCTTAAAAGGTCTTGGTCTTCACAATCCTCACGTTCATTTTGAAACTTCCACATGCTGAAGTTCCCTTTTCCAAGACAACACCAACATCACACCTTCCTTGAAGCTTCCTCATGCCTAAGCCTAATTTCCAAGCTAGGATGGATTTTCCATAATCATCAAGTCGACCTTCGGTTGTTCATCCTTTTTTATAGAGTATTTCTCTTTTCGAGTTTTTATGATTTAACTCTCATTTTCACGAAATACGACAAAGACGCCCTCATGCCATTATTTAGACAATATCTGGGGTCCGCCCTCAAGCTTTCTGTTGTTAGCTATATCTGGGCTGCCCTCAAGCAAAGCTATATCTGGGTTTATGATTTGAACAACTGTCTGGCCTTCTTGAATCTCAAGTAGATCCACCGTTGCACAGTCACTAAACTTAGACATGATTTCCACTTCTAATTCGGGCAGCTTAAGGACGAGCTTGTCTTCTTGTTTTCTTTGGACGTGAATTCTTCTAGGTTCAGGGTCTTTATTCAGTGTACTCCAAGCAGCCTCAGTGTGAGGGTCTTCAAGATAGGATTTGATCGAGGTCATACAGTAAACCTCTTGAGTAGGAACCGAGTTGTCTTCATAAGAGTTAATAACAGATAATAAGGTAACAGGTGAGGAACGTGCATTAAGTTTATTTCGTGAGGTGGTGCTAGTGTCACTCATTCTCAACATTTCACTCGTTTGTTCTCTCAACTTCCCAGCACGTGCACGTGTGATAGGACCAGTGGGGTCCATGACGGTTCCAAACGTTCCTAACTCTCTTGGTAGCACAACCGTGTTTGTATCAAGTGTGATTCCTGTTTCCTCCGCATTCGATCACAATTTACTGTTCGCTACAGTTGTTGGCGATTCTTTGTTGTTGTTGTTGTTGTTTCCCATTCGACCGGCCGCTGTTTTAGATGTTGATTGTTGCTGCCCGCTACTGCTGTAGCGAAAGGGTAGTCGCTGTTTAGTCGTGATTGTTGCTGTTCGCTACTGTTGTAGTGAAAGGGTAGTCGCTGTTTAGTCGTGATTGTTGTTGTTCGCTACTACTGTAGCGAAGGGTGGTTGCTGTTAGTAGTTGACTGTTGCGGTTCATTATTGCTGTAGCGAAGGAAGGTTACTGTTTCGAGCCCATTTGGTAGATTGCTGTTTGTTTAGTTTTCGCAAGATTATGCTTCCACTTCGTCTCGATACAGGATTCGTATCAAAGTGAAGCGCCTTTCCCCAACTTGAGAATTGCATACTTGCACCGTTTCTCATCGTCGAGGTCTGTAAACTCGAACATTTGGTCAATTTTATGATCCCATTCCAAGTAAACTTCAGGGTGTGTCCCGCCTACGAACTCCGAAATCTTGTTAACTTTGAACTCTTCGACATGGCGTGAGGGTCGTTCATAGTCACCACGCCTAGGTTGCCAACGCTGGTCACGTTGTTCTGGTACGTCACGCAATGCGTAGTTTTGCCAAGAAATCAGCGTCGTTGAGATCCATAATGCCAAAGATCAAGAACTTGGGCTCCGATGCCACTTATGATGCGAAATCTCTATCGGTACAGCAGAAGGTTGTCTTGACAAGCGGAAGCAAACAACACTTAGCCAAAGGGAATCTAACAGTACGGTTAGGAACTGACAGGAACTGATAGTAATAGTTTGATACAGCAACAATAATGGATAGCGGCACACGCACAAGACAGGAACTGATAACAACAGTTCGATACAGCAACAAGACAGAAACTGAGAATAACAGTTTGATATAGCAACAAGACAGGAACTGGCCGAGTGGAAATGACTCGGAATAGGCAACTCCAAACAGCGGCACTCGAAACAGCAGGTTTCGATGGGTTACAATGGAAACAGGAAGCAAGTTTCGTACAACCAAACAACAATTGATGCAAACTCCCGATCAAGTACAACCCTGTATCGAAAGCAAGAGGAATATAGAAACAGGACAGGAGATAGGTGTTTATCGAACTAGACCTATAATTCGATAAGGTGATTTCTTCTCAAGACCTATTGAGAATTGATCATATTAAGATTCGAAAACGTGTCGAATAATAACCAAATTTTGGAAGGAAACTCGTCCAACACTTTTAAACAATACACAATGTATTTTTTTTATCATTCAACACTGCCCCGTTACAACCCAAACAAGACTACTTATAGGTAAGAGTATCCTGATAAGATTACTTAAAATATTTAAAAGATAAGATCACATGATTTTAAAATAAATACAATAATAAAAAGGTACTCCACACTACTTGCAAACAAGAGGAATAAGGATGGGTTTGTCTCCAAGGTGCTCTTCTTCTCCACATGCAGGCCGTGAATCCTGCATTGCTTTATTATAAAGAAATGGGATGAATTCTTTATTATCTTATCTTCACCAACTTGGACCCAACATGATGCATGTTGCTACGTTTAGGTTATTCCCAGTCTGATCACCAAGGTTACTCCAAGTCTCATAGCCGTTTTCTCATCTAAGTATGTAGGACTATGTTCAAGGTGTTTTACATCAATCCTCACTTCGTCTTCTTCGCTTGGAGTAGTCAGTTTTGTATCAATGGACTTGCTTCATTTTATTGGAGGTTCATCCGAGACTTTAACACCATTTCAAGCCCGATAACGGAATGCTTGAAATAAGGACCGCTTGTGTGGAACGGGGCTGCGCAAGGGGCATTTGAAAAATTGAAAACAAAAATGTGTGCGGCACCTATTTTGGCGTTACCCGATTTTTCACAACCGGTCGAGGTAGAATGTGATGCGAGTAAAGTGGGTATTGGGGCGGTTCTCGTCCAAGGGAAATGACCGATTGCATATTTCTTGGAGAAATTGGGTGGGGCTTGACTCAACTATTGTACTTATGATAAGGAGTTCTATGCCATTGTGAGAGCCCTTGATCATGGGAGTCATTACCTTCGGCCGAAACACTTCATTCTATATTCGGATCATGAGTCCTTGAAGTATATTATTGGGCAACAGAAGTTGAGCCCGAGACATGCTAAGTGGGTAGAATTCTGGCAATCGTTCCACTTTTCATCGAAGTATAAGGATGGCAAGAGCAACACTGTAGCAGATGCGTTGTCTAGGTGGTATGTTGCTCTCTACTCTTGATGTTCGTTTGCTTGGGTTAGAGACGTTGAAGGAATATTATGATGGTGATGCGGATTTTGGTGAGACTTCCACTCGTTGCAAATCTGGTCCGTTTGGAGATTTTTTGATACAGGAAGGCTTCCTCTTCAAAAGAAATCGTCTGTGCCTTCCCAAACAAGCGGTTAGGGAATTGTTAGTTCGGGAAGCTCATGGCGGGGGCTTGGCTGGCCACTTTTGTTCGGCTAAGACATTAGAGGTACTTAAGGAACATTTTTATTGGCCAAGGATGCAGGGGGATGTGAATGACATAATTAGTAAGTGTGTGACATGCCATATTGCGAAGAGTTCGTTCCAACCAGGAGTATACACGCCTTTACCGATTCTCGAGAGGCCATGGGAAGATGTCTCAATGGATTTCATTGATGTTTTACCTCGTACTCAACGAGGGAGGGATGCTATTATGGTGGTTATCGATCGATTTTCAAAGATGGCTCACTTTGTGGCTTGTCACAAGATGTACGACGCGAGTGATGTCGTCGATTTGTATTTCCGAGAGATTATACAATTGCATGGGGTTCCGAAGACGATTGTTTCGGATTGAGACTCAAAATTCGTTAGCTATTTTTGGAACACTTTGTGGAGAAAGGTGGGAACCAAGCTCCTATTTAGCACGTCGCATCATCCGCAAACATATGGCCAATCCAAGGTAACCAATCGAACCTTGGGCACTTTATTACGTGGTCTTGTGAGCAAGACACAAAAGTATTGGGATTTGAAGCTTGTACATGCGGAGTTTGCTTATAATAGTTCTCCTACTCATGCCACGGCACACTCTCCATTTGAAGTAGTTTACGGGCTGAATCCTTACATGCCATTAGATCTAATTCCATTACCGAGTGACGAATTGGTGCATAAGGATGCGGAGTCGAAGCTGAAGTCAATGATGAAATTACACGAGCAAGTACATAATCGAATCAAGGAGATAAACGAGACTTACAAAAGAAAGTCGAACAAGCAAAGAAAGCCGAGATTATTCAAAGTTGGGGATTTAGTGTGGGTGCATTTGAGGAAAGAGCGATTTCCATGTAAGCGTAAGAACAAGTTAATGCCACGACCTGAGGGACCATTTAAAGTAGTTGCGAAGGTGAACGACAATGCATACAAGTTAGAACTTCCGGGTGATTATGGAGTGCACGCTACTTTTAACATAGGTGACCTATCTCCATATCTCGACGACAATGGAATTGCGGAATTGAGGATGATCCCTTTAAAGAAGGAGGAAATGATACGAAACTGACTACTCCAAGTGAAGAAGACGAAGTGAGGATTGACGTAAAACACCTTGAACATACTCCTACATACTTAGGTGAGAAAACGGCTACGAGACATGGAGTAACCTTGGTGATCGGACTGGGAATAACCTAAACGTAGCAACATGCATCATGTTGGGTCCAAGTTGGTGAAGATAAGATAATAAAGAATTCATCCCATTTCTTTATAATAAAGTAATGCAGGATTCACGGCCAGTATATGGAGAAGAAGAACACCTTGGAGACAAAGCCCATCCTTATTCCTTTTGTTTGCGAGTAGCGTGGAGTACCTTTTTATTATTGTCTTTATTTTAAGATCGAATCTTGGTGTATGCTAGGTCAGGACCGGCGGATGTGATCTTATCTTTTAATATTTTAAGTAATCTTGTGAGGCTGCTCAAACCTATAAGTAGTCTTGTTCGGCTTGTAACAAGGAGGATTGAATGATCAAAAAATACATTGTGTATTGTTTAAAAGTGTTGGACGAGTTTCCTTCCAAAATTTGGTTGGAACTTCAGCATGTGGAACTTCAGCTTGGAAATCCATCCTGTCTTGTTGCTGTATCGAACTGTTTTTATCACTTCCTATCTTATTGCTATATCGAACTGTTGTTATCAGTTCCTGTCTTGTTGCTGTATCGAACTGTTGTTATCAGTTCCTGTCTTGTGCGCGTTCCGCTATCTATTATTATTGCTGTATCGAACTGTTGGTATCAGTTCCTATTAGTTCCTAACCGTACTGTTCGATTCCTTTTGGCTAAGTGCTGTTCGCTTCCGCTCGTCAAGACAGCCTTCTGCTGTACCGATAGAGATTTCGCATCAGTCGGTTTGAGGATGGTACGAAGTGCTAAACAAGAGTTTGGTTCCCACCTTTCTCCATAAGGTGTTCCAAAAGTAGTTAAGGAATTTTGAATCTCGATCCGAAACAATAGTCTTCAGAATTCCATGTAAACGTATCACCTCTCGGAAATATAAGTCGGACACATTGCTTACATCGTCGGTCTTGTGGCACGCCACAAAATGAGCCTTTTTCGAGAAATGATCTATGACTACCATAATAGCATCCTTACCCCGTTGAGTACGAGGCAGCGCAACAATGAAATCCATTGAAACATCCTCCCATGGTCTATCCGGAACTGGTTGAGGCATATACATGCCCGGCTTGAACGAGCTCTTCACCATATGACATGTCACACAATTACCTACGATATCATTTATGTCTCCTTGCATTTTTTGCCAATAGAAATGTTCCCTAAGTACCTCCATGGTTTTAGTCGTGCCAAAGTGGCCAGCCAAATCTCCTCCATGAGCTTCACAAATCAATAGCTCCCGAACCGTATGTTTGGGCAAGCAAAGTCGATACCCCTTAAATAGAAACCCATCTTGTATCATAAATTCCTCGAACGGAGCAGATTTACATCGAGTAAAAATCTATCTGAGATCAGCATCGTCAACATAATACTCTTTCAACATCTCGAACCCAAGTAAACGAACCTCAAGAGTAGACAGTAGAGCATATCGTCTAGATAACGCATCTGCAACCACATTGCTTTTACCGTCCTTATACTTTGATGAGAAGTGAAATGATTATAAGAACTCCACCCACTTAGCATGCCTCGGACTTAACTTGTGTTGTCCATTAATATACTTCAATGATTCATGGTCCGAATGTAGGATGAAATGCTTCGGCCGAAGATAGTGACTCCAATGATCTAAAGCCCTCACAATAGCATAGAACTCTTTGTCGTACGTACAATAATTGAGACGAGCACCGTTTAACTTTTCTGAAAAATATGCAATAGGACGATTTCCTTGAATAATAACCACTCCAATGCCAACTCCACTAGAATCACACTCTACTTCGAACGGTTGTGAAAAATCGGGTAATGCCAAGATTGGTGCTTCACACAACTGTTTTCAATTTTTCGAACGACTCTTGGGCAGCCCTGCTCCATCTAAACGTACCTTTCTTCAAACATTCCATTATCGGACTTGTAATGGTGCTAAAATCTCTAATAAATCTCCAGTAGAATAAAGCAAGTCCGTGGAACGACCTAAGTTCCGTCACGGTAGTAGGAATCGGCCATGACTTAATTGCTTCGATCTTAGTTTGATCAACCGACACTCCTTCCTTCGAAACGATATAGCCAAGAAAGACTATACTTTCGACTAAGAACGAGCACTTCTCTTTCTTCCCATAAAGCTTTCGGTCCCTAAGAGTCTCTAAGACTTGCCTTAAGTGCCCAAAATGTTCTTGCAACGATCGGATATAGATCAAAATGTCATCTAAGTACACAACTACAAAGTTTCCCAAAAACGGCTTAAGTACCTCATTCATCAAGCGCATGAAAGTACTTGGCGCATTTGTAAGACCGAACAAAATAACGGTCCACTCAAACAATCCATTTTTTATTTTGAAAGCCATCTTCCATTCATCACGTTCTAGCATACGAATCTGATGGTATCCACTTTGTAAATCCACTTTCGAAAAGACTACTGAACTGTGTAGTTCATCCAACATATCATCAAGCCTCGGAATCATAAACCGATACTTGATTGTTATGTTATTCATGGCCCTACTATCAATACACATTCGCCATGATCCATCCTTCTTAGGAACAAGCAAAACCGGGACTGCACAAGGACAGACTTTCTCGAACATACCCGCGATTCATTAACTCCTCGATTTGTTTTTGTAGTTCCTTCGTTTCTTCAGGATTACACCTATAGGCAGCCTTGTTAGGGAGCGATGCACCCGGTATGAGATCAATTTGATGTTCAATCCCACAAATAGGTGGCAAACCCGACGACAACTCTTCGGGAAAAACATCCGCAAATTCGTGTAATAAAGTGTCTATCTTTCCTTCGTTTCGCACAATCATGTTATCGTTCTGCGTCTCCTTCAATATTAACAAGTACATGCACTCACCATCATCAGTAGCGTGTTCCATCTCCCACTCGCTAGCAAACATGGTAAGTTTCGTTTTTTCAACCCGATTAGAGCTCATAGAACGAATAGCTTGAGGTGACATCAGTTTAAGCACAATTTTTTTGCCCTTATCCCGTAACTCATGTTCATTGATTCTTCCTTTATGTAAAACATCCTTATCGAACATCCATGGACGCCCCAAAAGTACATGGCATGTATCCATCGGGAGTACATCACACAACAAGTTATCGTCATACGAACCCATGGTCAATCCGATCCTCACTTGTTTTGACACCTTTACTTTACTCCCGTCATCGAGCCAATGTAAAGCGTATGGTTTCGGATGAGTCTTTGTGGTCATCCCAAGTTTAGTTACCATCTCACTCGAAGCTACGTTGGTGCAATTCCACCATCGATGATCAAACTACACCATTTGTTCCCGACTTGACACTTCGTATGAAATATTTGATCTCGTTGTTCCGAATCATTCGAAACGTATTTGGCTTGTAAAGTACGCAGAACCAAAGCCGTGTCATAGTTTGGAGCATCGTAAGTTTCACATTCTTCTTCTTCTTCTTCGTCCTCCACGTTGAAATTAAACACATCACCCAGTCTTTCCTTTTCGTCCTCGACCAACAACTCGTCTCAGACCGCAATAGCTTCTCTTAGCGTCCCCACTCGCTTGTTTGGACAAGTATTTTGATAATGGCTGAACCTCTGACATTTGAAACATTGTACTTTAGTCAAACTCATCTCCTTCGGCACGTAGGGGGCCTTAGGAACCGTAGTAGGGGTAGGAATTGGTACGGTTGTTTTGGTAGTCGAACTAGCCGATAACCGAATTCCAAAATTTGGGTGGAACCTCGGGTTTATAAAACTTCGCCCTGTTTTGAGCTTTTAACTTCACGCATAGTCCGCACAATGAGTCAAAGTCTTCATATGGGTGTAACTCCACCGAGTTAGCTATGCTTCGGTTCAACCCATGTAAGAACCGTGACATCTTTTGTTCTTCATTCTCTTCTAAATCTCCCATTAAGGACAAATTTTCAAACTCCTCAATGTATTCGCCAACACTTAATTTTCCTTGCATGAGGTCGGCAATCTTTCGGTATAAGGATAACCGATGTGATGTCGGTGTATACCTTTTAGGAAGCTTTCTTTTTAACGAACCCCACGAATAGATTTTTTCTTCCCCGCACGAGCTCTTCGTGTTTTCACTCCTTCGAACCAAAGAGAAGCACCTTTCCCCAACTTGAGAATTGCATACTTGCAACGTTTCTCATCGTCGAGGTCTTTAAACTCGAACATGCGATCAATTTTACATTCCCATTCCAAGTAAACTTCAGGGTCTGTCCCGCCAACGAACTCCGAACGCTCGTTAACTTTAAATTCCTCTACATGGCATGAGGGTCGTTCATAATCACCACGCCTAGGTTGCCAACGCTGGTCGTGTTGTTCTGGTATATCATGCAATGCGTCGCGAAGTTTCGCCAAGAAATCAGCGTCGTTGAGATCGATAACGACAAAGATCAAGAATTGGGGCTCTGATGCCACTTATGATACGAATCCTGTATCGAAAAGAACGGAAGGCAATTTCACGAGCGGACAGCAAACAACACTTAGTCAACAGGAATCGAACAGCACAGTCAGGAACTAACAGTAATCGTTCGATACATCAACAATAATGGACAGTAGCACACATGATCGAACAGTGACCGACCAAACGAGGACGAACAGCAGCACTCACCCGATACAGCAGTTCCGAATAGCAGCAACTCATTACTAACAGCAGTAACGCACACAAGACAGGAATGGGCCGAATGGGAACAAACAGGAGCAACCAACTCCAAACAGCAACAATCGAAACAGCAAGCTCCAGTCGGATGCAACGACAAACAAGAAGCAAGATTTGGACAATGAACAGCAACTGATGTGAACTCCCGATTAGATATTACCCTGTATCGAAAGCAAGAGAAGTGTCTTTTCCGAACAGGGAACACGAACAATAATTTGAAGTATGGAACAAAATGTAAGAATCGACTGAAGATAGAGCGATTCTACTGAAACATGACAGGAACAAGTTGTTTATCGAATTAGACCTATAATTCGATAAAGTGATTTCTTCTTAAGACCTATTGAGAATCGATCGGATTAAAATTCGAAAATGCATCGAATAATAACCAAGTTTTGGAAGGAAACGCGTCCAGTGCTTCAAACAATACATAATGTATTTTTTTTTGATAATTCACTGAATTCTCCAATTACAACCCAAACATGAATACTTATAGATAAAAGTAGCCTTACAAGATTACTTAAATATTAAAAAGGTAAGGTCACATGATCTTTAAAATAAAGGAAAAGGACAACAAAAAGGTATGGCACACTCCATGCCGCTTGCAAACAAAGGGGGACAAAGGATGGGTGAAATCTCTTCATATGATATTCTTAAGATATCATGAATCACTTTATTATAAAGAGATGGGATGAAATCTTTATTATCTTGGACCAGATCGGCCGAGATCTTCACCAACTTAGACCTAATCATGATGCATGTCGCCACATCTAAGTTATTCTGAGTCCGATCACCAAGGTTACTCTAAGTCTTGTATCTGTTTTCTCGCCTAAGTACGTAGGTGTATGTTCAAGGTGTTTTACGTCGATCCTCACTTCGTCTTCTTCACTTGGAGTAGTCGATTTCGTATCAGTTAGCTCACGTTAATGTGATATAGTTAACACATGCTGATCGTAGGCTTAGCGCGCGTTAAGATGCAATGTGTTGTATGGTTTGGATGTGATTGCTGATATGTGGGAATGTTTATCGTATGTATGAATAGGTTGCCACCCGGGGACGGATCGGTGAATCCTCTAGGACTCGATGCCAAGAGGGCATGACCACAGAATGCCTTATTTATTGTTGGTTTTGATGATGTTTTGGTAATATGTGATTGCCATATGTGCTCTTAATTTGGATGATGTTGAACAGTAACATGTGATTACTTTTCTTTTTTGTGTTGATGTTGTGATAAGAATACATGATGTCATGAATATGTGATGCTATGTTTCATTGTATTGAACAATTGTATGTTCAGTATGCTGAGAGAACGAGTTCGAGGCCATGGTCACGGTCGTGGTCGCTGCCGTGGATGTAATCAGGATCGTGATTTGGTGACTCTCCCGTTGTTGAGTGCCAATCGGTTCAGTGCAAATGGTCGGAATGACCAGTCGCGTGATCAGAAGCAGTCAGCTGGGGATAATGTTAATGTTGGCACCGCTACCATCCTACAACAGTTGGCAAACCAGTTGGCGCAGATGAATCAAACAGTACAACAAAATGAAATCCTATATGGGGATAACGGAGCTAGTAGATGGTTGCGCGATGTGACGAGAATGTATCTGCCTTGTTTTGCAGGTTCCTCGGATTCATTAGGTTGGGAGAAGTGGCTCTTCCAGTTGGAAAGAACATTTGATGTTGTAGCTTGTCCATCTAAAAGGAGGGTACCCATTGCTCAGTATCTCCTCGACAAGGAAGATGCGGACTGATGGGAGGCCGTAGCGCCTATAGATCGTACGGCTACTTGGGCTGAGTTCAAGACTGCGATGGAGGTAGAGTATTGTCCGTTTCTTATTTGAGAGTGCAGGATTGTTGAGTTTTTCTTGGGTACTCCCCAGGATATGTCGATATTCCAGGCGATAGTCGATTATAATCAGCAGCTGTGTCATGTTCGTGAGCAAGTGAGAAGTTAGGCGGACAAGATTCATTACTTTCATATGCGGATGAAATCAAGTATACGTCAGAGTATGTCTCCCCTCAGGTGTATTACTTTAAGAGAATATCAGGATCGATCTCTAGCCATCGAGATGGCCACTTCTGTGACGGAAGTTAGTCCACAAAGTAAGAAACAGAAGATTTCGGGTAGCATCTCATGGGGTCAAAGAAGTGAGTCCTATGAGCCTGTTGTTCCTTATCGTTCTTCTGGGAAGACTCCCCGTTCAGCTAGTCAGTCCAACCATCCTACCCCTGTGATTAGTAAGGCAAGCAATGTAAAAACGTGCTTTAACTACAGTCGTGTGGGCCATGTACGACAGGATTGTCGCTCGCCGAAAGTGAACTGTTTCCAATGTGGTCAAGTGGGACACCAAGCGGTGCATTATGAGACCGTTGTGAATATGTTGGAGAACCACAGTTCCGCTCCTACTTCTGGAGGGCCCAGCGGTGCCCAGTGATAGTATGCATGTTTTGTACTATTGATTTTATCTCACGTGGCGGTAGATCAAGGGGTCCCAAGTATGTTGATTTCTCATGTTTGATCATTTGTATTTGTTCTGCTATGTAGAACTTCATACTCTTGTTTTAAGTTTCAGGACGAAACTTATTTTTAGTGGGTAGAATGTAATACCCGAGATTTTTATTTCCGGTTGCGTTGAATTTTTTTCTACTGTTTAGTATAATATATGTTGTTTGTGCCTATATGATCGTGTGTCTTGCATTGACATGTGTTTGGTTGCGATTCAAATTATTTTGTGTTATCATTCTGTTGGTCGAATCGTTGTTGTGATGAGTTTTGGTGCGATTCTATTGCCTTTGCAGCAAGGATAGCGCACGCTACTTGCATGGGTAGCACGCGCTACCAGGGCGTCACAAATGCATGCTGAGGCTTCGTTAGCGCACGTTAACTGGAGGTGCAACAACAGTCCAAAGGCTACTGGACTAGGTTGGAGTGTCGTCTAGCGCGCGCGCTATATAGTAGGGTAGCACATGCTAAGGTGTTGTAGTAGCGCATGCTAACTGGTGGTTCCGGGGCAATCCGGAAGCTACTGGACTTGGTCGAGGGACTCGTTAATGCATGCTAAAGATTGTTGTTAGCGCACGCTAATTGTGCGTTGGGCAGAACTCTGTATGGCAAGGCTTCGATAGCGCACACTAATCTGGGATGATTAGCGCACGCTAAGCTGTCCAGTATATATACTGGACAGCAGTCATGAATTGTCATTTCGACTTCATTTCTTCTCCTCTCCGCAGTTTTTTTAGGGAAAAGTCAATTGCATTAATATATTAAGAGTGGCCAAAAAGGCTAGCCAGTACCCCGACAACCATATAGAATGGTGCACCAACAACATTACAAAGAGCAAGATCTAGCAATACATAGCCTACAGAAAAAAAAGCTACATAAGCTACAAATCTACAAAAGCTACAAGGATAAAGTACTACCAAGCTATCCTCCAAATACGTCTAACAGCCATATTAGATAGAGAACGAGTGGGCCATCTCTGAGAAATAACATCACAAACAAGCCCGATCCCCTGAAAAGTAACTGTATGAGGATCTCGATGCCTCTGACCAAATCTCCTCTCATTCCTCTCCTGCTAAATCAAATAGACCAAAGAAGCTAGGAAAATACGGTAAGCCACGTTGACCACGTGTTTACCTCTCCACCTCCTAGCCGCCCACAACAACCCTGAGCTCCACACAGAGTGAGGCCAACTAAAGTGGACTGCCCTCCTAGCAATAGAAATTCACCGAATACAATAAGGGCACTGAAAGAATAGATGAGAGTGAGTCTCTAGCGCCATACCACAAAGGACACAAATCCCATCAACATGCTGAAGCCAAGGTTTATCCATAGTCGATAATCACTCCTGAATAGCCAACCAGAGGATGAAAGAGTGTCTAGGAATCTTATCCGGTCCGTGCAAGAGTGGGGCCCATGGAACAGGGGGCGAATAACCTCTGAGGAACCGAAGAGCAGATGGGGATGAATACATACCCGAACTATGCGGTCTCCAGGATATGCGATCCTGAGCCCCCAAAAACAGGCGGCAGAGCAGAAGTAATCAGCAGAATCTCAAATCTATCGACCACCGGCCACTCTAGAACACACATCAATGCTAGTCCACAAAGGGGCTCTAGGAACAGAATGCCTAATCACATCCGTGGAGTGCCTGGGGTACGACCACAAGAAGAAAGACGAGCCATCACCAATGGAATACTGAAATGCTCCCATAACTAGGGGACGCAGTTTCGGAAGCTGCTTCCAATACCATGCAGAAGCAGAAGAAACATGAAGATCCCAGAAAGAACACTGCTGTAACCTAAAGGTCCGGACCCAATTAACCCAAACAGAGCGGTTAGAGCCCGTGAGAAGAGCCTAAATATGATGGGTTATCAGAGCCTGATTCCGGAGTCTCAACGGGATAATGCCAAGGCCCCCACAATCCATATCCAAGCAAACCTTATCCCAAGCCACCTTGGCATGGCCCGAATCATGAGAACCTCTCCATAGGAAACGCCTGATATGTTTCTATATCAAAAAGAGAATGCCCTTAGGCAAAATAAAAATACCAGCCCAATAAATATGTAAAGAAGGCAAGACAGAGCGAATAAGCTGGCACCGACCTGCCATGCAAAGAGCAGTACTAGCCCACGTACTTAGATGACCGTCGACCGTATCAATCAAAGGGAGCACATAGCCATCTTCAATTTTGAAGAGATCAAGGGAACACCCAAATACCTCACAGGAAGCTGACCTAGCTGAAACCCTAATAACTGCTGAATCTGAACCCCCTGTACCTGAGCACTAGCTGAAAGAAAGACATTACTCTTACTCGGGTTGGCTTGTAAGCCAAAAAGGGAGGCAAAGATCTCAATACTCGACTTAAGAACTCCAACAGAGACCTCATCGGGACTACAGAAAAGGAGAAGGTAATCGGCAAAAGCAAGCATGAAAGTGCGGGTAGCCTCACACTTCCATTGGAACCTGAACTTCGGAGTCTGAGCAATATCATGGGCGATAATACCATGGAGGACCTCCATAACAATTACAAACAGATACGGAGAAATAGGGTCACCCTGCCTCAGCCCCCTACGGCCTCTAAAGATACCCTCAGCATCCTCATTCAAGGAGATCGAGTATGCGGGAGTGATGATTCACTCTCTGACCCATGTAATGAACGTCTGGTGGAAACCCATAAATTTCAAAGAAATCAAAACAAAATCCCACTCAACAGTGTCGTAAGCTTTCATAAGGTCAACCTTAAAGACACACTGACTAGACATCCCCCTCTGTCCATAACCATGAAGAAGCTCCTGGGTGAAAAGGATATTATCACTAATCCTGCTCCCAGGAATAAAAGCTATCTGAGCCAGATTAATCAAAGAATCCAAGCTATATCGCATACGATGGACAATAATATTAGAAATAGCCTTATATAAAAGGTTATAGCAAGAAATCGGTCTAAAGTATGACATGCTCTAAGGGAAAGCTACTTTTGAAACTAGAGATATGAGGGTAGTATTGATCTGCCTAACGAACTAAACTGTGGAGAAAAAAATGTTTAATAGCAAAAGTTATCTCACCCCCAACAATCAGCTACGCCCCCCGATAAAAAGCGGCATTAAACCCATCAGGGCCTGGGGCCGTATTCATATTGAACCCAAAGAAAACGACACGAACCTCCTCATCAGTAACCGGTCTGACCATGTGTAATGCAGCATCAGGAGGAAGCGAAGAAGTAACAAAGGGCCTCACCTGATTATATGAGACAGGCCGAACCCGACCCGAAGAACCCAGCAGCCTCTCATAGAACCCTACAACCTCATCCCTAATGAGGCCAGAATCTGCCAGCTCAGTGCCATCCTCAGAAATAAGCCTAAAAATACACGAACGAGCCCCCCTAGAGGCAACCCTCCAAAAGAAGAAAGTAGAACACTGGTCCCCATCCTTGAGCCAAGATAGCTTGGCCCGTTGCCTGAGCGAAGACTGCTCTTGGGAAACAGCGGAAGAGAAAACCCATCTGCAGCACCCTTCCAACTGTAAAGCTGAGTCTGACAAATGGAACTCTCTAAGGATAGACTGGGCGACAGATAGGAAAGCTGACGCCGAAGCCACATTCATAGCCAAGTCCCCTTTCCTCTACCTCATAGCGCGAAAAACAGGCTCAAAGGGCATCTAACTTCCGGCAAATCACATAAAAAGGGGCTCCAGCAATGAGATGACGCCAAATATCGTAGACAGCAGGAAGAAAGTCCCCAGAATCTGCCAGAAAGTTATCAAACCTGAACATCTTACCTCTACGTCGGGGCAAGCTACCAAGATCAAGGATCAGCGGGCTGTGATCAGAGGTCCGAGGCAAATTGCATGTATAGGTGCAGTCAGAATGAGAGATAAACCACTGTGGATTCCCCAGGACTCTATCTAACCGTTTCCACAAGGATCTAGGAGAAGGGCTCTTATTATGCCATAAAGACCAGGAGCCCAACATTGGTAGCGTATCAAGATCAGCACGCTGAGAAAACTCCCTGAACTCCAACAAAAGAAGCTCATCATCATGATGAATAACCTCTCCGCCTAAGATCTCGCTACAATCCAGAACAACATTAACGTCACCCATAACCACCCAAGGCTCGCTAGCATGCAAAACAGAGAAATCAGTCAAGATTTGTCAAAGTAATCTTCTCTGAATATCATCATTAGAACCATATGCAAAAGTAACTAGGATACTGGACGAGTCAATAAGAGAAATAATCCGGCAGTGGATAAACTGTGGATCAATAGCAATAATATCAACAGAAACAATGCCGATATCCCAGCCCAGCCAAATTTGCTTACCCGGTCCGTTTCCATAATAAAAAAACCACTGCCAAGAAGCATTAACCAGGGAAGCAATATGTCTAGAGTTACCAACCGAGACTTTCGTCTCCAGTAAAGCAACACAACAAAGGCTAAAAGAAGCAATTACCTCCCAGACCAAGTTCTGATGATCCGGACGGTTTAGGACACGCACGTTCCACACAGCAAATAGAATCATCTAACACCCTCAGAAGGGGCTGCATCAAATTCAGGGCCCAAAGAAGAAGAAGCGAGCTGAACATCCACAATCTCTAAAACCTCACTAAGTCAGCCTCAAAGTCAGAAAGGACCTCAAACCTATTAGGTGAAATGATACGAATTCTCGCTTGTGATGCGAATTCGCTATCGATATAGCGGAAGGCTTTATGACGAGCGGAAGCTATCGGCAAGAAACTGTCGGGAACTGATGACAACAGTTCGCTACAGCGGTAATACAGGCTAGCGGCACGCACTCGCGACAGGAATGTATGACGGCAACTGGATACAACAACAAGACAGGAATTTGACAAAAGTAAAGACTTGATGCAACCCACTTCCAAACAGCAACTGTATCCTCGTATTTCACCTGGCAAACCCGAATTCTTCGGGGAAGACGTCCGCGAAGTCATGTAATAACTTTGGCAATGTATCCTCGTATTTTGCCGGCATGAAATCATCTTGAGTCTCCTTTATCACCACCATGTAAACATGCTCGCCACTTTCCATAGCGTGTTCAACTTCCCTCTCGCTCGCGAACATGGTGAGGTTCGGTTTTTCCCCTCGTTTGGCACTTATGGACCGGATAGCTTGGGGTGACATCGGTTTTAATACGATCTTCTTTCCCTTATCTCGCAACTCGTATTCGTTGCTCCTACCCCGATGCAAAAAATCCCTATCAAATAACCAAGGGCATCCCAAAAGCACGTGACAAGCATCCATTGGTATCACATCACACAATATCTCATCGTGATATGAACCCATTGCTAATCCGACCCGAACTTGCTTCGAAACCCTTACCTTACTTCCGTCATCAAGCCAATGTAAAGCATATGGCTTAGGGTGAGTTGTGGTGGTTAGTCCAAGCTTCGTCACCATTTCACTTGAAGCCACGTTGGTGCAACTCCCTCCGTCGATAATTAAACTACACCACTTATCTCCAACTTGACACTTTGTATGGAATATTTGATCCGCATTACGACTCGCTCGGAATCGACTTGGCTTGCAGAGTGCGAAGGACCAAGGCTGTATCGTAATTCGGAGCATCGTAAGTCTCGCATTCTTCTCCTTCTTCGTCCTTCATGTCGAAATCAAATACGTCACCCAGTCTTTCTTCCTCAACCAACAACTCGTCTCGGATCGTGACAGCTTCCCTCAGTGTCACCACTCGCTTGTTCGGACAAGCATTTTGATAATGTCCGAATCCTTGACATTTGAAACATCTCACTTTATCCAAACTCGTCTCCTTCGGTACGTAGGGTACAATTGCCTTAGCCGGAATCGCAACAGGAATCGGAGTCGGTACAATTGCCTTAGCAGCTGAACTAGACCCGACGCTTGGGTTTCCAAATTTAACTGGAAACTCGGGTTTATACATCTTCATCCTGTTTTGAGCTTCTAGCTTCACACATAACCCACATAATGTATCGAAGTCCTCGTATGGATATAGTTCCACCGAGTTAGCTATGCTTCGGTTTAGGCCACGCAAGAATCGCGACATTTTCTGTTCCTCATTCTCCTCTATCTCTCCCATTAAGGTTAGATTCTCAAACTCCTCAATGTACTCACTGACATTTAACTTTCCTTGCATGAGATCTGCAATCTTCCTGTACAAGGACAACCGGTGTGATGTTGGCACATATCTTTTACGAAGTTTTCTTTTTAACGAATCCCACAAACGGATCTTATCCTTTCCCACATGAGCTCTTCGTGTTTTTACTCCTTCGTACCAAAGTGAATCTCCTTTCCCCAACTTGAGAATTGCATACTTACACCTTTTCTCATCGTCGAGATCTTTAAACTCGAACATACGATCAATTTTTCGTTCCCATTCCAGGTAAACTTCAGGGTCTGTCCCTCCAACAAACTCCAGGAGCTCTTTCACCTTGAACTCTTCGACATGGCGTGAGGGTCGTTCATAGTCACCACACCTAGGTTGCCAACGCTGGTCGCATTGTTCTGGTACGTCACGAAATGCGTCACGAAGTTTTGCCAAGAAGTCAGCGTCATTGAGATCAATAATGTCAAAGATCACGAACTTGGGCTCCGATGCCACTTATGATACGAATTCTCGCTTGTGATGCGAATTCGCTATCGATACAGCGGAAGGCTTTATGACGAGCGGAAGCTATCGGCAAGAAACTGTCGGGAACTGATGACAACAGTTCGCTACAGCGGTAATACAGGCTAGCGGCACGCACTCGCGACAGGAATGTATGACGGCAACTCGATACAGCAACAAGACAGGAATTTGACAAAAGTAAAGACTTGATGCAGCCCACCTCCAAACAGCAACACTCGAAACAGCACGTTTCGGGTGGACACAAATTCAATAGGAAACAAGTTCAAAGGATCGAACAACACTTTATGCGAAATATCGGACAGGTATAAAACTGTATCGAAAAACAAACAGAATATCGAAACAGGATATAAACAGATGTTTTTATCAAATTAGACCTATAATTTGATAAAGTGATTTCTGATCAAGACCTATTGAGAATCAATCAGATTAATACTCGAAACGCGTCGAATAAAAACCAAGTTTTGATGAAAAGCATTCACCAGGGAAAAACACAAAGTGTTCTTATTTCTTCAACATTCAATAATCTTTCATTACAACTCAACTGCCACTATTTATAGGTAAAAGCAGCCCGACAAGATAAATTAAACTAATACAAGCTGAGCTTAAAATAAGAAAAGATAATAAAAAGGTTCCTCATGTCACTTGTTGACAAAAGTAAAAGCTGGGTCTTTGTCTCCAAGTTGCTTGCTGACAGCCGCCTTTTGCCAAGAATCCTGCTGCTTTTGTAAGAGAATGCTGAATATTCTTTTATTGTTTAGTTGCCACTTGAACCTCTTCCCCTCCCCAAGATGCAAGTTGTCTTTTGTTTAAATTATTCCAATTCCGACTATCAAGGTAACTCCGAGCCTCGTATCTGTTTTCTCGCCCAAGTACGTTGGAGTATGGTCGAGGTGTTTTACGTCAATTCTTACTTCGTCTTCTTCGCTTGGAGTAATCGGTTTCGTATCATGAGACCACCAAAGCACCCGAACCAGAATGTCCCGGAGATGTGACAGGTGAACTAGCAAAAACAGTAGAGTAAGTAGGGGTACTGCTGATTCGCCGCATACCCAAACCCGCACCACAAACTTCTGCCACTGCAGCTAACTGAGCACTAGACCCCAACTCAGACAAACCCAAACTGACAACTGGGGTGACCGCAGCCAGTGTGACACTCCCAGAGGAACACAAACAAGGAAGAGACGACACCTGACACTGAGTGGTCTTTGGAACATAGACACCGACCTGCTTGGTCGGTTTCGGAACTACAGGTTGTTCTTTCCACGGACAGACTTGATCACGGTGCCCAAAGACCCTACACTCACAACAACGATGGGGCAACCACTCGTAATCAATAGCTATCCTATGAAGACTAGGATGCTCTCCATTACACGAGGGGAGAACCATGAGAAACGAACGAATCGGTCTAGTGTCAGCATCTAACATGAAACACACTCTAGCATAATCCACTTTCATACAATTTCTAGTAAAAACGTCTCCGAATAGAGGCTCCCCAATGGCACTGGCATTAATACTCAAACCCTCGTCAGTCCAATACTCCAAAGGGACATTACGAAGCTTCACCCAGACTGGCACGCGTTTAGGCTGCACCTTCTGCAGAGATATCCCATAATTCCATCGAGAGAGAAAGATAGATTGTCCCTGGAGCACCAAGGACCACCCTCTAGAGCCTCAATCAAGTGTTGTTCACTATTGAATTTAAAGAAGTAAAACCCCCCAGCTGCACAAATCACATCCTGGAGGCTCTTCCAGGCCGACAAAAAATAGCACTTAATTTGGTTGAAGAATAGAGCTTTCCCCAAAAAATTCCCAACTAGAATAAATTGCCACCTTCTAGCACCTCCGAACCCAACCGTAGCAGCCGGTTTCACAATAACCTCACCATTGTGAAACTCTGGTTGGACAAATTTGAGACCCCCTTTTTTACCAAGATTTTTTCCTAACACAACAGAAGGTAAATTAAACTCCTTCAAAATAAAGTTCAAGGTATTAGGACTAACCGTATCACTATTTCTTTTACATTTACCAATCATATCATCAGCAATATTATTAAGGACACGATTACCAACACTAACATTATTAAACAAGACAGGGGCAGAAACATTCAACCCAGGAGAACCACAATTCTGGACAACAGCACGTAAAGGAACCATTTGAGATTCTTTAGACAAATAATTATGCATAATAGCAACTTGGGCAGTAGGATAATTATCAAATGGAGGAGAAGACTTCTGCACTAGAGGAACAGAAGACACAACCAATGGAGAGCCAACGGGGCTAAAAGACGGGCCAGGAAGAACTGAAGCAGGAGGCAAAAATGGGAAGGGATCCCCCACCGGGACGAACAAAGGGTCACGCCTGGGACTAGAGTCCCAGATATGGATGAGGTCAGAACCCAAATTTGAGACCCCGAATCCGGTCGAAGCCGGCGGAGAACAGATTGGCAGCGGGGCTACAGACCCCCCAAAGATTTCATCAATTTTAAGCGAAAGGAGCTGCGCATCTGGATTGCTCAGGACTTGCTTGCCTAAATCCCCAAGTCCTCTAGCATCAAAGGCACTAAAAACCGGCGATGAGCTACACGGAATAGAGGAGGATACGGGCCCACAGACCGGCAACGACAAACCACAAATTGTAGACGACGACATAACCAGCAACAGTCGTGGAAGAAAACTACGAGCTTTAGTGCATGAAATCGCACACAGTCCGTCTTGATTGTTAGAAACGCTGATTTGCACCTCACACACACCCAACACACACACGGAAACCAGAAATAAACACCAACACGGCAGCAATCCCATATCAAATCGAGAAACCAAGCAACAAATTGCAGACAGTAAAGGGAGCAACAAATTGCGAATAGTAGAATGAGCAAAAAATCGAGCACAAGCAACAGGAAACCATAAACTAGGGCCAGTGCAGCAATCGCGAAAATAAATCGCGATCTTCGCTGAAATACAGATCCCCAATCTCAATCGCACAGCAAAAATGTTTATAATGAATTTGATTCTTAATATTGATATATAGATAATGAAATTCCGAAACACAATTGTTAAGGCATTCAACCTAAGAAGAAATAGAGCTTAAGATTGTTAACAAGATTAGAAATAGAGCTTAAGATTGGCCGAAGAACATGGACCGCGGGTTTGAGATGAGGGCGACTAGGGTTTAGACTTCTGATCGATTTTTGTTCCATCCAAGGCGGTTTGGAGGTTTCTAGGTGGTTGTAACATCATCTAATACATTGTTCGTCGTCTGATCGAGGTAAATTCTTGGTTTTTTTAGTTGACCATTTTGGAGATTTTGTTCTTGATCTCGTTTCTAATCTGGTTTTGTTAGATCGGTTGTTAGTATATGTTGTATTTGATCACGTTCTATGGATTGTATGTCCACAATTCCGATTTGTTCAGCCCAGTTGTTGATTCTAGGGTTCTTGAAGAATCGGGAACATTTAATGTTCGATTAAATGTTCCAATGGATCTTTCTTCGATAGTTTGATGTGATTTCCGTTGTTGTTGGCCTTGAAACTCGTTGTTATCGTGTTTTCATTGTGTCCTACAAGAGTAGGTTTCGAGGCACTTCGGTCGAGCCGTGTTCGTCGGAGTGCTTGCGTGCCGATTCCGAGGAAGTATATTGCTTATACGACTTGTAGCTTGTGACTAGAAATCACGTATTAGGTTTGTGACTATTTGTTTGCTTTCGTAAATATGTTTCAAGTGAGTTGGTTATGTATTACATGTTTTGAAGGCTTTGGTGATAACTGTGTTATCTTGGTACATGTATTGTGTGTTGTGTTATGTGTGCTGGATTGTGATAACCGTGTTGGTTTGGTTGTACCCATGGTTGTGCAATGTATTGTGTATTCATCACGAGTTGTGCTGGATTGCGTGTCATTGATGATAATGGTTGGATTGTTGAGATTGTGTTATGTACACGTGATGCGTGATTCCGTGATGATCAATGTGATTGACTGTGTCCTTTGTTGACAGAATGTGAATGTGAGTAATATTGTGTGTTGTGATGCTAAGTTCACTTGTGTGGGTTCGACGGGACCTACGAGGATTGATGACAGAAGATCATGGGATCAGAATTTAGTATGTGGTACTGTGGTCCAATCGTGCGGGTCTGACGAGGCCTGACACATGACATAAGATCATGGGGTTAGGGCACACTACGTCCAACTGTATGGGCTCAACGGGGCCTGCGGTGACTCGTGACAGAGGACTGCGTAGTCGGGACTGCTAGTTGTGATGTTGTATCTGGTTAAGACCGTGCAGGTTGTTGAAACTACGGTGACTCGTGACAGTGGATCACGGAGTTGATATTGTTTGTGACTATTATGTTGGTTAAGATCGTGCAGGTTGTTGAACCTACAGTGACTCATGATAGTGGATCATGGAGTTGAGAACATGTTTGATAAACAAAGTTTCGAAAGGAATTTTTTTTTATGAAAATGAAATGATTGGGCCGAGACCCAAGTAATTTGCATAAAGATTTTCGTGTTGAAAACTATTGAGTGTGTAAATGAGATTTTGGGATGAGACCATAATTCTTGATAAAGCCTATTACAAATTTAGGACATGAGTTCCTAGTATCGTTGTTGTTCAAAATTCCCGAGATGACAGTTGTTTTCCAAAGACTCCAGTTGCGTGTTTTCTAGATTACTAAAACCTCTCGGGAGGTTCTTGATGAATGGTTGTCCTATTTGATTCGTGGTTGTTAATTGTTTGTTACATTTCATATAGTATGATACTTGTACTAGCCATTCAAATGCTAACCCCTTAAATGGAGGAAAAGAATTTCATGCATTTCAGGTATGCTTGGTTCGTGGGAGCAATCACAGGGTCGGCAGGGAAGATGATGGGCCGCGATACTAATTAAGAGTTATGGAGTTCAGTTGTTGTTACATCATTGGATGTTTCTCAGTCTTCTGCTGTGTTGAAATCGTTTTGTATTTTGGACTCCTGTGTGGGCACGAATCGTGGGATTGTATTTTGGTTATTTTAGTTGTGTGACCTTATCAGTCTATTTTATTATTCTGTTTGACCCTGGCCGGTCAAACATTTGATCGTCTGGTTGTGTTCAGCCTGGTGGAATCTTGAGTGTAGGGTGCACGACGTGTGATATTCCCGATTGATTTCTGGGGGTGATACAATTATATTTTTTATAGTGTAAGATTGATTGACTGTGAGGCGTGGCTTATTTGTTCTCATGATTTGATTTTATGCTTTCAGTATAGAAATAGGAGCTAAGGAATGTGGTAAAAGGGGTAGAGGCTGCAGATCAGGTCAAAACCTAGGACCTCGGGAGAATACGCATCCAAATGTGGCAATGGAATAGAGTTCGACAAGTAGCGACGGCGCCTACTCGACTGAGAATGCTACTATTTCATTAATAGCTAGTGCTTCACGTTCGAGAAGCTGCACCTATCTACTTGTTGGCCACTACCTAATAGAAGGAGGGTGTACGTGTTGCCCCTACCTACTTGTTGGCCACTAAGTATACAATAAACAGCTTAGAAAGTAAGAGTAAAATAAGCTGTAAGATTTTCGAAGTTAATTGCGTAGCGGAAGTCTGTTGGGTGAGTTGCTATAAATACAACAACTGGGTGTTCTGCTGTTTGCTTGATGCGTACAGGGTTTTACAATGTATACTTATAAATCACAATAGAATGAAAATAGTAAAGACAGAAGGTAAATAATACACAACTACGTGACCTTAACTAAACATGTCTCTGACGTTCACACATATTGATACAGGGACTGTAGCTTTTGTCGTTCACACAGATTGGCTTCAAGCTATTTTTGACTTGCTTTTTCTCACACATATTGAAGCTTCATCTTCAATGCTATTCTTCCCACACATATCGAAATATGCAAGGATCCCTAGTCTACACAGGTCTAACGATAGAGCTCGTTCATCAATATGAAGAGGATTTCCAACAGCTTTGGTGATACCCCAGATAGCAAGTGTGTCCCAATGCTCCATGCCAAGAGCGGAGATGTGAATCCATACTTGCGCAGTAGTGTTGTTAATGTTGTATGGGTTGAAGTTAGGAACCCATTTAGATAATCGAAGGGTGCTTGGCTTTAACGACCAGTCTGAATGAGTGCTGGCTTTAGTTCTATCGGAGTCATTAGAGAATTGTAGATTGTAGCATATTTTCCCCAACGGTATAATTTTCCATTCGTGATCAAGCTTCCAGAAGGATGAGAATTTAGTTTTGAGAGTATGAAACTCCCAAGGCTTGTCATTCTTCACATAAAATATTATCCCGATCAAAGTGTTGGAGAGAAACCGAACTTGTTCCCTGTATCTATTATCGTCCACACGA
This sequence comes from Orobanche coerulescens, assembly GCA_033398695.1. Taxonomy (NCBI): domain Eukaryota; kingdom Viridiplantae; phylum Streptophyta; class Magnoliopsida; order Lamiales; family Orobanchaceae; genus Orobanche; species Orobanche coerulescens. The sequence goes on along the minus strand of CM065819.1, from coordinate 46,316,998 downwards.
ATGCAAACTGAGTCTCCGCGATGGTATGGCCCATACGACTTGATGCGAGAGGAGGAAGGTAGTTGGTGAATATTATGTATGGATGATTTGAGGGTTGCCGGGGAGGATGGCTGATGCAAAGAGCCAAATTTAATTGGGCAGGTACCTGCATTCATAGAAAAAAGAAACCTCTGATGACCGGAGAAGATCTGGGCAAAGGAGGATTAAACGACGAAACAGACGAGACAAGTAAAGACATAGAAGGATGATCATGCATGAGGGAATTATGGGCATGCAAGGGTACGTTCAATGTCGAGGCAATGGGGGAATCATGTATAATATTAACAGGATTCACATTAACCGTAGAATTTGAAGAACAAGTAATGTCCAACAAATGGGAATCTATACCTTGTGAATGCAGGTCGTTTACCTGACGAGCGTCAGCGGGAGACGCTGCGGAGATGACGGCGAAGATGAAGAGTGAAGCCAAGGGTGTTGGGATATAGCTTCGCTAACTTGAGACGACATCGGGGGAATGAACAGAGCAGGGTCGTGACAAGTGTTGTTAGGAGAAACCCTAGCTTGAGTAGCCGCGGCGGGAGTAACCCTAGCGGGAGAAGCCGAGCATGTCGTCGCGAGGGGGTGGAGTTCTGAGTTGCGGGTCTGAACCCCAGCTGACGGATCAATTGCCGACCGGGAAACAGGAGAAGCAGGGGCTGCAACGGGGCTGCTTTGCGTGCATGGGACGTCGGCGACCATGGAGGCTGTTGTGGAGGATACCGTGGTGTTGATGAGTAGGAGGATCCATGGAAACTCATCGCAGAGGGAAGAGAATTAAAGCCTTTCCTCCAGCGAAAGGGCAGGTGATGAAGGAGAGGGCGGTGGCGCAGCCGAGGATGAGGGATCCTCCGGTGATGGAGGGAAAACCCTAGGTGTGAACTTGCGTAGCCATGGGTGGACATTGCATAGAGACGCGAAGAAAGGTCCATAGGTGCTATAGACGTCGGACATGCTGGAGGCGGTTACTGGACGGGAAGGTATGTGGGGAGGAGCAGGTCGGCGGAGGAGATGGCAGCCGATGGCATGAAGGGGATGGATCACACACTTAGTGTGTGTAAATCACACGTAATAGGGAGGGATTAAAAAAAAAATTTGTCTGTACTCAGAATTGTACTCAGAATTGGCTATAACGGCTTCGATTAAGCTCTTACTTCTTGGTTAAGTCTTGTTGTAGCAAGGATTAGCTACAATAGCTCCAATTAAGCCTTTACTTCTTGATAAATATTGTTAATAGTAGATAAAACCACGTTATCTATATCCGAGTATGAACTCTACAAAACTCGGAATTACTGATTAGATTCGAGCATTTTGTATTGAGAATTGGCTATCATATCTTAGATTAAGCTTTCACTTCTTGATCAAGTCTTGTTAATAGAAGATAAGACCACGTTACATGTATTTGAGGCGGAACTCTACAAAAACTCAGGCTTATTGGTTAGATTCGGGCCTTTTTTACTAAGAACGGTATAACAACTCCGATTAATAATTTACTTCTTGATAAGTCTTGTTAATATGAGATAAGACCACGTTACATATATTCGAGTCGGAACTCTATGAAAACTCAGGCTTATTGATTAGATTCGAGCCTTTCGTACTCGAAATTGGATATAACAACCCCGATTAAGATTTTTACTTTTTGATTAAGTCTTTTTTTTTTTTCGGAAAAGTCAATTGCATTAAATAAACAAGAGTGGACAACAAGGCTGTCCAGTACCTAGCAACCATTACAGAAGGTGCACCAACAGCACGTAAAATAAAAAATAAAAGACAGTTACACTGAAACTACCAAGCAACCCTCCAAATACGCCTAACAGCGACCACAGATAAGGAATTAGGCGGCCAACGCTGAGAGATAATGTCCCGAACAAGACCAATCCCCTGAAAAGTGACTGTAATAGCTCCGACTATAAAAAGCTCCGATTGTGGTAGCAAGGACCGACTATAATAGCTCCGATTAAGCCTTCACTTCTTGATTAAATCTTTTAATTGGAGATAAAACCATGTTACATGTATTCGAGTCGGAACTCTACAAGAACTCAGGTTTATTGATTAGATTCGAGCATTTTTAATTGAAAATTGGCTATAGTAGCTTAGATTAAGCTTTTACTTCTTGATTAAGTCTTTTTAATAGGAAATAAGACCACATTACATGTATTCGAGTCGGAACTCTATGAAAGCTCGGGCTTATTGGTTATATTCGAGCCTTTTATACTGAGGATTGGTATAACAACTCTGATTAGGCTTTTACTTCTTGATTAAGTCTTGTTGTAGCAAGGATTGGCTATAATGGCTCTAATTAAGCCTTTACTTCTTGATTAAGTCATGTTAATAGGAGATAAGACCATGTTATATGTATCCGAGTCGGAACACTATGAAAACTCGGGTTTATTTATTACATTCGAGAATTTTGTATTGATAATTAGCTATAATAGATCCGATCAAGCCTTTACTTCTTGATTTAGTAATGTAATAGGAGATTATACCACATTACATGTATTCGAGGTGGAACTCTACAAAATCTCAGGCTTATTAGTTAGATTCGAGCCTTTTGTACTAAGAATTAGTATAACAACCCCGATTAAGCTTTTACTATTTGATTAAGTCTTGTTAATAGGAGGTAAGACCATATTACATATATTCCAGTCGAAACTCTATAAAAACTCAGGTTTATTGATTAGATTCGAGCCTTTTATACTCAGAATTGGCTATAACAACTCCGATTAAGCTTTTACTCTTTGATTAAGTCTTGTTGTAGCAAGGATTGACTATAATAGCTCCAATTAAGCCTTCACTTCTTGTTTAAATCTTTTTAATTGGAGATAAAACCATGTTGCACGTATTCGAGTCGGAACTCTACGAGAACATGTTGTAGCAAGGATTGACTATAACAGCTCCAATTAAGCCTTTACTTCTTGATTAAGTCTTGTTAATAGGAAATAAGACCATGTTACATGTATTCGAGTCGGAACTCTATGAAAGCTCGGGCTTATTAGTTAGATTCGAGCCTTTTATATTGAGGATTGATATAACAACTCCGATTAAGCTTTTACTTCTTGACTAAGTCTTGTTGTAGCAAGGATTTGCTATAATAGCTCTGATAGGACTTTACTTCTTATTTAAGTCCTGTTAATAGGAGATAAGACCACGCTACATGTATTCGAGCTGGAACTCTACGAAAACTCGAGTTTAGTGATGAGATTCGAGCATTTTGTATTGTGAATTAGCTACAATAGCTCCGATTAAGCCTTTACTTATTGATTAAGTCATGTAATAGGAGATTATACCACATTACATGTATTCGAGTAAGAACTCTATGAAAAATCGGATTTATTGATTAGATTAAAGCCATTTGTACTGAGAATTGGCTATAATAGCTCCGAGTAAGCCTTTACTTCTTGATTAAGTCTCGTTAATAGGAGATAAGACCATGTAGCATGTATTCGAGTCGGAACTCTACATAAACTCGGGTTTATTGGTTAGATCGAGCCCTTTGTACTAAGAATTAGCTATAACAACTCCGATTAAGCTTTTACCTCTTGATCAAGTCTTGTTGTAGCAAGGGATTGACTACAATAGCTCAAATTAAGCCTTTACTTTGTGATTACATCTTGTTGATAGGAGATAAAACCACATTACATGTATTCGAGTTGGAACTCTATGAAAACTTAGTTTTACTGATAAGATTCGAGCATTTTGTATTGAGAATTGGCTATAATAGATTAGATTAAGATTTTACTTCTTGATTAAAGTCTTGTTAATAGTACATAAGACCACATTACATGTATTCGAGGCGGAACTCTACAAAATCTTAACCTTATTGGTTAGATTCGAGCCTTTTGTACTAAGAATTAGTATAACAACTCCGATTAAGCTTTTAGTTTTTTTATTAAGTCTTGTTAATAGGAGTGATACATGATTGACTAATCCAAATGAAGAAGACGAAGTAAGAATCGACGTAAGTGGCCTTACAACACGCCATGCATGTACGACTACATATTTAGGCGAGAAAACATTCACAAGACGTGGAGTGACCATGATGCTCGGTCTTGGCCGTGTCATATGACACGACCCGTGTCGCACTATTCTGGAAAGGCGAAACACACTGCCCGCTGAACCCGGCCGTGTCAGGCAACATGGCCCGTGCCGAACTGTTCCGGAAAGTGCCGAAGGCACTGCCTACCCAACCCGACCGTGTCCCGGAACACGGTCAAGTCCTGCTCGTCCAGAATGACCAGAACGCGCTGCCTAGCTAACCCGGCCGTGTCAAGCGACACGACCCGTGTCGGAAGTCGTCGGCCATCCTTTTCAAAGGCCTTTTGTGTGTTGTTTTTATTTCCTTTCTTTACTGTATCTAAAGATTGTGTGATCCTATCCCAAGGATATTTGATTTGATTGTATTTTTATCTTGATTTTTGGTTTTTCTTTTCAAGATCATGTGATCTTACTTTTGTTTTTTTAAGTTGATTGAGGGGGACTACTCTTCTATAAGTAGTCATTGTGTGTCTTGTAATTGGAGCATTGAATGTTGAAGAAAATAATACGCTTTGTATTACCTCCTTGTTGAACGAGTTTCATCAAAACCTTGGTTATTATTCGACGCATTTTCGAGTTTTAATCCGACCGATTCTCAATAGGTCTTGAGAAGAAATCATCTTATCGAGTTATAAGTCTAATTCGATAAATCTTTGTTCTTGATCGGTCGAGCCTTCTTGATCTATATTGTTACTATATCCGATATTATCTCCATAATTTTACATTCGAATTACCCTATTCACAAAATATACTTCCGCTACGATATACTTCTATACTTTTACAATTTCCAACCGATACACATTCACATTCCGAGCGAATTCGTACCAAGGAGGTAAGACCATGTTACATATATTCGACTCGGAACTCTATGAAAACTCTGGTTTATTGATTAGATTCGAGCCTTTTGTACTCAGAATTGGAACAACTCCGATTAAGATTTTACTATTTGATTAAGTCTTGTTGTAGTAAGGATCGACTATAATAGCTCCTATTAAGCCTTCACTTCTTGTTTAAATATTTTTAATTAGAGATAAAACCACGTTACATGTATTCGAGTCGGAACTCTACGAGAACTCGGATTTATTGATTAGATTCGAGCATTTTGAATTGAGAATTGGCTATAGTAGCTTAGATTAAGCCTTTACTTCTTGATTAAGTCTTGTTAACATGAAATAAGACCACGTTACATGTATTCGAGTCGGAACTCTACGAAAGCTTGGGCTTATTGGTTAGATTCGAGCCTTTTTATACTGAGGATGACACGAATATCTATCGGACGAGCGGAAGTAAAGTTCACGAATGGGAACAAACAGCAACAAACAACCGCGAACAGCAACAACCAACAGCAAACAGCAATAAACAGCAATCGGACAAAGCAGAAAATAGGAATCACGATCGGACAATGAACAGTGATCGACAGCAACAACAGCAACACACAGCAATTGGCCGAATGGAAGCAAACAGCTACAAACCGCAGCGCACAGCAGAAACAAACAGCACCCATGATCAAGATGATCCAAACGTGTAAGTGCAGATATGAAATTACCGAGCTAGACCTATAACTCGTCAATGGTGATCTCTTCCCAAGACCTATTGAGAATTGATCGGGTTAAAATCCGAGAACGCGTTGAATAATAACCAATATTGTGATTGAAACGCGTCAATCAATTAGAACTCAATTCAATGTTGTGTATTACGAACAATTAGAAGAAAACTTTTCTTGTATATCATGCATAATGAGATCGGCTGCTAGGAGGGTTATTTATATCCTCTGATGCGATTGTGACATCTCCAAACGAAGTAAGAATTGACGTAGGTGATGATACCACGTTGCATGCACATGCACCTACGTACTTCGGTGAGAAAACAAATGCGGAAATGGGAACGATCTTAATAATCGGAACCGGGATAACTTAGACGTATCAAAAAATGCATACGTATGCATGTTCATGCATACAAAATCGGCCATAATAGGGAGGGAGATTACGGCCGATTTGATGAAGGATCCATGAAGGATCTTTGTCCCCACTTATTTCAACTTTACTTTCATGTTTCAAAGTCCACCATATCAAGATCAAAGATAGAAGATTTAGCTCATGTCACAATCACCAAATCGGCTGAAATAAAGGAGGAAGAATACACCAAGATGTTGCTTTCATTTTCTATCCTTATCAAAGTCTTACAAGAAGATATCACATGAGAAAGATGTTATCTACTCCCTTGAAGTACCCCACGGCCGAAAATGAGAGGAAGAAACCAAGCATGACTTTGTTTTCCATCTTTGTCAAAGTTGATAGATTAGTTTAATGTTTACTTGTTTTCTTGTGTGATCTTGTTTGATCTTGTTTGTAGTTGTTAAGGCTATTTATAAGCCTCATCCTCAACCTTTTGTAATCACTTTGAATCTTAAAAAAAACGAAATACACTTGTTTGTATTCATTGTTGATTGATTTTCAGCACAACTTGATTATAATTCGACGCGTCTTCGAGTTGTAATTAAATCAATTCTCAATAGGTCTTGAGGAGTGATTGTCTTATCAAACTATAGGTCTAGTTTGATAAATTACTTTCATATTATCTTGTTTACGTAAGCCGAATTGCCCTACTTTCGGTTAATTCTTACGAGTGTTACACATATATGAGTGTTGTGAGGTAAAATATATATCCGCTGCATTTTCCGGCGAATTTACGTCCGACTTATACGTTAATTCGTATCATTAGTGGCATCGGAGCCCAAGGTTATTTCCTTGTTGAAATTCTCTTGGCTATTTTCTGGAGTAAGCTATCTTATCATGGATTTTTCCGATGATTTCATGGAGAAACTCCGTGAGGCATTACAAAATTTACAAGAACCACGTTTTCAAGCTAGAAGAGGAGGATATGATGCACATTCACCACGTCATGTAGATGAATTTAAAGTAAATGAACTTCCGGAATTTGTCGGAGGTACCAATCCCGAAGTCTACTTGGAGTGGGAGAGAAAGATTGAACGTATGTTCGACTTCAAGCACCTTAACGATGAGAAACGGTGCAAATATGCGATTCTCAAGTTAGGTAAGGGCGCTTCCCTATGGTTCGAGGGTGTGAAAACACAACGAGCTCATGTGGGAAAAGATAAAATCCGTTCTTGGGATTCTTTGAAGAAAAAACTATGTAAAAGGTATGTCCCGACATCACATCGGTTAACCTTATACCGAAAAATTTCGGAGTTCGTGCAAGGGAAACTAAGTATGGGAGAATACATTGAAGAATTTGAAGGCTTGGCCTTAATGGGAGAACTCGAAGAAAATGAAGAACAAAGAATGTCACGTTTCTTACGTGGTCTAAACCGAAACATTGCAAATACGGTGGAATTATACCCATGCGGAGATTTTGACACATTATGCGGACTATGCATAAAAATAGAAGCTCAAAACAAGTTGAAGTTTGACAAACTCGAATTCTCATCCAAATTCGGAAATACAAGTGCCGGCTCAAGTTCGACTACGAAAACTACCGTACCTTTTCAAGTCCCTACCCCGGACCCAAAGGTTCCTCACGTTTCCAAGGAAACGAGCTTGGCTAAAGTACGATGCTTTAAATGTCAAGGCTTTGGTCACTATCAAAATACATGTCCTAATAAACGGGTGGTCACCTTAAGAGAAGCTCTTGCGGTCCGAGACGAACTTTTAGTCGAGGACGAGAAGGAAGGCCTTGGTGACGTATTTAACATGGAGGCCGAGGAAGAGAACGAGGAATGCGAGACTTATGACGCTCCGGAATATGATACTACTTTAGTGCTTCGAGCACTACATACCAAAATCATTCCAAGTGATACGGAGCAAAGAGACCAAATCTTTCATTCCAAATGCAAAGTCGGAGAAAAGTGGTGTAGCTTGATAATATACGGAGGGAGTTGCACGAATGTAGCTTCAAACGAGATGGTCACCAAACTCGTACTAACTACTATGGCTCACCCGAGACCGTATGCTTTACATTGGCTCGATGATGGAAGTAAAGTGAAGGTGTCAAGACAAGTACGGGTCAACTTAACTATGGGACCATACGGGGATGATGTGTTGTGTGACTCCCGATGGACGCATGCCATGCACTTTTGGGACGACCATGGATGTTCGACCGAGATGTTTTACATCGAGGTCGGAATAATGAATATGAACTACGAGACAAAGGAAAGAAGATTGTACTCAAACCAATGTCCCCACAAGCTATCCGTTCGATGAGTTCTAGTCGAGTGGAGAAACCGAAACTTACCATGTTTGCTAGCGAAAGAGAAATGGAACATGCCATTAATGACGGAGAGCGAGTATATTTGGTGATGTTTAAAGAGACACGGGACGAGAACAAGGGAGTACAAAACGGAGGAGAACTAGATGTGTTGTTACACGAATTTGAGGATGTTTTTCCCGAAGAATTACCGTCGCGTTTACCACCTATTCGTGGTATCGAACACCAAATCGATCTTATACCGGGAGCACCACTTCCTAATAAAGCTACTTATAGATGTAATCCTGAGGAGACAAAGGAATTACAACGACAAGTCGAAGAACTTTTGGACCGCGGATATGTCCGGGAGAGTTTGAGTCCGTGTGCGGTTCCGGTCTTACTTGTCCCTAAGAAAGATGGTTCTTGGCGGATGTGTGTGGATAGTCGGGCCGTGAACAATATCACTATCAAGTATCGGTTCCCTATCCCGAGACTTGATGATATGTTAGACGAACTACATGGTTCGGTGGTCTTTTCAAAGGTTGATTTACGAAGCGGATATCATCAAATCCGAATGCGAGAAGGTGACGAGTGGAAGACGGCCTTCAAAACAAAAAATGGATTATATGAATGTACCGTTATGCCTTTCGGTCTTACAAATGCGCCTAGTACCTTCATGAGGTTGATGAACGAAGTGCTTAAACCATTTCTGGGGAAGTTCGTGGTTGTATATCTGGATGATATCCTAATCTATAGTCAATCACTATAAGAACATGACAAATTTTTGAAACTTTGAGGGACCGAAAATTATATGGAAAGAAAGAGAAGTTTTCGTTCCTAGTCGAAAGTATAGTCTTTCTTGGCTATGTTGTTTCGAAGGACGGAGTGGCGGTTGACCAAACAAAAATCGAAGCAATTAAATCTTGGCCGACCCCTACGACCGTGACGGAAGTGAGATCATTTCACGGACTTGCTTCTTTTTACCGGAGGTTTATTCGAGACTTCAGTACCATTTCAAGTCCGATAACGGAGTGTTTAAAAAAAGGACCATTCGTATGGAACGGGGCTGCCCAAGGAGCATTCAAGAAGTTAAAAGCCAAATTATGCGAAGCACCGATCCTAACACTACCCGATTTTACTCAACCATTCGAAGTTGAATGTGATGCTAGCGGAGTTGGAATTGGAGCGGTTCTTATTCAAGGTAAACGGCCTATCGCTTACTTTTCGGAGAAATTGAACGGAGCTCGGTTTAATTATTGCACTTACGATAAAGAATTCTATGCTATCGTACGGGCCCTTGATCATTGGAGTCATTACCTACGTCCGAAACATTTTATTCTACAATCGGACCATGAATCATTGAAGTACATTAACGGACAACATAAACTGAGTCCGAGGCATGCCAAGTGGGTGGAATTCCTACAATCATTTCACTTTTCATCCAAGTACAACGACGGTAAAAGCAATGTCGTTGCGGATGCGTTATCTAGGAGGTATGCTTTACTTTCTACTCTGGAGGTTCGGTTACTTGGTTTCGAAATGTTGAAGGAGTGTTACGAAAACGATGCGGATTTTGGAGAAATTTTTACTAGTTGCAAATCTGGTCCGTTCGAGGAGTTCATGTTACAAGATGATTTCCTATTTAAAGGGAATATGCTATGTGTTCCAAAACAGGCGGTTCGGGAATTATTGGTCCAGGAGGCTCACGGAGGAGGTTTAGCAGGACATTTTGGCACGGCTAAAACATTGGAAGTACTAAAAGAACATTTCTTTTGGCCTAAAATGCTAAAAGACGTTTACAATGTTTTAAGTAAATGCGTAACATGTCACATCTCAAAGAGTTCGTTCAAACCGGGATCGTATATGCCTCTACCGGTTCCAGAAAGACCGTGGGAAGATGTATCAATGGATTTTATCATCGCTTTGCCACGTACTCAACGAGGTAAAGATGCTATTATGGTGGTTGTGGATCGTTTCTCAAAAATGGCTCATTTCGTGGCTTGCCACAAAATTGATGACGCAAGCAACGTGGCCGACTTATACTTCCGAGAGGTGGTTCGTTTACATGGAGTTCCGAAGACTATTATTTCGGATCGGGATTCGAAATTCCTTAGCTATTTTTGGAATACTTTATGGAGGAAAGTGGGTACAAAGCTCTTATTTAGCACTTCGCACCATCCTCAAACCGATGGTCAAACCGAAGTCACAAATCGAACGTTAGGAACGTTGTTGCGAGGACTTGTGAATAAAACGCAAAAGGATTGGGACATGAAACTTGCTCATGCGGAATTTGCCTATAACCGATCCCCTACACATGCTACGACACATTCTCCTTTTGAAGTCGTTTATGGGTTAAATCCTTATATACCCTTAGACTTGATTCTGTTGCCGAAGGACGAGTTGGTACACAAAGATGCGGAATCTAAACTTAAATCGATGATCAAGTTGCACGGACAAATACATGATCGAATCAAAGAGGTGAATGATGCATACAAACGGAAATCCAGCAATCATAGAAAACCGAGACTATTTGAAGTAGGCGACTTGGTTTGGGTACACTTAAGAAAAGAGAGATCTCCTAGCAAACGCAAGAACAAGCTTATGCCGAGGGCCGAGGGACCTACAAAATTGTGGGTAAGGTGAACGACAATGCGTATAAAGTAGAACTTCTAGGCGATTATGGGGTACACGCCACTTTTAACGTGGGCAATCTATCTCCTTACCTTGATGACGAGGGAATCACTGAATTGAGGTCAATTCCTTTCAAAGGGGGAGGAGATGATGCGATTGTGACATCTCCAAACGAAGTAAGAATTGACGTAGGTGATGATACGACGTCGCATGCACATGAACCTACGTACTTCGGTGAGAAAACAAATGCGGAAATGGGAACGATCTTAATAATCGGAACCGGGATAACTTAGACGTATCAAAACATGCATACGTATGCATGTTCATGCATACAAAATAGGCCATAATAGGGAGGGAGATTTCGGCCGATTTGATGAAAGATCCATGAAGGATATTTGTCCCCACTTCTTTCAACTTTAATTTCATGTTTCAAAATCCACCATATCAAGATCAAAGATAGAAGATTTAGCTCATGTCACAATCACCAAATCGGCCAAAATAAAGGAGGAAGAAGACACCAAGATGTTGTTTTCATTTTCTATCCTTATCAAAGTCTTGCAAGAAGATATCACATGAGAAAGATGTTATCTACTCCCTTGAAGTACCCCACAGCCGAAAATGAGAGGAAGAAACCAAGCATGACTTTGTTTTCCATCTTTGTCAAAGTTGATAGATTAGTTTAATGTTTACTTGTTTTCTTGTGTGATCTTGTTTGATCTTGTTTGTAGTTGTTAAGGCTATTTATAAGCCTCATCCTCAACCTTTTGTATGAAGCTTAAAAAAACGAAATACACTTGTTTGTATTCATTGTTGAATGGTTTTCAGCACAACTTGATTATAATTCGACATGTCTCTGAGTTGTAATTAAATCAATTCTCAATAGGTCTTGAGGAGTGATTGTCTTATCAAACTATAGGTCTAGTTTGATAAATTACTTTCATATTATCTTGTTTATGTAAGCCGAATTGCCCTACTTTCGGTTAATTCTTACGAGTGTTACACATATACGAGTGTTGTGAGGTAAAAGATATATCCGCTGCATTTTCCGGCGAATTTACATCCTACTTATACGTTAATTCGTATCATCCTCCTAACTGCTAGGAGGGTTATTTATAGCATTCCCTTCTGCCACCCAGTCTATCCTTAGAGAGTTCCCTTTGTCAGACTCAACTTTACAGTTGGAAAGGTGTTCGATTTTCTCTTCCGCTGTTTCTCAGGAGCAGTCTTCGCTCATGCAATGGGCCAAGCTAGCTTAGTTCAAGGATGGGGACCAGTGTTCTGCTTTCTTCTTTCGGAGGGTCGCCTCTAGGAGGGCTCATTCGCGTATTTTTAAGCTGAATACTGAGGATGGCACTAAGCTGACAAATTCCAGGCTCATTAGGGATGAGGTTGTAGGGTTCTATGAGAGGCTGCTTAGTTCTTCGGGCCGAGCTCAGCCTATCTCGTATAGTTAGGTGCGGCCTTTTGTCACTTCTTCTCTTCCTCCTGATGTTGCTCTTCACATGATCAGACCGGTTTCTGATGAGGAGGTACGTGCTATTTTCTTTGGATTCGATATGAATATGGCCCCAGGTCCTGATGGGTTTAACGATGCTCTTTATCGACGAGCTTGGCCGATTGTTGGCGGTGAGATTACTTATGCTATTAAGTATTTTTTTCTCCTGATGTTAGGCAGATCAATACTACTCTTATATCTCTTGTTCCTAAAGTTGATTTGGCGAGGATCATGTCTGACTATAGACTGATTTCTTGCTGTAACCTTTTATATAAGGCTATTTCTAAGATTATTGTCCATCGTATGCGAGATAGCTTGGATTCTTTGATTGATCCGGCTCAGACAGCTTTTATTCCTAGGCAGGGTAACCCTATTTATCCGTACCTGTTTGTTATTATTATGGAGGTCCTTCAGGGTATTATCGCCCATGAGATTGCTCAGACTCCGGAGTTCATATTCCACTGGAAGTGTGAGGCTACTCGCACTTTCATGCTTGCTTTTGCAGATGACCGCCTTCTTTTATGTAGTCCTGATGAGGTCTCTGTCGGTATTCTTAAGAAGAGTATTGAGATCTTCTCCTCCCTTTACAGCTTACGAGCCAGCCCAAGTAAGAGTAATATCTTTCTTTCAGCGAGTGCTCAGGTGCTGGGTGTTCAGATTTAGCAGTTGTTAGGGTTTCAGCTGGGTCAGCTCCCGGTGAGATATTTGGGAGTCCCCTAGATTTCTTCGAAGCTGACGACAACTATGTGTTCCCCCTTGATTGATAGGATTGATGGTCGACTGAGTTCTTGGGCTAGTTCTGCTCTATCTATGGAATGTCGGTGCCAGCTTATTCGATGTCTTATCTGCTTTACATATTTATTGGGCTGGTATTTTTATTTTGCCTAAGGGCGTACTCTCTTTGATAGAGAAACATATCAGGCGTTTCCTTTGGAGAGGTTCTCATGATTCGGGCCATGCCAGTGGATTGGGCTAAGGTTTGCTTGGATTTCTTAAAGTGTTGGACGAGTTCCTACCGAAATTTGATTATTATTCGACGCGTTTTAGGTCTTGAGTGAAACACCCCCAAACCACTCGGGAATATTACAGCGCCGCAGACCCTCTCTGTGAGGATCTACCAGGCTAAATACAAAAACAATACATACCATTATACCAATTTGGTCTTTCACCACAACATACACATCAAACATACATAAATCTTTCCCACAACTCATACCCATGCAGGGGTTAGAATACATCAACCTTCCCATAAGACGGGAAAATACCACAACTGAAAGATAATACAACAGGGCTTTACTAAAATACTCTACACTGGTCTTCATATGATTAGGATCGTCATTTTCCATCATGCTTCGTACTGATCCTGTGATTTGCTCCCGAGCAACCTGCAAGTACCTGGACGCAATACATACACCCACCCCCGAATACTCGGGGGTTAGCAAAACCCCACTGTTTTGCTAGTGCAAGTATAAAGTGCAAATACGAGCTATACACAACATACTCCAAGAATATAATAACTTGGTTAATTCCGCAATTCAACCCAGCGAAGACTTCCCGAGATATTTTATTGGACAAAATAGTTCAATCCCGTAAAAAGTTGGAATGAGACATGTAGACTTTTTGAAAAGCATTTAAAGATTCTCGGGAGTTTTTAGAAAAACATTTTTGGACTAATAAATTCTCGACTTGCCAAAACCACATAGGGACATGGGCCAAAGAATTGTTTTTGTTCAAAAATACCAATCCGGTCACAAAAATATGGGGTCCGCGACCCAATCATCCACATCACATACTCGAGTGAATAACCCAATGGTCACACTCGATACACAACCAAACCACAATGCACAGAAACAATCACAGGGCCTGCATACTTATGTCAAAATATCTCAACCAAGAAACGAATCATATACGACACTATATTGGTGCCATTCTATCCAAGTACCAAAATCATACACATGACGTAGTTCACATCGAGACTGAAAGCGTTGTGATATTCCGGACATATCAAAATTATCGAAAACAACAACGTGCCATAATCATCATCATAAAATAACCTCCCGAGCTATACTGGCCCCGTACCTCTCGAGCAAGATACACACCCAAGGGACACCTCGTCAGGCCCTCCCTGGTGTGTAGCCCAACCGAGTGATCCACCGAACTTGAAATCTAAATAGATACTTGCCTCGATAATTGATATCGGATACTCCGAAAAATACGGCTCAATCGGGAAACCTCGAACACCCACAATACTTCAGTCCGAAACAACGATAACGCGATCGATCGGGAAACGATGAACGGAGAGTTCCGACTCGGGTTCTTCGCAAGGAACCTGACCCTAAAATTATATCGTCAATAATCAACGGTCGTACGAGGAAGAATACTCGTAGACACCCGAAAACTCCCTCTAATAACTTATATCGAACACCTTGTATGCATAGATTTGGAGTTCTACAAAACGACGAATCGAAGCCAATAAAACCATGCAATAATAATGGAAACAACATAATATAACTCAATTTATGATTATCCATCAGTAATCTGAGTTAACACGTCTAAAACGGACGAAATCTATCAAGATCCCCAAATTTCCCAAAATTAAGATTTTAGGAAAACTAACATTGATTCGCTGGATCGAAGGATGTTATGGGATGATCAATTAATGATATAGGCTCAAGAACTTCATGGATTAATTGTTTAGGCTCAAGAACTTCATGGATTAATTGTTTAACATCACACTTTGAAGTTCCCCATGGCTTCAACCGCGGAAGGGAAAAGGAGAAATGGGAAAAATGAATGAAACTGGGTTGCTCGGCAATATTTATACTGGGGCGCACTAGCGTGCGCTAGACTTCCGAGCTAGCGCGCTCTAACGGGCGGTCATGGTCGAGAACGTTCGGCCGGGGCCCACCATCATGCACTAGACATGTGCGCTATCGGCCTGAGCCGCAATCCAGAGACTTCTTGTCCGACCTCGGTAGCGCGCGCTGCGCGGGTGCTTGCGCGCGCTAGTCGACCCATCCGGAACCTCCTGGACTAAACTTCCCAGCCAGGTAGCGTGCGCTGGGCGGCCGATAGCGTCCGCTACATCTGCCGATTAGTGCGCGCAATGACTGTCGGTAGCGTGCGCTACCTGCCGATCCTTCCCGATCCCAGAACCTCAGAGCCTCACTGCCCAGCCCAATAGCGTGCGTTGGTCGGCTGGATAGCATGTTGATGCAATTTCTCTATCGGTACAGCAGAAGGCTATTTTGACGAGCGGAAGCGAACAACAAGAAACTGTCAGGAACTGATAGCACAGCTCGCTACAGTAATAACTCTGCCTGGCAGTATGCGCACACGACAGGAAATGATGACAGCAGCTCGATACAGCAACAAGACAGGAACCGGCCGAATGGAAATGACTAGAAACAGACAACCTCCAAACAGCGGCACTCGAAACAGCAAACTTCGGTCGGATGCTAATGAAAACAGGAAACAAGTTCGAACGATCGAACAACACTTGATGCGAAGATCCGATCAAGTACAACCCTGTATCGAAAAACAAGAAGGATATCGGAACAGGACGGGAAACAGTGGTTTTATCGAACTAGACCTAGAATTCGATAAAGTGATTTCTTCGCAAGACCTATTGAGAATTAATCAGATTAAGATTCGAAAACGCGTCGAATAATAATCAAAGTTTTTGAAGGAAATTCGTCCAACACTTAAACAATCATTCAAAATCTAATCTCCTCATTACAACTCCATTGCCACTATTTATAGGCAAAAGTAGCCTGGCAAGATAATCTAAACTATTACAAGCTGGACTTAAAATAAGGAAAAGAAAATACAAGGTTCCCCACGCCACTTGCAACTAAGAGTAAAAGCTGGGTTTTGTCTCCAAGATGATAGCCGCCTTTCCCAAAGCATGCTGCTGAGAATCATGCTGCTTTTATAATAAAGAAAATGCTGAAATTCTTTTATTGCTTTGTCTTTACCACTTGGACCTCTTCCCCCAAGATGCAAGTTGTCTTTTGTTTTAAATTATTCCAAGTCCGGTTATTAAGGTAACTCCGGGTCTCATATCCGTTTTCTCGCCTAAGTATGTTGGAGTATGGTCGAGGTGTTTCACATCAATCCTTACTTTGTCTTCTTCGTTTGGAGTAGTCGGTTTCGTATCATTCTCTCCTTCTTTAGAAGGAATTATCCTCAATTCCGCAATTCCATTGTCATCGAGATAAGGAGATAGATCACCTACGTTAAGAGTGGCATGCACTCCATAATCACCTGGAAGTTCTATCTTGTAAGCGTTGTCGTTCACCTTCGCAACTATTTTAAATGGTCCCTCAGCTCGTGGCATTAACTTATTATTACGCTTACTCGGGAATCGTTCTTTCCTCAAATGCACCCAAACTAAATCTCCAACCTCGAATAATCTCGGTTTTCTTTGCTTGTTCGACTTTCTTTTATACGTCTCGTTTATCTCCTTGATTCGGTCACGCACCTGTTCGTGTAATTTCATCATTGATTTCAGTTTTGACTCCGCATCCTTATGCACCAATTCGTCACTCGGTAGTGGAATTAGATCTAGCGGTATGTAAGGATTCAGCCCGTAAACTACTTCAAATGGAGAGTGCGCCGTGGCATGAGTAGGAGAACGATTATAAGCAAACTCCGCATGTGCCAGTTTTAGATCCCAATCCTTTTGTGTTTTGCTTACCAAGCCTCGCAACAGTGTTCCCAGGGTTCGATTAGTCACTTTAGTTTGTCCATCGGTTTGAGGGTGGTGTGAAGTGCTAAACAAGAGTTTTGTTCCCACCTTCCTCCATAGGGTGTTCCAAAAGTAGCTGAGAAATTTGGAGTCTCGATCGGAAACAATAGTCTTCAGAATCCCATGTAACCGTACCACCCCTCGAAAATATAAGTCGGCCACATTGCTTGCATCGTCTGTTTTGTGGCACGCTACAAAGTGAGCCATTTTCGAAAAACGGTCTACGACCACCATAATAACATCTTTTCCTCGTTGAGTACGTGGTAAAGCAACAATGAAGTCCATCGAGACATCTTCCCATGGCCTTTCTGGAATCGGTAAAGGTGTGTAGACTCCTGGTTTGAACGAACTCTTCGCAACATGGCATGTCACACATTTGCTAATTATATTATTAACATCCCCCTGCATCCTTGGCCAATAAAAATGTTCCTTCAGCACATCTAATGTCTTAGTCGAACCAAAGTGGCCAGCCAAACCTCCCTCGTGAGCCTCCCGAACTACCAATTCTCGAATCGTGTGCCTGGGTAGGCAAAGACGATTTCCCTTAAAAAGGAAGCCCTCCTGTATCGAAAATTCTCCCATCGGTCCAGATTTGCAAAGGGCAAAGGTCTCGCCAAAATCCGCATCACCGTCATAATATTTCTTCACTGTCTCGAATCCAAGCAAATGAACATCAAGAGTAGAGAGTAAGGCATAATGCCTAGACAATGCATCTGCTACAATATTGCTCTTGCCATCCTTATACTTCGATGAAAAGTGAAATGATTGTAAGAATTCCACCCACTTCGTATGCCTTGGACTTAACTTGTGTTGTCCGTTAATGTACTTCAATGATTCGTGGTCCGAATGTATGATGAAATGTTTAGGCCAAAGATAATGACTCCAATGATCTAGAGCCCTCACAATAGCATAAAACTCTTTATCATACGTACAATAATTGAGACGAGCACCGTTTAACTTTTCTGAAAAATAAGCAATAGGCCGCTTTCATTGAATGAGAACCGCCCCAATGCCAACTCCGCTAGCATCACATTCTACCTCGAACGGTTGCGAAAAATTGGGTAATGCTAAGATTGGTGCTTCGCACAAATTTGCCTTCAAATTTGTGAACGACTCATGGGCAGCCCGACTCCAATTAAACGTACATTTCTTCAAACATTCAGTTATTGGGCTTGCAATGGTGCTGAAATTTCGAATGAATCTTCGGTAAAATGAAGCCAGTCCGTGGAACGATCTAACTTCCGTCACTGTAGTGGGCACTGGCCAGGACTTAATTGCTTCGATCTTTGCTTGATCGACCGACACTCCGTCCTTTGAAACAACATAGCCAAGAAAGACTATACTCTCGACAAAAAATGAGCACTTCTCCTTTTTTCCATACAGCCTTTGGCCCTTAAGGGTTTCGAAGACTTGTCTCAAGTGTCCGAAATGTTCTTGCAACGATCGGCTATAAATCAAAATATCGTCTAGATATACAACCACAAATTTCCCCAAGAATGGTTAAAGCACCTCATTCATCAAGCGCATGAAGGTACTCAGTGCATTTGTAAGGCCGAACGGCATAACGGTCCATTCATACAGCCCGTGTTTAGTTTTGAAGGCTGTTTTCCACTCATCTCCTTCTCGCATCCGGATTTGGTGATAACCACTTCGTAGGTCAACTTTTGAAAAGATCACGGATCCGTGCAATTCGTCCAACATGTCATCAAGCCTCGGAATCGGAAATCGATACTTGATGGTTATATTATTCACCGCTCGACTGTCAATACACATTCGCCAAGATCCGTCTTTCTTAAGAACCAATAATACAGGAACCGCACAAGGACTTAGGCTTTATCGAACATACTCACGATTCAATAGTTCTTCAATTTGGTTTTGTAATTCCTTCGTCTCCTCGGGATTACATCTATAGGTAGCTTTGTTAGGGAGCGACGCACCCGCTATGAGGTCGATCTGATGCTCAATCCCACAAATAGATGGTAAACCCGACGGTAATTCTTCGGGAAAAATATCCGCAAATTCGTGCAATAAGGCATCCATCCTTTCGTCGTTCCGCACAACCATGTCACCATTCTGTGTCTCCTTCAGAATCAACAAATACACGCACTCGCCATCATTAATAGCATGTTCCACATCCCGTTCGTACCAAACATGGCGAGTTTTGGTTTTCACTCCGACTAGAACTCATAGAGTGAATAGATTGAGGTGACATTGGTTTAAGCACAATCTTTTTTCCCTTGTCACGTAACTCATACTCATTGCTTCTTCCCTGGTGTAAAACGTCCCTATCAAATATCCATGGTCTTCCCAAAAGTACATGGCATGCATCCATTAGGAGTACATCACATAATATGTTGTCTTCATATGAACCCATGGTTAGTCCAATCCTCACTTGTTTAGTCACCCTTATTTTGCTCCCATCATCGAGCCAATGCAAAGTGTAAGGTTTTGGGTGAGCCGTAGTGGTCAGTCCGAGTTTAGTCACCATCTCGCTGGAAGCTACGTTGGTGCAATTCCCTTCATCAATGATCAAACTACACCATTTATTTCCGATTTGACACTTTGTGTGAAAGTTTGGAGCATTGTAAGTCTCACATTCTTCTCCTTCTTCGCCCTCCATGCTGAAATCAAATACATCACCCAGTCTCTCCTTTTCGTCCTCGACCAACAACTCGTCTCGGATCGTGACAGCTTCTCTTAGTGTTACCACTCGTTTGTTCGGACAAGCATTTTGATAATGTCCAAACCCTTGACATTTGAAACATCTTACTTTAGCCAAACTCGTCTCCTTCGGTACGTAGGGGGCCTTCGGCCTCGCAACAGGGACCGGAGTCGGTACAGTTGCCTTAGTAGTTGAACTCCGACACTTGGGTTTTCAAATTTGATTGGAAACTCATGTTTATACAACTTCATCCTGTTTTGAGCTTCCAACTTCACACATAGCCCACATAATATATCGAAGTCCTCGTATAGATATAATTCCACCGAGTTAGCTATGCTTCGGTTCAAGCCATGCAAGAATCTCGACATCTTCTGCTCCTCATTCTCCTCTATTTCTCCCATTAAGGTTAGATGCTCAAACTCCTCAATGTATTCACTGACACTTAACTTTCCTTGCATGAGATCTGCAATCTTACTGTACAAGGACAACCGATGTGATGTTGGTACATATCTTTTGCGAAGTTTTCTTTATAACGAATCTCACGAACGGATCTTATCTTTCCCCGCACGGGTTCTTCGTGTTTTCACTCCTTCGTACCAAAGCGAAGCGCCTTTCCCCAACTTGAGAATTTCATACTTGCACCATTTCTCATCGTCGAGGTCTTTGAACTCGAACATACGATCAATTTTATGTTCCCATTCCAGGTAAACTTCAGGGTCTGTCCCGCTAATGAACTCTGGAAGCTCGTTCACCTTGAACTCTTCGACATGGCGTGAGGGTCGTTCATAGTCACCACGCCTAGGTTGCCAATGCTGGTCGCATTTTTCTGGTACGTCACGCAATGCATCGCGGAGTTTTGCCAAGAAATCAGCGTCGTTGAGATCCATAATGTCAAAGATCAAGAACTTGGGATCCGATGCCACTTATGATGCGATTTCTCTATCGGTACAGTGGAAGGCTGTTTTGACGAGCGGAAGCGAACAGTAAGAAACTGTCAGGAGCTGATAACACAACTCGCTACAGTAATAACACTGCCTGGCGGTATGCGCACGCGACAGGAAATGATGACATCAGCTCGATACAGCAACAAGACATTAACTGACCGAATGGAAATGACTAGAAACAGCGGCACTCGAAACAGCAAACCTCCAAACAGCGGCACTCGAAACAGCAAACTTCGGTCGGATGCTAATGAAAACAGGAAACAAGTTCGAACGATCGAACAACACTTGATGCGAAGATCCGATCAAGTACAACCCTGTATCGAAAAACACAAAGGATATCGAAACAGGACAGGAAACAGTGGTTTTATCGAACTAGACCTATAATTCGATAAAGTGATTTCTTCTCAAGACCTATTGAGAATTAATCAGATTAAGATTCGAAAACGCGTCGAATAATAATCAAAGTTTTTGTAGGAAACTCGTCCAACACTTAAACAATACACAAGGTATGTTGTTTTATTATTCAAAATCTAATCTCCTCATTACAACTCCATCGCCACTATTTATAGGCAAAAGTAGCCTGACAAGATAATCTAAACTATTACAAGCTGGACTTAAAATAAGGAAAAGAAAATACAAGGTTCCCCACGTCACTTGCAAACAAGAGTAAAAGCTGGGTTTTGTCTCCAAGGTGATAGCCGCCTTTCCCAAAGCATGCTGTCGAGAATCCTGCTGCTTTTATAATAAAGAAAATGGTGAAATTCTTTTATTTCTTTGTCTTTACCACTTGGACCTCTTCCACTAAGATGCAAGTTGTCTTTTGTTTTAAGTTATTCCAAGTCCGGTTATTAAGGTAACTCCGGGTCTCGTATCTGTTTTCTCGCCTAAGTATGTTGGAGTATGGTCGAGGTGTTTCACGTCAATCCTTACTTCGTCTTCTTCACTTGGAGTAGTCGGTTTCGTATAATGTGTGCTATGCCGGTTCCTGCCGCACCTGTCCGGCCAGCGTCCGCACCCGTCTGGTCAGTACCCGCACCCGTCCGGCCAGTGCCCAGCCGCCATGACTCGACGACTCGTTAATCCGAAATCGCACAGAACGAACCCGACAAAATACTCATGGACAACATCATCGATCCGAAATGAAAACAACGGATAACAAACCACCACATATGGCCATAAACACCAAGATTAGTCGTTGAGAAAATAATATCAATGCTCGGCAACCGGGAAGTATTCGAAGAAAAATCCAAAATGACCGGAACGAAAATTATGGGTATTACATCCTACCCCCCTTAAAATAAGTTTCGGCCCGAAACTTAAAACAAGAGCAAGGCGACTCTAGATATCACACGTTATCTGATACTGATACCACACAAGTGCTTCATGCAGTATGAAGCTACTGTGGTCCGATCCAATACGCAAGACCGCTTACGAAAGGTAATGAACATGAACCACTACGGTAGGCAAAACCGAGCAGCACAAAAATCAAACCACGAGTCCAACGCTGAAAAGTATGAAGTTCCGATAACTCAAGAATTCTAGAAGGTCAAATACAAGACAATTTCCTAATACTTAAGGAAATTATGAATTGGACCAGACGCTCAAGAATCACGATTACGAGATCAAACAGTAATAATCGGACAACGACGAACATATAACAATGATTGAACAACAACGATCAAACATCAATTTTTGAAGTTCACACCTCAAATCAAGACATTAATAAAATTGTAGGAACCACGAGGTGTTAATTTCGCACACGGTTCATAGGAAATCGATCCGAACTTGGGAAGGCCACAATGATATACAGATCAATTTGGAACAATATCAGAACTCGCTCAATAACCAATGCGAGAAATAACATAAGGTCAGGAGCATCAACGAGCACAATCGAGTCGATTGAGTCGAACAATATGGGAGCGAAAAAAATGTGGGTATTACACCATATCACTTTAGAAGAAGTTTCGTCCTTGAAACATAAACAACGAGAACGAAGTGCTAGAAGAGCAACCTTCCCGGCAATATCCTCTTGGTTCCATATATTGATACGAATTACGTAAAAAGACGGACGTAAATTCGCCGGTAATGCAACGGAAATATCTTTTACCCTCACAACACTCGAATATGTATAACACTCGTTAGATAACAACCGAAAGTAAGGCAATTCGGCTTATGTAAACAAGAACAATATGAAAGTGATTTATCAAACTAGACCTATAGTTTGATAAGGCAATCTCTCCTCAATACCTATTGAGAATCGATTAAATTACAACTCGAAGACGCGTCGAATTATAACCAAGATTTTGCTGAAAATCATTCAACAAGAAGTAATACACAATGTATTTCGTTTTTTAACATTCAAGATGTCTTTGAAAGGTTGAAGATGAGGCTTATAAATAGCCATTACAAGATCAAACAAAATCAAACTAAAAATCAAGCAAATATTAAACTAATCTATCAAGACTTTGACAAAGAAAAGAAAACAACAACATGCTTGGCTTCTTTCTTGCATTTCGGCCGTAGGGTAGCTTCAAAGGAGGAGACAAAATCTTTCCCATGTGATATCTTTTTGTAAGACTTTGACAAGGATTGAAAATGAAAGCAACTTCTTGGCATCTTCTTCCTCCTTGTTCGGCCGATTTGGTGAAGTGTGGAGTGAGCCAAATCTCTATCTTTGATTTTATTGTGGTGGACTTTGAAAATGAAGATCGTCCGGTGGACCCGTTTCTCATGCTGGGTTGCTCTGCTGCAACTAATTTGGTTAGCTCATCTGGTCCTTTTTCTGTACCATTGATTCCATCTTCATCTGGATTGGCTACTGCCTCTAGTTGCAATGTTTTCGGTGCGGGATTGGATGATCATGTCCTTGTGCAGGATCTAACTTCCTCTTCAGCTAAGAATAATATTATGTCTACTGTTACTGATTTGGAGACTCCAGGGTGTGATGTTCTTTCATCTATTGTTCACTGTTGTAGTGGGGATATTATGAATGTTATGAATTTGCCTTGTAACATTGATGCTAAGCCTATTGATACTGGAAAATCAATGACTATGAATTTTGGTTCAATTTCTACTCCCTTAGCTGTGGACAATTCGGTTACTAATGGAATTAATTCTAATACTTTTGGTAAGAAAAGGGGACTTAAGTTTATTAAACCAGAAATTCAAAATGGAGAGGTGATTGTGAAACCTTCTGCTAGTATTGGGCTTGAGGGTGCTAAGAAGTGGCAATGTACCTTAGTTGGGTATTTTTTGGGGAAAGCCCCTCCTCTCAATGTGATCAAGAATTACTTTGTGTCGGCGTGGAAGGGACTTAAGGAGGTGTTCTCCTCTGACGGGGGATTTTACTTCTTTAAGTTTGTTAGTGAGCAGGGTTTGACCGAGGCGTTAGAGGGAGGGCCTTGGCTGATTCAGGGCCAGTCCATTTTCCTTACCCGGTGGAAGCTTGGTATGTCTCTTCTGAAGGTTCAGCCTAAACATGTCCCTGTTTGGGTGAAACTTCGTAATGTCCCTCTCGAGTATTGGACTGTCGAGGGGCTCAGTATTACTGCTAGTGCTATTGGGGTGCCACTTTTTTGTTGACGTTTTTACCAGGAACTGTTTGAAAGTGGACTATGCCCGTGTTTGCGTCATGTTAGACGCTAATACTAGCCCGATTCGGTCGTTTCTCATGGTTCTTCCGTCTGGTGGGGATTGTCCTTGTGTTAGGAGGATCCAGGTTGAGTATGAATGGTTACCACATCAGTGTGGTGTTTGTAGAGTATTCGGGCATCGTGATCAGGTTTGCCCGACCATTTCTAAGCCTTTGGTTCAGAAGTAGGTCAAGCCGGCTCGTATTTATTTGGCTAAGCCTGCTCCCTCTGGTGCTCGTGGTCTGGGGTCTTCGTTGGGACCGACTCCGGCTGGGGGGGGGTTGCTCAGGCTGAGGTAGGCACCTCTGCCAGATCTGGGTGCCCAGTAGTGGAGTTAGCTGGGAGTGCTCGGGGTCGTTCTGTTGGTTCGGGTCCGTTGAGTAGCATCTCTACCTTCTCCTTGGTTACTACCAGCTCTCCTATCGTGTCTCCTAGGAGGGCTGGTGCTGGTAGTTGTGAGCCATCTCACAACATGTTTGCGGATCTTTCTGGTATTGTCGATGATATTGAGGCTGTGATTCCTGAGTGTGTTAGCACGTTGTTCTATTCTAGTTCTTCTCCCTTGGGCCCTAATTTCGACGCAGCCCGGAATGATGGTGTTAGATGATCCCTGTTGCTGTGTGGAATGTTCGTGGACTTAACCGGACTGAACAACAGATCTCGGTCCGGGAGGTAATTAGTTCGTTTAATCTTTGTTGTATTGCTCTTCTCGAGACGCGTGTCTCGGTTGGTAACTTTGGTCGGGTTTCTTCATTTATTTCTAGCTCTTGGCAGTGGTTCTCTGATTACAGTAGTGGGCCTGGGACGAGGATCTGGATTGGGTGGGATCCTAGTTCTGTTTCTGTGGATATTATTGCTATTGAGTCGCAGTTTATTCATTGTCGTATTACTCTGTTGCTCGACTCGTCCTGTCTTCTGGTTACCTTTGCCTATGGTTCTAATGATCTTATTGAGAGGCGGCTGTTGTGGCAGTACCTCACTGATTTCTCGGTCTTACATGCTACTGAGCCTTGGGTCATTATGGGTGATTTTAATGCCGTTCTGGATACTAGTGAGATTTTGGGAGGTGAAGCTCCTCATTCTGACGATGACCCGCCCCTGGTGGAGTTCAGGGAGCTTTGCAGACGTGCGGATATTGAGACTCTTCCGATGGTGGGCTCTTGGTTCTCCTGGCATAACAAGAGCCCGTCTCTAAGATCTTTATGGAAACGTCTGGATAGGGTGTTAGGTAATCCGCAGTGGTTTATTGATCACGCTGATCGTACTTACTCTTGTGATCTGCCGCGGACCTCTGATCATAGCCCACTTATTCTGGGTCTTGATAGTCTACCTCGCTGCAGAGGCAAAATGTTCAGATTTGATAATTTCCTAGCTGATTCTGAGGATTTCCTTCCAGCAGTTTGGGACTCTTGGCATCATCATATTGTGGGGGCACCATTTTATGCGATTTGTCGTAAGTTGGACGCCCTTAAACCCGTTTTTCGTGCCATGAGGAAGAGGAAAGGGGATTTGGCATTGAATGTTGCAACTGCTACTTCGTTCCTCTCTTCTTCTCAGTCTATCCTCAAGGACCATCCCTTAGACGACTCGGTTTTATTGTTAGAGAGATGTTGTCGGTGGGTTTTCTCAGTTTCCGTGGCTCAGGAACAGTCTTCGCTCAGGCAGCAGGCCAAGTTGGCTTGGGATAAGGATGGGGACCAGTGTACTGCCTTCTTCTTCCAGCAAATTGCTTCTAGGCGAGTAAGATCTCGTATCTATAGACTTAATACGGAGGATGGTACTGAGTTGACTGACCCTGCTCTTATTAAGAATGAGGTTGTTGGGTTCTATGAGAGACTGTTGGGTTATTCTAATCAAATTATGCCTTTATCGTTCAGCCAGGTTAGGCCTTTTATTTCGGCTTCGCTTTCGCCTGATGTTGCGGTGCACATGGTTAGACCTGTTACTGCTGATGATGTTCAGTCTGTGTTCTTCGAGTTTGATAAGGACAAGGCCCCGGGCCCTGATGGTTTTAATGCTGCTTTTTACCGGCGGGCTTGGCCGATTGTGGGGGGTGAGATTTCTTTTGCTATTATGCATTTCTTTGCTACGGGCAAGTTTGTCAGGCAGATCAATTCTACGATCATTTCTCTTGTCCCGAAAGTAGCCTTACCTAAGAGCATGTCGGATTTTCGACCGATCTCTTGCTGCAACTTATTATATAAGGCTATTTCGAAAATTATTGTCCACCGTATGCGGGATAGCTTGGATGCCTTGATTGACCCGGCTCAGACTACTTTTATTCCTGGGAGAAGGATTAGTGATAATATCCTTCTTGCTCAGGAACTTCTTCATGGTTATGGGCAGAGGGGGATGCCTAGACGGTGTGTGTTTAAAGTTGACCTAATGAAAGCTTATGACACTGTTGAGTGGGATTTTGTGCTGATTGCTCTGCAGTATATGGGTTTCCATCAGTCGTTCATCGCCTGGATCAGGGAGTGCATCACCACTACTGCCTTTTCGGTATCCTTGGATGGTGATGCTGAGGGGATCTTTAGAGGTCGTAGGGGGCTTCGGCAGGGAGACCCCATCTCTCCTTATCTATTTGTTATTGTTATGGAGGTGCTTCATGGTATTATTACTCATGAGATTGCTCAGACCAGGGGTTCGGTACCCTTTGGAAGTGTGAGGCCACCCGTACTTTCCTGCTCGCCTTTGCAGATGATCTCCTTCTTTTCTGTAATCCAGATGAGGTCTCTATTGGTGTTCTTAAGAGGAGTATTGATATCTTTGATTCTCTTTCGGGGTTGCGTGCTAACCCTGGGAAGAGTAATTTTTTTCTCTCGGCGAGTGCTTTGGAGCAGTGGGGTCGAGTTGAGCAGTTATTAGGGTTTCAGATGGGCCAGCTCCCTGTGCGGTACTTGGGGGTCCCTTTATCTTCATCGAAGCTCACGGTGGCTCAGTGCTCTCCTTTGCTTGACAGGCTTGATGGTCGGCTGAGTGACTGGGCTTGTAGATCTCTGTCCATGGCCGGTCGTTGCCAGCTTATTCGGTCTGTGTTATCTGCTCTTCACATTTATTAGGCCTCTATTTTTATCCTGCCTAAGGGTGTGATTGCCCTCATTGAAAAGCGTTCAAGGCATTTCTTTGGAAAGGTTCAGGTGACTCTGGGCATGCTAAAGTGGCTTGGTCTAAGGTTTGCTTGCCTGTTGTGTGTGGTGGCCTTGGTATTACTCCGTTGAGGGTTCAGAACCAGGCCCTTATGACCCGCCATATTTGGGCTCTCCTGGATGGGTCTCCTCGTTCTGTTTGGGTTAGTTGGGTTCGTTTGCATAGAGTTTAGCAGTGTTCTTTTTGGGATATTCCTATCTCTGCTGCATCTTCCTGGTACTGGAAACAGCTGCTGAAGTTGCGTCCGCTTGTCATGGGGGCGTTTCAGTATTCTGTTGGGAATGGCTCTTCCTTCCGTTTATGGTCGGATCCTTGGCACCCTATGGGTTTGATTAGGCATTCTCTGCCTAGAGCGCCTCTTTGGACTGGCATTGATGTGCATGCCCGTCTTGGCTCTATTATTTCTGATAGTCATTGGGTTTGGCCGGTGGTAGATCGTTCCGAGTTTCAGCAGGTTGTTTCTGCCCTCCCTACTATCATTGGAGGCTAGGATCGTATCTCATTTTCTTCCTCGTCTGCTCTTCGGTTCCTTAGAGCGTATTCTCCTGCTGTTCCGTGAGGCCCTCTCCTTCTTGGCCCCGGGAAGATTCCTAGGCACTCCTTCATCTTATGGTTGGCTATTCATGAGCGTCTGTCGACGATGGATAAGCCTTGGTTGCAGCATGAGGATGGTATTTGCGTCCTTTGTGGGATGGCGGTTGAGTCTCATTCTCACTTATTCTTCATGTGCCCTTACTCTAGTAGGTGTATCTCTATTGCTAGGAGGGAGGTAAAATTTAGTTGGCCTCACTCTGAGTGGAGTATGGGTATTCTTTGGGCGGCTAGGAGGTGGAGAGGTAGGCATGTGGTTAACGTGGCATACCGTATTTTTTTAGCGGCATTGGTCTACTTACTCTGGCAGGAGCGTAATGAGAGGAGATTCGGTCAGAGCCGTCGAGATCCACACACAGTCACTTTTCAGGGGATTGGTCTTGTTCGGGACATTATCTCCCAGCGTTGGCCGCCTAATTCCTTATCTGCGGTCGCTGTTAGGCGTATTAGGAGGGTTGCTTGGTAGTTTCAGTGTAACTCTCTTTTATTTTTTCTTTTTCGTGCTGTTGTTGCACCTTCTGTAATGGTTGCTGGGTACTGGCCAGCCTTGTTGGCCACTCTTATTTATTTAATGCAATTGACTTTTCCCTAAAAAAAAAAAAGATCCTTCATGGATCTCCCATCACAATCGGCCGAAATTTCCCCCTAATGTGGCCGATTTTGTATGCATGAACATGTATACGTATGCATGTTTGATATGTCTAAGTTATCCCGGTTCCGATTATTAAGATTGTTCCCATTTCCGCATTTGTTTTCTCACCGAAGTACGTAGGTGCATGTGCATGCAACGTGTATCGTCACCTATGTCAATTCTTACTTCGTTTACTTCGTTTGGAGGTGTCAATATCGCATCATCTCCTCCCCCTTTGAAATGAATTGACCTCAATTCAGTGATTCCCTTGTCGTCAAGGTAAGAAGATAGATCGCCCACGTTAAAAGTGGCGTGTACCCCATAATCGCCCGGAAGTTCTACTTTATACGCATTGTCGTTCACCTTACCCACGATTTTGTAAGGTCCCTCGGCCCTCGGCATAAGTTTGTTCTTGCGTTTGCTAGGAAATCTCTCTTTTCTTAAGTGTACCCAAACCAAGTCGCCTACTTCGAATAGTCTCGATTTTCTGTGATTGTTGGATTTCCTTTTGTATGCATCATTCACCTCTTTGATTCAATCATGTATTTGTCCGTGCAACTTGATCATCGATTTCAGTTTAGATTCCGCATCTTTGTGTACCAACTCGTCCTTCGGCAACAGAATCAAGTCTAAGGGTATATAATGATTTAACCTGTAAACGACTTCAAAGGGAGAATGTGATGTAGTGTGTGTAGGTGATAGGTTATAGGCAAATTCCGCATGAGCAAGTTTCATGTCCCAATCTTTCTGCGTTTTATTCACAAGTCCTCGCAACAACGTTCCTAGCGTTCAATTTGTGACTTCGGTTTGACCATCGGTTTGAGGATGGTGTGAAGTGCTAAACAAGAGCTTTGTTCCCACCTTCCTCCATAATGTATTCCAAAAGTAGCTAAGAAATTTCGAATCCCGATCCGAAACAATATTCTTCGGAACTCCATGTAAACGAACCACCTCCCGGAAATATAAATCGGCCACGTTACTTGCGTCGTCGGTTTTGTGGCAAGCCACGAAGTGAGCCATTTTTGAGAAACGATCAACAACCACCATAATAGCATCTTTACCTCGTTGAGTACGGGGTAAAGCGATGATGAAATCCATTGATACATCCTCCCACGGTCTTTCTGGGGTCGGTAGAGGCATATACGATCCCGGTTTGAACGAACTCTTTGTGATGTGACATGTTACACATTTACTTAAAACATTGTAAACGTCTTTTAGCATTTTTGGCCAAAAGAAATGTTCTTTAAGGACTTCCAATGTCTTAGCCGTGCCAAAGTGACCTGCTAAGCCTCCTCTGTGAGCCTCCCGGACAAACAATTCCCGAACCGCATGTTTTGGAACACATAGACTTTTTCCTTTAAATAGGAAATCATCTTGTAACATGAACTCCCCGAACGGACCAGATTTGCAACGAGTAAAAACTTCTCCAAAATCCGCATCATTTTCATAATACTCCTTCAACATTTCGAAACCAAGTAACCGAACCTCCAGAGTAGAAAGTAAGGCATACCTCCTAGATAACGCATCCACAATGACATTGCTTTTACCGCCTTTGTACTTGGATGAAAAGTGAAATGATTGTAGGAATTCCACCCACTTGGCATGCCTCGGACTCAGTTTGTGTTGTCCGTTAATGTATTTCAAAGATTCGCGGTCCGAGTGTAGAATAAATGTTTCGACCGAAGATAATGACTCCAATGATCAAGGGCCCTTACGATAGCATAGAATTCTTTATCGTAAGTGCAATAATTCAACCGAGCACCATTCAATTTCTCCGAAAAGTAAGCGATATGGCGTTTACCTTGAATAAGAACCGCTCCAATTCCAACTCCACTAGCATCACATTCAACTTCGAATGGTTGAGTAAAATCGGGTAGTGTTAGGATCGGTGCTTCACATAATTTGGCTTTTAACTTTTCGAATGCTCCTTGGACAGCCCCGTTCCATACAAATAGTCCCTTTTTTAAACACTCTGTTATCGGACTTGAAATGGTACTAAAGTCTCGAATAAACCACCGATAAAAAGAAGCAAGTCCTTGAAATGACCTCACTTCCGTCACGGTCGTAGGGGTCGGCCAAGACTTAATTGCTTCGATTTTTGTTTGATCAACCGCCACTCCATCCTTCGAAACGACATAGCCAAGAAAGACTATTCTCTCGACTAAGAATGAACACTTCTCCTTTTTTTCCATATAGTTTTCGGTCCCTCAAAGTTTCGAAGACTTGCCTTAAGTGTCCGAAATGTTCTTGTAGTGATCGAATATAGATCAAGATGTCATCCAGATATACAACCACGAATTTCCCCAGAAATGGTTTAAGCACTTCTTTCATCAACCTCATGAAGGTACTTGGTGCATTTGTAAGACCGAACGGCATAACGGTCCATTCATATAATCCATTTTTCGTTTTGAAGGCCGTCTTCCACTCGTCACCTTCTCGCATTCGAATTTGATGATATCCGCTTCGTAAATCAACCTTTGAAAAGACAACCGAACCATGTAGTTCGTCTAACATATCATCAAGTCTCGGGATAGGGAACCGATAATTGACGCTGATATTGTTCACGGCCCGACTATCCACACACATTCGCCAAGAACCGTCTTTCTTAGGGACAAGTAAGACCGGAACAGCACACTGACTCAAACTCTCTCAGACATACCCGCGGTCCAAAAGTTCTTCTACTTGTCTTTGTAACTCCTTCGTCTCCTCGGGATTACATCTATAAGCGGCTTTATTAAGAAGTGGTGCTCCCGGTATAAGATCGATTTGGTGTTCAATACCACGAATAGGTGGTAAACCCGACGGTAATTCTTCGGGAAAGACATCCTCAAATTCGTGTAATAACACATCTATTTCTCCTCCGTCTTGTACTCCCATGTTCTCGTCCCGTGTCTCTTTAAACATCACCAAATATAATCGCTCCCCGTCATTAATGGCATGTTCTATTTCCCTCTCGCTAGCAAGCATAGTGAGTTTCGGTTTCTCCACTCGACTAGAACTCATCGAACGGATAGCTTGCGGGGACATTGGTTTGAGTACAATCTTCTTTCCTTTGTCTCGTAATTCATATTCATCACTCCGATCTCGGTGTAAAACATCTCGGTCGAACATCCATGGTCGTCCCAAAAGTACGTGGCATGCGTCCATCGGGAGTACGTCACATAACACATCGTCTCCGTATGGTCCCATAGTTAAGTTGACCCGTACTTGTCTCGACACCTTCACTTTACTTCCATCATCGAGCCAATGTAAAGCATACGGTCTTGGGTGAGCCGTAGTAGTTAGACCGAGTTTGGTAACCATTTCGTTTGAAGCTACATTCGTGCAACTCCCTCCGTGTATTATCAAGCTACACCACTTTTCTCCGACTCTGCATTTGGAATGAAAGATTTGGTCTCTTTGCTCCGTATCACTTGGAATGATTTTGGTATGTAGAGCTCGAAGCACTAAAGCAGTATCATATTCCGGAGCCTCATAAGTCTCGCATTCCTCATTCTCTTCCTCGGCCTCAATGTTAAATACGTCACTAAGGCCTTCCTTCTCGTCCTCGACTAAAAGTTCGTCTCGGACCGCAAGAGCTTCTCTTAAAGTGACCACCCGTTTATTTGGACATGCATTTTGATAGTGACCAAAGCCTTGACATTTAAAGCAACGTACATTAGTCAAGCTCGTTTCTTTGGACATGTGAGGAACCTTCGGGGCTGGGTAGGGACTTGAAATGGTACGGTAGGTTTCGTAGTCGAACTTGAGCCAGCACTTGCATTTTCGAATTTGTATGGGAATTCGGGTTTGGCAAACTTCAACTTATTTTGAGCTTCTATTTTTATGCATAGTCCGCATAAAGTGTCAAAATTTCCACAGGGGTATAATTCCACCGTATTGGCAATGTTTCGGTTTAGGCCACGTAAGAAACGTGACATTCTTTGTTCTTCATTTTCTTCGGGTTCTCCCATTAAGGCCAAACCTTCAAATTCTTCAATGTATTCTCCCACACTTAGTTTTCCTTGTACGAACTCGGCAATCTTTCGGTACAAGGTTAACCGATGTGATGTCGGGACATACCTTTTATGTAGTTTTTTCTTCAAAGAATCCCAAGAATGGATCTTCTCCTTTCGCGCACGAGCTCGTTGTGTTTTCACACCCTCGAACCATAAGGAAGCGCCCTTCCCTAACTTGAGAATCGCATATTTGCAACGTTTCTCATCGTTAAGGTTCTTGAAGTCGAACATGCGTTCAATCTTTCTCTCCCACTCCAAGTAGACTTCGGGATTTGTACCTCCGACAAATTCCGAAAGTTCATTTACTTTAAATTCATCTACATGATGCGGTGAATGTGCGTCATATCCTCCTGTTCTAGCTTGAAAACCTGGTTCTTGTAAGTTATGTAGTGCCTCACGGAGTTTCTCCATGAAAATCGTCGGAAAAATCCATGATAAGATAGCTTTAACAAGAAAATCGCCAAGAACAATATGAAAGTGATCTATGAAACTAGACCTATAGTTTGATAAGGCAATCTCTCCTCAAGACCTATTGAGTATCGATTAAATTACAACTCGAAGACGCGTCGAATTATAACCAAGATTTTGCTGAAAATCATTCAACAAGAAGTAATACACAATGTATTTCATTTTTTAACATTCAAGATGTCTTTGAAAGGTTGAAGATGAGGCTTATAAATAGCCATTACAAGATCAAACAAAATCAAACTAAAAATCAAGCAAATATTAAACTAATCTATCAAGAATTTGACAAAGAAAAGAAAACAACAACATGCTTGGCTTCTTCCTTGCATTTCGGCCGTGGGGTAGCTTCAAAGGAGGATACAAAATCTTTCCCATGTGATATCTTTTTGTAAGACTTTGACAAGGATTGAAAATGAAAGCAACTTCTTGGCATCTTCTTCGTCCTTGTTCGGCCGATTTGGTGAAGTGTGGAGTGAGCCAAATCTCTATCTTCGATTTTATTGTGGTGGACTTTGAATATGAAAGCAATCTTGAAAGTAGAGGGGACAAAGATCCTTCATGGATCTCCCATCACAATCGGACGAAATTCCCCCATAATGTGGCCGATTTTGTATGCATGAACATGCATACGTATGCATGTTTGATACGTCTAAGTTATCCCGGTTCCGATTATTAAGATCGTTCCCATTTCCGCATTTGTTTTCTCACCGAAGTACGTAGGTGCATGTGCATGCAACGTGGTATCGTCACCTACGTCAATTCTTACTTTGTTTACTTCATTTGGAGGTGTCAATATCGCATCATATATGATCTCCATTACCATCTGCACTGCGGTCACAGCCGCGTCCTCTTCCCTTCGGCATACTAAGTGGATACTTACTCAATACGATGGCACAACTTCGCACAATAATATACTAAAGTGCCAACTCAGCACGACATATCACATAAAACAACTAATAGCAGCGTGATAAGAAAACCCACGAGGTATCATTTGGAAATCTTTAAATTTGTATGCTTATTCAAAACAAAACTTTAAAAGTATTTTTGGTACCTCGGGCTGGTTCATCAAAACTTGTAAATGAGACTTTAACTGTCATATTTTGAAACTATTGCAAAACAATATTTCCTTGCAACCAGCATTATCAAAATCATCATGCAACTACGCGTCGTCATCACCATTAATAATAAACAAGGTAACCACGCAAGATCATAAAACCATTCGAGCATACACTAAACATTTTCAAATCCTTGTTTGAAAATTAAATCGAGTGAGATTTTTCATCTTTCACTATATATTTTTGAAAATAAAAATCGTATTGTCTTTTGAAATAAAATTTTATGGTCTGAAGGATTTTTGAAAATCATGTTCCCGAATTACAACAATACGTAAAACAAATCATTTTCGAAAATTCTCCCAACACTACACAAAAGTCAACGATGGTAACATTTTACAAAATGTTCAAGGTTCAAACACCGTCGAGGTTTTATTTGAGAATCCTAGGCCGGCTCGCCGATTCCAAATAATTTTCAAAGTCCACACGGAGCCACGATTAATCGAATCGTCAAATTTATCAGAAAAGCATTTTCATACACACACGCAGTAAACAAAATTTATCAATTCATCAAACACATTTAATTACCACCTAACGCTTACGAAAAGTCATAACACATATTCATACCAAACAGTTGTCATTACTAGAGAACACATATAGAATACAGTCACGGGAGATTGACTGCAAAGGTTAGGCCTAACGGCTATAAGAAGTGCGGTTCTCTAGCCTATGTCCAGGCTAACTAACGCACGCTACAACAAATATTTGCGTGCGCTACCCATGCTGCATTAGCGCGCGCTAGCTTCACACTTAGAGTGCGCTAACTGTTCTATTTCAGCAACATGATTGCGAACATATATACGACATTACTAGAATCGATGGTCACAAATAAACAACAACAACATTCGAATCTCAAAGCCATCGATTTAACACCTCATGAGCAATCATCAAAAGACAATTCTTGTTCTAAAACCGAAATCTCACCTCTTATGAACACAAACCGAATGACTCAGCATTCACATCACTGTTGTAATCATAAAAATGGGCATGACTGCCCAAACAACGAGAACATCATCAGGTACTTCTTAACTAACAACCATGAAACCGAAAGGTTGAAAGTGAGAGTTACGTCTTGAGTACATTTTGTAGACCTCATTTGAGTTCAAAAATCGTGTTTAGGAAACTTATAATATGAGATGAAAATGAAATATCGGTAGTTTGAATTCCCAAAAAAATAATTTCGACCTTGAGGTCGTCGCACGAAAATCAAAATTTTCCTCCTTTTGAAGGATGTTTTAATATGAAATTTACGTGACTCCCCAAAAATGTTCTAAACTTTAAAATATCACATTGATAAACTCTCCTTGTGTAACCACACCAAAACTATTTCTTCCGTAAAAACGATTTATACAAAGATATATATATATATATATATATATATACATACATATACACCGGCACCACTCTTCATTCTAGCACAATACGTGAATCAAACAAGCATGAATTACATATCCACAATTCACATTCTAACTCCACATTCTAACACAAAATCACCCAAACTCGTATAACACGAGACACAACATATTAGGGAGACTTACATCCACAGATCGCATGAAGATAATGGCTGCATCTCGATACTAATCACGACCGACACCTCAGACGACGCGTCGCGACACGACTCAGTCATACAAAATCTGACAAGACAAGACAAGGCAAGATCCGACAACACACAACTCGACCCGACAACCTAGGTTTCCGCAACCTAAGCTCTGATACCATAATCTGTAACACCCCCAAACCACTCGGGAATATTACAGCACCGCAGACCCTCTCCGTGAGGATCTACCAGGCTAAATACAAAAACAATACATCACATTACATGCCGACATGGCTAAATCGTGAACCATTAGACTAATTTGGTCTTTCACCACAACATACACATCAAACATACATAACTCTTTCCCACAACTCATAACCACGCAGGGGTTAGAATACATCAACCTTCCCATAATACGGGAAACTACCACAACGGAATGATAAGACAACAGGGCTTTACTAAAATACTCTACACTGGTCTTCATGTGATTAGTATCATCGTCTTCCATCATCCTTCGTACCTATCCTGTGATTTGCTCCCCAGCAACCTGCAAGTACCTGGACGCAATACATACATCCACCCCCTGAATACTCGGGGGTTAGCAAAACCCCACTGTTTTGCTAGTGCAAGTATAACGTACAAATACGAGCTATACACAACATACTCCAAGAATATAATAACTTGGGTAATTCCACAATTCCACCCAACGAAGACTTCCCGAGATATTTTATTGGACAAAATAGTTCAGTCCTGTAAAAAGTTGGAATGAGACATGTAGACTCTTTGAAAAGCATTTAAAGATTCTCGGGAGTTTTTAGAAAAACATTTCTGGACTAATAAATTCTCAACTTGCCAAAACCACATAAGGACACGGGCCAAAAAATTGCTTTTGTTCAAAAATACCAATCGGTCACAAAAATATGGTGTCCGCGACCCAATCATCCACATCACATACTCGAGTGAATAACACAATGGTCACACTCGATACACAACCAAACCACAATGCATGGAAACAATCACAGGGCCCGCATCCTTATGTCAAAATATCTCAACCAAGAAACGAATCATATACGACACTATATTGGTGTCATTCTAGCCAAGTACCAAGATCCTACACATGACGTAGCTCACATTGGGAATGAAAGCATTGTGATACTCCGGACATATCAAAATTATCAAAAAGAACAACGTGCCATAATCATCATAATAAAACAACCTCCCGAGCTATACTGGCCATGTACCTCTCGAGCAAGATACACACCCCAGGGACACCTCATCAGGCCCTCCCTGGTCTATAGCCCAACCGAGTGATCCGCCGAACTCAAAGTCTAAACAGATCCAGGGGACCCTCGCTGGTTTTACTCGGCTCGCACACACTCAACAACCACATGGCAAAAATCACATTCACCAAAAACACATTTCCCCGAAGTACATCAAATGTAAATCAAGGTACTTGTTAGGAATGGCCACTATATCCGATACATACACACGACCAATATTACCTAACATCGCATACTCATCAATAAACACACAGCGGTACCATACGCAAACAAGGCACTCCAATGCACAAAACTAATACACATTCTCGAAACAACACATTCGTTCACAAACACATAAGTAGATCTTTGTGGAGGCTTTTATCGAGAATATACCAATTATTTTGTAAGTTCATTAAAAACATTCCGATCGCACACATAGTCAATCACCAACTATTAAGGCTACGAAACATGAAGTGTATAGGAAATATACTTGCCTTGATAATTGATATTGGATACGCCGACGAACACGGCTCAATAGGGAAACCTCGAACACCCACAATACTTCGGGCGGAAAGAACTATAACGTGATCGATCGGGAAACGACGGATGGAAGAGTTCCGACTCGGGTTCTTCGCAAGGAACCTGACCCTAACATTATATCGTCAATAATTAATAGTTGTACGAGGAAGAATAATCGTAGACACCCGAAACCTCCCTCTAAGAACTTATATCGAACACCTTGTATGCATACATTTGGAGTTCGACAAAACGACGAATTGAAGGCAATAAAACCATGGAATAATAATGGAAACAACATAATATAACTCAATTCATGATTATCCATCAGTAATCTGAGTTAAGACGTCTCGAACGGACGAAATCTATCAAGATCCCCAAATTTCCCAAAATTAAGATTTTAGGAAAAGTAAACTTGAGTCGCTGGATCGAAGGATGTTATGGAATGATCAATCGATGATATAGGCTCAGGAACTTTATGGATTAATTGTTTAACTTAACAACTTCAAGTTCCCTAGGGCTTCAGCCGCAGAAGGGAAAAGGAGAAATGGAAAAATGAATGAAACGGGGCTGCTCGACCATAGTTATACTAGGGCGCACTAGGGTGCGCTAGACTTCCGAGCTAGCGTGCGTTAACGGGCGGTCATGGTCTAGAACGTTGGGCCGGGCCCTGCCATCATACGCTAGACATGTGCGATGTCGGCCTAAGCCGCAATCCAAAGACTTCTTGTCCGACCTTGGTAGCGCGCGCTGCGCGGGTGCTTGCGCGCGCTAGTCGACCCGTACAGAACCTCCTGGACTAAACTGCCCGGCCAGGTAGCGTGCGCTGGGCGGACGATAGCATGCGCTACATCTGCCGATTAGTGCGCGCAATGACCGTTAGTAGCGTGCGCTACCTGCCGATCCTTCTTGATTCCAGAACCTCAGAACCTCACTGCCCAGCCCGATAGCATGCGTTGGTCGGCCGGATAGCGTACGCTATGCCGGTTCCTGCCGCACCCATCCGGTCAGTATCCGCACCCGTCCGGCCAGCATCCGCACCCATCCGGTCAGTATCCGCACCCATCCGGACAGTGCCCGCACCCGTCCGGCCAGTGCCCAGCCGCCATGACTCGACAACTCATTAATCCGAAAATCGCACAGAACGAACACGACAAAACACTCGTGGACAACATCGTCGATCCGAAATGAAAACAACAGATAACAAACCACCACATATGGCCATAAACACCAAGATTAGTCGTTGAGAAAATAACATCAATGCTCGACAACCGGGAAGTATCCGAAGAAAAATCCAAAATGACCGGAACGAAAATCGCGGGTATTATATTCAAGCCCCATTAAAATAAGTTTCAGCCCGAAAGTTAAAACAAGAGCAAGGCGACTCTAGATATCACACGTTATCTGATACTGATAGCACACAAGTGCTTCATGCAGTACGAAGCTACTGTGGTCCGATCCAATACGCAAGAACGCTTACGAAAGGTGGCGAATATGAACCACTACGGTAGGCAAAACCGAGCAACACAAAAATCAAATCACGAGTCCAACGCTGAAAAGTATGAAACTCCGATAACTCAAGGATTCTAGAAGGTCAAATACAAGACAATTTCCCAATACTTAAGGAAATTATGAAGTGGATCAGACGCTCAACAATCACGATTACGAGATCAAACAGTAATGATCAGACAACAACGAACAAATAACAATGATTGAACAACAACGATCAAACATCAATTTCTGAAGTTCACACCTCAAATCAAGACATCAATAAAATTGTAGGAACCACGAGATGTTAATTTCGCACACGGTTCACAGGAAATCGATCCGAACTTGGGAAGGCCACAATGATATGCAGATTAATTTGGAATAATATCAGAACTCGCTCAATAACCAATGCGAGAAATAACATAAGGTCAGGAGCATCAACTAGCACAATCGAGTCGATAGAGTCGAACAATACGGTAGCGAAAAAAATGAGGGTATTACACCATATCACCTTAGAAGAAGTTTCGTCCTTGAAATATAAACAACGAGAACGAAGTGCTAGAAGAGCAGACTTCCCGGCAATATCCTCTTGGTCCCATATATGATCTCCATGACCATCTGCACTGCGGTCACGGACGTGTCCTCTGCCCTTCGACATACTAAGTAGATACTTACTCAATATGACGGCACAACTTCGCACAATAATGTACTAAAGTGACAACTCAGCACGACATATCACATAAAACAACTAATAGCAGCATGATACACTAGTACAAATTTCCCCTTTACTGACACTAAAATAGTGTCAGTAATTAATTTTACTGACACCTTGTAATAGTGTCAGTAATGCTAAAGCCAGAAAATACTGACACTAATTTTTAGTGTCAGTAATACAAGAATTAATAAATACTGACACAAAAATAGCGTCAGTATTTTTTTTACTGACACTAAAATTGTGTCAGTAATTAATTTTTTACTGACACTAAACATTAGTGTCAGTATGTTCTGGCTTTAGCATTACTGACACTATTATAAAGTGTCGATAAAAATAATCTTGACACTATTGTAGTGTCAGTATATGCTCAGATTTGTGAAAAAAAATTATTTTTATCTCAATTCTATTTTTATGAATACTACATTTTTTGTTTAATTACATGAAAAAAAAATACCATAAATTGAAATTTTCAAACAGACAATTCAATTATAAAACATCCCAAATGCAATGCACTTAAAAAGAGCAATACAAAACCAAGCATCCAGAGCCATCAAAATACAATCAAAATACTAAACTACCAACATAACACCTCAATCAAGTATACTAATCAAGCATTCAACTTAACTACTAACAAAACACTTAATCAACCAAATTTCGCAGCAAATGTGCTGCCAAACCTCACAAAAAAAAATTCCTCCAGCTCTAACAATCTCCATCAATACAAAAACAGTGGATTTTAAGCATACAATGCAATGTACAATGATAACCATCAGCAACATCAATCTGTCCCACCACACTTACATGCTCAACAACTTCAAATTTTTCCTACATGTACAAGTGTACATAATCAATTAACATACTATATCTAACTAATGTTCCATAGATATTCAGAAGAATTTTGTATATAAATGACTCATATTAAAATTACCTCACGATTGTAAGCTGTAATTAACTTGGCAACATATGTAGCCCATCGATCACGTAGTTCCGAAAGATCTTTCATGCTGTAGTTATCGATTCCCTTGAACTGAAATTTCAAAATTACTTTCAAAATTTCTAAAATAGAAACTGAATCACATCTACATTAAGGTAACAATTTCTTTGGTCTGCAACCTCACCTCTTAAGCTGCTGCATAGCATTTGCTAGGAATACAACTGGAGAATATTTACTTTCACCATTTAGTTGCTTGACACTGATGGTACTTAAGCTAGGAACCTTCATCTTTATATAATCACCAAGATTTTCATGGCTTAAGACTTGTCCTGAAAGGTGAGCTTAGTAAGCAATCCACGATAATGAACAAAACCCAAATTACTGAAAGAACTCAAACAAATTATTTGATAACAGATGTCAAGAATCAATGAACATACTTCCATAGAGTTTCTAGATTGATTTTATCAACACCGAGTGATGCGCTTTCTTTGGAAATTTGGATGATGAAACAGTCATCTGCTATCACAATATTCCTTGGATTGCGTTGTGCGGATATGGAAGCTGCAACATGACATGACCAACACGACGAAGTACACTAGGATCCTTTGCAAACCATCTATTCAGTTTCGATACTATGCAGCTGACTTGGTCACTTATCCCAACCAAAAAAAAAACAGCATTCAAAAGAATATCTGAGTACTAAATACCCTTCACTGCCGTCTCACATCGGTATCTTTTTTATCCCAACATTACTCCAAGGCGTGTTTTTGTAATGAGAACATAAATAGAAAAATAACGGGTAACATTACTTCTCATTCTAAACTCGAAAGGTTTCGACCAAAACTCAGGGACAAAATTCAAACAAAAAAAATCTCATCTTCAACACAACAACAATGGGACATGTCGCAAAACTTTTTTTATATCAAAATGGCAGAAATCCACACCATCAGTGAATACGATTTGTTATAATAGAACTAACACTCATTAACATGAAGAGTTCATGCACCAATAACAACATTAAAAGAAAAAAAAAAGGCATACTCGTCCTCTAGTTGAGAACCACAAATGTTCAACGGTAACTCTTCAAAGGATCAGCTGCTTTGTCTGATCGTGCATCAGTCCATGCTTTAGCTATTGTTCTCTTCATATCCTCATCCCCTTTCTCATACATATTCTGTAAACAAATTAAGAATTAATTTAAATCATCATTATTTACTAAAAAAAAAGGAAAAAAAAAACAGGTTTCTCAATGTGCTCAAGGCCATACCTTCATCAAGTCCATTATTCTAGCCATTGGATCCCGTTCCTTGTCTAAGTTCGGCTTCAACTGTGACATCATACAGTTATACAATAATGACAACTCCACACCACAGTACGAATATTTATACATGCAAAAATTAATTACCTTGTCTTCCTTGAAGTGCAAATCCGACCAGTTCCCTTTAGAAGCTTTGACTAGAGCAATAACCACCCTCTTGGACTTCACAATCAACTTGCATTTCTCGGGCACGATCTCTTTGTTCAGCTTAGGTATAGCACACCTGTACTTTTTCCATTGGACATCATGAAACTTGATATCAAAAGACATCGGCTTAAACACTTAAATCAAAACTGTAAACACTTAAATCAGAACGACACAGGCCTATGATGAGTATTGTAAACACTTAAATCAAAACTGACCTCTATCAAACGGCCATTTGCAATGAGTCTCTCACTTAAATTACACTGTACGACCCTAGAAAATAAAGCATACAACAGTACATTTATGAATCATTTATCAGATATCTTCCACAAACAGAAAGCAGAGAGTGAATGGGGGCGAGAGACAAATCATGTTGCTCTATATTAACATGTCGATGCAGGTTCACGTAAAATAAATCACCCATATGGAGAGACTTGCATGAGGTAACTCATGTACAAATTTCATTGAAAATAAAAAATACATGGTAAAAATGTGGCAGTAGAAGAAGAATGAAAACCATCACAAAGGTTTTCGAAGTTTCCAGTGAGTGATACCATGCATGAACGGTATAATATATAGATGGATAAATAATATCTTCAAGAGAAAATAATTCATACAATAATACAACAAAAGAAAGTAGTTCGTGTGGCTCTTTTGCCCGTAAAACAAGGGGAAAATTGCTAGGTTCTTTTCCAAATAGTTTGAAAACAATGCGATCCGTGTGGCTCTGTGATGACATAAATCAAGATAAGAAAAAATGATATCTAAAGTTAAATGATATATATATCTGTTCTTCAATTCTATAAGCAGGAGTAAATGAACCAATCTTACAATTACATCAAACCGCAAAAACAAGTAAACTGTAAACCTATTTTACAAACAGGAAACTCACAACAGTCATATAACATACAACTCAAACATTAGATGTTGTCTACCAAAACATAGAATAATCATAACTGAAACATTAGACATCTCCATATGGACAGAAACAATAGACCTCGTTAGTTCAAATAAAATACTGTATCCACAGACAATGAAAAAAAACACAACTACATGATTTCAAAACTCAAAACGAACTTCAAAGCATACATAAATCAACAAGCAACAAAATCAAAGCTTAAAAATCGAATAAACAATAAACTAGGTTTAAGATAACCTCCATCTGAAGGTCTCTTTCTATTCCTCGGCAACGACATCTATGTAAATTGATTTCCACCACTAATCTTGCTTCACCGGTCGGAATAGATCTGAAATCAACAATTTATCCCAAAATCCGCCAGGGTTTTCCTCAATTTTCTTATTAGAACAAAGCTTAGACAACAAACAACAAAATCGTCGGATTAGAATTTGAGAAAACAAAAAAAATGAACAAAAACTCTAGGGTTTTAACCTCAAATCGCCGGATTCAATAGAGACGTCGATTAGAACTGAAAAAATCACAGAGAGAAGGAACCGCCGGAAATCGAACGAGAATTTGGTGAAGTTGAAGAAGGATGGGGAGGCGGCTGATGTCAATGAGGGAGAGAGTGACTTTTCTCGATGGAGTAGATGGAGTAGGGTTAGGTGTGAAGTATTATAAATAAATATGTTTTAAATAAATTGAGTTTTTTTTATTATTGATATTTAAGTGTCAGTAAATTCTGATACTCAAGTTACTGATATTTAAGTGTCAGTATCTTATGACATAATTATATTAAAAAGAAAAAATGAGTCAAATGTCTGAAGTTACTGACACTTTTGATAAAGTGTCAGAAACTAAGTGTCAGTAAATGCTGTTTTTGTAGTAGTGATAAGAAAACCCACGAGGTATCATTTGGAAATCTTTAAA
Source organism: Orobanche coerulescens (assembly GCA_033398695.1). Classification (NCBI taxonomy): domain Eukaryota; kingdom Viridiplantae; phylum Streptophyta; class Magnoliopsida; order Lamiales; family Orobanchaceae; genus Orobanche; species Orobanche coerulescens. The sequence goes on along the minus strand of CM065819.1, from coordinate 46,272,924 downwards.
TTTGTATGCTTATTCAAAACAAAACTTTAAAAGTTTTTTTGGTACCTCGGGCTGGTTCATCAAAACTTGTAAACAAGACTTTAACTGTCTCATTTTGAAACTATTGCAAAACAATATTTCCTTGCAACTGCCATTATCAAAATCACCATGCCACTACGCGTCATCATCACCGTTAATAATAAACAAGGTAACCACGCAAGATCATCAAACCATTCGAATATACACTAAATATTTTCAAATCCGAGTTTGAAACTTAAATCGAGTGAGATTTTTCATCTCTCACTATATATTTTTGAAAATAAAAATCGTATTGGGTTTTGAAATAAAATTTTATGGTGTGAAGGATTTTTGAAAATCATGTACTCGAATTACAGCAATACGTAAAAAAATCATTTTCGAAAATTCTCCCAACACTACACAAAAGTCAACGACGGTAACATTTTACAAAATGTTCAATGTTCAAACACCGTCGAGGTTTTATTTGAGAATCCTAGGCCGGCTCGCCGATTCCAAATAATTTTCAAAGTGCTATTAATCGAATCATCAAATTTATCAGAAAAGCGTTTTCATACAGACACGCAGTAAACAAAATTTATCAATTCATCAAACACAGTCAATTACCACCTAACGCTTACGAAAAGGCATAACACATATTCATACCAAACAGTTGTCATTACTAGACAACACACATAGAATACAGTCACGGGTGATTGACTGCAAAGGTTAGGCCTAACGGGTATAAGAAGTGTGGTTCTCTAGCCTTTGTCCAGGCTAACTAACGCGCGCTACAACAAATATTTGCGTGCGCTACCCATGCTGCATTAGCGTGCGCTAACTGTTCTATTTCAGCAACATGATTGCGAACATATATACGACATTACTAGAATCGATGGTCACAAGTAAACAACAAGAACATTCGAATCTCAAAGCCATCGATTTAACACCCCATGAGCAATCATCAAAAGACAATTGTTATTCAAAAACCAAAATCTCACCTCTTATTAAAGAGGGCTATCTCAATGAACACAAACCGAATGACTCAGCATTCACATCACCGTTGTAATCATAAAACTGGGCTTTTGATATGAATTATCCTGGAAGAGTGGATACGTATCGTTCGGAGTGTGCGTATGAATATCGTAGCGGAAGTCTTTTTACGAGTATGGTGTTTTTGGATGTATTTTGTGGGAGTAATATCGAATATGACAATGAAAATTCGAACAAACGAAAAATGGAAGTAATATCGGAAAAAGTGATAATATCGATCAAAGTAATTCGATCGAACAAGAACAAAGGTTTATCGAATTATACCTATAATTCGATAAGGTAATTTCTTCTCAAGACCTATTGAGAATCAATCGGATTAATACTCGAAAACGCGTCGAATAAAAATCAAGTTTCGGTAAAAATCATTTACCAATGATAGAAACACAAAGTGTATTCTTTCACATTCAAATTCATAATACCCTCCAATTACAAGGCTAAGTGAAGACTACTTATAGGGGTGAAGTCTTCAACTAAGGAATCAAACAAAAAAATAAAATAATTCAAAGATTACAAAATCTCTGAATAATCAAAACAAATCAAATAAAATAAAAACAAGAAACATATATCACAAAATGGGGGCAACATAATCCCTAAAATAAGTAAAAAGGAAAAGAGAAGTAAAAAATACATAAAAGTGTATAAAATAAGTGGGCTGCCGGCAGGGACTCGACCGTGTCCCATGACATGGCCGCGGCGCGGTCGACAGGCGCCGGCAGGTACTCGACCGTGTCCGCTTGACACGGTCGCGGCGCGACAACGACGTCCGACAGTGACTCATCCGACAGTGACTCGGCACGGGCGCGGCGCGACAGGGACGTTTGGCAGGACTCGACCGTGTCGCCTGGCACACGGTCGGGTGTCGGGACAATTAGTTCCGGTAGTTGTGGGTGAGTAGGACTCGACCGTGTCGCCTGGCACGGTCGGGTTTGGCCGACAGCGACCTTGGCTATTCCGGACGAGCAAGACTCGACCGTGCCGGACAACACGACCGAGTTCGGTCGGCAGTGCTCGGCGTTTTCTGGCAGGCGTGACTTTTTCCGGCAGGTTGGATATTTTCCGGCCGGTTGGACATTTTCCGGCAGGTTAGACATTCCTTTTAGGTCTTATGTCCGTTTTCTCGCCTAAAAATGTCGTCGTATGTGCATGATGCGTCGTAAGGCCATTTACGTCGATCCTTGCTTCGTTTTCTTTATTCGGACTAGTCAATTCCGTATCATTCCCTCCATCTTTAAAGGGAATTGTCCTCAATTCCGAGCTCCCTTCGTCACCAAGATAATTAACTAAAGCCTCTAAGTATTTGATCTCGAAAATGTCCGCAGTGCATACATGGCCCAAAATCTTGAGACGATAAGTAGTATGGGATCTCCGGGAATCACCAAACAAATAACTATCATTATTAATGAAATAATAATAATTATTCTACGAGGTAATACCGATATCACGATATGAATCATCATATAACCGGACATCTGAAATGGGAAGCACGACAGTAATAATGGGTCGCTCTTCATCGGATGCCACTTAAAGACCTGGGAAAAATGCTTCGTCGTCGACTTTCATATCAAAATCTTGGTAAGGCTCAAGATATAGATGTTCCGGAATCATAACATCTTCTTGCTCCGTATCAAGAACCGAAAACACCTCATTAGAGTCTGCCTCATAAATTGGACAAAAGTTTTCAAAACAACTTTCGTCGAGATATGGATCGTCGTCGGGAACAACATCAAAAATGGGAAGCATTAATGATTTCACGTCCGGTGCACCATCAAAAATGGGAAACACGGAATCAATTATGGCCTCCTCTTCGTCAAATGGTTCGGTATCAAATACTGGTGGCCCTTCATAATCCGGCCCAGTTTCCATGACACTAACAAGTTCCTCACCATTAACATAAGTTGGTCCGTCTTGGTTAAATTGGCCAACACAACCAACTGGTCCATGTTCAAAATAGCATGATCCAAGTTCGTCAATTAGGGAAACATGGCTCAGTTCACTTTCTTCGTTGTATTGCGTCGTTGAAACCTCTGTCTCGTCTACTTCATTGAAAATGGTGGTAGGGACATCGTCTTCATCAAAAAAAAACTTCGCTAGAAATTCTTCGATGAAAAAAAAATCTTTGATCGAAGGTTGGCGGCGGGGCGTCGAAGGATTGGTGGTGGGGAAACAACGACTGGTGGTAAGATGTGGATTTGAACCTTTGCTTGAAATATTTTCTGAATTTTTGCCAATCTGTAATTTTAGGCTTACGTTGTTGTGAACGGAACTGTTTCAATTTTTGCCACCAGAAGGCGGCGCTACCGCGGAGGCGCTTTGTCACCAGCGAAACGCGGCGGTTGATTGGGGCAGACTTGAAGTCCGCATGCTCCTCACAAACATGGAGCCAATCTATGCACGCATCTGGATTACTAGATCCGTGAAACTCCGGTATGCTGCGGAATTTAGCCAAGAAATCAATATCGTTGGCGTCGTCTCTGCGTCTTGCTTGCATACGTTGCTCCGGTAAGCCATTTAGTGCATCACCGAGTTTGATCAAGAAATCGAGATTGGAAAAATCCATAACAAGAATCAAGAGATAGTTCTTCACAAGAAATCGTTGAATAAATCGCCCAAGGAGATGACCTTAGGCTCCGATACCACTTATGATACGAATTCTCCGGGAAGAATGGATACATATCGTTCAGAGTGTGCGTATGAATATCGTAGCGGAAGTCTTTTTACGAGTATGGTGTTTTTGGATGTATTTTGTGGGAGTAATATCGAATATGACAATGAAAATTCGAACCAACGAAAAATGGAAGTAATATCGGAAAAAGTGATAATATCGATCAAAGTGATTCGATCGAACTAGAACAAAGGTTTATCGAATTAGACCTATAATTCGATAAGGTGATTTCTTCTCAAGACCTATTGAGAATCAATCGGATTAATACTCGAAAACGCGTCGAATAAAAATCAAGTTTCGGTAAAAATCATTTACCAATGATAGAAACACAAAGTGTATTCTTTCACATTCAAATTCATAATACCCTGCAATTACAAGGCTAAGTGAAGACTACTTATAGGGGTGAAGTCTTCAACTAAGGAATCAAATAAAAAATTAAAATAATTCAAAGATTACAAAATCTGTGAATAAACAAATCAAATAAAATACAAACAAGAAACATAAATCACAAAATGGGGGAAACATAATCCCTAAAATAAGTAAAAAGGAAAAGAGAAGTAAAAAATACACAAAAGTGTATAAAATAAGTGGGCTGCCGGCAGGGACTCGACCGTGTCCCGTGACACGGCCGCGGTGCGGTCGACAGGCGCCAGCAGGGACTCGACCGTGTCCGCTTGACACGGTCGCGGCGCGACAACGACGTCCGACAGTGACTCGTAACGGGCGCGGCGCGATAGGGACGTTCGGCAGGACTCGACCGTGTCGCCTGCCACACGGTCGGGAGTCGGGACAGTTAGTTCCGGTAGTTGTGGGCGAGTAGGACTCGACCGTGTCACCTGGCACGGTCGGGTTCGGCCGACAGCGACCTTGGCTATTCCGGACGAGCAAGACTCGACCGTGCCGGACGACACGGCCGAGTTCGGTCGGCAGTGCTCGGCATTTTCCGGCAGGTGTGACTTTTTCCGGCAGGTTGGATATTTTCCGGCCGGTTGGACATTTTCCGGCAGGTTAGACATTTCTTTTACGTCTTATGTCCGTTTTCTCGCCTAAAAATGTCGTCGTATGTGCATGACGCGTCGTAAGGCCATTTATATCGATCCCTGCTTCGTTTTCTTTATTTGGACTAGTCAATTCCATATCAGCTTTACCGCCCAAACAACGAGAACACCATCACGTACTACTTGACTAACAACCATGAAACCGAAAGGTTGAAAGTGAGAGTTACGTCTTGAGTACATTTTGTAGACCTCATTTGAGTTCAAAAATCCTGTTTTGGAAACTTATAATATGAAATGAAAATGAAATATCGGTAGTTTGAATTCCCAAAAAAAATAATTTCGACCTTGAGGTCATCGCACGAAAATCAAACTTTTCCTCCTTTTGAAGGATGTTTTAAAATGAAATTTACGTGACTCCCCAAAAATGTTCTAAATTTTAAAATATCACATTGATAAACTCTCCTTGTGTAACCACACCAAAACTATTTCTTCCGTAAAAACGATTTATACAAAGATATATATATATATATATATATATACACACACACAGCGGCACCACTCCTCATTCCAGCACAATATGTGAATCAAACAAGCATGAATTACATATCCACAATTCACATTCTAACTCCACATTCTAACACAAAATCACACAAACTCGTATAACACAAGTCACAACATATTAGGGATACTTACATCCACAGATCGCACGAAGATAATGGCTGCATCTCGATACAAATCACGACCGGCACCTCAGACGACGCGTCGCGACACGACTCAGTCAGATAAAATCTGACAAGACAAGACAAGGCAAGATCTGACAACACACAACTCGACCCGACAACCTAGGTTTCCGCAACCTAAGCTCTGATACCATAATCTATAACACCCCCAAACCACTCGGGAATATTACAGCGCCGCAGACCCTCTCTGTGAGGATCTATCAGGCTAAATACAAAAACAATACATCACATTACATGCCAACATGGCTAAATAGTGAACCATTAGACCAATTTGGTCTTTCACCACAACATACACATCAAACATAAATAACTCTTTCCCACAACTCATACCCACGCAAGGGTTAGAATACATCAACCTTCCTATAAGACGGGAAAATACCACAACGGAATGATAAGACAACAGGGCTTTACTAAAATACTCTACACTGGTCTTCATGTGATTAGTATCATCATCTTCCATCATCATTCATACCGATCCTGTGATTTGCTCCCCAGCTGCAAGTACCTGGACGCAATACAGACATCCACCCCCGAATACTCGGGGGTTAGCAAAACCCCACTGTTTTGCTTGTGCAAGTGTAAAGTGAAAATACGATCTATACACAACATACTCCAAGAATATAATAACTTGGTTAATTCCACAATTCAACCCAACGAAGACTTCCCGAGATATTTTATTGGACAAAATAGTTCAATCCCGTAGAAAGTTGAAATGCGACATGTAAACTCTTTGAAAAGCATTTAAAGATTCTCGGGAGTTTTTGGAAAAACATTTCTGGACTAATAAATTCTCAACTTGCCAAAACCACATAGGGACACGGGCCAAAGAATTGTTTTTGTTCAAAAATACCAATCCGGTCACAAAAATACGGGGTCTGCGACCCAATCATCCACATCACATACTCGAGTGAATAACACAATGGTCACACTCGATACACAACCAAACAACAATGCACGGAAACAATCATAGGGCCCGCATCCTTATGTCAAAATATCTCAACCAAGAAACGAATCATATACGACACTATATTGGTGTCATTCTAGCCAAGTACCAAGATCCTACACATGACGTAGCTCACATCGGGAATGAAAGCGTTGTGATATTCCGGACAGATCACAATTATCAAACACAACAACGTGCCATAATCATCATCATAAAACAACCTCCCGAGCTATACTGGCCCTGTAGCTCTCGAGCAAGATACACACCCCAGGGACATCTCATCAGGCACTCCATGGTGTATAGCCCAACCGAGTGATCCGACGAACTTGAAGTCTAAATAGATCCCTGGGGACCCTCGCTGGTTTTACTCGGCTCGCACACACTCAACAACCATATGGCACAAATCAGATTCACCAAAAACACATTTCCCCGAAGTACATCAAATGTAAATCAAGGTACTTGTTAGGAATGGCCACTATATCCAACACATACTCACGACCAATATTACCTAACATTGCATACTCATCAATAAACACACAGCGGTACCATACGCAAACAAGGCACTCCAATGCACAACACTAATACACATTCTCGAAACAACACATTCGTTCACAAACACACAAGTAGATCTTTGTGGAGGCTTTTATCGAGAATATACCAATTATTTAGTAAGTTCATTAAAAACATTCCGATAGCACACATAGTCAATCACCAACTATTACGGCTACGAAACATGAAGTTACTTGCCTCGATAATTGATATCGGATACTCCGACGAATACGGATCAATCGAGAAACCTGATTCAACCACGGTTGTGCTACCAAGAGGTTTACTGTATGGACTCGATCAAATCCTCTCTTGAAGACCCTCACACCGAGGCTACTTGGAGTGCACTGAATAAAGACCCCAAGCCTAGAAGAATTCACGTCCAAAGAAAAGAAGAAGACAAGCTCATCCTTAAGCTGCCCGAATTGGAAGTGGAAATCATGTCTAAGTTTAGTGACTGTGCTACGGTGGATCTACTTGAGATTCAAGAAGGCCCAAAAGTTGTTCAAATGCTAATCCAGGATATAGCTTTGCTTGAGGGAAGCCCAGATATAGCTAAAAACCGAAAGCTTGATGGCGGACCCCAGATATTGCCTAAATAATGGCATGAGGGCGTCTTTGTCGTGTTTCCTGAAAATGAGAGTTAAATCATAAAACTCGAAAAGGAAAATACTCAATAAAGGATGAACAACCAGAAGTCGACTTGATGATTAAGGAAAATCCATCCTAGCTTGGAAATTAGACTTAGGCATGAGCAAGCTTCAAGAAAGGTGTGATGTTTTGTTTTGTCTTGGAAAAAGAACTTTAGCATGTGGGAGCTTCAAAATGAACGTGATGTTGCGAAGACCAAGACCGTTTCAAGACTTCTTTATTTACTTTCTAGGATAGTTGATGTTAGTTTATTTCCTTTTAACCTAGTCACATGTGTGACCGCCTTTCATTGTCTTAGAAATAGGGACACTCTTGATTTTATTTCCATAGTTTAATATGTCAGGGATAATATAGTTTATTCTGTACACTCCTATAAAAGTATATCTTTTGATAATGAAAAAAGAAGATCACCTTTGAAATCAAAAAGATATTTCGGCCTTGTGCTTGAGTCAAGAGATGTTGCTCGAATTTTCTTGAGTTTTATTCTTATAATTCTCACTTCTACATTCTTACAATTTTAGTCCATACAATAGTTAAGTCTTAGTCACAGGAACTTGAGTTCTTAGAATAAATCCGAACGTTTCTCTAGAACAGGATTCTAAGGGGATTATAGTGATTAATTCTAAGGGTTTGAAGTGCCCTCATCATTTCCGCATCCATTGTTGCTGTACCGAAGTGTAATCGATTCTCGCTGAATCGAAGTGCAATCGATTCTCTCTGTATCGAAGTGCTGCCCAAATATTACTGTACCGTCGTGCAATCGACTCTCGTTGAATCGAAGTGCAATCGATTCTCTCGTATCGGGCGTCATTCAATATTGCCGTATCAAAGTCTTTGTTGGAATATTCTTTGTATCGAAGTCTTTCGAATATTGTCAGTCGGGCGTCCGATTATCGCTGTATCGAAGTGTTGTCCGATTGTTGCTGTTGGCATACCGAAGTATTGTCCGTTATTGCTATTTGCTGTTTGCTGTTCGTTTCTTTACTCCAGAAACCCTACTTCCGCTTCGTACAACCACGATTCACAACAGTCCTGTATTGGTATCACTATTTGGGTATCGTTTGGTACCAAAACCTCGAACACCCATAATACTTCGGGCGAAAACAACGATAACACGATCGATCGGGAAACGACGAACGGAAGAGTTTCGACTCGGGTTCTTAGCAAGGAACCTGGCCCTAACATTATATTGTAAATAATCAACGGTCGTACGAGGAAGAATAATCGTAGACACCTGAATCCTCCCTCTAAGAACTTATATCGAACACTTTGTATGCATAAATTTGGAGTTCGACAAAACAATAAATCGAAGGCAATAAAACCATGGAATAATAATGGAACAACATAATATAACTCAATTTATGATTATCCATCAGTAATCCGTGTTAACACGTCTCGAACGGACAAAATCGATCAAGATCCCCAAATTTCCCAAAATTAAGATTTGGGGAAAACTAACCTTGATTCGCTTGATCGAAGGATGTTATGGGATGATCAATCGATGATATAGGCTAAGGAACTTCATGGATTAATTGTTTAACATCACACCTTCAAGTTCCCCAGGGCTTCAGCCGCGGAAGGAAAAAGGAGAAATGGGAAAAATGAATGAAACTGGGATGCTCGACCATATTTATACTGGGGCGCACTAGCATGCGCTACACTTCTGAGCTAGCTAGTGCTAACGGACGGTCATGGTCGAGAACGTTCGGCCGGGACCCGTCATCATGTGCTAGACATGTGCGTTGTCGGCTTGAGACGCAATCCAGAGACTTCTTGTCCGACCTCGGTAGCGCGCGCTGCGCGGGTGCTTGCGCGCGCTAGTCGACCCGTGCAGAACCTCCTGGAATAAACTGCCTGGCCAGGAGCGTGCGCTGGGCAACCGAGAAGTATCTGAAGAAAAATCCAAAATGAACGGAATGAAAATCGCGGTGTATTAAATTGAGAAGAAATCATCTTATCGAGTTATAGGTTTAATTCGATAAATACTTTGTTCTTGTTTGTGTTCGGATGAATTGCCTTACTTTCGGACGATTTTTACGTTGTATTCTATACCTCAAATTATTATTCGTGTTCTTAATTCATAAGATACACTTTCGTTGCATTGCATGCAATATACGTTTATATATGAACGTCAATTCGCATCATAAGTGGTATCGGAGACACATTTGGTGTCTTGATCTTGTGACATTATGGATTTAACCGACGCTGATTTCTTGGTGAAGCTATGCAAAGCACTACGTAACTTACCGGATCCACGTCTACAACCAAGACAATGAGGATAGGGCGTACATTCAGTGCACCATGACGAGTTCAAAGTGAACGAACTTCCGGAGTTTGTTGGAGGTACCGATCCTGAAGATTACTTGGAATGGGAACGTAAAATTGATTGCATGTTCGAGTTTAAGGACCTCGACGATGAGAAACGTTGCAAATATGCAATTCTCAAGTTTGGAAAAGGCGCTTCTCTTTGGTTCGAAGGAGTGAAAACGCGAAGAGCCCGTGCAGGGAAAGAAAAAATTCGTTCGTGGGATTCGTTAAAAAAAAGCTTCATAAAAGGTATGTACCAACATCATATCAGTTGTCCTTATACCGGAAGATTGCCTACCTCATGCAAGGATAATCAAGTGTTGGCGAATACATTGAGGACTTCGAAAATTTGACCTTAATGGGAGAATTAGAGGAGAATGAGGAACAAAAGATGTCACTGTTCTTATGTGGTTTAAATCGAAGCATAGCTAACTCAGTGTAATTATACCCATGCAAAGACTTTGATACTTTGTGCGGACTATGCGTGAAGTTAAAAGCTCAAAACAGGACGAAGATTTATAAACCCGAGTTTCCATCTAAATTCGGGAATCCAAGTATTAGTTCAAGTTCGACTACCAAAATAACCGTACCAACTCCTACCCCTACTACGGTTCCTAAGGCCCCCTACGTGCCGAAGGATATAAGCTTACTAAGGTATGATGTTTTAAATGTCAAGGGTTCGGTCATTATCAAAATGCTTGTCCGAACAAACGGGTGGTGACGCTAAGAGAAGCTATCACGGTCCGAGACGAGTTGTTGGTCGAAGACGAAAAAGAAAGACTAGGTAATGTGTTTAATTTCAACGTGGAGGACGACGAAGAAGAAGAATTTGAAACTTACGATGCTCCAAATTATGATATGGCTTTGGTTCTTCGTACTTTACAAGCCAAATATCCATTTCGAATTATTCGAAACAATGGGACCAAATATTTCACACAAAGTGTCAAGTCGGGAACAAATGGTGTAGTTTGATCATTGATGGAGGATGTTGCACCAAAGTAGCTTCAAGTGAGATGGTGACCAAACTCGGGCTGACCACAACGACTCATCCGAAACCATACACGTTACATTACCTTGATGATGGGAGTAAAATCAAAGTGTCAAAACAAGTGAGGATCGGATTAACCATGGGTTCGTATGATGATAATGTGTTGTGTGATGTACTCCTGATGGATGCATGTCATGTACTTTTGGGGCGTCCATGGTTGTTTGATAGGGATGTTTTACATTAAGGAAGAAGCAATGAATATGAGTTACGGGATAAGGGCAAAATAATTGTGCTTAAACCGATGTCACCTCAAGCTATTTGGTCTATGAGCTCTAATCGGGTTGATAATTCCTAGCGCACGCTATGAGTGGATTTTAGCGTACGCTAAGGGGGCAGTAGCGCACACTGATTATTGGGCGTAGCGCGCGCTATCGCGAACAGGTCAGAGGACAGGAGGTTCTGGACATCAGTCACTGGACATCAGGTATTTAGCTAGCGCACGCTAACATTTGGAGTTAACACACGCTATCGGGAGGACATTAGCGCACGCTATCAAGTTTGTAGCGTACGCTAACGAGGCAGTCAGAGTTCACTGGACTGTCCGGTTAACCCGCTAGCGCACATTAAATATCAGGTCGTAGCGTGCGCTAAACTGGAATTACTATAAATAGGGTAGTCCGGCTCAGATTCATCTTTTTCACTTCTCACTTTGATTCCGGGCTATTTTGGGCGATTCAGAGAGATCTTTTCGATCTGCACTCATCCATCATCATCTTCAAGCTTATCATTTGGATTTTTCATCATTTCATCCTCTCTAACACATCAAATCAAGGTAATTATTTCTTGGATCTAGAATTTCAGATTTTGGGTATTTTCCTTCCGATTTCTTCGTGTAAGCATGGATTGTTGTTGGAATATATTAGATATGGATTATCTACCTTGAATAAATGTATTCCTACGGAATTATTGATATGTTTTTCAGATTTGATGAACATTTGGAGAATTAATCAAAAACCCTTGATGTTGACTTTAGTTGTTTTTGGGGGTTTCCGATTATAGTTGCCGTAACTTTGAGTTGTGGTCTCCTATTGGAATATTGATATCATTAAAGGTGTTTTGTTGGATTGAACTACTCATTTTAGAGTTAGTTTCTATATATCTGGGTTTTGGTTATAATCAAGGGTTGATGTTCGCTAAGTGGTTGTTTGAATGCCTCAATGAGTTTGGATATTGTTGTATCGACCTTTGAGTTAGTCGTAATTCATGCTTGATACGTATATTGAGCGGATTGTTGGTAATTGTGTTATTCAAGGTTGTTCGAGCGACCGACATCTCTTTTTAGGACGTTGTTCGACGAAGGACATTTCAACACCGGTATTGTGTAAGTAAATTCTTACTCGGTTAAAAGGATATTCATTCCTTACGTTGTTGTTTATTCATACATGTAATTCACTCATAATATATATCATTCATGTCGAGACTTGTATTTATCAACTCATCATGTAACTCACGAGGAACGACGGTTCCAAAATCATTTCATTGAAACTATCACTCGTTGTATCATTATTTCATCTCGGTGAGTCGTTCTTAATCCTTATCGGATTCTATTCATTACTCCTCACCTTGGTCATTTTTGTTCTGGTGATTTTCCTGAATTATATTGCATGGCCGGTTGGCGCATGTGTGGAATTTTAATCGGGCACACTATGGTCATGTGTATACGCGGGACTCCAGACACATTGGACTGTGCGCATGGTAATGTGTATACGCGGGACTCCGGACACATTGGACCGTGAGACTAATTAGGCCAATAGTGGGTGTATATGCGGGACTCCGGATACTCGGATATTTGTGCTCTTACGCAGTTCATTCGGGCGTACATTGATGCTCATCATTCAACTAAATTCATTAATTCATTTACGTGATTGTTGTATACTGTTCAACTCTTGAGGATTGTTGTTCTGTGTAACTGACCCCGTTGGGGGATGTTGTTTTCAGGTCATGGCAAGGCTAAGGCACGGGAAGAGAATGTTTACGGCGAGGAGTCCCAGTGATACTATTAGGGGGCCCCAGTCCTTTTCAGTTATTCGTGTTTCTTCATTTTATTTCCGCTGCAGACTTCCGTTTGAATACTCATTTTATTACTTGTTGTATATTTTATCTTCATATAAAATATACATGTATTCTGTATTATCTTGGGTGTGTTGTAATGAAACTCCTCATCGGAGTAATTTGATGATATAATGTGGTTCGGTAATATCCGCCTAGTTTGGGGTGTTACAGAGTTGATATCGGAGCGTGGTTTTGAATACTACCTTCCGAGTCATGTCTCATTGAAATCATCATTCATCAGACTAGTATCATTGGACTTTTGCATCACGTGTGACCCGTGCAAGAGCCGAGCCCCTCAGACCAAAGAACAGTAAGATTTCTGACGCCATGGTATAATTTCTGGCAACAAGAATCACTTATTCATCATTCAACAGTCAAAAATCCTCACTTATCATTTTCATTTGTGATCATGTCGATCATGTTAACTCATTAATCACTCAGTTCACTTCACTGTTCAGTTGTTGACCTTGAGGATCGTATCATTAATCTTGTTAACTTGTTCAAGATAATAATTTCAAGAATTTCATCAGATAATCTCGTCACTTCAGTTGATCATTCATGTAATCATTGTGTTTGAGTGCGTGTGCTCATTTTCATCATTTCATAACGTAATCATAATGTGATATTCATGCGAGATATATAATCATCTTGTGACTTTCCCACTTCAGTAAGGAAAGAGCTGGCAGAGGACGCATGGGAAGAGGCCGCGGTGCGGGCCGAATCCCGAGAAATCGTGTGAATACACGTGCAAACGCGGGGAAAATGCTAATTCATTGAGCAACGACGCCACCACTCATTCTCCTGGAAATGATCATTCACTGACAGGGAGTCGTACCCGGGACACAGCTCATTCAGAGGGTGTTTGGGTTGACCCACTCGAATTTATGCAGGGCATGATGGCCCAGATGACTCAAATGGCATGACTCATGGAGACGATGCAGAACTCAGCTACTCAGAATCAACAGGCTCCTCCTCCGCCACCTCAGGGGCAGGAGAGGGGTGTGAGCAGTATTATTGGCGACATCTCTCGCCAAAGACCACCTACCTTTGAGGGCTCGTCTGAGCCGGTGGATATTGTTCATTGGCTTGAGCATTTCGAGAAGTTATTTGCTATGGTGGATTGCCCCGCAGGGCATAAAGTTTTAGTTGCGGCTTACTACCTGGGTAAGAGCGCTCATTCATGGTGTTATCGTTGAAGCCCACCGACGGATCATGTACTTGGGATCAATTCAAGACTCTCATGATGGAGAGGTATTATCCGGCCCCACTCAGAGAGGCCAAGTTATCGGAATTACTCAATCCCGACCTCTCAACGGACGATGATGTTCTCGCCATCACCGAGAAATTTCAGGAGCTTTTTCCTTTCGCCTCGTCTAGTATTCGTTCCGAGGCGCACAAGATCAAGTATTTCAGCAAGAGGTTGAAACCTTGTATGTGGATGCAGTTGCTTAATCACAATTGCACCACTCTACTCGAATTCATCGAGAAAGCTCTTACTTATGAGCTTACTGCTAAGGAGATTGCTAAGAATCAAACTCCATCATCTGGCAAGAAGTCGAAGAATCGAAATCAGCCTGAAGGCAGTCAGGCAACATTCAAGAAGCCTCGAGCGGGCATTATTTTCACTGAGTGACCTCCTATGGCGCCCAGACCCACGGAATCTCAGTGACGAGCAGCCAGTTCGGCCATTACCTATTTCAACTATGGAGAATAGGGTCATTACAACACGAAGTGTTTGAGGCAAACCATCACGTGCAATAACTATGGAATGGCGGGGCATAGGGCCCGTTTTTGCTGAAAGGACTCCAAACCTACTCCGGCATCATCACAAGCCCCGAAACAGTCAGCGGTTCCGAGTCAGGCTACTCAGTCCATGTCGTTTAAGACGACGAGAGCTAACAAAGGCGGAGCCCATAGCTATCAGACGGGAGCATCCAGTTCCGGGTCTGGCAAGCCCCGAATTTATGAGATGAAGAGAGCTGATGATCCAGAAGCCCGAATGATCTCAGGTACACTCGAAATTCTATCTCAACATGTGTGTACCCTTTTTGATACTGGTGCATCGCATTCATTCATTTTCGAGTCATGTTTGAGTAGACTACGTCTGGGTAGTGCTACTAGTTGTGAGCCTTATGTCATTGGTCTACCTGATGGTAGAAGAATTATCAGGAATCGTGAGATTAAGGATTGTCCGATTCAGTTTCATGGACGTGATTGGTTAGCAAACCTAATCGTGGTACATTTACCGAGAGACAACGTCATCTTGTGTATTGATTGGATGGATCGTCACGATGCCACCATTAGTGTCCGAAAGTGTATGGTCACTATCATTTCACATGATGGAGTCCAATGTGTTTTTCAGGGAGGTAATCCCAGTTGTTCCGGTAGAATCATCAACTTGATGAAAGCAGTGAAATTACTCAATCAGGGGTGTGTCGATTATTGGTGCTATATGACCAAGACAGAGAAACCATCAGTAATGTTGATGGATATTCATGTAGTGAGAGAATATGCCGATGTATTTCCAGATGAGTTACCTGGTTTGCCTCCACAGACAGATGTGAAATTCACGATTGAGTTGGAGCCTGGTACGTCCCCAATATCGAAGGCACTGTACCGAATGGCCCCGATCGAAATGCAGGAGTTGAAGAATCTATTAGAGGATCTAACCCAGAAGGGTTATATCCGGCCGAGTGCGTCCCCGTGGGGAGCACCTGTGTTGTTTTTCAAGAAGAAGGATGGTTCGTTTCGCTTGTGTATCGATTATCGGGAATTGAACTGGGTGACGATCAAGAATAAATATCCTCTACCCCGTATCGATGATCTTTTGGATCAACTTCAGGGAGCTTCTGTATTTTCCAAGATCGACTTAAGATCTGGATATCATCACTTACAAATTCGAGAGTCGGATATCGCAAGGACGGCGTTCTGAACACGCTATGGTCATTATGAGTTTGTGGTAATGTCGTTTGGGTTAACTAATGCACCTGCAGTATTCATGGAATTAATGAATCGGGTTTTCATCGACTATTTGGATCAGTTCGTGGTTGTCTTTATTGATGACATTCTAATTTATTCTCGTGACTGGGAGGAGCACGAGTTTCACCTTCATCAGGTGCTCGGCGTGTTGAGACAAGAGCAACTTTATGGAAAGTTTTCCAAATGTGAGTTCTGGATGTCCGAAATGACATTTCTCGGACATGTAATTTCATCTGAAGGAGTTCATGTCGACCCTCAGAAGATGGAGGCGATCCGAGATTGGCAACCTCCGAAGAATGTTAAGGAAATCCGGAGTTTCCTCGGATTAGCTGGTTATTATCGGCGATTTGTGTAAGGATTTTCTAAAATTGCTCAACCCATGACGAACCTTTTACGGAAGGATAAGAAATACACGTGGTCTGACGTGTGTCATCAGAGTTTTGAGGAACTCAAGAGCCGATTAATTTCAGCACCTGTCCTTTCTTTACCACAAGGAACGGAAGGATTTGTGGTTTATAGTGATGCGTCCGGACAGGGTCTCGGATGTGTACTAATGCAGAACGGGAAAGTTATTGCTTATGCTTCATGGCAATTGAGACCTTACGAGGTCAATTATCCGACCCTCGACCTGGAGCTAGCAGCCGTGGTGTTCGCACTGAAGATTTGGCATCATTATCTTTATGGCATTACCTGTCAGATATTCACCGATCGAGGTCTGGTTACAGCGAGTACAAGGGCAACTTTGTACGTTAGAGATTTCATCGCCACTTGAGGAGGCGATCAGGGAGAATCAGGGTTCGGACCCATGTTTGTTACGCATTCGAGATGATGTGACTCAGGGGAAAGCCCCTAGATTTCTGGTCCACGAGGATGGCCTTTTGCGATTTAAAAATCGGTTGCGTACCGACGAACGATGAGTTGAAAAACTCGATTTTGAGAGAAGCTCATGCTACCCCTTATTCCATTCATTTGGGGTCTAGCAAGATGTACAAAGACTTGAAACAAAATTACTGGTGGAGTAATATGAAGCGAGAAGTCGCGGAATTTGTTTCGAGATGTTTAACCTGTCAGCAAGTCAAGATAGAACATCAGCGACCGACGGGTATGCTGAAACCTCTCCCTATTCCAGAGTGGAAGTGGGAAGATATTTCAATGGACTTCATCACGAGTTTGCCGACGAGTCGTCGTGGCATGAATACAATTTGGGTAATTGTGGATCGTCTAACTAAGTCAGCCCATTTCCTTGTTCATAAAAGAAATAATGAGATTGCATGGTACTCCTAAGAGTATCGTTTCTGATCATGACGGGCGATTCATGTCACATTTTTGGAAATCAGTTCATCGTGCTATGGGAACTCAGCTTAATCTCAGCACAGCTTTTCATCCTCAGTCCGACGGAAAATCAGAGAGGACTATTCAGACATTGGAGGACATGTTGAGAGTATGTGTCCTCGATTGGAAATATGATTGGGAAGCCCAACTACCATTTATTAAGTTCACGTATAATAATAGTTGGCATGCTTCGATCAAGATGGCACCTTACGAGGCCTTGTACGGTCGTCATTGTCGATCTCCTTTGTGTTGGGATGACTTATCAGAATCAATCGACACCGAGCCTGATATACTTATAGCCGCCCGTGAGAAGGTTGCTTTGATCAGGAGTCGTTTGTTGACCGCTCAGAGTCGACAAAAATCATATGCAGATAACCGTCGTCGGCCATTAGAGTTCGAGGCCGGTAACCATGTTTTGGTCAAGGTATCCCCGAGTAGAGGTATCTTCCATTTTGGGAAGAGGGAAAAGTTGAGTCTGAGATTCATTGGACCGTTTGAGATTTTGGATCGAGTAGGCGAGCTAGCTTATCGATTGGCCTTACTTCCGGCGTTGAGACGAATTCATAATGTGTTTCACATCTCTCAGTTTTGGAAGTCGTTGCCGATCCGAGTCACATACTTCAGTTCAACGAGATCGAGATCGCAGATGATCATTCGTATGAGGAGCGTCCCATACGAGTCTTAGAGCGGCGAATCAAATAGTTGAGGAACAAGACGATTCCTTTGGTTAAAATTTAGTGGTCTAGATACGGAGTCGAAGAGGCTACTTGGGAAACCGAGGATAGTATGCTGGGGAGTTATCCCGAGTTGTTTGACCCTTAGTTTCGGGGACGAAACTCTTTTAAAGGGGGGTATATGTAATACCCGGTTGTAATGCAGTCATTATCATTCAGTAATTATCATTCAGTAATTGTCACTCAGTAATTATTCACTCATTAATGATCATTCATCATTCATATTCATTCATTGTATTCACCGATCAGAGTAATTGTATCGTACATCAGTTATTATTCATCGTCCTACTTGGTTGGAGGATCGAACCATGGTCATCATCATTGTCATCTTCATAGTGGGCTGTGTGTGAGGAGTAGCGCACGCTACGTACTCTCTTTAGCGTGCGCTAATTGAGTACGGGTAGCGCACACTACCTCTCTGTATTAGCACACGCTAATGTGGTTCAGGCCTACAGTCCAGAAGGCACTGGACTGCAGCCGAGTTGGAGTAGCGCACGCTACGAATGGTAAGTAGCGCACGCTAGTAAGTTTGGATAGCCCCCGCTATGCAGTCAGTGTAGCGCACGCTAAGGCCGTTCAGGCAGAGTCCAGTGGGTACTGGACTGATTTTGGAATAATTCCTAGCGCACGCTATGAGTGGATTTTAGCGTATGCTAAGGGGGAAGCAGCGCACGCTGATTATTGGGCGTAGCGCATGCTATCGCGAGCAGGTTAGAAAACAAGAGGTTCTGTACTTCAGTCACTGGACATCAGGTATTTAGCTAGCGCACGCTAACATTTGGAGTTAACGCACGCTATCGGGAGGGTGTTAGCGTACGCTATCAAGTTCGTAGCGTATGCTAACGAGGCAATCAGAGTTCACTGGACTATCCGGTTAACCCGTCAGCGCACGCTAAATATCAGGTCGTAGCGTGCGCTAAACTAGAATTACTATAAATAGGGCAGTCTGGCTCAGATTCATCATTTTCACTTCTCATTTTGATTCTGAGTGATTTTTGGCGATTCGGAGAGATCTTTTTGAGCTGCACTCATCCATCATCATCTTCAAGCTTATCATTTGGATTTATCATCATTTCATCCTCTCCAACACATCAAATCAAGGTAATTATTTCTTGGATCTATAATTTCAGATTTGGGTTATTTTCCTTCCGATTTCTTCGTGTAAGCATGGATTGTTGTTGGAATATGTTAGATATGGATTATCTACCTTGAATAAATGTATTCCTACAGATTTATTGATATGTTTTTCGGATTTGATGAACATTTGGAGAATTAATCAAGAATGATGTTGACTTTGGTTGTTTTTGGGGGTTTCCGATTATAGTTGTTATAACTTCGAGTTGTGGTCTCCTATTGGAATATTGATATCATTGAAGGGTTTTTTTTGGATTTAGCTACTCATTTTGGAATTGGTTTCGATATATTTGGGTTTTCGTTATAATCAAGGGTTGATGTTCGCTAAGTGGTTGTTTGAATGCCTCAATGAGTTTGGATATTGTTGTATCGACCTTTGAGTTAGTCTTAATTCATGCTTGATACGTATATTGAGCGGATTATTGGTAATTGTGTTATTCAAGGTTGTTCGAGCGACCAACATCTCTTTTTAGGACGTTGTTCGAGGAAGGACATTTCAACACCGGTATTGTGTAAGTAAATTCTTACTCGGTTAAAAGATATTCATTCCTTACGTTGTTGTTCATTCATACATGTTGATACAAACACGGTTGTGCTACCAAGAGAGTTAGGAATGGTTGGAACCGTCATGGACCCCACTGGTCCTATCACACGTGCACGTGCTAGGAAGTTGAGAGAACAAACGAGTGAAATGTTGAGAACGAGTGACACTAGCACCACCTCATGAAATAAACTTAATGCACGTTCCTCACCTGTTACCTTATTATCTGTTATTAACTCTTATGAAGACAACTCGGTTCCTACTCAAGAGGTTTACTGTATGACCTCGATCAAATCCTCTCTTGAAGAACCTCACACTGAGGCTGCTTGGAGTACACTGAATGAAGACCCTGAATCTAGAAGAATTCACGTCCAAAGAAAAGAAGAAGACAAGCTCGTCCTTAAGCTGCCCAAATTAGAAGTGGAAATCATGTCTAAGTTTAGTGACTGTGCAACGGTGGATCTACTTGAGATTCAAGAAGGCCAGACAGTTGTTCAAATCCTAAGCCCAGATATAGCTTTGCTTGAGGGCAGCCCAGATATAGCTAAAAACAGAAAGCTTGAGGGCGGACCCCATATACTGCCTAAATAATGGCATGAGGGTGTCTTTGTCGTATTTCCTGAAAATGAGAGTTAAATCATAAAAACTCGAAAATAGAAATACTCTATAAAAAAAGGATGAACAACCGAAGGTCGACTTGATGATTAAGGAAAATCCATCCTAGCTTGGAAATTAGACTTAGGCATGAGGAAGCTTCAAGGAAGGTGTGATGTTAGTGTTGTCTTGGAAAAGGGAACTTCAGCATGTGGAAGTTTCAAAATGAATGTGAGGATTGTGAAAACCAAGACCTTTTCAAGACTTCTTTATTTACTTTATAGTTAAGTTGTTGTTAGTTTATTCCCTTTTAATCGAGTCCCATGTGTAGCCGCCCTGCATTGTCTTAAATAGTAGGGACACTTGATTTTATTTCCTTAGTTTAATATGTCAGGGATAATATAGTTTGTTTTGTACTCTCCTATAAAAGGAGACCTTTAGGTAACGAGAAGGGCATCGACCTTTGAAATCAAAAAGATATTTCGGCCTTGTGCTAGAATCAAGAGCTGTTGCTCTAATTTTCCTGAGTATTATTATTATAATTCTCACTTCTACATTCTTACAATTTTAGTTCATAAAACTGTTAAGTCTTAATCACAGAAACTTGAGTTCTTAGAATAATTCCAAACGTTTCTTTAGAACAGGAATCTAAGGGGATTATAGTAATTAATTCCAAGGGTTTGAAGTGCCCTCATCATTTCCGTATCCATTGTTGTTGTACCGAAATACATTCCATTGTTGCTGTACCGAAGTACCGTACTGAAGTGAAGTCCATTGTTACTATAACGGAGTACTGTCTAAATATTGTCGTACCAACATACGATCGACTCTCGCTGAATCGAAGTGCCATCGATTACTCGTATCGGGCATCTTGTATTGAAGAGCCGTGTCGGCATCTTTGTATTGAAGAGTCAGATCTTCGTATTGAAGAGTCAGATCGGGTGCCGCTGCATCAAGTGATGTCCATTATTGTTATTTGCTGTTTGCTTCCACTCGAGAATTTATACTTCCGCTTCACACAACCACGAATCACAACAGTTCTTGTATTGGTAACACTGTTGGGTATCGAACGGTGTCATTTGTCATCGGAGAACGGTTTTGTCATTCCGTTCTTATCGTTATTCTCATATATATATATATATATATAAATAATTTTGTGATTCACATTAGAGTTAAGTTGTTGTGTTTTAAGTAAGCTACTCGATATTTGCTTACTATTTCGAATCACTTAGTACCATGATGACAGGATCAAGAAACTCGAAGGTTGGAGAAACTCCAGCCCTTAGACGAGCTGGGAAGGATCCCGTAGATGAAGAAGAGGTCTTAAGCGACGACCCAGTTACTAATAAAATCCAAAGCTTCCGTGATGTGCAATTCCAACTCGAAGGCCTGACATCCTACATACGAAGGATGGAAAACATGATGTTGGAAATGAGGGAAAAGCTGAAATCCCATAGAACGTCACCAACTCCCGAATCTACTATTAGAAACAGGGAGGATCGAGAGAGAGAACCCACGATGGGAGGAAGGGATTCACGGTATAAAGGTAGGGAAAGGGGTAGAGTTAGGGCACCCCCCCACCACCCGAATACTATCCGGAAGATGAATATGACGAGTACTTTGAGGATGACAGACAGCTTAGGATCGATCAAGAACCTAGAGAACGAGTACGGGTAGATGATAACTTAAGTAGTGTTAAGTTCTCCATACCACCTTTTGAAGGCAAATCTGATCCCGAAACTTATTTTGAATGGGTTAGGAAGGTCGAGGGACAATTTGAGTGTCGAAATTTTTCTATCTTAAGAAGGTTAAGATAGCCACTTGATACGAATTATGTATTAAGATGAACATAAATTCGCCAGAAAATGCAGCGGATATATCTTTTAACCTCTCAACACTCGATATGTGAAACACTCATAAGACCTATTGAGAATCGATTAAATTACAACTCGAAGACGCGTCGAATTATAATTAAGTTGTGATGAAAATCATTCAACAATGAATACATACATGTATTTCATTTTTTCCAAGCGTCAAAGTGATTTTCAAAGGTTGAGGGTTAGGCTTATAAATAGCCTTAACAACTACAAATAAGTTCAAACAAGATCAAACAAGATCACACAAGAAAACAAGCAAACAATAAACTAATCTAACAACTTTGACAAAGATTGAAAACAAAGTCATGCTTGGTCTCTTCCTCTCATTTTAGGCCGTGGGGTAGCATCAAGGAGTGGATAACATCTTTCTCATGTGATATCTTCTTGCAAGATTTTGACAAGGATAGAAAGTGAAAGCAACATGTTGGCATCTTCCTTCATGTGGTTCGGCCGATTTTCAAAGGGGTGGGGTGAGCCAAATCTCTATCCTTGATCTTATTATGGTGGACTTTGAAAAATGAAAGCAAAGTTTAAAGTAGTGGGGAACATGCATAAGTATGCATGTTTTGGTACGTCTAAGTTATTCCGGTTCCGATGATTAAGATGGTTCCCATTTCTGCATTTGTTTTCTCACCGAAGTACGCAGGTGCATGTGCATGCAACGTGGTATCGTCACCCACGTCAATTCTTACTTCATTTGGAGATGTCACAATGGCATAATCTCCTCCCCCTTTGAAAGGAATTGACCTCAATTCAGTGATTCCCTCGTCGTCAAGGTAAGGAGATAGATCGCCCACGTTAAAAGTGGCGTGTACCCCATAATCGCCTGGAAGTTGTACTTTATACGCATTGTCATTCACCTTACCCATGATTTTGTAAGGTCCCTCGTCCCTCGGCATAAGTTTGTTCTTGCGTTTGCTAGGAAATCTCTCTTTTCTTAAGTGTACCCAAACCAAGTCGCCTATTTCAAATAGTCTCGGTTTTTTGTGATTGTTGGATTTCCGTTTGTATGCGTCATTCACCTATTTGATTCGATCATGTATTTGTTCGTGCAACTTGATCATCGATTTAAGTTTAGATTCCGCATCTTTGTGTACCAATTCGTCCTTCGGCAACGAAATCAAGTCTAAGGGTATATAAGGATTTAACCCGTAAACGACTTCAAAGGGAGAATGTGCCGTAGCATGTGTAGGGGATCGGTTATAGGCAAATTCCGCATGAGCAAGTTTCATGTCGCAATCCTTTTGCGTTTTATTCAAAGGTCCTCGCAACAACGTTCCTAACGTTGGATTTGTGACTTCGGTTTGACCATCGGTTTGAGGATGGTGCGAAGTGCTTAATAAGAGCTTTGTACCCACTTTCCTCCATAAAGTATTCCAAAAATAGCTAAGGAATTTTGAATCCCGATCCGAAACAATAGTCTTCGGAACTCCATGTAAACGAACCACCTCTCGGAAGTATAAATCGGCCACGTTGCTTGCGTCGTCGGTTTTGTGGCAAGCCACGAAATGAGCCATTTTTGAGAACCGATCAACAACCACCATAATAGCATCCTTACCTCATTGAGTACGGGGTAAAGCAACGATAAAATCCATTGACACATCTTCCCATGGTCTTTCTAGAACCGGTAGAGGCATATACGATCCCGGTTTGAACGAACTCTTTGAGATGTGACATGTTACGCATTTACTTAAAACACTGTAAACATCTTTTAGCATTTTAGGCCAAAAGAAATGTTCTTTCAGTACTTCCAATGTTTTAGCCGTGCCAAAATGTCCTGCTAAACCTCCTCCGTGTGCCTCCCGGACCAATTACTCCCGAACCGCCTGTTTTGGAACACATAGCCTATTCCCTTTAAATAGGAAATCATCATGTAACATGAACTCCCCGAACGGACCAGATTTGCAACTAGTAAAAATTTCTCCAAAATCCGCATCATTTTCATAACACTCCTTCAACATTTCGAAGCTAAGTAACCGAACCTCCAGAGTAGAAAGTAAAGCGTACCTCCTAGATAACGCATCCGCAACGACATTGCTTTTACCGTCTTTGTACTTGGATGAAAAGTGAAATGATTATAGTAATTCCACCCACTTGGCATGCCTCGGACTCAGTTTATGTTGTCCGTTAATGTACTTCAATGATTCGTGGCCCGAGTGTAGAATAAAATGTTTCGGCCGTAGGTAATGACTCCAATGATCAAGGGCCCGCACGATAGCATAGAATTCTTTATCGTAAGTGCAATAATTCAACCGAGCTCCGTTCAAATTCTCCGAAAAGTAAGCGATAGGTCATTTACCTTGAATAAGAACCGCTCCTATTCCAACTCCACTATCATCACATTCAACTTCAAAGGGTTGAGTAAAATCGGGTAGTGTTAGGATCGGCGCTTCGCATAATTTGGCCTATAACTTCTCGAAAGCTCCTTGGGTAGCCCCGTTCCATACAAATGGTCCTTTTTTTAAACACTCTGTTATCGGACTTGAAATGGTGCTGAAGTCTCGAATAAACCTCCGGTAAAAAGAAGCAAGTCCGTGAAATGATCTTACTTCCGTCACGGTCGTAGGGGTCGGCCAAGATTTAATTGCTTCGATTTTTATTTGATCAACCGCCACTCCATCCTTTGAAACGACATAGCCAAGAAAGACTATACTTTCGACTAGGAATGAACACTTCTCCTTCTTTCCATATAATTTTCGGTCCCTCAAAGTTTCGAAGATTAGCCTTAAGTGCCCGAAATGTTCTCATAGTGATTGACTATAGATTAGGATGTAATCCAGATATACAACCACGAACTTCCCCAGAAATGGTTTAAGTACTTCGTTCATCAACCTCATGAAGGTACTAGGTGCATTTGTAAGACCGAACGACATAACGGTCCATTCATATAATCCATTTTTCGTTTTGAAGGCCGTCTTCCACTCGTCACCTTCTCGCATTCGGATTTGATGATATCCGCTTCGTAAATCAACTTTTGAAAAGATCACCGAACCATGTAGTTCGTCTAACATATCATCAAGTCTCGGGATATGGAACCGATACTTGACGGTGATATTGTTCACGGCCCGACTATCCACGCACATCCGCCAAGAACCATCTTTCTTAGGGACAAGCAAGACCGGAACCGCACACGGACTCAAACTCTCCCGGACATACCCGCGGTCCAAAAGCTATTCGACTTGTCTTTGTAACTCTTTCGTCTCCTCGGGATTACATCTATAAGCAGCTTTATTAGGAAGTGGTGCTCCCGGTATAAGATCGATTTAGTGTTCGATACCACGAATAGGTGGTAAACCCGACGGTAATTCTTCGGGGAACACATCCTCAAATTCGTGTAACAACACATCTAGCTCTCCTCCATTTTGTACTCCCTTGTTATCGTCCCGTGTCTCTTTAAACATCACCAAATATACTCGCTCCCCGTCATTAATGGCATGTTCCATTTCTCTTTTGTTAGCAAGCATGGTAAGTTTCGGTTTCTCCACTCGACTAGAACTCATCGAACGGATAGCTTTCGGGGACATTGGTTTGAGTACAATATTCTTTCCTTTGTCTCGTAATTCATATTCATTATTCCTACCTCGATGTAAAACATCTCGGTCGAACATCCATGGTCGTCCCAAAAGTACGTGGCATACGTCCATCGGAAGTACGTCATATAACACATTGTCTCCGTATGTTCCCATAGTTAAGTTGACCCGTACTTGTCTTGACACCTTCACTTTACTTCCGTCATCAAGCCAGTGTAAAGCATACAGCCTCGGGTGGGCCATAGTAGTTAGCCCGAGTTTGGTAACCATTTCGTTTGAAGCTACATTCGTGCAACTTCCTCCGTCTATTATCAAGCTACACCACTTTTCTACGACTTTGCATTTGGAATGAAAGATTTGGTCTCTTTGCTCCGTATCACTTGGAATGATTTTGGTATGTAGTGCTCGAAGCACTAAAGTAGTATCATATTCCGGAGCGTCATAAGTCTCGCATTCTTCGTTCTCTTTCTCGGCCTCTATGTTAAATACGTCACCAAGGCCTTCCTTCTCGTCCTCGACTAAAAGTTCGTCTCGGACCGCAAGAGCTTCTCTTAAAGTGACTACCCATTTATTTGGACATGCATTTTGATAGTGACCAAATCCTTGACATTTAAAACATCGTACTTTAGCCAAGCTCATTTCCTTGGAAATGTGAGGAGCCTTCGGGGCCAGGGTAAGGACTTGAAAAGGTACGGTAGGTTTCGTAGTCGAACTTGAGCCGGCACTTGCGTTTCCGAATTTGTATGGGAATTCGGGTTTGGTAAACTTCAACTTGTTTTGAGCTTCTATTTTTATGCATAGTCCGCATAAAGTGTCAAAATCTCCGCATGGGTATAATTCTACCGTATCTGCAATGTTTCGGTTTAGGCCACGTAAGAAACGTGACAATCTTTGTTCTTCATTTTCTTCAAGTTCTCCCATTAAGGCCAAGCCTTTAAATTCTCCGATGTATTCTCCCACACTTAGTTTCCCTTGTACGAACTCCGCAATTTTTCGGTATAAGGTTAACCGATGTGATGTCGGGACATACCTTTTACGTAGTTTTTTCTTCAAAGAATCCCAAGAACAGATTTTCTCCTTTCCCGCACGAGCTCGTTGTGTTTTCACACCCTCGAACCATAGGGAAGCGCCTTTCCCTAACTTGAGAATCGCATATTTGCAACGTTTCTCATCGTTAAGGTGCTTGAAGTCGAACATACGTTCAATCTTCCTTTCCCACTCCAAGTAAACTTCGGGATTGGTACCTCTGACAAATTCTGGAAGTTAATTTACTTTGAATTCATCCACATGACGCGGTGAATGTGCGTCATAGCCTCCTCTTCTAGCTTTAAAACGTGGTTCTTATAAGTTGTGTAGTGCTTCACGTAGTTTCTCCATGAAATCGTCGGAAAAATCCATGATAAGATGGCTTTGACAATAAAATCGCCTAAGAGAATTTCGACAAGGAAATCACCTTGGGCTCCGATGCCACTAATGATACGAATTACGTATTAAGATGAATGTAAATTCGCCGGAAAATGCAGCGGATATATCTTTTAACCTCTCAACACTCGATATGTGAAACACTCGTAAGAATTAACCGAAAGTAGGGCAATTTGGCTTATGTAAACAAGAATAAAATGAAAGTAAATTATCAAACTAGACCTATAGTTTGATAAGACAATCTCTCCTCAAGACCTATTGAGAATCGATTAAATTACAACTCGAAGACGCATCGAATTAAAATTAAGTTGTGCTGAAAATCATTCAACAATGAATATATACATGTATTTCGTTTTTTCCAAGCTTCAAAGTTATTTTCAAAGGTTGAGGGTGAGGCTTATAAATAGCCTTAACAACTACAAATAAGTTCAAACAAGATCAAACAAGATCACATAAGAAAATAAGAAAACAATAAACTAATCTAACAACTTTAACAAAGATTGATAACAAAGTCATGCTTGGTCTCTTCCTCTCATTTTCGGCCGTGGGGTAGCATCAAGGAGTGGATAACATCTTTCTCATGTGATATCTTCTTGCAAGACTTTGACAAGGATAGAAAGTGAAAGCAACATGTTGGCATCTTCCTTCATGTGGTTCGGACGATTTTCAAAGGGGTGGGGTGAGCCAAATCTCTATCCTTGATCTTATTATGGTGGACTTTGAAGAATGAAAGCAAAGTTGAAAGTAGTGGGGACAAAGATCCTTCATGGATCCTTCATCAAATCGGCTGAAATCTCCCCTATTATGGCCGATTTTGTATGCATGAACATGCATACGTATGCATGTTTTGGTACGTCTAAGTTATCCCAGTTCTGATTATTAAGATGGTTCCCATTTCTGCATTTGTTTTCTCACCGAAGTACGTAGGTGCATGTGCATGCAACATGGTATC
The DNA here is from genome assembly GCA_033398695.1 of Orobanche coerulescens. NCBI lineage: Eukaryota > Viridiplantae > Streptophyta > Magnoliopsida > Lamiales > Orobanchaceae > Orobanche > Orobanche coerulescens. The sequence continues at coordinate 46,244,835 of CM065819.1, read as the reverse complement.
GTCACCCACGTCAATTCTTACATCATTTGGAGATGTCACAATCGCATCACCACTGTAGAGTTCACCGGGTATGCTCTTATATGGTGGGATCATGTAGTTCAACTTAAGCATCGACGTAGGGAAAGACCCATAGATACATGGGAAGAACTGAAGCGAGTGATGAAGGAAAGATTTGTTCCTAGCTATTACATGAGGGACCTTAGGTATAGTCTCCAAACTTTAAAGCAAGGGACTAAGTCAGTAGACGATTACTATAAGGAAATGGAAACAGGACTGATTAGATGTCGTATAGAGGAGGACCACGATAGTACCATGACTAGGTTCTTAGCCGGACTCAATGTTGAGATTAGAGACCAATTAGAGCTCATGACTATGCATGACTTAGAAGAAATGGTGCACACGGCTAGGAAAATAGAAACTCGAGTTCGGAGGCGTCAAACTAGGAAGACCCCCACTCCTAGTATCCCATGGAAATCGACACAGCCCACTAACCATAAGGAAGACCCAAAACCATCAGTCACTAGGCTCCAGACAGCCCCTAATCCGCCAACTAAGCCCCAACCTTCATCAAGTTCCAAACCTCAACCTAGGACACATGAGACACGATGCTATAGGTGTCAAGGTATAGGTACTGCCCAAACAAGCGAGCTGTAGTCATTAAGTCAGGGGAGATAGCGACTGAAAGTGAGGGAGAAGAAGAGATTAAGGATGAGGATAGTAGAGAAGAGATAGAAGAATGTAATGAAGAAATCTTAGAAGGAAGGATTAATGTAGTGCTTAGAATGTCCTTGTCAGCTAAGGTAGTGGAAGATGAGGATACCCAGAGGGAGAACTTGTTTCAGTGTAGGTGCTACATTAAGGAGAACCTCTGTAGTATGATCATAGATGGGGGTAGTTGTGTCAATGTTATTAGTACAGCCTTGGTGCAGAAACTAGGACTTAAAGCCGAAAGACACCCTAAACCTTATAAGTTGATGTGGATGAATAATGCTGGGGAACTGAAAGTAGTGAGTAGATGCACCGTACCCTTTAAAATAGGTAGATATGAGGACGAAGTAGTTTGCGACGTCGCCCCTATGCATGCCACCCAAATCCTTTTAGGAAGACCATGGAAGTACGACCGCAAAGTTACTTATGATGGGTTTTCGAACAAGTATTCCTTCATTTTTGGAAAGAAGAAGTTTAACCTATCACCTATGACCCCTAAGCAAATCCTTGAAGATCAGAGGATATTAGAACAAGCACTGAGAGAAAGCGAAAAAAGGGGGAAGGAAAAGAAAGCAGTCACGGCGATCCCTAAAGGGATAAAAACCGTCGCCCTTTGTAGGGCTAGTGAAGTTAAACGGGCCTTGCTCGCAAGACGGACTGTGGTTCTATTACTATTTCGTGACGTATTGCTTAATATTCCATCAATTCCTGATACTACTGACCCATTGATTATCTCTTTATTACAGGAGTTTGAAGACGTGTTTCCTGAGGAGACCCCACCCGGATTGCCGCCCGTTCGAGGATCCTCAATACCAAACCGTCCTGCATACTGAAGTAACCCCGAAGAGACTATAGAGATGCAAAGGCAAGTGGATGAACTACTAGCAAAGGGACATGTGAGAGAGAGTATGAGTCCTTGTGCAGTTTCGGTATTACTAGTACCAAAGAAAGATGGCTCGTGGAGGATGTGCGTAGACTGCCGTGCAATAAACAACATTACGGTGAAATATCGACATCCCATCCCTAGACTTGACGACATGTTAGATGAATTATATGGTTCCACAATGTTTTCAGAAATTGATTTAAGAAGTGGGTACCATCAAATTCGAATGAAAGAGGGAGACGAGTGGAAAACGGCATTTAAAACTAAACATGGTTTGTATGAGTGGTTAGTTATGCCATTTAGGCTCACTAACGCACCAAGTACATTTATGAGGGTAATGAATCATGTTCTACGTGCTTTTATTGGGAAGTTTGTTGTTGTATACTTTGATGATATCCTAATATATAGCAAAGGTTTGAATGAACATATCAAGCATTTGAAGGAGGTGTTGCTTGTGCTTAGAAAGGAACACTTGTTTGCTAACATTCAAAAATGCAACTTTGGCACCGAGAAATTGGCTTTCCTTGGTTTCATTGTTAGTTCCCAGGGGATACAGGTCGATGAAGAGAAAGTGAGGGCAATTAGAGAATGGGACAGCCCCAAAAATGTGAGCGAAGTCCGAAGCTTCCACGACTTGGCAAGCTTCTATCGCCAATTTGTGCCCAAATTTAGTACTGTAGCCGCCCCTTTGACCGAGGTAATCAAGACGAATGTTGGATTCAAGTGGGAACAGGAACAAGAGACGGCCTTCAAGGCCTTTAAAGAAAAACTAACAAACACCCCCCTGCTAGCCCTGCCGAATTTTGCTAAGTCCTTTGAGATCGAGTGTGATGCATCCGGTACAGGTATAGGAGCTGTTTTGATGCAAGAAGGTAGGATGATTGCCTACTTCAGTGAGAAGTTGGGAGGAGTTTCGCTGAACTATCCAACTTACGACAAGGAACTATATGCCTTGGTTCGAGCACTCGAGACTTGGCAACATTACTTATGGCCCAAAGAGTTCGTGATACACACTGATCACGAGTCCTTGAAACATCTGAAGGGACAACAAAAGTTGAATAGAAGGCATGCTCGATGGATGGAATTCATAGAGACGTTCCCATACGTAATCAAGTACAAACAGGGAAAAGAGAACGTCGTTGCTGATGCTCTATCTCACAGGTATACCTTTCTGACTGCTTTAGAATCGAAAATACTTGGTTTTGAATTGATTAAAAATCTGTACGAGAAAGACATTGATTTTGGCGAAATTTTCATTACTTGTGAGAAGTCTGGAGTAGATAAGTACTCTAAGAGTGATGGTTTTCTGTTTAAGGAAAATAAGTTATGCATACCTACTAGCTCTATACGTGATCTATTGTTACTCAAATCACATGGGGGAGTGTTGATGGGTCATTTTGGCATTGATAAAACCTTGTCTGTCTTGCAAGAACATTTCTACTGGCCGGGTATGAAACGAGATGCCATTCGTATTTGTGGTCGCTGTATCGATTGTAAAATGGCTAAAAGTCGAGTTCAACCCCACGGTTTGTACACCCCACTCCCCATTCCTAATACTCCTTGGACTGATATATCGATGGATTTCGTGCTGGGATTGCCTAGAAACCGGTATGGGAGGTATTCAATATTTGTCGTGGTTGATAGGTTTTCAAAAATGGCACATTTCATAGCTTGCCACAAAACTGATGATGCATCTCACGTGGCTAATCTTTTCTTTAGAGAGATCGTTCGTTTACATAGAATGCCTAGGACTATAGTTTCTGATCGCGATGCTAAGTTCCTAAGTTATTTTTGGAAAACCTTATGGGCTAAATTAGGCACAAAGCTTCTATTTTCTACCACTTGTCACCCACAAACTGATGGGCAAACCGAAGTAGTGGTGCCACCGGGCCGTGAACCGCCGGTTCACCAGAAGAGGTGAACCTGAACCGGCCCGGGTATTCTGTAAAAGGGCCGGTTCGCGGGCCCGGAACCGGCGGTTCCGGTCCGGGCCGAGAACCGGCGGTTCCCGGGTTGAACCGCCGGTTCCGTTTTTTTTTATTATTATATATGTAATATTATTTAGGGTTCTATCTTTTATAATACCAAATCATAAAAGTAACAAGTTATATATCCCCATTCATAAGAGTATAAGTTTTTGATACCAACAGACATTAATACCCTTAAATCTATTACTAAAAGGTAAAAAAGGAAAGTCAACATCAACACCTTTTTGGAGGACATTTTAGTCCTTTTAAGCAAAATGGTATCAATAACTTATACTCTTATGAATGAGGATATATAACTTATTAATTTTATGGTTTGGTATTAAAAAATTGATTCTCACTATTATTTATATCTTATTTTTTTCTAAATTAAATGATGAAATTTCTAAATTTTGTAATTTACAAGTGGTGACTCTTTGAAATTACTTAAGTTAATTTAATAAAAATATAATAAGTTATTAAAAAATTTAGAAATTTAGAAATTCTTTATGTTGTGTATTTTTTTATATAATTTATAGTAACTTGTAATATTTTTATGACTTTTTTTAAATTAAATTACTTGTGTTGAAAATTTGAAATATTGAAAACTTGAAATGCAATAAAGTAAAAATAGTTCTAAAATATTTACAATCAAAATAATGCATACAAATTGATATATTCATTGATTTCGATGATTCTATCTATGTACAAAAGAAATGTTACAATGATACAATCTTTAAAATTGAATAAGTAAACTAACTAATACTAACTAATTCACTATATAAAAGAAATGTTACAATTATGATACAATCTTTAAAGTTGAATAACTAAACTAACTAATTACTAACTAAACTAACTAATTACTAACTAAACTAATAAAAGAAATGTTACAATGTTACAATGATACAATCTTTTTTTACAAGGGGAAAAAGAATGAATAAATAAAGAGCTTGAACTCAATTTTAATATTTAATCCGTCTCAACTAGCTTGAAATGTTATTTTTTTTGAAATGTTCTTTTGAAATGATTTTTTGAAATAAAAATTTGAAATGTTTTTTTTAAATAAAAATTTGAAATGTTTTTTTAAAATAAAATTTTGAAATGTTTTTTTTTGAAATAAAAATTTGATTTTTTTTTTGAAATAAAAATTTGAAATATTTTTATAATTTTTATAAAATGCTAGTTGGGACGAATATTAAAATTGAGTGGCCTACGTATCTTCATTGAATAATGAAGAATCAAAGCTCACGTAGTTCTCTTACCTTAACTTACCTAGTCGTAGGCCTCAGCGTCGGATCTTTCGGACTCGGTGTATGAATCGTTTGGGCTCTCGTCGGCTTGATCCCATTGGTTCTCTTGAGCGCGCAACTCGGCTTTGGACCAATCATCAAGCAACATGGTGGCCTCCATGTTTCGAGGATCCATGTTGCTTCTTCTTTCGTCCAAGACAAGTCCACCAATGCTAAATGCTTGCTCGACGGAGACCGTGGAGGCCGGAACCGCGAATAACTCCTTGGCCATGGTGGCGAGGATGGGGTATTCCTTCTCGTGCATGGACCACCATTTCAAGATGTCGATTTTTTGACCACCTACGTTTTTGAAAGCAAATGTACTAGACAAATATGTATCTAATTCGTTAGAAGTATGACTCCTTTGTGTTTTCATAAATGAATAGGCGGCTTGAGCGAATTGGTTGTCGATAAAATAAGTACCTCCTAATGAGCCTACATGAAATTGGTCTTGAAAACTACTACTAGTGCTTACATTTGAAGAGTATGATGGGTTTGCTAGTGTATATTTTTGATCATATTCACCAAATAAGATCCTAATTGTGCTTTCTATTCTAACTTTAATGTAATCTACATTGGGAATGTAAAATTCCATTGGTTCATTATTTGCTAATGCTTGGATATAAAAAGGCATTTCCTTAAAGGCACCATAATAAATTTCTAACATGCGATTAACACCGACTAGTTTAAATGTAGGATCTAAAATTTTAGCAATTAAAAAAATATCGGGAATTTCTAGAAAATATTTAAGCCACTTAATGACCATTTCATATGCTATTTTACTTAAATCTTGGTTATGACTACATGCATTTAAAGAAATAGCAATATACATACAATGTTCTAAAACTTTAACACTAGTGCAATAATAAACACCGGATAAATCTCTAGTTGCACTATCAAAAACTTTTAAAAGTTCAAATAATTTAGCACATTTTTGCCAATAAGAGGGCAATAAAAGCAAGTTAGCCTCGGGAGAGGCTCTAAAAAAATCACATAAATGATCAACATGATTCAAGGTAGAAGCAAGCATGGCATATGTTGAATTCCAACGTGTAGAAACATCTTTGACAAAATTCGTATATTTAATCTTTTTAGTACGACAATATCTTTGCCATTTTTTTCCAATTGATGCTTTTCGATGCAACATATTAACGGCATTTCTAATGGGTTCAACACTTTCATTAATAAGAGCATAAGCATCTTGTACACAACGGTTTAAAATATGACAAATACATCGAGCATGAAAATACTTACCATTAAAAGAGGGTGAGCATGCGGCAACTAACTCGGGAATGGAGGCGATGTTAGCGGATGCATTATCGAATCCAACCGAAAATATCTTATTTAAAAATCTATACTCATTTAAAATGGAAATAATCAATTGAGCAATATTAGTAGCATTATGTATTTCATTAAAATCTCTAAATGTAATTAAACGTTTTTGAATTAACCAACTTTCATCAATCCAATGACAAGTAATACCCATATAAGAATTTTTTTGATAAGAATCACTCCATATGTCGGAACATATAGAAACATTTTGATTTAAACGTATAAAATATTTCATTAAATCACGTTTTCTTTCTTCGGCTTGTCGTCTTATACGCTTGCACATAGTAGTTCTACCAATTTTTTTTGCGGCGGGGTTATAAGCATTTTGCATAGCATGTTCAAAAGTCAATTTATCGGCAAACATAAAAGGCAAATGTTCCATAGAAATAAAATGAGCCATTACTTCTTGAGCATTTAAATGATCATATTTCCATAAAACATTACCTTGTTCATTACCTTGTTGATTACCTTTGAAGGCTTGGGGATTTAGTTGAGTTTGAGTTGTAGGAATTCCCGGCTCGGATTTATGCATATTGTTCATGTGCCTTTGGAAACGCCGTCCATTTGTAAACGGCGGGACAATAGTTACAATATGCCATGAACTTCTCGGGAGCACCGGGAGCATCATTTGGATCTTTTTCTCTAGGAACCTTTTTAAAATGTTTAAGGAAAATTTTAGAATTAAGTGCTTTAGGCTTACCCTTACCTCTAGTGGGGAGGTCCGTCTCCACATCATGTCTTGCTTGATCGGCTTCCTCCTCCAACCCTATATATAGATATATATATATATAATAAAGTAGATAGTTTTTATATATAGTATAGTAGATAGTGTTTATATAATATAGTAGATAGTATTTATATAGTATAGTAGGTAGTATTTATATATAGTATAGTAGATAGTATATATATATATATAATATAGTAGATAGTATTTATATATAATATAGTAGATAGTATATATTATAGTAGATAGTATTTATATATAGTATAGATATAGTAGATAGTATATATTATAATTATAGTAGTCTTAGTAGATAATATTTAATTTTAGTATTTAGTTACTTAGAGCAAGAACAAAAAGAGCAATTTAAATTTAAAGAATGGAGGAGAATAGAAGTAGAAGAGAAGAGAGTTTAGAATATTGTTAACACAATGGGGTGATTTTAAAGGTGGAAGAAGGGGGTATTTATAGATAAAATTGGGGGAGTTGGGAAAAATTTGAATTTGAGAAAATTTGAAATTTGAAAATTTGAAATTTGAAAATTTGAATTTTGTTTATAGATAAAATTGGGGGAGTTGGGAAAAATTTGAATTTTGAATTTCAAAAATTTGAAATTTGAAAATTTGAATTTTGTTTATAGATAAAATTGGGGGAGTTGGGAAAATTTGAATTTTGAATTTGAAAAAATTTGAAATTTGATAATTTGAATTTTGTTTATAGATAAAATTGGGGAGTTGGGAAAAATTGAATTTGAAAAATTTGAAATTTGAAAATTTGAATTTTTTTATAGATAAAATTGGGGGAGTTGGGAAAAATTTAAAATTTGAATTTTGAATTTGGGCGGAAAACCGTGATTCCGCCGAACCAATCACGGGCTCGCCGATTCCGGCTCAACCGAACGGTTGGCCCGTCAGTTCACGGGCTCGTAACCTTCAACCGTAACCGCCCTTGCGAAATGGCCGTTCGGTTCGAGCCCGCCAGTTCGATTTCAACCGGACCGTCGAAACCGGGCCGGTCCGGGCCGGAACCGCCAGTTCTGGTTAAAATGTGGCACCACTAAACCGAAGTAGTAAATAGAACTCTTTCTACTTTATTAAGGGTTATAATAAAAACAAACATTAAAACTTGGGAAGAATGTTTGCCGCATGTTGAGTTTGCTTATAACCGAACAGTACATTCTGCTTCTCAATTTTCTCCTTTTGAGATTGTTTATGGATTTAGTCCTTTGACCCCACTTGATCTTGTGCCTTTGCCTGTGACTGAAAGAAATAGTACAGATGGGAAGAGGAAAGCCGAGCTAGTTAAGCAACTCCATGAGAAAGCAAGAGCTAACATTGAAAGGCGTACTAAGCAGTATGTTGAGCGCGCCAACCGAGGGAGAAAGGAAGTGGTCTTCGAACCTGGAGATTGGGTCTGGTTACATCTGAGGAAGGAAAGGTTTCCTATACAAAGGAGATCAAAATTGCTGCCAAGAAGAGATGGTCCTTTCATGATCTTGGAGAGGATAAATAATAATGCTTATAAACTAGACTTACCAGGAGAATATAATGTATCTGCTACTTTTAACGTTTCTGATTTGTCTTTATTTGAAGCAGGTGACCTCGCGGATCTGAGGACAGATCCTCCTAAAGAGGGAGGGGATGATACAAACACGGTTGTGCTACCAAGAGAGTTAGGAACGGTTGGAACCGTCATGGACCCCACTGGTCCTATCACACGTGCACGTGCTAGGAAGTTGAGAGAACAAACGAGTGAAATGTTGAGAACGAGTGACACTAGCACCACCTCACGAAATAAACTTAATGCATGTTCCTCACCTGTTACCTTATTATCTGTTATTAACTCTTATGAAGACAACTCGGTTCCTACTCAAGAGGTTTACTGTATGACCTCGATCAAATCCTCTCTTGAAGACCCTCACACTGAGGCTGCTTGGAGTACACTGAATAAAGACCCTGAACCTAGAAGAATTCACGTCCAAAGAAAATAAGAAGACAAGCTCGTCCTTAAGCTGCTCGAATTAGAAGTGGAAATCATGTCTAAGTTTAGTGACTGTACAACGGTGGATCTACTTGAGATTCAAGAAGGCCAGACAGTTGTTCAAATCCTAAGCCCAGATATAGCTTAGCTTGAGGGCAACCCAGATATAGCTAAAAACAAAAAGCTTGAGGGCGGACCCCAGATATTGCCTAAATAATGGCATGAGGGCGTCTTTGTCGTATTTCCTGAAAATGAGAGTTAAATCATAAAAACTCGAAAAGAGAAATACTCTATAAAGAAAGGATGAACAATCGAAGGTCGACTTGATGATTAAGAGAAATCCATCCTAGCTTGGAAATTAGACTTAGGCATGAGGAAGCTTCAAGGAAGGTGTGATGTTGGTGTTGTCTTGGAAAAGGGAACTTCAGCATGTGGAAGTTTCAAAATGAACGTGAGGATTGTGAAGACCAAGACCTTTTCAAGACTTTTTTATTTACTTCATAGTTAAGTTGTTGTTAGTTTATTCCCTTTTAATCCAGTCCCATGTGTAGCTGCCCTGCATTGTCTTAAAAAGTACGGACACTTGATTTTATTTCCTTAGTTTAATATGTCAGGGATAATATAGTTTGTTTTGTACTCTCCTATAAAAGGAGACCTTTAGGTAACGAGAAGGGCATCAACCTTTGAAATCAAAAAGATATTTCGGCCTTGTGCTAGAATCAAGAGCTGTTGCTCGAATTTTCCTGAGTATTATTATTATAATTCTCACTTCTACATTCTTAAAATTTTAGTTCAAAAATTGTAAGGTCTTAATCACAGAAACTTGAGTTCTTAGAATAATTCCAAACGTTTCTTTAGAACAGGAATCTAAGGGGATTATAGTAATTAATTCTAAGGGTTTGAAGTGCCCTCATCATTTCCGTATCCATTGTTTTTGTACCGAAATACAATCCATTGTTGCTGTACCGAAGCACCGTACTGAAGTGAAGTCCATTGTTACTATAACGGAGTACTGTCCAAATATTGCCGTACCAATGTACGATCGACTCTCGCTGAATCGAAGTGGCATCGATTCTGTCTGTATCGAAGTACTGCTGTATTGAAGAGTTGTATCGGCATCACCGTATTGAAGAGTCAGATCAAGTCTTCCTGTATTGAAGAGTCAGATCGAAGTGCCGCTGCATCAAGTCAGTCCATTATTGTTATTTGCTGTTTGCTTCCGCTCGAGAACTTATACTTCCGCTTCACACAACCACGAATCACAACAGTTCTTGTATTGGTAACACTGTATCGAACAGCATCACATGTATTTCACTCATAATATATCGTTCATGTCGAGACTTGTATTTATCAACTCATCATGTAACTCACGAGGAACGACGGTTCCAAAATCATTTCATTGAAGCTATCACTCGTTGTATCATTATTTCATCTCGGTGAGTCGTTCTTGATCCTTATTGGATTCTATTCATTACTCCTCACCTTGGTCATTTTAGTTCTGGTGATTTTCCGGAATTATATTGCATGGCCGGTTGGCGCATGTGTGGAATTTTAGTCGGGCACACTATGGTCATGTGTATACGCGGGACTCCGGACACATTGAACTGTGTGCATGGTAATGTGTATACGCGGGACTCCAGACACATTGGACTGTGAGACTAATTAGGCCAATAGCGGGTGTATATGCGGGACTCCGGACACTTGGCTATTTGTGCTCTTACGCAGTTCATTCGGGCGTACATTGATGCTCATCATTTAACTAAATTCATTAATTCATTTATGTGATTGTTGTATACTGTTCAACTCTTGAGGATTGTTGTTCTGTGTAACTGACCCCGTTGGGGGATGTTGTTTTCAGGTCATGGCAAGACTAAGGCACGAGAAGAGAACGTTTACGGCGAGGAGTCCCAGTGATACTAGTAGGGGGCTCCAGTCCTTTTCTGTCATTCGTGTTTCTTCATTTTATTTCCGCTACAGATTTCTATTTAAATACTCATTTTATTCAGTGTTGTATATTTTATCTTCATATAAAATATACATGTATTCTGTATTATCTTGGATTTATTGTAATGAAACTCCTCATCGGAGTAATTTCTTTGGATTAATTGTCAATTGCAATAAATAAAGGGTAAAATACAAAGAAAGTGCATGAGGGTTGGCCTCATCACAAAATGTAAAAATGCCTAAACTCCAACCAAGTACCCTACTAACGATATGACACTATATCACATGGGCCTAACCAATAAGCAAAAAAAAAAAATTAATATCATACAACTCTACCAAGCAATTTTCCACAACCTACGAATAGCCATACTCGTCAAGGATTCAGGAATCTACATAGTAATCAATTTTTCTCGTACGATGTTGAGGGCTCGGTTAGCTACGATCTCCGGTTCATTCTTGACATTACCGAAAATCCTATCATTTCTCTCGCGCCATATGAAGCTCTCTTAACACCCCTATTCCAATTAGGACCAGCCCATATAAGCCGAATCTCTTGTCGAAGAACATCCATGCATCGACTAGAGTAACTGCACTGAAAGAAAAGGTGGTCATGGGATTCCTTACATCTATCCATGCACAACACGCATTCATCATCCCCATGGTTCAGCCAAGGATTATCTTTAGTAGCTAAACGTTCATAAATAGCTAACCAAAGGATAAATAAATGGCTCGGTATACGGCACTTCCCTTGGATCAACACAAGCCACTCAATCATGCGATAACCCAGTAAGCATTGGGCCAAGCAGGTACTTGTCAATAAGAATTCTGTGTGGATGTCATGGGTCTTTCCAAAGTAGAAAGCGATGCCCATCTCCCACATGATAAATAAAAGCTTTTTGCACTTGATGGCGAAGTTTAAGCATTTGCCTCCAACTCCAAGGGCAAGAGGAAGGAATTGTCAGGTGCCAAAAAGAGTTCATTTTTAAACGGTATTCGTGAACCCATTCCGCCCACACGAAGCTACCATCATCTACTAGTAAGTCCCAGATATGACGTAATATTAGCGTTTTATTATGATGTGACAAAGGAATAATACCAAGACCCCCCTCTTCTATCGGTTTGCATATAACGGACCAGCTAACCTTAGCATAACCCGAACCCGAAGATCCTCTCCATAGAAAGTTTCTCAATTTTGATTCGATGCATCGGATCACTCCTTTTGGGAGGACGAAGATACCAGCCCAATATATGTGCAATGTGGTTAAAATAGAACGGATCAGCTGCATGCGACCAGCATAAGATAACATTCTCTTGGACCACGACCCTACACGTTCATCCAGTTTCATTAGAAACGGTTTACAGTCTGCAATAGTGAGTTTTGATGTAATGAGTGGAGCTCCAAGATATCGTATGGGCAAAGCACCGATGTTATACCCTACAATGGGTTGCAACACATCGGTTAGTGGACTAGCTCGAGCAGAAAGGAACATATTACTTTTCAATAAATTAGCTCGCAATCCCGACAAATGGCCAAACAAATCCGTCCCCTTTTGTAAGACCCTGACGGATTCAACGTCAGCATTACAAAATAAAAGCAAGTCATCAGCAAAGCTCAACATTACCATTTTAGAACGATGACACTTCCAATGGTATCTAAAATTCGGATGGGTAGCAATATGTTGATTTAATATTCCATGTAGAACCTCCATAACAAGCACAAAAAGATAAGGCGAAACTGGATCGCCTTGTCTCAACCCTCGTTTGCCAAAAAATACCCTTCGTCCGTGCCATTAATGTTAATAGAAAAGGCCGGAGATGTCATGCATACACGAATACATCCAACGAAACGTGGATGGAAGTGCATCTCCTCCAACATAGTCAAAACAAAATCCCATTCCACCATATCATATGCCTTCGTGAGATCAACTTTGAAAGCACATCTAGCCAGAAGATCCTTCTTTTTGTAACCATATAATAGTTCTTGAGCCAATAGAATATTGTCACTAATTCGCCTACCCGGTATAAAGGCAGTTTGAGACTTATCCACCAAATTCCCCAGAAAATCGCACAACCGATTAGCAATTATTTTGAAGATGACTTTATAGATAACATTACAGCATTAAATAGGTCTAAAATCCCTAGGATTCTTCGGAGCCTCCACATTCGGAATCAATGCAAGAAGGGTAGTGTTGATTTCTTTAACGAGCAGCCCTGTCTCAAAAAATTATACAATAGCTCGGGTCACCTCTCCTCCTACGACACCCCACGCCTTCTTAAAAAAGCAAGACGTATATCCACCAGGACCCGGAGCCTTTGTGTCTTTAAATCCGAAGAGAACACTCTTAATTTCCTCCTCGGTAACTCGCCTAACCATGTATGATGCATCATCCGGTAACAAACGTTTAGTGATAAACGGTTGGAGCACTTCCGATTAATATTGGGCTGGATAGAGCTGCCAAGTAAATTAGAGTAATATCTAATGATCTCTGCCCGAACTAATTCTGGTTCATCCACCATAATCCCATCTGAGCTCTCAATACGTAATATACGACTTCTGGCCTTTTTTACTGCCATTCTACGGAAAAAATAGGGCGTGCATTGATCCCCATCTTTTAACCAATCCACCTTCACCCTCTGACTAAGATAAGAATGTTCTTGCTTAACTGCGTTGGCATAAATATAACGGCATCTTTTTTCTAATTCAAGTAGTGGCTGAAACAAAGGGAATTTGGCCACATATTGCTGAGTAATATCCAAATAAGCACTTGCTTGTATCACATTCTTACTCAAGTTGCCTTTACTTCTCCTTAATTCCTTCAACCCCAGTTTCAAGGCTTGGAGTTTCTTTATCAACGAATACATAGGAAGACCATAAATCTGATGCCTCCAAATGTTAGCTACAAGGGTATGAAATTCGGCCTTATCTGCTAGAAAATTATCAAATCGGAAATTGGGGTTTTTACCTCTTACCCCCGTTTCGTGCTGAAGAATTAAAGGAGAATGATCTGAAGTTTTAGGTTGCCCACAACAATAATGCACAGTAGGAAACTTAGTGAACCATGCTGGATTCCCAACCACCCTATCCAATATCCTCCAAATACAATTCGGACTAACTTGGCGATTAGACCATGAGAACCAAGGACACTTCATTGGAAGGGTAATTAATTGTGATAATGTTAAACACGCCGAAAAATCTTCATTAATGGTGTGATCATCTTCACCTCCTAGCATCTCACTGTAGTCCTGAATAGCATTGAAGTCACCCATAACAAGCCACGTATCCTCACTTCTGATTTCTGAGAATGACATAAGTTCGTCCCAAAGACTCCTCCGCTCAATAATCGTGTTATACCCATATACAAATGATAGATAACAAATAGATTGTGAATCAATTACTGTAACCTTAGTATGCACAACTTGCTTGAAGCTACCTAAAATATCCACTTGCTTATCGGAGTAATTTGATGATATAATGTGGTTCGGTACTACAAATATATTATTTAAGTAATTAATTTTCATTCACCTGGTGGGTCCCAGTCGGGGGTCCACGGCACTGTAATATCCGCCTAGTTTGGGGTGTTACAGAGTTGGTATCGGAGCGTGGTTTTGAATACTACCTTCCGAGCCATGTCTCATTGAAATCATCATTCATCAGACTAGTATCATTGGACTTTCGCATCACGTCTGACCCGTGCAAGAGCTGAGCCCCTCAGACCATGATCGGATAACGAACAGCAATCGACAGCAACAACAACAACACACAACAATCGGTCTAACGGAAGCAAACAGCCACAAACCGCACCACACAGTAGAAACAAACAGCACCCACGAACAAGATGATCCAAACGTGTAGGTGCATATATGAAATTGTCAAGCTAGACCTATAACTCGTCAGTGGTGATCTATTCCCAAGACCTATTGGGAATTGATCGGGTTAGAATCCAAGAACGCGTCGAATAATAACCAATATTGTGACTGAAACGCGTCAATCAATTAGAACTCAATTGAACGTTGTGTATTACGAAAAATTAGAAAACTTTTCTTCTATATCAAGCATAATGAGATCGGCCGCTAGGAGGGTTATTTATAGCCTCCTGACCCTAACAAAAGTAGAAGGTTACTTCCTAAAACACCCCTAAACATGGTTATCCGACCCCATTTAAGGAAAGTACTAAAACGAACGAAACAAAAACCAAACAAGGAAAACAGGGTTGCACATGTCGCACCCTTTTATTAAATACTACGAAAATAAAATAAATAAAAAAAATAAACTAAGTTATCCCGAGCCCGACCATCATGCCAAGGCCTGCACTTGTTGTTTCACCCAAATAAGTAATGCGGGCTGCACTCGAGCGTGCAACATGGCTGTCCACTACTACAAAAACAGCATTTAACAATGTTCTGAGTTGCTTTTAACAATGTTCTTAGACAACCATTAAATTTATTTATTTTTTTAAATAATTTTTTTTAATAATTTGAAATTATTTTTTTAATATATTATTTTTTTAAAAAATATATATATTCCCACCCAGTCCGCACCCGCCCATGCCAGCGACCCGCACATAATATGTATAAATGTGCATTTCCGCTACTCACGGGATTCGAACCTGTGACCTCAATGAGATGGAGGTGGGTATCAAACCAGTGAGCCAAAGTCATTTGTTGTTCAAGTATTGATTTCTATTATATAAGTATACAATAAACCATATATATATATATATATATAAATATATATAAAATATATATATATATTATATGTATATGTTTGTTAATATTTTCAGAATTATTTTCAAAATATATTAATATTTATTATATTACACATTTAATAACTAATGATCAATATAAGTATACAATAAACCATATATATATATATATATATATATATGTATATATTATAATTTTCAATATATAATGTAATATAATTTTTAATATTAATATATAACAAAATATATTAATATTCAATATATTCCACATTTGATATAATATAATTCATAAAATAATATGTATATATTATAATTTTTAATATATAATGTAATATAATTTTTAATATTAATGTATAACAAAATATATTAATATTCAATATATTCCACATTTGATATAATATAATTCATAAAATAATATGTATATATTATAATTTTTAATATATAATGTAATATAATTTTTAATATTAATATATAACAAAATATATTAATATTCAATATATTCCACATTTGATATAATATAATTCATAAAATAATATGTATATATTATAATTTTTAATATATAATGTAATATAATTTTTAATATTAATTTATAACAAAATATATTAATATTCAATATATTCCACATTTGATATAATATAATTCTTAAAATAATATGTATATATTATAATTTTTAATATATAATGTAATATAATTTTTAATATTAATATATAACAAAATATATTAATATTCAATATATTCCACATTTGATATAATATAATTAATAAAATAATATGTATATATTATAATTTTTAATATATAATGTAATATAATTTTTAATATTAATATATAACAAAATATATTAATATTCAATATATTCCACATTTGATATAATATAATTCATAAAATAATATGTATATATTATAATTTTTAATATATAATGTAATATAATTTTTAATATTACTATATAACAAAATATATTAATATTCAATATATTCCACATTTGATATAATATAATTCATAAAATAATATGTATGTATTATAATTTTTAATATATAATGTAATATAATTTTTAATATTAATTTATAACAAAATATATTAATATTCAATATATTCCACATTTAATATAATATAATTCATAAAATAATATTTATATATTATAATTTTTAATATATAATGTAATATAATTTTTAATATTAATATATAACAAAATATATTAATATTCAATATATTCCACATTTGATATAATATAATTCATAAAATAATATGTATATATTATAATTTTTAATATATAATGTAATATAATTTTTAATATTAATATATAACAAAATATATTAATATTCAATATATTCCACATTTGATATAATATAATTCATAAAATAATATATATGTATTATAATTTTTAATATATAATGTAATATAATTTTTAATATTAATATATAACAAAATATATTAATATTCAATATATTGCACATTTAATATAATATAATTCATAAAATAATATGTATGTATTATAATTTTTAATATATAATGTAATATAATTTTTAATAATATATAACAAAATATCTTAATATTCAATATATTGCACATTTAACAGCGGTTCTAGAAAGAATCGTTGTTAAATGTACAGATTTAACAACGGTTCTACAAGAACCGCTGTTAAATGTACAGATTTAACAACGGTTCTACAAGAACCGTTGTTAAATGTACAGATTTAACAGCGGTTTTCCTATAACCGCTGTTAAATGTGCAATTTAACAACGGTTCTTCTAGAACCGCTGTTAAATGTGCAGATTTAACAGCGGTTTCACGGAAAACCGCTGTTAAATTGCAATCGTTTCATTTTAACAGCGGTTTTTTTAGAACCGCTATTAAAATGCCGCAGTTAAATGCTGTTTTTGTAGTAGTGCCATATCGAGCATTACGTCGTCGTCTTCACTCGAGCTAATCGATACCCTATAATAGGATTGGTATAGCAACTCCGATTAAGCTTTAACTTCTTGATTAAATCTTGTCGTAGCAAGGATTGGCTATAATAGCTCTGATAAGCCTTTACTTCTTGATTAAGTCCTGTTAATAAGAGATAAGACCACGTTACATGTATTCGAGTCAGAACTCTACCAAAACTCGGGTTTATTGATGAGATTCGAGCATTTTGTATTGAGAATTAGCTATAATAGCTCCGATTAATCCTTTACTTCTTGATTAAGTCATGTAATATATGAGATTAGACCACGTTACATGTATTCGAGTAAGAGCTCTATGAATTGGCTACTATAGCTTCAAAAACTTAGGCTTATTGGTTAGAATCGAGCCTTTTGTACTAAGAATTGGTATAACAACTCCGATTAATCATTTACTTCTTGACAAGTCCTGTTAATAGGAGATAAGATCACGTTACATGTATTCGAGTCGGAACTCTATGAAAAGTCAAGTTTATTGATTAGATTCAAGCCTTTTGTACTCAGAATTGGCTATAACAATTCTGATTAAGCATTTGTTTTTTGATGAAGTCTTGTAGTAGCAAGGATTGACTATAATAGCTCCGGTAAATCTTTACTTCTTGATTAAATCTTGTTAATAGAAGGTAAAACCACATTACATGTATTCGAGTCGGAACTCTATGAAAACTCGAGTTTATTGATTAGACTCGAGCATTTTGTATTGATAATTGGCTATAATATCTTAGATTAAACCTTTACTTTTGATTAAATCTTGTTAATAGGAGATAAGACCACGTTACCTGTATTCGAGTCGGAACTCTACGAAAACTCAGGCTTATTGGTTAGATTCGAGCCTTTTCTACAGAGAATTGGTATAACAGCTCTGATTAAGCTTTTACCTCTTTATCAAGTCTCGTTGTAGTAAGGGATTGACTACAATAGCTCCAATTAAGCCTTTGTGATTAAATCTTGTTAATATGAGATAAAACCACGTTACATGTATTCGAGTCTGCACTCTACAAAAACTCGGATTTACTGATTAGATTCGAGCATTTTGTATTGAGAATTAGCTATAATAGTTTAGATTAACCTTTTACTTCTTGATTAAGTCTTGTTAATAGGAGATAAGACCGCATTACATGTATTCGAGGCGGAACACTATAAAAACTCACACTTATTGGTTAGATTCGAGCCTTTTGTACTAAGAATTAGTATAACAACCCTGATAAAGGTTTTTCTTCTTGAGTAAGACTTGTTAATAGGAGGTAAGACCATATTACATATATTTGAGTCGGAACTCTATAAAAACTCATGTTTATTGATTAGATTCGAGCCTTTTGTATTCAGAATTCACTATAACAACTCTGATTAAGCTTTTACTCTTTGATTAAGTCTTGTTGTAGCAAGGATTGACTATAATAGCTCCGATTAAGCCTTCACTTCTTGTTTAAATCTTTTTAATTGGAGATAAAATCACGTTACATGTATTCGAGTCGGAACTCTATGAGAACTGGCATGGGATTGAGAATTGGCTATAGTAGATTAGATTAAGCCTTTACTTCTTGATTAAGTCTTGTTAATAGGATATTTGGAGAGGGCTTGATTTTTGCTTTGATCACAACTTTAGCAAAGTGTGGGTGGAAGTAGATTCGAAGGTTGCGCTTCATTTGATCGAGCATTCATCCTCGTGCCATTGGCAACTCCAAGGTCTCATTTTTTAAATTCGTGCTTTCATGGATAAATTGGAAATTAATTTCTCACATATTTATCGGGAAGGTAATGCCATTGCCGATTCACTAGCGAATCAAGGTTGTGATCGTCAAGACTTTCATCTCCATGATATCTCGAATATTAAAGGGAAAATTCGAGGTCTCATTAAACTTGATAAAATGGGTAATCCATATATTAGGAGCAGAAAAATTATGTATAATCCAGTTATTTATTGGGAGATCCCAAGTAACTTTAGCCTTGTTTGAGGGTCGACTCCTCTTATTTTCATGTGTTTTTCCTTTCGGGACTTGTAGAGGGGTTTGTCCTCCCTCAAACTTTTGGGCGTGTAGAGGGCTTCATCCACCCTCGGCTTGGTTTTTCGCATTTATATAGCAGCTGCCGTTTTTTCCAAAAAAAAAAAGAAAAAAAGAAAAAGTCTTGTTAATAGGAAATAAGACCACGTTACATGCATTCGAGCATTTTATATTGAGAATTGGCGATAGTAGCTTAGATTAGGCCTTTACTTAGGTCTTGATTTTTGCATTCAACATAATTTTAAAAAAGTTTGGGTGGAAGTCGACTCGAAAATTGCAATCCAATTGATTAATCATTCCACTTCCTGCCAATGGAAAATTCAAAGGATTATTTTTCAAATTCGATCTCTTATGGATAAAATTGAGATCCATTTCTCTCATATCTTTAGAGAGGGGAATGCCGTCGCTGACCTCTTAGCCAACGAAGGATGTGATCGTCAAGATTTCCACCTTCACGATGTCTCCAATCTTAAAGGGAAAATCCTCGGATTTATTAAACCGGGTAAAATGGCCTTCCCATATATTAGGAGGAGAAAAATTCTTGTGTAATATTTTCCAGGCTAAGTGGTTCGTTCCCTGGGCGTGTAGAGGGTCTCGTCCACCCTCATTTTTCAGTTTCATAATTTATTCTGTGTTTTAGGGCGTGTAGAGGGCTTCGTCCCCCCTGTTTTCATCCGGTCGTGTAGAGGGACTCGTCCACCCTCTTTTATCGCGTTGTTATCAAAGCTGTCATTTAAAAAAAAAGTCTTGTTAATAGGAAATAAGACCATGATACATGCATTTGAGTCAGAACTCTATGAAAGCTCGAGCTTACTGGTTAGATTCGAGCTTTTTATACTGAGGATTGGTATAACAACTCCGATTAAGCTTTGACTTCTTGATTAAGTCTTGTTGTAGCAGGGATTGGCTAAAATGGCTCTGATCAAGCCTTTACTTCTTGATTAAGTCATGTTAATAGTAGATAAAACCACGTTACATGTATTCGAGTTTGAGCTCTATGAAAACTCGGATTTACTGATTAGATTCGAGCATATTGTATTGAAAATTGGCTATAATAGCTTAGATTAAGTTTTACTTCTTGATTAAGTCTTGTTAATAGGAGATAAGACCAGATTACATGTATTCGAGGCGGAACTCTATGAAAAATCGGGTTTATTGATTAGATTCGAGCTATTTGTACTGAGTGATACGAAAATGACTATTCAGAATAATGATACAAAAACGACTATTCAGAATGAAGAAGGCGAAGTGAGGATCGACGTAAGCGACCATGCAACCCGCCATGCACATACAGCTACATACTTGGGCGAGAAAATAGATACAAGGACTTTGGTGATCAGACTCAGAATAACTTAGAATCATCGACATGCATACGTAAATCTCCAGGCATTTGAAGGAGATCTCGGCCATGGACTCCTTTTCACCAAGTCTTGAAGTGTGTTCTTTTAGTCTTCTCTAAGATGGCCTACAAACATAGAAGTCTTGAAGTACGATATCATTTGATCTCCTTAGTCCTCAAGTATATCTAGCATAAGGATTTTGGCCCCACCATTTGAAGAAGAAGTGAAGAAAAATCAGCCCCCTACTCCATATCCCACGTTGCATGAAGATTTTGTCCAAGATTGATGAAGATTTTTGTCCCATTTATTTATATTAAAATTGTCTTCCTTGTCAAAGTATTGTCACATGATATCTTTGGTCCCCAAGGATCTCTTTTGAAGAGATCCCCCCCGTCTTCCCTTGGGTCGTGACTTTTGTCATGGAGGGTGACATTTTTCTTGTTGTCTTTGTTTTTAAGATTTTACAATCCTACCTACTTTAGTATCTTAGTTATAAATAGCCATCTATGGCTTGTATGGGAATCATCATGAATGATAAATAAAATACTTGGTATTTCTCTTTTGAGTTATATTTGTTTGGCGTGTTCAATCAAAATTCTTGGTTATTATTCGATGCGTTTTTGAAATCTAATTGGATCGATTCTCAATAGGTCTTGGGAAGAAATCATCCTTGTCAAGTTATAGGTCTAGCTTGACAAATTCTACATCTTATTCTTGATCCTTTGATACGATTCAAAATCTAATGTGAATCATCTCGAACGAAGCGAAAGTAATTTCTCGAACAAGATAACACAAACCATACTTCGATGGATCAATAATCACGAATGAACAAAACACAATCCGGACGAACAAGGAATAATTCTGATCGGCCAAACAGAAATAACAAAATGAACAAGGTTTTATCAAGTTAGACCTATAACTTGATAAAGATCTCTTCCCAAGACCTATTGAGAACTGATCATGTTAATCTTCAAAAATGCGTCGAAAAATAACGAAAGATTTGCTTGAAAACTCGTCAAACAATTAGAACTCAAACGAGAACAAAATATCAAGTGTATTCCATCCATGATCGGCCGAGCTATATGTGTATTTATAGCCGCCAAACCCTAGTACCAAGCGTAATAATAAAAGGCTATTTCCTAAAACGCCCTTAAACAAGTTTAGGCTACTAATGCCTAAGGAAAATAATAAAACGAACAAATTAAAGCAAAATAGGCATGCACATGTCGCATCTGTAATATCCGGAATTTCTACTACTATTGTTTTATATTATTTTATCCGAGTTATATTGTACAGCATGGAATCTGTACAGTAAGGATAAAATAAATGAAGGACTGAGATGTCAGTATTGGTATAATTGTCGTATTTGGTCGACAGTTACATTTGAGGATATTGTGTATCAGGTTGTCGTACTTTTAATATTGGGTATATCGTATGATGACATTATTGGATTCAGTGTTTGTGTTCAGTGTGTCTTATGTTCGTTTTTGGTATGTCGAGACGTTGGACAAGAACTGCGGAAAATGGCTAAGTATAGCCTTATTAGCGCACGCTGATATTCATGCATAACGCACGCTATCGCGGTGATTAGCGCACGCTATGTTTATAGGTTAGCGTACGCTAGTGCAGACAGATCGGAAGGAATCTGCGTGTGGACCCGGCTGCTTTCGGCGCACGTTCTGGTAAGTCAACGGTTGTTGTCCTGAAGTATTAGCGCACGCTAAAGATTAGGCTTAGCGCACGCTAAATATATATCAGTCAACAAGGAATCTTATCCTTGTAAGATGCTGTCGGAATGTGGGGGCGAGTGGTAGGTGAACACTGTAGTAAGTCAACTTCGGATAGCGCACGCTAAGAGTAAGGACTTGCGTGCGCTAGACATGATGATTTACGTACGTTAATGCATGGGCATTACGTACGTAAGGTTGTTTACGAAGCAAGACAGTAGCCTCTGGGCTTCGATAGCACACGCTAACAAAGTCAGTTAGCGCACGCTAAGGCTAGCGCACGCTAAACATAAGGGTTTAGCGCACGCTAGTAAGGTATTCTATATAAAGGGACAAACGGGTGTCATGAAACATTTCGTCCATTTCTTTCCTCTCACCCGATAGAGACAACCTTGTGAGAACATTTGGAGTTCCTAAACACTGAGGGATGATCCTCTTTAACAAGATTAAAGATGGAAATCATGGAGTAAAGCTTTGTTCTTGAAATCATTGGTGATTCTTGGAAATCAATCCTTTCCTTCAAAAAAAAAAGGTAATTACTCTTCACTTTGAGATTTCGTTTTGGATTGTATATGATGTTCTTGAGTTGATGATTATCATATAAACAAGTTGATGAGCATGACAACGAGTTGGATTACCGTACTAAGTTAATGTTGCTATCAATATATGAGTATTGATATGTTTCGTATGGTTTTGGATGGAATTCAAGATATATGTTAATGTAATTCCCTTCTTCAATTCGGATTTTTGATGTTTTGTCGTTGGTTACTTCGTATGGAAACAATTATGGTGATGCTACTGTGATTCTTGAAGTTATATAAATTGTATGTCGAAGAACATGATGAATAAGGATTTTTAGATGTTAGAACACATCGGATTTTATCATTTTATGGATCATGAACGTGAATTTGGATAATTCGTGTTCTTGAAGAGCTATTAAATTATATGTCATGATTGTTATGAAATCCTTAATCCCGAGATGAGTTGATCATTGTCATGATGGAAGTGTTAGACGATGCTTGAAATGCATGCCACTACACAAAGATTAACGCTTGCCACGCCTAGCGCGCTAACGGAGAAACTTAGCGCACGCCGCTGCGTTATGCGTTTAACGTGCGCTAAGTAGGCAAAGGCGATATTTTGTGTTTTGATTAGGAATTCGTGATGGTTTGACTTGGTTGGTTCTGACTGTGTTTATTCAAGGTTGTGTTGAACCGTTGAGTTCGATTGGTTAGTTTTCTCAGTTGTTGACCATTATCGGATATGTGTTATTTGATTTCTTCGATAGGTTGAGTTTATTGATCGATGATTATAACCGTGTGTTGCGGTCATGTTCGAGTATGTTCGTGAATTGCTTCGGTCGGGGCCGAGGAGCTCGTAGACGAAGGCATTGTGACTGGTAGCGGCTTCATCATCATCGTATCGGTATCGAGGCAAGTTATTACTTGCTCAGTTATAATGTTTAATGAACGGTTTCAGTTTCATTTCGTTTATAATGCATATAGCGATGATTATTATTGTGAACTCTGGGTATTCGGATCGCATATCGTTCTTTCGATTCTGGGAGGTAAATCATAATGTATATGATTTATCTCAGTTATTGGTATGTTCGAGTATCGAGGTTACATTGTGATAAAGACGAGGATTCGAATATTTATGGTTCATGATACGTTTAGATCGTCGAGCGTTGCGGATAATTATCGGTGATGATTGTACATCGAGGTTGCTCTCGAAGGACTCGGGGCAGGTATTCCATGTTGATTATGGTTTAGTGTTATTTATTTTGGTCTTGTACATTTTCTTTCATGTTGTTGAACATGGAGTCGTCCTAGTAAATTGTCATGTTGTCGTGCATGTTATGTTGTTCATGTTGATGAACATATTGAGTTGCATATGTGTATGCATAATTGTATTGTTTATGTTGTGTTGATCCTGTGAGATCATGTGAATTATACGTTGTGTTGATCCTGTGAGATCATGAGATCTATGCTGAGGGCGCTGGATCGGATGTCCACCATGCGTTGGTTCGACGGGATCATCATGGGGATCTATCTTGAGGGTCTTTGGATCGTTGGACGGAGTTTTCCACCATGCATTGGTTCGACAGATCATCATGGGGATCTATCTTTGAGGGCGCTGGATCGTTGGATTACCAGTATTGTGTTGATGGAATCTTGTGAATTCGCATCATTGATTTTATCATGTGTTGTTGTTCACATGAGTATTGTTAGTTATCCACCTTATGTTGATCTAATTGGATCAACCAAGGGATCTATGCTGAGGGCGCTGGATCGTCGGATTTCCTTTGAGTATACATGATTGTTATTGTTGTGATCATATTGACGTGGTCATATGAGTATGCATTTGTAGGTCTTGTGTTAGGACCTTGTCCGTATTG
This sequence comes from Orobanche coerulescens, assembly GCA_033398695.1. NCBI lineage: Eukaryota > Viridiplantae > Streptophyta > Magnoliopsida > Lamiales > Orobanchaceae > Orobanche > Orobanche coerulescens. The sequence goes on along the minus strand of CM065819.1, from coordinate 46,219,903 downwards.
CATTGATCTGATCTCGGATTAGACTGGTATGATTGTCGTGGCATTTCATATCTCGAGGTATGTTCCGTATTTCCTTTGGTATTCGTCTTGATGGACGATCGGTTATCGTCTTGGGATTTGATGATGTTATGCGATGGATCGTATTGGTCAGAAATGGTATATTTCCGTATCGTGAGTTGGTTATGATAGTTTGAGAATTATTTGAGTAGGCAAAGTTATGGCGGTAAGATTACGTTGGTCGTATTCTTATTCTGTATTCTCATTGGTATGTATTATTGATGTGATGTGACGGTTATCATTGTTAGATATTATGGCTGACCCCGTCGTGGGATTTCTTTTTAGGTTCTCGGAGTATCGAGCTTGTAGCGGTCGTGAAGAGATGAGCTTCCCGGAGGATACTGGATAGGACATGTTGTGTGCTTTGAGTTCTTGATTGGTTCTGTATTCCGTTTCTAGAGTATCTTTATGGTTGGTCTTTTTCCGCTGCGTGAGTATTTTGTAATGCTCTTTTGGTATCTAGTAACTGAGGTTACTTTGGAAATCGTTTTCTAAACTTTTGAGTGTCGGCTGTTTGGCCTTGCGATTTCAAATGAGTTTTTACGACGGTTTTTGATAAATGGATTTTGTAAGTCTTTGTGAATTTTTAAAGATAGTACTGTCGTTGGCCTCTTGGGCATTTGTAAATGTTTGCGAAAATTTCCTTTAGCCTTGTGGGTTCCATCTCGGGGCCCACGACGCTGTAATATTTCCGGTTAAATCTGGGGGTGTTACAGAATATGGTATCAGAGATTAGGTTGAGAAAACCTAGGCATTTGGGTCGAGTTGGGTCGTGTTTTTGTCGCGTCATTCGAGTTGTCGATTGACAAATACTAGAGCCGTGAGTCTTTGTTGTTCACTCAGGCTTGTGCGTTATCGGATTTGCCAAGATCGCATCGGGCTTGTTATAACCTTTCCAAATGGTGTTAATGAGTTTCTCTGGAATGAGATGTATTGTGTTCTTGAGTCGAACCGATTTGGCAAACGTGTGTTTTGAAAATATCTGTGTCGAGTATTTTCTTGAGTCGAGACATGTGCCAGTATCACGGGGAATCGTCGGCTTCACGATCTGTAAGTATTTGGATTTTTGAATTGCATTGAGATTTATTGCCATTCTAAGTTGATACGTTTTGAGATTCAGAAAGACAATATGCGTTACAGATATTATGCGTTACAGAATGAGATGACAGAATTGGGACAGGATTGATGATCTTGAGAAACTATGATTTTGGAAATCAGTATGTTGGTTAGATTTTGGAACGGAATTGTGCATCTGGGAGAAATATTGTGCATGGTTGAGAAGAACATGTAGCATGTTAATTCATTTTGAGTTATATGAACTGCTTTTGATCATTTGAAAATGATACCTTTCAAAATGAATGTTTGACGGATGTTTTACGGAAAATGATTTTTTGGGTCGAGACCCAATCGATTTTGAAATGGTTTTATAACTCAGGACTTGGGGTCCGTAAAGGGTTTTCTACTTTTTAAACTTCTTGTAATGCGAAACAAAATACGGGCTGAGACCCTAATGTTTCAAAAGACTTTCCTGTTTTCTAAAACTCCCGAGATCTGTAAAACACTTTACCAATCGTTTACTTATGTTATTTCCGCCTTTCGAGGCTTTGGTTTACTTGTTCAAATGGAACCTCTCGGGAAGTCTTTCGCCGTGTTTGATTTGCTTGATTTGTTTCAACGTTTTGTCATATCATATTTGAGGTGATCCAGAATGGTTAAATGGTTGACGATACGAATCATGTGTGGAAAAGGAGTTTTTATCGGAGTCTATATATTGAGGTTTTGGAACTCGATCGTGTGGTTTCCGTTGGAATATCAGTGGATATTGGCGACGAACCGAATTGGGATACATGAGTATGGATATAGTCGAGCATTTGCATACTTTTCATTTTAAAACTTCGAAATCGTGTGGATTCGAAGGAAACTGTTATCGAATACTTGGCACCATCGATCCAAGTTAATTTTTCAAAAATTGATTCTGTGGTCTTACCAAAATTTATGTTTTTAGTTTTGAAATTTTTGAAAGAACTTTCGAAAATTTGTATTCTTGACGAGACTTTATGATTTCAAACTGGTTTGGAAAATGTGATTGATATACATACGCATTTAGTGCATAGTGCATATCATATTGATGGTACGATGGAAAAGGAATTCGAACTTCGGTATGTTAGTTTGATTATCCGGTGATGATCGGTTGAGTTATCGGATAAGAGAAATATGTTGCGTGTTGTAGATTCATGCACATAATACTATTTTGGGAAACTTGGGATTTTGTGAAACCGGAACATATGGGCTATGTGATTCCATTGGTAGGGTAGTAGCGATTTTACCTTAATGATTCTGGAATGATTTCCTTGTAAGCGTAGATTTGGGGATGGTGACCCCATACTGGTTGTTTTGGATATTGAGTGGTCGTTTCCACTCCGTGTATGATTGGGTATGTTCGTCAGTTTGTGATTGGTTGTTCATATGCCGAGGGTATGTTCGCCATCGGATATGTTTATTGAGATCCACCGCATGTGATCGGTGTGTCGTTTGAGAATTTTGCTTTTTTCGTATATACATTTACGTGGTTCGTGTTGATAGTGTTGGAGTTTACCGTGTGAAGGTATTCTCGATTTCCGTTGATCGTTCGTTGGTCGTATTGGAGTTTATCACGTTGATGATATTCTCGATTGTGTTTTGACTTACGGTTGGTCGATTGGAATTTATCATGTCGATGATAAATTCGGTTGATTGTTGATCATTGTTGGTGATCATCCGAGCGTTGATTGTCTATCGATGTTTCGGATTCGTTGCCATTGTATTGAGCGGTTGTTTCACGGATACATCGGATATTATTCGTTTTATCGATTGAGACTTGATTATGTAATCAAAGGCATGAATTTGATTCAGCATTGTTTGATCCGAAGATGATATATTTCATTGAGAATCGTGGAATTGTGATAAATAGCGTATTGAGATCGCATGCGGTGAACGCCGCTAGTATCTCCGGAGATCGTCGACTGCGTATTTGTAAGTATGCTCTTTTGGATATTCGGTAATGATGATGATTGATCGTTGTCGTGATGGTTTTGGGATATTTTGGGTTGAACAGTATGTTTGTTTGTTTTCTATGACGGATGGCAAGTTTTGAGGACGAAACTTATTTTAAGGGGTGTAGAATTTAATATCCGGAATTTCTACTACTGTTGTTTGATATTATTTTATCCGAGTTATATTGTACAGCATGGAATGCATGCGGTAAGGATAAAATAAATGAAGGACCGAGATGTCGATATTGGTATAATTGTCGTATTTGGTCGTGATTACATTTGAGGATATTGTGTATCGGGTTGTCGTACTTTTGATATTGGGTATATCGTATGATGACATTATTGGATTCGATGTTTGTGTTCGTGTGTCTTATGTTCGTTTTTGGTATGTCGAGACGTTGGACAAGAATCGTGGAAAATGGCTAAGTATAGCCTTATTAGCGCACGCCGATATTCATGCATAACGCACGCTATAAATGCGTGATTAGCGCACGCTACATTTATAGGTTAGCGTCGCTAGTGCGGGCGAATCGGAAGGAATCTGCGTGTGGACATTGCTTTCGGCGCACGTTCTGGTAAGTCAACGGTTGTTGTCCTGAAGTATTAGCGCACGCTAAAGATTAGGCTTAGCGCACGCTAAATATATATCAGTCAACAAGGAATCTTATCCTTGTAAGATGCTGTCGGAATGTGGGGGCGAGTGGTAGGTGAACACTGTAGTAAGTCAACTTCGGATAGCGCACGCTAAGAGTAAGGACTTGCGTGCGCTAGACATGATGATTTACGTACGTTAATGCATGGGCATTACGTACGTAAGGTAGTTTACGAAGCAAGACAGTAGCCTCTGGGCTTCGATAGCGCACGCTAACAAAGTCAGTTAGCGCACTCTAAGGCTAGCGCACGCTAAACATAAGGGTTTAGCGCACGCTAGTAAGGTATTCTATATAAAGGGAAAACGGGTGTCATGAAACATTTCGTCCATTTCTTTCCTCTCACCCGATAAAGACAACCTTGTGAGAACATTTGGAGTTCCTAAACACTGAGGGATGATCCTCTTTAACAAGATTAAAGATGGAAATCATGGAGTAAAGCTTTGTTCTTGAAATCATTGGTGATTCTTGGAAATCAATCCTTTCCTTCAAAAAAAAAAGGTAATTACTCTTCACTTTGAGATTTCGTTTTGGATTGTATATGATGTTCTTGAGTTGATGATTATCATATAAACAAGTTGATGAGCATGACAACGAGTTGGATTACCGTACTAAGTTAATGTTGCTATCAATATATGAGTATTGATATGTTTCGTATGGTTTTGGATGGAATTCAAGATATATGTTAATGTAATTCCCTTCTTCAATTCGGATTTTTGATGTTTTGTCGTTGGTTACTTCGTATGGAAACAATTATGGTGATGCTACTGTGATTCTTGAAGTTATATAAATTGTATGTCGAAGAACATGATGAATAAGGATTTTTAGATGTTAGAACACATCGGATTTTATCATTTTATGGATCATGAACGTGAATTTGGATAATTTGTGTTCTTGAAGAGCTATTAAATTATATGTCATGATTGTTATGAAATCCTTAATCCCGAGATGAGTTGATCATTGTCATGATGGAAGTGTTAGACGATGCTTGAAATGCATGCCACTACACAGCATTAGCGCCGCGCTCGTTCTTGCCTAGCGCGCTAACGGGAGAAACTTAGCGCACGCTACGTTATGCGTTTAACGTGCGCTAAGTAGGCGGCGATCTTGATATTTTTGTGTTTTGATTAGGAATTCGTGATGGTTTGACTTGGTTGGTTCTGACTGTGTTTATTCAAGGTTGTGTTGAACCGTTGAGTTCGATTGGTTAGTTTTCTCAGTTGTTGACCGTTATCGGATATGTGTTATTTGATTTCTTCGATAGGTTGAGTTTATTGATCGATGATTATAACCGTGTGTTGCGGTCATGTTCGAGTATGTTCGTGAATTGCTTCGGTCGGGGCCGAGGAGCTCGTAGACGAAGGCATTGTGACTGGTAGCGGCTTCATCATCATCGTATCGGTATCGAGGCAAGTTATTACTTGCTCAGTTATAATGTTTAATGAATGGTTTCAGTTTCATTTCGTTTATAATGCATATAGCGATGATTATTATTGTGAACTCTGGGTATTCGGATCGCATATCGTTCTTTCGATTCTGGGAGGTAAATCATAATGTATATGATTTATCTCAGTTATTGGTATGTTCGAGTATCGAGGTTACATTGTGATAAAGATGAGGATTCGAATATTTATGGTTCATGATACGTTTGGATCGTCGAGCGTTGCGGATAATTATCGGTGATGATTGTACATCGAGGTTGCTCTCGAAGGACTCGGGGCAGGTATTCCATATTGATTATGGTTTAGTGTTATTTATTTTGGTCTCGTACATTTTCTTTCATGTTGTTGAACATGGAGTCGTCCTAGTAAATTGTCATGTTGTCGTGCATGTTATGTTGTTCATGTTGATGAACATATTGAGTTGCATATGTGTATGCATAATTGTATTGTTTATGTTGTGTTGATCCTGTGAGATCATGTGAATTATACGTTGTGTTGATCCTGTGAGATCATGAGATCTATGCTGAGGCGCTGGATCGGATGTCCACCATGCGTTGGTTCGACGGGATCATCATGGGGATCTATCTTTGAGGCTGGATCGTTGGACGGAGTTTTCCACCATGCGTTGGTTCGACGGGATCATCATGGGGATCTATCTTTGAAGCTGGATCGTTGGATTACCAGTATTGTGTTGATGGAATCTTGTGAATTCGCATCATTGATTTTATCATGTGTTGTTGTTCACATGAGTATTGTTAGTTATCCACCTTATGTTGATCTGATAGGATCAACCAAGGGATCTATGCTGAGGGCGCTGGATCGTCGGATTTCCTTTGAGTATACATGATTGTTATTGTTGTGATCATATTGACGTGGTCATATGAGTATGCATTTGTAGGTCTTGTGTTAGGACCTTGTCCGTATTGCATTGATCTGATCTCGGATTAGACTGGTATGATTGTCGTGGCATTTCATATCTCGAGGTATGTTCCGTATTTCCTTTGGTATTCGTCCTGATGGACGATCGGTTATCGTCTTGGGATTTGATGATGTTATGCGATGGATCGTATTGGTCAGAAATGGTATATTTCCCTATCGTGAGTTGGTTATGATAGTTTGAGAATTATTTGAGTAGGCAAAGTTATGGCGGTAAGATTACATTGGTCGTATTCTTATTCTGTATTCTCATTGGTATGTATTATTGATGTGATGTGACGGTTATCATTGTTAGATATTATGGCTGACCCCGTCGTGGGATTTCTTTTTAGGTTCTCGGAGTATCGAGCTTGTAGCGGTCGTGAAGAGATGAGCTTCCCGGAGGATACTGGATAGGACATGTTGTGTGCTTTGAGTTCTTGATTGGTTCTGTATTCCGTTGCTAGAGTATCTTTATGGTTGGTCTTTTTCCGCTGCGTGAGTATTTTGTAATGCTCTTTTGGTATCTAGTAACTGAGGTTACTTTGGAAATCGTTTTCTAAACTTTTGAGTGTCGGCTGTTTGGCCTTGCGATTTCAAATGAGTTTTTACGACGGTTTTTGATAAATGGATTTTGTAAGTCTTTGTGAATTTTTAAAGATAGTACTGTCGTTGGCCTCTTGGGCATTTGTAAATGTTTGCGAAAATTTCCTTTAGCCTTGTGGGTTCCATCTCGGGGCCCACGGCGCTGTAATATTTCCGGTTAAATCTGGGGGTGTTACAGCATCCTTATGAATAATATTTCCTAATATGCAAATAAATAAATAAAACGAACAAATTACGTAATCCCGAGCCTGACCACCATAGTCACTCCAAGTTCCGAGCTCGTCTTCTCGCCTGTAATACCCGGTTGTAATTCAGTAATTATCATTCAGTATTTATCATTCAGTAATTGATACTCAGTAATTTCACTCATTATTGATCATTTGTCACTCATATTCAATCATGGTATTCATCATTCAGAGTAATTGTATCGTGTATCAATCGTCATTCGTCACTAATCTAATTGGAGTTTCGTGCCGCGTTTATCATCGTTGTCATTTTCGTTGTGGGCTGTGCGTGAGGAGTAGCGCACGCTACGTACTCTTTTTAGCGTACGCTAATTGAGTACAGGTAGCGCACGCTACCACTCAGCATTAGCGCACGCTAATGTTACCACAGTTGCGATCCGGAAGTCTTGGGTGCAGTGAGTTATATGTAGCGCACGCTATGAGTGGTAAGTAGCGCGCTATTGGGTTGTAGTAGCGCACGCTAAATATGTGGAGTAAGCGCGCGCTAGGGACGGATCGAGTTGAGTCCGGTGGCTCTTTGGGGCCTTCGATTAATTCATAGCGCACGCTATGAGTGATATTTAGCGTACGCAATCGATATTATAGCGCACGCTAAATATTGGGTGTAGTGCACGCTACCGAGGTCAGATCAGAGGACAGACGGTTTCTGGATTCCAGTACTGGGCATCACATAATTCGTTAGCGCACGCTAACAATGAGTATTGACGCACGCTAGTGGCATGGCCGTAGCGCACGCTACAAAAAGGTACGTAGCGCGCGCTACCGTGTTCGGACAGTGGGTACTGGACTACCCAAATTACCCGTTAGCGCACGCTACACACAAGGGCTAGCGCACGCTAATCTGGATTGGCTATATATTGGACAGTTAGCCTGAGTTCGTCATTTTATCATCCTTCCTCATTCCCTCATCGGTTTTGGGCGATTTCGGGCATTTTGGAGAGTTCTCTTCGAGCTTATATCATCCATCATCATCTTCAAGTCTTTGATTTGTATTATCATCACTTCATCATCTCCTTAGCATCGAATCAAAGGTATTAATCTCTTGGATCTAGAATTTCGGATTTTTGGGTTTTTCCTTCCTATTTCTTCGTGTAAGCTTGGATTATCATTGGAATATGTTAGATATGGATTATCTACCTTAAATAAGTATATTCTTACGGATTTAATGGTTATTTTCGGAATTATTTCAAGAACCCTTGGGGTTGACTTCGGTTAATTGGGGATTTTCCGATTGATGTAGTTGTAATCTCGAATTGTGGATTCCTAATGGATTATTGATATCATTGAAGTGTTTTGTTAGTTCGATATACTCATTTTGGTGTTGGTTTCGATATATTCGGGTTTGGATATTTTCAAAGTCGTGTGGTTGGTTACGTATTCGTAAGAATGCCCCTACGAGTTGATTATCGTTGTTTCGACCTTTGGGTTAGTCATGTTTTGTTGCTTGATACGTGTATTGAACGGTTGTTGGTAATTATTGTTATTCAAGGTTGTTCGAGCGACCGGTATTTCACTTAGGACGTTGTTCGTGGACGGACATTCTTCATCGGTATTGTGTAAGTTAATTCTTACTCGGTTAAAAGGATATTCATTCGTTTTGATGTTGTTCATTCATAATCGTAACTCATTCATCATTGTATTAACCGTATCAAAACTTGTCATTGTCAATTAATCACCTCAGTCATAAGGAACGACGGTTCCAATCATTTCATTAAACTGTCATTCATTTCACCATCATTTAATCTTGGTGAGTCATTATTCATTTCGTTGTCACTTTTGTCATATTGTGGCATTCCGGGTCATACTGGCGTGCCGGTTGGTATGTGTAGGATTTTCATGTCGGGCACATTATAGTCGTGTGTTGGTTGGTGGCCTCACATTGGACTGTGCACACGAGTTGATGGCTTCGTGAGACTGATTAGGTACAAGACCACACGTGTATTCGATCGATACTCGTTGGTGGCTTGTGCACGGACACATTTCCATCCCGGACGTAGTGTGGCGCCATTCCTTTGAGCCGTATCATTAGTTGATTCATATAGCATGTTTGATTGCGTATGTTTCAACATGATATTTCACAACTATGGATAACTCATGATTGTGTATTTTCAACCCTTGAGGATTGTTGTTCTGTGTAACTGACCCCGTTTGGGGATTTTGTTTTTCAGGTCATGGCAAGGCAAAAGCACGGGAATAACATATTGACGACGAGGAGTCCCAGTGATACTAGTAGGGGCCCCCAAATCCTTTCAGTCATTCCTATTGTTGTCATTTATTTTCCGCTGCAGATTTTCACTTGGTTATTCCGTTTCATTCAGTGTTGTGTATTTTATCTTCATATAAAATATACATGTATTCTGTATTATCCTGGGTGTGTTGTATGAAACTCCTCATCGGAGTAATTAATGTTGTAATGTGGTTCGGTACTACATTCGCCCTATGTAATTCATTCATTTTCATCCGCCTGGTGGGTCCCAGTTGGGGGTTCACGGCACTGTAATATCCGCCTAGTTTGGGGTGTTACAGAGTTGGTATCGGAGCGTGGTTTTGAATACTACCTTCCGAGTTATGTCTCATTTGAAATCATCGTCATCAGACTAGTATCATTGGACTTTCGCGTCACGTGTGACCTGTGCAAATGCCGAGCCAATCAGACCGAAAGAACTGTAAGAATTCTAACGCCATGGTATAATTTCTGGCAATAGTCATTCATTCATCATTCATCAATTAATAATCCTCAAACATCATCATTCATTGTGATTAGGACGATCATGTTAACTCATTAATCACTTAATTCATTTCATTTCTCAGTTAATGATCAGGACGATCATATTAACTCATTAATCACTTAATTCATTTCATTACTCAGTTGTCGATCTGGATGATCATATTATTAATCTTGTTAAGTTATTCAAGATAATCATTTCAAGAATTTCATCAGATAATCATGTCACTTCAGTAAATTATTCATATAATCACTAAGTAGAGCATGTATACTCATTTTAATCATCTCATGACATAATCATAACGTGAAAATCATGCGGGAAATATAATCATTATGCGACCTTCCTACTTCAGTATGGGGAGAGCTGTCAGGGGATGCACGGGGAGAGGCCGCGGTGCGGGCCGAAACCCGGGAAATAATCACTCGCTGTCGGGAAATCGTGCCCAGGACTCGGCTCGATCAGAAGATGTTCGGGTTGATCCACTCACTTTTATGCAGGCCGTGATGACCCATGTGCAATTGCTCAATCATCATTGCGCCACTCTGACCGGATTAATCGAGAGAACCCTCCCGTATGAGCCAGCTGCTAAGGAAAGTGCTGAACAACAACTTCCATCTGTCAGCAAGAAATCAGTGAAGCGTAATCAATCCGAAGGCGGTCAGTCAACCTTCAAGAAGCCTCGTGTGAGTCCTATCGTTTCTGAGCGACCTCCTACGGCGCATAAGCGTGCGGGATCTCAGTCCCGAGCGGCCAGTTCGGCCATCACCTATTTCAATTGTGGAACGCCGGGTCATTACAGCACTGAGTGTCTGAAACCATCTATCACGTGCTATAATTGTGGGAATTTTGGGCATAAGGCCCGTTTTTGCCGAAAGGACTCCAAGTCGGCTCGTGACATCTCGAGCCGAAGCAAGCGGCGGTCGAGAATCGGGCTTGGTCAACGTCGTTTAAGACAATGGAAGCAAATAGAGTTGGGGCTCATATTTATCAGACGGGAGCGTCCGGTTCGGGAGCCGGCAAGTCCCAGATTCATGTGATGAGGAGGATCGACGATCCGGTGGCCCGAATGACCTCAGGTATACTCGTAATTTTATTTCAACCTGTGTGTACCTTTTGGATACTGGCGCACCGCATTCATTCATTTTCGAATCATGTTTGAATAGACTTATTTTGGAATAGTCCTATTGCTTGTGGACCTCATACCATCGATCTACCTGACGATGGAAGATTTTTCGGAAATCATACCGAATTAAGCTTAATGACCGCGATTGGTTGATGGACCTAATCGTGGTGAATTTATCTTAGGACGATGTAATTTTCGGTATTAGTTGGTTTAGTTGTCTTGATACTATCCTCAGTGTTTGTTAGCGTTTGGTCGCTATCTTTTCGTCGTTGGTTGTCGAATGTGTACTTCAGGGAAGTAATCCCCGTTGTTCCAGAAGAATTATTATTATGACGGAAGCAGAGAAATTCCGCAAGCGAATTGTTCAATCATTCATTGTATCATTTCCATCGATTGGCCTTTCTAAGGCAATCGAGTTATTCAATCATTCATTGTATCATTTCCATCGATTGGCCTTTCTAAGTCAATCGAGTTATTCAATCATTCATTGTATCATTTCCATCGATTGGTCTTTCTAAGGCAATCGAGTTATTCAATCATTCATTGTATCATTTCCATCGATTGGCCTTTCTAAGGCAATCGAGTTATTCAATCATTCATTGTATCATTTCCATCGATTGGCCTTTCTAAGTCAATCGAGTTATTCAATCATTCATTGTATCATTTTCATCGATTGGCCTTTCTAAGGCAATCGAGTTATTCAATCATTCATTGCATCATTTTCATCGATTGGCCTTTCTAAGGCAATCGAGCTATTCAATCATTCATTGTATCATTTTCATCAATTGGCCTTTCTAAGGCAATCGAGATGTTCAATCATTCATTGTATCACTTTTTATCGATTGACCATTCTAGGGCAATCGAAATGTTCAATCATTCGTGGTATCATTGTCATCGATTGACGATGTATTTCCAGACGAGTTATCTGATTGCCTTCACATAGAGTAGTGGAATTCAGGAGTGAGTTGGAGCCGGTATGTCCCCATTATCGAAGACACCGTATCGGATGGCCCCGACCAGAATGCAGGAGTTGAAGATTCAACTTGAGGAATAGTTCGAGAAAGGTTATCTCCGACCGAGTGCGTCCCCGTGAGGAGCACTAGTGTGATCTGCCAAGGAGTAGGATGGCTCGTCTCGTGTGTGTATTAATTATCAGGAGTTGAACAGGATGATGATCAAGATTAGTATCCTCTACCCCGTATTGATGATCTCTTAGATCAACTTCAGGGAGCTTCAATATTTTCCTAGGTCGACTGAAGATCTGGATATCATCAGCTGCAAATTCAAGAGTCGGGTATCGCAAGGACGGCATTTCGTACACGCTATGGTCATTATGAGTTCGTAGTTATGCCGTTCGGGCTAACTAATGCACCTTTGGTATTCATGGAGTTAATGAATCGGGTTTTCATCGTCTTTCTTTTTGATCAGTTTGTTGTTATCTTCATCGATGACATTTTGTTTTATTCTCGTGATCGAGAGGAACACGAGGTACATCTTCATCAGGTTCTCGACGTGTTGAGACGCGAGCAACTTTATGGAAAGTTTTCTTAATGTGAGTTCTAGATGTCCGAGGTGATTTTTCTCAGGCATGTAATTTCATCAGACAGAGTTCGTGTCGACCCTAAGAGGATGAGGCTATTCGAGTTTGGCAACCTCTGAGAGATGTTAAGGAAATCCGAGGTTTCCTTGGATTAGCTGATTAATTATCCGACCCACGACCTGGAGCTAGCAGCCGTGGTTTTCGCGCTGGAAATTTGGCGTCGTTACCTGTATGGCGTCACCTGTTAGATCTTCACTGATCACAAGAGTTGAAGTATATATTTACTCAGAAGGAGTTAAATATGCGACAAAGACGGTGGTTGGAACTAATCAAAGATTATGATATCGAGATCCTTTACCACCCAGGCAAGGCGAACATTGTCGCCGACGCCTGGAGTCATAAGTCCGTTCAGGAGCAGATGCTTGCTCGTTTATCAGTTCAGAAGGAGCTTCAACAGGAATTCCTTAGACCCGAGATCGAGGTCTGGCATCAGCGACTGGCGGGTATGCTGAAACCGCTCCCTATTCCAGAATGGAAGTGGGAAGACATTTCTATGGATTTCATCACGAGAGTGCCGACGAGTCGTCGGGGCATGAATACGATCTGGGTGATCGTGGACCGCTTAACTAAGTCAGCTCATTTCCTTGAGATTAAAGATACGTGGGGTCCCGAGAGACTTGCCCAGCTGTTCATCAAGAGATAGTGAGATTGCACGGTACTCCTAAGAGTATCGTTTCTGATCGTGACGGGCGATTCGTGTCTCATTTTGGAAATCAGTTCATCGTGCTTTGGGAACTCAGCCTAATCTCATTACCGTTTTTCATCCTCAGTCCGACGGACAATCAGAGAGGACTTTTCAGACACTGGAGGACATGTTGAGGGCATGCGTCCTCGATTAGTAGACGATTGGGAAGCCCAATTACTGTTGTTTGAGTTCACGTACAGTTATAGTTGGCATGCTGCGATGAAGGTAGCACCTTACGAGGCCTGGTACGGTCGTCGTTGTCGATCTCCCTTGTGTTGGGACGACCCATCAGAGTCAATCGGCACCGAGCCCGATATACTTATAGCCGCCCGGGAGAAGGTAGCTTTGATCAGAAGTCGTTTGTTGACCGCTCAGAGTCGACAGAAATCATATGCAGATAACCGTCGTCGACCATTAGAGTCCGAGGCTGGTGACCATGTGTTGGTCAAGGTATCCCCGAGTCGTGGTATCTTCCGTTTTGGGAAGAGGGGAAAGTTGAGTCCGAGATTCATTGGACCGTTCGAGATTTTGGATCGAGTAGGCGAGTTAGCTTATCGATTGGCTTTACCTCCGGCATTAAGCCGAATTCATATTGTGTTTCACGCCTCTCAGTTGCGGAAGTATGTTGCCGACCCGAGTCACATACTTCAGTTCGATGAAATCGAGATCGCCGACGATCATTCATATGAGGAGCGTCCTATACGAGTTTTAGAGCGGCGAATCAAGCAGTTGAGGAATAAGACGATTCCTTTGGTTAAAAATTCAGTGGTCTAGACACGAAGTCGAAGAAGCTACGTGGGAAACCGAGGATAGTATGAGGGAGAGTTATCCCGAGTTGTTTGACCCTTAGTTTCGGGGACGAAACTCTTTTAAGGGGGGGTGTATGTAATACCCGGTTGTAATTCAGTAATTATCATTCAGTATTTATCATTCAGTAATTGATACTCAGTAATTTCACTCATTATTGATCATTTGTCACTCATATTCAATCATGGTATTCATCATTAAGAGTAATTGTATCGTGTATCAATCGTCATTCGTCACTAATCTAATTGGAGTTTCGTGCCGCGTTTATCATCGTTGTCATTTTCGTTGTGGGCTGTGCGTGAGGAGTAGCGCACGCTACGTACTCTTTTTAGCGTATGCTAATTGAGTACAGGTAGCGCACGCTACCACTCAGCATTAGCGCACGCTAATGTTACCCTGGTTGCAGTCCAGAAGGTACTGGACTGCAGGTGAGTTATATGTAGCGCACGCTATGAGTGGTAAGTAGCGCGCGCTATTGGATTGTAGTAGCGCACGCTAAATATGTGGAGTAGCGCACGCTAGGGACGGATCAGGTTGAGTCCAGTGGCTACTGGACTGCACTGGATTAATTCATAGCGCACGCTATGAGTGAAATTTAGCGTACGCAATCGATATTATAGCGCACGCTAAATATTGGGTGTAGCGCATGCTACCGAGGTCAGATCAGAGGACAGACGGTTTCTGGATTCCAGTACTGGGCATCACATAATTCGTTAGCGCACGCTAACAATGAGTATTAACGCACGCTAGTGGCATGGCCGTAGCGCACGCTACAAAAAGGTACGTAGCGCGCGCTACCGTGTTCGGACAGTGGGTACTGGACTACCCAAATTACCCGTTAGCGCACGCTACACACAAGGGCTAGTGCACGCTAATCTGGATTGGCTATATATTGGACAGTTAGCCTGAGTTCGTCATTTTATCATCCTTCCTCATTCCCTCATCGGTTTTGGGCGATTTCGGGCATTTTGGAGAGTTCTCTTCGAGCTTCTATCATCCATCATCATCTTCAAGTCTTTGAGTTGGATTATCATCACTTCATCATCTCCTTAGCATCGAATCAAAGGTATTAATCTCTTGGATCTAGAATTTCGGATTTTTGGGTTTTTCCTTCCTATTTCTTCGTGTAAGCTTGGATTATCATTGGAATATGTTAGATATGGATTATCTACCTTAAATAAGTATATTCTTACGGATTTAATGGTTATTTTCGGAATTATTTCAAGAACCCTTGGGGTTGACTTCGGTTAATTGGGGATTTTCCGATTGATGTAGTTGTAATCTCGAATTGTGGATTCCTAATGGATTATTGATATCATTGAAGTGTTTTGTTAGTTCGATATACTCATTTTGGTGTTGGTTTCGATATATTCGGGTTTGGATATTTTCGAAGTCGTGTGGTTGGTTACGTATTCGTAAGAATGCCCCTACGAGTTGATTATCGTTGTTTCGACCTTTGGGTTAGTCGTGTTTTGTTGCTTGATACGTGTATTGAATGGTTGTTGGTAATTATTGTTATTCAAGGTTGTTCGAGCGACCGGTATTTCACTTAGGACGTTGTTCGTGGACGGACATTCTTCATCGGTATTGTGTAAGTTAATTCTTACTCGGTTAAAAGGATATTCATTCCTTTTGATGTTGTTCATTCATAATCGTAACTCATTCATCATTGTATTAACCGTATCAAAACTTGTCATTGTCAATTAATCACCTCAGTCATAAGGAACGACGGTTCCAATCATTTCATTAAACTGTCATTCATTTCACCATCATTTAATCTTGGTGAGTCATTATTCATTTCGTTGTCACTTTTGTCATATTGTGGCATTCCGGGTCATACTGGCGTTCCGGTTGGTATGTGTAGGATTTTCATGTCGGGCACATTATAGTCGTGTGTTGGTTGGTGGCCTCACATTGGACTGTGCATACGAGTTGATGGCTTCGTGAGACTGATTAGGTACAAGACCACACGTGTATTCGATCGATACTCGTTGGTGGCTTGTGCACGGACACATTTCCATCCCGGACGTAGTGTGGCGCCATTCCTTTGAGCCGTATCATTAGTTGATTCATATAGCATGTTTGATTGCGTATGTTTCGACAGGATATTTCACAACTATGGATAACTCATGATTGTGTATTTTCAACCCTTGAGGATTGTTGTTCTGTGTAACTGACCCCGTTTGGGGATTTTGTTTTTCAGGTCATGGCAAGGTAAAAGCACGGGAATAACATATTGACGACGAGGAGTCCCAGTGATACTAGTAGGGGGCCCCAAATCCTTTCAGTCATTCCTATTGTTGTCATTTATTTTCCGCTGCAGATTTTCACTTGGTTATTCCGTTTCATTCAGTGTTGTGTATTTTATCTTCATATAAAATATACATGTATTCTGTATTATCCTGGGTGTGTTGTATGAAACTCCTCATCGGAGTAATTAATGTTGTAATGTGGTTCGGTACTACATTCGCCCTGTGTAATTCATTCATTTTCATCCGCCTGGTGGGTCCCAGTTGGGGGTTCACGGCACTGTAATATCCGCCTAGTTTGGGGTGTTACATCGCCTAGGTACGTTATTTGTCATGCATGTGCATGGCGTGCATGGTCTTCTACGTCGATCACCAAATCGTCTCCTCTACTAGCCCATATCGTATCATCTCCTCCCCCTTTAAAGGGAATTGTCCTCAATTCCGAAATTCCGCATCATCAAGATAAGGCGAAAGATCCCAACATTAAAGGTTGCATGCACCCCATAATCTCCCGGAAGTTATATCTTGTATGCATTGTCGTTCAGCTTCGCAACTACTTTAAATAGTCCCTCAGCTCGTGGAAGCAACTTGTTCTTACGCTTACTCGGAAATCGCTCTTTTCTCAAATGCACCCAAACCAAATCACCAACTTCGAATAATCTCGGCTTTCTTTGCTTGCTCGACTTGGTTTTGTAAGTTTCGTTTATCTCCTTGATTCATTTACGTACTGTAACACCCCAAAAAGGCAGCCATTACAGTGCCGTGGACCCCACACTGGGACCCACCAGGCGATACCCAAATTACAGATTAAATACATAATAAATGTGATACCGTACCACAATACATAGTACTTACTCTGATTAGGAGTTCACAGTAGTATGGCCAACGGCCTCATTACACACAGGATCCGAAATACGAGTATAATCCATATGGGGATGGAATATACCTTAAATAACAATACATAGTCCACAATTAAAATAAAGCGGAAAGATAACATTACACGGTTCGAACAAAACCGGACGATAAAAGACTTGGGGCCCCCGAACTAGTATCCTTCGAACCCTTCGCCGTCACCATGATCTTCCCGTGCTTTGCCTTTTCCTCGACCTAAAATACAACACAAGTATTTCGCCCAACACCGGGTCAGATATACATGATAAATGATTTCTCAAGATATTATACAATTCACATATATTAGATTTCAAGGAAAACAACCCGACTAACGAACATACCCCTCGGGCGTATGAACGGTTAGTCACAAAACGTCGAACACATCCAAATATATATATGGACTATGAACGACCAAAATAGTATGGCTCAATGATGGACATCATAGAACGCCCGATCCGGAAATGTGTCAGTGCACATGTCCACCCCGTATACGGAATCCAGGATATACATGGGACAATGTACCTAATTAGCCTCACGAACTACGTCTCGTGTGCACAGTCCAATACGGAATCATCCACGCATGACTATATATGTGCCTGGCTAAAATCCTACACAATGACCAATCGGAACGCAGATATGATTCCGGAGACGTCACAATACAACATGACAATGAATTCAATAAATCACATATCCGATTAAGGATCAAGTGATGCGAATTCGCCCGAAAAAGTGGATACGTATCGGTCGGAGTATATGTAGGTGTATGATAGCGGAAGGCTTTTTACGAGTAGGGTGTTTTTGGATGTATTTTATGGGAATAATATTGGATATAACAATGAAAAATCGAACAAGAAGACTTGAACGATCAAGAACAAGGGCTTATCGAATTAGACCTATAATTCGATAAGTGATTTCTTCTCAAGACCTATTGAGAATCGATCGGATTAATACTCGAAAACGCATCGAATAAAAATCAAGTTTCGATGAAAAGCATTCACCAAGGAAAACACAAAGTGTATGACGCCGTTCGATACCCAACAGTGTTACCGATACAGGAACTGTTGTGATTCGTGGTTGTGTGAAGCGAAAGTATAAGTTCTCGAGCGGAAGCAAACAACAAATAACAATAATGGACAGCACTTGGGTACAGCGGCACTTTGATCTGACTCTTCAATACAAAGAAGACTTGACTGACTCTTCAATACAAAGATGCCGATACGACTCTTCAATACAAAGAAGATTGACAGACAGAATAGATGGCACTTCAATTCAGCGAGAGTCGATCGTACATTGGTACGGCAATATTTGGACAGTACTCCGTTATAGTAACAATGGACTTCACTTCAGTACGGTGCTTCGGTACAGCAACAATGGATTGTATTTCAGTACAACAACAATGGATACGGAAATGATGAGGGCACTTCAAACCCTTAGAATTAATTACTATAATCCCCTTAGATTCCTGTTCTAAAGAAACGTTTGGAATTATTCTAAGAACTCAAGTTTCTGTGATTAAGACTTAACAATTTTATGAACTAAAATTGTAAGAATGTAGAAGTGAGAATTATAATAATAATACTCAGGAAAATTCGAGCAACAACTCTTGATTCTAGCACAAGGCCGAAATATCGTTTTTTAATTTCAAAGGTTGATGATCTTCTCGTTACCTAAAGGTCTCCTTTTATAAGAGAGTACAAAACAAACTATATTATCCCTGACATATTAAACTAAGGAAATAAAATCAAGTGTCCCTACTTTTTAAGACAATGCAGGGCGGCTACACATGGGATTAGATTAAAAGGAAATAAACTAACAACAATTTAACTATAAAGTAAATAAAGAAGTCTTGAAAAGGTCTTGGTCTTCACAATCCTCACGTTCATTTTGAAACTTCCACATGCTGAAGTTCCCCTTTCCAAGACAACACCAACATCACACCTTCCTTGAAGCTTCCTCATGCCTAAGTCTAATTTCAAAGCTTGGATGGATTTTCCTTAATCATCAAGTCGACCTTCGGTTTTTCATTCTTTTTTTATATAGTATTTTTCTTTTCGAGTTTTTATGATTTAACTCTCATTTTCTGGAAATACGACAAAGACGCCCTCATGCCATTATTTAGGCAATATCTGGGGTCCGCCCTCAAGCTTTCTGTTTTTAGCTATATCTGGGCTGCCCTCAAGCAAAGCTATATCTGGGATTAGGATTTGAACAACTGTCTGGCCTTCTTGAATCTCAAGTAGATCCACCGTTGTACAGTTACTAAACTTAGACATGATTTCCACTTCTAATTCGGGCAGCTTAAGGACGAGCTTGTCTTCTTCTTTTCTTTGGACGTGAATTCTTCTAGGTTCAGGGTCTTTATTCAGTGTACTCCAAGCAGCCTCAGTGTGAGGGTCTTCAAGAGAGGATTTGATCGAGGCCATACAGTAAACCTCTTGAGTAGGAACCGAGTTGTCTTCATAAGAGTTAATAACAGATAATAAGGTAACAGGTGAGGAACGTGCATTAAGTTTATTTCGTGAGGTGGTGCTTGTGTCACTCGTTCTCAACATTTCACTCTTTTGTTCTCTCAACTTCCTAGCACGTGCACGTGTGATAGGACCAGTGGGGTCCATGACGGTTCTAACCGTTCCTAACTCTCTTGGTAGCACAACCGTGTTTGTATCATCCCATCCCTCTTGAGGAGGATATATCCTCAGATCCGCGAGGTCACCTGCTTCAAACAAAGACAAATCAGAAACATTAAAAGTAGCAGATACATTGTATTCTCCTGGTAAGTCTAGTTTATAAGCATTATTATTTGTCCTCTCCAAGATCATGAAAGGACCATCTCCTCTTGGAAGCAATTTTGATCTCCTTTGTATAGGAAACCTTTCCTTCCGCAAATGTAACCAAACCCAATCTCCAGGTTCGAAGACCACTTCCTTTCTCCCTCGGTTGGCGCGCTCAACATACTACTTAGTACGCCTTTCAATGTTAGCTTTTGCTTTCTCATGAAGTTGCTTAACTAGCTCGGCTTTCCTCTTCCCATCTGTACTAATTCTTTCAGTCACAGGCAAATGAACAAGATCAAGTGGGGTCAAAGGATTAAATCCATAAACAATCTCAAAAGGAGAAAATTGAGAAGCAGAATGCACTGTTCGGTTATAAGCAAACTCAACATGCGGCAAACATTCTTCCCAAGTTTTAATGTTTGTTTTTATTATAATCCTTAATAAAGTAGAAAGAGTTCTATTTACTAATTCGGTTTGCCCATCAGTTTGTGGGTGACAAGTGGTAGAAAATAGAAGCTTTGTGCCTAATTTAGCCCATAAGGTTTTCCAAAAATAACTTAGGAATTTAGCATCACGATCAGAAACTATAGTCCTAGGCATTCCATGTAAACGAACGATCTCTCTAAAGAAAATATTAGCCACGTGAGATGTATCATCGGTTTTGTGGCAAGCTATGAAATGTGCCATTTTTGAAAACCTATCGACCACAACAAATATTGAATCCCTCCCATACCAGTTTCTAGGCAATCCCAGCACGAAATCTATCGATATATCAGTCCAAGGAGTATTAGGAATGGGGAGTGGGGTGTACAAACCGTGGGGTTGAACTCGACTTTTAGCCATTTTACAATCGATACAGCGACCACAAATACGAATGACATCTCGTTTCATACCCGGCCAGTAGAAATGTTCTTGCAAGACAGACAAGGTTTTATCAATGCCAAAATGACCCATCAACCCTCCCCCATGTGATTCGAATAACAATAGCTCACGTATAGAGCTACTAGGTATGCATAACTTATTTTCCCTAAACAGAAAACCATCACTCTTATAGTACTTATCTACTCCAGACTTCTCACAAGTAATGAAAATTTCGCCAAAATCAATGTCTTTCTCGTACAGATTTTTAATTAATTCAAAACCAAGTATTTTCGATTCTAAAGCAGTCAGAAAGGTATACCTGCGAGATAGAGCATCAGCAACGACGTTCTCTTTTCCCTGTTTGTACTTGATTACGTATGGGAACGTCTCTATGAATTCCATCCATCGAGCATGCCTTCTATTCAACTTTTGTTGTCCCTTCAGATGTTTCAAGGACTCGTGATCAGTGTGTATCACGAACTCTTTGGGCCACAAGTAATGTTGCCAAGTCTCGAGTGCTCGAACCAAGGCATATAGTTCCTTGTCGTAAGTTGGATAGTTCAGCGAAGCTCCTCCAAACTTCTCACTGAAGTAGGCAATCGGCCTACCTTCTTGCATCAAAACAGCACCTATACCTATACCGGATGCATCACACTCGATCTCAAAAGACTTAGCAAAATTCGGCAGGGCTAGCGGGGGGGCGTTTGTCAGTTTTTCTTTCAAGGCCTTGAAGGCCGTCTCTTGTTCCTGTTCCCACTTGAATCCAACATTCTTCTTGATTACCTCGGTCAAAGGGGCAGCTACAGTACTAAAGTTGGGCACAAACCGGCGATAGAAGCTTGCCAAGCCGTGGAAGCTTCGGACTTCGCTCACATTTTTGGGGCTGTCCCATTCTCTAATTGCCCTCACTTTCTCTTCATCGACCTGTATCCCCTGGGAACTAACAACGAAACCAATGAAAGCCAATTTCTCGGTGCCAAAGTTGCATTTTTGAATGTTAGCAAACAAGTGTTCCTTTATAAGCACAAGCAACACCTCCTTCAAATGCTTGATATGTTCATTCAAACCTTTGCTATATATTAGGATATCATCAAAATATACAACAACAAACTTCCCAATAAAAGCACATAGAACATGATTCATTACCCTCATAAATGTACTTGGTGCGTTAGTGAGCCCAAATGGAATAACTAACCACTCATACAAACCATGTTTAGTTTTAAACGCCGTTTTCCACTCGTCTCCCTCTTTCATTCGAATCTGATGGTACCCACTTCTTAAATCAATTTTTGAAAACATTGTGGAACCATATAATTCATCTAACATGTCGTCAAGTCTAGGGATGAGATGTCGATATTTCACCGTAATGTTGTTTATTGCACGGCAGTCTACGCACACCCTCCACGAGCCCTCTTTCTTTGGTACTAGCAATACCAGAACTGCACAAGGACTCATACTCTCTCTCACATGTCCCTTTGCTAGTAGTTCATCCACTTGCCTTTGCATCTCTTTAGTCCCTTCGGGGTTACTTTGGTATGTATGACGTTTTGGTATTGAGGATCCTAGAACAAAGTCGATACAGTGCTCGATGCCTCGAACGGGCGGCAATCCGGGTGGGGTCTCCTCAGGAAACACGTCTTCAAACTCCTGCAATAAAGAGACAATCAATGGGTCAGTAGTATCAAGATTTGATGGAACTTTAAGCAATATGTCACGGAATAGTAATAGAACCACAGGCCATCTTGCGAGCAAGGCCTGTTTAACTTCACTAGCCCAACAAAGGGCGGCGGTTTTTATCCCTTTAGGGATCGCCGTGACTGCCTTCTTTTCCTTCCCCCTTTTTTCGTTTTCTTTCAGTGCTTGTTCTAATATCATCTGATCTTCAAGGATTTGCTTAGGGGTCATAGCTGATAGGTTAAATTTCTTATTTCCAAAAATGAAGGAATACTTGTTCGAAAACCCATCATGAGTAACTTTGCGGTCGTACTGCCATGGTCTTCCTAAAAGGAGCTGGGTGGCATGGATATGGGCGACGTCGCAAACTACTTCGTCCTCATATCTACCTATTTTAAAGGGTACGGTGCATCTACTCACTACTTTCAGTTCCCCAGCATTATTCATCCACATCAACTTATAAGGTTTAGGGTGTCTTTCAGTTTTAAGTTCTAGTTTCTGCACCAAGGCTGTACTAACGACATTGACACAACTACCCCCGTCTATGATCATACTACATAGGTTCTCCTTAATGTAGCACCTACACTGAAACAAGTTCTCCCTCTGGATATCCTCATCTTCCACTACCTTAGCTGACAAGGACATTCTAAGCACTACATTAATCTTTCCTTCTAAGATTTCTTCATTACATTCTTCTATCTCTTTTCCACTATCCTCGTCCTTAATCTCTTCTTCTCCCTCACTTTCAGTCGCTATTTACCCTGACTTAATGACTACAGCTCACTTGTTTGGGCAGTTTGGGGCTATGTGACCTATACCTTGACACCTATAGCATCGTATCTCATGTGTCCTAGGTTGAGGTTTGGAACTTGATGAAGGTTGGGGCTTAGTTGGCGGATTAGGGCCTGTCTGGACCCTAGTGACCGACGGTTTTGGGTTTTCCTTATGGTTAGTGGGCTGTCTCAATTTCTATGGGATACTAAGAGTGGGGGTCTTCCTAGTTTGACGCCTCCGAACTTGAGTTTCTATTTTCCTAGCCGTGTGCACCATTTCTTCTAAGTCATGCATAGTCATGAGCTCTAATTGGTCTATAATCTCAACATTGAGTGCGGCTAAGAACCTAGTCATGGTACTATCATGGTCCTCCTTTATACGACATCTAATCAGTCTTGTTTCCATTTCCTTATAGTAATCGTCTACTGACTTAGTCCCTTGCCTTAAAGTTTGGAGACTATACCTAAGGTCCCTCATGTAATAGCTAGGAACAAATCTTTCCTTCATCACTCGCTTCAGTTCTTCCCATGTATCTATGGGTCTTTCCCCACGTCGATGCTCAAGTTGAACTACATGATCCCACCATATAAGAGCATACCCGGTGAACTCTACAGTGGCTATCTTAACCTTCTTAAGATCAGAAAAATTTCGACACTCAAATTGTCCCTCGACCTTCCTAACCCATTCAAAATAAGTTTCGGGATCAGATTTGCTTTCAAAAGGTGGCATGGAGAACTTAACACTACTTAAGTTATCATCTACATGTACTCGTTGTTCTCTAGGTTCTTGGTCAATCCTAGGCTGTCGGTCATCCTCAAAGTACTCGTCATATTCATCTTCCGGATAGTATTCGGGTGGTGGGGGGGCTGCCCTAACTCTACCCCTTTCCCTACCTTTATACCGTGAATCCCTTCCTCCCATCGTGGGTTCTCTCTCTCGATCCTCCCTATTTCTAATAGTAGGTTCGGGAGTTGGTGACGTTCTATGGGATTTCAGCTCTTCCCTCATTTCCAACATCATGTTTTCCATCCTTCGTATGTAGGATGTCAGGCCTTCGAGTTGGAATTGCACATCACGGAAGCTTTGGATTTTATTAGTAACTGGGTTGTCACTTAAGACCTCTTCTTCATCTACGGGATCCTTCCCAGCTCGTCTAAGGGCTGGTGTTTCTCCATCCTTCGAGTTTCTTGATCCTGTCATCATGGTACTAAGTGATTCGAAACAGTAAGCAATTATCGAGTAGCTTACTTAAAACACAACAACTTAACTCTAATGCGAATCACAAAATTATTTATATATATATATAGATATATGAGAATAACGATAAGAAAGGAACGTCTAAACCGTTCTCCGATGCCAAATGACACCGTTCGATACCCAACAGTGTTACCAATACAGGAACTGTTGTGATTTGTGGTTGTGTGAAGCGGAAGTATAAGTTGTCGAGCGGAAGCAAACAGCAAATAACAATAATGGACATCACTTCGGTACAGCAGCACTTCGATACAGCTCTTCAATACAGCGGCACTTCGATACAGCTCTTCAATACAAGAAGCATTGACATACTCTTCAATACAAAGATTGATACGCATGAATCGATGGCACTTCGATTCAGCAAGAGTCGATCGTACGTTGCTACGGCAATATTTGGACAGTACTCTGTTATAGTAACAATGGACTTCACTTCAGTATGGTACTTCGCTACAGCAATAATGGATTGTATTTCGGTACAGCAACAATGGATTGTATTTCTGTGATTAAGACTTAACAATTTTATGAACTAAAATTGTAAGAATGTAGAAGTGAGAATTATAATAATAATACTCAGGAAAATTCGAGCAACAGCTCTTGATTCTAGCACAAGGCCGAAATATCTTTTTCTAATTTCAAAGGTTGATGATCTTCTCGTTACCGAAAGGTCTCCTTTTATAGGAGAGTACAAAACAAACTATATTATCCCTGACATATTAAACTAAGGAAATAAAATCAAGTGCCCCTACTTTTTAAGACAATGCAGGGCGGCTACACATGGGACTGGATTAAAAGGGAATAAACTAACAACAACTTAACTATAAAGTAAATAAAGAAGTCTTGAAAAGGTCTTGGTCTTCACAATCCTCACGTTCATTTTGAAACTTCCACATGCTAAAGTTCCCTTTTCCAAGACAACACCAACACCACACCTTCTTTGAAGCTTCCTCATGCCTAAGTCTAATTTCCAAGCTAGGATGGATTTTCCTTAATCATCAAGTCGACCTTCGGTTGTTCATCCTTTTTTTATAGAGTATTTCTCTTTTCGAGTTTTTTGGATTTGAACAACTGTCTAGCCTTCTTGAATCTCAAGTAGATCCACCATTGCACAGTCACTAAACTTAGACATGATTTCCACTTCTAATTCGGGCAACTTAAGGACAAGCTTGTCTTCTTCTTTTCTTTGGACGTGAATTCTTCTAGGTCCAGGGTCTTTATTCAGTGTAGTCCAAGCAGCCTCAGTGTGAGGGTCTTCAAGAGAGGATTTGATCGAGGCCATACAGTAAACCTCTTGAGTAGGAACCGAGTTGTCTTCATAAGTGTTCATAACAGATAATAAGGTAACAGGTGAGGAACGTGCATTAAGTTTATTTCGTGAGGTGGTGCTAGTGTCACTCGTTCTCAACATTTCACTCGTTTGTTCTCTCAACTTCCTAGCACGTGCACGTGTGATAGGACCATTGGGGTCCATGACGGTTCCAACCGTTCCTAACTCTCTTGGTAGCACAACCGTGTTTGTATCAGTGTATTCTTTCAACATTCAAATTCATCATATCATATTACAAGGCTAATCAACTCCTACTTATAGAAGGTGAAGTCTTCTTACAACTAAGGAATCTAAAACAACAAGATCACATGATCTTTGAAATGAAAAACAATAACCAAGTAAAGAAATCAAAAGCAAGATCAAATGATCTTGAAAATGACGACAAGAATCAGAATAAAACTATAAAAATAAAAACAACAAATAACAGGGGGAAAAAGAAAGGAAAGGAAGACAAAAATACAGAAAAGTGTATAAAATAAAGGAGCTGCCGGTAGGGACTCGACCGTGTCCCGAGACACGGCCCCGGCACGGTCGACAGGCGTCGGCAGGACTCGACCGTGTCGCCTGGAACACGGTCGGGTGTCTGGACAGTGAGTTCCAGCAGTTGTGGGTGAGCAGGACTCGACTGTGTCGCCTGGCACGGTCGGGTTCGGCCGACAGGCGTTCCGGAATTTGTGGGCGAGTAGGACTCGACCGTGTCGCCTGACACGGTCGGGTTGGACGGGCAGACATTCCGGCAGTTCTGGACGAGCATGACTCGACCGTGTCGGACGACACAGCCGAGTTCGGTCGGCAGTGTTCGGCATTTTCCAACAGGTGGTGACACGGGCGTGTCCTGGGACACGGTCGAGCTCGGCAGCTTGATCCTTTTACGTCTTGTGTCCGTTTTCTCGCCTAAAAATGTCTCCATACGTGCATGACGCATTGTAAGGCCATTTACGTCGATCCTTGCTTCGTTTTCTTTATTCGGACAAGTCAATTCTGTATCATTCCCTCCCCATTTAAAGGGAATTGTCCTCAATTCCGCAATCCTGTCGTCATCAAGATAAGGAGAGAGATCAAAATTATCGGACGTTCGAGTGTGTTTCAACACTTTGAGGCAATAGTAATATTTCTGCGAAGTGCCAACAAAATAACTATCATTAGTTATAACAAAATAATAGCTACTTTGTGAGGCAACACCTTTATCATCGTGGTTGAACTCATCGGATGTAATTTCAAGACCGAAGAAAATTGCCTCGTAATTGTCTTTGATGCCAATCGTGTGTTATTTCACTTGTGAACAAATTTCACAATCGCATTCGTCAAAAACAGGAGGTTTTGACCAATCAACAACAAGATCTAAACTTGAAGATTCGGAGAACGGATAACATAAATCAAACATTTTTTTAACAAGCAATCGTTGAATAAATCGCCCAAGGAGATGACCTTGGGCTCCGATACCACTTATGATACGAATTCGCCCGGAAGGATGAATACGTATCTATCGGAGTGTGTATAGGTGTATGATAGCGGAAGGCTTTTTACGAGTAGGGTGTTTTTGGATGTATTTTATGGGAATAATATTGGATAAAATAATGAAAAATCGAACAAGAAGACTTGAACGATCAAGAATAAGGGCTTATCGAATTAGACCTATAATTCGATAAGTGATTTCTGTTAGGATTCGGTGCCTAAAACGAAGGCCCAGCGGAAGTGGTAAAACGAAAATTAATTTGATCTGAATCCCTACGAGGATCGATCGAGCTACGTATATACGAATATATAAACGAAAAACAAGAGTTATAAGAAACTCACCCTTGAAGTCCGTTGATTAAATGGTAACCTTCTCTTGAGCTATTCCCCAAGCTTTAATTGATCTCTACGAATCCAATCCACTCCAAGCTCTTAAACGATCCAACGTCGAAAGCACCGCGTCTCTACTTTCCACGCGCCGGAGAAACGACCGGAATGACAACACCCGATTAACCTCTAAGGTTACGGCTAGAATCAAGTGATGAAGCTTTTTGATTATAGCACTCTAAGTGTATAATTTATCTCTCAATTTTATCTCTTGATATTTTTCTCTAAGAAAACTCTCAAGAACACATAAAGAAGAAGAACAAGATGAAGAAGTTTTTCTCTCTCTCTTGAAAGGCTTGTCTCACGTTGGAATCATGTGGGAGAGATAAGAAGTCTTCCTCTTTTTATTCTTATTCCACCCTCATGTGAACAACTCATGTCACATGAGATCAAACCCCACAAAGTCATCTTTTTCATATAAAATGAAAAAAACAAGACAAGAGGAAAGTGGGTGGAACTAAGGGGGGGCGGCTACCATGTAGAAACGGATGAGTTCGGTTCGTTTCGGACTCCCATGAATCCAAACAGATAAACTACGATTCCGTTCCGATGTATTTGTATCGATTAATTAATCCAATTAATTAAACATATCAAATACAAAATAACATAATTAATTTCTCCAAGAAATAATTATATTCATGAATTAAATTAATCACCCAGTGATATATTTAATTCATTAAGCTGTAAATCAATTTATCTGATAAGTCGATTTAAACATCCAATGTCCCAAATTTAGATATCCAATATCTAATATTCATAATGAGAGAATTAGCTTGATTCATTCCGTCGTCAATCCTATTGCGCGACTCGGTAGGTTCGTCTCAGTCAGCAATGGGAGGAACCAAAGAGTAGTAGCACCACCTAGCCAGCCTGGCGGCCTACACTATACCCTAATTGAGAACGAATGATGGGATCATTCAAGAGCCATTCTGTCGTGAATACCAGTAAACGTATAAACCCTTCTTTTAAATGTCTCGATCAAGTTATAGGGTCACGGTCAGTCAAACCCTATCTGTACTTGACGCTATGCATGCGTTAATGCAAATCGAGATCATCGAGCTGTCGTGTATCTAATAAAACTAGCTCCAATGCTTTGGCCAAAGACTTATTATATCATCTGTCAATAACCGCATAGGACATATAACCCGCTCACTAACGGGAGAAAGAATTCTATCTTGGTATTCAGTAGGACCTGCTACTTGGCCGTTAAGATGCACGTCGAGGTTGACCCCCGCCTTCCGGTTTACAGGATCGAACTACTCTAATGAAAATCTTCACGTCACAAGCACATCCCTACTAAATCCTCAAGTCGAAGGTTCACGAATACCTATCACAACCTTTCGATTCTGTCATTGACTGTCCCGGAGTGAAATCCGTGTGACGAATCGAGGGTGAGTCGGTTCGAGTATACTAATCTAATTAGCATACCTATGACGTGTGCTTCCACTAACCATTAGTGTTCGACAGGCACTCTCCTTGTCAAAGAACACGTCATACAAGTCTTCACATAAACTTAATGCCCAGTCAAGTTTCATCGACTTGCGAACGATTAAGTATTTGAGCTATAAACCTTTCTAGTGCCGACCCCCTTATCCAATAAGGAGTGAAACGTTTTGCTCTCAAATACATGGACTAGTTTCTACATGTATATTTACGAGTTAGGAATGCCAGTAACTACCAGTAAATAAAGAAACATCCATTGCCTTATATTGATTATTTACGTAATAACAAGTACAATGCCCTCACTCAGCATCCTCTGAGTGGCATTCGAGGGCATACTCCCAACAATCTCCCACTTGCACTCAATGCCACACACTATGGTAACTAATACCCATGTTTTCCAGATGATGCTCCAAGCTAGTATGAGAAAGTGGCTTGGTCAGTGGATTGGCGCCGTTGTTGGCCGAGTCTACTCTGTGCAGCACAATGTATCCCTTGCGAACAAATTCTCTTACGAGATGATACTTCCTCTCAATATGTTTGATGTTGTTGTGAAACCTCGGCTCCTTGGACTGCGCTACAGCTCCGTAGTTGTCGCAGTACAGCGGAACAGGCATCTCAGCACATGGTATCACTTGAAGTTCTTCCAGAAACTTCTTAATCCAGAACCCTTCCTTGGAAGCCTCCGAGGCTGCTTGATACTCAGCCTGACAGGTGGAATCAGTAGTCGAGCTTTGCTTGGCACTACGCCAAGATACTGCTCCTCCATTAAGAGTAAATATGTAGCCAGAAGTAGACATCGAGTCGTCCTTCAGTCCTTGGAAGTCCGAATCAGTGAATCCCAGCACATCCAATTCTCCACCGCCATACATCAGAACCATATCTCTAGTCCTTCTCAAGTACTTGAGAACGTTCTTTACGGCAGTCCAATGTTCCCTACCTGGGTTTGCCTGAAACATACTCACTACGCTTACAGCATGCGAGATGTCAGGTCTTGTACAAACATAGCATACATAAGGCTACCCACGGCCGAAGCATATGGTATATTACTCATTTCCTTTTGTTGTTCCTCACTTTGAGGACACATCTTTAAGGAGAGTTTTATTCCATGTTGCATCGGTAGGAACCCTCTTTTAGAATCATCCATCTTAAATCGCTTTAAGATCTTATCTATATAGAGTGCTTGCGAAAGGCCTATTATTCTCTTCGCTCTATCCCGGTAGAGTCGAATTCCAAGAATAACGGTTGCTTCTCCCAAGTCTTTCATGGAGAAATTACTCGAAAGCCAAGCTTTTACAGAACTGAGCATTCCCACATCATTTCCTATTAGTAGAATATCATCCACATATAGTAATAAGAATGCGATCTTTCTCCCACTAACCCTCTTGTATACACAAGGTTCCTCTTCATTTTGCACGAAGTCAAACTCTTTGACCACCTCGTCAAAACGGAGGTTGTTGGAATATTTATTCCACACATTATTTAATTTATGTTTTGATGATTAAAGTTGCTAAACTACAAAACAACATCGAGGCGAAGCAAAACAACGAAGGAGACGAAGACGCAAAAAGTTGCAATCTGGACTGCATTAGCGCACGCTAAGGGATATATGTTAGCGCACGCTAACGAGGAGTCAGCTGCATTCCAGCCAAGTTTCGAAGTAAGCTGCAGTGAAGTCAGCAGATGGATAGCGCACGCTACACTCTATTATTAACGCACGCTATCGAAGTGTTGTTACTATTGTGGAGATATTCAAACACAGAATGACGTATGCAATGAAGTCATCATTAGCGCACGCTACAAAGGATGATTAGCGCACGCTAAGATGTTTGAATCTAGTCAATCCGAACGTTGGGAAAAGCAAGTCAAAGTCAAGCATCAAACGGATAGTTTGACAAGGAAAGGCAACGGATATATTACGTTAACGCACGCTACTCAATCATGGTTAACGTACGCTAAGTAAGTGAGATAACGTACGTAAGATAGACGGTATAACGTACGCTAAAGAAGAAACGAAGCTCTTGGGTGGCCAGGCACGATCTAGCATGCGCTTCTGCACGCTAATGAGTTAGCGCACGCTATAATGGAAGAGCTAGCGCACGCTAGCTAGACAATGGCGACAACGGCTAGTTTATGAAAAATGCCTATAAATACCATTCCTATGGTATTGTTTGAGTACAACAACTTCAAGCAAACGAGATATACATCTGAGAATCATATACTTATATTGTTGTTGTAATATTGAGCTTATATTGTTAGTTTGAGTGTTTATACATTCAACATTATACACGAGAGGTAAAAGAAAAGAATCGATTGGATTCGGTGTTATTAGGATCAAGTATCCGGCATTGTTAGAATCGCAATCGATATCTAAGTGAGGTTTATCTAGTACCCATAGAAAGCTAGAGTGGTTGATTCCTTATCCAATAGAAAAGGAAAAACGGTTTTACTCGGACCGATAGAAGACGAGCTTGTAATGGTAATCCCTCGACCGATAGAAGAGAGGCGTAGAGGTTTTGATCTTAAGCCTAAGGAAAAAGATACATCGAGAGAGGACGTAGGCTTCGTTAATAGCCGAACCTCTATAAATCCTTGTGTGATTTATTTCCTGCAATTTTATTTACGCTTCCGCACAAATAGCGCAAATATCCGATTTGGTACCCAACAATTGGTATCAGAGCGGTTCTCCAATACGCGGCTTAACATCCGTGGAGTAGATCAAAAATGGCGTTTCAAATCTCTCCAGCCGAAGGTCTTGCTCTCAACCGACCACCATTCTTTGATGGCGCAAACTTCATGACTTGGAAGAAGAAGATGTCAATATTCATTCGAGCTTACGACATCGAACTTTGGAAAGTGATTTGTCTTGGTCCAAAAATCCCAATGAATTCCAACAGTACGCTTAAAATTTTTGAAGAATATGACGACTCCGATTGGAAAAACGACCATTTCAATTGTAAGGCAACTCAGCTTCTTTATTGTGCCTTAAATCCGGAAGAACACAACCGGATATCATCGTGTGATAGTGCCAAAGAAATCTGGAAAATGCTTGAGGTAACACACGAAGGAACGTCTCAAGTCAAAGAGACGAAGATAAACATGCTCCTTCACGACTATGAATTATTCCAAATGAAGGACGACGAATCCATCTCGATTATGCTCGACCGATTCTCGGTCATTACTAATGGATTAGCATGTTTCGGAAAACCACTTTCGAGTAGTGAGAAAGTAAAGAAAATTCTCCGATCACTACCTCGAGAATGGGGCCAGTGCAGTTACGGCAATAATGGAATCCAAAGATTTAAATACTCTCGATTTTAGTGCTCTCGTTGGTTCCCTTATCAACTACGAGATTGTTCTAAAATCTCGAAATGCCAAACCGAAACCGAAGGAGAGGTCGATAGCCTTCAAGGCTAAAATGTCGAAAAAGAAAGAAGAAACCCCGGTGGACGAAAGCGACGAAGAAATGGCATATTATGCCAAAAATATTAATAAGTTCCAACACTTATTAAACCGGAGAAAAAAGGACATTCAAGCGGGCGAACCTAAGAAATTCGACAACACTTGTCGATTATGTGGTAAACCAGGCCACTTTGCTAAGAATTGTCGAGTAAAGCAAAAGGAGGTTCTAATCGCAACATGGAGCGACGAAGATCCCGATGAAGATTTTCTTGAACAAAATAATCTCGCGCTCATGGCCCGGAGTTCATTCGACGATAGCGACGTCGAAAGCCAAGTAAGTAATTCTTACGACGAACTTTTTGAAGCATTCGAGTTATTACATACGGACTATCAAAATGCTTTAAATGAAATTAAATCCCTCAAGTCTAAATATAAAACTTTGGAAATTGAAAACTCTAAAATACTTGAAAAAGGAAAATTTGTTGAAATCGATCATTCAAAATGCCTTGAAAATGAAAATATTTTGAAAAACGATCTTTTAAAAGTTCAAGATGAACTAAAAACTTTGACAAAGAAATTTTCGTGCGGCAACGATAAATTTGAACAAATGTTATGTGTTCAGAAATATACTCTAAATAAAGAGGGATTAGGGTTCAAATCACGTTCGAAAAACGAATCCGTTAATTTCATTATACCCCATTGCGAAAAGTGTTTAAAAATCGGGCATCATATTTCTAATTGCAAAAGCCCAAGACGGACGATAAAAACTAAAAGGATTTGGGTTCCTAAAGGAACAAACGTTTCAAACATCGTCTATGTTTCAAAAGAAAAACCAACTATCGGTTGGATCCCCAAAAATAAATTTTAACAAATGTTATTTTACAAAGGGGGAGAAGGAATATTTTTGAGGGAAAATAATATTTTCAGGGGGAGTTTTACCCTTATGCATAAATTGATATCATGCATATTTATATTTCATTTGGTATCCTTTACATTTTTGTTACTTTTTGATGAAGACAAAAAGGGGGAGAAAGATATGAATTGAGATAAAAATGAGAAAAAAATCGAAGAAGTCGAAAAGAAAAAGAAAGCATGCAAAAAGGGGGAGTTAAAACGAAGGAAGGAGTTGAAAAATTGAAAAATGAAGAAGTCGAAAAAGAAAAGGATTGGAGAAACTAACGAAACGATCAAAGTCGAAAACTTTGATTCGTAGAAATATATATATATTATTTTTTACAGATTATCCAATTCAAGAGTTGTTTTGTAATCATCAAAAAGGGGGAGATTGTTGGAATATTTATTCCACACATTATTTAATTTATGTTTTGATGATTAAAGTTGCTAAACTACAAAACAACATCGAGGCGAAGCAAAACAACGAAGCAGACGAAGACGCAAAAAGTTGCAATCTGGACTGCATTAGCGCACGCTAAGGGATATATGTGAGCGCACGCTAACGAGGAGTCAGCTGCATTCCATCCAAGTTTCGAAGTAAGCTGCAGTGAAGTCAGCAGATGGATAGCGCACGCTACACTCTATTATTAACGCACGCTATCGAAGTGTTGTTACTATTGTGGAGATATTCAAACACAGAATGACGTATGCAATGAAGTCATCATTAGCGCACGCTACAAAGGATGATTAGCGCACGCTAAGATGTTTGAATCTAGTCAATCCGAACGTTGGGAAAAGCAAGTCAAAGTCAAGCATCAAACGGATAGTTTGACAAGGAAAGGCAACGGATATATTACGTTAACGCACGCTACTCAATCATGGTTAACGTACGCTAAGTAAGTGAGATAACGTACGTAAGATAGACGGTATAACGTACGCTAAAGAAGAAAGCGAAGCTCTTTTGGCCAGGCACGATCTAGCACGCTACAGGCACGCTAATGAGTTAGCGCACGCTATAATGGAAGAGCTAGCGCACGCTAGCTAGACAACTGGCAGCAACGGCTAGTTTATGAAAAATGCCTATAAATACCATTCCTATGGTATTGTTTGAGTACAACAACTTCAAGCAAACGAGATATACATCTGAGAATCATATACTTACATTGTTGTTGTAATATTGAGCTTATATTGTTAGTTTGAGTGTTTATACATTCAACATTATACACGAGAGGTAAAAGAAAAGAATCGATTGGATTTGGTGTTATTAGGATCAAGTATCCGGCATTGTTAGAATCGCAATCGATATCTAAGTGAGGTTTATCTAGTACCCATAGAAAGCTAGAGTGGTTGATTCCTTATCCAATAGAAAAGGAAAAATGGTTTTACTCGGACCGATAGAAGACGAGCTTGTAACGGTAATCCCTCGATCGATAGAAGAGAGGCGTAGAGGTTTTGATCTTAAGCCTAAGGAAAAAGATACATCGAGAGAGGACGTAGGCTTCGTTAATAGCCGAACCTCTATAAATCCTTGTGTGATTTATTTCCTGCAATTTTATTTACGCTTCCGCACAAATAGCGCAAATATCCGATTTGGTACCCAACAGAGGTTCCAACTACGCGATGCTTGCTTCAATTCATAAATGGAACGCTGAAGCTTGCACACTTTCTGAATATCGACTTCGGACACAAAACCTTTAGGCTGCTCCATATAGATTTCCTCCTCGAGGAATCCATTAAGGAAAGCCGTCTTTACGTCCATTTGCCATATCTCATAATCGTGGTAGGCAGCTATAGCAAGAATCATGCGAATAGACTTGATCATGGCTATGGGTGAGAAGGTATCGTGGTAATCGATCCCTTCCTTCTGGGTATAACCCTTTGCCACAAGCCTGGCCTTATAGGCGTCAACCTTTCCATCACCATCAGTCTTTCTCTTGTAGATCCACTTGTTCCCAATAGGCAATATGCCCTTGGGGCGGTCTACTAGAGTCCAGACCTGATTGACATGCATCGAGTCTATCTCAGCTTCCATAGCTTCACGCCATTTCGCGGAGTCTACATCCACCATCGCTTGGTCATAGGTCGTCGGGTCGGTCTCTTGGCTATCACTTAGAACCTCATGGAGACCCAGCTCCTCCAAGTGCACAAGCCCATACCTCTCAGGTAAATGAGACACCCTACTAGACCTACGAGGTGGTTGTACTTGTGTTTCAGAAATTTCGGTTCCAGTTTCTTGCACATGTGTCCCCCGAGGAGTTTCATTGTATTCTTCTAAAGAAATACTTCTACCTGCTCCGCCATCCTGAATGAACTCATCTTCCAGGAAGTGTGCTTGTAAAGCAACAACGATCTTTTGATCTTCAGGCATGTAGAATAGATATCCCATCGTCCCAGATGGGAATCCAATGAAACGTCCCTTCGCAGACCTAGCTTTCAACTTTTCCACCTTAGTCTTCTTGACATAGGCGGGACATCCCCAAATCCTAATATGATTAAGACTTGGTTTCCTTCGTTCCCACATCTCATGTGTAGTTTTAGGAACGGATTTGGAAGGACATCTATTTAAGATATAAGCGGAAGTCAGGAATGCATACCCCCACAGGTAAATTGGTAAGTCAGTATAGCCCAGCATGGAACGGACCATGTTTAACAAGGTTCGGTTCCTTCTTTCTGACACACCATTTAACTGGGGAGTACCTGGAGGTGTTAGTTGTGAAACTATTCCATGTTCCTTAAGGAACTCGTCAAACTCCATACTCATATACTCGCGACCTCGGTCCGACCGAAGTGCTTTGATATGATTACCAGTTTGTTTCTCGATTAGGGCCTTGAATTCCTGGAATTTCTCAAAGGCCTCAGATTTATGTTTCATTAAGTATACATAACCATACCTAGTATGGTCATCTGTAAACGTAATGAAATATTGATATCCGTCACGTGCTGCTTCCAAAGCACCACATACATCGGTATGGACTAATCCCAGTTTATCAGCGGCTCTTTCAAATGTCCCTGTGAAGGGGGACTTAGTCATTTTGCCTTTAAGGCAAGATTCACAAGTAGGAAAGGGATCTGAACCCAATGGACCCATAAGTCCATCTATTTCCATCTTGTAATCCTTGGTCTGACCAACATGACCAAGTCTAAGATGCCATTTCAAAACTTGATTGGTTTTATCCCTACCACGTTTTCTAGTCATAGTATTCACAACTACTTTGTTGCTGAGATTTAGATGATACAATCCATTCAACAATGTAGCAGTACCCACTAGTTTAATTCTAAAATAAATTTTGCAGGAACCATCACCAATGAAAAATGAAAAGCCTTTTCGGTCCATGACCGGAATGGATACAATGTTTTTGTGCCCCTTGGGCAAAACAAGTACATCTTCTAAAGTCAAAACAAAGCCGGATTCTAAACCCAAAAGAAGTGATCCTATGTCGGTCGCCTCGATACTATGCCCGCTTCCGACTGTGATCATAACTTCTCCAGCTCCAAGCTTCCTACTTTGTTCCAGATCCTGATTCACGGTACAAATATGAGAACTAGCACCAGAATCAAGTATCCAGGAAGTAGAAAATACAGTAGCAGAACAATTTGTTTCCAAAACTAAAAGTTACAGACTGAAGTGCCATGAAGAATCGGACAGTCTCTAGCCCAGTGGCCCAGCTCACCGCACTTGAGACAAGCATCCTTCTTCTTCTTGTTCTTCGGAACCATCGGGGCCTTGCCGTTACCCTTAAGGTCCTTAACTTGTGGTCCAGTTTGCTTCTTGGTCTTTTTCTTTGATACGAATTCTCGCTTGTGATGCGAATTCGCTATCGATACAGCGAAAGGCTTTTTGACGAGCAAAAGTTATTGGCAAGAAACTGTCGGGAACTGGTAACAACAGTTCGCTACAGCGCTACCACGGGCTAGCGGCACGCACTCGCGATAGGAAAGGATGATGGGAACTCGATACAGCAACAAGATAGGGACTTGGTCGAATGAAAATGACTCGAAACAGCACGTTTTGGACGGAAGCGAATTTGAAACAGGAAACAAGTTCAAAGGATCGAACAACACTTTGTGCGAAATATCAGACAAGTATAAAACTGTATCGAATAACAAATAGAATATCGAAACAGGAAACAAATAGTTGTTTTATTGAATTAGACCTATAAATCGACAAAGTGATTTCTTCTCAAGACCTATTGAGAATCAATCGGATTAATACTCAAAACGCGTCGAATAGAAATCAAGTTTTGATGAAAAGCATTCACCAAGGAAAACACAAAGTGTGTTCTTAAATTTTCAACATTCAATGATCCTTCATTACAACTCTACTGCCACTATTTATAGGTAAAAGCAGCCTGACAAGATAAATTAAACTAATACAAGCTGAGCTTAAAATAAGAAAAGATAATAAAAAGGTTCCTCATGTCACTTGTTGACAAAAGTAAAAGCTGGGTCTTTGTCTCCTAGTTGCTTGCTGACAGCCGCCTTTTGCAAAGAATCCTGCTGCTTTTGTAAGAGAATGTTGAACATTTGTTTAGTTGCCACTTGAACCTCTTCCCCTCACCAAGATGCAAGTTGTCTTTTGCTTAAGTTATTCCAATTCCGACTATCAAGGTAACTCCGAGCCTCGTATCTGTTTTCTCGCCCAAGTACGTTGGAGTATGGTCGAGGTGTTTTACGTCAATTCTTACTTCGTCTTCTTCCCTTGGAGTAGTCGATTTCGTATCATTACCTCCTTCTTTAAAAGGAATTTTCCTCAATTCCGCAATCCCATCGTCGTCAAGGTAAGGGGATAGATCACCTACGTTGAAGGTAGCATGCACTCCGTAGTCACCTGGAAGTTCTAACTTGTAAGCATTGTCATTCACCTTCGCAACTATTCTAAATGGTCCCTCAGCTCGTGGCATTAACTTGTTCTTACGCTTACTCGGGAATCGTTCCTTCCTCAAATGTTACCAAACTAAATCTCTAACCTTGAATAATCTCGGTTTTTTCTGCTTGTTTGACTTCCTTTTGTACGTCTCGTTCACCTCCTTGATTCGTTCACGCACCTGTTTATGTAATTTCATCATTGATTTCAGCTTTGACTCCGCATCCTTATGCACCAATTCATCGTTTGGTAACGGAATTAAGTCTAACGATATGTAAGGATTTATACCATAAACTACTTCAAATGGAGAGTGCGCTGTGGCATGAGTAGGAGAACGGTTGTAAGCAAATTCCGCATGCGCGAGCTTCAAATCCCAATCCTTTTGTGTCTTGCTTACTAAGCCTCGCAACAGCGTTCCCAGTGTTTGGTTAGTCACTTCAGTTTGTCCGTCTGTTTGAGGATGATGCGAAGTTCTAAACAACAGCTTGGTTCCCACCTTCCTCCACAATGTGTTCCAAAAGTAGCTTAGAAACTTTGAGTCTCGGTCCGAAACGATAGTTTTCGGAACTCCATGTAATCGCACCACCTCTCGAAAATACAAGTCAGCAACATTACTCGCATCATCAGTTTTGTGACAAGCAACAAAATGAGCCATCTTTGAAAAACGATCGATAACAACCATAATCGCATCCTTTCCTTGTTGGGTTCGAGGCAAGGCAACGATGAAATCCATCGAGACATCTTCCCATGGCCTCTCCGGAATCGGTAAAGGTGTGTAGGCTCCTGGTTTGAACGAACTCTTCGCAATATGGCATGTTACACATTTACTAATTATATTATTAACATCCCCCTGCATCCTTGGCCAATAAAAATGTTCTTTAAGCACATCCAATGTCTTGACCGAACCAAAGTGGCCAGCCAAACCCCCTCCTTGAGCCTCTCGAACCAGCAATTCTCGAATCGTGTGCCTGGGTAGGCAAAGACGATTTCCCTTAAAAAGAAAGCCTTCCTGTATCGAAAATTCTCCCATCGGGCCAGGTTTGCATAGGGCGTAGGTCTCGCCAAAATCCACATCACCTTCTTAATACTCCTTTACTGTATCGAATCCAAGCAATCGAACGTCAAGGGTAGAGAGTAAGGCATAACGCCTAGACAATGCATCCGCTACAACATTGCTCTTTCCATCCTTATACTTTGATGAGAAGTGAAACGATTGTAAAATTCGATCCACTTCGCATGCCTGGGACTCAACTTGTGTTGCCTGTTAATATACTTCAATGATTCATGGTCCGAATGTATGATGAAATGTTTTGGCCGAAGATAGTGACTCCAATGATCTAGAGCTCTCACAATAGCATAAAACTCCTTGTCGTACGTACAATAATTGAGACGAGCACCATTTAACTTTTCTGAGAAATAAGCAATAGGTCGCTTTCCCTGAATGAGAACTGCTCCAATGCCAACTCCACTAGCATCACATTCTACTGCGAACGGTTGCGTAAAATCAGGTAGTGCTAAGATTGGTGCTTCGCACAACTTTGCCTTCAAATTTGCAAATGACTCCTGAGCAGCCCAGATCTAATTAAACGTGCCCTTCTTCAAACATTCGGTTATTGGGCTTGCAATGGTACTGAAATCTAGAATAAATATTTGATAAAATGAAGCCAATCCGTGGAATGATCGAACTTCCATCACTGTAGTGGGAACTGGCCATGACTTAATTGCTTCGATCTTTGCTTGGTCGACCGACACTCCATCCTCCGAAACAATATAGCCAAGAAAGACTATACTTTCGACCAAAAATGAGCACTTCTCCTTTTTTCCATACAGCTTCTGGTTTCTAAGGGTTTCGAAGACTTGCCTCAAGTGTTCAAAATGTTATTGCAACGATCGGCTGTAGATCAAAATATCATCTAAGTATACGACCACAAATTTCCCTAAGAATGGCTTAAGTACCTCATTCATCAAACGCATGAAAGTACTTGGCGCATTTGTAAGGCCGAACGGCATAACGGTCCATTCATATAGTCCGTGTTTAGTTTTGAAGGCCGTGTTCCACTCATCTCCTTCTCTCATTCGGATTTGGTGATAACCACTCCGTAAGTCAACCTTTGAAAAGATCACGGATCCGTGTAATTCATCCAACATGTCATCAAGTCTTGGAATCGGAAATCGATACTTGATGGTTATATTATTCATGGATCGACTGTCAATACACATTCGCCAAGATCCGCCTTTCTTAGGAACCAGTAATACCGGAACCGCACAAGGACTTAGGCTTTCTCGAACATACCCGCGATCCATTAGTTCTTCGATTTAGTTTTGTAATTCCTTCATCTCCTCGGGATTACATCTATAGGCAGCTTTGTTAGGGAGCGACACACCCGGTATGAGGTCGATCTGATGTTCAATCCCACGAATAGGTGGCAATCCCGACGGTAATTCTTTGGGAAAAACATCCGCAAATTCGTGCAATAAGGCATCCATCCTTTCATTCCGCACAACCATGTTACCATTCCGTGTCTCTTTTAGAACCAACAAGTACACGCACTTGCCATCATTAATAGCATGTTCCACCTCCCGTTCGCTAGCAAACATGGCCAGTTTTGGCTTTTCACTCCGACTAGAACTCATAGAGTGAATATCTTGAGGTGACATTGGTTTAAGCACAATCTTCTTGCCCTTATCCTGTAACTCGTACTCATTGCTTCTTCCTCAGTGTAAAACGTCCCTATCAAACATCCATGGTCTTCCCAACAGTACATGACATGCATCCATCGGGGTACATCACATAATACGTTGTCTTCATATGAGCCCATGGCTAGTCCAATCCTCACTTGTTTAGTCACCCTTATTTTGCTCCCATCATCGAGCCAATGCAAAGTGTAAGGTTTTGGGTGAGTCGTAGTGGTCAGCCCGAGTTTAGTCACCATCTCGCTGGAAGCGATGTTGGTGCAACTCCCTCCATCAACGATCAAACTACACCATTTATTTCCAACTTGACACTTCGTGTGAAATATTTGATTCTGCTGTTCCGAATCATTCGAAACATCTTTGGCTTGTAGCGTCTGCAGAACTAAAGCCGTGTCATAGCTTGGAGCATCGTAAGTCTCGCATTCTTCTCCCCCTTCATCCTTTGTGTCGAAATCAAATACATCACCCAGTCTTTCTTCCTCAACCAACAACTGGTCTCGGATGGTGACAGCTTCCCTTAGTGTCACCACTCGTTTGTTTGGACATGCATTTTGATAATGTCCGAACCCTTGGAATTTGAAACATCTTTACTTTAGCCAAACTTGTCTCCTTTGATACATAGGGTATAGTTGCCTTAGCAGGAATCGCAACAGGAACCGGAGTCGGTACAGTTGCCTTAGCAGCTGAACTAGATCCGAAGCTTGGGTTTCCAAATTTGACCGGAAACTCGGGTTTATATATCTTCATCCTGTTTTGAGATTCTAGCTTCACACATAACCCACATAATGTATCAAAGTCCTCGTATAAATAAAGTTCCACCGAGTTGGCTATGCTTCGGTTTAAGCCACGCAAGAATCGCGACATCTTCTGCTCCTCATTCTCCTCTATTTCTCCCATTAAGGTTATATTCTCAAACTCCTCAATGTACTCACTGACATTTAACTTTCCTTGCATGAGATCTGCAATCTTTCTGTACAAGGACAACCGGTGTGATGTTGGTACATATCCTTTATGAAGTTTTCTTTTTAACGAATCCCACGAACGGATCTTATCTTTCCCCGCACGAGCTCTTCGTGTTCTTACTCCTTCGTACCAAAGTGAAGCTCCTTCCCCAACTTGAGAATTGCATACTTACACCTTTTCTCATCGTCGAGGTCTTTAAGCTCGAACATACGATCAATTTTTCATTCCCATTCCAGGTAAACTTCAGGGTCTGTCCCTCCAACGATATCCGGAAGCTCGTTCACCTTGAAATCTTCGACATGGCGTGAGGGTCGTTCATAGTCACCACGCCTAGGTTGCCAACGCTGGTCGCGTTGTTCTGGTACGTCACGCAATGCGTCATGAAGTTTTGCCAAGAAATCAGCGTCGTTGAGATCTATAATGCCAAAGATCAAGAACTTGGTCTCCGATGCCACTTATGATACGAATTCTCGCTTGTGATGCGAATTCGCTATCGATACAGCGGAAGGATTTTTGACGAGCGAAAGTTGTTGGCAAGAAACTGTCGGGAACTGGTAACAACAGTTCACTACAGCGCTACCACGGGCTAGCGGCACGCACTCGCGACAGGAAAGGATGACGGCAACTCGATACAGCAACAAGACAGGGACTTGGTCGAATGAAAATGACTCGAAACATCACGTTTTGGACGGAAGCGAATTTGAAACAGGAAACAAGTTCGAAGGATCGAACAACACGTTGTGCGAAATATTGGACAAGTATAAAACTGTATCGAATAACAAATAGAATATCGAAACAGGGCAGAAACAGTTGTTTTATCGAATTAGACCTATAATTCGACAAAGTGATTTCTTCTCAAGACCTATTGAGAATCAATCGGATTAATACTCGAAACGCGTCAAATAGAAATCAAGTTTTGATGAAAAGCATTCACCAAGGAAAACACAAAGTGTGTTCTTCAATTTTCAACATTCAATGATCCTTCATTACAACTCTACTGCCACTATTTATAGGTAAAAGCAGCCTGACAAGATAAATTAAACTAATACAAGCTGAGCTTAAAATAAGAAAAGATAATAAAAAGGTTCCTCATGTCACTTGTTGACAAAAGTAAAAGCTGGGTCTTTGTCTCCAAGTTGCTTGCTGACAGCCGCCTTTTGCCAAGAATCCTGCTGCTTTTGTAAGAGAATGCTGAACATTTGTTTAGTTGCCACTTGAACCTCTTCCCCTCACCAAGATGCAAGTTGTCTTTTGCTTAAGTTATTCCAATTCCGACTATCAAGGTAACTCCGAGCCTCGTATCTGTTTTCTCGCCCAAGTACGTTGGAGTATGGTCGAGGTGTTTTACGTCAATTCTTACTTCGTCTTCTTCGCTTGGAGTAGTCGATTTCGTATTATTCTTCTTGTTCTTAGACCTCTGAGGTCCAGAAGAAATCACAAGAGCAGACTCCTTCATCCGTTGAGTCTTCATCTGAGACTGAGCGGTCACAAGTTTGTTCATTAGCCCAGCTAAATTGCATGCAATCTCATTGCAGTTGAAGTTCATAACAAACTATGAGAAGGAATCAGGGAGAGACTGTAGGATAAGGTCGGTTTGGAGAGAAGTATCCATTTTAAAATCAAGAGCTTCCAATCTCTCGATCATGGATATCATTTTGAGGACGTGTTCCCCAAACCTTCTCACCTTCCTTCATCCTTGCACCGAACAGTTGCTTGGATATCTCATATCTAGCAGTTCTGCTATGCTCACCATAAACCTCGGTTAAGTGAGATAGAATCTGCCTAGCAGAAGTCATTTTCTCATGAGCTCTCTGAAGCTCATTAGACATGGAAGACATCATATAAGCACGGACTTTCACGTCATCCTTAACCCACTTTTCGTGGTTTTCAATCTCTTCCTGATTGGCTCGAGTCCGCACAGGAGGAGCCGGAATGTCCGTCTCCAAGACGTATCCCAGTGCCTCTATACTGAGGACAATCATCAGATTGCGGAGCCAATCCACAAAGTTAGGTCCCATTAAGGTGTTCTTTTCGAGAAGAATTGCGAGTGGATTCATTGTCATATTGAGATTTGAGTCTGCATTAAGTACGATAGATTAATTAGTGACTCATTCAATTATGTTCTGAGTATAGAATTAAGGTCTTTTCTATTCTTGTTACCCAGATCCCACTATTTTTATCGGAATAACACACTCCCATGTGAAATCCGAAAGTATCGTCGCTCTACTTCATAGTGGTGATCGAGTTCTTTATAAATCTTAATAGAGGGCAACCGAACAGGTTTCTAGTCTATTAATTTTCATAAAGTGGTGTCCAACACCAACCCATCTAATAGATGATTCGATCTTCTTTTTCCCCTTGTTCACTCCCCTCAACCTATACGGTTTCTATGGTTCGTGAACAAGTTAAGTTTATACCATCGACGCAAATCAGTTTCACAATTGAATCTTATCCGGCAACCTATCAGGTTTCTAGGGATAAAATTTTCTCCAACCGAAGGCATCCAATGCGCTCCCGGTAATTTATCCGTCCTCCCCGAACGACTACCCCGATAACTCGGAAGCATAACACATCCGGTTTGGATTTCAATTTCCCGAAAACTCGATGGAGGGAAGGAAAACCTTGAAACCTTATAAAATTAATAATTTATCGTGGGAGAATTTTCGCGATTAACGTTACACTTTGCACATTAATCATTTAAGCGCATTTGTGGCATTCATACAATATGAAACAACTATTCACAACCTAGTTGCTACCAACATGTGGTTCATGGTCCGTTCCTAGAAAACAAAAACTCCGTAATCTAATTACAAGTCTTCGTCTTGAATCTTCGTCTTTTCAAAATGGATCTTCCTCCGGTCTTCGTCATTACATATAAATTTTGCATTGAAAATTGCATCCTAGATACAAATTTTTCTAGTAAAATAAATAGGCTCAAAACGGCCTTTACAACCCAATCGAATAAAACGAACAATTCAAAAACTAAGTCCACGAACCACATCACCATTCAAAAGCATTCATCCAATAAATACTAAATAAATGGAAAGCGTAGAGATACATTGATCCAATCAACAATACGAACCGATCAAATCGATTCACACAATCGGTAATATGAAAACGTTCAAAATAATTCGGTCGATCACAAGTATTCCAGTAAAT
Organism: Orobanche coerulescens; assembly: GCA_033398695.1. Taxonomy (NCBI): domain Eukaryota; kingdom Viridiplantae; phylum Streptophyta; class Magnoliopsida; order Lamiales; family Orobanchaceae; genus Orobanche; species Orobanche coerulescens. Next base: position 46,174,956 of record CM065819.1, on the reverse strand, counting down.
CAATTTTCCCTTATAAAATGAAATACCATAAATCATTTTAATCATATTAACTCCAATTTAAAATGAGGGAAATCATTTTTAGGAATACACGAAGCAAACAATCCCGAAACGGGTCTGAAGTAGGCCGAACCGCGGCCGAAAACGCCACCAGGCAACATGCAGGGCTGCCCAGCGGCCCTGGGCCGCGGACCCTAGAGCCTGGGCCGTGGCCCCCAGTACAGTGCCTGCCCAGGCCGGCTGCAACAACCCTGGGCCGCGGCCTCCGAGCCCTGGGCCGCGGCCCCCTGCTTCCGGACCACCCCCGGACCATCCAACGGTAATTCGGGGCTAGTTTTTCGACCGGATATCCAATATCTATATTCTCCAACATTCATATCTTCAATATAAATCATATTTCCAAGAAATTAAGATTTATATTTAGACATTAACTTACGAAAAATATAACTACAACGAACGTAAAAACATATACCACGATTATGACAAAAATGATTCCAAATTATTCACAATCTAATCAAGCATTCCAAATGCCAATATCGTATATACGATCGCAAGACCTACGCTCCGATACCACTGTTGGGATTCGGTGCCTAAAACGAAGGCCCAGCGGAATCGGTAAAACGAAAATTAATTCGATCTGAATCCCTACGAGGATCGATCGAGCTATGTATATACGAATATATAAACGAAAAACAAGAGTTATAAGAAACTCACCCTTGAAGTCCGTTGATTAAATGGTAACCTTCTCTTGAGCTATTCCCCAAGCTTTAATTGATCTCTACGAATCCAATCCGCTCCAAGCTCTTAAACGATCCAACGCCGAAAGCACCACGTCTCTACTTTCCACGCGCCGGAGAAACGACCGGAATGACAACACCCGATTAAACTCTAAGGTTACGGCTAGAATCAAGTGATGAAGCTTTTTGATTATAGCACTCTAAGTGTATAATTTATCTCTCAATTTTATCTCTTGATATTTTTCTCTAAGAAAACTCTCAAGAACACATAAAGAAGAAGAACAAGATGAAGAAGTTTTTCTCTCTCTCTTGAAAGGCTTGTCTCACGTTGGAATCATGTGGGAGAGATAAGAAGTCTTCCTCTTTTTATTCTTATTCCACCCTCATGTGAACAACTCATGTCACATGAGATCAAACCCCACAAAGTCATCTTTTTCATATAAAATGAAAACAACAAGACAAGAGGAAAGTGGGTGGAATTAAGGGGGGCGGATACCATGCATAAACAGATGAGTTTGGTTCGTTTCGGACTCCCGTGAGTCCAAACAGATAAACTACGATTCCGTTCCGATGTATTTGTATTGATTAATTAATCCAATTAATTAATCATATCAAATACAAAATAACATAATTAATTTCTCCACGAAATAATTATATTCATGAATTAAATTAATCACCCAGTGATATATTTAATTCATTAAGCCGTAAATCAATTTATCTGATAAGTCGATTTAAACATCCAATGTCCCAAATTTAGATATCCAATATCTAATATTCATAATGAGAGAATTAGCTTGATTCATTCAGTCGTCAATCTTATTGCGCGACTCGATAGGTTCGTCTCAGTCAGCAATGGGAGGAACCAAAGAGTAGTAGCACCACCTAGCCAGCCTGGCGGCCTACACTGTACCCCAATTGAGAACGAATGATGGGATCATTCAAGAACCATTCTGTCGTGAATACCAGTAAACGTATAAACCCTTCTTTTAAATGTCCCGATCAAGTTATAGGGTCACGGTCAGTCAAACCCTATCTGTACTTGACGATATGCATGCGTTAATGCAAATCGAGATCATCGAGCTGTCGTGTATCTAATACAACTAGCTCCAATGCTTTGGCCAAAGACTTTTTATATCATCTGTCAATAACCGCATAGGACATAAAACCCGCTCACTAACGGGAGAAAGAATTCTATCTTGGTATTCAGTAGGACCTGCTACTTGGCCGTTAAGATGCACGTCGAGGTTGACCCCCGCCTTCCGGTTTACAGGGTCGAACTACTCTAATGGAAATCTTGACGTCACAAGCACATCCCTACTAAATCCTCAAGTCGAAGGTTCACGAATACCTATCACAACCTTTCGATTCTGTCATTGACTGTCCCGGAGTGAAATCCGTGTGACGAATCGAGGGTGAGTCGGTTCGAGTATACTAATCTAATTAGCATACCTATGACGTGTGCTTCCACTAACCATTAGTGTTCGACAGGCACTCTCCTTGTCAAAGAACACGTCATACAAGTCTTCACATAAACTTAATGCCCAATCAAGTTTCATCGACTTGCGAACGATTAAGTATTTGAGCTATAAACCTTTCCAGTGCCGACCCCCTTATCCAATAAGGAGTGAAACGTTTTGCTCTCAAATACACGGACTAGTTTCTACATGTATATTTACGAGTTAGGAATGCCAGTAACTACCAGTAAATAAAGAAACATCCATTGCCTTATATTGATGATTTACGTAATAACAAGTACAATGCCCTCACTCGGCATCCTCTGAGTGGCATTCGAGGGCATACTCCCAACAATCTCCCACTTGCACTCAATGCCACACACTATGGTAACTAATACCCATGTTTTCCAGATGATGCTCCAAGATAGTATGAGAAAGTGGCTTGGTCAGTGGATTGGCGACGTTGTTGGCCGAGTCTACTCTGTGCAGCACAATGTATCCCTTGCGAACAAATTTTCTTACGGGATGATACTTCCTCTCAATATGTTTGATGTTGTTGTGAAACCTCGGCTCCTTGGCCTGCGCTACAGCTCCGTAGTTGTCGTAGTACAGCGGAACAGGCAGCTCAGCACATGGTATCACTTGAAGTTCTCCCAGAAACTTCTTAATCCAGAACGCTTCCTTGGAAGCCTCCGAGGCTGCTTGATACTCAGCCTGACCGGTGGAATCAGTAGTCGCGCTTTGCTTGGCACTACGCCAAGATAATGCTCCTCCATTAAGAGTAAATATGTAGCCAGAAGTAGACATCAAGTCGTCCTTCAGTCCTTGGAAGTCCGAATCAATGAATCCCAGCACATCTAATTCTCTACCGCCATACATCAGAACCATATCTCTAGTCATTCTCAAGTACTTGAGAACGTTCTTTACGGCAGTCCAATGTTCCCTACCTGGGTTTGCCTGAAACCTACTCACCACGCTTACAGCATGCGCAATGTCAGGTCTTGTACACAACATAGCATACATAAGGCTACCCACGGCCGAAGCATATGGTATATTACTCATTTCCTTTTGTTGTTCCTCACTTTGAGGACACATCTTCAAGGAGAGTTTTATTCCATGTTGCATCGGTAGGAACCCTTTTTTAGAATCATCCATCTTAAATTGCTTTAAGATCTTATCTATATAGAGTGCTTGGGAAAGGCCTATTATTCTCTTCGCTCTATCCAGGTAGAGTCGAATTCCAAGAATATAGGTTGCTTCTCCCAAGTCTTTCATGGAGAAATTACTCGAAAGCCAAGCTTTTACAGAACTGAGCATTCCCACATCATTTCCTATTAGTAGAATATCATCCACATATAGTAATAAGAATGCGATCTTTCTCCCACTAACCCTCTTGTATACACAAGGTTCCTCTTCATTTTGCACGAAGTCAAACTCTTTGACCGCCTCGTCAAAACGGAGGTTCCAACTACGCGATGCTTGCTTCAGTTCATAAATGGAACGCTGAAGCTTGCACACTTTCTGAATATCGACTTCGGACACAAAACCTTTAGGCTGCTCCATATAGATTTCCTCCTCGAGGAATCCATTAAGGAAAGCCGTCTTTACGTCCATTTGCCATATCTCATAATCGTGGTAGGCACCAATAGCAAGCATCATGCGAATAGACTTGATCATGGCTACGGGTGAGAAGGTATCGTGGTAATCGATCCCTTCCTTCTGGGTATAACCCTTTGCCACAAGCCTGGCCTTATAGGCGTCAACCTTGCCATCACCATCAGTCTTTCTCTTGTAGATCCACTTGTTCCCAATAGGCACTATGCCCTTGGGGTGGTCTACTAGAGTCCAGACCTGATTGACATGCATCGAGTCTATCTCAGCTTCCATAGCTTCACGCCATTTTGCGGAGTCTACATCCACCATCACTTGGTCATAGGTCGTCGGGTCGGTCTCTTGGCTATCACTTAGAACCTCATGAAGACCCAGCTCCTCCAAGTGCACAAGCTCATACCTCTCAGGTAAATGAGACACCCTACTAGACCTATGAGGTGGTTGTACTTGTGTTTCAGAAAGTTCGGTTCCAGTTTTTTGCATAGGTGTCCCCCGAGGAGTTTCATTGTATTCTTCTAAAGAAATACTTCTACCTGCTCCGCCATCCTGAATGAACTCATCTTCCAGGAAGTGTGCTTGTAAAGCAACAACGATCTTTCGATCTTCAGGCATGTAGAATAGATATCCCATCGTCCCAGACGGGAATCCAATGAAACGTCCCTTCGCAGACCTAGCTTTCAACTTTTCCACCTTAGTCTTCTTGACATAGGCGGGACATCCCCAAATCCTAATATGATTAAGACTTGGTTTCCTTCCCTCCCACATCTCATGTGTAGTTTTAGGAACGGATTTGGAAGGACATCTGTTTAAGATATAAGCGGAAGTCAGGAGTGCATACCCCCACAAGTAAATTGGTAAGTCAGTATAGCCCAACATGGAACGGACCATGTTTAACAAGGTCCGGTTCCTTCTTTCTGACACACCATTTAACTGGAGAGTACCTGGAGGTGTTAGTTGTGAAACTATTCCATGTTCCTTAAGGAACTCGTCAAACTTGGTACTCATATACTCGCCACCTCGGTCCGACCGAAGTGCTTTGATATGATTACCAGTTTGTTTCTCGACTAGGGCCTTGAATTCCTGGAATTTCTCAAAGGCCTCGGATTTATGTTTCATTAAGTATACATAACCATACCTAGTATGGTCATCTGTAAACGTAATGAAATATTGATATCCGTCACGTGCTGCTTCCAAAGCACCACATACATCGGTATGGACTAATCCCAGTTTATCAGCGGCTCTTTCAAATGTCCCTGTGAAGGGGGACTTAGTCATTTTGCCTTTAAGGCAAGATTCATAAGTAGGAAAGGGATCTGAACCCAATGGACCCATAAGTCCATCTATTTCCATCTTGTAAACCTTGGTCTGACCAACATGACCAAGTCTAAGATGCCATTTCAAAACTTGATTGGTTTTATCCCTACCACGTTTTCTAGTCATAGTATTCACAACTACTTTGTTGCTGAGATTGAGATGATACAATCCATTCAACAATGTAGCAGTACCCACTAGTTTAATTCTAAAATAAATTTTGCAGGAACCATCACCAATGAAAAATGAAAAGCCTTTTCGGTCCATGACCGGAATGGATACAATGTTTTTGTGCCCCTTGGGCAAAACAAGTACATCTTCTAAAGTCAAAACAAAGCCGGATTCTAAACCCAAAAGAAGTGATCCTATGTCGGTCGCCTCGATACCATGCCCGCTTCCGACTGTGATCATAACTTCTCCAGCTCCAAGCTTCCTACTTTGTTCCAGATCCTGATTCACGGTACAAATATGAGAACTAGCACCAGAATCCAGTATCCAGGAAGTAGAAAATACAGTAGCAGAACAATTTGATTCCAAAACTAAAAGTTCTGTACCTGAAGTGCCATGAAGAATCGGACAGTCTCTAGCCGAGTGGCCCAGCTCACCGCACTTGAGACAAGCATCCTTCTTCTTCTTGTTCTTTGGAACCATCGGGGCCTTGCCGTTACCCTTAAGGTCCTTAACTTGTGGTCCAGTTTGCTTCTTGGTCTTTTTCTTTGATACGAATTCTCGCTTGTGATGCGAATTCGCTATCGATACAGCGAAATGCTTTTTGACGAGCGAAATTATTGGCAAGAAACTGTCGGGAACTGGTAACAACAGTTCGCTACAGCGCTACCATGGGCTAGCGGCACGCACTCGCGACAGGAAAGGATGATGGCAACTCGATACAGCAACAAGATAGGGACTTGGTCGAATGAAAATGACTCGAAACAGCACGTTTTGGACGGAAGCGAATTTGAAACAGGAAACAAGTTCGAAGGATCGAACAACACTTTGTGCGAAATATCGGACAAGTATAAAACTGTATCGAATAACAAATAGAATATCGAAACAGGACACAAACAATTGTTTTATCGAATTAGACCTATAATTCGATAAAGTGATTTCTTCTCAAGACCTATTGAGAATCAATCGGATTAATACTCAAAACGCGTCGAATAGAAATCAAGTTTTGATGAAAAGCATTCACCAAGGAAAACACAAAGTGTGTTATTAAATTTTCAACATTCAATGATCCTTCATTACAACTCTACTGCCACTATTTATAGGTAAAAGCAGCCTGACAAGATAAATTAAACTAATACAAGTTGAGCTTAAAATAAGAAAAGATAATAAAAAGGTTCCTCATGTCACTTGTTGACAAAAGTAAAAGCTGGGTCTTTGTCTCCAAGTTGCTTGCTGACAGCCGCCTTTTGCCAAGAATCCTGCTGCTTTTGTAAGAGAATGCTGAACATTTGTTTAGTTGCCACTTGAACCTCTTCCCCTCCCCAAGATGCAAGTTGTCTTTTGTTTAAGTCATTCCAATTCCGACTATCAAGGTAACTCTGAGCCTCGTATCTGTTTTCTCGCCCAAGTACGTTGGAGTATGATCGAGGTGTTTTACGTCAATTCTTAATTCATCTTCTTCGCTTGGAGTAGTCGGTTTCGTATCATTCCCTCCTTCTTTAAAAGGAATTGTCCTCAATTCCGCAATACCATCGTCGTCAAGGTAAGGGGATAGATCACCTACGTTGAAGGTAGCATGCACTCCGTAGTCACCCGGAAGTTCTAACTTGTAAGCATTGTCATTCACCTTCGCAACTATTCTAAATGGTCCCTGAGCTCGTGGCATTAACTTGTTCTTACGCTTACTCGGGAATCGTTCCTTCCTCAAATGTAACCAAACTAAATCTCCAACCTTGAATAATCTCGGTTTTCTCTGCTTGTTTGACTTCCTTTTGTACGTCTCGTTTACCTCCTTGATTCGTTCACGCACCTGTTCATGAAATTTCATCATTGATTTCAGCTTTGACTCCGCATCCTTATGCACCAATTCATCGTTTGGTAACGGAATTAAGTCTAACGATATGTAAGGATTTATACCGGAAACTACTTCGAATGGAGAGTGCGCTGTGGCATGAGTAAAAGAACGGTTGTAAGCAAATTCTGCATGCGTGAGCTTCAAATCCCAATCCTTTTGTGTCCTGCTTACTAAGCCTCGCAACAGCGTTCCCAGTGTTCGGTTAGTAACTTCAGTTTGTCCGTCTGTTTGAGGATGATGCGAAGTTCTAAACAACAGCTTGGTTCCCACCTTCCTTCACAATGTGTTCCAAAAGTAGCTTAGAAACTTTGAGTCTCGGTCCGAAACGATAGTTTTCGGAACTCCATGTAATCGCACCACCTCTCGAAAATACAAGTCAGCAACATTACTCGCATCATCAATTTTGTGACAAGCAACAAAATGAGCCATCTTTGAAAAATGATCGATAACAACCATAATCGCATCCTTTCCTCGTTGGGTTCGAGGCAAGGCAACGATGAAATCCATCGAGACATCTTCCCATGGCCTCTCCGGAATCGGTAAAGGTGTGTAGGCTCCTGGTTTGAACGAACTCTTCGCAATATGGCATGTTACACATTTACTAATTATATTATTAACATCCCCCTGCATCCTTGGCCAATAAAAATGTTCTTTAAGCACATCCAATGTCTTGACCGAACCAAAGTGGCCAGCCAAACCCCCTCCGTGAGCCTCTCGAACCAGCAATTCTCGAATCGTGTGCCTGGGTAGGTAAAGACGATTTCCCTTAAAAAGGAAGCCTTCCTGTATCGAAAATTCTCCCATCGGACTAGGTTTGCACAGAGCGTAGGTCTCGCCAAAATCCACATCACCTTCTTAATACTCCTTTACTGTATCGAATCCAAGCAATCGAACGTCAAGGGTAGAGAGTAAGGCATAACGCCTAGACAATGCATCCGCTACAACATTGCTCTTTCCATCCTTATACTTTGATGAGAAGTGTAACGATTGTAAAATTCCATCCACTTCGCATGCCTGGGACTCAACTTGTGTTGCCTGTTAATATACTTCAATGATTCATGGTCCGAATGTATGATGAAATGTTTTGGCCGAAGATAGTGACTCCAATGATCTAGAGCCCTCACAATAGCATAAAACTCCTTGTCGTACGTACAATAATTGAGACGAGCACCATTTAACTTTTCTGAGAAATAAGCAATAGGTCGCTTTACCTGAATGAGAACTGCTCCAATGCCAACTCCACTAGCATCACATTCTACCTCGAACGGTTGCGTAAAATCAGGTAGTGCTAAGATTGGTGCTTCGCACAACTTTGCCTTCAAATTTGCAAATGACTCCTGAGCAGCCCAGATCTAATTAAACGTGCCCTTTCTTCAAACATTCGGTTATTGGGCTTGCAATGGTACTGAAATCTAGAATGAATCTTCGATAAAATGAAGCCAATCCGTGGAATGATCGAACTTCCATCACTACAGTGGGAACTGGCCAGGACTTAATTGCTTCGATCTTTGCTTGGTCGACCGACACTCCATCCTTCGAAACAATATAGCCAAGAAAGACTATACTTTCGACCAAAAATGAGCACTTCTCCTTTTTTCCATACAGCTTCTGGTTTCTAAGGGTTTCGAAGACTTGCCTCAAGTGGTCAAAATGTTCTTGCAACGATCGGCTGTAGATCAAAATTTCATCTAAGTATACGACCACAAATTTCCCTAAGAATGGCTTAAGTACCTCATTCATCAAGCACATGAAAGTACTTGGCGCATTTGTAAGGCCGAACGGCATAACGGTCCATTCATATAGTCCGTGTTTAGTTTTGAAGGCCGTCTTCCACTCATCTCCTTCTCTCATTCGGATTTGGTGATAACCACTCCGTAGGTCAACCTTTGAAAAGATCACGGATCCGTGTAATTCATCCAACATGTCATCAAGTCTTGGAATTGGAAATCGATACTTGATGGTTATATTATTCACGGCTCGACTGTCAATACACATTCGCCAAGATCCGCCTTTCTTAGGAACCAGTAATACCGGAACCGCACAAGGACTTAGGCTTTCTCGAACATACCCGCGATCCATTAGTTCTTCAATTTAGTTTTGTAATTCCTTCGTCTCCTAGGGATTACATCTATAGGCAGCTTTGTTAGGGAGCGACACACCCGATATGAGGTCGATCTGATGTTCAATCCCACGAATAGGTGGCAATCCCGACGGTAATTCTTCGGGAAAAACATCCGCAAATTCGTGCAATAAGGTATCTATCCTTTCGTTCCGCACAACCATGTTACCATTCCGTGTCTATTTTAGAACCAACAAGTACACGCACTTTCCATCATTAATAGCATGTTCCACCTCCCGTTCGCTAGCAAACATGGCCAGTTTTGGCTTTTCACTCCGACTAGAACTCATAGAGTGAATATCTTGAGGTGACATTGGTTTAAGCACAATCTTCTTTCCCTTATCCCGTAACTCGTACTCATTGCTTCTTCCTCAGTGTAAAACGTCCCTATAAAACATCCATGGTCTTCCCAACAGTACATGACATGCATCCATCGGGAGTACATCACATAATATGTTGTCTTCATATGAGCCCATGGCTAGTCCAATCCTCACTTGTTTAGTCACCCTTATTTTGCTCCCATCATCGAGCTAATGCAAAGTGTAAGGTTTTGGGTGAGTCGTAGTGGTCAGCCCGAGTTTAGTCACCATCTCGCTGGAAGCAATGTTGATGCAACTCCCTCCATCAACGATCAAACTACACCATTTATTTCCAACTTGACACTTCGTGTGAAATATTTGATTCTGCTGTTCTGAATCATTCGAAACATCTTTGGCTTGTAGCGTCCGCAGAACTAAAGCCATGTCATAGCTTGGAGCATTGTAAGTCTCGCATTCTTCTCCTCCTTCATCCTTCGTGTCGAAATCAAATACATCACCCAGTCTTTCTTCCTCAACCAACAACTCGTCTCGGATCGTGACAGCTTCCCTTAGTGTCACCACTCGTTTGTTTGGACATGCATTTTGATAATGTCCGAACCCTTGGAATTTGAAACATCTTTACTTTAGCCAAACTTGTCTCCTTTGGTACATAGGGTACAGTTGCCTTAGCAGGAATCGCAACAGGAACCGGAGTCGGTACAGTTGCCTTAGCAGATGAACTAGATCCGAAGCTTGGGTTTCCAAATTTGACCGGAAACTCGGGTTTATATATCTTCATCCTGTTTTGAGCTTCTAGCTTCACACATAACCCACATAATGTATCGAAGTCCTCGTATAAATACAGTTCCACCAAGTTGGCTATGCTTCGGTTTAATCCACGCAAGAATCGCGACATCTTCTGCTCCTCATTCTCCTCTATTTCTCCCATTAAGGTTATATTCTCAAACTCCTCAATGTACTCACTGACATTTAACTTTCCTTGCATGAGATCTGCAATCTTCCTGTACAAGGACAACCGGTGTGATGTTGGTACATATCTTTTATGAAGTTTTCTTTTTAACGAATCCCACGAACGGATCTTATCTTTCCCCGCACGAGCTCTTCGTGTTTTTACTCCTTCGTACCAAAGTGAAGCTCCTTCCCCAACTTGAGAATTGCATACTTACACCTTTTCTCATCGTCGAGGTCTTTAAGCTCGAACATACGATCAATTTTTCATTCCCATTCCAGGTAAACTTCAGGATCTGTCCCTCCAACGAACTCCGGAAGCTCGTTCACCTTGAAATCTTCGACATGGCGTGAGGGTCGTTCATAGTCACCACGCCTAGGTTGCCAACGCTGGTCGCGTTGTTCTCGTACGTCACGCAATGCGTCACGAAGTTTTGCCAAGAAATCAGCGTCGTTGAGATCTATAATGCCAAAGATCAAGAACTTGGTATCCAATGCCACTTATGATACGAATTCTCGCTTGTGATGCGAATTCGCTATCGATACAGCGGAAGGCTTTTTGACGAGCGAAAGTTATTGGCAAGAAACTGTCGGGAACTAGTAACAACAGTTCACTACAGTGCTACCACGGGCTAGCGGCACGCACTCGCGACAGGAAAGGATGACGGCAACTCGATACAGCAACAAGACATGGACTTGGTCGAATGAAAATGACTCGAAACAGCACGTTTTGGACGGAAGCGAATTTGAAACAGGAAACAAGTTCGAAGGATCGAACAACACTTTGTGCGAAATATCGGACAAGTATAAAACTGTATCGAATAACAAATAGAATATCGAAACAGGACAGAAACAGTTGTTTTATCGAATTAGACCTATAATTCGACAAAGTGATTTCTTCTCAAGACCTATTGAGAATCAATCGGATTAATACTCGAAACGCGTCGAATAGAAATCAAGTTTGATGAAAAGCATTCACCAAGGAAAACACAAAGTGTGTTCTTAAATTTTCAACATTCAATGATCCTTCATTACAACTCTACTGCCACTATTTATAGGTAAAAGCAGCCTGAAAAGATAAATTAAACTAATACAAGTTGAGCTTAAAATAAGAAAAGATAATAAAAAGGTTCCTCATGTCACTTGTTGACAAAAGTAAAAGCTGGGTCTTTGTCTCCAAGTTGCTTGCTGACAGCCGCCTTTTGCCAAGAATCCTGCTGCTTTTGTAAGAGAATGCTGAACATTTGTTTAGTTGCCACTTGAACCTCTTCACCTTCCCAAGATGCAAGTTGTCTTTTGTTTAAGTTATTCCAATTCCGACTATCAAGGTAACTCCGAGCCTCGTATCTGTTTTCTCTCCCAAGTACGTTAGAGTATGGTCGAGATGTTTTACGTCAATTCTTACTTCGTCTTCTTCGCTTGGAGTAGTCGATTTCGTATCATTCTTCTTGTTCTTAGACCTCTGAGGTCCAGAAGAAATCACAAGAGCAGACTCCTTCATCCGCTGAGTCTTCATCTGAGACTAAGCGGTCACAAGTTTGTTCATTAGCCCAGCTAAATTGCATGCAATCTCATTGCAGTTGAAGTTCATAACAAACTATGAGAAGGAATCAGGGAGAGACTGTAGGATAAGGTCGGTTTGGAGAGAAGTATCCATTTTAAAATCAAGAGCTTCCAATCTCTCGATCATGGATATCATTTTGAGGACGTGTTCCCCAACCTTCTCACCTTCCTTCATCCTTGCACCGAACAGTTGCTTGGATATCTCATATCTAGCGCTTGCTATGCTCACCATAAAGCTCGGTTAAGTGAGATAGAATGCGCCAGCGAAGTCATTTTCTCATGAGCTCTCTGAAGCTCATTAGACATGGAAGACATCATATAAGCACGGACTTTCACGTCATCCTTAACCCACTTTTCGTGGTTTTCAATCTCTTCCTGATTGGCTCGAGTCCGCACAGGAGGAGCCGGAATGTCCGTCTCCAAGACGTATCCCAGTGCCTCTATACTGAGGACAATCATCAGATTGCGGAGCCAATCCACAAAGTTAGGTCCCATTAAGGTGTTCTTTTCGGCGAGTGCGAGTGGATTCATTGTCATATTGAGATTTGAGTCTGCATTAAGTACGATAGATTAATTAGTGACTCATTCAATTATGTTCTGAGTATAGAATTAAGGTCTTTTCTATTCTTGTTACCCAGATCCCACTATTTTTATCGGAATAACACACTCCCATGTGAAATACGAAAGTATCGTCGCTCTACTTCATAGTGGTGATCAAGTTCTTTATAAATCTTAATAGAGGGCAACCGAACAGGTTTCTAGTCTTTTAATTTTCATAAAGTGGTGTCCAACACCAACCCATCTAATGGATGATTCGATCTTCTTTTTCCCCTTGTTCACTCCCCTCAACCTATACGGTTTCTATGGTTCGTGAACAAGTTAAGTTTATACCATTGACGCAAATCAGTTTCACAATTGAATCTTATCCAGCAACCTATCAGGTTTCTAGGGATAAAATTTTCTCCAACCGAAGGCATCCAATGCACTCCCGGTAATTTATCCGTCCTCCCCGAACGACTACCCCGATAACTCGGAAGCATAACACATCCGGTTTGGATTTCAATTTCCCGAAAACTCGATGGAGGGAAGGAAAACCTTAAAACCTTATAAACTTAATAATTTATCGTGGGAGAATTTTTGCGATTAACGTTATACTATGCACATTAATCATTTAAGCGCATTTGTGGCATTCATACAATATGAAACAACTATTCACAACCTAGTTGCTACCCACATGTGGTTCATGGTCCGTTCCTAGAAAACAAAAACTCCGTAATCTAATTACAAGTCTTCGTCTTGAATCTTCGTCTTTTCAAAATGGATCTTCCTCCGGTCTTCGTCATTACATATAAATTTTACATTGAAAATTGCATCCTAGATACAAATTTTTCTAGTAAAATAAATAGGCTCAAAACGGCCTTTACAACCCAATCGAATAAAACGAACAATTCAAAAACTAAGTCCACGAACCACATCACCATTCAAAAGCATTCATCCAATAAATATTAAATAAATGGAAAGCGTAGAGATACATTGATCCAATCAACAATACGAACCGATCAAATCGATTCACACAATCGGTAATATGAAAACGTTCAAAATAATTCGGTCGATCACAAGTATTCCAGTAAATCAATTTTCCCTTATAAAATGAAATACCATAAATCATTTTAATCATATTAAATCCAATTTAAAATGAGGAAAATCATTTTTAGGAATACACGAAGCAAACAAGCCCGAAACGGGTCCGAAATAGGTCGAACCGCGGCCGAAAACGCCACCAGGCAGCATGCAGGGCTGCCCAGCGGACCTGGGCCATGGACCCTAGAGCCTGGGCCGTGGCCCCCAGTACAGTGCCTGCCCAGGCCGGCTGCAACAACCCTGGGCCGCGGCCTCCGAGCCCTGGGCCGCGGCCCCCTGCTTCCGGACCACCCCGGACCATCCAACGGCAATTCGGGGCTAGTTTTTCGACCGGATATCCAATATCTATATTCTCCAACATTCATATCTTCAATATAAATCATATTTCCAAGAAATTAAGATTTATATTTAGACATTAACTTACGAAAAATATAACTACAACGAACGTAAAAACATATACCACGATTATGACAAAAATGATTCCAAATTATTCACAATCTAATCAAGCATTCCAAATGCCAATATCATATATACGATCGCAAGACCTACGCTCTGATACCACTGTTGGGATTCGGTGCCTAAATCGAAGGCCCAGCGGAATCGGTAAAACGATAATTAATTCGATCTGAATCCCTACGAGGATCGATCGAGCTATGTATATACGAATATATAAACGAAAAACAAGAGTTATAAGAAACTCACCCTTGAAGTCCGTTGATTAAATGGTAACCTTCTCTTGAGCTATTCCCCAAGCTTTAATTGATCTCTACGAATCCAATCCGCTCCAAGCTCTTAAACGATCCAACGCCGAAAGCACCGCGTCTCTACTTGCCACGCGCCGGAGAAACGACCGGAATGACAACACCCGATTAACCTCTAAGGTTACGGCTAGAATCAAGTGATGAAGCTTTTTGATTATAGCACTCTAAGTGTATAATTTATCTCTCAATTTTATCTCTTGATATTTTCTCTAAGAAAACTCTCAAGAACACATAAAGAAGAAGAACAAGATGAAGAAGTTTTTCTCTCTCTCTTGAAAGGCTTGTCTCACGTTGGAATCATGTGGGAGAGATAATAAGTCTTCCTCTTTTTGTTCTTATTCCACCCTCATGTGAACAACTCATGTCACATGAGATCAAACCCCACAAAGTCATATTTTTCATATAAAATGAAAACAACAAGACAAGAGGAAAGTGGGTGGAACTAAGGGGGGCGGATACCATGCAGAAACGGATGAGTTTGGTTCGTTTCGGACTCCCGTGAGTCCAAACAGATAAACTACGATTCCGTTCCGATGTATTTGTATTGATTCATTAATCCAATTAATTAAACATATCAAATACAAAATAACATAATTAATTTCTCCAAGAAATAATTATATTCATGAATTAAATTAATCACCCAGTGATATATTTAATTCATTAATCCGTAAATCAATTTATCTGATAAGTCGATTTAAACATCCAATGTCCCAAATTTAGATATCCAATATCTAATATTCATAATGAGAGAATTAGCTTGATTCATTCCGTCGTCAATCCTATTGCGCGACTCGGTAGGTTCGTCTCAGTCAGCAATGGGAGGAAACAAAGAGTAGTAGCACCACCTAGCCAGCCTGGCGCCCTACACTGTACCCCAACTGAGAACGAATGATGGGATCATTCAAGACCATTCTGTCGTGAATACCAATAAACGTATAAACCCTTCTTTCAAATGTCCCGATCAAGTTATAGGGTCACGGTCAGTCAAACCCTATCTGGACTTGACGCTATACATGTGTTAATGCAAATCGAGATCATCGAGCTATCGTGTATCTAATACAACTAGCTCCAATGCTTTGGCCAAAGACTTATGATCTCATCTGCCAATAACCGCATAGGACATATAACCCGCTCACTAAGGGGAGAAAGAATTCTATCTTGGTATTCAGTAGGACCTGCTACTTGCCCGTTAAGATGCACGTCGAGGTTGACCCCCACCTTCCGGTTTACAGGGTCGAACTACTCTAATGAAAATCTTGACGTCACAAGCACATCCCTACTAAATCCTCAAGTCGAAGGTTCACTAATACCTATCCCAACCTTTCGATTCCGTCATTGACTGTCCCAGAGTGAAATCCGTGTGACGAATCGAGGGTTAGTCGGTTCGAGTATACTAATCTAATTAGCATACCTATGACGTGTGCTTCCACTAACCATTAGTGTTCGACAGGCACTCTCCTTGTCAAATAACACGTCATACAAGTCTTCACATAAACTTAACGCCCAGTCAAGTTTCATCGACTTGCGAACGATTAAGTATTTGAGCTATAAACCTTTCCAGTACCGACCCCTTTATCCAATAAGGAGTGGAACGTTTTGCTCTCAAATACACGGACTAGTTTCTACATGTATATTTACGAGTTAGGAATGCCAGTAAATACCAGTAAATAAAGAAACATCCATTGCCTTATATTGATGATTTACATAATAACAAGTACAATGCCCTCACTCAACATCCTCTGAGTGGCATTCGAGGGTATACTCCCAACAATTTCTTCTTAAGACCTATTGAGAATCGATCAGATTAATACTCGAAAACGCGTCGAATAAAAATCAAGTTTCGATGAAAATCATTCACCAAGGAAAACACAAAGTGTATTCTTTCAACATTCAAATTCATCATATCATATTACAAGGCTAATCAAATCCTACTTATAGAAGGTGAAGTCTTCTTACAACTAAGGAATCTAAAACAACAAGATCACATGATCTTTGAAATGAAAACCAATAACCAAGTAAAGAAATCAAAAGCAAGATCAAATGATCTTGAAAATGAATACAAGAATCAAAATAAAACCATAAAAATAACAACAAATAATAGGGGGAAAATAAAGGAAAAGAATACAAAAATACACAAAAGTGTATAAAATAAATGATACGAATTACGTATGAAAATGGACGTAAACTCGTATGTAATGCAGCGGAAATATAATTGATCCTCACAACACTCGAATATGTGTAACACTCGTAAGAGATAACCGAAAGTAGGGCAATTAGGCTTACGTAATCAAGAACAATATGAATGATTTATCAAACTAGACCTATAGTTTGATAAGATAATCTTTCCTCAAGACCTATTGAGAATCGATTAGATTAAAACTCGAAAACGCGTCGAATTATAATCAAGGTTTCGATGAAAAGCATTCACCAAGAAAACACAAGTGTATTCTTATTTCTTCAACATACAATGGTTGTTACAATGCTTACACAAGCCTATATATAGGAGACTTCAAGTCTTCCTATAATAAAAGAAAATAATTCAAAGATTTATAAAATCTTTGAATAATCAAAACAAATCAACAATAAAATACAAAAGGAACAACAATCCTAATTTTAGGGGAAACACAATCCCTAAAATGAGTAAAAAACAAAGCAAAGACACACACAAAAGAAAACACAAAAAAAGTGGAATCTGTCGGCAGGACTCGGCCGTGTCGCTTGACACGGCCGCGGCGCGACAAGGACACTTGGCACTGGCGCGGCGTTGACAAGGACGTCGGCAGTGACTCGACCGTGCCCGCTTAACACGGTCGCGGCGCGACAGGGACGTCCGACAGTGACTCGTCCGACAGTGACTCGGCACGGGGCGGCGCTGACAGGGACGTTCGGCATGGGCTCAATCGTGTCCTGGAACACGGTCGGGCGTTTGGGTAGTCGGTTTTGGCTTATCCGGAAGAGTTCGACTCGGCCATGCCAGACAACACAATCGAGTCCTGTGGGCAGTGACTTTTGCATTTCCGGACGAGTGCGGCACGGGCCGTGTCGGACGACACGGTCGGGTTCGGTCGGTAGTGCTCGGCCAGTTCCGGCAGGTGGTGATTTTTCCGGCAGGTGGTGAATTTTCCGGCAGGTTGGATATTTTCCGGCATATTGAACATTTTTCCGGCAGGTTGGATGTCGACCTTCCGGCACAGCATGACACAGGCCGTGTCATATGACACGGCTGAGACCGAGACTCCACGTCTTATGTCCGTTTTCTCGCCTAAATACGTAGTAGTCCGTGCATGGCGATATTTTCCGGCATATTGAACATTTTTCCGTCAGGTTGGATGTCGACCTTCCGGCACAGCATGACACGGGCCGTGTCATATGACACGGCTGAGACCGAGACTCCACGTCTTATGTCCGTTTTCTCGCCTATCGATCCTTACTTCGTCTTTTTCGTTCATATCAAATGATTTCGTATCATCTCCTCCTCCTTTAAAAGGAATTGTCCTCAATTCCGAAATTCCGTCATCATCGATGTAAGGCGAGAGGTCCCCAACATTAAAGGTTGCATGAATCCCATAATCTCCCGGAAGTTCTAATTTGTAAGCATTGTCGTTCACTTTCGCGATTACTTTAAACGGTCCCTCCGCTCGCGGCATTAATTTGTTCTTACGTTTACTTGGGAATCGCTCTTTCCTCAAATGCAACCAAACCAAATCACCAACTTTGAACAATCTCGGCCTCCTTTATTTGTTCGACTTTCTTTTGTAAGCCTCGTTTATTTCCTTGATTCGATTACGTACTTGCTCGTGTAATTTCATCATCGATTTCAGTTTTGATTCCGCATCCTTGTGCACTAACTCGTCACTTGGCAATGGAATTAGATCTAACGGCATATACGGGTTTAGTCCGTAAACTACTTCGAATGGAGAGTGTGCCGTGGCATGAGTAGGAGAACGATTATAAGCGAACTCTGCATGTGCAAGTTTCAAGTCTCAATCCTTTTGTGTCTTGTTCACAAGACCACGTAGTAAAGTGCCCAACGTTCGATTGGTTACCTCGGTTTGACCGTCCGTTTGTGGATGATGTGACGTGCTAAAAAGTAGTTTGGTTCCCACCTTTCTCCACAAGGTATTCCAAAAATAACTAAGGAATTTTGAGTCCCGATCCGAAACAATCATTTTTGGAACCCCATGCAATCGTACGATTTCTCGGAAATACAAATCAGCGACGTTACTTCCGTCGTCCGTCTTGTGGCAAGCCACAAAGTGAGCCATCTTCGAAAATCGGTCTACAACAACCATAATAGCATCTCTCCCTCGTTGAGTACGAGGCAAAGCAACAATGAAATCCATTGAGACATCTTCCCACGGCCTTTCCGGAATCGGCAAAGGCATGTATACTCCCGGCTTGAACGAGCTCTTAGCAATATGGCATGTTACACACTTATTAATTATGTCGTGTACATCCACTTGCATCTTCGGCCAATGAAAATGTTCTTTAAGTACCTCCAACGTTTTAGCCGAACCAAAATGACCGGCCAAGCCTCCACCGTGAGCTTCTCGAACCAACAATTCCCGAATCGGGTGTTTGGGTAAACAAAGGCGATTTCCTTTGAAAAGGAATCCTTCTTGTAACGTAAACTCTCCAAATGGGCCAGATATACACTGAATGAAAACCTCACCAAAATCCACATCCCTATCATAACACTCCTTCAATGCTTCGAACCCAAGCAACCGAATGTCAAGAGTAGAGAGTAAGGCATACCATCTAGATAAAGCATCCGCCATAACGTTGCTCTTGCCATCCTTGTATTTCGATGAAAAGTGGAATGATTGCAAGAATTCCACCCATTTAGCATGCCTCGGACTCAACTTTTGTTGGCCGTTAATATATTTTAAGGACTCATGATCCGAATGTAGGATGAAATGTTTCGGCCGAAGGTAATGGCTCCAATGATCTAGAGTTCTCACAATGGCATAGAACTCCTTGTCATAAGTACAATAGTTGAGTCGAGCTCCTCCTAATTTCTCCGAGAAGTATGCAATTGGTCGCCTCCCTTGGACGAGGACCGCCCCAATACCCACTCCACTTGCGTCACATTCTACCTCGAAAGGTTGTGAAAAGTTGGGTAAAGCCAAGATAGGTGCTTCACACATTTTCGCCTTTAATTTTTCAAACGCCCCTTGGGCAGCCCCGTTCCACACAAACGGTCCTTTTTTTAAGCATTCCGTTATCGGGCTATAAATGGTACTAAAGTCTCATATGAACCTCCGATAAAATGAAGCAAGCCCGTGAAAGCATCGGACTTCTGTGATGGTTTTGGGCGTAGGCCAAGATTTAATCGCCTCGATCTTGGTTTTATCAACCGACACTCCTTCTTTACAAACGATGTAGCCAAGAAAGGCTACACTCTCGACTAGAAACGAACACTTCCTCTTTTTCCCATAAAGTTTTTGATCCCTAAGTATCTCGAAGACTTTCCTCAAGTGCCCGGTATGCTCTTGTAATGATCGACTATAAATCAAGATGTCGTCCAAGTATACGACGACAAATTTTCCCAAAAACGGCTTAAGTACCTCTTTCATTAATCGCATGAAAGTACTTAGCGCATTTGTAAGGCCAAAGGGCATGACGAGCCATTCATATAATCCATGTTTTGTCTTGAAAGCCGTTTTCCATTCGTCTCCTTCCCGCATGCGAATTTGATGATAGCCGCTTTCCATTCGTCTCCATTCCTCCATCGATTATCAAACTACACCACTTGTCTTTAATTTGACACTTGGTGTGGAATATTTGATCTCGTTGTTCCGTGTCCCTCGAAACTGTCTTGACTTGTAAAGTGAGAAGGACTAGACTCGTGTCATAGTCCGGAGCATTGTAATCCTCGCACTCTTCTTCTTCTTCTTCTTCGGCGTTCATGTCAAACACATCACCGAGTCTTTCTTCTTCCTCCTCGTCCAATAATTCTTCCCGGACCTCAAGAGCCTCTCTTAGTGTCACCACCCGTTTGTTCGGACATGCATTTTGGTAATGGCCGAATCCTTGACACTTGAAACATCGTACCTTCGCCAAACTTATTTCTTTGGGTACGTAGGGAGCCTTAGGTGCCGTGACAGGGACATGACTTGGTGTGGTGCTTTTAGTACCCGAACTCGAACCGGCACTTGGATTCCCGAATTTGGAAGGAAATTCGGGTCTTGAAAACTTCAATTTATTTTGGGCTTCCATCTTCACACATAATCCACATAGAGTGTCGAAATATTCATATGGGTATAACTCCACCGTGTTGGCTATGTTTTTGTTTAAGCCACGTAAAAAACGTGACATCTTTTGCTCTTCGTTTTCTTCTAGCTCTCCCATCAAGACCAAACTTTCGAATTCTTCAATATATTCAGCAACACTTAGTTTGCCTTGCATGAAATCGGCAATATTCCGGTATAAGGTTAACCAATGTGATGTTGGCACATAACTCTTACGAAGTTTTTTTTTAAAGAGTCCCACGAACGGATTTTTGCTTTTCCCTCCCGAGCTCTTCGCGTCTTTACTCCTTCGAACCAAAGAGAAGCACCCTTCCCTAACTTGAGAATTGCATATTTGCAACGTTTCTCGTCGTTAAGGTCTTTGAATTCGAAAATGCGTTCAATTTTTCGTTCCCACTCCAAATAAGCTTCGGGATCGGTACCTCCAACGAACTCCGGAAGTTCGTTTACTTTAAACTCATCCGCATGGTGTATTTTACATGCGTCATCCCCGCGTCTTGCTTGCATACGTGGTTCCGGTAGACCGCTTAGCGCGTCTCGAGTTTCATCAAGAAATCGGGATCGGAGAAATCCATAACAAGATTCAAGAGATAGTTTTGAACAAGAAATCTTCAATAAAATTGCCAAGGAAATAGCCTTGGGCTCCGATGCCACTAATGATATGAATTACGTATGAAAATGGACGTAAACTCGTATGTAATGCAGCGGAAATATAATTGATCCTCACAACACTCGAATATGTGTAACACTCGTAAGAGATAACCGAAAGTAGGGCAATTTGGCTTACGTAATCAAGAACAATATGAATGATTTATCAAACTAGACCTATAGTTTGATAAGATAATCTTTCCTCAAGACCTATTGAGAATCGATTAGATTAAAACTCGAAAACGTGTCGAATTATAATCAAGGTTTCGATGAAAAGCATTCACCAAGAAAACATAAGTGTATTCTTATTTCTTCAACATACAATGGTTGTTACAATGCTTACACAAGCCTATATATAGGAGACTTCAAGTCTTCCTATAATAAAAGAAAATAATTCAAAGATTTATAAAATCTTTGAATAATCAAAACAAATCAACAATAAAATACAAAAGGAACAACAATCCTAATTTTAGGGGAAACACAATCCCTAAAATGAGTAAAAAACAAAGCAAAGACAAACACACAAAAGAAAACCCAAAACAAAGTGGAGTCTGCCGGCAGGACTCGGCCGTGTCGCTTGACACGGCCGCGGCGCGACAAGGACACTCGGCACGGGCGCGGCGTTGACAAGGACGTCGGCAGTGACTCGACCGTGCCCGCTTGACACGGTCGCGGCGCGACAGGGACGTCCGATAATGACTCGTCCAACAGTGACTCGGCACGGGCGCGGTGCTGACAGGGACGTTCGGCATGGGCTCGATCGTGTCCTGGAACACGGTCGGGCGTCTGGGCAATGGTTTTGGCTTATCCGGAAGAGTTCGACTTGGCCGTGCCAGACAACACGGTTGAGTCCTGTGGGCAGTGACTTTTGCATTTCCGGACGAGTGCGGCACCGTCCGTGTCGGACGACACGGCCGGGTTCGGTCGGCAGTGCTCGGCCAGTTCCGGCAGGTGGTGAATTTTCCGGCAGGTTGGATATTTTCCGGCATATTGAACATTTTTCCGGCAGGTTGGATGTCGACCTTCCGGCACAGCATGACACGGGCCGTGTCATATGACACGGCTGAGACCGAGACTCCACATCTTATGTCCGTTTTCTCGCCTAAATACGTAGTAGTCAGTGCATGGCGTGTAGTAAGGTCATTTATATCGATCCTTACTTCGTCTTCTTCGTTCATATCAAATGATTCCGTATCAATAAGGGAGCTGCCGGCAGGGACTCGACCGTGTCCCGAGACACGGCCGCGGCGCGGTCGACAGGTGTCGGCAGGACTCGACTGTGTTGCCTGGAATACGGTCGGGTGTCTGGACAGTGAGTTCCGGCAGTTGTGGGCGAGCAGGACTCGACCGTGTCGCCTGGAACGGTCGGGTTCGGCCGACAGGCGTTCCGGCATTTCTGGGCGAGTAGGACTCGACCGTGTCGCCTGGCACGGTCGGGTTGGGCGGGTAGACGTTCCGGCAGTTATGGACGAGCATGACTCGATCATGTCGGACGACACGGCCGAGTTCGATCGGCAGTGTTCGGCATTTTCCGGCAGGTGGTGACACGGGCGTGTCCTGGGACACGGTCGAGCTCAGCAGCTTGGTCCTTTTACGTCTTGTGTCCGTTTTCTCGCCTAAAAATGTCTCCGTACATGCATGATGCGTTGTAAGGCCATTTACGTCGATCCTTGCTTCGTTTTCTTTATTCGGACTAGTCAATTCTGTATCATTAAGAAACTTACCGAAATGACAATAAAGATCAATGATATCAATGGTTCGAAAGTGACGAACTTGGGAATGTAATCCCACGATGAAAATGGAACATCATCAAGAATAATATCAAACCACGGATCACAAATTTATAAGTGTTTCACATACACGAAACACATAATCATCACAAGAATCTAAACATCATTATAACCAAGTTGCCTCAATACGGAGGCGAGAATAGTTCTCCCTTGTCAAACGAACGAACGGTCCTCGACTTAATATTGGTTACTCGAACAATCAACCTTGTAAGGGATACAATCTATTCAATAACACATTCTCATAACTATCGATGTCTAGTTCAGTGAATCGATATCCTAAATTCAATTCACTTAGTTCGACTATCTTTGTATTAATTCCATTTCAAAGATTCATACTAACTTCAATTATACTCATTATTGGTTATCATTCAAGGTGTTCTCAATTATTCGTATGATTCAAACGGATGAGAATTTATCAAGAACAATCATCAAGGAGAACTTCTCAAAAATTGATATACCTATAGAATTTCTTAAAACAACATCAATATTTTGAAAGATATAATCCGAACAACTACGTTTCATAAAACATTGGTTAAAATGAAGGTTACTCGGTGATTATCTTTGTTCAATGAATCATGAGTTTGTAAAATAAATACTATGTTCATCGGTTATGAGGTCACCAAGTTAGGTTAATGATATAGTCGATTTATTCATCACAAGACTATCATGAAATCATCATCAAGGTAGATTAAACACCTCTGAATTAAATCTTATGTTGATATGATTCAATGTTTAACCAATTTAGATGATGATCTTAAGTTCATTTATTTTAGAATCTTCCTAAACATGATGGTTTGCTTCAATATAATGATAACAATCCTACAACTTAACCTATCTACAATGAAACAAAGGATCATTATTGTCTTAATGATGATAATAGTTCACCAAGAAGAGTGAGTTTCTGTTAACCATGATTACTATCATTTAAAGCATCAAGAACACATCACTACAAAACCCTTAATCATTATATTCATCATTAAGTTGTTAAAAGTTCAACTATAAACATGTTTAGCTTGATTAATTCATCATTAGGTGAAGTATACTCTAACACTAACAGTATAACTACGGAACTATAGGGTGGAATCATATAACATACCTTCAGAAATGAAGAACACTACACCAAAATCAGAAGAACACACTCTAAGCTTCAAGAATGACTCCAAACTTCCAAACAACAAGCTCCAAACCAAGATGTATAGCTCAATCACAAGTTGGAAGAAGGTATAAGTGATCTAGGGAGGCAGGGGGATGTTTATACTGGAGAAATATCGAAGTTGGACGTTCAAAATGAAAGACACAAGTTGACTTTTTATAACAGCACAGTTCACTACGTACGTTATTGTTGGCAGTATGCCCTCGAATGCCACTCAGAGGATGTTGAGCGAGGGCATTGTACTTGTAATTATGTAAATCATTAATATAAGGCAATGGAAGTTTCTACATTTACTGGTAGTTACTGGCATTCCTAACTCGTAAATATATTTATAGAAACTAGTCCGTGTATTTGAGAGCAAAACGTTCCACTCCTTATTGGATAAGGGGGTCGGCACTGGAAAGGTTTATAGCTCAAATACTTAATCGTTCGTAAGTCGATCAAACTTGACTGGACGTTAGGTTTATGTGAAGACTTGTATGACATGTTCTTTGACATGGAGAGTGCCTGTCGAACACTAATGGTTAGTGGGAGAACACGTTATAGGTATGCTAATTGGATTAGTATACTCAGATCGACTCACCCTCGATTCGTCACACGGATTTCACTCTGGTACAGTCAATGACAGAATCGAAAGGTTGTGATAGGTATTCGTGAACCTTCGACTTGAGGATTTAGTAGGGATGTGCTTGTGACGTCAAGATTTTCATTAGAGTAGTTCGACCCTGTAAACCGGGATGTGGGGGTCAACCTCAACGTGCATCTTGATGGGCAAGTAGCAGGTTCTACTGAATACCAAGATAAAATTCTTTCTCCCGTTAGTGAGCGGGTTATATGTCCTATGCGGTTACTGGCAGATGAGATCATAAGTCTTTGGCCAAAGCATTGGAGCTAGTTGTATTGGATACACGAGAGCTCGATGATCTCGATTTGCATTAACGCATGCATAGCGTCAAGTACATATAGGGTTTGACTGACCGTGACCCTATAACTTGATCGGGACATTTGAAAGAAGGGTTTATATGTATACTGGTATTCACGACAGAATGGTTCTTGAATGATCCCAATCATTCGTTCTCAGTTGGGGTACAGTGTAGGCCGCCAGGATGGCTAGGTGGTGCTACTACTCTTTGGTTCCTCCCATTGCTGACTGAGACAGACCTACCGAGTCGCGCAATAGGATTGACGACGGAATGAATCGAGCTTATTATCTCATTATGAATATTAGATATTGAATATCTAATTTGGGACATTGGATGTCTAAATCGATTTATTGGATAAATTGATTTACGGCCTAATGAATTAAATATATTACTGGGTGATTAATTTAATTCATGAATATAATTATTTCTTGGAGAAATTAATTATGTTATTATGTATTTGTTATGATTAATTATTTAGATTAATTAATCGATATAAATATATCGGAACAGAATCGGAATTTATCTGTTTGGACTCACGGGAGTCCCAAACGGACCAAACTCGTCCGACACCTTCTAGATGGCCGCCACAATCACCTACCCCTAAATTGGTCTTGTTCTTCACTTGGTGGGGTTCAAGCCTTGTGACCAATCAAGGGGACAAAATATCACCTTGGGTGATTTTGTCAAAAGGTAGGTGGAATGGAGAGATATGATGAGAATATATGTGAAGATCAAATCTCTTTTGCCTACACTTGATCTCACATTTTTGAGAGAAGATAGGAGAGTGGAAATAGTTTCCAAAAGGCTTCATAATATTCATCATCTTATTCATCATACATTCATATATTTTCTTGGAGAAAATATTTGTGAGATAGAGAGATAAAGATTAAACACTTCGAGTGTTGTAATCTTGATAAGAAAGCTTCATCACCTAGCTCTAGCCGTATCCTTGGAGGATAACAAGGTGATTGTCGTTCCATTCGTTTTTCCGGCACGTGGCAAGTAGAGGCATTGTGTTTTCGACGTTGGATCATCCAAGGGCTTGGAGCGGATTGGATTCGAAGAGATCAAGCAAAGATTGGGGAATAGCTCAAGAGAAGGATACCATTTAATCAACGGACTACGAGGGTATGTTTCTCGTATCTCTTGTATTTTGTTTATATATTCGTATATACGTAGCTCGATCGATCCTAGTAGCGATTCAGATCGAATTAATTTTCATTTTACCGCTTCCGCTAGGCCTTCGTTTTAGGCACCGAATCCCAACAGTGGTATCGGAGCGTAGGTCTTGCGATCGTATATACGATATTGGCATTTGGAATGCTCGATTAGATGGTGAATGATTTAGAATCATTTTAGTCATAATCGTGGTATATGTTTTTCGTTTGTAATAATTGTATTTTTCATAAGTTTATGTCTAAATATAAATCTTAAATTTCTGGGAAATATGATTTATATTGGAGATGAAAGTCGGAAAATATTGATATGGATATCCGGTCGAAAAACTAGCCCCTAATCGTCGTCGGACGACTTTTTGGTCAAAATGTGCATTCTGGCCGAGAGTGACTCGACCGTGTCCTGGATGACTCGGCCGTGTCCGGCAGTCTGCATAGTCACTGCCAGGCAGACCCGACCATGTCAGGCGACACGGGTCGTGTTTGGCCGGCAGGATTCCGGAAGTGACTCGACCATGTCAGGCGACACGTTCGTGTCTGGCAGGAATGTCTGGGACACTGCCGGAACGACCCGACCATGTCAGGCGACACGGTCCGTGTCTGGCCGATAGGCTGGCGGTAGTGACTCGGCCACACAGGCCAGTTTTCACCTGGCTCGATTTTTTCGTGTTTTCTTGAAAATTAATCTCCCGCATGTTAAATTGGATTTAATATGATTAAAATGATTTATGGTATTTCATTTTACAAGGGAAATTTGATTAATTGAAATTTTAATGGGCGAACGAATTATTTGAATGTTTTCATGTTACCGATTGTGTGAATCGATTGGACCGGTTCGTATTATTGATTGGATCAATGTATCTCTACGCTTTCTATTTATATAGTATTTATTGGATGAATGCTTTTGAATGGGGATGTGGTTCGTGGACTTAGTTTTTGAATCATTCGTTTTATTCGATTGGGTTGTAAAGACGAAGATTCAAGATGAAGACTTGTAATTAGATTACGAAGTTTTTGTTTTCTAGGAACGATCCATGAACCACATGTTGGTAGCAACTAGGTTGTGAATGGTTGTTCATATTGTATGAATGCCACAAACGTGCTTAAATGATTAATGTGCAAAGTGTAACGTTAATCGCGAAAATTCTCCCACGACAAATTATTAAGTTTAAAAAGTTTCAAGGTTTTTCTTCCCTCCATCAAGCTTTCGGGAAATTAAAATCCAAATCGGATGTGCTATGCTTCTGAGTTATTGGGTAGTCGTTCGGGGAGGACGGGTAACTTACAGGGATCGCATTGGATGCCTTCGGTTGGAGCAAATTTTATCCCTAGAAACGTCATAGGTTGCCGGATAAGATTTAATTGTGAAACTGATTTGCGTCGATGGTATAAACTTAACTTGTTCACGAACCATAGAAACCGTATAGGTTGAGGGGAGTGAACAAGGTGAAAAAGAAGATCGAATCATCCATTAGATGGGTTGGTGTTGGACACCACTTTATGAAAATTAATAGATTAGAAACCTGTTCGGTTGCCCTCTAATAAGATTTATAAAGAACTCGATCACCACTATGAAGTAGAGCGATGATACTTTTGGATTTCACATGGGAGTGTGTTATTCCGATAAAAATAGTGGGAGCTGGGTAACAAGGATAGAAAAGACCTTAATTCTATACTCAGAACATAATTAAACGAGTCACTAATTAATCTATCATACTTAATGCAGACATAACTCTCAATATGACAATGAACCCACTCGCAATTCTACTCGAAAAGAAGACATTGATCGGACCTAACTTTGTGGATTGGCTCCACAACCTGATGATAGTCCTCAGTATAGAGGCACTGGGATACGTCTTAGAGACGGACATTTCGGCGCCTCCTGTGCGGACCAGAGCCAATCAGGAAGAGATTGAAAACCACGAAAAGTGGGTTAAAGATGACGTAAAAGTCCGTGCTTACATGATGGCTTCTATGTCTAATGAGCTTCAGAGAGCTCATGATAAAATGACTTCTGCTAGGCAGATTCTATCTCACTTAACCGAGCTTTATGGTGAGCACAGCAGAACTGCTATAGATATGAGATATTCAAGCAACTGTTCGGTGCAAGAATGAAGGAAGGTGAGAAGGTTGGGGAACACGTCCTCAAAATGACATCCATGATCGAGATATTGGAGGCTCTTGATTTTAAAATGGATACTTCTCTCCAAACCGGCCTTATCCTTCAGTCTCTCCCTGATTCCTCTCAGAGTTTGTTATGAACTTCAACTGCAATGAAATTGCATGTAACTTAGTTGGGCTAATGAACAAACCGGTGACCGCTCAGTCTCAGATGAAGACTCCGCAGATGAAGGAGTCTGTCCTTGTGATTTCTTCTGGACCTCGAAGGTTTATGAATAAGAAGAAAAAGACCAAGAAGCAGACTGGACCACAAGTTATGGACCTTAAGGGTAAGGGCAAGGACCCGATGGTTCCGAAGAACAAGAATAAAAAGGACGCATGTCTCAAGTGCCATGAGCTGGGCCACTGGGCAAGAGACTGTCCGATTCTTCATGGCGCTTCAGGTACAGAACTTTTAGTTTTGGAAATAAATTGTTCTACTACTGTATATTCTACTTCTAGGATACTGGATTCTGTTGCTTGTTCTTATATTTGTACCTTGAATCAGGATCTGGAACAAAGTAGGAAGCTTGAAGCTGGGGAAGTGATGGTCACTGTCGAAAGCAGGCATAGTGTCGAGGCGACCGACATAGGATCACTTCTTTTGGGTTTAGAATCCGGCTTTGTTTTGACATTAGAAGATGTACTTGTTTTGCCCAAGGGGCACACAAACATTGTATTCATTCCGGTCATGGACCAAAAAGGCTTTTCATTTTTCATTGGTGATGGTTCCTGTAAAATTTATTTCAGAAATAAACAAGTGGGCACTGCTACATTGTTAAATAGATTTTATCATATCAATTTCAGCAACAAAGTAGTTGTGAATACTATGACTAGAAAAAGTGGTAGGGATGAAACCAATAAAGTTTTGAAATGGCATCTTAGACTTGGTCATGTTGGTCAGACCAAGGTTTACAAGATGGAAAAAGATGGACTTATGGGTCCATTAGGATTAGATCCCTTTCCTACTTGTGAATCTTGCCTTAAAGGCAAAATGACTAAGTCCCCCTTCACAGGGACTTTTGAAAGAGCCGCTGATAAACTGGGATTAATCCATACCGACGTACGTGGTGCTTTGGAAGCAGCACGTGACGGATATCAATATTTCATTACGTTTACAGATGATCATACTAGGTATGGTTATGTATACTTAATGAAACATAAATCCGAGGCCTTTGCGAAATTCCAGGAATTCAAGGCCCTAGTCGAGAAACAAACTGGTAATCATATCAAAGCACTTCGGTTGGATCGAGGTGGCAAGTATATGAGTATGGAGTTTGACGAGTTCCTTAAGGAACAAAAAATAGTTTCACAACTAACACCTCCAGGTACTCCTCAGTTAAATGGTGTGTCAGAAAGAAGGAACCGGACCTTGTTGAACATGGTCCATTCCATGCTAGGCTATACTGACTTACCGATTTACCTGTGGGGTATACACTCCTGACTGCTGCATATATCTTGAACAGATGTCCTTCCGAATCCGTTCCTAAAACTCCACATGATATGTGGGAGGGCAGGAAACCAAGTCTTAATCATATTAGGATTTGGGGATGTCCCGCCTATGTCAAGAAGACTAAGGTGGAGAAGTTGGAAGCTAGGTCCGTGAAGGGACGTTTCATTGGATTCCCGTCTGGGATGATGGGATATCTATTCTACATGTCCGAAGATCGAAAAATCGTTGTTGCTTTACAAGCACACTTCCTGGAAGAAGAGATTCATTCAGGAAGGCGGAGCAGGTAGAAATATTTCTTTCGAAGAATACAATGAAACTCTTCAGGAGACACCTGTGCAAGAAAATGGAACCGAACCTTCTGAAAAAAAGGAAATACAACCACCTTGTTGGTCTAGTAGGGTGTCTCATTTACCTGAGAGGCATAGTTTTATGCACTTGGCGAAACTGGGTTTCCACGAGGTTCCAAGTGATAAACAAGAGACCGACCCACGACTAATGACCTAGCAATGGTGGATGTAGACTGCATGAAATGGACTGTAGCAGTCTTCATGTAGTTGGGACCTTCGTTTTGACGAGACGGTCAAAGAGTTTGACTTCATGCAAAATAAAGAGGAACCTTGTGTATACAAGAGGGTTAGTGGGAGCAAGATCGCATTCTTAGTACTATATGTAGATGAGATTCTACTAATAGGAAATGATGTGGGAATGCTCAGTTCTGTGAAAGCTTGGCTTTCGAGTAATTTCTCCATGAAATACTTGGGAGAAGAAACCTATATTCTTGGGATTCAACTCTACTGGGATAGATCGAAGAGAATGATAAGTTTTTTCCAAGCCCTCTATATAGATTAGATCTTAAAGAGGGTTCCTTCCGATGCGACATGGAATAAAACTCACCTTGAAGATGTGTCCTCATAGTGAGGAACAATGAAAGGAAATGAGTTATATACCATATGCTTCGGCAGTGGGTAGCCTTACATATACTTTATTGTGTACAAGACCTGACATTGCGCATGCTGGAAGCGTGGTAAGTGTTAGGAGTATGCCCTCGAATGCCACTCAGAGGATGTTGAGTGAGGGCATTGTACTTGTAATTATGTAAATCTTTAGTATAAGGCAATGGATGTTTCTTTATTTACTGGAAGTTAGTGGCATTCCTAACTCGTAAATATACATATAGAAACTAGTCCGTGTATTTTAGAGCAAAACGTTCCACTCCTTATTTGATAAGGGGGTCGACACTGGAAATGTTTATAGCTCAAATACTTAATCGTTCGCAAGTCAATGAAACTTGACTGGACGTTAAGTTTATGTGAAGACTTGTATGATGTGTTCTTTGACATGGAGAGCGTCTGTCGAACACTAATGGTTAGTGGGAGCACACGTTATAGGTATGCTACTTGGATTAGTATGCTCGAACCGACTCACCCTCGATTCGTCACACGGATTTCACTCCGGGACAGTCAATGACGGAATCCAAAGGTTGTGATAGGTATTCGTGAACCTTCGACTTGAGGATTTAGTAGGGATGTACTTGTGACGTTAAGATTTTTATTAGAGTAGTTCGACCCTATGAACCGGGAGGTGGGGGTCAACCTCGACGTGTATCTTAACGGGCAAGTAGCATGTCCTACTGAATACCAAGGTAGAATTCTTTCTCCCGTTAGTGAGCGGATTATATGTCCTATGCGGTTATTGGCAGATGAGATCATAAGTCTTTGGCCAAAGCATTGGAGCTAGTTGTATTGGATACATGAGATCTCAATGATCTCGATTTGCATTAACGCATGCATAGCGTCAAGTATAGAAAGGGTTTGACTGACCGTGACCGTATAACTTGATCGGGACATTTGAAAGAAGGGTTTATACGTATACTGGTATTCACGAGAGAATGATTCTTGAATGATCCCATCATCCGTTCTCAGTTGGGGTACAGTGTAGGCCGTCAGGCTGGCTAGGTGGTGCTACTACTCTTTGGTTCCTCCCATTGCTGACTGAGACGGACCTATCGAGTCGCGCAATAGGATTGACGACGGAATGAATCAACCTTATTATCTCATTATGAGTTTTAGATATTGGATATCTAATTTGGGACATTGGATGTCTAAATCGATTTATTGGATAAATTGATTTACGGCCTAATGACTTAAATAAATTACTGGGTGATTAATTTAATTTATGAATATAATTATTTCTTGGAGAAATTAATTATGTTATTATGTATTTGATATGATTAATTAATTGGATTAATTAATCGATATAAATACATCGGACGGAATTGAAGTTTATCTGTTTGGACTCACGGGAGTCCGAAACGGACAGAACTCGTCCGGCACCTTCTATATGGACGCCCCAATCACTTACCCCTCAATTGGTCTTGGTCTTCACCTGGTTGGGATCAAGCCTTGTGACCAATCAAGGGGACAAAATATCACACTTGGTGATTTTGTCAAATGGAGGTGATTTCGTGGGAGACATGATGAGAATAAATATGAAGACTAAATCTCTTTTGCATATACTTGCATAACTCATGGTTTTGGGCAAGAAAAAGGAGAGAGGAAAAATCTTTCCAAGACTTCATTGCATTCTTCATCATCTTCATCTTCATTCATAAGTTTTCTTGGAGAAAATATTTGTGAGATAGAGAGATATATATATTATACACTTAGAGTGTAATAATAAAAGCTTCATCACTCGATTCTAGTCGTAACCTTAGAGGTTAATCAAGTGTTGTTATTCCGGTCGTTTTTCTGGCGCGTGGCAAGTAGAGACGCGGTGTTTTCGGCGTTGGATCGTTCAAGGGCTTGGAGCGGATTGGATTCGTGATCAAGCAAAGCTTGGGGAATAGCTCAAGAGAAGGTTACCATTTAATCAACAGACTTCGAGGGTTAGTTTCTTACAACTCTTGCTTTTCGTTTATATATTCGTATATATGTAGCTCGATCGATCCTCGTAGGGATTCAGATCGAATTAATTTTCGTTTTACCGCTTCGACTGGGCCTTTGTTTTAGGCACCGAATCCCAACAGTGGTATCGGAGCGTAGGTCTTGCGATCGTATATACGATATTAGTAATTAGAATGCTTGATTAGATGGTGAATGATTTGGAATCATTTTAGTCATAATCGTAGTATATGTTTTTCGTTCGTTATAGTTGTAGTTTTCGTAAGTTTATGTCTAAATATAAATATTCTATTTCTTGTAAATATGATTTATATTGAAGATATAAATGTTGGAGAATATAGATATTGGATATCCGGTCGAAAAAATAGCCCCGAAATGCCGTTGGACGGTCCGGGAGGGGTCCGGAAGCAGGGGCCGCAGCCCAGGTCTGTTGCAGCCCGCCTGGGCAGGCGCTGTACTGGGGGCCGCAGCCCAGGCTCAAGAGGCTGCGGCCCAGGGCCGCTGGGTACCCCTGCATGCTGCCTGGTGGCGTTTTTGGGTATGGTTCAGCCCATTTCGGACCCGTTTCGGGTTTGTTTGCTTCGTGTATTCCTAAAAATGATTTCTCTCATTTTAAATTGGATTTAATATGATTAAAATGATTTATGGTATTTCATTTTATAAGGGAAAATTGATTTATTGGAATACTTGTGATTGATCAAATTATTTTGACCGTTTTCATATTACCGATTGTGTGAATCGATTGGATCGGTTCGTATTGTTGATTGGATCAATGTATCTCTACGCTTTCCATTTTTTTAGTATTTATTGGATGAATGCTTTTGAATGGGGATGTGGTTCGTGGACTTAGGTTTTTGAATCGTTCGTTTTATTCGATTGGGTTGTAAAGGCCGTTTTGAGCCTATTTATTTTACTAGAAATATTTGTATCTAGGATGCAATTTTCAATGTAAAATTTATATGTAATGACGAAGACCGGAGGAAGATCCGTTTCGAGAAGATGAAGATTCAAGACGAAGACTTGTAATTAGATTATGAAGTTTTGTTTTCTAGGAACGGTCCATGAACCACATGTTGGTAGCAACTAGGTTGTGAATGGTTGTTTCATATTGTATGAATGCCACAAACGCGCTTAAATGATTAATGTGCAAAGTGTAACGTTAATCGCGAAAATTCTCCCACGATAAATTATTAAGTTTATAAGGTTTCAAGATTTTCCTTCCCTCCATCGAGTTTTTGGGAAATTGAAATCCAAACCGGATGTGCTATGATTCCGAGTTATCGGGGTAGTCGATCGGGGAGGACGGATAAATTACCGGAAGCGCATAGGATTCCTTCGGTTGGAGCAAATTTTATCCCTAGAAACCTGATAGGTTGCCGGATAAGATTCAATTGTGAAACTGATTTGCGTCGATGGTTTAAACTTAACTTGTTCACAAACCATAGAAACCGTATAGGTTGAGGGGAGTGAACAAGGGGAAAAAGAAGATCGAATCATCCATTAGATGGGTTGGTGTTGGACACCACTTTATGAAAATTAATAGAATAGAAACCTGTTCGGTTGCCCTCTATTAAGATTTATAAAGAACTCGATCAGCAATATGAAGTAGTGCGACGATACTTCCGGGTTTCACATGGGAGTGTGTTGATCCGATAAAAATAGTGGGAGCTGGGTAACAAGAATAGAAAAGACCTTAATTCTATACTCAGAACATAATTAAACGAGTCACTAATTAATCTGTTATACTTAATGCAGACATAACTCTCAATATGACAATGAATCCACTCGCAATTCTACTCTAGAAGAACACCCTGATTGGACCTAACATTGTGTACTGGCTCCGCAATCTGATGATTGTCCTCAGCATAGAGGCACTGGGATATGTCTTGGAGACAGAAATTCCGGCACCTCCTGTGCGGACCAGAGCCAATCAGGAGGAGATTGAAAACCACGAAAAGTGGGTTAAGGATGACATAAAAGTTCGTCCTTACATGATGGCTTCTATGTCTAATGAGCTTCAGAGAGCTCATGAGAAAATGACTTCTGCTAGGCAGATTCTATCTCACTTAACCGAACTTTATGGTGAGCACAGCAGAACTGCTAGATATGAGATATCCAAGCAACTGTTCGGTGCAAGGATGAAGGAAGGTGAGAAGTTTGGGGAACACGTCCTCAAAATGATATCCATGATCGAAAGATTGGAGGCTCTTGATTTAAAAATGGATACTTCTCTCCAAACCGACCTTATCCTTCAGTCTCTCCCTGATTCCTTCTCACAGTTTGTTATGAACTTCAACTGCAATGAGATTGCATGTAACTTAGCTGGGCTAATGAACAAACTCGTGACCGCTCAGTCTCAGATGAAGACCCCACAGATGAAGGAGTCTGCCCTCGTTATTTCTTCTGGACTTCGGAAGTCTAAGAATAAGAAGAAAAAGACCAAGGACCACAAGTTAAGGACCTTAAAGGAAAGGGCAAGGCCCCGATGGTTCCAAAACACAAGAAGAATAAAGATACTTGTCTCAAGTGCGGTGAGCTGGGCCACTGGGCTAGAGACTATCCGATTCTTCATGGCACTTCAGGTACAAAACTTTTAGTTTTGGAAACAAATTGTTCTGCTACTGTATTTTCTACTTCCTGAATACTGGATTCTGGTGCTAGTTCTCATATTTGTACCGTGAATCAGGATCTGGAACAAAGTAGGAAGCTTGGAGCTGGAGAAGTTATGATCACAGTCGAAAGTGGGAATAGTGTCGAGGCGACCGACATAGGATCACTTCTTCTGGGTTTAGAATCCGGCTTTGTTTTGACTTTAGAAGATGTACTTGTTTTGCCCAAGGGGCACAAAAACATTTTATCTATTCCGGTCATGGACCGAAAAGGATTTTCATTTTTCATTGGTGATGGTTCCTGCAAAATTTATTTTAGAAATAAACTAGTGGGTAATGCTACATTATTAAATGGATTGTATCATCTAAATCTCGGCAACAAAGTAGTTATGAATACTATGACCAGAAAACGTGGTAGGGATGAAACCAATCAAGTTTTGAAATGGCATCTTAGACTTGGTCATGTTGGTCAAACCAAGGTTTACAAGATGGAAAAAGATGGACTTATGGGTCCATTGGGATCGGATCCCTTTCCTACTTGTGAATCTTGCCTTTAAGGCAAAATGACTAAGTCACCCTTCACAAGGACTTTTGAAAGAGCCGCTGATAAACTGGGATTAATCCATACTAACGTATGTGGTTCTTTGGAAGCAGCACGTGACGAATATCAAAATTTCATTACGTTTACAGATGATCATACTAGGTATGGTTATGTATACTTAATGAAACATAAATCCGAGGCCTTTGAGAAATTCCAGGAATTCAAGGCCCTAGTCGAGAAACAAACTGGTAATTATATCAAATCACTTCGATCGGACCGAGGTGGCGAGTATATGAGTATGGAGTTTGACGAGTTCCTTAAGGAACATGGAATAGTTTCACAACTAACACCTCCAGGTACTCCTCAGTTAAATGGTGTGTCAGAAAGAAGGAACCGGACCTTGTTGAACATGGTACGTTCCATGCCAGGCTATACTGACTTACCGATTTACTTGCGGGGGTATGCACTCCTGACTGCCGCCTACATCTGGAACAGATGTCCTTCCAAATCCATTCCTAAAACTCCACATGATATGTGGGAGGGCAGGAAACCAAGTCTTAATCATATTAGGATTTGGGGATGTCCCGCCTATGTCAAGAAGACTAAGGTGGAGAAGTTGGAAGCTAGGTCCGTGAAGGGACGTTTCATTAGATTCCCGTCGGGGACGATGGGATATCTATTCTACATGCCCGAAGATCGAAAGATAATTGTTGCTTTATAAGCACACTTCCTGGAAGATGAGTTCATTCAGGAAGGCGAAGCAAGTAGAAGTATTTCTTTAGAAGAATACAATGAAACTCCTCGGGAAACACCTGTGCAAGAAACTGGAATCGAACCTTCTGAAACACAAGTACAACCACCTCGTAGGTCTAGTAAGGTGTCTCATTTACCTTAGAGGTATGGGCTTGTGCACTTGGAGGAGCTGGGTCTCCATGAAGTTCCAAGTGATAGCCAAGAGACCGACCCAATGACCTATGACCAAGCAATGGTGGATGTAGACTCCGCGAAATGGCATGAAGCTATGGAAGCTGAGATAGACTCGATGCATGTCAATCAAGTCTGGACTCTAGTAGACCGCCCCAAGGGCATAGTGCCTATTGGGAACAAGTGGATCTACAAGAGAAAGACTGATGGTGATGGCAAGGTTGACGCCTATTGATATGGAATCAATTAATACGAATGAAGAAGACGAAGTAAGGATCGACGTAAATGACTTACAACACGCCATGCACGGACTACTACGTATTTAGGCGAGAAAACGGACATAAGACGTGGAGTCTCAGTCTCGGCCGTGTCATATGACTCGGCCCATGTCATGCTGTGCTGGAAGGTCGACATCCACTGCCTGCCGAACTCGGCCGTGTCGTCTGACACGGCCCGTGCCAAGATGTACCGGATAAGCCAAACCGACTGCCCACAGGACTCAACCGTGTCCCCAAACACGGCCGAGTCGAACTCTTCCGGATAAGCCAAACTGACTGCGCATCCACCCGACCGTGTGCTAGGACACGGTCGAGTCAATGCTGAACGTCCTTGTCGCGCTGCGCGGTCGAGTCACTGTCGGACATCCTTGTCGCGCCACGACCGTGTCAAGCGGACACGGTCGAGTCACTGCCGAACATCCTTGTCGCGCCGCGCCTATGCCGAGCGTCCTTGTCGCGCCGCGGCCATGTCAAGCGACACGGCCCGTGTCCTGCCGGCAGATTACTCTTTTTTATAGCTTTTTTTGTGCGTTTGTCTTTTCTTCGTTTTTTACTCATTTTAGGGATTGTGTTTCCCCTAAAATTATGATTGTTGTTCCTTTTGTATTTTATTTTTGATTTGTTTTGATTATTCAAAGATTTTATAAATCTTTGAATTGTTTTTCTTTTATTATGGGAAGACTTGAAGTTTCCTATATATACTCTTGTGTAAGCATTGTAACAAGCATTGTATGTTGAAGAAATAAGATTACACTTTGTGTTCTTCTTGGTGAATGCTTTTCATCGAAACTTGATTTTTATTCGATGCGTTTTCGAGTATTAATCCGATTAATTCTCAATAGGTCTTGAGAAGAAATCACCTTATCAAACTATAGGTCTAGATTGATAATCATCATCACATTGTTCTTACTTACATGACCGAATTGCCCTACTTTTGGTTATTTTCTTACGAGTGTTACACATATTCGAGTGTTGTGAGGATCAACAATATTTCTGCAGCATTACATCGAGTTTACGTCCATTTTTATACATAATTCGTATCATTAGTGGTATCGGAGCCCAAGGCTATTTCCTTGGCGATTTTATTGAAGATTTCTTGTTCAAAACCATCTCTTGAATCTTGTTATGGATTTCTCCGATCCCTATTTCTTGATAAAACTCCGTGACGCACTAATCGGTCTACCGGAGCCACGTATGCAAGCAAGACGCGGGGATGATGCACGTCAAATACACCATGCGGACGAGTTTAAAGTAAACGAACTCCCGGAGTTCGTTGGAGGTACCGATCCCGAAGCTAATTTCGAGTGGGAACGGAAGATTGAGTGCATGTTCGAATTCAAAGACCTTAACGACGAGAAACGTTGCAAATATGCAATTCTCAAGTTAGGGAAGGGTGCTTCTCTTTGGTTTGAAGGAGTGAAGACACGAAGAGCTCGGGCGGGAAAAGCAAAAATCCGTTCGTGGGATTCTTTAAAAAGAAAACTTCGTAAGAGGTACGTACCAACATCAAACGGGTTAACCTTATACCGGAAGATTGCCGACTTCATACAAGGCAAACTAAGTGTCGGTGAATATATTGAAGAGTTCGAAAGTTTGGTCTTGATGGGAGAACTAGAAGAAAACGAAGAGCAAAAGATGTCACATTTTTTACGTGGCTTAAATAAAAACATAGCCAACACGGTGGAGTTATATCCATATGAAGATTTCGATACTTTATGTGGATTATGTGTGAAAATAGAAGCCCAAAATAAATTGAAGTTTTCAAGACCCGAATGTCCTTCCAAAATCGGGAATCCAAGTGTCGGTTCGAGTTCGGGTACGAAAAGCACCATGCCAAGTCATGTCCCT
Organism: Orobanche coerulescens; assembly: GCA_033398695.1. Taxonomy (NCBI): domain Eukaryota; kingdom Viridiplantae; phylum Streptophyta; class Magnoliopsida; order Lamiales; family Orobanchaceae; genus Orobanche; species Orobanche coerulescens. The sequence goes on along the minus strand of CM065819.1, from coordinate 46,135,818 downwards.
ATCACGGCACCTAAGGCTCCCTACGTACCCAAGGAAACAAGTTTGGCGAAGGTACGATGTTTCAAGTGTCAAGGGTTCGGTCATTACGAAAATGCATGTCCGAACAAATGAGTGGTGACACTAAGAGAGGCTCTTGAGGTCCGGGAAGAATTATTGGCCGAGGACGAAGAAGAAAGACTCGGTGACAATGCTCCGGATTATGACACGAGTCTAGTCCTTCGCACTTTACAAGTCAGGATGGTTTTGAGGGACACGGAACAACGAGATCAAATATTCTACACCAAGTGTCTAATTAAAGACAAATGGTGTAGTTTGATAATCGATGGAGGAAGTTGTACGAATGTTGCTTCAAGCGAGATGGTGACAAAGCTCGGACTCATCACTACTACTCATCCAAAACCATACGTGATGCAAACACGCTAGAGAATGCAAAGGAACCGATTCAAGTACCCCTCGGACCAATCACAAGGGCAAGAGCTAAAAGATTCAAAGACTCCATCAACGGTCTAGTTCATATTATTTGGAAAGAGAATTGGCTAAGAAACCGATCGAGACATACATCAAAAGCAAAGTACCTATCAATGTCATCAAGATACACGTTCAAGAAGATCCGGGCATCACTATGGGATGAAGATTTTCGGCCCAAATTCAAGCCACTAGCCGTTGGAATAAAGAAGAACAAAGAAGAAAGTTTCACAAAGTCTTCTACACATGATGCCACTTTTGCTACAAAGTCTTGGTGCATTTTCAAAGTCTTGCCACTTTTGCTACTAAATCTTGGTGCATTTTCAAAGCCTTAAAGTGAAGATCTTGGTCATAATCACACTTCTCCTAGCCGTTGCAAGCCTCCCTCATGTCACGGCCATCATCATCATTTTTGTTCTTCTCATTTTAGTCTTAAACTTTCTAAGATTCTTCTTTTGGTGTAATCATTACTTAGAGGCTCCTCTTTTACCTATATAAGGAGCATTTTCGTTTTTGTTGGAACACACCTTTTTTGAAGACTCAAAATACTTTGTATTGCATAAGTTTTGATAACTTATTGGTTTGGTTGTATCTCTATACAAAATAGCACTTCGTTTATCACCCGAAGTGTCGTTTTCCCTTTGATTCCAAGGTTCATCGAGTGTATAAATTGTTGGGTTCTAGTTATCTTGCTAGAGTTCGCACTTTACACTTTGTCGGGTTAAGGACCTCCTTTCATCCGCAAAATTCATCCATCTTGGTTACATTACAATTATTCACTTATATTTTCAAACCTTACTCAAATCACTTCCGCAAAATTGATCATCTTTCGGAGAGGATCATATCATTTGGCATCGGAGAATTGGAGCCGTTCCAATATCATCTTAATCATTCGGTTTTCATCACCATCCATACACGGTTTGATTCATTTTTTTTCTTTTACCATACTATATCATTCCCTCACTTCACATCTCCTACCACATACAACATATACTACGTCCCTTACCTTCCTTCCCCATATTACCAAAACTTATCTTACCATATACACAAGTGCTAGCCTTCATATCTTTACAAATATTTTGACCATACCTTATTCTCACGTGAACATCATGACCGAAGCCGAAGAAACTTCCCCCAAGTTCGACATAGCAACTATGATGAAGCAAATAGAGCAAATGTTCGATACTAAACTTAAAGCTCAACTTGAACCTATGCATGCACGCATGGAACAAATAGAGAACCCTCAAGCCAGACGAACATTTCTCCCAAGGCATACCTTGCGAGTTAATGATGAGTACTCGGATGAAGAGGACTTCGAAAGAAATCCAAAAAGACATCGACGAGTTGCCAACGAGGATAATCGTCAATATGGAAACTTGAGCAATATCAAACTCAACGTCCCTCCATTTCAAGGTAAGAGTGACCTCGAAGTGTATCTTCATTGGGAAAGGAAAGTCGAACTCATGTTCGAATGTCATAACTACTCGAACCTAAAGAAAGTGAAGATGGTGGCCATTGAGTTCACCGATTACGCCATCATTTGGTGGGATCAAATGGTGAACAACTGAAGACGATATCGTGAGCCTCCTATTGAGACGTGGGAAGAGATGAAGACATTGATGAGAAAACGGTTTGTACCAAACTATTACTATCGAGAACTCTACAACTGTTCACAAACGCTACGTCAAGGTACTAAAAGTGTTGAAGAATATTTCAAGGAAATGGAAATTTTGATTATCCGAGCTAACATTGAAGAAGGCCAAGAGGATACCATGGCGAGATTCTTATCGGGACTTAATCGTGAAATACAAAACATGGTGGAACTCCATCCTCATTTTGAAGTAGAAGAAATGGTGCACATGGCAATCAAAATCGAAAATCAACTCAAAAGAAGAGGTAACCCTTGAACTACTCTTAATACCTCTACTTGGAAAGCAACCCCAAATCATTATACTTCGAATGGAAAGAATCCTTCATGGAAATTTGAGGGGTGACCCTCTACATCAAAACCCACGGCCGAAGCAAATGAACCAAAAAAGCAAGTTCAACCGAGTCCCAATCTTAATCGTACTCGTGATATTCAATGACATCGATGCCATGAAAGAGGACATTATGCAAATAATTGTCCGAATCAATGGGTAATGATCATACGACCTAACGGAGATATTGAGTCCGAGAGTGACAACGAGGACAATGTTCAGCCGAAGGATGGATCTGAGGATGAATTGCCAACAGACATCACCTTAGTCGCTCGTAGAGCTTTAAGCATAAAAGCGAAGGATGAAACGAACGAGCAACAGGAGAACCTATTCCATACACGATGTTACGTAAAGGATAAAGTTTGTAGCATGATTATAGACGGAGGGTCATGCACGAACGTCGCAAGCACCATAATGGTAGAAAAACTCGGACTACCTACTTCAAAACATCCGGAACCATACAAACTACAATGGTTGAATAATAGTGGTAAAACTAAAGTCACTAAACAAATTTTAGTAGCATTTCGGATCGGTAAGTATCATGACGAAATACTATGTGATGTCGTACCAATGCAAGCCGGACATTTGTTGCTAGGATGGCCCTGGCAATTCGATCTGTATGTAATGCACAATGGGTATCCTAATAAGTACCGTTCGATTTTAATCGATGCCAAATTACCCTTGCCCCTTTAACACCGCAAGAAGTCTACAAGGACCAACTCAAAATGCAAGAAGCGGACGATCTAAGAAGGAATGCTGAGATCAAAGGAAAACAAAACGAGAGTTCTAAAATCAGCCTCTACGCTAAGGCGGGAGAAATAGAACGGGCAATAAAAGAGCATCAGCCCATAATTGTAATCTTGTTTAGAGAGACACTACTAATGACTAACGAGCTTAAGAGCTCTTTACCCGATGTTGTTTCTTCTCTTTTACAGGAATACCAAGATATCTTTCCAGATGAGGCCCCACCCGGATTACCTCCAATTTGCGGTATCGAACATCAAATAGACTTCATTCCTGGAGCCCAAATCCCGAACCGACCGGCGTATCGGGCTAATCCAGAAGAAACAAAAGAAATTCAGAGGCAAGTAACCGAACTCCTGAGCAAAGGCCATGTACGAGAGAGTTTAAGCCCATGTGCCGTCCCCGTGTTGCTCATACCGAAAAAGGATTCTACTTGGAGAATGTGTATTGATTATCGAGCTATCAACAACATCACGGTAAAGTATTGACACCCCATTCCTCGTTTAGACGACATGTTAGATGAATTACATGGTTCTATCATATTCTCTAAAATCAATCTTAAAAGTGGCTATCACCAAATACGAATGAAAGAAGGAGACGAATGGAAAACCGCGTTTAAAACTAAATACGGACTTTATGAATGGATGGTCATGCCATTCGGATTCACAAACGCTCCTAGTACTTTTATGCGCCTAATGAATCATATTTTTCATGCTTACCTAGGAAAATTTGTGGTGGTATACTTCGATGATATACTAATCTATAGAAAAAACTTAGGCGAACACGTTAAGCATCTTAGAACGATAATGGAAATACTTGAAAAGTTGTATGCCAACCTAAGTAAATGCACTTTCTGCACGGACAAGTTAGTATTCTTGGGGTTTGTTGTTAGTGCGCAAGGAATTCAAGTAGACACGGAAAAGGTCAAAGCTATCCAAGAATGGACAAGTCCTAAAAATATTGGCGATGTAAGAAGTTTTCATGGACTCGCTAGTTTTTATCGACGTTTTGTGCCTAATTTCAGCACCCTAGCCGCACCAATGACCGAAATACTAAAGAAGAACGTAGGATTTAAATGGGGAGAAGCACAAGAAACGGCCTTTAAATTATTAAAAGAAAAGCTAACTAAAGCCCCAGTTTTATCACTTCCCAATTTCACTAAGTCTTTTGAGATTGAAATTGACGCATCCGGAACAGGAATAGGAGCCGTGCTAATGCAAGAAGGGAAACTAATAGCTTACTTTAGTGAGAAATTGGGTGGTCCCACACTGAATAATCCTACATATGATAAAGAACTTTACGCTTTGGTCAGAGTATTGAAAACATGGCAACATTATTTATGCCAAAACAGTTCGTAATCCAAACGGACCACGAGTCTCTAACACACTTAAAGGGACAACATATCCTCAACAAAAGACATGCTAAGTGGATGGAATTTATTGAGACTTTTCCTTATGTCATCCGCTACAAAAAGGGTAAAGAAAATGTGGTCGCAGATGCTCTCTCGAAGGTATGCACTTATCTCCACTCTTGATGCTAAATTACTCGGGTTTGAACATATTAAAGAATTATATGCTAATGATCTTGATTTCGGTCAAGTTTACAAAACATGTGAACAAATGGCCCACGGCCAATTCTACAAACATGATGGTTATTTGTTTCGTGGAAATCAGTTATGTATTCCTGCTTGTTCGTTGTGAGAATTATTTATGCATGAAGCACATAGTGGTGGTTTAATGGGACACCTCGGAATAGCAAAAACTTTAGATATTTTACATGAACATTTTTATTGGCCGCATATGAAACGAGATGTTGAACGAATTTGTAGTCGATGCATAACCTGTAAACAAGCTAAATCAAAAGTGTTACCAAATGGACTATATACACCCTTACCTATTTATACCGAACCATGGTTAGATATATCGATGGATTTTATTCTAGGACTACCAAGGAGTAAAAACGGAAAAGACTCAATTTTTGTGGTAGTTGATAGGTTTTCAAAAATGGCACACTTTATTTCATGTCACAAAACTGATGATGCTTCACACATCGCAAATCTATTCTTTAAGGAAATAATAAGACTGCATGGAATGCCCCGGACAATTGTGTCTGATCGAGATACAAAATTTTTAAGTTATTTTTGGAAAACTTTGTGGGGAAAACTGGGCACAAAACTACTGTTTTCAACTACTTGCCATCCCCAAACAGACGGACAAACTGAAGTTGTTAATAGAATATTATCCACTTTATTAAGAGCAGTTATTAAAAAGAATATCAAAACATGGGAAGAAAGCCTCCCTCACATTGAATTTGCATATAATCGATCGGTACATTCAGCTACTAAATATTCTCCGTTCGAAATTGTATATGGATTTAACCCCTTAACTCCGTTAGATTTAATCCCCCTGCCTATTTCTGAGTTTGTTAATTTAGATTGTGCTAAAAAGGCTGAGTTTGTCAAGAAAATACACGAGCAGATATGCTTAAACATTGAAAGAAGGACTGAACAATATGCAAAACAAGCCGACAAAGGGCGCCAAAAGCTAATTTTTGAACCAGGAGATCGGGTTTGGTTACATATGCAAAAAGAAAGATTTCCTAAACAATGATGATCTAAGCTACTTCTGTGGGGAGATGGTCCTTTCCAAGTCCTGTAGCGCGTCAACGACAATGCCTACAAACTGGATTTGCCAAGTGAGTATAATGTCAGTGCTACTTTTAATATGGCTGACTTAAGCTGTTTTGATGCAGGTGACGAAACGGATTTGAGGTCAAATCCTCTTCAAGAGGAGGGGAATGATGCGAACACGCTAAAGAATGCAAAGGAACTGATTCAAGTACCCCTCAGACCAATCACAAGGGCAAGAGCTAAAAGATTCAAAGACTCCATCAACGGTCTAGTTCAAATTATTTGGGAAAGAGAATTGGCTAAGAAACCGATCGAGACAGACGTCAAAAGTAAAGTACCTATCAATGTCATCAAGATACACGTTCAAGAAGATCCGGGCATCAGTATGGGATGAAGATTTTCGGCCCAAATTCAAGCCACTAGCCGTTGGAATAAAGAAGAACAAAGAAGAAAGTTTCACAAAGTCTTCTACACATGATGCCACTTTTGATACAAAGTCTTGGTGCATTTTCAAAGTCTTGCCACTTTTGCTACTAAATCTTGGTGCATTTTCAAAGCCTTAAAGTGAAGATCTTGGTCATAATCACACTTCTCCTAGCCGTTGCAAGCCTCCCTCATGTCACGGCCATCATCATCATTTTTGTTCTTCTCATTGTAGTCTTAAACTTTCTAAGATTCTTATTTTGGTGTAATCATTACTTAGAGGCTCCTCTTTTACCTATATAAGGAGCATTTTTGTTTTTGTTGGAACACACCTTTTTTGAAGACTCAAAATACTTTGTATTGCATAAGTTTTGATAACTTATTAGTTCGGTTGTATCTCTATACAAAATAGCACTTCGTTTATCACCCGAAGTGTCATTTTCCCTTTGATTCCAAGGTTCGTCGAGTGTATAAATTGTTGGGTTCTAGTTATCTTGCTAGAGTTCGCACTTTACACTTTGTAGGGTTAAGGACCTCCTTTCATCCGCCAAAATTCATCCATCTTGGTTACATTACGATTATTCACTTATATTTTCAAACCTTACTCAAATCGCTTCCGCAAAATTGATCATCTTTCGGAGAGGATCATATCAATACGCGTTACATTGGCTCGATGATGGGAGTAAGGTGAAAGTTTCGAAACAAGTACGGGTCGGATTAACTATGGGCTCGTATGGTGACAACGTACTATGTGATGTACTCTCGATGGAGGCATGCCACATACTTTTGGGACGACCATGGCTATTTGATAGAGACGCTTTACATCGAGAAAGGAGTAATGAATATGAATTACGGGATAAAGGCAAGAAGATTATGCTCAAACCAATGGCACCCCAACCCATTCGATCGATGAGTTCTAATCAAATGGAGAAATCGAAGCTTACTATGTTTGCTAGTGAGAAAGAGGTGAGACACGCTATTGACGATGGCGAGTGTGTGTATTTTTTGATGATTAAAGAAACACGCGATGTTGACGTGATTGTGCAAGGCAAGAGAGATATCGATACCTTGCTACGAGAATTTGCGGATGTCTTCCCGGAAGACTTACCGCCGGGTTTGCCACCCTTACGTGGGATTGAACACCAAGTCGACCTTGTACCGGGTGCATCACTCCCTAACAAGGCCGCCTATCGATGTAACCCCGAGGAGACAAAGGAGTTGCAAAAACAAATCGAGGAGCTTATGAATCGCGGGTACGTTCGAGAAAGTTTGAGCCCTTGTGCGGTTCCGGTTTTACTTGTTCCAAAGAAGGATGGGTCATGACGGATGTGTATAGATAGTCGAGCCGTGAACAACATAACCATCAAATATCGGTTCCCAATTCCGAGACTTGATGATATGTTGGACGAGTTGCATGGTTCGGTGATTTTTCCGAAGGTTGATTTGAGAAGCGGCTATCGTCAAATTCGCATGCGGGAAGGAGACGAATGGAAGACGGCTTTCAAGACAAAACATGGATTATATGAATGGCTCGTCATGCCCTCTGGCCTTACAAATGCGCCAAGTACTTTCATGCGATTAATGAATGAGGTACTTAAGCCTTTTTTGGGAAAGTTTGTCATCATATACTTGGACGACATCTTGATTTATAGTCGATCATTGCAATAGCATACCGGGCACTTGAGGAAAGTCTTCGAGATCCTTAGGGATCGAAAACTTAATGGGAAAAAGGAGAAGTGTTCGTTTCTAGTCGAGAGTGTAGCCTTTCTCGGCTACATCGTTTCTAAAGAAGGAGTATCGGTTGATCAAACCAAGATCAAGGCGATTAAATCTTGGCCTACCCCCAAAACCATCACGGAAGTCCGATCGTTTCACGGACTTGCTTCATTTTATCGGAGGTTCATACAAGACTTTAGTACCATTTCTAGTCCGATAACGGAATGTTTGAAAAAAGGACCGTTTGTGTGGAACGGGGCTACCCACGGGGCATTTGAAAAATTGAAGGCAAAAATGTGTAAAGCACCTATCTTGGCGTTACCCGACTTTTCACAACCTTTCGAGGTAGAATGTGACGCAAGTGGAGTGGGTAGTGGGGCGGTCCTCGTCCAAGGGAGGCGACCAATTGCTTACTTCTCGGAGAAATTGAGTGGGGCTCGACTCAACTATTGTACTTATGACAAGGAGTTCTATGCCATTGTGAGAGCTCTTGATCATTGGAGCCATTACGTTCGGCCGAAACATTTCATCCTACATTCGGATCATGAGTCTTTAAAATATATTAACGGCCAACAAAAGTTGAGTCCAATACATGCTAAATGGGTGGAATTCTTGCAATCATTCCACTTTTCATCGAAGTACAAAGATGGCAAGAGCAACGTTGTGGCGGATTCTTTATCTAGACGGTATGCCCTGATCTCTACTCTTGACATTTGGTTGCTTGGGTTCGAACCATTGAAGGAGTGTTATGATGGGGATGTGGATTTTGGTGAGGGTTTCATTCGATGTAAATCTGGTCGATTTGGAGAGTTTACGTTGCAAGAAGGATTCCTTTTCAGGAAATCGCCTTTGTTTACCCAAACACCCAATTTGGGAATTGTTAGTTCGAGAAGCTCAGGGTGGAGGCTTGGCCGGTCATTTTGGTTCGGCTAAAATGTTGGAGGTACTTAAAGAGCATTTTCATTGGCTGAAGATGCAAATGGATGTACACGACATAATTAATAAGTGTGTAACATGCCATATTGCTAAGAGTTCATTCAAACCGGGAGTATACATGCCTTTGCCGATTCCGGAAAGGTCGTGGGAAGATGTCTCAATGGATTTCATTGTTGCTTTACCTCGTACTCAACGAGGGAGAGATGCTATTATGGTTGTTATAGACCGATTTTTGAAGATGGCTCACTTTGTGGCTTGCCACAAGATGGACGACGCGAGTAACGTTGCTGATTTGTATTTTCGAGAAATCGTACGATTGCATGGGGTTCCAAAAACGATTGTTTCGGATCGGGACTCAAAATTCCTTAGTTACTTTTGGAACACCTTGTGAAGAAAGGTGGGAACCAAACTACTTTTTAGCACATCACATCATCCACTAACGGACGGTCAAACCGAGGTAATCAATCGAACGTTGGGCACTTTACTACGTGGTCTTGTCAGCAAGACACAAAAGGATTGGGACTTGAAACTTGCACACGTGGAGTTCGCTTATAATCGTTCTCCTACTCATGCCACGGCACACTTTCCATTCGAAATAGTTTACGGACTAAATTTGTACATGCCGTTAGATCTAATTCCATTGCCAAGTGACGAGTTAGTGTACAAGGATGCGGAATCAAAACTGAAATCGATGATGAAATTACACGAGCAAGTACGTAATCGAATCAAGGAAATAAACGAGGCTTATAAAAGAAAGTCCAACAAACAAAGAAGGCTGAGATTGTTCGAAGTTGGTGATTTGGTTTGGTTGCATTTGAGGAAAGAGCGATTTCCAAATAAACATAAGAACAAATTAATGCCGCGAGCAGAGGGACCGTTTAAGGTAATCGCAAAGGCGAACGACAACGCATACAAATTAGAACTTCCGGAAGATTATGGGGTTCATGCGACCTTTAATGTTGGGGAACTTTCGCCTTACATCGATGATGACGGAATTTCGGAATTGAGTACAATTCCTTTTAAAGGAGGAGGAGATGATACGTAATCGATTAATACAAATGAAGAAGACGAAGTAAGGATCGACGTAAATGACCTTACAACACGCCATGCACGGACTACTATGTATTTAGGCGAGAAAACGGACATAAGACGTGGAGTCTCGGTCTCGGCCGTGTCATATGACACGGCCCGTGTCATGCTGTGCCGGAAGGTCGACATCCACTGCTTGCCGAACTCGGCCATGTTGTCCGACACGGCCCGTGCCGAGATGTACCGGATAAGCCAAACTGACTGCCCACAGGACTCGACCGTGTCCCCAGACACGGCCAAGTCGAACTCTTCCGGATAAGCCAAACTGACTGCCCACACGATCGAGTCAATGCCGAACGTCCTTGTCGCGCCGCGCGGTCGAGTCACTGTCGGACGTCCTTGCCGCGCCGCGACCGTGTCAAGCGGACACGGTCGAGTCATTGCCGAACGTCCTTGTCGCGCCGCGCCCGTGCCGAGCGTCCTTGTCGCGCCACGGCCGTGTCAAGCGACACGGCCCGTGTCCTGCCGGCAGATTACTTTTTTTAATAGCTTTTTTTTGTGTGTTTGTCTTTTCTTTGTTTTTCACTCATTTTAGGGATTATGTTTCCCCTAAAATTATGATTGTTGTTCCTTTTGTATTTTATTTTTGATTTGTTTTGATTATTCAAAGATTTTATAAATCTTTGAATTGTTTTTCTTTTATTATGGGAAGACTTGAAGTTTCCTATATATACTCTTGTGTAAGCATTGTAACAAGCATTGTATATTGAAGAAATAAGATTACACTTTGTGTTCTTCTTGGTAAATGTTTTTCATCGAAACTTAATTTTTATTCGACGCGTTTTCGAGTATTAATCCGATTAATTCTCAATAGGTCTTGAGAAGAAATCTCCTTATCAAACTATAGGTCTAGTTTGATAATCATCACATTGTTCTTACTTACACGACCGAATTGCCCTACTTTCGGTTATTTTCTTACGAGTGTTACACATATTCTAGTGTTGTGAGGATCAACAATATTTCCGTTGCATTACATGTGGGTTTACGTCTATTTTTTTACTTAATTCGTATCACCTATAAGGCCAGGCTTGTGGCAAAGGGTTATACCCAGAAATAAGGGATCGATTACCACGATACCTTCTCGCTCGTAGCCATCAAGTCTATTCGCATGATGCTTGCTATAGCTGCCTACCACGATTATGAGATATGGCAAATGGACGAAAAGACGGCTTTCCTTAATGGATTCCTCGAGGAGGAAATATATATGGAGCAGCCTAAAGGCTTTGTGTCCGAAGTCGATATTCAGAAAGTGTGCAAGCTTCAGCGTTCCATTTATGTACTAAAGCAAGCATCGCGTAGTTGGAACCTTCATTTTGACGAGGCGGTCAAAGAGTTTGACTTCCTGCAAAATGAAGAGGAACCTTGTGTATACAAGAGGGTTAGTGGGAGCCAGATCGCATTCTTAGTACTATATGTAGATGACATTCTACTAATAGGAAATGATGTCGGAATGCTCAGTTCTGTGAAAGCTTGGCTCCCCTTTAAACTGGAATCTCCACCGATCGAACTCCCTTCTCAGGTCGATGGTCGTGTGTAAGCGAGGGAGGCGTGAACGAGTTTTTTTTTTTTGGGAAGAAGAAGAGGGCGATGATTTGTGATCCTGAAGTCTCCTTTCCAGATCTCATGTTATAATGGTCATCGTAGGTAAATTAAATTCTTAACCCCAATAATTACCTTTACTCTCAAATTCGCCTCTTTGAAGTTGTTTTGTATTTGTAACCATGTCACTGAAGAACGATTGACCACATATCCAACTACTCCTCAATATTATTAGTTGATTCCTCATGAGTCATTCTGATCTTAAATTAATCAGCTAATTAAAATAATAAAATTTTAATTCCATCAAACTTTAAATTTAAATTCCTGGATATTACATATTATCCCTCTTAAAATAAGTTTCGTCCCCGAAACTCGCCATGTAATCACCCATATCACTGTAACCGTTGTTCTAAACGTTGAAGCGAACCGGTTCGATACCATCCAAAACTCAAGAATCGATAGACATAAACTAAAAAAACTCCAGGGGTGGCAACTCTGCGGTTGTAACATATATATCAGCTCCAAGTATCAAAAGATCATCAATACGCTGTTTTGGTGTAATGGGTCACGATCTCACGATATCATGATACCGCTCATCTCTACTTACTTTCCAAAACCACAATGTGTCGACACTACAAGTCCTACTCACTCCCACAAAATTGAAATCTTAACACTATATGTTGCTCATAAAACCGCAATAAATATATGCACTTGACACATTTTGTTTTGAAATAAAAAAAAGGCGTATTCCAAAATTCTACAAAAACCCAGTTTTAAATGGTGAGGTCTTCAAAATAGATGGATACTTGGATCCGAAAAATCGATAACTTTCAAAGTGCCTTCACGATTTTATTGAATATGTTGTAAAGATAATACTCCCCAATAGTAATGCGTTTGGAATAAATTTAAAATTCAAAATGTTAGTTCAATTGCCCACTCTTAGAATTATCATTTCAAAGTATAATGGTTAAATTTATTTATTTTACGAAATGTACGTTCACCGTCAAATACATTTTTTTTTTTCAAATTGAAATTAAGGGAATTAGTTTCACAAACCTCATGCAAAATACTATTAGAAAACTCGAGGCACGAATTGTGGAGTTCGAAATCAATTTCATGCACATGCTTGTCCTAGGCTCACCTCACAATTGTAATAACTATTTATCAATCTCGCCTAATCAGCACACTGATCGAATCATGAATACTTACTCCCCAATATATCAGAAGAGATCATCTTATCTGTGACAACTATCGGGCTGACTTGCCGTTCATCATACATAAATAATATCCGTCTCAGATAACACTATTCTCATCACGTATCTTCGTTGGGGGCATCTATCCCACTAAAAACATTCATACACGCCAAATAAAAATTGAAATTAATTTCACTATATCCAATGCTAAAAAGAATTTATCAAAATTTCCATCTTATATTTCGAAAATCTTAGTATTCAACTCGTTTGATCAAAATTCTAGGACCCTCGCCCTTTGTAAATAACCGAAAATATTTTATCTCTCGAAAATTTTCAAAAACAATCACTCTAAAATATATATTCGTATCATGCACCTTTTGATTTTTTTTTCAAAAAAAAACACCTCTTTTTTTTTAAGTTGAAAAAAAATTCTCACTTTATCAAAATATATAATTATTAGTTTTTCCATTTTAAAATACTCACAAGAGATTCTATATAAAATATTGACGCGTCAATTTGTCGTTCAAGACAAACAAAAATTGTTTTTAATCCTCAAAATAATTTAAATACTTTCCAAATATCCATTTTCTGAGTGCCCTCATAAAAATATGATTTGAAAAATGGCCCGAATTGCAAAAGTCAACAATTTCAAAACATACGTTAAGTCACCGCTTACATGTACCAATAAAATAGTTACCACAATTTTCCAATTTAACTCAGATTGCAAAATATTTATAAGTCATTTAAAAATACACGTGCAACGGATATAGGTAACGACGAAAGTACATTGAGGTAGCAAGAAACAATCAATCAACTCTCTTATTTGAAAATATATGGCCGGCTTGTCCAAAATTTTAGAAGATTTTAAAAAATTCACACTAACCGCCGTCTAACCATACTAGTAAAATGTTTTAGAATATCTGATTTTTCACAACATACTCGAGTCTATGAAATTTTCAGAAACATTTTCAAATACGCGCGCAGCCAACACAGTTATCAATATGAACACGTTTGTAGCAATTAGCAACAATTAGTCAAACATATCCGGTTCTCAAACACGTGCCCATATAGCATTCAAATCATCATACTAACCGATTCCACTCATAAATATAATCTTAAATTCAAACATACATCAAAACCGTCTGTTTGTATTTCTGACAATCTCTGTCGTCAATACGCCTCTTGGAACACATTAATGTCCAGAAACTTCCATAACACATTGTACCAATCAAAACTTAATCTACCAGTATATTACAATTGCTATACACGTAATATACCACGAGTATCAAATACGGTTTCTATCTTACCTCTTACTTGCAAACAAAATTAAGCAACACAAAATATAAAATATAATATATAAAAGAGGAGACTTACATCCACAGGTCGCACAAAAAAGACAGTCGCCCACGATACTAATCTCAACGGACAACACGAACGACATGATATGACAACACACAAGTCGACTTGTTAACCGACCACTTGGACGGCGCAACAAAACACGACTCGACTAATCACGACTCGACTCGACCCGACAGCCTAAGTTTCCACAACCTATGCTCTGATACCATAAATGTAACACCCCCAGAATCCACCGGGAATATTACACGCCGTAGACCCCTTTATAGAGGGATCTACCAGGCTAACTACCACGAGGCGACAAACGTTTGACCGACCGGGGTCAAACTACATACTGACACTGATCGATAAGGTCAAATATTAAAATACACCGACCGATATGGTCACACAACAAGAAATCAATCCGAAAACAAACTCCTTACTGTATATACCCACACAGGGGTCAAGATACAACATAGCGGAAGACTGAAGATAACTCAACAATACAACAATATCGAACTGAACTCTAACTCTTGATTAGTATCGCGACTTGTCTTCTTCCATGTCGTTCCTGTGATTGCTCCAACGAACTAAGCATACCTGAAATGCATGATACGCATTTTCCCTATTTAAGGGGTTAGCATTGGAATGGCTAGTACAAGTATTCAAGTCATACAAAATATATTATGCAAATATCAATTATTGTAAGTCGACAACAAACCATTTAAGAAGTTCCCGAGAGGTTTTCAAAGTTTAACGTACAAACTCAAGTCCTTGAAAGTAATTTATAAACTCTTTTAGAAGGCAACAAAAGTCTTTGGGATTTCAAGTCGAAAATTATAAAACCCTTTTCGAAAATAATAGGGTCTCAGCCCCGGTTTATGGACCTCATGTCCTTAGTTGCGAAACCGTCAAGACAATTGGGTCTCGGCCCAAGGTCATTTTCCACAAAACAACATTTACACAATCATTAGTGTCTTAACTGAAATATTTCTTCAAACCACAATACACGGGAACAATAACAAAGCCCGCATTCCACCACCAAAACATCACCATCTAGGGACAAGACACCAACATTTATTCTAGTGCCATTCTAGCCAAGTACCAAAATCCTATATATAAAGTATCTCAACAACGAGGGGAAAACGTTGTGATATTCCGGACATATCACAATTATCGAAAACATCAAATATCATCATCATGACGGAAACCACACTTGGTAACCCGCGACCGTACCCATTAGTATCGGCCCCCAGAAGCCCCGTCGGACCCTCCCCGGGTGGGAAACCACTTCCGCGGCCGTACCCATTAGTATCAGCCCCCAGAGGCCCCGTCGGACCCTCCCCGGGTGGAAGAACAACAACACACACACGTTTACAAAACTGCATGTCTCGATTGTTAGTCACAATATATACAGTCAAGGCACTTGCTAGATATGGCCATTTATCCGACACATAACTACGACCAACGCAGCTTAGCAACAACCTAACAATTCTAGACATACTATCTAACCGACATCACTTTTCTACCAATCCAACTCTATAACACCCAACTCTATTCACACACTCAGTGATCACCTAAAAATCACAACACACATCTAAACGTACTATCTAACCGACATCACTTTTCTATTGACATGCCTCTACGACAAGCAACAAGGCAACTCTAACTTAACATAACATCTATAACGACACATATCATACAAAATCAACAAAAACAAATAATCATCACAAATTCATTATACAACCTCAAGTCACACAATATAAATCATATAGACAAGAATACTTGTCTCGATAATTGACGCCGAAAGCTCTGACGAACACGGCTCACCCGATCGATCCATTGAAATCCCAACCTTTATTATAAATACATAATAGACAATTTAAGGGTTCAATTTAATGTCTTATTATTATAAGGAAATCAATTGGATAATATAATACCTCCATTGAGCCCTTAATATATCGATCGAATCAAACGACCAACGATACTCAACCCGAATCCATATCTCAATTATTGCTCCAAACTAGGACTCATTCCGTGGGTCTAATTACACAAATCCGCGCATTGACCAAATTATCAATATCTCCATCTATATCTACGTCCTCCGTTCACAATCCCAACATGACCACATACACACAACTAGATAATCCACATACAAACACTCATGTTATATATATATATATATTGTTTATGTGTGAGTATGTCTGTACATGTGTGTAATATATATATATATATATATAAACTAACAAACACACACAAACTCACACGGTCCACACACATTCACACACAATTCACATACAGACATACTATCCTGCACACGCGCGCGCGCGCGCACACACACACACTCAGTGGGAACTTGATCCCAAGTCGGTCTATCATAAATCAAGCCCTATTCATCCTGAAACGAAGCTCACAGCCGGAATTGAGCCACCCAACGCCTACCTCTCTTACCCCGACCATCGTCGTGCATAATATAATTGAATTGAGAATCAGCCCTGAAAATCGAATTCGACTCAGAATCGAACCCCTCAATACATTGATGCCGTCCAGAGTTAAATTTCTGTGATACTTTCTTCGCTCGCGCGCCTTCAACCATCGTTGGAGGCTCAGAACCACCCGCCGGAGTTCCATAGCCACTGCTGTAAATGAAGCCTTAATCCTCGAACCTGAGCAGTCCGAATTTGTAGATAGTTGACCAACTCCAATGATATGGCCCGACTCCAAATCCAAAAGCCGCCCTAACCCACATGAATCCCCTTTAAACTGGAATCTCCACTGATCGAAATCCCTTCTCAGGTCGATGGTCGTGTGTAAGCGAGGGAGGCATGAACGAGTTTTTTTGGGAAGAAGAAGAGGGCGTTGATTTGTGATCCTGAAGTCTCCTTTCCAGATCTCATGTTATAATGGTCATCGTAGGTAAATTAAATTCTTAACCCCAATAATTACCTTTATTCTCAAATTCGCCTCTTTGAAGTTGTTTTGTAATTGTAACTATGTTACTGAAGAACGATTGACCACATATCTAACTACTCCTCAATATTATTAGTTGATTCCTCATGAATCATTCTGATCTTAAATTAATCAGCTAATTAAATTAATAAAATTTTAATTCCATCAAAATTTCAATTTAAATTCCTGGATATTACAGTGTTTGCACTTTGTACTTGTACTAGCAAAATAGTAGAATTTTGCTAACCCCCGAGTAATCGGGGGGTGGATGTCTGTATTGCATTCAGGTTTTTGAGCATAACATAGGGTCGGCATGAAGGATGATGAAAGATGAACGATACTAATCACACAAGGACCCGTTGATGTCGTATTGGTTTAGTTGTATTTTATTTTCCGCTGCAGTATTCTTTCCCCGTTGTACGGGATTGTGTTGTACTCGACCCCTGTGTGGGCATGTATTGTAATTGAGTTGTATGTTTTTATTGAAAGACCAAGTCAGTCTACTGAGTTATTGTAGCCTTAAAGGCATCGTCGAGTTGTTCGTTTGTTGTTACCATCCTGGTAGATCCTTGAGGAAAGGTTCTACGGCGTGTAATATCCCTGAGCGGATTGGGGGTGTTACATGTTTTGTGGATATAATGGTTGGTAATCAACGATATGTGCTAAATGAATATTTACAACCATTTTTCAAAAGAATCGGTATCTTTACAATCATGGTTTTCTTAAAAGATGACTCTTGTGTTTGGGACTTAATGTGCTAAATTGACTATATGTGTTAATGTCGAGTATAGGATCGCCTTACTTTCGGGTGATGCCATTATGTGTGATTATATCGTCGATAAATTGAAAGTTCAATCCTTTTGTTAAGATGTGTGCGTGGAGTCATGTGATTATCGATGAATATGTGAGTTATGTGATATTGGTTGTGTCGTTCGGTGCTGTTTAGATGGTGTGCTTCTTTGTTGATTGTATTAGCTTTGGGTCATGAGTATGTGTTGGATAATTTGGCCATTCTAGCAAAATACCTCGACTATATATATTGTGATTGACTCTTGAGGATTGTGTCCTGGAAATGTGAATTGATGAGAGTTTTAAGGTTGTTCTCGGTTACTCTCACTCGGGGTTGACTCGATGGAGTCACACGGGGACCTGGTGGCTTAGCGGCTGGATCGGGTCGCGAGAGTTACTTTCAGTGGGCATTCTCACCCGGGGTCGCTCGACGGGGCATACAGGGATTTGGTGGCTTGACGGCGGGACCGGCGGCTGGACCGGGTTGCGAGAATTGCCAGAGTGTTTGTACTGATGATTAATTGTGATATGTCCGGAGTATCACAATGCTTGGTGCTCGGGGTCGAGAGACATTATATATCGAGTCTTGGTGTTTAGCTAAAACGGCATAAGAATAATTTATTATGTGTAATGTGTCCTTGGAAGTGAATTGAAGTGGATGATCGGGTCGTGGACCCTGTGTTTTGTGACCATAATGGTTGGGTCTTGGACCCCGTGTTTTGTTAATGGATTTGTATTTTGGGGAATAAACTTTGGGGCTGTGACCCTAAGTGGCTTCTCAGGAATTAAGAACTTTTCAATCATAAACGTTTTCAAAACTCCCGAGATTTGGAATTGTTTTCAAAGTGCTTACTTGTTTCGTTTCTACTTTCAAGACTTGAACTATTTTTAACTAAATGAAATACCTCGGGAAGTCCTTCATTGTATTCTCGAAATGTGTTGTGTATGGCTCGTATTTGTATTTTATACTTATATTAGCAAAACATTGGAGTTTTGCTAACCCCCGAGTATTCGGGGGGTGGATGTCTGTTTTGCATCTAGGTACATGCAGGTTTGGGAGCAAAATACAGGATCGGCGCGAAGGATGATGGAAGACGAATGATACTAATCACACGGAGGCCAGTTTTGGGTGCAGTCAGTCGGAGTTCGTTGTGTGGTCTTTTCCGCTATCGTACTTTTATTTATGAGTGTATTTTGCCCTTGCATAGGTATGAGTCGAGATAGAAATGTGTAATTTTAACTTATATGTTAGTGATGAAAGACCAAATCGGTCTATTGGCTCGTTATTTTGTTACGTCGGTATGTAATGTAATGTGTTGTTTCGATGACTAGCCTGGTGGATCCTCACGGAGAGGGTCTGTGGCGTGTAATATTCCCGGTTTGATTTTGGGGGTGTTACACACACGTTATAGGTATGCTAATTGTATTAGTATACTCAAACCGACACACCCTCGATTCGTCACACAGATTTCACTCTGGGACAGTCAATTACGGAATCGAAAGGTTGTGATAGGTATTCGTGAACCTTCGACTTGAGGATTTCATAGGGATGTGCTTGTGACGTCAATATGTTCATTAGAGTAGTTCGACCCTGTAAACTGGAAGGCGGGGGTCAACCTCGACGTGCGTCTTGACGGGCAAGTAGCAGGTCCAACTGAATACCAAGATAGAATTCTTTCTCCTGTTAGTAAACGGGTTATATGTCTTATGAGGTTATTGGCAGATGAGATCATAAGTCTTTAGCCAAAGCATTGGAGCTAGTTGTATTGGATACACAAGAGATCGATGATCTCGATTTGCATTAACTCATGCATAGCATCAAGTACAGATAGGGTTTGACTGACCGTCACCCTATAACTTGATCGGGACATTTGAAAGAAGGGTTTATACGTATACTGGTATTCACGACAGAATGGTTCTTGAATGATCTCAATCATTCGTTCTCAGTTGGGATACGGTGTAGGCCGCCAGGCTGGCTAGGTGGTGCTACTACTTTTTCGTTCCTCCCATTGCTGACTGAGACGGACCTACCGAGTCGCTCAATAGGATTGACGATGGAATGAATCGAGCTTATTCTCTTTATAATTATTAGATATTGGATATCTAATTTGGGACATTGAATGTCTAAATTAATTTATTGGATAAATTGATTTACGGCCAAATGAATTAAATAAATTACTGGGTGATTAATTTAATCCATAGATATAATTATTTCTTGGAGAAATTAATTATATTATTTTGTATTTAATGTGATTAATTAATTGGATTAATTAATTGATATAAATACATCTGAACAAAATTAGAGTTTATCTATTTGGACTCACGGGAGTCCGAAATGAACCGAACTCGTCCGATTTCTTTATCATGCCCCCCCTCCACCAACCTTCCCTTGTCTTTACTTTCCATTTTTTAAATGGGTGATAATGACATGGTGGGATACCTCTCATGTGAATGAGTTGTTTTGATGGTTGATGGTGTATAAAGAAAGAAGAAAAAAGACTTAACTCCTCACCCCTTTCATTGAATCAACCGTGAGTTCCAGTGAGAGAGAGATAAATTTTTTTTCTCATATAGTCTTAATCTTCTTCTTCATTTCTTATTGGTGGTTCTTGTAACACCCCCGATATATTCAAGAATATTACAGCGCCGTAAATCCTTTACATAAGAATTTACAAGGCTGAATAAATGAAAAGACAATAACACATACTAAATCATTAAATCACTGAAATAAAATACGACAGTTCTGGTTCAATACCGAGAATGCAAATATCCAAATGAAGAATAATAATACATCACTGAAATCCAAACATCACGAATTACGATGTACTCGAGTACTTATTAAAATAACCAACAACAGACAATAAACCCGGCCGGAACATCACTCTGCACCCTCGTCGTCATGCAGCTCCACTGGTTGTTTCCCCGCTCTCCTGGATCCTGGACATAAACAAATGTTCACTCCCGAAGGGGTTAGCACAACGATGCCAGTACAAGTACAATAATCATACAACAGTGATGTAATCAAACAATCATCATAACAAGTTTCTCCAACGAGAAACAACAACAACACATATCACATCATAACAGTCTCAACATACTGATGGTATTCCAACGATCCAGCGCACACAGCTATAGATTCCTATGATGATCCCGTCGGATCAACGCATGGTGGAACTACCTGTCCAACGATCCAGCGCACATAGCTATTGATTCCCATGATGATTCCCGTCAGATCAACGCATGGTGGACATTTAATCACAACACATGTACATAATACAATCACAATATTACTGACATAATATAAACAATTTTAATTAAAGTACTTGCCTCGGTTCGATGACAAGAATAAAGCTTCCACGAATATCAAAACACTCTAAGGTCATCCCCTTCGATCAATCATGATGCTAAGCTCGAACATTAATAAAAGAAATAATATAGAATTCATCTCCAGTCGTACGGACATCTAACAATCCAAAATACAGTCGGAAGTTCATAAAACGTAATATGTCTAGCTTGCTTAACGCACGCTACGTATCCTTAGTAGCGTACGTTAAGGCTACTCGTTAGCGCACGCAATTATATGAAGTCTAGCGTACGCTAACCATGCACGGTCAGAACCTCACTGATCAGTCGATTGACTCGTCTGATGATATAATGCACGTTATTTTCCAAGCGTAGCGTACGTTAACTTATGCCCGATAGCGCACGTTAACTATAAATCTTAGCGCGCGCTAAACACGTATGACAGTTCTTCCCTGGGCAGTCGACTATTCTAACAGTGATGAAACTTATGAAATCCTCAGTGTTTAATATATGTTATCTCCATGCATATCACGTTCATCTTTTTACAAATGATCTCACGGACTCAAACATCTTCAAGATACAAGAATACGCATAATTATCACAACATCATATTCCTTCTTGATTACAATTCTCATGCGAAGTTTGGTGTTCTTAAGGTCGATGCACTAGATTCCAATATCATCATTATATCCTGATTTAACCATGAAGATGAATTAACCATTCCAACTTATGAGAAAGGATGCAAATCTTCTATGATTCTCTCATAAGTCCATTTAATAAAAGTGATAACAACTTTACGTCTACGAATTATGGTAACGTCATCAATACGGACAATCAATCTCAGAATATTTCTCCCATCATTCGACTTGGTAAGATGCTAGTCATGATGATTCCAACGATGATATCTTAAGTATAAACATTCCAACTTATAAACATGATGTGGTTTGGATAAATCACCAATGGAACTCAATATCTTGATAGCATAATCCTCATATCCTTAATAACACGAATCCAAGGTAGGAGATAGTATTAACATACCTTAAGCTGAATAAAACACTGAAACAATAGGTAGACTTCAACCCCGGTTGCTTGTGTGTCACTCCAAAGTGAGTTTCTTCTTCAATGATCAAGTGTAAGTAATCTCCAATCTTCAATGATCATGTAAGGAGGGTTTATATGTGTTTAAGAAGTAGGGAAGGCTCTCTGGACTTTCCAAGATATGAAGAACGAGTGAAGAAACCTAAACCAAATGAAATGAGGGTGTTGTCCCTTATATAATGTTTCTGCACATTAGCTGATTAGCGCACGCTATTTTACTACCCTTAGCGCACGCTAATAAGCGTTGAATCCAAAACAGTCCAGGTTCGCTCACGGGAATCTTATCCAGACCCATGTCCGGCTGGCGCATGTGCTAGCCGCCTAGCTCAATAATTGACTGCCTAATGCACGCAATTCTTCATTCGTAGCGTGTGCTAGTTTTAGCCGATAACGCACGTTAACCTACATTCTTAGCGTGCGTTATCACGAGTTTGCATGAGAAAATTTACATGATGCTATACTCATGTACAAAGATACAAATGTGATAAATATCATACTCCAATTATCGAGATCACAATTCCGAATAATACAGGGCTCAAATACAGATGAAATACTCAATAATAAATCCGGATATTACATACTATCCTACTAAAAAGGAGTTTCGTCCCGAAACTCAAGACGAAAATAACTCTGGATATCTCGACTTCATGCTATCTTCCGTTTCCCAAGTGGCTTCTTCTACTATATGGCGTGATCACTGAACTTTGACCAAAACGATTGGTTTGTTCCTCAACTGCTTAACTCGACTCTCGAGTATCCTGACCGGTCTTTCTTCAAATGTTCCATCCTGAGCGATTTCGATCTCGCCGAAATCAATGACATGACTAGGATCCGATATATATCTCCGTAACTGGTATACGTGGAACACGTTATGAACATGGCTTAGTGACGGCGGTAATGCCAGTCTATATGCCAACTCTCCAACTCTCTCGAGGATCTTGAATTGTCCGATATATCTTGGACTCAACTTTCCTTTTCTCCCAAAATGAAAGATTCCCCGAGTAGGAGAAACTTTTAAAAGTACGTGATCTCCAATACTGAACTCTAATGGACGACGATGTACATCTGCATAAGATTTCTGTCGACTCTGGGCAGTCAACAGCCTTTCGCGAATCAAGGCTATCTTTTCTCGTGTCTGATCAATCAATTCTGGTTCCGTTCCGATCAAGTCTGATGAATTGTCCCAACACAGGGGCGATCTGCATCTTCTCCCGTATAATGCCTCAAACGGTGCCATCTTAATAGAAGCATGCCAACTATTGTTGTAGGTAAATTCAATCAACGGTAGATGAATTTCCCAGTCAGTTGACCAATCTAAGGCACAGGCCCTCAGCATGTCTTCCACCGTTTGAATAGTCCTCTCAGATTGTCCGTCTGTCTGTGTATGATAAGCTGTACTGAAGTTCAACTCGGTCCCCAAGGCCTTATGAACTGTTTTCCAAAAATGAGACACAAAACGGCCATCTCGACCAGAAATAATGGTCTTCGGCGTACCATGCAATCGGACTATCTCTGAAATAAATACTCGTGCCAACCTCTCTGGTCCCCACGTGTCCTTAATGCCTAGAAAATGAGCTGATTTGGTTAAACGATCAACTATCACCCAAATCATGTTCATTCCTGACTTGGTTCTCGGCATACTAGTGATAAAGTCCATCGATATGTCCTCCCACTTCCATTCAGGAATCAGGAGCGGCTTCAGCATTCTGGCAGGTCGTTGATGCTCGATCTTAACATGTTGACAAGTCAAACATTTCGATACATAATCCGCTACATCTTTCTTCATGTTCCCCACCAGAAGTTTTGCTTCAAGTCCTTATACATTTTACTGGTGCCCGGGTGGATAGAATAGGGCGTACTGTGAGCTTCCTTCATAATTGTCTGCTTCAGAACACCGACATCGGGAACACAAAGTCGATTTCGGAACCTCAATGCTTCATCATCATGAATTACGAATCCAGGGGCCTTTCCCTTAATCACTTCATCACGCAACCGAATCATCAGAGGATCATCTGCTTGCTTAGATTTGATTTCCTCGATTAACGATGAAGTTATTTCCATCATGCACAGTTGTCCTTGGACTCTTTGTAACCATACTTCAATTCCTTCTCGAATCATCTCTCGTTGAATGCTGAGCTAGGAGGTCAGAGTCTCCAGCATCTGAATAGAAACAGGCTTACGGCTAAGGGCATCAGCCACTACATTTGCTTTGCCTGGATAATAAATAATCTCTAAGTCATAGGCCTTAATAAGTTCCAACCATATTCTTTGCCACATGTTCATCTCTTTCTGACTGAAGATGTATTTGAGACTCTTATGATCCGTGAAGATCTGACAGTGAGTCCCGTACAGATAATGTCTCCAGATTTTCAAAGCGAAAACTACTGCTGCCAGCTCTAAATCATGCGTTGGGTAATTCACTTCATAAGGTTTCAGTTGTCGTGACGCATAAGCGATCACCTTATCATTCTGCATCAATACGCATCCGAGTCCTTGGTTCGAAGCATCACTGTAAACTATGAATCCTCCAGTTCCCTGTGGAAGTGTTAAAATCGGTGTTGTCGTCAATCTCCTCTTCAATTCATCAAAGCTTTTCTGGCACAACTCATTCCACTCAAACTTTTGAGTTTTCTGCAGTAGTCGAGTAAGTGGGCGGGAGATTTTGGAAAACCCTTCCACGAACTGATGATAATATCCAACAAGTCCTAAGAAACTCCGGACTTCTTTCATGTTCTTTGGAGGCTTCCAGTCCATAACTGGTTCAATCTTTTGAGGATCTACTCGGACTCCTTCAGCTGATACCACATGGCCGAGGAACATTACTTCCTTTATCCAGAATTCACACTTAGAAAGTTTGGCGTACAATTATTCATTTCTCAACAGGTCTAACACAATCCGTAAATGCTGTGCATGCTCTTCCGGGCTCTTAGAATACACCAGAATGTCATCAATGAACACAACCACAAATTTATCCAAATATTTGATGAACACTTGGTTCATCAATTGCATGAATACAGCAGGTGCATTAGTGAGACCAAACGGCATCACTACAAACTCATAGTGTCCGTAGCGAGTTCTGAACGCTGATTTCGGAACATCAGATTTCTTAATCCTCATCTGATGATATCCTGATCTCAAGTCGATTTTAGAAAATACTGTTGCTCCTTGCAACTGGTCAAACAAATCATCAATCCGTGGCAACGGATACTTGTTCTTAATCGTCATATTGTTCAGCTCTCGATAGTCAATACACAGTCAAAGTGATCCATCCTTCTTCCGGACAAAAAGAACTGGTGCTCCCCAGGGCGAAATGCTTGGATGGATATAGCCTTTGTCCAGTAACTCCTCCAGTTGCTTTTTCAACTCGTACATCTCAGTAGGTGCCATACGATACGGCGCCTTAGAAATTGGTGTAGCTCTGGGTTCCAGTTCGATGGTGAATTCTACATCCTGTCGTGGAGGTAGTCCAGGTAACTTGTCAGGAAATACATCTGGAAATTCGTTCGCAACAGGAATGGATGAAAGTTCCACAATTTCATCTTCTTTCTTCATTGCATAGTACCAGTATGCCGTACAGCCCTGTTTCAACAATTTGACAGCTTTCATCGCCTTGATCAACTTTCCTGAGCTCCCTGGTTTCCATCCTTCAAACAGTATTTCGGAACCATCATCAGCGATCAGCGAGATATTCCTCTTTCGGTAGTTTACAATAGCTCCATATCGATTAAGACAATCATCTCCGAGTATCAGGTCGTCTCCTTGCATTTCTATCACAATTAGATTTGAGAGCCACTCTCTACCTCCAAATGATATAGGGAAATCTCTAGTTTCTAGGTTTCCAACAATCCTCTCTCCACTCGATAAACCCACAACATAAGGTTCAAAATTATGGAAACCAGAAATATTCAAATGATTTACACAAGATAAGGATATAAACTAATGCGTAGCTCCTGTATCGAATAAAACGCTAACTGGATGGGAAAGGATCTGAACAGTACCTGATGCCACAGCAGCATCCAGATCGTCTATTCTCCTCATCTCGTACAGACGTGGGGGAACAGATCCGGCACTCGCTGTACTCTTTCGGTCCCACTGTCCTCTGCCTCGTCCGCGGCCAAAATTCTGAGGCATCTGAACACTTTGCTACGTCTGTTGGATACTGGATTCTCTCTGAGCTGGCTGTGATGTACGGGTTCCATTGATCTTGTTGGCATTCTTGCAAAACGTCGCATGGTGCCCTTCCTATCCGCAATCAAAACATGTAATTGGAGTACGCAAACAATCTCGCCAAATGTGGCCTGGGCGACCACAGTTAAAGAACTTCCTATATGTATCCATCATGGCTGACACTGCTCCGAAATTCTTTCCGCTCTTAGATGGGTGCGGAGGTTTCTTGAAAGAGTGAAAGGATGACTGGGCCTTGCGGGGCCCACTGCTCTTGTGCTCAGTGAAACTACCAGAGACTTTCTGCTTCTTGGATTCTGCAAACTTTTCCATCGCTGCTTCTTTGATCTCATACGCCAATGCTTTATCCTGATATTGACGAAGAGTGGTACATTCAAAACCGGACATGTGCCTCTGGATTTCTGGGTTCATTCTCATATCAAAATAGATCATCATTTCTGCATCTGTTCTGACCAGATGTCGAACAAATGCCAGCTGCTGGTTAAACGTCTTAATTGTCTGGGATACGGGTTCGTCTGACTGCTGTGCGGAGAAAAATTCCCGAACTTTGGCTTCCTTCACAGGACGAGGGCAGTACTGAGCTTCCATCATCAATTTAAATTCTGTCCAGTCAGCATCATGATCTATAGGCCGGATGGCTTCCCACCACTCGGATGCTTCCCCTATCAGAAAGTACTGAGCAATAGAGGCTCTCCGATCGTCTGGGTAATTAATTCTGGCAAAAAATTTCTCCAATTCCTTCAACCAATGGTCCCATGTGGGTGTCTCAGAAAATCCATCGAATTTAGGTGGTTTCATCTTTGCCACCTCCTGCAGCCATCGGTCACCTCGATTTCCCATGTCTGGGATACCTTGTTGTCGATCTCCCTGTTGTAACCCTACTGCCACCTGCATTCGGTCCACAACTTGGGCGAACTGAGTCATCTGGTTCACCACCTGACGAAGGATTTCGGGCACAGCAGGTTCCGGTTCATTATTAATAGATCTCTGTGGCTCGCCTGAGCTGTGGCTGGCCTGATTAGAAGGCGAAGCTTCTCTTTCGGCATTCCTTCGTCCGCGTCCGCGACCGCGACCACGTCCACGTCCACCTCTCAACATACTGTAAGCATAAATACTCAATATACAAGAAACAATATCATTCTAATGTTCGAGTATAAAGAGATACAACATGTAAAGAACGAGATAGAGTTTAGGAACTTACAACCACCGTTCACATGAAGACGCAGGTAGGTGATGTTATTCGCGGCCGATTACCTCAAAAGACATATATGACCCCTATTTTAACCCAATGGCCAAGATATCCATAATCTTAGCTCCGATACCATATTCTGTAACACCCCCGATATATTCAGGAATATTACAGCGCCGTAAATCCTTTACATAAGAATTTACAAGGCTGAATAAATGAAAAGACAATAACAGATACTAAATCATTAAATCACTGAAATAAAATACGACACTTCTGGTTCAATACCGATAATGCAAATATCCAAATGAAGAATAATAATACATCACTTAAATCCAAACATCACGAATTATGACGTACTCGAGTACTTATTAAAATAACCAACAACAGACAATAAACCCGGCCGGAACATCACTCTGCACCCTCGTCGTCATGTAGCTCCAGTGGTTGTTTCCCCGCTCTCCTGGATCCTGAACATAAACAAATGTTCACCCCCGAAGGGGTTAGCAAAACGATGCCAGTACAAGTACAATAATCATACAATAGTGATGTAATCAAACAATCATCATAACAAGTTTCTCCAACGAGAAACAACAACAACACATATCACATCATAACAGTATCAACATACTGATGGTATTACAACGATCCAGCGCACACAACTATAGATTCCCATGATGATCCCGTCGGACCAACACATGGTGGAACTACCTGTCCAACGATCCAGTGCACACAGCTATAGATTCCCATGATGATTCCCGTCGGATCAACGCATGGTGGACATTTAATCACAACACATGTACATAATACAATCACAATATTACTGACATAATATAAACAATTTTAATTAAAGTACTTGCCTCGGTTCGATGACAAGTATAAAGCTTCCACGTATCAAAACACTCGAAGGTCGTCCCCTTCGATCAATCACGATGCTAAGCTCGAACCTTAACAAAAAAAAATAATATAGAATTCATCTCAAGTCGTACGGACATCTAACAATCCAAAATACGGTCGAAAGTTTATAAAACGTAATCTGTCTAGCTTGCTTAACGCACGCTACGTATCCTAAGTAACGTACGTTAAGGCTACTCGTTAGCGCATGCAATTATACAAAGTCTAGCGTACGCTAACCATGCACGGTCAGAACCTCACTGATTAGTCGATTGACTCGTCTGATGATATAACGCACGTTACATTCCAAGCGTAGCGTACGTTAACTTATGCCCGATAGCGCACGTTAACTATAAAGCTTAGCGCGCGCTAAACACGTATGACAATTCTTTCCTGGGTAGTCGACTATTCCAACGGTGATGAAACTTACGAAATCCTCAGTGTTTAATATATGTTATCTCCATGCATATCACGTTCATCTTTTTACAAATGATCTCACAGACTCAAACATCTTCGAGATACAAGAATACGCATAATTATCACAACATCATATTCCTTCTTGATTACAATTCTCATGCGAAGTTTGGTGTTCTTAAGGTCGATGCACTAGATTCCAATATCATCATTACATCCTGATTTAACCATGAAGATGAATTAACCATTCCAACTTATGAGAAAGGATGTAAATCTTCTATGATTCTCTCCTAAGTCCGTTTAATAAAAGTGATAACAACTTTACGTCTACGAATTATGGTTACATCATCAATACGGATAATCATTCTCAGAATATTTCTCCCATCATTCGACGTGGTAAGATGCTAGTCATGATGATTCCAACGATGATATCTTAAGTATAAACATTCCAACTTATAAACATGATGTGGTTTGGATAAATCACCAATATCTTGATAGAATAATCCTCATATCCTTAATAACTCGAATCCCAGGGTAGGAGCTAGTATTAACATACCTTAAGCTGAAGAAATCACTGAAACAATAGGTAGACTTCAACCCCGGTTGCTTGTGTGTCACTCCAAAGTGAGTTTCTTCTTCAATGATCAAGTGTAAGTAATCTCCAATCTTCAATAATCATGTAAGGTGGGTTTATATGTGTTTAAGAAGTAGGGAAGGCTCTCTGGACTTTCCAAGATATGAAGAACGAGTGAAGAAACGTAAACCAAATGAAATGAGGGTGCTGTCCCTTATATAATGTTTCTGCACATTAGCTGATTAGCGCACGCTATTCTACTACCCTTAGCACATGCTAATAAGCGTTGACTCCAAAACTGTCCAGGTTCGCTCGCGGGAATCTTATCTGGACCCATGTCCGGCTGGCGCATGTGTTAGCCGCCTAGCTCAATAATTGACTGCCTAACGCACGCAATTCTTCATTCGTAGCGTGTGCTATTTTTAGCCGATAACGCACGTTAAGCTACATTCTTAGCGTGCGTTATCACGACTTTGCATGAGAAAATTTACATGATGCTATACTCATGTACAAAGATACAAATGTGAGAAATATCATACTCCAATTATCGAGATCACAATTCCGAATAATACAGGGCTCAAATACAGATGAAATACTCAATAATAAATCCGGATATTACAGTTCTTGGAGAAAAATAAAGAAATCAAAGAGAGATTGTAAGTTATACACTTGGAGTGTAAAATTCACATTTGATAGCTTCATCATCCGATTCTAGCCGTAACCTTGGAGGTTAATTGGGTGATCGTTGTTCCGTTCGTTTCTCTGGCGTGTGACAAGTAGAAAGGTGGTATTTTTGACGTTGAATCATCCAAGAGCTTGGAGCGGATTGGATCGCATGGAAGTTCACCTAAAACTTGGGAATCGCTCAAGAGAAGAACACCATATAATCAACGGACTACAAGGGTATGATTTCGAATCTTCCTTTGTATATTTTATATTTGTATATACGTAGCTTAATCGATCCTCGTAGGGATTCAGATGAAATTAATTTTCGTTTTACCGCTTCCACTGGGCCTTCATTTTTTAGGCACCGAATCCCAACAGTTATGCGATGAATAGAGAATACGTAAGAGTAGAGATTTCATCTATTCCTGTTTCGAGCGAATTTCCAGACGTGTTCACTGATGAATTACCTGGACTACCTCCACGACGAGATGTAGAATTTACAATCGATCTAGATCCAGGAGGTACACTGATTTCAAAGGTGCTGTATCGAATGGAACCTACTGGGATGTATGAACTGAAAAAGCAACTGGAAGAAATGCTGGACAGAGGCAATATTCAGCCAAGTGTTTCGCCTTGGTGAGCACCAGTTCTATTTGTTCGAAATAAAGATGGATCACTTCGGTTGTGCATCGACTACCGCAAGCTAAACAGGATGACAATCAAGAATAAGTGGCCGTTGCCATGGATTGATGATTTATTCAACCAGTTGCAATGAGCGACAGTGTTTTCGAAGATCAATTTGAGATCGGGATATCATCAGCTGAGGATTAAAGAATATGATGTCTCGAAGTCAGCATTCAGAAATCGTTGCACTATGAGTTTGTAATGATGCCGTTTGGTCTCACTAATGCACTTCCTGTGTTTATGCACTTAATGAATCGAGTATCCATCGAATACTTAGACAAATTCGTAGTTGTGTTTATCGATGATATCTTGGTCTACTCTACGAGTCCGAAAGAGCATGTACAACACTTACGGATCGTTTTGTACCTCTTGAGGAGCGAGCAATTATATGCCAAGCTTTCTAAATGTGAATTATGGCTAAAGGAAGTGATGTTCCTTAGTCACGTGGTATCAGCGGAAGGGGTCCGAGTAGATCTCCAGAAAGTCGAGGCAATTTCGGAATGGAAGTCTCCTAAGTACGTGAAGGAAGTCAGAAGTTTCTTAGGACTTACTGGGTATTATCGTCGGTTCGTGTAAGGGTTTTCTAAAATTACCCGTCCACTTACTCGATTACTACAGAAAACCCAAAAGTTTGAATGGAACGAGATGTGTCACGCCAGTTTTGATGATCTGGAGAAGAGATTGATGACGATTCCAATTCTAACACTACCACAAGGAACTGAAGGATTCATAGTTTACAGTGACGCTTCAAATCAAGGTCTCGGTTGTGTACTGATGCAGAATGAGAAGGTGATCGCCTACGCTTCATGGCAGTTGAAGCCATATGAAGTTAATTATCCAACACATGATTTGGAATTAGCAGTTGTTTTCGCCCTGAAGATATGGAGACACTATTTGTACGGGACCTACTGTCAGATCTTCACAGATCATAAGAGTCTTAAATATATCTTCAGTCGGAAAGAGTTGAACATGCGACAGAGGAGATGGCTGGAATTGATTAAAGACTATGACTAGAAAATTATTTGTCATTCAGGAAAAGTGAACGTAGTAGCTGATTCACTGAGCCACAAATCCATTTCTATTCGAATGCTGGAGATGCTCACGTCCCAGTCCAGTGTACAACTAGAATTGATCCGTATTGAAGTATGGTTACAAGGCGTTCAAGGACAAATTGTGTGTGATGGAATTAACTTCATCGTTGATCAAAGAAATCAAATCTAAGCAATTAGATGATCCTCTGATGATTCGGTTACGTGATGAAGTAGGCAAGGGAAAGGCCCCAGGATTTGTGATTCATGGGGATGGAGTTTTGAGATTCCAAAGTCGAGTTTGTGTTCCCGAAATTAATATTTTGAAGCAGACAATCATGAACAGTACACCCTATTCTATTCACCCAGGCACCAGTGAGATGTATAAGGATCTCAAGTAGAATTTTTGGTGTGGCAACATGAAGAAAGATGTGGCGGAATATGTTTCGAAGTGTTTAACCTGTCAGCAGGTTAAAATCTAACATCAGCAACATGCCGGAATGTTGAAGACACTTTGGATTCCTGAATGAAAGTGGGAAGATATATCAATGGACTTTATCACCAATATGCCAAAGACCAGGACGGGAATGAATATGATTTGGGTAATAGTTAATCGCCTAACCAAATCGGCTCATTTTCCGGGCATTAAGGATTCATGGGGACCAGAGAGGTTGGCACGAGTGTTTATTGCGGAGATAATTCGATTGCATGGTATACCGAAGACCATTATTTCAGATCGCGATGGTCGCTTAGTGTCACATTTTTGGAAAGCGATTCATCGAGGGAACCAAGCTGAACTTTAGCACAACTTACCATCCTCAGACTGATGGATTGTCCGGGAGTACTATTCAAATAGTAGAAGACATGTTGAGGGCTTGTGCCTTAGATTGGTCGACTGATTGGGAAATCCATCTGCCACTGATTGAGTTCACCTACAATAATAGTTGGCATACTTCCATTAAGATGGCACCTTTCGAAGCATTGTATGGGAGAAGATGTCGATCACCTTTATGCTGGAATGATTTATCTGACTTAATTGGGACAGAACCGGAATTGATAGTTCAGACTCAAGAAAAGGTAGCTCTAATCCGTGAAAGGTTGTTGACTGCCGAGAGTCGACAGAAGTCTTATGCAGACGTGCGCCGTCGCCCGTTAGAATTTGAAATTGGGGATCATGTACTTCTTAAGGTTTATCCTACTCGAGGAATTTTCGTTTTGGAAGGAAAGGAAAGCTAAGTCCGAGATATATCGGACCATTCGAGGTTCTAAAAGAGTTAGAGAATTGGCGTAAAGATTCGCTTTACCCCCAT
The DNA here is from genome assembly GCA_033398695.1 of Orobanche coerulescens. Classification (NCBI taxonomy): domain Eukaryota; kingdom Viridiplantae; phylum Streptophyta; class Magnoliopsida; order Lamiales; family Orobanchaceae; genus Orobanche; species Orobanche coerulescens. Next base: position 46,102,690 of record CM065819.1, on the reverse strand, counting down.
CGTTGAGTCACGTTCATAACGTGTTTCACATATCACAACTACGGAAATATATAGCAGACCCCAATCACGTCATCGACTTTGGCAAGATCGAAGTAGCTAGTGATGGCACGTTCGAAGAGAAGCCAATCAAGATACTCGAGAGTCGAATCAAACAACTGAGAAATAAACCAATCTCCTTGGTAAAAGTTCAGTGGTCGCGACATGGAGTCTAAGAAGCAACTTGGGAGACGGAAGACAGTATAAAGGAGGGATACCCGGAACTATTTCTCTCTTAAGTTCTGGGATGAAACTTCTTTCTAGAGGGAGAGTATGTAATACCCGGATAATTGTTGTGTATTTTCATCTGTATTTGAACCTTGTGGTATTCGATTATGTCATCTTGATAATCGAAGTGTGATTTTTCCATATTCGTATTCAGATATTCATGATCATATCATGTGGAGTTTGTCAATTCATATACATGCTTCTGCATGGCACTAACATACGTTAAGAGTTGTACATAGCGTACGCTAGGAAGTGTAGGTAACGTACGCTACAGTTGAAACATAGCATACGTAATAGGCGGTCAAGGTAGATAAGGTGTGGTCGGCGTGCGGGGCCAGATGAGGATATTGTCGGATCCCCCGCGTAAAACTGGATAACTTTTTATTAAAGCAAGTCAACGAGGCATAGCATACATTAAGAAAGGTAGAATAATGTAAGCTATATTTATCAAATTACGTACGTAAAGGTGTTGTTAGCGTACGTTATGGAGAATAGAAAACGAGACAGTGAGCTACTGCCCGACGATAGCGTACGCATGTATTTGTTGCTAGCATACATTAGACCGCTAATGTACGTAATGGCTTGTGGATAAAGTACGTAAGGCTTCTGTTGGAATATTATATTCCAAATATTCATTAATTGAGTTTTGATGATTAGTTGTTAAACAAAGAAAAACAACAAAGAAGAGAAACAAAAAAATGAAGAAATCGAAAAAGCAAAAAGCTGGACAGAAGGTTATTAATGTACGCTACATCGATGGTTTAACGTCGTAATATGCTGAAGATAACATACGTAACACTGTACAGTTAACGTACGTAATGAAGAGTTTGAATTAGAATTCAAACTATATGACCGTAGTGACGTCATGGCATATATCATCATATCAACGGATATTTTGATGACATATAACGTACGTAATGGAGATATTATAACGTACGTAATGGGGAAAATGAAGCTACTGGACTGATCTGTGAAGAGCTTAATGTACGTAACAAAGATGAGTTAAATTACGTAAAATGAATAACGTACGTAATGGATTGTATGTAACGTACATAATGAGACAGTAGTGAGCTAACAGCTAGTTGAGGCTTTGAAGCATATAAATACCACTTCCTATGGTATTGAACACACAACAACTTCAAGCAATCGAGACATTGATCTGATATAGTTATACATTCTATCGTTGTTGTATTTGAGCTTATATTGGTAAGAGTTTGAGTGTTATACACGATAACTCATACACGAGAGGAAAAAGAAAGGATACGATTGGATTCGGTGTTATTAGGATCAAGGATCCGGCATTATTAGAATCGCAATCTATATCCATGTGAGGTTTGTCTGAAAGTTAGATAGGTCGATTCCTTGTCCGATAGAAAAGGAAAACGGTTTAACTTGGACCGACAAAAAGACAAGTGAGTTACGGTTTATCTCGGACTGATAGAAGATGAGAATTGTAACGATAATCCCTCGACCGATAGAAGAGAGGTGCAGAGGTTGATCTTCATCCTATAGAAAAAGATGCGAAGAGAGGACGTAGGCACGTTTGGCCTAACCTCTATAAATCTTGTGTCGATTTATTTTCTGCACCTTTAAATACACTTCCGCACAATAACGTGTATACCAATATCGCACCAATAATTGGTATCAGAGCGGTACCTCCTAGAACCGGCTTAAGATCCGAGGAGAAGACGATCCAAATGGCGTTTCATCTTTCCCCGGTCAAAGGTCTTGCTCTAAATCGACCTCCATTATTTGACGGATCTAACTTCATGACATGGAAAAAGAAGATGTCAATATTCATCCGAGCTTATGACATCAAGCTATGGAAAGTGATATGTCTTGGTCCAAAAATTCCAATCGAACCCGACGGTACGCTTAAAAGTTTTGAAGAGTACGATGATTCTGATTGAAAAAATGATCACAATAATTGCAAAGCCACGCAATTATTGTATTGTGTTTTAAATATGGAAGAACACAACCGGATATTTTCTCGTGATAGCGCCAAAGAGATTTGGAAGATGTTAGAAATCACACACGAAGGTACAAATAAAGTCAAGGAGACGAAGAACAATATGCTTCTCCATGACTAGAAGTTATTCATGATGAAGGGTGACGAGTCCATCACCAACATGCTCGGCCGATTTCCGGTCATCACAAATGGACTTGCTTCTTTCGGGAAACTGCTATCGAGTAGTGAGAAAGTCAAGAAAATCTTACGATCACTACCTAGCGAATGGGACGGCCCGTGACGGCAATCATGGAATCTAAAGATCTCAATACACTCGACTTTAGCGCCCTCGTTGGTTCGCTAATTAATTATGAGACTGTTCTAAAATCACGGAACAACAAGCCGAAACCAAAGGAAAAGACAATAGCCCGGTGGACGAAAGTGACGAAGAATCGGCATATTATGCCAAGAATATTAATAAGTTTCAAAACTTATTGAACCGGAGAAAGAAGAACATCAAGATGGGTGAATCTAAGAAGTTCGACAACAACTATCGATTATGTGGTTAACCAAGCCACTTCGCAAAGAATTGCCGAGCATCAACTTCAAAGAAGGAAGTCTTAATTGCCACGTGGAGTGACGAAGATTTCATCAATCAAAATAATCTCGCACTCATGGCAATAAGTTCATTCGACGAAAGCGACGTAGAAAGCCAGGTTAGTACATCGTCTCAAGACGAATTATTTGAAGCATTCAAATTATTACATACCGATTTTCAAAATGCTTTAAGTGAAATTAAATCCCTTCAGAAAAATTAAATTTTGGGAGACGAACTCTCCAAGTTTGGAAAAGGGAAAAATGTCGAGACCAGTCATTCTCAATGACTTGAAAATAAAAATATTTTAATGAATGATCTTTTGGGAGTTCAAGAAGAACTTAAGGGTTTAACAAAGAAATTTTCGTGTGGAAACGAAAAATTTGAACAAATGTTATTGGTTCAAAAATTTACCTTAAACAAACAGGGGTTAGGATTCAAACCAAATATTAAAACCGAGTCCTTAAATTTAAAAATACCCCGTTGTGAAAAATATTTAAAAATTGGGCATCATATCTCAAATTATAAAAGTCCACGTCGGACGATTAAAATTAAAAAGATTTGGATTCCAAAAGGAACCACTATTCCGAACATCGTCCATATCAATGAAGAACGATCAACTTTCGGTTGGATCCCCAAAAATTATTTTTCATCAATTGGTCCTTTACTCGGGGGGAGTATTATTTTTAATGGGGAGATATTTTTGTCAGGGGGAGTTTACCCTTTATGCATATTTATCATGAGTCTATTCTATTATTGTTATTATACACTTTTTGCTGATAACAAAAAGAGGGAGAAGAATGGAATAAAAGCAGAATGATATAAGGGGAGAAAAACGAGAAAAACGTCATGGAAGAATGACGAGAAAAATAAAATTTGAAAAGTTGAAAAAGATGAAAAAGAAAAATGAGAAGTAGTTGAAAAGGAGAGAAAGAAAAGATGGGAGAATAAACTAACGAAATGGACAAAGTCGAAAACTTTGATCTGTAGAATATACATATATTTTATTTTGCAGGTTTTATCCCATTCAAGGTGTTGTTTTGTAATCATCAAAAAGGGGGAGATTGTTGGAATATTTTATTCCAAATATTCATTAATCTAGTTTTGAGGATTAGTTGTTAAACAAAGGTAAACAACAAAGAAGCGAAAAAAACAACGAAGAAATCAAAGAAGCAAAAAGCTGGACAGAAGGTTATTAACGTACACTACATCGGTGGTTTAACGTACGTAAATGCTGAAGATAACGTACGTAACACTTTATGGTTAACGTACGTAATGAAGAGTTTTAATTAGAATTCAAACTATATGACCGTTGTGATGTCATGGCATACATCATCATATCAACGGATATTTTGACTACATATAACGTACGTAATGGAGATATTATAACGTACATAATGGAAGAAATGAAGCTATTGCACTTATCTGTGAAGAGATTAACGTACGTAACAAAGATGAGTTAAATTACGTAAAATGAATAATGAACGTAATGGATTGTACGTAACATACGTAATGAGTCAGCAGTGAGCTAACAGCTAGTTGAGGCTTTTGAGACTATAAATACCACTTCCTATGGTATTGAACACACAACAACTTCGAGCAATCGAGACATTGATCTGATAGAGTTATACATTCTATCGTTATTGTATTTGAGCTTATAATGATAAGAGTTTGAGTGTTATACACGATAACTCATACACGAGAGGAAAAAGAAAGGATAAGATTAGATTCGGTGTTATTATGATCAAGGATCCGACATTATTAGAATCACAATCTATATCCACGTGAGGTTTGTCTAGTACCCATAGAAAGTTAGATAGGTTGATTCCTTGTCCGATAGAAAAGGAAAACGGTTTAACTTGGACCGACAAAAAGACAAGTGAGTTACGGTTTATCTCGGGCTGAAAGAAGATAAGAATTGTAACGGTAATCGCTCGACCGATAGAAGAGGTGCAGGAGTTGATCTTCATCCTATAGAAAAAGATACGAAGAGAGGACGTAGGCACGTTTGGCCGAACCTCTATAAATCCTGTGTCGATTTATTTTTTCGCACCTTTAAATATGCTTCCGCACAATTGCGTGTATACCAATATCGCACGAATAGTTTTAAACTCTATTTATAGACATCAGCCTCTTTTCATTTCACCTCCACCCCTTGTCCGATTTTTGCAAACTTGAGAGTTCCCCAGCCCTATAAATTCCTTGTATCAGCCTCTCAGCTTGGTTTTGTAGATCACAAACCTTTTTGGATTAGTGTTCAAGCTCCCGGTGTTGAGTTTCACCAAGTTTTTCATCGTTTCCTTCCGTAGTAAGATATGTGATGCTTTAACCACCTGAAATTCATACCCTTAGTGTCAATTATGAACATGCTACTGAGGTTATGGAGTTTTTTATGAACATTATGAACCAAGCAACAAGTTTAGGAAGATTGGATTGGATGAACGTAGACTTTCATTGGTAATAGTTGAACCTTGATTATACCTATCATAAGGATGTGATTTTCGAAGATTTTAACCTGCCTTGATGGTGATTTCGTGATGATTAAATGATGAACGAATTGATTATGTTATCACCTAGACTAGGTGAATTCGAGATGATGAACATAGGGATCGTTCTTCGAGTATAATCCAGGGTTTGTAAAGATTATTGGATTGACAATCTTCATATGAATGGTTAGAACGATATGATCATGTTGTAACAATCATGATGAATGTAGAACTTGGATTAGATGAATTTACTTGCGGAAGAATGAGAATCATAAGTGGGATTAACTTAGAATTCGGTTGAACATACTTTCATGATTATGAATTCGTTTAGATAACCGACACATGCATTAGAAATAGTTGGACATATTTGAAAGTGAATCGTAACGATTGAATAAGCTGGAAACCTGTAGACATCAATGTGTTATCCCCGTTATGACCTTTCATTTTGCATGTAGTATGGTATTCGTTCGACGTAGTGTTCTTTGAGTAGGTAACCGGGAATCGGCCGAACAATGATGATTATACTCGTTCACTATTGGATCTTTTAGAATGTTCCTGTGATAGTATTGTTACGTAAGTTGAGTTGTCGTTATTTTCTTTTGTGTAAGGTTCGAGATTTGCGAATGGTTGATCGTAGTAGTGGCCTTCGAGTTTGTTGAAGTCGTTGAAGTATTAATTTCTTGACATCTTTCAAAGGCAAGTACTTTAATTATGTTTTATGTATTGATATTATACATGTTGTCGTGCATATGTGTCGTTGTTATATGTCCACCTCGTGTTGGTCCGACGGATCATCTTGGGAGCTATGCTAGTGTGTGCTGTCTCATTGGACAGGTTTTTCCATCTCGTGTTGGTCCGACTGGATCATCTTGGGATCTATGAAGTGAACGATGGATCATCGAAATTACCATGTGTATGTTGTGATGTCATGTTGTGGTTATCATGTTGTGTACGGTATTGTGAGTCTTCTCGTAGTAGAGACTTGTTGTTATTGTTGTTGTTGATGATGTTGTCTTTATTCTTCATGAGATGTTGAATAATCTGTTGTTGTATAATTATCGTTCTTGTACTAGCATCATTGTGCTAACCCCTTCGGGGGTGGACATTTATTTTATGTTCAGGATACAGGAGGACGGGAAAACAACCACTAGAGCTGCATGATGACGAGGGTGCAGAGTCATGTTACGGCCGGGATGGTTTGTCAGTTGTATTTTGTTTTAATAAACTGCTCGAGTATGCTGTTGTTTTCTTTGTCTTTTGAGGTTTACTTTCGGGTGTTGGCCGAGTTGTACTTTTCAGACTTGTGATGTAATAATAAATTTTACGGTTGGTACTTAGTAATGTTGTTTTTATATTCTTAGCCTAGTAAATCCTTATATAAAGGATTTAGGACACTGTAATAATTCTGAATATCTCGGGGTGTTACAACCTTTCAGAAAAATGATTTCCTTTAAAGGTTATTATAGATACTTACTTGAAAAATAAAATGTTCAAAATATATTTGTCTTGAAGTATATTTCTGATTGTAATACGATACAAGAATTTTAAATACCTCAATCATTTGTTTTAAAATAATATGTTGCAGACTTTAGCTTTTTCAAAATAAAAGTACTCATTGAGTATATATATCTATCTATATATACATATATTTATAAATATTGAAAGTTCAATCACTATTTTTCCATTCCTTCAAACTTCAGAATAATATCTTTCTACTAAAATACCAAAAAAATGATCAATCCTTCGAAATATCAGATTTTTTTCTTTTATTTGAAAGATCGGTGATACCTTTCACTTCAAAATTTCAACACTTTATTTAATCAAAATACAAAAATTCTCATCTCTGAAATTAAATCTGAATCATATTAAAATATCATGTCGCACTAGCTACATTCATATTGCTGTCAACATTGGACGTCGTGTGCTCTGCATAAACAATTCATCCATTATGAATTTTTAAAGGACATAGGACAAAGGCAGTTCGCCTATTTCGTACCCTGCCAAAATCGACATATGTCATTGATAATGACATTTTACTATGACTACCGAGCAAGTGTCATTCTGTATATTTTTGAAATCTTCTCTCGTAATCCGTGATTCCACTTGTCATCATTCATGCTGCCTTTCCACTATAAGTAGTCGCATCGGTGAGACATTAATCATATTCAACTCATTCAAGTTCTTTCTCTATTCTCATTATCATACCTCCTTTAGATATAACTTTCATCGAAAAACCAATGGCATTATCACCTTTATATAACATCCAATCAGTCTGTGTCTTTGCCGGAGCCACTCTTGGGGAGGATGTCCGCTTCTGGAAAGCAGCTGAAAGTTTCGGAGAAGTGTTGGCCGCATGAAAAATCAGCATAATATACGGAGGAGGAAATATAAGTTTAAAGGGTCGTGTGGCGGCCTCTGCTTCCATGAGCGATGCAAATATTTTGGGGGTAATATTGAAACTCTTAGCAGGTTCACCACTTGTTGGCCCGACTTATGGGAATGAGCTTAGAGTGTTATCCATGCATGATCGAATTATGAGCATGGGTAATAATGCTAATACGTTCGTCGTCCTTCCAGGAGGTTTCGATATGTTATAGGATCTATTCCAAATGCTCTCTTGGGCATAACTGAACCTCCACCAAAAACTGGTGGGGTTACTCAATGTCGATGGATTCTTCGATGGCCTCCTCGTTTTTCTGGATTCTTTGGTGGAAAAAGGTTTTGTATCTCCATTATCACGAAGACTCCTCCTTTGTGCAACAACACCTGAGGAATTGATCGATAGACTCCTCGCATATACGCCTGAGCCCAATCCAACTAAAATTCACATCGTACGCACTGATGCTAGCATGAAGAAAACATGCTTTGGATTTAGCACTGTCTTTGTGAGGTCTATTCTTGAATCTATCATTACATACTTGTATCTTAATTTCAGTTTGTTTCCACCGTATTTCTATCATTATACAGTCAATGTGATTTAGAATATTCAACACCAATTTAATATCTTGTATCTCAAAAAAAAAGTCAGAACGAATATAAAGGCAATAATTTAATCCGGAGAATATCATTAAAACGATAAACTTCATTAACAAGATCTGAGAATACCAATATATAAACTCCAATAAAATATGGAAATATAAATAAAATGATAAACTCCAAAAATGAAATTCGATAATATCAACAAAATGATAAACTCTAATAAAATCTGAAAATATCAATGATAAACTCTAAAAATAAAATCTGAGGATATCAACAAAATGATAAACTCCAATAAAATCCAAGAATATCAATAAAATGATAAACTCCAAAATTAAAATCCGAGAATATCAACAAAATGATAAACTCCAACAGATCAACAGAAGGATAAATCAACATATTAGTTCATTTTGCCAATAGTTTAAATTATGACACAAAATCATATACCGTACTTCATAGGTGGGGCTCGGGGTTTGCACAGGTTACATGTGACACGAAGATTTCTTGATACTAGTTCGTTCAACAATGACTCATATGGAGAAACAACTCTTTGATACTGTAATATCCGGATTTTCAGTATAAATTTTTCGCATTATTTTATCCGAGATATACTGGATAGCATGGTATCTATACAGTATGGATAAAATAATTTGAGAACGGAGATGGTTGTATTTGTATAATTGACGTGATTGGTTGACAGTTATAATTGAGGGTATCGTGTACCAGGTTGTTTTAATTTGGATATCGGGTATATCATATAGGAGTGTTATTGAGACGAGTATATGTATTCAAGTATGTTGTGTATGCGTATTCAGTATGTTGAGATGACATGCAGAAGTAGCTATATTTGGCTAAGTGCAGAAGCCATTACGTACGCTAAGCTTAGGAGCTTACGTACGTTAAGTTGGTAAGCATAACGTACATTATATATCATGCATTACGTACGCTATGAGGGGAATTGGACATGATCCAGGCTTTGGACGACAGTAGGCCAGTGGTCGGAAACTTTTGGCACGGATGTGGATAGATGAATCAACGAATGATTTAACATACGCTATGATGCCAGTGTTACGTACGTTAAAGGAGCAAGATGTTTACGTATGTTATGCGAGTTGTGTTACGTACGTAATGGTATTAGTTGATAAGGGCAGTAGCTTCTGGATTGAGGATAACGTATGTTATTCTTAGATGATTACGTACGCTAATGGAATGTTCCGTACGTAAGGAGTTGGACATTACGTACGCTAATGGATTGTTACGTACGTCAGTCAACACCTACATTACGTATGCTATGGCATTGGACTTACGTACGTAATCATGGTATGGAAATGAGGCAGTAGCCTCTGGACTATCGTTACGTATGCTATCAAGGCCAGATAGCGGACGTAAAGAGTTGTTGCGTACGTTAATGGTTGCATGTTATGTACGTAACGATTGGAAGTTTATATAAGTGAGATGTCCGTCACTTTGATATTTCAGGACCACTTCATTTTTCGCCCTTCAACCCTCAGAGATGGATTTTTGGCTCCTATAACTTGATTATGAGCATGATGGCATGGATTGAAGCTTGAGATACAACGATATTATGGATTCTTGAGGTGTTTGATTATGTTATTTATCTCCTTGAGGTATGTTGGTTAATCCACTCTTCATTTCGGGTTTTGATGATTGTTTTTTATGATTAATTCGTGTGATGATAGATTATGGTAGTGTTGTGATGATTCTTGAAGTTTCATAGGGTTTGAGTTGAGGAATTTGATGATACGATGACATGTATATATATATATATATATATGGAAATTACAACCAACTACCCTATTAGATGGCCTCTTTACACTTTAGTCCCTATTGTTTCATAAATTACAGCGAAGGACAAAAATCTGAATTGGTGTTGACTTCTATTAAAAAGACGAAAATACCTCTCTATTTAATTGAATAAAACATTTCTTTTAAAATACATTTCATATTAAACAAATAGCTTATAAGTTATTAAAGTGTTTGGTTAATACATTTCTTTTAAAAAATATTCTTTTTTTAGAAAATAATTTTTTTTTCGAAATATAATTTTTTCCAGAAAATATATTTTTTTTTCAGAAAACAATTTTATTTTTTCGAAAAAATAATATTTTTTCAAGAAAATAATTTTATTTTGAAAAAAATATTATTTTCCCAAAAAATATTTTTTCCTCCAGAAAATATTTTTTTTAATATTTTCGAAAAAATAATTTTTTTCCAGAAATTAATTTTATTTTTTCAAAAAAATATTATTTTGCCAAAAAATATTTTTTCCTCCAGAAAATATTTTTTCTAATATTTTTGAAAAAATAATTTTTTTCCAGAAATTAATTTTATTTTTTCAAAAAAATATTATTTTGCCACAAAATATTTTTTCCTCCAGAAAATATTTTTTTTAATATTTTCGAAAAAATAATTATTTTCCAGAAATTAATTTTATTTTTTCGAAAAAATATTTTTTTTCCAGAAAATAATTTAATTTCGAAAAAATATTATTTTGCCAAAAAAATACTTTTTTCTCCAGAAAATAATTTTTTAAATTTTTTGAAAAAATATTTTTTTTTTATTTTTTTCCAGAAAATAGTTTTATTTTTTCGAAAAAATAATATTTTTTCCAGAAAATAATATTTTTTCCAGAAAATAATTTTATTTCGAAAAAATATTATTTTGCCCAAAAATAATTTTTTCTCTAGAAAATATTTTTTAATTTTCGAAAAAGATAATTTTTTTTCCTAGAAAATAATTTTTTTTCGAAAAGATAATTTTTTAATTCCATAAAATAATATTTTTTTCGAAAAGGTAATTTTTTTCCCAGAAAATAAATTTTTTTTATTTTTTTCGAAAAATAATTTTTTTTTCCAGAAAATACTTTCTTTTTTGGAAAAAATATTTTTTTCTAGAAAGCTTGAAAATTTATTACACTGAAGTCCAAAAGTGTTATATATATTACAATGAGGTCCAGCATGTGACACCCACGTGAGGCGAAAAATAAATGGGTAAACAAGAAAAGGAAAAATAAAAGGGCAAATTCGGAGATCGATTTCTCTCCAAAGGACATCATCTAAAAATTTGACTTTTGTCCTTCGTTGTAAATATAGTTTCTGGACAGTGCAAAGTTTGTACTTCATTGTAATATCTGAAACAATAGGGACCAAACTGTAATTAGACCATCTAAAAAGGTAGTCAGATGTAAATCGCCCATATATATATATATATGTGGGTTATGTTGTCGTTATGAACATGATTATGGAATCATGATGCTCTTGGTTTTGATTATAAACATGATTATGGTAGTATTGTTGTGATTATTGATGTTATGTGAAGAGTATATTGAAGAATATGATGATATATGCCTTGGATTGTGAGTTAGATGATGGTGTAGATGTTGGAAGACATTTGGTATGTCGTTTTGTTGATTATGGATATGATTTTGGATTAATTCATGTTCTTGAGGAACTCTTGAATTATGTCATGATATGATGAATATGTGTAAGGTATTGGTGTTTTGGATATGAATATGGAATGTTCATATCCAGAACTAAGTTATATGTTTTGGTATAATATTCATATAGGAATACGAATATGATTACGAGTTTGATGAGATTAATATTCATCTTTGAGTTTGGAAGTTCATACATATTGAATAAGTGTTCAATTCTAATGATTGAATTATTTGACAGCCTTGGAATATGATTATATATAATGTTGAATTATGAATTTACAAGGAGTAACCTTGTTAATTCGTATTTAATATTGAATTTGGAATCGATAATATTAAGACCTTGTTATTGGTTTGAATTGATTGTTGATATGATTATCGGATTTCGGATTGTATTGTGGATATGAGTTCGTGATTGTTTGAGTTGTATTGATCAGTTTTGTATATGATTGAGGTATTGTTGACCCGTTGAGTTTGTTGGTTGGGTATATCGGTTGTTGATTTATTATCACACTTGTTGTTAATCGATTATTGCAATAGGTTGTGATAATTGATCGTGGATTATGACCGTTGTGTTGCGGCTGAGGTTGAAGAGTACGTAGATTGCTTTTGGTCAGGGCTGAGGAGCTCGTAGACGAAGGCAATGGAATTGGTAACGACTTTATCGTATCAGTATCTGTAATATCCGGAATTTCTACTACTGTTGTTTGATATTATTTTATTCGAGTTATATTGTACAGCGTGGAATCTGTACAGTAGGAATAAAATAAATAAAGGACTGAGATGTCAGTATCGGTATAATTGTCGTATCTGGTCGACAGTTACATTTGAGGATATCGTGTATCAGGTTATCGTACTTTCGATATAGAGTATATAGTATATTATTGGATTCAGTGTTTGTGTTCAGTGTGTCTCATGTTTGTTTTTGGTACGTCAAGATGTTGGACTGAAATTGCGGAAAATGGCTAAGTGTTCATTAGCGCACGCTCTTGGAGTGCAGTAGCGCACGCTACGAAGTATTGATAGCGTCGTTAAGAGGTTCGATTACGTACGCTAAGGAGGACCCTAACTTACGTAACGACTTGCCGGGTTAGTTAGGAAGGTGGCGGAGTAGGCCCGAGTTGATTTTTATATTCGATTAGCGCACGCTAACGTATGTTGAATTAGTGCACGCTAACATCGGATCGCCAATAATGGAATCTTAGCTTTGGCGGGTGGACCCGGCCACTTGCGGCGCGTGTCCGGCTAAGGTCGGCGGGTGTTTGTCATGTAGGGCTAGCGCACGCTAAAGCTGTATGGTTAGCGCACGCTAATTCCCGGTCGGTCAAAGGAATCCCGATAATCGCGGATGCTTTCGGCATGTGGGGCACGAGTGGTAGGTGTGTCTTGTAGCAAGTCAACCGGATAGCGCACGCTAAGGTTAATGACTTGCGTCGCTAAGCAGATGTTTTACGTACGTTAATGCATGGGCATTACGTCGTAAGCTAATTCTGGCGAGGCGGTAACCTCTGGCTTTGATAGCGCACGCTAACAAAGTCGATTAGTGCTGCCTAAAGGCGGTAGCGCACGCTAAACATGAGATGTTAGCGCACGCTAATAATGAATATTATAAAAGGGGACAGAAGGGTGCTGAGAAGCATTTCGTCATTTTTTCTTCTTTCAATCGAGAGAAAGAGAGTTGGGATATATTTGAGGTTCCCAAACACTGTATAATGATAATCTTTAACAACATTAGATTGAGAACTTGGATTCAAGCCTTGTTCTTCAAGTTGTTCATGATTCTTTGGATGGAGTTCTAGTGTTCTTCTTTTTGGTTCGTCTAAACTAGGTAATCTTCGTATTCCTTTGTTAATGGTTCGTTTTTCTTGGATGATTTCATGTAAGGAGCATGTTGGATAATCATATGATGATGTTATATGAGATTAAATGGAATTTTGATAAGAGTTTCGGATGTTAGTTAAGATTCTTCATACTGTAAGGATGTTGATTCATTTAACCCGAACTAAGAGGGATTTCTGAATCTTGGTAATTATATTGGTCGATTTAGATGAGATGAATCATGATACTAGGTTGAATTCCAGATTTAACATGATACGATCCTTGTTATCGAGTCGGTTTGATTGTTGATGTTGTTATTGATATATGGACATTGACATGATCATTGTGATAATTATGGGGTCGTTTATCTTCAAGAGATATGGAGATTTATGTATCCCTTCATTCGGATTCGTAGTCGCAAGATGTGAGTCGATGTTTGGAATGCATGCCAATGTACAGCATTAGCGCACGCTAAGCTTACTGGCTAGCGCACGCTACGTTATGCGTTTAACGTGCGCTAAGTAGGCAGACAGTGCAGTATTTTTGTGTTGTGATTATGAAATCGTGATGGTTTGACTTGGTTGGTTCTGGCTGTCTTTATTCGAGGTTGTGTTGAACCGTTGAGTTCGATTGGTTAGTTTTGTCGGTTGTTGATTGTTATCGGATATGTGTTATTTGATTTCTTCGATAGGTTGAGATTGTTGATCGGTGATTATAACCGGATATTGCGGTCATGTTCGAGTATGTCCATTGTATTGCTTTTGATCGGGGCTGAGGAGCTCGTAGACAAAGGCAATGTGTTCGGCAGCAGCTTCGTGGTATCGGTATCGAGGCAAGTTATTACTTGCTCAGTTATAATATTGAATGAATGGTTTCAGTTTCATTTCGTTTATAATGCATATAGCGATGATTATTATTGTGAACTCTGGGTATTGGGATCGCATATCGTTCTTTCGATTCTGGGAGATAAATCATAATGTATATGCTTTATCTCAGTTATTGGTATGTTCGAGTATCAAGATTACATTATGGTAAAGACGAGGATATGAGTATCTATAGTTCATTGTATGCGTTTGGATCGCGAGCATTGAGGATAATCGTCGGTGATGATTGGGCATCGAGGTTGCTCGAAGGACTCGGGGCAAGTATTCCATATTGATTATGGTTTAATGTTATTTATTTTGGTCTCTTACATTTTCTTTCATGTTGTTGAACATGGAGTCGTCCTAGTAAATTGTCATGTTGTCGTGCATGTTATGTCGTTCATGTTGATGAACGTGTTGATTTGCATATGTGTATGCATATTGTGTTGTTCATGTTGTGTAAATAATCCGATGGGATTATGAGGATCTATCTTGAGGCGCTGGATCGAATGTCCACCATGCGTTGGTTCGACGGATCATCATGGGATCTATCTTGAGGGCGCTGGATCGGCCGGAGTTTTCCACCATGCGTTGGTCCGACGGGATTATCATGGGGATCTATGCTGAGGGCGCTGGATCGTTGGATTACCCAGTATTTTGTTATTGTTGTGCATATGTATATTGTTGGTTATCCACCTCGTGTTGATCTTGTAGGATCATCTTGGGATCTATGCTGAGGGCGCTGGATCATGGGATTTCCATTGAGTATACATAGTTGTTATTGTTTTTGAGCATATTGACATTGTCATATGAGTATGCATTTGTAGGTCTTGTGTTAGGACCTTGTCCGTATTGCATTGTTCTGATCTCGGATTAGACTGATATGATTATCGTGGCATATCATATCTCGAGGTATGTTCCATATTTTCTTTGGTCTTGTCTTTGGTGGACAATCGGTTATCGTCTTGGGATTTGATGATATTATTCGATGGATCGTATTGGTCAGAAATGGTAGATTTCCGTATCGTGAGTTGGTTATGATAGTTTGAGGATCTTGAGTATTGTTTGAGGTACAATACAGATATTATGTTCGAGTTTATTGGTTAATCGAGTACAGGATGTGAAATGTGATAATGGTTATTCTGATGAGAATTACTTGAGTAAGTAAAGTTATGGCGGCAAGATTACGTTGGTCGTATTCTTATGTTGTATTCTCATTGGTATGTAATTATTAATGTGATGTGACGGTTATCATTGTTGGATATTATGGATGACCCCGTCGTGGGATTTCTTTTTAGGTTCTTGGAGTATCGAGCTTGTAGCGGTCGTGAAGAGATGAGCTTCCCGGAGGATACTGGCTAGGACATGTTTTGTGCATTGAGTTTCTTATTTGGTTCTTGTATTCTGCTGCTAAAGTATCTTTATGGTTGGTCTTTTTCCGCTGCATGAGTATTTTGAAATGATCTTTTGGTATCTGGTAACTGAGATTACTTTGGAAATCGCTTTCTAAACCTTTGTGTGTCGGCTGTTTGGCCTTGCGATTTCAAATGAGTTTTTACGACGGTTTTTGTTAAATGGATTTTATAAATCTTCGAACATTTTAAAGATAGTACCGTGGTCGGCCTCGTGGGCATTTGTAAATGTTTGCAAAAATTTCTTTTAGCCTTGTGGGTTCCATCTCGGGGCCCACGGCGCTGTAATATTTCCGGGTAAATCTGGGGGTGTTACAGAATATGGTATCGGAGCTTAGGTTGAGAAAACCTAGGCATTTGGGTCGAGTTGGGTCGTCTTTTTGTTGCGTCATTCGAGTTGTCGATTGACAAATACTAGAGCCGTGAGTTTTTGTTGTTCACTCGGGCCTATGGGTTATGTGATTTATCAGTGTGGTACTGGGATTGTTGTAAACTTTTCCAAATTGTGTTAACGTGATATATTGTGTTCTTGAGTTGCACTGAGTTTGCAAAACGTGTGTTTTGAAAATATCTGTGTCGAGTATTTCCTTGAGTCGAGACATGTGCCAGTATCACGGGGAATCGTCGGCTTCACGATCTGTAAGTATTTGAATTTTTTGAGTTTCATTGAGATTTATTGCCGTTCTAAGTTGATACGTTTTGAGATTCAGCAGATATTATACGTTATAGTATAAGGTGACAGAGTTGGGACAGGATTGATGATCTTGAGAAACTATGATTTTGGAAATCAATATGTTGGTTAGATTTTGGAACGGAATTGTGCATTTGGGGAGAAACATTGTGCATGGTTGAGAAGAACATGTAGCATGTTAATTCATTTTGAGATATATGAACTGCTTTTGATCATTTGAAAATGATACCTTTCAAAATGAATATTTTACGGATGTTTTACGGAAAATGATTTTGGGCCGAGACCCAATCGATTTTGAAATGGTTTTATAACTCAGGACTTGGGGTCTGAAAAGAGTTTTCTACTTTTTAAACTTTTTGTAATGCGGAACGAGATACGGGCTGAGACCCTAATGTTTCAAAAGGCTTTTTCTTGTTTTCTAAAACTCCCGAGATCTGTAACACACTTTACCAATCGTTTACTTATGTTATTTCCGCCTTTCGAGGCTTTGGTTTACTTGTTCAAATGGAACTTCTTAGGAAGTCTTTCGTCGTGTTTGATTTGTTGATTTGTTTCAACGTTTTGTCATATCATATTTGAGGTGATCCAGGATGGGTAAATGGTTGACGTTGCGAGTCATACATGGAAAAGAAGTTTTTATCGGAGTCTATATATTGAGGTTTTGGAACTCGATCGTGTGGTTTTCCCGATGGAATATCGGTGGATATTGGTGACAAGCTGAACTGATATACAGGAGTATGGATATGGGCAAGCATTTGCATAAATTCCATTTTATTTAATCGTGTGTATTTGAAAGGAATTTTTTTTTCGAGAACTTGACACGAGCGAGCCGGTTGGTTCGAAAATTGATTTTGCAGTCTTACCAAAAACTTATGTTTTGAGTTTTAAAATTTTTGAAAGAACTTTCGAAAATTTGTCTTCGTGACAAGAATATATGATTTCAAACTGGTTTTGAAAATGTGATTGATGTACATACGCATTTAGTGCATCGGGCATATCATATCGATGGTACAAGGAAAAGAGATTCGAAGCTTAGTATGGTAGATTGGTTATGCAAGGATGATCGGTTGGTTGATCAGATAAGAGAAATATACTGCGTGTTGTAGATTCATGTGCAGGATGTAATTTTGGAACTTTGGACTTTGTAAAACCGGGACATATGTGCTATGTGAGTCCATTGGTGCGGTAGTAGCGCAATCTTACCATAGTGATCTTTGAATGATTTCTTTGTAAGTGTAAATTTGGGGATGGTGACCCTATGCTGGTTGTTTCGGATATTGAGTGGTCGTTCCCACTCCTTGTATGAATTGGTATGTTCGTCGATTTGCGATTCGTTGTTCGTATGCCGAGGGAAATGTTCGCCAGTTGGGTATCTTTATTGAGATCTACTGTACGTGATTGATTTGTCGTTTTGAGAATGTTATTTTTTCGTATATCTGTTTCTGTGGTTCTGTGTTGATCGTGTTGGAGTTTACCGTGTGAAGGTATTCTCGATTTTCGTTGATCGTTCGTTGGTAATCTTGGAGTTTATCACGTTGATGATATTCTCGATTTTGTTTTGACCTCTGGTTGGTCATATTGGAATTTATCATGTCGATGATAAATTCGGTTGATTGTTGATCATTGTTGGTGATCATCTGAGCGTTCGTATTTTGTGTTGATGTTTCGGGATTCATGTCATTGTTTTGGGTGGTTGTTTCGCAGATGTATTGTGTATTATTCGTCTTATCGGAATTGGGACTTGATTATGTAATCAGGCAGACAGGACTTGATTCGGGCAGATTGTTTCATCCGAAGATGATATATTTTGTTGAGACTCAGGGAATTATGATCGTAAGCGTATTGAGACTATACACTATACAGTGAGATCGCTTGCTAGTATCTCAGGAGATCGTCGACCTGCGTATTTGTAAGTATGATCGTTTGGTTATGCGGTGATGACGATAGTTGATCGTTATCTTGATGGTTTTGGGATATTTTGGGTTGAAAGGTATGTTTGTTTGTTTTATGACGGATTGCAAGTTTCGAGGACGAAACTTATTTTAAGTGGTGTAGAATGTAATATCCGGAATTTCTACTACTGTTGTTTGATATTATTTTATTCGAGTTATATTGTACAGCGTGGAATCTGTACAGTAGGAATAAAATAAATAAAGGACTGAGATGTCAGTATCGGTATAATTGTCGTATCTGGTCGACAGTTACATTTGAGGATATCGTGTATCAGGTTATCGTACTTTCGATATAGAGTATATCGTATATTATTGGATTCAGTGTTTGTGTTCAGTGTGTCTCATGTTTGTTTTTGGTACGTCAAGATGTTGAACTGAAATTGTGGAAAATGGCTAAGTGTTCATTAGCGCACGCTACTGGGTACAGGTAGCGCACGCTACGAAGTATTGATAGCGTACGTTAAGAGGTTCGGTTACGTACGCTAAGGAGGACCCCTAACGTACGTAACGACTTGCTGGGTTAGTTCCGGAAGGTGGCCGACAGGTAGGCCTAGGTTGATTTTTATATTCAGTTAGCGCACGCTAACGTATGTTGGTTAGCGCACGCTAACATCAGATCGCCAATAATGGAATCTTAGCTTTCGGCGGGTGGACCCGGCCACTTGCGACGCGTGTCCAGCTAAGGTCAGCGGGTGTTTGTCATGTAGGGCTAGCGCACGCTAAACTGTATGGTTAGCGCACGCTAATTCCAGATCGGTCAAAGGAATCCCGATAATCGCGGATGCTTTCGGCATGTGGGCGCACGAGTGGTAGGTGTGTACTGTAGAAAGTCAACTTCGGATAGCGCACGCTAAGGTTAATGACTTGCGTACGCTAAGCAGGATGTTTTACGTACGTTAATGCATGGGCATTACGTACGTAAGCTAGTTTACGAAGCGAGGCGAGAACCTCTGGCTGATAGCGCACGCTAACAAAGTCAGTTAGCGCACGCTAAGGCGGTAGCGCACGCTAAACATGAGATGTTAGCGCACGCTAATAATGAATATTATAAAAGGGGACAGAAGGGTGCTGAGAAGCATTTCGTCATTTTTTCTTCTTTCATTCGAGAGAAAGAGAGTTGGGATATATTTGAGGTTCCCAAACACTGTATAATGATAATCTTTAACAACATTAGATTGAGAACTTGGATTCAAGCCTTGTTCTTCAAGTTGTTCATGATTCTTTGGATGGAGTTCTAGTGTTCTTCTTTTTGGTTCGTCTTAACCAAGTAATCTTCGTATTCCCTTGTTAATGGTTCGTTTTTCTTGGATGATTTCATGTAAGGAGCATGTTGGATAATCATATGATGATGTTATATGAGATTCAATGGAATTTTGATAAGAGTTTCGGATGTTAGTTAAGATTCTTCATACTGTAAGGATGTTGATTCATTTAACCCGAACTAAGAGGGATTTTTGAATCTTGGTAATTATATTGGTCGATTTAGATGAGATGAATCATGATACTAGGTTGAATTCCAGATTTAGCATGATACGATCCTTGTTATCGAGTCGGTTTTATTGTTGATGTTGTTATTGATATATGGACATTGACATGATCATTGTGATAATTATGGGGTCGTTTATCTTCAAGAGATATGGAGATTTATGTCTCCCTTCATTCGGATTCGTAGTCGCAAGATGTGAGTCGATGTTTGGAATGCATGCCACTGTACAGCATTAGCGCACGCTAAGCTTACTAGCTAGCGCACGCTAACGGGACAACTTAGCGCACACTACGTTATGCGTTTAACGTGCGCTAAGTAGGCAGACAATGCAGTATTTTTGTGTTTTGATTATGAAATCGTGATGGTTTGACTTGGTTGGTTCTGACTGTGTTTATTCGAGGTTGTGTTGAACCGTTGAGTTCGATTGGTTAGTTTTGTCGGTTGTTGATTGTTATCGAATATGTGTTATTTGATTTCTTCGATAGGTTGAGATTGTTGATCGGTGATTATAACTGGATATTGCGGTCATGTTCGAGTATGTCCATTGTATTGCTTTTGATCGGGGCTGAGGAGCTCGTAGACAAAGGCAATGTGTTCGGCAGCAGCTTCGTGGTATCGGTATCGAGGCAAGTTATTACTTGCTCAGTTATAATATTGAATGAATGGTTTCAGTTTCATTTCGTTTATAATGCATATAGCGATGATTATTATTGTGAACTCTGGGTATTGGGATCGCATATCGTTCTTTCGATTCTGGGAGATAAATCATAATGTATATGCTTTATCTCAGTTATTGGTATGTTCGAGTATCAAGATTACATTATGGTAAATACGAGGATATGAGTATCTATAGTTCATTGTACGTTTGGATCGCCGAGCATTGAGGATAATCGTCGGTGATGATTGGGCATCGAGGTTGCTCCCGAAGGACTCGGGGCAAGTATTCCATATTGATTATGGTTTAATGTTATTTATTTTGGTCTCTTACATTTTCTTTCATGTTGTTGAACATGGAGTCGTCCTAGTAAATTGTCATGTTGTCGTGCATGTTATGTCGTTCATGTTGATGAACGTATTGATTTGCATATGTGTATGCATATTGTGTTGTTCATGTTGTGTAAATAATTCGATGGGATTATGAGGATCTATGCTGAGGGCGCTGGATCGAATGTCCACCATGAGTTGGTTCGACGGGATCATCATGGGATCTATGCTGAGGGCGCTGGATCCCTGGACAGGTTTTCCACCATGCGTTGGTCCGACAGGATCATCATGGGGATCTATGTTGAGGGCGCTGGATCGTTGGATTACCCAGTATTTTGTTATTGTTGTGCATATGTATATTGTTGGTTATCCACCTCGTGTTGATCTTGTAGGATCATCTTGGGATCTATGCTGAGGGCGCTGGATCATGGGATTTCCATTGAGTATACATAGTTGTTATTGTTTTTGAGCATATTGACATTGTCATATGAGTATGCATTTGTAGGTCTTGTGTTAGGACCTTGTCCGTATTGCATTGTTCTGATCTCGGATTAGACTGATATGATTATCGTGGCACATCATATCTCGAGGTATGTTCCATATTTTCTTTGGTCTTGTCTTTGGTGGACAATCGGTTATCGTCTTGGGATTTGATGATATTATTCGATGGATCGTATTGGTCAGAAATGGTAGATTTCCGTATCGTGAGTTGGTTATGATAGTTTGAGGATCTTGAGTATTGTTTGAGGTACAATACAGATATTATGTTCGAGTTTATTGGTTAATCGAGTACAGGATGTGAAATGTGATAATGGTTATTCTGATGAGAATTACTTGAGTAAGTAAAGTTATGGCGGCAAGATTACGTTGGTCGTATTCTTATGTTGTATTCTCATTGGTATGTAATTATTAATGTGATGTGACGGTTATCATTGTTGGATATTATGGCTGACCCCGTCGTGGGATTTATTTTTAGGTTCTTGGAGTATCGAGCTTGTAGCGGTCGTGAAGAGATGAGCTTCCCGGAGGATTCTGGCTAGGACATGTTTTGTTCATTGAGTTTCTTATTTTGTTCTTGTATTCTGCGCTAAAGTATCTTTATGGTTGGTCTTTTTCCGCTGCATGAGTATTTTGAAATGATCTTTTGGTATCTGGTAACTGAGATTACTTTGGAAATCGCTTTCTAAACCTTTGTGTGTCGGCTGTTTGGCCTTGCGATTTCAAATGAGTTTTTACGACGGTTTTTGTTAAATAGATTTTATAAATCTTCGAACATTTTAAAGATAGTACCGTGGTCGGCCTCGTGGGCATTTGTAAATGTTTGCAAAAATTTCTTTTAGCCTTGTGGGTTCCATCTCGGGGCCCACGGCGCTGTAATATTTCCGGTTAAATCTGGGGGTGTTACAGAATATGGTATCGGAGCTTAGGTTGAGAAAACCTAGGCATTTGGGTCGAGTTGGGTCGTCTTTTTGTTGCGTCATTCGAGTTGTCGATTGACAAATACTAGAGCCGTGAGTTTTTGTTGTTCACTCGGGCCTATGGGTTATGTGATTTATCAGTGTGGTACTGGGATTGTTGTAAACTTTTCCAAATGGTGTTAACGTGATATATTGTGTTCTTGAGTTGCACTGAGTTTGCAAAACGTGTGTTTTGAAAATATCTGTGTCGAGTATTTCCTTGAGTCGAGACATGTGCCAGTATCACGGGGAATCGTCGGCTTCACGATCTGTAAGTATTTGAATTTTTTGAGTTTCATTGAGATTTATTGCCGTTCTAAGTTGATACGTTTTGAGATTCAGCAGATATTATACGTTATAGTATAAGGTGACAGAGTTGGGACAGGATTGATGATCTTGAGAAACTATGATTTTGGAAATAGTATGTTGGTTAGATTTTGGAACGGAATTGTGCATTTGGGGAGAAATATTGTGCATGGTTGAGAAGAACATGTAGCATGTTAATTCATTTTGAGATATATGAACTGCTTTTGATCATTTGAAAATGATACCTTTCAAAATGAATATTTTACGGATGTTTTACGGAAAATGATTTTGGGCCGAGACCCAATCGATTTTGAAATGGTTTTATAACTCAGGACTTGGGGTCTGAAAAGAGTTTTCTACTTTTTAAACTTTTTGTAATGCGGAACGAGATACGGGCTGAGACCCTAATGTTTCAAAAGGCTTTTTCTTGTTTTCTAAAACTCCCGAGATCTGTAACACACTTTACCAATCGTTTACTTATGTTATTTCCGCCTTTCGAGGCTTTGGTTTACTTGTTCAAATGGAACTTCTCAGGAAGTCTTTCGCCGTGTTTGATTTGTTGATTTGTTTCAACGTTTTGTCATATCATATTTGAGGTGATCCAGGATGGGTAAATGGTTGACGTTGCGAGTCATACATGGAAAAGGAGTGTTTATCGGAGTCTATATATTGAGGTTTTGGAACTCGATCGTGTGGTTTTCCCGATGGAATATCGGTGGATATTGGTGACAAGCTGAACTGATATACAGGAGTATGGATATGGGCAAGCATTTGCATAAATTCCATTTTATTTAATCGTGTGTATTTGAAAGGAATTTTTTTTTCGAGAACTTGACACGAGCGAGCCGGTTGGTTCGAAAATTGATTTTGCAGTCTTACCAAAAACTTATGTTTTGAGTTTTGAAATTTTTGAAAGAACTTTCAAAAATTTGTCTTCGTGACAAGAATATATGATTTCAAACTGGTTTTGAAAATGTGATTGATGTACATACGCATTTAGTGCATCGGGCATATCATATCAATGGTACAAGGAAAAGAGATTCGAAGCTTAGTATGGTAGATTGGTTATGCAAGGATGATCGGTTGGTTGATCACATAAGAGAAATATACTGCGTGTTGTAGATTCATGTGCAGGATGTCATTTTGGAACTTTGGACTTTGTAAAACCGGGACATATGTGCTATGTGAGTCCATTGGTGCGGTAGTAGCGCAATCTTACCATAGTGATCTTTGAATGATTTCTTTGTAAGTGTAAATTTGGGGATGGTGACCCTATGCTAGTTGTTTCGGATATTGAGTGGTCGTTCCCACTCCTTGTATGAATTGGTATGTTCGTCGATTTGCGATTCGTTGTTCGTATGCCGAGGGAAATGTTCGCCAGTTGGGTATGTTTATTGAGATCTACTGTACGTGATTGATTTGTCGTTTTGAGAATGTTATTCTTTCATATATCTGTTTCTGTGGTTCTGTGTTGATCGTGTTGGAGTTTACCGTGTGAAGGTATTCTCGATTTTCGTTGATCGTTCATTGGTAATATTGGAGTTTATCACGTTGATGATATTCTCGATTTTGTTTTGACCTCTGGTTGGTCATATTGGAATTTATCATGTCGATGATAAATTCGGTTGATTGTTGATCATTGTTGGTGATCATTTGAGCGTTCGGATTTTGTGTTGATGTTTCGGGATTCATGTCATTGTTTTGGGTGGTTGTTTCGCAGATGTATTGTGTATTATTCGTCTTATCGGAATTGGGACTTGATTATGTAATCAGGCAGACAGGACTTGATTCGGGCAGATTGTTTCATCCGAAGATGATATATTTTGTTGAGACTCAGGGAATTATGATCGTAAGCGTATTGAGACTATACACTATACAGTGAGATCGCTTGCTAGTATCTCAGGAGATCGTCGACCTGCGTATTTGTAAGTATGCTCGTTTGGTTATGCGGTGATGACGATAGTTGATCGTTATCTTGATGGTTTTGGGATATTTTGGGTTGAAAGGTATGTTTGTTTGTTTTATGACGGATTGCAAGTTTCGAGGACGAAACTTATTTTAAGTGGTGTAGAATGTAATATCCGGAATTTCTACTACTGTTGTTTGATATTATTTTATTCGAGTTATATTGTACAGCGTGGAATGCATGCAGTAGGAATAAAATAAATAAAGGACTGAGATGTCAGTATCGGTATAATTGTCGTATCTGGTCGACAGTTACATTTGAGGATATCGTGTATCAGGTTATCGTACTTTCGATATAGAGTATATCGTATATTATTGGATTCAGTGTTTGTGTTCAGTGTGTCTCATGTTTGTTTTTGGTACGTCAAGATGTTGGACTGAAATTGCGGAAAATGGCTAAGTGTTCATTAGCGCACGCCATCGGTGCAGTAGCGCACGCTACGAAGTATTGATAGCGTCGTTAAGAGGTTCGATTCGTCGCTAAGGAGGACCCCTAACGTGCGTAACGACTTGCCGGGTTAGTTCGGAAGGTGGCGGCGAGTAGGCGAGTTGATTTTTATATTCGGTTAGCGCACGCTAACGTATGTTGGTTAGTGCACGCTAACATCGGATCGCCAATAATGGAATCTTAGCTTTGGCGGGTGGACCCGGCCACTTGCGACGCGTGTCCGGCTAAGGTCAGCGGGTGTTTGTCATGTAGGGCTAGCGCACGCTAAAGCAGTATGGTTAGCGCACGCTAATTCCAGATCGGTCAAAGGAATCCGATAATCGCGGATGCTTTCGGCATGTGGGGGCACGAGTGGTAGGTGTGTCTTGTAGCAAGTCAACTTCGGATAGCGCACGCTAAGGTTAATGACTTGCGTCGCTAAGCGAGATGTTTACGTGCGTTAATGCATGGGCATTACGTCGTAAGCTAATTCTGGCGGCGGTAACCTGCAGGCTTCGATAGCGCACGCTAACAAAGTCGATTAGCGCACGCTAAGGCGGTAGCGCACGCTAAACATGAGATGTTAGCGCACGCTAATAATGAATATTATAAAAGGGAGACGAGAAGTCTTTGAGAAGCATTTCGTCATTTTTTCTTCTTTCATTCGAGAGAAAGAGAGTTGGGATATATTTGAGGTTCCCAAACACTGTATAATGATAATCTTTAACAACATTAGATTGAGAACTTGGATTCAAGCCTTGTTCTTCAAGTTGTTCATGATTCTTTGGATGGAGTTCTAGTGTTCTTCTTTTTGGTTCGTCTTAACCAGGTAATCTTCGTATTCCTTGGTTAATGGTTCGTTTTTCTTGGATGATTTCATGTAAGGAGCATGTTGGATAATCATATGATGATGTTATATGAGATTCAATGGAATTTTGATAAGAGTTTCGGATGTTAGTTAAGATTCTTCATACTGTAAGGATGTTGATTCATTTAACCCGAACTAAGAGGGATTTTTGAATCTTGGTAATTATATTGGTCGATTTAGATGAGATGAATCATGATACTAGGTTGAATTCCAGATTTAGCATGATACGATCCTTGTTATCGAGTCGGTTTTATTGTTGATGTTGTTATTGATATATGGACATTGACATGATCATTGTGATAATTATGGGGTCGTTTATCTTCAAGAGATATGGAGATTTATGTCTCCCTTCATTCGGATTCGTAGTCGCAAGATGTGAGTCGATGTTTGGAATGCATGCCACTGTACAGCATTAGCGCACGCTAAGCTTACTAGCTAGAGCACGCTAATGGGACAACTTAGCGCACACTACGTTATGCGTTTAACGTGCGCTAAGTAGGCAGACAGTGCAGTATTTTTGTGTTTTGATTATGAAATCGTGATGGTTTGACTTGGTTGGTTATGACTGTGTTTATTCGAGGTTGTGTTGAACCGTTGAGTTCGATTGGTTAGTTTTGTCGGTTGTTGATTGTTATCGAATATGTGTTATTTGATTTCTTCGATAGGTTGAGATTGTTGATCGGTGATTATAACTGGATATTGCGGTCATGTTCGAGTATGTCCATTGTATTGCTTTTGATCGGGGCTGAGGAGCTCGTAGACAAAGGCAATGTGTTCGGCAAAGTATCGGTATCGAGGCAAGTTATTACTTGCTCAGTTATAATATTGAATGAATGGTTTCAGTTTCATTTCGTTTATAATGCATATAGCGATGATTATTATTGTGAACTCTGGGTATTGGGATCGCATATCGTTCTTTCGATTCTGGGAGATAAATCATAATGTATATGCTTTATCTCAGTTATTGGTATGTTCGAGTATCAAGATTACATTATGGTAAATACGAGGATATGAGTATCTATAGTTCATTGTACGTTTGGATCGCCGAGCATTGAGGATAATCGTCGGTGATGATTGGGCATCGAGGTTGCTCCCGAAGGACTCGGGGCAAGTATTCCATATTGATTATGGTTTAATGTTATTTATTTTGGTCTCTTACATTTTCTTTCATGTTGTTGAACATGGAGTCGTCCTAGTAAATTGTCATGTTGTCGTGCATGTTATGTCGTTCATGTTGATGAACGTGTTGATTTGCATATGTGTATGCATATTGTGTTGTTCATGTTGTGTAAATAATCCGATGGGATTATGAGGATCTATGCTGAGGGCGCTGGATCGAATGTCCACCATGCGTTGGTTCGACGGGATCATCATGGGATCTATCTTTGAGGCGCTGGATCCACAGACGGAGTTTTCCACCATGCGTTGGTCCGACAGGATCATCATGGGGATCTATGCTGAGGGCGCTGGATCGTTGGATTACCCAGTATTTTGTTATTGTTGCGGCCAGTGCCCAGCACTTCCGACAGTGCCTGCCGCACCTGTCCGGCCAGTGCCCAGCCGTCATGACCCGACGATTCGATTTCTGAAAATGCACGGAACGAACACGACGAAATGCTCGCGGACAACATCATCGATCCGAAATGAAATACCATGCAACAATTGATCACACGCGACCATGAAAAGGGTCGAGACAACAAATACAAATGCGGATACCCACAACTTTGGGTAAATTATAAAATGGCCCAAAACGCCCGAAAATCACGATACGTGATCGAATAACCAAACCAAAGTTCACAACACGTCTAACAAAGTTAAACGAACTTACGGGAAACTCGAAATAACTGTTTCGAACGAGATTCGCAAGAATCAAACTCAAGTGCGGAAAAGTTGCTAAGAAGCACGGAACTCAACAAAACGTCACCGAAACGAACTCGGATGTCAAAAAGTGCAGAATGAACCATTCTCAGAATGACGAAACGGTCATATGCGAGCCGTTAAAATGGACTCCTCCAAAAAAAAGAAATTTACTGAAAATCAAAAATCGCGGATATTATATTCTACCCTCCTTAAAAGAAGTTTCGTCCCGAAACTTAAAACAAGTAGGGAGGAGCAATATCCCCCAGGAACATCTCAACCAGATACACAAGAACCGTCTAACTTATGCCTATCAGCGAAACGTTACAAGAAACGCAAAGAGGCATACAGTGCGAAAGTATGCTCAACGACAATCATCACCACGTCACAAGCAAGGACATAACACGATCAACATGTGCCAAGCACCACCAACCGGATAACGCAATTAAGTCAATTATCCGAACCATCAAGAGACAAAAGGCACCTATTACAGGAAAACACGCATAATAAAAAAAATAGAAATGAAACATACAACGATCCGCATGGTAACCACGGAGAACTCTGACCACGCCGAAATCCTCGAAAACCACACTAGGCATATCCGTGTCCCTTCGGAGTAGAGACCCAAAATCGATCTCCGAACATCTCAGCTACCATCTCGCAATGCACGGCTCAGTGTCCTAATTGACCACAAACGAAACAGTTGACTAACGGTGAACGATAATTTTCCGCGGTACGATATCAGGCAACGACAGTCAGACAACCACGATCGAACAACAATGATCGAACACAACGATCGAAAAACAAGGATCGAACAACAATGATTGAATAACAGCGATGACCAGATCGATCCAAAACAAGATCACGGCTCGTTCGAACGATAAAAACCGAAATACAGAACAAATTCAGAAAGTATCAACGAACACGAGCGAGTCGATAGAATTGAGAAAGAGAAAATGCAGAAGTCAAAATAATACGGGTATTACATTTAACCTCTTCTAAAAGAAGTGTCGTCCCCGAAACTCACAACAACGGAAGCAAGGTAACAATACAACAAGCAATCGACACATCCCGGAACAATCACAGATGCACACAATCATACCAACCCAAACTCTAACAGCTTGCACATGTGCGATAACGCACAAATCACCATGAGGAGACAATATTCAATACCAACATCACACCTCTCACATAGGGCTAACACCCTAACGACGATGCTAACGTCACACACACATTCCCCGACTGCAACAGGAAATGATAGATTTTAAAAATAAAAACCACCTTTTGAAAATAATTTAGAAACACTAGTTGCTCTTGAGTATCATATTTCGAAAAAATAATACAAACATGAAACATCGTTATCGAGACTTTAAGAAAAACCATCTTGCGTTTGATAAAAAAAAATGAGGACACCTTTCTTTGGGTAAAAACTTCCAGAAATATTCGACCCTCGGGTCTAAGCAAATGCGTTTCTAAAATACTGAGAATATCTCAAAAATATTTTGGTCCTCAGAGTGGAATAATTTTGAAACATACAGTGGCACCTTGAAAATACCGCGAGAAAATAATCCATTTTAAAAGTACGTCTCGAATTTTATTTTCTAAGATACTCAAGATTTTCAGAAATCCATTAGGCTAGAATGCTCAAAAACTCACACGTATCGACATTCGCTTAAACACATCATAGCACACGCATAAAATCGTTAAAAATCAAGACAATACATGTCTTTTAGCAGAAAACAAACAGTAAAATATCATAGTCGAAAACCGCCTAAGATCGGGGCGAAACCACTAACCCCACTCGAGGCCTCTAAGGACCCTCCCATATTGGCTAGCGAAACAGACTCGTGAATCCGGAGTGATGTCATGGATTCCCCCGAGGTCTCTTCGGACCCTCCCGGGGTAAATAAATTGAACACATATAAGAACAATCCATGATAAGCAGAAAGGTTTCCAAAAATACTTACAACGCGAGCAAGTCAATTTGAAATGCACACGCAGCGGACGAAGTCAATAGTCAAAAATACATTAGCAGCGACACCACTCCTCATATAAATAAAATATGAGAGCCGAATAACCACACATCACGAAACCAAGAATCTACCTAAAGATTCCATCACTTAACAAATAATCATACAAATGGATCGTGTCACACGAGGCACAACACAAAGAAGGGAGACTTACATTCACAGGTCGCACGAAGATGATGATCGCCACACGATACTAATCACGACCAACAAACTCAGACGACGCGTCACGACACGACTCGGTCAGACAAAATCAGACGAGACAAAAACTCAACAAACACCACTAAACCCGATAGCCTAGGTTTCCACAACCTAAGCTCCGATACCATTTATGTAACACCCCCAATCCACTCAGGGATATTACATGCCGTAAATCCTTCTCTCAAGGATCTACCAGGTTGGTAACACAATTAAACATCTCAACATCGCCTTTAAGGCTAAAAAGACTTATTAGACCGATTTGGCCTTCCAATCAATACATACAACTCAATCTCAATACATGCCCACGCAGGGGTCAAATACAACACACTCCCGTACAACGGGGATAGAATACTGCAGCGGAAATAAAATATGACTGAACTAATACAACAACGTACCGGTCCTCATGTGATTAGTATCGATCATCTTTCATCATCCCCCGTGCCGACCCTGTGTTATGCTCCCCAAAACCTGAATGCAATACAGACATCCACCTCCCGATTACTCGGGGGTTAGCAAAATTCCATTATTTTGCTAGTGCAAATACAAAGTGCAAATACAAGTCATACAAATCAAATTCCACGAATAATAACAATCAAGAGTCTTCAAAGACTCAAACATAACAAGAAATACTTCCCGAGGCGAGATTTTGAGTAAAACTTTCCAAAACCGAAAGATCACAATTCAGGGGAAAACAATTTATAAAATGGCTTAGTATGCCGTCGGGAGTTTTGATAGAAAACAATTTAGGATTATCGAATCCTACTCTTTCCAAAAGAAACCAAAAAGGGGTCACAACCCCAAATATTTACTTTCCGTAAAACGACCTTCACAAAACCGTTGGGATCTCAACCCAAATCTCATCAAATCACATTACACGAGAACAATAACAAGGTCCGTTTTCCAACATCAAAACCCCACAACCAAAAGACTGAACACAACCGACAAAATGCTCCAGTGCCATCCTAGCCAAGTAGGCCAAATGAACAACTTACCTCTTACACACTTAGTCAATGCATGCAATCATGAAAATATCAGTTGAAACACATATTTTCGGAAACGCCATAATCCAAAACACATTTGTAAAATGCACCACAATTA
Source organism: Orobanche coerulescens (assembly GCA_033398695.1). Classification (NCBI taxonomy): domain Eukaryota; kingdom Viridiplantae; phylum Streptophyta; class Magnoliopsida; order Lamiales; family Orobanchaceae; genus Orobanche; species Orobanche coerulescens. The sequence goes on along the minus strand of CM065819.1, from coordinate 46,071,555 downwards.
ACCGTCGATCCACACCTCCGTGGACCCCTACCGAGACCCCATCGGATCTAACCCGTAGTGGTTAAAAGCAAAGCTCGTCGATCCACACCTCCGTGAAACCCTACCGAGACCCGTCGGATCTAACCCGCAGTGAGCATACAAACACACACGTTACCCATGCAATACTAATATGCTAAGAATGTAAGTTCATTAAGAATACTTACTAGAGATGGCCGCTTACTTGACACCATTATCATACTCATCTAAACACAACAACAAAATTAACACGGAATACTCGATTCCATAACTTTAAACAACAGGGGTATCATTAAAAGCCCTCGACTTTCCAAATAATCAAATCATAACCAATTCTCAAAACACACCATTCACAAAACACACACGCGTTTTGAAAGAGAGCCTTTAACGAGGCTAAACCGAATCTTTTGAAAGTTTATTTCAACCAATCAAACAAACATACCAAGACAATCACCAATCATCATATTCACAAAACAAGAGATGTATGGACAAGGTACTTGCCTCGAATAATCACAACGCAGAGAATCGACCGAAGTGAGGAGACTCGAACCGTCTACGAACCCGCCGACTCCGCCGAACGACAACCCGCGACAATAAACTATGAACGATAACAATAACAATGAAAATGAATTCCAAAGTACGACCCAAAGCCGCTGAATTCAAGGAACAAACGACGAAAGTTCAAGGGTTTCCCCCAAAACGGCCAAGAATACGAATCGACCCTACAAAAATATGAAAATGGAATTCCCAGCCGAAATACGGATGTTAAATCCATAGGATATATTTAACACCATCATTTAACAAAATCAATTCATCAAAAATGGATGGAAAACGAAATCAAGAACAAATTTCCCAAAAAGTCAACTCTAGAGATTCATGAAAAATACCTTGATTCGGCGAAGAACAATGGATTAGATGATGTTAAACACATGAATACTACTACGATTAATCATACCCATCATGGATTAATCAACTATACGGAACGAATCGGACAAAATCCCCAAAATCCCAAAATTTCCCAAAAATAGAGTTTTAGGAAATCTGACCTTGATTCGCTGGATCAAAAGAGGTTATGGAGGGATTACTCGATGATATGAACTCCCAAACTTCGTGGATTAATTGCTTGACAACATGTCTCCTTGATCACCAAGCCTCCATCCGCGGAAAGGAAAAGATAGAAATGAAAAGCGGATGAAAATATGACTGCTCAGTCATATTTATACTGGCGCTGCCTAGCGTGCGCTAGCCTTCTGGACTAGCGTGCGCTATCGGCCAGTATCGGCCCAGAACCCTCGGTCGGGGCCCGCACGACCCGGCACTACTGACCCAACCTGCCGACCGGAACCTGCCTGCCCGACCGCGATAGCATGCGCTGCGCGGACGTTAACGCGCGCTAGCCGACCTGTCCAGAACTCTTTAGACTAAATTGCTCGACCAGGTAACGTGCGCTAGTCGGCCGACAGCATGCGCTACATATGCCGATTAGCGCGCGCCAAGACCGACAGTAGCGTGTGCTACCTGCCGATCCTCCCCGAGTCCAGAACTCCAGAAACCCCTCTGCCCAGCACGATAGTGTAATATCCGCAATTTTCGATTTTTGGTAAATTTCTTTTTTTTTGGTCGGAGTCTGTTTTGACGACTCTCTCATGACCGTTCCGTCATTTGGAGAATATTTAATTCTGCACTTTTTGTCATCCGAGTTCGTTTCGGTGCTGCTTTGTTGAGTTCCGAGCTTTTTAGCGACTTTTCCGCGCTTGAGTTCGGTTCTTGCGAATCTCGTTCGAAACTGTCGTTTGGGGTTTTTCGTAAGTTCATTTAACATTGTTATACGTGTTGTGAACTTCGGTTTGATTATTCGTTGTCGTATGGTGAATTTCGGGCATTTTGGGCATTTTCGTAATTTCCCAAAGTTTGGGGTAATTACCTTCCGTTGTCGAATTTCGAGCCTTCGGGTGGTCGGAATCGTGTGTTCTACTAGCTCTTAGATTCGTCTTTGTGAGTACTTCGTAACCGTATCTTCGGTTCGTATTCAGGTTCGGGTTTCGGTGTCGTTTTGTTGAGTTCAGGATTACTAAACGACTTTTCTAAGTATGAGTTCGACTTTGTTAGATCACCATTAATTTTTGGTAACTCCAAAAATTCTAAATCTTTACAATATTATAGATCATCGAGTTAGCTTTCCAATGGTTCGAACGGTGAGTCAATCGGAGTCCGGACGAGAGAGTTATGGTCGTTTTAGCTCACCCGCTCGTTATTGGCGATCACTGCCGGCCGAACTCGGCCGTGTCGTCCGACACGGCCCGTGCCGTACTCGTCCGGAAATGCCGAAGTTTCGTCTCAGACCCGACCGTGTCGTCGACACGGCCGTGCCGTACTCGTGCTGAAATGCCGGAACCCATCGCCCCGGGCCCGGCCGTGTTCGGGACACGGTCGAGTAAATCTTGAGTCAGTTGGGACGGGTCACTATCGGAAGGCCCCTCGCGCCGCGACCGTGTCTAGCGAGGACACGGTCGAGTCCCTGCCGGTCAGCTGCGCGCCACGGCCGTGTCGAGCGGACACGGTCGAGTCTGTCGGCTATTTAAGGCCAGTGATCGTTTTCTCGCCATTTTCTCCTTCTTCCACTTCTCTTCCGCGGTGTGGGTGTGTGAATCTTCTAGAGATGTTGTTGGACAATGAATCCATGAAGTTTGGAGGTTCATATCGTCAATCATCCGTCCTATAACATCCTTTGATCGAGCGAATCGGGTCGATTTCCTAGAAATCTAGTTTTGGGGAATTTGGGGGTTTTGGTTGTTTTCGTCCGATTAATCCGATTTAACTTAGGATTTTGATGGATTGATGATTATTTAGATGTATTATATCATTTCCCTTGTTATTCCATGGTTGGATCGTATCGATTCGTTATTTGGGTCGAGTTCTTGACCGACGCCTTGAAGGTGTCCTAAAATGTCTTAGAGGGTTGTCGGGCGTTCTACGATTATCCTTCCTCGTATGATTGTTGATTTATGGATTATATGATGTTAGGGTCGAGTTTCTTGCGAAGAAACCGTGTTGAACCCTTCCGTTCGTTGTTATCTTCCTTTTCGTTAACATCGGGCGTTTCGAAGCTTTCCGGTTGAGCCGTGTTCGTCGGAATACTTGCGTGCCGATTTCGAGGCAAGTACCTTGTCCATATAATTCTTGTTTTATGGATATGATAATTGGTGATCGTATTTATATGTTTGTTTGACTGTTTGAAACGAGTTTTCAAAAGATTCGATTAGCCTTGTTAAAGGCTTGCTTTCAAAACGCGTGTGTTTTGTGAATGGCGTGATCTGTGAATAACTATGCGAATTCTATGTATATGCTTGGTGTTAATGTTGCACTTGGCATTGTGTGTGAACGTATATTATTTCATTTCGGTGTGTTGTGGATTGACGTGGTGTTTTGCTAAGTGTTTGATGCCTCTGGGCGAATTATTTGAATATCCTTGATGTGATATGTTATTTGTGTGAATGTGTGGATATGGTTGAAGGTCTACGGTGACACATGGCACGTGATCATGTGGTCAGGATGCAACAAGTGATTGATCCAACCGTGAGAGCCTGAGATAATCTACGGTGGCACATGGCATGCGATCATGTGGCCAGGATGCAACAAGCGATTGATCCAACCGTGAGATGTGTGTGATTTGTTTCGCTAGCCAGCTCGGGAGGGTCCTTCGAGGCCTCGAGTGGGATTTGTGGCTTCGTCCCGGTCCTAGGAGATGCGCGTGCGTGATTACGTTGTGTTGATTTTTATGTCCGCCGAGGACACGTGATGTTGGGCTCTGGCCCTGTGAATTGTTGTTGGTTTTCTATTTGCGAAAACAAAACCTTTGGGCTGTGACCCTGTTGATTTTTGGAAAGAGAAGGATTCGATAATCCAAAAATTGTTTTCTATTAAAACTCTCGATGGCATTTTAAACGGTTTTATAAATTGTTTCCCTTGATTTATGATCTATCGGTTTTGGAGTGTTTTACCCAAACTCATGCCTCGGGAAGTACTTTTCGTTACGTTTGAATCTTTGAGGATTTTCTAGTTATTGTTATTCGTGGAACTTGAATTATATGGCTCGTATTTGCACTTTGTATTTGCACTAGCAAAACAGTGGAGTTTTGCTAACCCCCGAGTATTCGGGGGGTGGATGTCTGTATTGCATTTAGGTTTTGGAGCAGAGCACAGGGTCGGCATGAAGGATGATGAAAGATGAACGATACTAATCACACGAGGACCCGTTGATGTCGTATTGGTATAGTTGTACTTTATTTTCCGCTGCTATATTTTTCCCGTTGCACGGGTGTGGTTGTATTTTGACCCCTGCGTGGGCATGAGTTGTATTCGAGTTGTATGTATTTATTGAAAGACCAAATCGGTCTACTGAGTCATTTTTGCCTTGAAGGCATTGTCGAGATGTTAAATGTTGTTACCAGCCTGGTAGATCCTCGAGGAGAGGGTCTACGGCGTGTAATATCCCTGAGTGGATTGGGGGTGTTACAGAATGGTATCGGAGCTTAGGTTGTGGAAACCTAGGCTGTCGGGTCAGTGGTGTCTATTGAGTTTTTGTCTCGTCGGATTTTGTCTGACTAAGTCGTGTCGCGACGCGTCGTCTGAGTTTGTTGGTCGTGATTAGTATCGTGGGCGATCATCATCTTCGTGCGACCTGTGCATGTAAGTCTCCCTTCTTTGTGTTGTGCCTCATGTGACTGTTGTGCCTCATGTGACATGAGCTATTTTATGATTATTTGTTAATTGATGGAATCCTCTTATGGATTTTTACTTCTTGATATGTGGTTATTTGACCCTCATATTTCGTTCATATGAGGAGTAGTGTTGCTCGATTGTGTATGTTGAACCGTATTTCTTTTATCCACTGCGTGAGTTCTTTTGCAATGACTTTCGGTATTTTACCGACCGAGTTTTATTTCGAAAACCGATTCCCTTAACCGAGTTTTTGGCGTTATGGCCTTGATCGCTTTGGCGAAATTCTTATGACGGTATTTAGTATTTTGTAAATGGCTTTCGTGAGTTTTTGAAATATTACCGTCATCGGCCTTTTTGGCGTTTTTGTGAATGGTTTTTAGCCTGGTGGGTTCCGGCGCGGGACCCACGGCGCTATATTGTTCCTTGTTATTACCTGAAATTTTTGGGCATTCTAGCCCATTGAATTATTTTTGAAAACCTTGAGTATCTTAGAAAATTAAAATTCGAGACGTACTTTTAAAACGAATTATTTTCTTGCGGTGTTTTCAAGGTGTTTTCTAATGCCGCAATACATTTCAAAAATTTCCTATTGAGGACCAAAAATATTTTGAGATATTTTCAAATGCGATTGCTTAGACCCAAGGGTCGAATATTTTGAAAGTTTTTCACTAAAGGAAAGGTGTCCTCATTTTTGTTCAAACGCAAGATGATTTTCAAAGTCTCGATAATGGTGTTTGTACTACTTTTTGTAAAATGATACTCAAGATCAACTGTTGTTTCCAAACTGTTTTCAAAAGGTGGTTTTTGTTTTTAAAACCTATCATTCCTGTTTGCGGACCGGAAATGCGTGTATGGTTTTTGAACTTTCGTTACGGTGTTAACCCCGAATTGTGATCGAATTGGTGGCATGAACGTCGAGGCGTTGCCACGCATTTGTTGTACTAGCCCTCTGTGAGAGGTGTGAACTGGTATTTACTGTTTGTCGCCTCGTGGTGACTTGCGTGTTGTCGCACGGGTGTGAGCTGTTGAAGCTTGAGTTTGTACGTTTGTGTACATGTGTGATTGTTTCATGATGGTTGAAATTATGTGCTGGTTATCGTTCGGGCCGTTGAGGTCGCCGAACGATACCATCGTTGCTGTAGTGTTTGTGTGTGTATTACTTTATGATGGTAATCGTTGTATATGGTATGTATTATGATTCTTTGTTATGCTGAGTTGGCATCTCCCTATGTTGTTTTGCGACGTTATGCCCCATGGTATCTAGCATTTGTATTTTCGGTATGCCGAGCCGAGGCGTTTCAATCGTGATGTGCCGGGGGAATGTACGTGCAAATTGTCCTTCTCGTCAGTAACACATTTCGAGTGTGGGCTCGAGGGACACCGAATTCAGTTTTTCGAATTGGCTACCGAGACTTTCGGAGTTCGCGCTGTAACACCCCCAGATCAAACCGGGAATATTACACGCCGCAGACCCTCTCCGTGAGGATCCACCAGGCTAGACATCAACACAACACATTACATTACATACTGATGAATCAAAATAACGAATCAATAGACCGATTTGGTCTTCCGTCACTGACTTACAAATCAAAATACATAAACTCATCCAGACTCATACACATGCAAGGGTAAAATACTTGCAACGACGAACAATAAGACAGCGGAAAAGACAATACAATGGACTCCGACTAACTGAAGTCAAAACTGGCCTTCGTGTGATTAGTATCATTCGTCTTTCATCATCCCTCGTGCCGATCCTGTGTCTTGCTCCCGAAAACCTGCATGTACCTGGACACAATACAGATATCCACCCCCCGATTACTCGGGGGTTAGCAAAACTCCACTGTTTCGCTAGTGCAAGTATAAAGTGCAAATACGAGCCATACACAACACATTCCGAGAATACAACGAAAGACTTCCCGAGGTATATTTAGTTAAAAATAGTTCAAGTCTTGAAAGTAGAAACGAAGTAAGTAAGCACTTTGAAAACATTTCCAAATCTCGGGAGTTTTAAAAACATTAGAAATTGAAAAATTCTTAAGTTCCTCGAAAATCATTTAGGGTCACAGCCCCAAAATTCATTTTCCAAAATGCAAATCCGTTTAACAAAACACGGGGTCCACGACCCAACCATTCCGGTCACAAAACACAGGGTCCACGACCCGATCATCCAATTCAATTCACTTACAAGGACACATTACACGTAACACATTATTCCTATGCCATTCTAGTCAAGCACCAAGACTCGATATACAATGTCTCTCAACCCCGAGCACAAAGCATTATGATACTCCGGACAATATCACAATTAACGAAAACATCAACGTCATCCTCAAGATGAAAAACTACAACTGGTAACCCGCGGTCGTACCCCTTAGTATCGACCCCCAGACATCCCGTCGGACACTCCGGGTGGGAAACCACTTCCGCGGCCGTACCCCTTAGTATCGACCCCCAGACATCCCGTCGGACACTCCGGGTGGAAGTTCATCCACACACGCACCCAAGTCCACTTCCGTGGCCGTACCCCTTAGTATCGACCCCCAGACATCCCGTCGGACACTCCGGGTGGAAGGAACAACACACACACACGTTCCAAAATCACAGTTGCAAACCACAAGCCTCGAAGGTCAATCACAGTATATATAGTCGAGGTACCTTACTAGAATGGCCAGTTCATCCAACATATACTCACGACCCAGAACTATACCAATTCACAAGGGAGCACAAGATTTCAACAGCACTGAATGACACAACCAATATCACACAACTCACATATTCATCCATAACCACGTGACTCCAAGCACATAATTTCACAAGAGAATTACACTTTACATTTACCGACACCATAATCATACATAATGACATCACACGAAAGTAAGGTGATCCTATACTCGTCACTAGCACACATATCCAACTAAGCATATTAATTCCCGACACACACGGTTCACCTTTACGAAAACCATAATGGTAAATATACCGATTCTTTTGTAAAATGGTTATTAATATTTATTTAGCACATATCGACGATTAACAACCATAATATCCACAAAACACGTAATGTATGGGCAAGATACTTGCCTCGATAATCGACACCGGACACTCCTACGAACACGGCTCAGTCGGGACACCTCGAACACCTACAATTCTCCGGCGAAGACAAAGAATACGCCCACGATCGAAAAGCTTGAAGAAAGCGATTTAGCGGAAGGGTTCCGACTCGAGTTCTTCGCAAGAATTCGACCCTAACAACATATAATCAATAAATCATCGATCATACGAGGAAGAATAATCGTAGAACGCCCGAAAACCCCTCTATGACATTTTACCGGACACCTTCAAGGCGTCGATCAAGAACTCGACCAAAACAACGAATCGATACGATCCAACCATGGAATAACAAGGGAAAAGATGTAATACATCTTAATAATCATCAATCTATCATAATACCAAGTTAAATCGGATTAATCGGACGAAAACAACCAAAATACCCAAAATCCCCAAAATTAGATTTCTAGGAAATCTGACCTGATTCGATAGATCGTAGGATGTTATAGGACGGATGATTGATGATATGAACCTTAAAACTTCATGGATTCATTGTACAACAACATCTCTAGAAGATTCACACACCCACAGCCGCGTACGGGAAGAAAAGAATGAGAAAATGGCTGAAGAAAAACGCTGCCAGGCCTTAAATAGGCTGACAGACTCGACCGTGTCCGCCTGACACGGTCGTGGCGCGCAGCTGGCCGGGGGACTCGACCGTGTCCTGCTAGACACGGTCGCGGCGCGGAGGGGCCTTCCGATAGTGACCCGTCCGAGCCGACTTCGGCACGACTCGGCCGTGTCCTGGAACACGGTCGGGCGTCTGGCGCCGGTCCCGCCTATCCGGAAGAGTTCGGCACGGCCGTGTCGGACGACACGGTCGGTCCTGAGGCGAGACTCCGGCATTTCCGGACGAGTACGGCACGGGCCGTGTCGGACGACACGGCCGAGTTCGGCCGGCAGTGATCGGCCAATAACGAGCGGGTGAGCTAAAACGACCATAACTCTCTCGTCCGGACTCCGATTGACTCACCGTTTGAACCATTGGAAAGCTAATTCGATGCTCTATAATATTGCAAAGATTTAGAATTTTTGGAGTTACCAAAAATTAATGGTGATCTAACAAAGTCGAACTCATAAGAGGAAAGTTGAAACAATGAACAATAATGATACACAACTCGAAGTTTTTCCGAACGGTGAACACGGTGAATGAACATGATTGATGAATGATTATAATTGAGTGAAAATACACTGAGTGACAATTACAGACTGGTAATTACTGAATGAAAACGAATGAATTACAACCGGGTATTACACGGATGACAAAAAGTTCAGAATTAATCATTCTCGAAATGACGAAACGGTCATGAGCGAGTCGTCAAAACGGACTCCGGCTGAAAAAGAAATTTACCGAAAAATCGGAAATTGCGGATATTACATTCTACCCTCCTTAAAAGAAGTTTCGTCCCGAAACTTAAAACAAGTAGGGAGAAGCAATATCCCGCCAGGAAAACTCAACGAGATACGCAAGGAAACGCGTAACTTACGCCCATCGGCGAAACGTTACAAGCAACGCAAAGGAATATACGGCGTGAAAACACGCTCCACGACGACCAACACGACGTCGCCGTTAGGGATATAACAAAACCAACAAGTGACAAGCGTCATCAAATGGATAATACAATTAAGTCAATTATCCAAACAATCACAAAACACAACGGACGAAAATCAATATGATTGACCAACCCAACGGTACATCAATCAAAACGCGAGCCAATCTCTGAACAAATACGGAATTCCACTGCCCAAGGGTTGGAAGATCGAAAACGAGACTAATTTTCCGAACTTGGAAAGGTCACAACGATATATATAGATCAATTTGGGACAATATCAGAACTCGCTCGAGTGACAAAGGTGAGAAACAACACTGTGTCAAGCGTCAACGAACACAGTCGAGTCGATACGGTTGGACGAAACAGAAGAGAAAGAAAGAAAAATGCGGTTATTACATCATATCACCTTTAAAAGAGGTTTCGTCCCGAAACCTAAACAACGAGAACGAAGTGCTGGAATAGCAACCTTCCCGACCATATCCTCTTGGTCCACATCCGATCTTCATGGCCATTAGTATTTTGGTCACGACTGCGTCCTCTGCCCATGGCATACTAAGCGGATTCCCACGCAATACGATTGCACAACTTCGCAAAATATTATACTAAAATACCAACTCAGCACGACATATCACATAAAGGTAACCAATAACAACTCGAAAAGAAAATCCACGAGGTATCCTTTTAAAGGAAATCTTTTGAAAATCCTAGGATTTGTATGGTATTTAAAATAAACTTTAAAAGTACTTTTGGTACTTCGGGTTGTTTCATCAAAACTTGTAAACAACATACTTTAACCGTCTCATTTGAAATCATTTGAAGTCATCATGCCCCTACGTATCATCATCACCGTTAACAACTAACAAGTTAACCATGCAAGATCATCAAATCATTCTTACATACTCTAACATTTCTAAATCCGAGTTTGAACTTTACATCGAGTGAGACTTTTCATCTTTCACTATATTTTTTTTGAAAATAAAAATCGCATTGGTTTTTGAAATAAAATATTTTTATGGTGTGAAAGATTTTTGAAAATCATTCACTCAAAATATTTGAAAATGCAACAATACGTTAAAATCATTTTCGAAAATCCTCCCAACACTTCACAGACATCAACGACGGCAATACTTTACAAAATATTCAAGGTACTTTAAAACAACTCTTTCAAATACCGTCGAGGTTTTATTTGAGAATCCAAGGCCGGCTTGCCAATTCCAAATAATTTTCAAAGTATACACGGAGCCGCCGATTAATCGGACCGTCAAAACTTTGTGAAGTTTCCAGGAAAGTGTTTTTGAACACACACAGCAGACATAATTTATCAATTCATCAACCACAATCAAATATCACCTAGCAATACGAAAAGTCTTAACACGCATTCACGCACAACAGTTGTTATCACTAGACACCACGTAGAGAATACAACTACAGGTGATTGGCCGCAAAAGTTAGACCTGACGGCTATAATGCGGTTCCATAGCCTCTGCCCAGGTTGATTAGCGTGCGTTACAACAAAGATTAACATGTGCTAAACACGCCACGTTAGCGCGCGTTAGGCTCGTATTAAGCCTGTGCTAACTGCTCTAATCACCAACATGATTGCAAACATATATGAGGTAATTCTAGACTCGAAGGTTACAAATAAGCAGCAACATACGAGTCTAAATGTCATCGATTTACATAATTATAACATCTCACAAGCAACCATCAAAAGAAAATCATCCTATCAAGAACAAAAATTTTACTTCTCAATAAAGAGGACTATCTCAACACATACATACCGATGGACTCAACTTTCACGTTACTATTTTAATTTTAAAACTGGCACCACTGCTCAACAACGAGAGCATCATCAATACGCATCTTTTGACCAACATTCATGAAACCGAAAAGTTACAAACGAGAGTCACGTCTTGAGTATATTTTGAAGACCTTATTTGAGTTAAAAACTCGAGTTTTGAAAACTTATAGTACACACGGGAAAAGAATTATCAATAATTCGAGTTTTGAACTTTCACCTTGTGGTCAACATACGAAAATCAACTTTTTCCTCCTCGAGGGCATTTTAAAAATTTTACGTGACTCCCGAAAGGATTCGAAAACTTAAAATTCCAAGGTTTATACTCTTGTAAGAAAAATGATTTATACAAGGATACATTCAGCAATATCATTCTACATTTTAGCGCAAGACGGGAATCAACAAATATATGTCACTTACTCACGATGCATCTTCAAATATTAACTACAAAACACAAAATCACACAGGCTCGTATAGCTCGTGGTACAACCTGTAGTAGGGAGACTTACATCCACAGATCGCACGAAGATGATGGCTGCATCCTGATACTAATCACGGCCGACATTCCAAACGACGCGTCGCGACACGACATCAGTCAGACTCAATCTGACAAGACAAGACCCAACAATATACGATTGGACCCGACAGCCTAGGTTTCCGCAACCCAAAGCTCCGATACCATAAATGTAACACCCCCAGATCAAACCGGGAATATTACACGCCGCAGACCCTCTCCGTGAGGATCCACCAGGCTAGACATCAACATAACACATTACATTACATACTGATGAATCAAAATAACGAATCAATAGACCGATTTGGTCTTCCGTCACTGACTTACAAATCAAAATACATAAACTCATCCAGACTCATACACATGCAAGGGTAAAATACTTGCAACGACGAACAATAAGACAACGGAAAAGACAATACAATGGACTCCGACTAACTGAAATCAAAACTGGCCTTCGTGTGATTAGTATCATTCGTCTTTCATCATCCCTAGTGCCGATCCTGTGTCTTGCTCCCGAAAACCTGCATGTACCTGGACACAATACAGATATCCACCCCCCGATTACTCGGGGGTTAGCAAAACTCCACTGTTTCGCTAGTGCAAGTATAAAGTGCAAATACGAGCCATACACAACACATTCCGAGAATACAACGAAAGACTTCTCGAGGTATATTTAGTTAAAAATAGTTCAAGTCTTGAAAGTAGAAACGAAGTAAGTAAGCACTTTGAAAATATTTCCAAATCTCGGGAGTTTTAAAAACATTAGAAATTGAAAAATTCTTAAGTTCCTCGAAAATCATTTAGGGTCACAGCCCCAAAATTCATTTTCCAAAATGCAAATCCGTTTAACAAAACACGGGGTCCACGACCCAACCATTCCGGTCAAAAACACAGGGTCCACGACCCGATCATCCAATTCAATTCACTTACAAGGACACATTACACGTAACACATTATTCCTATGCCATTCTAGTCAAGCACCAAGACTCGATATACAATGTCTCTCAACCCCGAGCACAAAGCATTATGATACTCCGGACAATATCACAATTAACGAAAACATCAACGTCATCCTCAAGATGAAAAACCACAACTGGTAACCCACGGTCGTACCCCTTAGTATCGACCCCCAGACATCCCGTCGGACACTCCGGGTGGGAAACCACTTCCGCGGCCGTACCCCTTAGTATCGACCCCCAGACATCCCGTCGGACACTCCGGGTGGAAGTTCATCCACACACGCACCCAAGTCCACTTCCGTGGCCGTACCCCTTAGTATCGACCCCCAGACATCCCGTCGGACACTCCGGGTGGAAGGAACAACACACACACACGTTCCAAAATCACAGTTGCAAACCACAAGCCTCGAAGGTCAATCACAGTATATATAGTCGAGGTACCTTACTAGAATGGCCAGTTCATCCAACATATACTCACGACCCAGAACTATACCAATTCACAAGGGAGCACAAGATTTCAACAGCACTGAATGACACAACCAATATCACACAACTCACATATTCATCCATAACCACGTGACTCCAAGCACATAATTTCACAAGAGAATTACACTTTACATTTACCGACACCATAATCATACATAATGACATCACACGAAAGTAAGGTGATCCTATACTCGTCACTAGCATACATATCCAACTAAGCATATTAATTCCCGACACACACGGTTCACCTTTACGAAAACCATAATGGTAAATATACCGATTCTTTTGTAAAATGGTTATTAATATTTATTTAGCACATATCGACGATTAACAACCATAATATCCACAAAACACGTAATGTATGGGCAAGATACTTGCCTCGATAATCGACACCGGACACTCCTACGAACAGGGCTCAGTCGGGACACCTCGAACACCTACAATTCTCCGGCGAAGACAAAGAATACGCCCACGATCGAAAAGCTTGAAGAAAACGACGAACGGAAGGGTTCCGACTCGAGTTCTTCGCAAGAATTCGACCCTAACAACATATAATCAATAAATCATCGATCATATGAGGAAGAATAATCGTAGAACGCCCGAAAACCCCTCTATGACATTTTACCGGACACCTTCAAGGCGTCGATCAAGAACTCGACCAAAACAACGAACCGATACGATCCAACCATGGAATAACAAGGGAAAAGATGTAATACATCTTAATAATCATAAATCTATCATAATACCAAGTTAAATCGGATTAATCGGACGAAAACAACCAAAATACCCAAAATCCCCAAAATTAGATTTCTAGGAAATCTGACATGATTCGGTAGATCGGAGGATGTTATAGGACGGATGGTTGATGATATGAACCTTAAAACTTCATGGATTCATTGTACAACAACATCTATAGAAGATTCACACACCCACAGCCGCGTACGGGAAGAAAAGAATGAGAAAATGGCTGAAGAAAAACGCTGCCAGGCCTTAAATAGGCTGACAGACTCGACCGTGTCCGCCTGACACGGTCGTGGCGCGCAGCTGGCCGGGGGACTCGACCGTGTCCTGCTAGACACGGTCGCGGCGCGGAGGGGCCTTCCGATAGTGACCCGTCAAGCGGCGACTCGGACGACTCGACCGTGTCCGAACACGGCCGCCCGCGCCTGGCCCCGCCTATCCTAAGAGTTCGCACGGCCGTGTCGGACGACACGGTCGGGTCCTGAGGCAGAGACTCTGGCATTTCCGGACGAGTACGGCACGGGCCGTGTCGGACGACACGGCCGAGTTCGGCCGGCAGTGATCGGCCAATAACGAGCGGGTGAGCTAAAACGACCATAACTCTCTCGTCCGTACTCCGATTGACTCACCGTTTGAACCATTGGAAAGCTAATTCGATGCTCTATAATATTGCAAAGATTTAGAATTTTTGGAGTTACCAAAAATTAAAGGTGATCTAACAAAGTCGAACTCATAAGAGGAAAGTTGAAACAATGAACAATAATGATACACAACTCGAAGTTTTTCCGAACGGTGAACACGGTGAATGAACATGATTGATGAATGATTATAATTGAGTGAAAATACACTGAGTGACAATTACTGATCGATAATTCTTGAATGAAAATGAATGAATTACAACCGGGTATTACACGGATGACAAAAAGTCCAGAATTAATCATTCTCGAAATGACGAAACGGTCATGAGCGAGTCGTCAAAACGGACTCCGGCTGAAAAAGAAATTTACCGAAAAATCGGAAATTGCGGATATTACACGCGCTTCAGCACAGTATCAGAATCGGCTTTGAGAGGCCTTCGAAGGATGTTTCTGTCGGTTGCTTGTTGTGTCGTCACCTTGATTTCGCTGTTGTGAGTTGCGGGGGCGACCTTCTTTTATAAGAGGTCGAATGTAGTACCCGTGTTGTTTTTAGACTCCTGCATTTTTCTCTTTCTCGAGTCTATCGACTCGCTCGTGTTCGTTGATACTTTCTGAACTTGTTCTGTATTTCGGTTTCGTCGTTCGAACGAGCTGTGATCTTGTTTTGGGTCAATCTGGTTATCGCTGTGACTTTTTCGAGTTCGGTTCGATTCTTGTGAACCTTGTTCGGAAGTGACATCATCTGGTTTTACTAGTTCTCTTATTCGAAGTGGATCGGATTTGGAACTTCTGTATTTTCGACTCTGTCGACTCATTTATGTTCATTGACATTTTCTGAGCTTGTCCCGCCCCTTGCTTTTGTTGATCGAACGAGGGTGGTATTATTTCTAATTACTCGTTCATCGATGTGACTTTTCAATTGTTATTCCCTTTCCTGTGGATCTTATGCGAGTGTGCATCTTGTTGTTTTCACCGGATCTTGTTTTGTCTCGAGTCGAGATGTGAACCTCGGAGTTGTCGGTTGAACCTTATTGTTCTTCGTGATCCGAACATGATCGTTCGATTTTTGTTGTCTCGATCGTTTGTTTGTTCGGTTTTTGTCCTCGTTTCGTGATCGTTGAGCATTCAGGCTCATTCTTAATTCCCTTAAGTTTGGGAAATTAGTCTCGTTTTCGATCTTCCAACCCTTGGGCGGTGGAATTCAGTATTAGTTCAGCGAATGGCTCGCATTTCGATTGATGTACCGTTGGGTTGGTCAATCATACTGACTTTCGTTCGTTGTGTTTTGTGATTGTCGGATAATTGACTTGGCTATATTATCCGTTTGATGACGCTTGTCATTTGTTGGTTTTATTGTATCCCTAACGGCGACATTGTGTTGGTCGTCGTGGAGCGTGTTTTCACGCCGTATGTCTCTTTGCATTGCTTGTGGCGTTCCGTCGTTGGCGCGAGTTTCGGTTCTTGTGTATCTCGTTGAGTATTTTCTGGCGGGATATTGCTCCTCCCTACTTATTTTAAGTTTCGGGACGAAACTTCTTTTAAGGAGGGTAGAATGTAATATCCGCAATTTTCGATTTTTGGTAAATTTCTTTTTTTTGGTCGGAGTCTGTTTTGACGACTCTCTCATGACCGTTCCGTCATTCGGAGAATATTTAATTCTGCACTTTTTGTCATCCGAGTTCGTTTCGGTGCTGCTTTGTTGAGTTCCGTGCTTTTTAGCGACTTTTCCGTGCTTGAGTTCGGTTCTTGCGAATCTCGTTCGAAACTGTCGTTTGGGGTTTTTCGTAAGTTCATTTAACGTTGTTATACGTGTTGTGAACTTCGGTTTGATTATTCGTTGTCGTATGGTGAATTTCGGGCATTTTGGGCATTTTCGTAATTTCCCAAAGTTTGGGGTAATTACCTTCCGTTGTCGAATTTCGAGCCTTCGGGTGGTCGGAATCGTGTGTTCTACTAGCTCTTAGATTCGTCTTTGTGAGTACTTCGTAACCGTATCTTCGGTTCGTATTCAGGTTCGGGTTTCGGTGTCGTTTTGTTGAGTTCAGGATTACTAAACGACTTTTCTAAGTATGAGTTCGACTTTGTTAGATCACCATTAATTTTTGGTAACTCCGAAAATTCTAAATCTTTACAATATTATAGATCATCGAGTTAGCTTTCCAATGGTTCGAACGGTGAGTCAATCGGAGTCCGGACGAGAGAGTTATGGTCGTTTTAGCTCACCCGCTCGTTATTGGCCGATCACTGCCGGCCGAACTCGGCCGTGTCGTCCGACACGGCCCGTGCCGTACTCGTACGGAAATGCCGAAGTTTCTGTCTCAGGACCCGACCGTGTCGTCCGACACGGCCCGTGCCGTACTAGTCCGGAAATGCCGGAACCCACTGCCCAGACGCCCGACCGTGTTCCAGGACACGGTCGAGTCGTGCCGAGTCGCTGTCGGACGGGTCACTATCGGAAGGCCCCCTCCGCGCCGCGGCCGTGTCTAGCAAGACACGGTCGAGTCCCTGCCAGTCAACTGCGCGCCACGACCGTGTCAGGCGGACACGGTCGAGTCTGTCAGCCTATTTAAGGCCCAGCAGTCGTTTTTCTCGCCATTTTTCTCCTTTTTCCACTTCTCTTCCGCGGCTGTGGGTGTGTGAATCTTCTAGAGATGTTGTTGGACAATGAATCCATGAAGTTTGGAGGTTCATATCGTCAATCATCCGTCCTATAACATCCTTTGATCGAGCGAATCAGGTCAGATTTCCTAGAAATCTAGTTTTGGGGAATTTGGGGGTTTTGGTTGTTTTCGTCCGATTAATCCGATTTAACTTAGGATTTTGATGGATTGATGATTATTTAGATGTATTATATCATTTCCCTTGTTATTCCATGGTTTGATCGTATCGATTCGTTATTTGGGTCGAGTTCTTGACCGACGCCTTGAAGGTGTCCGGTAAAATGTCTTAGAGGGGTTGTCGGGCGTTCTACGATTATCCTTCCTCGTATGATTGTTGATTTATGGATTATATGATGTTAGGGTCGAGTTTCTTGCGAAGAAACCGTGTTGAACCCTTCCGTTCGTTGTTATCTTCCTTTTCGTTAACATCGGGCGTTTCGAAGCTTTCCGGTTGAGCCGTGTTCTTCGTAATACTTGCGTGCGATTTGAGGCAAGTACCTTGTCCATATAATTCTTGTTTTATGGATATGATAATTGGTGATCGTATTTATATGTTTGTTTGATTGTTTGAAACGAGTTTTCAAAAGATTCGATTAGCCTTGTTAAAGGCTTGCTTTCAAAACGCGTGTGTTTTGTGAATGGCGTGATATCTGTGAATAACTATGTGAATTCTATGTATATGCTTGGTGTTAATGTTGCACTTGGCATTGTGTGTGAACGTATATTATTTCATTTCGGTGTGTTGTGGATTGACGTGGTGTTTTGCTAAGTGTTTGATGCCTCTGGCGAATTATTTGAATATCCTTGATGTGATATGTTATTTGTGTGAATGTGTGGATATGGTTGAAGGTATACGGAGACACATGGCACGTGATCATGTGGTCGGATGCAACAAGTGATTGATCCAACCGTGAGAGCCTGAGATAATCTACGGTGGCACATGGCATGCGATCATGTGGCCAGGATGCAACAAGCGATTGATCCAACCGTGAGATGTGTGTGATTTGTTTCGCTAGCCAGCTCGGGAGGGTCCTTCGAGGCCTCGAGTGGGATTTGTGGCTTCGTCCCGGTCCTAGGCGATGCGCGTGCGTGATTACGTTGTGTTGATTTTTATGTCCGCCGAGGACACGTGATGTTGGGCTCTGGCCCTGTGAATTGTTGTTGGTTTTCTATTTGCGAAAACAAAACCTTTGGGCTGTGGCCCTGTTGATTTTTGGAAAGAGAAGGATTCGATAATCCTAAAATTGTTTTCTATTAAAACACTCGATGGCATTTTAAACGGTTTTATAAATTGTTTCCCTTGATTTATGATCTATCGGTTTTGGAGTGTTTTACCCAAACTCATGCCTCGGGAAGTACTTTTCGTTACGTTTGAATCTTTGAGGATTTTCTAGTTATTGTTATTCGTGGAACTTGAATTATATGGCTCGTATTTGCACTTTGTATTTGCACTAGCAAAACAATGGAGTTTTGCTAACCCCCGAGTATTCGGGGGGTGGATATCTGTATTGCATTCAGGTTTTGGAGCAGAGCACAGGGTCGGCATGAAGGATGATGAAAAATGAACGATACTAATCACACGAGGACCCGTTGATGTCGTATTGGTATAGTTGTACTTTATTTTCCGCTGCTATATTTTTCCCGTTGCACGGGTGTGGTTGTATTTTGACCCCTGCGTGGGCATGAGTTGTATTCGAGTTGTATGTATTTATTGAAAGACCAAATCGGTCTACTGAGTCATTTTTGCCTTGAAGGCATTGTCGAGATGTTAAATGTTGTTACCAGCCTGGTAGATCCTCGAGGAGAGGGTCTACGGCGTGTAATATCCCTGAGTGGATTGGGGGTGTTACAGATAGCGTGCGCTGGTCGTCCGAATAGCGTGCGCTATTCCTGTCGAGCTAGCTTGTGCAGCCTTCCTGCAGTAGCGTGCGCTACGCCGGTTCCTGCCGCGCCTGCCCGGCCATTGCCCAGCACTTCCGACAGTGCCTGCCGCACCAATCCGGCCAGTGCCCAGCAGTTCCGATAGTGCCTGCCGCACCTGTCCGACCAGTGCCCAGCAGTCATGACCCGACGATTCGATTTCCGAAAATGCACGGAACGAACACGACGAAATGCTCGCGGACAACAACATCGATCCGAAATGAAATACCATGCAACAATTGATCACACGCGACCATGAAAAGGGTCGAGACAACAAATACAAATGCGGATACCCATAACATTGGGTAAATTACAAAATGGCCCAAAACGCCCGAAAATCACGATACGTGATTGAATAACCAAACCGAAGTTCACAACACGTCTAACAAAGTTAAACGGACTTACGGGAAACTCTAAACAACTGTTTCGAACGAGATTCGCAAGAATCAAACTCAAGTACGGAAAAGTTGCTAAGAAGCACGGAACTCAACAAAACGTCACCGAAACGAACTCGGATGTCAAAAAGTGCAGAATGAACCATTCTCAGAATGACGAAACGGTCACAGGCGAGCCGTTAAAATGGACTCCTGCCAAAAAAAGAAATTTACCGAAAATCGAAAATCGCGGATATTATAGATTCCTCCAATTTGGATTATAAGTTAGAGCAAATGGACTATTCGAAGATTTTCCATATTAGTGTAACGCATTGACTTCTTCATTAAAAACTTCTTGATTTTGTGGATTAGAGGGACAAGATTGAGATGAATGAAATGATTCCGCACATGAAATGCAAAATTCATTTTTTGAGTTTGACAAGGTGATGGATTGCTTCAAGACTAACGCATCCACTTTTCGTACTAAATTATCTATAGTAGATTTTATTTCAACATCTTGTTTAACCTCGTAAATTCCACCTTTTTTGGGGCCGTATGCATCAATTTGGCTCTAGAGTCGACTGAATTCCATTGTTGTGAATTAATTGACATATTTTCTAGTGCATTCCAAGCTTCGTCTCCAATAAGGTGAAGAAATTTTCCACCATGCATTGATTGGATTAATTGGTGATTGTTTGGAGTTAAACTGTCATAAAAATATTTTACCAAACGCCATAATTCAAACCATGATGGGGACACTTAAGGATTAAACCATTAAATTTTTCCCGACACTCATAAAATTCTTCATTTTCTTTTTGGAAAAATTCTGATATTTCTCTTCTAAGACTATCAGTTTTGGACATTGAAAAAATTTTTGCGAGAAATTTATTCACTAGTTGGTCCCAACTTGCTTGAAGAGAATTTAGCCAGAATTTTGCTTTATCTTTGAGAGAAAATGGAAATAGTGTAAGTTTGACAGACTCATCAGAGAAATTCTGGAATCGGAAAGTAGAACAAATGTCAAGAAATTCTTTGACATGCATATACGGATCTTCTCTTTCCAAACCGTAAAAAGATGGAAGAAATTGGATTATTGATGGCTTAAGTTCGAAAGAAGTTGCATTAGTTGTAGGCAACACTATGCAACAAGTAGAATTAGCAGTTACTGGAAAAAAATATTCTATTAAAATTTTCTCTTTTGCAACTTGATTATTCTGATTTTCGATTTCGTCCATTTTTGGTATCGGTTTTGTTTGTTGAACTTCAATTTTAGTTAAGGACAATCTTCTTCTCGTTAATCGACCTTTATTATTTCGTTGCCAAACTTGCATTCACCAATATTTCAATTTTTTTAACTTTGCATACAAACCAAATTATGATAGTCGATCGAACTTCCAGATCGTTGGAGGCGTCACAACGGTCGCACTTAAAATCCAACTTTCTTCGGCATGTACAACAGAGACCTTTTTGCCAAAATTCAGTTGGTTTTCAAAATTAGTTTGTACAAGATTGATATTTAGCTTTTCTCTATTCAAATTGAACAAAATAGTGAGTAAAAAAATATAAATCCCTTATTGAATCTTTTAAAGGATTTATTGTTTTAATTATTTTTTTTGAGTTTTTTATTTTTTTATTATTATTAGTAATAATAATTATGATGATTATTATAATTATTACTAATATTATAAGATGTAACAGATTGCAAAGAAATAAATTTACTAATTGATCTACGGAAACAGTATCTATTTGATAAACTAAATTGCACGACGAGAAATATTGCAATTAAATAAATGTCTAAGAATACTGTAAATAGAAAATAACAACTAATAATACAATCTAAATTTACCACTACAAGATTCTATTTAAACTAAAGACAAGATATAAATTATTTTAAAATTTTACAAAAAAAATCTGATTTTTTTTTGTTTTTTATAATTTTTTTTTAAGTTTTTATATTTTTTATTTATTATAATTTTATTATACTTTTACACTAATAGTATTGAGCTAAAATATATATATATATATATATATATCCAAGTATATTTTTTTCTCACGGGAAAAAAATCTTAGATTTTTTTTAAGAAAAATAAAAATTACAAACTTTTATTTTATTTATGCAAATAATAAAAATAGTTTTTTATTACCAATTTTTGTTTCTGCTTTTTTAATTAATTTTCAGGTTTTTAATTTTTTTTAATATTTTCCCTTTTTATTAAAATATTGTAATTTTATTTTAAAAAAAAAAGTTTCTATTTTTATTAAAAATTCAAAGTTCAGAACTAGAGATAACAATTTTTTTATTATATATATTCCAGATTATTCAAATTATTAATTATTAATCTATTTTATTTTTAGATTTTTTTATGAAAAGTAATTTTTTAGGAAAATAAAACTTGCAGAATTTACTTTTTAAAAATAAAATAAAATAATTTGAATTTTTTTTATTATGGAAAATAATATTCGAATTTTAGTTTTTAAATAAATAACAGTTTATAATTATATTCCAGATTTTTTTTTGATTTTTTCATTTTTCGAATTTAAATTAAAAAATTTGATTTTTTTTAAGAGTAATATTCCAGAATTACAAAAATTTTACCTTAAGGTCCGAAATTTTTTTAATTCTCCAGATTTTTTAAAAATAATATTAAATAAGTTCCGATTTTTAAACCTTTTCAGATTTTTTAGATTTTTTAAACATTTGTGGATTTTTTTTATTTTTTTATTATTTTATTATTATTTTTACGAAAACAAATAGTAGTTTTTTTATTATTATTACTTATATTTTTATATTTATTATTATAAGTTTTTATTATTTTTCAGAATTTTTTTTATGAACATAAAAAGAAAATAAATTCTATTACTAACTATTATTTATACTAAGACAATCTAAGAAGACAGAAAAAAAAATCTAAGAAGACAGATAATAATAATAATAAAGAAAAGCAGTAAAATAAATAACTAGTAGAAGAATTTAACTAACTTGGTGACAACAGTCTTATACGTCGTTTGCGCCTCCCCGGCAACGGAGCCAAAAACTTGTTGTTGATTCTTTAGTCTAATACTCGCAAACGCACGATTCTTTCGATGTAAAAATGCGGTGCAAGGTCGATTCCACAGGGAGGACTATGATGAAGTAAAAATATTTCTATCGTATTAAACCAAATTATATTAAACTCTAACCTAGTCCCAAATAATAAGATAGTTGGAACGATTGAAATAATTACAATAAATAATAATATTTTTAATTAAATTTTAGGTAAATAGATTTTAAATAATTTACTAGGGATTAGAATCCACCAATGTCTATTTATTATTTATTTTATATTTTAATTCCAAGAAATTCAGGGAATAGATTCTGAAATCAATCTCACTATTTCCCTATAGATTTAACAATAAGTGCAAAAATATAATTCAAATATAGATTTTCTTTCGCTTGAAAAGTGTAATTTCTAAGCATCATATATATCCGATTTAATGGAAAACAAATAATCAAAGAAATTAACTAATATCAACAATCACAAAGCAATGAGGAATTTATAACTATCAAAAATACGTGATATAATAGATGAAATAATATTTCCCTACTGAAGCGAAAATCATAATTGTTAAAAACATTTAGATGGAATTATTATATAAATAATAATAATAATAATATAGACATGGTTTCATCATAACCCCAGTAAAAAAAATTACTCACTCATAATAACAACACAAATAAATAAATATTTCATAATATTATTACTTAAATATAATTTTATTACATAATCTTTTTATTTCTCTCCCTCCAACACACTACACATTCCTCCCCTATTTATAATACTTCAAAATTAGTAAAATAAGAATTTTAAATTTTTTAAATCCCACTACTTAATCATGCACGGCTGCCAAGGGGATGCAAATGTCATGGATGACATCAGCGGAGAGTTGAATTTTTCGGTCCAATCGGGTGTTGACACGTGGCGCAATATGACTCGTCTATTTAATTGTCCTTCGAACGGTCATAACTTCTTCATACGGACTCGGATTTAGATGAACTTTTTTAAAACGATTGTCTCAATGAAACGAATAAGATGAGACCAGTCGTGGATATATTTGAATTTTGGAAAAATATCGTCCTTGAATCAATTGATCTGTCTTGTACCAGTTGGTTAACCTGCAGATATAATTTAATTTTAATTAATTATCCAAAAATGACACAAAATTATAGAAAATTCTAACAAAATGAAATAATATAAATATATGGTAAAAATTATAAATTATCACACAAAACACACAATTATATATATAAAATACTAATAAAAATATTACTCAAAATATACCAAACAATGTTTAAATTTATGCATGTATGTGATGCGATGTATGTTTAGATGTATATTAGCCAATATAGACATGAAACATAGGATAAAACCCCTCATTATAATTTTAATGCCGTTCAATTAAAACACCTATCAAGACTTCGATCATCTTGTGCTGGTCATGCCAAAGCTGGGTGCTCGGATTATCTTAATAAGGTAGGATAGGTAATGGTGATACCTATGTGTTTTAATGAACTAAGAATTCAAAATAGTTTTGAACCTTAAGGCATAAAATTGGATTATAACTTGCTTGGACAAGATGCCAAATCCCATAAGTATAATCTAAGAGTTACATATAATGTAATCGATAAAGGGTTATGTACCTAAAGTAGCTCAATTCTAGGCATCATGCCAAATCCGAGTTTTGAATTGTAGAAAATGAGGTCTTAGCCCACTAAAATTATAAATATTGTAAAATTGAGGGTATTTTGTTTTAGTGGGGGTATTTCTCGAGAAATAGAAATGTGACTAAATACTTTGCATATTGAAATTTGTAGATAATAGAATGGCATAAAACAACACATCCACCATTTCACTGCGATCCGTCCTTGAGAAGGACAAACTCAAAGGAAACGACAACAACTCTCTGGACTGGATCCGGAGCTTGAGAATAGTTCTCAAGCAATAAAGAAAGTTGTACGTTCTTGATGAAGAAATTCCCGATGAGCCTGCTGACAATGCTAACAAAGCAACAAAAGACAAATGGAAGAAACATTGTGATGATTCCATTGATGTCAGTTGCCTTATGTTGGCTACCATTTGTCGAGAACTTCAGAAGAATCTGGAAAAAATGAAAGCCTATGAGCTTAATGTTCACCTCAAGGAAACTTTTTCAAAGCACGCTACGCAAGAGAGGTATGAGACCTTTCAAGCCTTGTATGCTTGCAAGATGCTTGATGGGAAATCTGTCAGTGCTTATGTACTCAAGATGAAAGGATATATTGATCACCTTGATAGGCTTGGTTTCCCACTTTCTAAGGATCACTCCACGGATGTGATCCTAAAATCATTACCCGATAGCTTCGGTCAGTTTATTATCAACTATAATATGAATGAGATGGAGAAGTCCATTGCTGAGCTGCATGAGATGCTTAAAACGACTGAGCAAAATATTAAGAAGAAACCAAGCCACGTGTCGATGGTCAGCAAAGGGAAGTTCTTCGAGAACAAGGCAAGGGTAAAGGTAAGGCAAAAGTTGCCAAAGCTAAAGAGACTATTAAGCCGATTTTCAAGGCAAAAGCTCCCAAAGATGAAAATTGCCATCATTGCAATAAATCAAGACACTAGAAGAGAAATTTCATGGTTTACATGGAAGAGCTAAAGCGGACTAAGGTAGTGAGACTACCACAGGTATATTTATTACATAAGTTAACTTAACTACTTCTAACTCCTGGGTATTGGATACTGGATGTGGATTTCACATTTGTACAAATGTACAAGGGTTGAGAAATAGTAGAGAACTGAAGAAAGGGGAAGTGGAGCTAAGAGTCGGCAATGGAGCAAGAGTTGTTGCACTAGCCATTGGAACTTATGATCTAGTTTTACCCAATAGGCTTTTGTTAGTTTTGAATAATTGATATTATGTTCTTGCTATGAATAGGAATATTATTTCAGTTTCTACGTTACAATTGTAAATATTTCACGGGGGATATAAGATGGCGTCCCGTGGTGTATGCTTTTTGCTGACGATATTGTGTTAGTGGCGGAGTTGGGGGGGAGGTGAACTCCAAGTTGGAGTTATGGAGGTCTAAGTTAGAATCCCAGGGCTTGCGTGTGAGTCGGTCCAAGATCGCATATCTATGGTGTAACTTTAGTGGTGAAACTAACGAGGAAGAAGTAGAGGTAATGATTGCGGGTCAATTCGTACCATGTACGAATAATTTCAAGTATTTGGGTTCGATCATTCAGAAGGAAGGTGAGTGTGAAGATGATGTCACTCATCGTATCAAGGGGGTGTCTAAGGTGGAGAGAAGCTACAGGGGTCCTGTGTGACAAGAAAGTCCCTATAAAGTTGTAGGGTAAATTCTATAGAGCGGCAGTCAGACCTACAATGTTGTATGGCTCAGAATGTTGGGCGATGAAGAAGTCGCTTGAAAGCAAGTTGGAAGCTGCTGAAATGAGAATGTTACGTTGGTCGTGTGGTTGCACAATGTTGGATAGAATCCCGAATGGGGTTTTCAGGAACGTGCTAGAAGTGGCGCCCATTTCAGCAAAATCTAGGGAAGGGTGATTGAGATGGTTTGGCCACGTCCGCAGGAGGTAAGCCTCTGCTCCGTTAAGGAGGGTCGAGAGTTTATTGGTCGTAAGGGGGAGGAGGAGAGGCAGACCGAGAAGGACGTGGGAGCAGCAGCTAAGTTTAGATTTGAAGGCCTTAAACTTATCTGAGACCATGACTGTTGATAGGTGCTCTTGGCGGCGCCAGATCAGAGTTGCGGATTCATTTTTAGGGAGCGGTGTAGTAGTAGAATGCCTCAGGGTTGGGTTGTCTCGGTTAGCTTTGACCTAGAGCAGTGCATTTTTTTGGTCTCGGTTGTCTCGTGTGATTTATTTTTGACAGGAAGTTGTGCCCAGAGTCAACCTCTCTTCTGTTAGAGCAGCGTTCATCGAGAGTGTAATAGCCATAGTCCCCTTAGGTAAGTCTCATGTGAATTAAGCCATGGGCTCAGGTATGGTTTTGAGCTTTTTCGAATCATATGATTCTATGCATTTATCTCTCAATATTTTGCTGTGCACTAAGCTGGGGGTCTTCATGGAAACATCCTCCCTACCGTAAAAAGTAGGGGCATGGTCTGCGTACATCTTACCCTCCCCAGACCCTGCCCTGAGCGGGATATACTGGGTATGTTTGGTTTGGTTTGGTTTTTATTAAGAATAAGATTATTCGTATTTTCTTTGATGACTTGCTTTATGGTACTGCAAAGTTATATACTGGCCTTTACAATATTGATGTAGATGAGTCCAATACTTTGGAAGTTTATAACGTTGCAACCAAGAAACATATTGTAACACCTGTAACACCCACAAGACGTTCATGGCATATTACAGCGCTGTGGACCCCATCCTTTGGAATCCACCAGGCTAACATACCAAACCGACATTCGATCAAAAGACAAACATCGACAACATACACACGAATCCATAACACAAGACGAAAGACTGAACTCAACGATATCATTCAACATCAAATCCACCCCAAAATGGGTACATGACAATAATAAATTCAAAGAAGGAAGTACTCGAGTACTTAAGCAAATGGCATAATAAATAAAATTAAAAACCAAGACACCAAATGGACGACCACTGAACAGATTCACTCTTGCCCATCATCCTCGTACGGCCCGCGTGCTCGTTCGTCTCCATGACCTGTACCTGAAATACAAAAGTATTTCCCCCATTTAAGGGGTTAGCGATAACTGCTAGTGCAAGTACAATCCATTTGAACTACCATTCTAATCAGATGAAATATGCGTCAAACATCATTTTAGAAAACATTTATATTCCGAAATATTATGGTGCTCAAGCACAAAAAACATTTCTCCAACAAAACATTTCAAAGTTAACCGTTGGTACGAGACTCACGGCCACCGTACCCCGCAGAGGCCCCGTCGGATCATCCCTGGGTGGTTAACCCTAGTTCGCGATACGCATACACACAGCAATACGTATCCCCAGAGGCCCCGTCATACCATCCCTAGGTGAACATACACATATGCATCCACAACATACAAGGAAAGCCATAATTCAAATACTAGAATATGCAAACAAATGTGAAGTACTTGCCTTTGAGACATCTTCGACGAAACGAGAACGAATAATGACTACGATACCCGGAGGGAACACGACCGTTCCTAAACGAAGGGTTTACACAACTCAGTCCTATACGATAACAATAATCGAATGGAATACGCCCACAACCCCGATTACGAACTATAACAACATACGTATGATCGATACGGGCGAGGGTTTTCACTAAACCTCCCCGAATCGACAATCCAAGAAATAAACACGACATAATCAGATTGGGAATCACTCAATACCAATAATCATTAAGGAATAATACAACATAACTGAACAATTTGAGTTTAAATGAACGAAACCCGAAAACCCCCAAAATTGACAAAGTAGGGTTCTAAGTCAAAAATACCATGAATTGAAGTGGAGAAGATGGATTAAGATGATGATTAACTAAGCTTGGAACACAATAATCGGTCTGAAATGAAACTCCACAGATTACTCTCCACAAATCGCCCCAAAATTGCCAGAATCGCCCAAAGGATGAGAAGAGGAGGAAAAATGACGAAAAAGGGGGCTGTTGTCCTATATATAACAGACATAATTAGCGCACGCTAATCATCAAGGATAGCGTGCGCTAACGGGGGTCGCAAGAAGTCCAGTAGCTGCTGCCCAGCGTCGCTAGCGTGCGCTATACAAGTTTAGCGCGCGCTAAATGCGACTAGATAGCGTACGTTACTAAAGCCTAGCGCACGCTACCTGATGGTCAGTGTTCAGGATTCTGAGTCCAGAATCCTACTGATCAGAATGCTGAAGTCGTTAACGCACACTATAACTAAGAGTTAGCGTGCGCTAACTGCACACTGATAGTGCATGCAAGAAATAACGAGTAGCGTGCACTACTCACGCAGCAGTTCAGCACTGCTCAGCTCAGCTCACTGCTGCAGAAGGTACGAAAATCAAAACGCATAGCAAGGCCAGAATCCAGAAACATAAACACGAATTATTCATGACGACGAAGCTAAGCGCTGAAAGAAAATACAATTCCGACTACCAGGGAATCCGAAATACAACAAAGAAGATAAAGTTTCCGAAACTTACAAAATGGCCCAAATATCCGAAAATCATAATACAACGTCGGATTCACAAACCTAAACTCACAACATGAGAAACTCAACCATACGAACTCATGTAAACAAAGAAACAACAAAAACGAATGAGTTTTATGAGAATCGAACGTACATACAGCAAGACATAACATAAAATGGAATTACGTAAAAACATCTCCGAAACTCGTCCAAATTGAAAAACTCCAAGAACAAGGTAGATTCAAAACATCGAAACGGTTACAAGCGAGTCGATAAAAATAGACATACACCAAAAATGGAAACTGCTAAAAATAGAAAGGTACGGATATTACTTTCTCCCCCTCTAAAAAGATGTTTCGTCCCGAAACTTAAGAATCAAAAAGCTCGAGGTGTCTCGCATGCATATCCTCCTCCAATTCCCACATTGCTTCTTCCACTCCATGCTTCGACCATTGCGCTTTAACCAAGGGAATGGTTTTGTGCCTTAACTGTTTGTCCCGACGTTCCAAAATCTTCACTGGCCTCTCCTCAAACGTAACGTTCTTCTCGATCTCTACGTCCCCAAAGTCGATAACATGAGTCGGGTCCGGAACATACTTCCTCAACTGAGAGACGTGAAATACAATATGCATATGACTCAAAACGGCATCAAGGACTGAGCTTCCTCTTTTTTCCAAAACGGAAAACTCCCTTCGACGGAGACACTCTCAACAAGACATGATCCCCTACCTCAAACTCCAAAGGTCGATGCCTAACATCTGCATAAGACTTTTGTCGACTCTGAGATGCCCTCGGATTAACTCAACTTTCTTCCTCGTCTCCAATACAAGATCTGGCTCGATGCCAACTAAATCAGATGGCTAGTCCCAACATATCGGTGATTGACATCGTTGGCCATAAAGCGCCTCATATGGTGCCATCTTAATCGATGCGTGCCAGCTATTATTATAAGTAAACTCTATCAGGGCCAGATGTTCCTCCCAGTCACTACTCCAGTCTAATGCACATGCGCGTAACATATCCTCGAATGTCTGAATGGTACGCTCGGACTGCCCGTCGGTCTGAGGATGGAAAGATGTGCTCAAACGCAAACGTGTCCCCAATGCCTTATGTACCGCCTGCCAAAAATGCGATACAAACCGGCTATCTCTATCCGAAATAATAGTCTTCGGCGTACCATGAAGTCTCACGATCTGTGCGATAAAAAAACGAGCCAATTTTTCTGGACCCCAAGTGTCCTTGATGCCCAGAAAATGTGACGACTTAGTTAGTCGGTCCACGATCACCCACACCATATTCATTCCGGTCTTCGTCCTCGGCAAATTCGTGACAAAATCCATAGAGATATCTTCCCACTTTCATTCCAGGACGGAAAGTGGTTTCAACAACCCAGCTGGCCGCTGATGCTCGATTTTGACTTGCTGAAAAGTTAAACACTTAGCCACAAACTGAACTACCTCATTTTTCATGTCATTCCACCAGAAATTCTTCCTCAAATTCTTATATATTTTACTCGAGCCCGGATGGACTGAGTAAGGTGACACATGAGCCTCTCGCATAATACCCTATTTCAATTCCAAGTCGTTCACAACACACAGCCGACCTTGGAACCTCAACACACCATCCTCATGAATCACGAATCCCAGGGCTTTCTCCTTCACCACATTCTCACGGAGCTGAATAAGCATCGAATCTTCTAACTGTCTCGATTTAATGTCGTCGACCAGAGACGAAGAAATCTCAGGAGCGCGCAACTGCCCGGCACTTCCTGGCAGTACAACCTCAATACTCAACCCCATCAACTCTCGCTGGAGCCCTGGCTGGGCCGTGAGTAACTCAAGCGTCTGAGTGATACTGATTTCCAACTCAAAGCATCTGCCACCACATTTTCCTTTCCCGGATGATAAAAGATCTCAATATCGTAATCCTTAATCAACTCTAACCACCTTCTATGTCTCATATTCAATTCTTTCTGTGTGAAAATATACTTTAGGCTCTTGTGATCGGTAAAAATCTGACACGATGAGCCATACAAGTAATGACGCCAAATCTTCAATGCAAATACAACTGCGGCCAACTCAAGATCGTGGGTAGGGTAATTCAACTCGTACGGCTTTAATTGACGGGAAGCATAGGCAATCGTCTTCCCGTGCTGCATGAGTACACATCCAAGCCCTTGGCCTGAAGCATCGCTATAAACTGAGAAACCCTCATTACCACTCGGTAAGGCTAAGACGGGAGCGGTCGTCAACCGCTTCTTTAACTCCTCGAAACTCTTATGCCTCTCGTCGGTCCACACAAACTTCTCTGACTTCTGCAACAACTGGGTAAGCGGTCAAGCGAGTTTAGAGAACCCCTCGACAAACCTACGATAATACCTGGCCAAACCCAGAAAACTATGGACCTCTTTCACGTTTTTAGGCGGCGCCCAATCCAACACTGCCTCTATCTTATGTGGGCCCACACGAACACCCTCGAACGAGATCACGTGGCCGAGAAACATAACCTCTCGCTACCAAAACTCACACTTTGAGAACTTCGTATAAAGGCGCTAAGTTCTCAAGATTCCCAACACGATATGCAAATGTAGGGGTGTCTAAATGGTTCCCGGTTCTCGGTTAGAACTGGAACCAAACCGGAACCGAGCTGGTTCTGGTTAACCGGAACCGTATAATCGGTTAAAGGTTCGGTTTTCCGTTCCTTATTACGTAATTTTTCGGTTTTCGGTTCGAAACTGGAACCGAACGGTTCCGAACCAAAAACTGATTTTATAATATATTTATTAATTATTATTTTTATATTTTATACTTATATATTTTATAATTTTAATTTTTGTAAATTAAAAATTTAAAACCCTAATATTGTTAAATAAATATTTTATATTTTGTTAAAAATTTATAATAATATATTATATATGTATTAAATATTAACTTTATATTTTATAATTTATAATTTAACCCGTGCAAAAAAAAATGGTTCTGTCGGTTTAACCGAACCGGAACCGAAAATAACCGGTCCAGTTCCGGTTAAGCGAAATTTTATATGGTTCGGTTTTCGGTTCTCATTTTTGGGCAATTATGGTTCCGGTTAACCGAAAATTTCGGTCCGGTTAACCGGAACCGAACCGTTCGATACCCCTATGCAAATGACGTGCATGCTCCTCCTCGCTCCTCGTGTAAATCAGGATATCGTAGATAAAGACGACTACACACTTATCGAGATATTCGATAAAGACCTTGTTCATTAACTGCATGAACACCGCTGGGACATTGGTTATCCCAAAAGGCATAACCACAAACTCGTAGTGACATTATCTCGTCCGAAAGGCCGTCTCCGGAATATCGTAATCCTTCACTCGGAGCTGGTAATATCCCGATCTCAAATCAATCTTTGAAAACACGGTTGTCCCTTGCAATTGGTCAAACAAGTCATCAATCCTTGGGAGTGGATACTTATTTTTTATAGTCACTTTGTTCAACTCCCGATAGTCGATACACAGATGAAGTGACCCATCCTTCTTGTTTACAAACAAGACCGGTGCGCCCCAAGGCGAAGCGCTCGGTCAGATATAACCCATGTCTAGCAACTCTCCCAACTGTTTCTTCAACTCAAGCATCTCGGCAGGCGCCACACGGTATGGTGTCTTAGAAATCGGTGCTGCACCCGGCTCCAAATCAACAGTGAACTCAACCTCACGGTCCGGTGGCAAACCCGGTAACTCATCTGGAAAGACGTCAGGATACTCACTCACTAACGAGAGCTAGACTCCCCCTTCTTCCAATCTGAAAGCATAACACCAGTAACCAGTGCAACCCCCTCAAAGGAGTTTCACTGCTTTCATGGCGCTGATTAGGAATTTATGACTACTCCGCTTACGCCAGACAAAAGAATGCTCGATACAGTCTGAGGCTAACATCGAAACGGTTCTCGTTCTATAATTCATGATCGCCCCATGTCGGTCTAGCCAATCCTCACCAAGAATCAAGTCCTCATCCCTAATGTCTACCACAATCAAATTAGAAGACCAATCCCTGCCCGCGATACTCACTGGAAAATCTCTAATCTCACGATCCCCCACGATACTATCCCCACTAGGCAGTTTAACAACAAACAGTTCACATGCAACTAGACAATCAACATGCAGATGATGCACACAATCCAGAGATATGAAAGAATGCGTAGCACCAGAATCGAATAACACGGAACATGATGGTCAAGGATGTGAACGGTACCTGTACCCACCGTTGCGTCAGGATCTCCTGCTCGTCTCATCTCATATACATAGGCACTACAAAAAAAACAGTTTTTACCGACGCCAACAGAAAATGGCGTTGGTAAAAAATTTACCGACGCCATTACCGACGGCAACCCGCCGTTGGAAAAACGCTCGACGGTAATTTTTACCGACGCCATTTACGCCATTACCGACGCCATTTTGGCGTTGGTAATTTTTTTTTTTTTTAATTTACCGACGCCGTTTACGCCATTTACCGACGCCATTTTTGGCGTCGTTAAATAAAAAAAAAATTAAAAAGTCAGTCGACTCAGCGGGGCTCGGGCGGGTTAGGTCCGGCTCAAAGTGTGGGTTCGGCCAGTCCAGTCGGGTCGGGCGGGTCGGGTGCGGGTCCGGCGGATCGGGTTCGGCTCCATTCAATTTCAAATGGTTGAGAAGGATTTTGGTTTATAAACCACCAAAACATTGATGTTTTTTCGATGTGGGATTGTGTTAAAATTACCACGCCGAAATGGCGTCGGTAATGGCGTAAACGGGTCGGTAAATTAAAAATTACCAACGCCAAAATGGCGTGAATTGTAAAAAAATAAGTCTGCGAACCGCCGTCGGCAATGGCGTCAGTAAATCGGGCGTCGGTAAATGGCGTCGGTAAATTATAAGTTTAACAACAAATGTACGGGCGTCGGTAAATGGCGTAGGTAAATTATAAGTTTAACAACGGCGGTGGCGTCAGAAATGGCGCTGTGAAAAGCTTTTTTTTGTAGTGAGGGCGTAATGCACCCACACTAGAAGCTCCCCCTCTAGAAGGCTGCCCACGACCTCGACCTCTGCCAAATCTCTGCTGAGGTTGATTAACTGTCGGCATCTGATTCATACTCGGTTCCCTCATAGCTGGGGCTGACACCTGAGTAGATGGTGCCCGACTCGCATCTCCACAAAACTTAGCACGATGCCCCATCCGACCGCAATTAAGACACTGAATCAGTGGCTTGTCACACTCACTCATCATGTGTCCGGGGCGACCACAGTTAAAGGTAGGGCCACGAACGGAAACAGGCGGAGCAAACTTAGAACCATTTCCTCGCCCAAATGACGGGGACTGATTCCCGAAGACTCGTGAACCAGACTGAGCCTTTTGATACCCGCCAAACTTACCTCCCGAAAACTGAACGGATGTCTTCTGCTTCTTACCCTCCGTTGCCGCCTCTGTCGCAGAAAACGACATCTCATAAGCCATTGCCTTGTTCTGATAATCCTTCAAAGTTGTACACCCCAGACCAGACATGTAATGACGAACCCTCGGCTTCATCCGCATATCAAAGTGGCGGATCTTATCTAACTCATCACGGACCTGATTTCTCACATAATGAAGCTAATGATTGTAATCCTTGATCGCCTGTGAAATAGGAACATCCTTGGGCTTAGCCTCAAACAAGGCTCGGATCCTCCCCTCTTTTTGTAATACCCGCAATTTCGATTTCCGGTAAAATTTTTTTGGCGAAAGTCCATTTTGACGACTCTCTCATGACCGTTTCGTCATTTTGAGAATATTTAATTCTGCCCTTTTTGATGTCCGAGTTCGTTTCGATATCGTTTTGTTGGGTTCCATGTTCTTAAGCGGCTTTTCCGTGCTTAAGTTCGATTCTTGCGAATCTCGTCCGAAACTGTTGTTTGGAGTTTCTCGTAAGTTCATTTAATGTTATTATTCATGTTGCAAGCTTTGGCTTGGTGTTTCGATCGTGTATCGTGTATTTCGGACGTTTTGGGCCATTTTTATAATTTCCCAAAGTTTGGGGTAATTACCTTCCATTGTCGAATTTCGAGCCTTTGGGAAGTTGGAACCGTGTGTTCTCTTAGTGCTTGAATTCGTCTTTGCGAATACTTCATAACCGTGTCTTCAATTCGTATTCAGGTTTGGGTTTCGGGGTCGTCCGGGCCGTCGGAGTTGGCCACGGTCGAGTCATGGCCGGGCATCTTGGGGCCAGGCCACACATGGCCGAATTACGTACGTAAGTGTCCGGCAGTTACGGCCGTAAGGCCTATTACGTACGTAAGGCCTGTCCGGTAACGTACGTAACACTGTCGGCAGAATTGGACAGCGAGTTCGGCCATGGCCGGTTACGTACGTAAGCCATGGCCGATTACGTATGTAAGCGGTCGGCAGGTACCGTCTATTTAAGGCCTGGGCACCGGGTCACTCGGCCATTTCCACTTTTCTTCTTTGTTTTTCGCGATCCTTTAATAGAAATCGATGATTTTGATCGAAGATCACTAATAAAATAGTTGGGAAGCTTGAATCATGATTATTATCATCATCTAATCCATGTCCTTCTTCCGAATCAAGGTATTTTGGCTTGAACCCTTGTTTTTGAAGATTTTGGGGATTTTCCTTTTGATTTCGACTCCAATCCGTTTTTGATCAATAAATTGTTGTATAAACGTTGTTTTGAACTTGTTCTACAGATTGGATACTCGTGCCTTTGGTTCGTTCGACCCAAGTGGTGATTTCTTTGTTCTTGAAGGGTCTTGAACATTTAATATCCGATTAAATGACCGAATGAGTTCCCTTTGATAGTTTGTTGGGATTTCCATTGTTTTCGGCCTTGATTCTTGTCGTAATCATGTTTTATTGTTCCTTACGGAAGATTATAGGTGCTCGATGATTCCGATGTTGAATTCTATTGGTGATTGATGATTCATGTGGTGTTTTCCCGTAGTAATTTTGGTGCTATCGCATTCTTGATAGTGTTCGGGCGTTCGGGGCTGTTCGACCGCATTCCATCTGTCGTCTTGTTACGAACGTGGTTCCTAGGCAAGTACCTTGTCCATACAATTCTTGTTTTGTGAATATGATAATTAGTGATCGTCTCTATGTGTTTTCTTGATCGTTTGATTTGAACTTTCAAAAGATTCGGTTTAGCCTCGTTAGGGGCTCACTTTCAAAACGCGTGTGTTTTGTGAATATTGTGCCCCATGAATGATTAAGTGAACCCTATGAATTCGCTTGTTGTTGTTGTTGTTACGCTTTGATAATATATATATACACATATTATCTCTTTTTGGTGCGTTATGGTTTGACGTGGTGTTTTGCTAAGTGTTGGTTGCATTAACTCATGATTTGATGTGTTTGTGATTGTGGCAAATGTGAAACCCTTGTTGTTGTGAACTTGATGCATTGATGATTTGACCACAAGGTTATCAATTCGGGTAGGTCTGGAGAGGGCTCCGAGAATCGTCACTTGCGAGTGCGATGTCACGATAACTTGTGGGTATGTTCGATTGATGTTTGACCGGGTAGGGACCTGTGAGGCCTCCGACAGCGTGTACTTGCGAGTACAGCCAGTGTGTATGATTTGACCATAAGGTTATCTAATCGGGTAGGTCTGGAGAGGGCTCCGAGAATCGGTACTTGCGAGTACGATGTCAAGATAACTTATGGGTGGTTTGAGTTTGTTTCGCTAGCCAGCTCGGGAGGGTCCTTAGAGGCCTCGGGTGGGATTTGTGGCTTCGTCCTGGTCCTAGGCGATGCCTGTGCGTGTATATTTTGTGAATGTGTTTGCTCACCTCGGGAGGGTTCGACGGGGCCACGGAGGGAGTCCAATGGTATAGCCCTGGATTCACGAGTAAAACTTCACGAGTGCGTGTGTATTTTATGTCCGTCGAGGATGCGTGACGTGGGTTTTAACCTTGTGTATTGTTGTTGGTTTCATTTGTGAAAACAAAACCTTTGGGCTGTGACCCCTGTTGATTTTGGAAAGAGAAGGATTCGGTAATCCTAAATTGTTTTCTATTTAAACTCTCGATGACATTTTAAACTGTTTTATAAATTGTTTCCCCTGATTGGTGATCTTTCGGTTTTGGAATGTTTTTCCCAAACTCTTGCCTCGGGAAGTACTTTTCGTTACGTTTGGCTTTTTGAGGATTCCTGGTTATTGTTATTCGTAGAATGTGGATTGTATGACTCGTATTTTGTACTTTATTCTTGCACTAGCAAAACAGTGGAGTTTTGCTAACCCCCGAGTATTCGGGGGGTGGATGTCTGTTTTGCATTCAGGTTTTGGGAGTATAACATAGGGTCGGCACGAAGGATGATGAAAGATGATCGATACTAATCACATGAGGAACCGTACGTTGTTGTATTGGTTCAGTTGTATTTTATTTCCACTGCAGTATATTTTCCCCGTTGTACGGGAGCATTGTGTATTCGACCCCTGCGTGGGCATGTATTGAGTTGTATGTATTTATTGAAATACCAAATCGGTCTATTGAGTCATTTTTAGCCTTAAAGGGTCTACGGCGTGTAATATCCCTGAGTGGATTGGGAGTGTTACAGAAATGGCATCGGAGCTTAGGTTGTGGAAACCTAGGCTGTCGGGTTTAGTGGTGTCTGTTGAGTTTTGTCTCGTCGGATTTTTTCTGACTGAGTCGTGTCGCGACGCGTCGTTTGAGTTGGTTGGTCGTGATTAGTATCGTGGAGCGATCATCATCTTCATGCGACCTGTGGATGTAAGTCTCCCTTCTTTGTGTTGTGCCTCGTGTGACATGAGCTGCTTGTATGATTATTTCGTTGAGTGATTGAGTCCTTATGTGGATTTTGATTTCGTGATATGTGGGTATTCGACTCTAATATTTTATTTATATAAGAAGCAATGTCGCTGCTAATGTATTTTCGAACTGTATTTTATCTGCTGCGTGAGTCCTTTCAAAAATGACTTTCAGTATTTTACAAACTGAGTTCTAATTCGTAAAACGATTCCCTAAATCGAGTTTTGGCACTTTGGCCTTGAATGTTTTATGACGGTTTGATAAAGGATTTTGTGAGTTTTGGGCATTCTGGCCTATTGAATTTTTGAAAACCTTGAGTATCTTAGAAAATAAATTTCGAGACGTACATTTTAAAATGAATTATTTTCTCGTGGTACTTCAAGGTGCCACAGTACGATTCAAAATTATTCCAGTCGAGGACCAAAACAATCTGAGACATTTTCAATTATTTAGAAATGCTTTGCTTAGACCCGAGGGTCGAATATTTCTAAAAGTCTTTCACCAAAAAGAAAGTGTCCGCATTTTTATCAAACGCATGATGGTTTTCAAAGTCTCGACAACGATGTTTGTACAACTTTTTGAAAGGTGATACTCAAGATCAACTAGTGTTTCCAAAATTATTTTTTTCAAAGGTGGTTTTCGTTTTTAAAACCTATCGTTCCTGTTTGCGGTCCGGGAATGTATGTATAATGTTCGCACTTTCTTTGGGGTGTTAACCCCCGAGTTGTGATTGAATTGGTGGTGTGAGCGCTGAGTCGTTCGCCACGCAATTGTTGTATTAGCCCTCGGTGAGAGGTGTGATGTTGATCTTTCACATTGTCATTTCGTGGTGATTTGCGTGCTATCGCACATGTGCGAGCTGTTAAAGCTTGGGTTTGTACGTTGCGTAAATGTGTGATTGTTCATGATGTTTTGTGATTATGTGCTGATTATCGTTCGGGCCATTGAGATCGCCGAACGGTGCTGTCGTTGCTGTGATGTTGATATGTGTGTTGCTTTATGATAATAATCATCGTATGTGTTGCGTGTTATGATTTTCTATTGTGCTGAGTTGGCATCTCCGGTTTGTTGTTTTGCGATGTTATATATTCCATTGTACCTAGTAGTTGTATTTTCGGTATGCCGAGCTGAGGTGCTTCAAACGTATTGTTCCGGGGGCATGTACGTGCAAATTGCCTTCTCGTCAGTAATGCTTTTCAAGTTTGGACTCGAGGGATACAAAATTCAGTTTTGCGAATTGGTTACCGAGACTTTTGGAGTTCGCGCTTTAGCACAAATATCAGGATCGGCTCTGAGAAGCTCATGGGAGATGTTTCTGTCGGTTGCTTGTTGTGTCATCACCTTGATTTCGTTGTTGTGAGTTTCGGGGACTACATTTCTTTTATAAGAGGTCGAATGTAATACTCGTATTGTTTTTGGACTTTTGCATTTCCTCTTTCTCAGGTCTATCGACTCGCTCGTGTTCGTTGATACTTTCTGGACATGTTCTGTATTTTGGTTTCATCGTCCGAACGAGCCGTGATCTTGTTTTGGGGTCGATCTGGTTATCGCTGTGACTTTTCCGAGTTTGGTTCGATTCTTGTGAACCTTGTTCGGAAGTAACATCTTTTGGTTCTACTAGTTCTTTTGATGTCTTGGGTTGAAGTGTGAACTTCGGAGTCATTGTTCGACCGTTGTCATTCGATCGTTGTTGTTCCATCATTGTTATTTGATCGTTGTTGTTCGATCGTTGTTGTTCGATCGGGGTTGTCTGACTGTTGTTGCCTGATCTCGTACCGCGAAGAATTGTCGTTCACTGTTAGTCAGCTGTTTCGAGTGTGGCCAGGTGGGTCACTGAGCCGTGCATTGTGAGACGGTAGCTGAGAAATTTGGGGATTGAGGCTGTGTCTCTGCTCCGAAAGGGCACAGAGATGCCTAGTATGCTTTTTGAGGATTTCGGCGTAGTCCGAATTGTTTGTGATTGTCCTTGTGGATCATTTTGTGTTTATTTTCTGTTTTCTCGACTGTGCGTGTTTACTTGTAACGAGTGCTTTGTGTTTTGTGATTGTTCGGATAATTGACTTGATTGTATTATCTGTTTGATGACGCTTGTCACTTGTTGGTTTTATTATGTCTCTACCGGTGGCGTTGTGTTGGTCGTTGTAGAGCGTGTGTTCACACTGTATATTCCTTTGTGTTGCTGGTAATGTTTCGCCGTTGGGCGTAAGTTACGTGTTTCTTGTTTATCTCGTTGAGTTTTCCTGGCGGGATATTGCTTCTCCCTACTTGTTTTAAGTTTCGGGACGAAACTTCTTTTAAGGAGGGTAGTATGTAATACCCACAATTTCGATTTCCGGTAATTTTCTTTTTTTGGCGGAAGTCCATTTTGACGACTCTCATGACCGTTTCGTCATTTTGAGAATATTTAATTCTGCCCTTTTTGATGTCCGAGTTCGTTTCGGTATCGTTTTGTTGAGTTCCGTGTTCTTAAGCGGCTTTTCCGTGCTTAAGTTCGATTCCTGTGAATCTCGTCCGAAACTATTGTTTCGTGTTTCTCGTAAGTTCATTTAATGTTATTATTCATTTTGCAAGCTTTGGCTTGGTGTTTGGATCGTGTATCGTGTATTTCGGAATTTTTGGGCCATTTTCGTAATTTCCCAAAGTTTGGGGTAATTACCTTCCGTTGTCGAATTTCGAGCCTTTGGGTAGTCGGAACCATGTGTTCTCTTAGTGCTCGAATTCGTCTTTGCGAGTACTTCGTAACCGTGTCTTCGATTCGTATTCAGGTTCGGGTTTCGAGGTCGTCCGGGCCGTTGGAGTTGGCCACGGCCGAGTCATGGCCGGGCATCTTGGGGCCAGGCCACACCTGGCCGAGTTACGTATGTAAGTGTCCGACAGTTACGGCCGTTAGGCCTGTTACGTACGTAAGGCCTGTCCGGTAACGTACGTAACACTGCCGGCAGAATTGAACATTGAGTTCGTCCATGGCCGGTTACGTACGTAAGCCATGGCCGATTACGTACGTAAGCGGTCGGCAGGTACCGTCTATTTAAGGCCTGGGCACCGGGTCACTCGGCCATTTCCACTTTTCTTCTTCGTTTTTCGCGATCCTTCGGTAGAAATCGATGGTTTTGATCGGAGATCACTAATACATCAGTTGGAAAGCTTGAATCATGATTATTATCATCATCTAATCCGTATTCTTCGTCCGAATGAAGGTATTTTGGCTTAACCCTTGTTTTTGAAGATTTTGAGGATTTTCCTTTTGATTTCGATTCCAATCCGTTTTTGATCAATTAATTGTTGTATAAACATTGTTTTGAACTTGTTCTACGGATTGGATACTCATGCCTTTGGTTCGTTCGACCCGAGGGGTGATTTCTTTGTTCTTGAAGGGTCTTGAACATTTAATGTCCGATTAAATGTCCGAATAAGTTCCCTTTGATAGTTTGTTGGGATTTCCATTGTTTTCGGCCTTGATTCTCGTCGTAATCATGTTTTATTGTTCCTTACGGAGGATTATAGGTGCTCGATGATTCCGATGTTGAATTCCGTTGGTGATTGATGATTCATGTGGTGTTTTCCCGTAGTAATTTCGGTGCTATCGCGTTCTTGATAGTGCTCGGGCGTTCGGGGCTGTTCGACCGCATTCCATCCGTCATCTTGTTACGAACGTGGTTCCTAGGCAAGTACCTTGTCCATACAATTCTTGTTTTGTGAATATGATAATTAGTGATCATCTCTATGTGTTTGTTTGATCGTTTCATTTGAACTTTCAAAAGATTCGGTTTAGCCTTGTTAAGGGCTCACTTTCCAAATGCGTGTGTTTTGTGAATATTGTGCCCCGTGAATGATTAAGTGAACCCTATAAATTTGCTTGTTGTTGTTGTATGCTTTGATAATATATATACACATATTATCTATTTTCGGTGCGTTATGGTTTGACGTGGTGTTTTGCTAAGTGTTGGTTGCATTAACTCATGATTTGATGTGTTTGTGATTGTGGCAAATGTGAAACCCTTGTTGTTGTGAACTCAATGCATTGATGATTTGACCACAAGGTTATCAATTCGGGTAGGTCTGGAGAGGGCTCTGAGAATCGTCACTTGCGAGTGCGATGTCACGATAACTTGTGGGTATGTTCGATTGATGTTTGACCGGGTAGGGACCTGTGAGGCCTCCGGCGGCGTGTACTTGCGAGTACAGCCAGTGTGTATGATTTGACCATAAGGTTATCTAATCGGGTAGGTCTGGAGAGGGCTCCGAGAATCGGTACTTGCGAGTACGATGTCAAGATAACTTATGGGTGGTTTGAGTTTGTTTCGCTAGCCAGCTCGGAAGGGTCCTTAGAGGCCTCGGGTGGGATTTGTGGCTTCGTCCCGGTCCTAGGTGATGCCTGTGCGTGTATGTTTTGTGAATGTGTTTGCTCACCTCGGGAGGGTTCGACGGGGCCACGGAGGGAGTCCAATGGTATAGCCCTGGATTCACGAGTAAAACTTCACGAGTGCGTGTGTATTTTATGTCCGTCGAGGACACATAACGTGGGTTTTAACCTTGTGTATTGTTGTTGGTTTCATTTGTGAAAACAAAACCTTTGGGCTGTGACCCCTGTTGATTTTGGAAAAAGAAGGATTCGGTAATCCTAAATTGTTTTCTATTAAAACTCTCGATGGCATTTTAAACTGTTTTATAAATTGTTTCCCCTGATTGGTGATCTTTCGGTATTGGAATGTTTTACCCAAACTCTTGCCTCAGGAAGTACTTTTCGTTACGTTTGGCTTTTTGAGGATTCCTGGTTATTGTTATTCGTGGAATGTGAATTGTATGACTCGTATTTTGCACTTTGTTCTTGCACTAGCAAAACAGTGGAGTTTTGCTAACCCCCGAGTATTCCGGGGGTCGATGTCTGT
This sequence comes from Orobanche coerulescens, assembly GCA_033398695.1. Lineage (NCBI taxonomy): Eukaryota > Viridiplantae > Streptophyta > Magnoliopsida > Lamiales > Orobanchaceae > Orobanche > Orobanche coerulescens. Next base: position 46,029,224 of record CM065819.1, on the reverse strand, counting down.
TTTTGCATTTAGGTTTTGGGAGCATAACATAGGGTCGGCACGAAGGATGATGAAAGATGATCGATACTAATCACATGAGGAACCGTACGTCGTTGTATTGGTTTAGTTGTATTTTATTTCATTGCAGATATTTTCCCGTTATGCAGAGCATTGTGTATTCGACCCCTGCGTGGGCATGTATTGAGTTGTATGTATTTATTGAAAGACCAAATCGGTCTACTGAGTCATTTTTATCCTTAAAGGCATTGTTGAGATGTTCGACGTTGTCTACCAGCCTGGTATATCCTTGAGGAAAGGGTCTACGGCGTGTAATATCCCTGAGTGGATTGGGGATGTTACACTTTTATCGGCCAAGGACAATATTCGTCCTCCATCAACTCTCGGAACTCTTCCCACGTGGCTGCCCGGTCACGTGGTTTCACTGCTTGCCACCACATTTCCACCTCCTTGGCGAGGAAGTACTGAGCGATGGGTACCTTCCTCTCCTCAGAGCAGTTAGCCGCCTCGAATACCTTCTCTAGCTCGAATAACCAACTCTCCCAACCAGACGGGTCGGAAGTACCATCGAACTGCGGGGGATGCATTTGGATAACGTCCTGAAGTAGCTTATCGGTGCCGGAACTAGTAAGCGGAACAGGGTTAACATTAGCTTGGCCGACCAAGACTGCCTGAGTCAGTAGCGTCATCTGGTTCGTTACTTGTTGTAAAATATTCGCTACTCCGATATTCTCATGAGCATTGCCGAAGCTAGCAGACTGATCCTGCTGGCCCTCGGCGTTAAGCGGGACACTGTTCGACAAAGAAGGTGTTGCCGAACTAGCCCCTGAGCTATCGGACATGGCCGACCCACCGGCTGCGCCACGTCTCCTACCGCATCCGCGACCGCATCCGCGTCCTTTACCGGCAGGCATTCTGAAGAAGTAATGGGTAAGTACAATTCAAACGCAAAACACAACATGACATTAAGAAAGGAACAGAACATGATAACGTAACGAGTCGAGTTAGGAAAAACTTACGAGCATCGGCGTACTGAGATGATGGCGCAGTAGTGATACTGTTCAAAAACGACACTCAACTAGACCCAAATAACCGACAGCCTAGGTATCCATAAACCTGGCTCCGATACCATATTCTGTAACACCCCCAAGACGTTCAGGGCATATTACAACGCCGTGGACCCCACCCTTTGGAATCCACCAGGCTAACGTACTAAACCGACATTCGATCAAAAGACAAACATCGACAACATACACACGAATCCATAATACAAGACGAAAGACTGAACTCAACGATACCATTCAACATCAAATCCACCCCAAAATGGGTACATGACAATAATAAATTCAAAGAAGGAAGTACTCGAGTACTTAAGCAAATGGCATAATAAATAAAATTAAAAACCAAGACACCAAACGGACGACCACTGTATAGATTCAATCTTGCCCATCATCCTCGTATGGCTCGCGTGCTCGTTCGTCTCCATGACCTGTACCTGAAATACAAAAGTATTTCCCCCATTTAAGGGATTAGCGACAACTGCTAGTGCAAGTACAATCCATTTGAACTACCATTCTAATCAGATGAAATATGCGCCAAAAATCATTTGAGAAAACATTTATATTCCGGAATATTACGGTGCTCAAGCACAAAACACATTTCTCCAACAAAACATTTCAAAGTTAACCGTTGGTACGAGACTCACGGCCGCCGTACCCCGCAGAGGCCCCGTCGGACCATCCCTGGGTGGTTAACCCTAGTTCGCGATACGCACACACACGACAATACATATCCCCAGAGGCCCCGTCAGACCATCCCTGGGTGAACATACACATATGCATCCACAAACATACACGGAAAGCCATAATTCAAATACTAGAATATGCAAACAAATGTGAAGTACTTGCCTTTGAGACATCTTCGACGAAACGGGAACGAATAACGACTACGATTGACCCGGAGGGAACACGACTGTTCCTAAACGAAGGGTTTACATAACTGAGTCCTGTACGATAACAATAATCGAATCGAATATGCCCACAACCCCGATTACGAACTATAACAACATACGTATGATCGATACGGGCGAGGGTTTTCACTAAACCTCCCCGAATCGACAATCCACAAAATAAACCCGACATAATCGGATTGGGAATCACTCAATACAAATAATCGTTAAGGAATAATACAAAATAACTGAACAATTCGATTTTAAATGAACGAAACCCAAAACCCCCCCAGAATTGACAAAGTAGGGTTCTAAGTCAAAAATACCTTGAATTGAAGTGGAGAAGATAAATTAAGATGATGATGTACTTAGCTTGGAACATAATAATCGGTCTGAAATGAAACTCCATGGATTACTCTCCACAAATCGCCACAAAATCGTCGGAATCGCCCAAAGGATGAGAAGAGGAGGAAAAATGTTGAAAAAGGGGGCTGTTGTCCTATATATAACAGACATAATTAGCGCACGCTAATCATCAAAGATAGCGCGCGCTAACGGGGGTCGCAAGCAGTCTAGTAGCTGCTGCCCGGCATCGCTAGTGCTATACAAGTTTAGCGTGTGCTAAATGCGACTAGATAGCGTACGCTACTAAAGCCTAGCGCATGCTACCTGATGGTCAGAGTTCAGGATTCTGAGTCCAGAATCCTACTGATCAGAATGCCGAAGTCGTTAACGCACGCTATAACTAAGAGTTAGCGTGCGCTAACTGCACACTGATAGCGCACGCAAGAAATAACGAGTAGCGTGCGCTATTCACGCAGCAGTTCAGCACTGCTCAGCTCAGCTCACTGCTGCAAAAGGTGCGAAAATCGAAAAGCAAAGCAAGGCCAGAATCTAGAAACATAAACACGAATTATTCATGATGACGAAGCTAAGCGCTGAAAGAAAATACAATTCCGACTACCGGGGAATCCGAAATACGATAAAGAAGATAAAGTTCCCCAAACTTATAGGAAATTACAAAATAGCCCAAATGTCCGAAAATCATGATACAACGTCGTATTCACAAACCGAAACTCACAACATGAGCAACTCAACCATACGAACTCATGTAAACAAATAAACAACGAAAACAAACGAGTTTTACGAGAATCGAATGTACATACGGCAAGACATAACATAAAATGGAATTACGTAAAAACATCTTCGAAACTCGTCCAAATGGAAAAACTCCAAGAACAAGGTAGATTCAAAACGTCGAAACGGTTACAAGCGAGTCGATAAAAATATACATACACCAAAAATGGAAAGTGCTAAAAATGGAAAGGTATGGATATTACAATACCCGCAAGACGTTCAGGGCATATTACAGCGCCGTGGACCCCACTCTTTGGAATCCACCAGGCTAACACACAAACTCAACATGACAACAATGATTGACATCATCAACATATGAATGACTTCTCAATCCAAGACATACAAAAGAAGTAAGCCGAACTCAAAAGTGCAATGCAACATTAAATCAACCCCAAACCGGGTACACAATAATTACAATGTTTGAAGGAAAGAAGTGCTCGAGTACTGAAGTAACAACATGATTAATAAGATGTAAAAGACATGACATCATGACCGACCATTGAATAGAATCACTCTTTCCCGTCATCTTCGTACTGCCCGCATGCTCGTTCGCCTCCAAGCCTGTACCTGAAATACAAAAGTATTTCCCCCATTTAAGGGGTTAGCGACAACAGCTAGTGCAAGTACAATCCATTTGAACTACCATTCTAATCAGATGAAATATGCGCCAAAAATCATTTTAGAAAACATTTATATTCCAGAATATTACGGTGCACGAACACAAAACACATTTCTCCAACAAAACATTTCAAAGGTTAACCGTTGGTACGAGACTCACGGCCACCTCACCCCGCAGAGGCCCCGTCGGACCATCCCTGGGTGGTTAACCCCAGTTCGCGATATGCATACACACGGCACTACGTATCTCCAGAGGCCCCGTCGGACCATCCCTGCATGAACATACACAATCACATCCACAACGTACACGGGAAGCCATAATCCAAATACTAGAATATATAAACAAATATAAAGTACTTGCCTTTGAGACATCTTCGACGAAACGGGAACGAACAATGACTAGGAATGACCCGGAGGGAACATGACCGTTCCTAAATGATAGATTAACACAACTCAGTCCTAAACGATAACAATAATCGAACGGAATACGCCCACAACCCCGATTAATAATCATAAACATATACGGACGACGACTACGGGCGAGGGTTTTTACAAAACCTCCCCAAATCAACAATCCACGGATTGAACATGATAGAAATGGATTGGGAATCACCCAACAACAATAATCGGTAAGAAATAATACAACATAAACGAACAATTCGAGTTCAATCTAGACAAATCCCGAAAAACCCCCAAAATGGATAAAGGTAGGGTTCTAAGCCAAATACCTTGGATTCGGACGGAGAAAGATGATTACGATGATGATAAACTTCACTTGGAACACAAAAATCAATCTCTCAAGGAACTCCACGGATAGAACTTGAAGAATTGCTCTAAGAACTCTCACTGCGGACGAAGAGGGAGAAAAAAGAATGTATGACGCGAGGAAGGGCTGCTACGGGTTTATAAAACCTGACCATTCATTACATACGTTAACATGCTGATGTTAGCGTACGCTACGCCTCTTACGTACGTAACACTCAGGTGTTAGCGTACGTAATGGCTCGGTAGAACAATCTGCCCAATTTGCCGAGGCCGATAGCATACGTTATGCCAAATAGTTAGCGTACGCTATGAGGAGCTTACGTACGTAACACACGCTAGTTAACGTACGTAAGCACCTGGAAAAAACTGGGCAGAACCCACTGTCCAAAACGGTGAGGACCATAACATACGTTATCACAAGGGTGTAACGTATGTTATGCAGGCATCGATAACGCACACAAGAAAGCATGCATAACGTATGTTATGCATGCAGCAGTTCAACACTGCTGGACATAGTTTGCTGCACAGGACGGTACGAAGTCGGGACGTAACACAAGGACAGAACCCAGAAGCGAAAACATGTAATATTCACGACGACGAAGCTAAGTGCTGAAAGAAAATACAATTCCGACTACCGTGGGAATCTGAAATACGACAAGGAAGATAAAATTCCCTAAACTTATAGGAAATTACAAAACGGCCCAAACGTTCGAAAATCACGATACAACATCGGATTATCAAACTGAAACTCACAACATGAATAACTCAACCATACAAACTCAAGGAAACAAAAAACAACGAAATCGAACGAGTTTTACGACATTCAAACATACATACGAAAAAACATAACTCAAACTGAAATTACGTAAAAACATCTCCGAAACTCGTCCAAATGGAAAACTCCAAGAACAAAATAGATTCAAAACGTCGAAACTGTTACAAGCGAGTCGATAAAAATAGACAAGCGACAAAAATGGAAACTGCTAAAAATGGAAAGGTACGGATATTACATTCTCTCCCTAAAAAGAAGTTTCGTACCGAAACTTAACAATCAAAAAGCTCGGGGTGCCTCGCACGCATATCCTCCTCCAATTCCCACATCGCTTCCTCCAGTCCATGTTTCGACCATTGCACTTTAACCAAAGGAATGGTTTTGTGCCTTAACTGTTTATCTCGACGTTCCAAAATCTTCACTGGCCTCTCCTCAAACATAACGTCCTTGTCGATCTCCACGTCCCCAAAGTCAATAACGTGAGTCGGGTCTGGAACATACTTCCTCAACTGATAAACGTGAAATACACTATGCACATGGCTCAACGATGGGGGTAATGCCAAACGGTAAGCTAACTCGCCAACCCTCTCCAATATCTCGAAAGGTCCAATATACCTTGGACTAAGCTTCCCCTTTTTCCCAAAACGGAAAACTCTCTTCGATGAAGACACTCTCAACAAAACATTATCCCCGACCTCAAACTCCAAGGGTCAACTCCTAATCCGCATAAGACTTTTGTCGACTCTGAGCCGCCAACATCCTCTATCGAATCAACTCGACTTTCTTCCTCATCTTCAACACAAGATCCGGATCGGTGCCAACTAAATCGGACGGCTCATCCCAACATATAAGTGATCGACATCGTCAGCTATAAAGCGCCTCATACGGTGCCATCTTAATCGATGCATGCCAGCTATTATTATAAGTAAACTCGATCAGGTCCATATGTTCCTCCCAATCACTACTCCAATCTAGCGCACACGCACGCAACATATCTTCAAACGTCTGAATGGTACGCTTGGACTGTCCATCGGTCTGAGGATGGAAAGATGTACTCAAATGCAAACATGTCCCCAATGCCTTATGTACCGCCTGCCAAAAATGTGATACAAACCGACCATCTCTATCCAAAATAATAGTCTTCGGCGTACCATGAAGTCTCACGATTTGAGAAATAAAAATACGAGCCAATTTTTCTGGACCCCAAGTGTCCTTGATACCCAGAAATGCGCCTACTTAGTCAGTCGATCCGCGATCACCCACACCATGTTTATTCCGGTCTTTGTCCTCAGAAAATTTGTGACAAAATTCATAGAGATGTCCTCCCACTTCCATCTAGGACGGGAAGTGGTTTCAACAACCCGGCAGGCTGCTGATGCTCGATTTTGACTTGCTGACAAGTTAAACACTTAGCCACAAACTGTACTACCTCATTCTTCATGTCAGTCCACCAGAAATTCTTCCTTAAATCCTTATACATTTCACTCGAGCCCGGATGGACTCAGTAAGGTGACGCATGTGCCTCTCGCATAATACCCTGCCTCAATTAGAAGTCGTTCGGAACATACAGCCGACCCTGGAATCTAAACACACCATCCTCATGAATCATGAATCCCGGGGACCTCTCCTTCACCACATTCTCACGGAGTTGAATAAACATCAGGTCTTCTAACTGTCTCGATTTAATGTCATCGACCAGAGACGAAGAGATCTCAAGGCGTGCAATTGCACGGCACTCCCTGGGACCACAACCTCAATACTCAACCCCATCAACTCTCGCTGGAGCCCTGGCTAGGCCGTGAGTAACTCAAGTGCCCGAAGTGAGATTGATTTCCGACTCAAGGCATATGCCACCACATTTGCCTTGCCCGGATGATAAAGGTTCTCGAGATCGTAATCCCTATTTAACTCCAGCCACCTTCTTTGTCTCATATTCAGCTCTTTCTGTGTGAAAATATACTTCAGGCTCTTGTGATCAGTGAAAATCTGACACGACGAGCCATACAAGTAATGACGCCAAATCTTCAACGCAAACACAAGTGCGGCTAACTCAAGATCGTAGGTAGGATAATTCAACTCATACGGTTTCAACTGACGGGAAGCATAGGCAATTGTCTTCCCGTGCTGCATGAGTACACATCCAAGTCCTTGGCCCAAGGCATCACTATAAACTGAAAAACCCTCATTACCGCTCGGTAAAGCCAAGACAAGAGGGGTAGTCAACCACTTCTTCAACTCCTCGAAGCTCTTCTGCCTCTCGTCGGTCCACACAAACTTCTCTGACTTCTGCAACAACTGAGTAAGCGGTCGAGCGAGTTTAGAGAACCCCTCGACAAACCTACGATAATACCCAACCAAACCCAAAAAACTACGGATCTCCTTTATGTTCCTGGGCAGCACCCAATCCAACACTGCCTCTATCTTGTGTGGGTCCACACGAACACCCTTGGCCGAGACCACGTGGACGAGAAACATAACCTCCCGCAACCAAAACTCACACTTTGAGAACTTCGTAAAGGCGCTGAGTTCTCAAGATTCCCAACACGATATGCAAATGACGTGCATGCTCCTCCTCGCAGGATATCGTCGATAAAGACGACTACACACTTGTCGAGATATTCGATAAAGACTTTGTTCATTAGCTGCATGAACACGGCTGGGGCGTTGGTTAGCCCGAACGGCATAACCGAAAACTCGTAGTAGTCGTATCTCATCCGAAAAGCCGTCTTCGGAATGTTGGAATCCTTCACTCGGAGCTGGTAATACCCTAATTTTAAATCAATCTTAGAAAACATAGTTGTGCCCTGCAATTGGTCAAATAAGTCGTCAATCCTCGGGAGAGGATACTTGTTTTTGATGGTCACCTTGTTCAACTCTCGATAGTCGATACATAAACGAAGTGACCCATCCTTCTTCTTCACAAACAAGACTGGTGCGCCCCAAGATGAAGCGCTCGGTCGAATGTAGCCCATGTCTAGCAACTCTCCCAACTGTTTCTTCAACTCAAGCATCTCGGCAGGCTCCATGCGGTACGGCATCTTCGAAATTGGAGCCGCACCCAGCTCTAAATCAACAGTCAACTCAACCTCACGGTCTAGTGGAAAACTTGGAAACTCGTCTGGAAAGACGTCAGGATACTCACTCACTATCGGAATAGACGAGAGCTCGACTCCCCCTTCTTCCGATCTCAAGGCATAACACCAGTAACTAGTGAAACCTCCTCGAAGAACTCTCACCGCTTTCATAGCGCTGATCAGAAATCTCTGACTACTCCGCTTACGTCCCACAAAAGAATGCTCGGTACCGTCAGAGGCTATCATCGAAATGGTCCTCGCTCTATAATTCATGATCGCCCCATGTCGATCTAGCCAATCCTTACCAAGAATCAAATCCTCATCCTTATTGTCTACCACAATCATATTAGAATATCAATCCCTCCCCTCGATACTCACAGGAAAATCTCTAATCTCACGATCCCCCACAATACTATCTCCACTAGGAAGTTTAACAACAAATGGTTCACATGCATCTAGACAATCAACATGCAGACGACGCACACAATCCAAAGAGATGAAAGAATGCGTAGCACCAGAATCGAATAACACTGAAACAGGATGGTCAATGATGTGAACGGTACCTGTAGCCACAGTCGCGTCAGGATCTCCATCTCGTCTAATCTCATACACACAGGGCGCAACACACCCCGCACTAGACGCTCCATTTCTAGAAGGCTGCCCACGTCCTCGACCTCTGCCAAAACTCTGCTGAGGCTGACTAGATGTCGGTGCCTGATTCACACTCGGTTCTCTCATATCCGGGGCTGACACCTGAGTAACTGGTGCCCGACTCGCATCTCCACAATACCTAGTGCGATGCCCCATACGACCGCAAGTAAAACACTATAGCGGTGGCCTGTCACACTTACTCATCATGTGTCCGGGACGACCACAGTTAAAACAGGTAGGACCATGAAAAGGAACAGTCGGAGCAGACTTGGAACCATTTCCTCGCCCAAATGACGGGGACTGATTCCCAAAGACTCGCGAACTAGACTGAGCCTTCTGATGCCCACCAAATTTACCTCCCGAATACTGACCGGAGGTCTTCTATTTCTGACCCTCTGTTGCCACCTCTGTCGTGGAGAAAGACATCTCGTAGGCCATCGCCTTGTTCTGATAGTCTTTCAAAGTTGTGCACCCAAGGCCTAATATGTAGTGGCGAACCCTCGGCTTCATCCGCATGTCGAAGTGGCGGATCTTATGTAGCTCATCTCGGACCTGATTCCTTACATAATGTAGCTGCTAATTTTAGTCCTTTATCACCTGTGAAATGGGAACATCCTGGGGTTTTGCTTCAAAGAAGAACCCAATCCTTCCCTCTTTCACCGGCCACGGACAATATTCGTCCTCCATCAATTCTCGAAACTCATCCCACGAAGCTACACGATCATGCGGTTTCACTGCTTGCCACCATGTTGCCGCCTCCTTGGCGAGGAAGTACTGAGCGATTGGTACTTTCCTCTCCTCAGAGCAGTTAGCCGCCTCGAACACTTTCTCCATCTCGAATAACCAACTCTCCCAACCAAAAGGGTCGGAAGTACCATCGAACTATGGAGGACGCATACGGATCACATCCTGAAATAGCTTGTCGGTGCCGGAACCAGTAGGCGGAACCGGGTTAGCATTAGATTGGTTGACCAAAACTGCATGAGTCAGTAGCGTCATCTGATTCGCTACTTGCTGTAGAATGTTCGCCACTCCAACATTATCATGAGCATTGCTGAAGCTAGCAGACTGATCCTGCTGGCCCTCGGCACTAGGCTGGACACTGTTCGACAAAGAAGGCGTTGCCGAACCAGCCCCAGAACTATCGGACATGGCCGCCCCACCGGCTGCGCCACGTCCCCTACCGCATCCGTGACCGCGTCTGCATCCTCTACCAGCAGGCATTCTGAAGAAGTAACAGGTGAGTAAAATTCAAACGCAAAACACATCACGACATTAAGAAAGGAACAACACAGGATATCGCAATGAGTCAAGTTAGGAAAAACTTACGAGCATCGACGTACTGAGATGACGACGTAGTAGTGATACTGTTCAAAAACGACACTCAACTAGACCCAAATAACCGACATCCTAGGTATCCATAAACCTAAGCTCTGATACCATATTCTATAACACCTCCAAGACGTTCAGGGCATATTACAGCGCCGTGGACCCCACCTTTTGGAACCACCGGGCTAACACAAACTCAACATGACAACAATGATTGACACCATCAACATATGAACGACTTCTCAATCCAAGACATACAAAACAAGTAAACCGAACTCAAAAGTGCAATGCAATATTAAATCAACCCCAAATCGGGTACACAAAAATTACAATGTTTGAAGGAAAGAAGTACTCGAGTACTGAAGCAACAACATGATTAATAAAATGTAAAAGACATGACATCATGAATGACCATTAAATAGAATCACTTTTGCCCATCATCCTCATACTGCCCGCATGCTCGTTCGCCCCCAAGACCTGTACCTGAAATACAAAAGTATTTCCCCCATTTAAGGGGTTAGCGACAACAACTAGTGCAAGTACAATCCATTTGAACTACCATTCTAATCAGATGAAATATGCGCCAAAAATTATTTTAGAAAATATTTATATTCCAGAATATTACGGTGCATGAGCACAAAACACATTTCTCCAACAAAACATTTCAAAGGTTAACCGTTGGTACGAGACTCACGGCCACCGCACCCCGCAGAGGCCCCGTCGGACCATCCCTGGGTGGTTAACCCCAGTTCGCGATATGCATACACACGGCACTACGTATCCCCAGAGGCCCCGTCGGACCATCCATGGGTGAACATACACAATCACATCCACAACATACACGGGAAGCCATAATCCAAATACTAGAACATGCAAACAAATGTAAAGTACTTGCCTTTGAGACATCTTCGACGAAATGGGAATGAACAATGACTAGGAATGACCCGGAGGGAACACGACCGTTCCTAAATGAGAGATTAACACAACTCAGTCCTAAACGATAACAATAATCGTACGGAATATGCCCACAACCCCGATTAATAATATAAACATATACGGACGACGACTACGGGCGAGGGTTTTCACAAAACCTCCCCAAATCAACAATCCATGGATTGAACACGACGGAAATGGATTGGGAATCACCCGACAACAATAATCGGTAAGAAATAACACAACATAAATGAACAATTCGAGTTCAATCTAGATAAATCCCGAAAACCCCCCAAAAATGGATAAAGATAGGGTTCTAAGCCAAATACCTTGGATTCGAATGGAGGAAGATGATTACGATGATGATAAACTTCACTTGGAACACAAAAATCGATCTCTCAAGGAACTCCATGGACAAAACTTGAAGAATCGCTCGAATCGCTCTAAGAACTCTCACTGCGGACGAAGAGGGTGAAAAAAGAAAGTATGACGCGAGGAAGGGCTGCTACGGGTTTATAAAACCTGACCATTCATTACGTACGTTAACATGCTGATGTTAACGTATGCTACGCCTCTTACGGACGTAACAGTCAGGTGTTAGCATACGTAATGGATCGGTAGAACAATCTGCCCAATTTGCCGAGGCCGATAGCGTACGCTACGCCAAACAGTTAGCGTACTATGAGGAGCTTACGTACGTAACACACACTAGTTAACGTACGTAAGGACCTGGCAAAAACTGGGCAGAACCAACTGTCCAAAACACTGAGGACCATAACGTACGTTATCACTAGGGTGTAACGTACGTTCTGTAGGCATCGATAGTGCACGCAAGAAAGCATGCATAACGTACGTTATGCATGCAGCAGTTCAACACTATTGAACACAGTTTGCTGCACAGGACGGTACGAAGTCGGGACGCAACACAAGAACAGAACCCTAAAGTGAAAACATGTAATATTCACGATGACGAAGTTAAGTGGTGAAAGAAAATACAATTCCGACTACCGAGGAATCCGAAATACGACAAGAAAGATAAAATTCCCTAAACTTATAGGAAATTACAAAATGGCCCAAACGTCCGAAAATCACGATACAACGTCGGATTATCAAACCGAAACTCACAACATGAATAACTCATACGAACTCATGGAAACAAAGAAACAATAAAATCGAATGAGTTTTATGAGAATCGAACATACATCGACAAAACATAACTCAAAATGAAATTACGTAAAAACATCTCCAAAACTCGTCCAAATGGAAAAACTCCAAGAACAAAATAGATTCAAAACGTCGAAGCGGCTACAAACAAGTCGATAAAACAGACATGTAACAAAAATGGAAACTGCTAAAACTGGAAAGGTACGAATATTACACCTAAAGATCAATGATTGTAATCCTACTTACTTATGGCATTGTCAACTTGTCCATATAAACGAGAAACGCATTTCTAAACTCCACCACGATGGACTTTTAGACTCATTTGACTATGAATTATATGGGACAACACATCTTGTCTATTGGGCAAGATGACAAAGAATCCTTGCACCAGTAATGGGGAAAGGGCTAGTGATCTGTTAGGCCTAGTACGTACTGATGTATGCTGACCTCTTAGCACTCATGCCAGAGGCGAATACCAATACTTCATCACTTTTACCGATGATTTTAGTCGGTATGAATATGTTTATCTTATGAAGCATAAACATGAATCTTTTGAAACGTTCAAAATATTCCAGAATGAAGTACAGAATCAACTTGACAAGACAATTAAAGGCCTTCAATCAGATTGAGGTAGCGAATACTTGAGCCGAGAATTCGACGATCATCTTAGGAGTTGTAAAATTGTTTCACAACTAACTCCTCCTGGAACACCTTAACATAATAGAGTGTTCGAGAGGAGGAATCAAAAATTATTTGATATGGTTCAATCCATGATGAGTCGAACAGAGCTTCCATTATCATTTTGGGTCCATGCCTTAGAAACAGCAGCATTCACCCTTAACCGTGTTCCATCTAAATCAGTTGAAAAGACACCATTTGAGAAATGGACTAGTAAGAGGCCAAACATGTCTTTTCTAAAGATCTGGGGTTGCGAAGCGTTTGTAAGACTCCAAGTGTTTGACCAATTAACGGCCAAATATGGAAGATGTTCCAAGAGTTTGACCAATTGGCAGCCAGATCTAAAAGATGTTTATTTGTGGGATATCCTAAGAAAGCTAAAGGATACTACTTTTATAAGCCCGCAGAGAACAAAGTGTTTGTTGCTCGAAATGCTGTCTTCTTTGAAAGGGAATTTATTTCCAAAACAGACAGTGGGAGAAAAGTAATTCTCGAGGAAACTCGAGAACCACAAGAAGACATTGCTTCGCCAATGGAAACTGAACAGGCTCAAAAATTAGTTGAGGAGCCAGTTCAAAGTACACAAGTTCCTTGCAGATCTGATAGGGTGCGACATGAACCTAAGAGATATGAATATCTTATAATAGAGGAAGATGACGCATTGCTTATAGACGATGAGCCTAGTACCTATACATAAGCTGCTTCAGGACTAGATTCCGAGGAATGGATTGAGGCCATGAAGTCACAGATGCATTCCATGTACAACAATGAAGTTTGGAACTTGATAGATCCACCCGAGGGTGTAAAAACCATTGGGTGCAAATAGGTCTTCAAAAAGAAGAAAGACATGGACGACAATCTGCAAGCCTATAAAGCTAGACTAGTTGCAAAAAGTTATAGACACACTCATGGTATTGACTATGATGAGACCTTTTCACTAGTAGTCATGCTTAAATCAATTGGAATTTTATTTGCTATTGCCGCATACTATGATTATGAGATATGGAAAATGGATGTCAAAACAACGTTTCTTAATAGAAATTACTCCAGGATGTGTACATGACCAACCTGAGAGTTTTGTTCATCCATAAAATTCTAAAAAGGTTTGCAAGCTTCAAAGATCCATTTATTGGTTGAAGCAGGCTTCTCAGAGCTTGAATCTTCGGTTTGATGAAACTGTCAAGAGTTTGAATTTATTCAAAATAAAAATGAGCCACATGCGTACAAGGAGGTTAGTGGGAGCATAGTTTTCTTCCTAGTCTTATATGTAGATGACATATCACTCATTGAAAATGACATGCCCACCTTGCAGACAGTCAAGACTTGGTTTGGAAGTTGTTTCTCCATGAAAGACTTAGGAGAAGCTACTTACATTCTTGGGATAAAAATCTATAGAGATAGATCAAATAGAATGCTTGGTCTGAGTCAGAGTACCTACATTAACAAAATATTAAAGAGGTTCAATATGCAGGACTCTATTAGAGGACTCCTGCCAATGTCACATGGCATTCATCTGAGTAGGACTCAAAGTCCTTCGAATCCTGTTGAGCGAGCCCGTATGAGCAAGATTCCATATGCTTCGGCTATTGGATCGATCATGTATACCATAATTTGTACTCGACCAGATGTATCATTTGTACTCAGTATGACAAGTCGATACCAATCAAATCCAGATAAAAGTCACTGGACAGCAGTGAAAACCATCCTAAAGTACTTAAGAAGAAGTAAGGATGCATTCCTAATTTATAGGGATGTGGGAGACGAGCTGGCTGTAAATGGTTACGCAAATGCCAGTTTCGCAACCGATAGAGACAATTTTAAATCGCAAACTGGTTGTGTGTTTGTATTGAATGGAGGTGCTGTGAGTTGGAAGAGTTCCAAGCAAAGCATGATTGCTGATTCTGTAATAGAAGCTGAGTACCTGGCAGCATCGGATGCAGCTAAGGAGGCTGTATGGATCAAGAAGTTTGTTACTGAACTAGGAGTGGTGCCGACCATCCAGAGTCCCATAAGCCTTTACTGTGACAATAATGGTGTTATTGCACAATCTAAAGAGCATAGGTCCCATCATAATTCCAAACATATACTCAGGAAATACCACCTAGTCAAAGAGATTGTTAGACGAGGAGATATTACAATATGCAAAGTAGCAATGGAAGAAAATGTTGCTGATCCACTTACCAAGCCTCTCTCACAAGGAAAGCATGAAGAGCATGTTATATCGATAGGACTTAAAGTCATGAATGAATGGTCCTAGTGCAAGTGGGAGATTGTTGGGAATAGTGCCCTAGGACATTCAATGTGCCTAGATTTGTAATTGTCACATTTAAATAGAGTTATTTCATATCATCTATTTCTCGTTGATTACTATAATATGTGCATGTTTTAATATTATAATAATCTAATAATATTTATTCACGAATAATAAAGACTATTCATATGTCCCTGGTCCAATCACGTAGAGTGGAGACTCAAGTGATTAATATGCTAGTATAAGTTTGATTAATAATGATCGGATGATTATGCGTATGGTATGGATCAAACTTATGGGTATTGTTTGCATAACGCAATACTGGACATACCCACATTGAGATCACTGCATGGAAATGTCATAAGTGAATCTCAATATAACATTATGTCAATAAATCCTTGAATCTGAGATAATCATATAGTCCAACATGATAACTGTTGTGCCTTGACGTAATCCAACGTCATCCGAAATATGGTGATCTTAAAGATTTGCGATCGGATTAGTGGGAGTCATGTAGACGGCAATGAATAATCAAGATGGGGATTTGTTCCTCTCTTTTGGGATAGAGATATCTGCTGGCCCCCTTGATAAGTGGGACTGAAGGAAATACATGGCCATGCTCAAATGAAGAGTCATTTGATTCAATCAGTCTACTTAAGATCGAGAAAGCATTTGAATATAACAAGTATGATAGTTTTCATGACTTAATTCAAATTTAATATCGTGCGAAAAATCCTTAGTTGATTTTGATCAATAGTACAAATCCTTATAGCAAAGAATTATTTGTTGTACTATTTATCAAAATTATTCATAAGGATCTAGCAATCTGGCTTGTGCAAATTGTTCATGTGTGGATCACCGAAAGAGGAAGATGATTTTCGTCAGCTTCTGGTCCGAATCTAGATCTGTTCTTCGGATTAAGGTAATTCGATGAACTCCTTATAAATCAATTAAATCACTGCACGAAGATCCTCATATGGGTTTTTCGATTATTATTCCACTACGTTTTAGCCCAAATTCGATATATTGGATACACGTAAAACCCAACAATGGGTTCTTGGATTCTTTACCTCCCATGCCACTTTGCGGTGGATGAGACCGTGAGAGAAGTCGGTATCTCTGCATGTCGAAGAAAATTATGTGATGGTCCTAGGGGAGTCACAGAATTGTTGAAAGTCGACACTTGTGGTTATTGCATCCACCACATATTTGATATCACCGTCTTTGCCGACTTTACTAATAGCAATTGAGGGAAGTATATCGAGTAACAGTTATGTTACACGCTTCTTAAATAAAGCATCGATTGTGACCATTTACATTGTCACAAAAAATCCAACAAGACTAACATCCTCTTGTTTATAGCTTGTAGATGTCACAAAGCTCCAATATTCACCGGGTGTTTGAAATTCTTGACCATGATGGTAAGGAACACCATAGGTGGGTCTCAGACGCTCGCTTGGTGTTCGTCGGTAAGAGATTTACTACCAGCATATTCCCCTCTAATGATCATGTCGCTCAAGAACCAAGCTAGGAAACCATGGCTAATGCACTGATGTTGTTGGGATAAACAATCATGTACCTTGTTTTAATAATTGCCATCATACAGGAAGCTGTCTCAAGAAACCGGAAGGACTCAAAAAACCGCCAAGTATGGAAACTGTCTAGAATCTCCATACAGCATCCTTCTATACAGCATTGGAGATAGCCTACAACATTGAAGTCTACAGCTACAGCAATAAGATCGTATTATGTTGGATACAACATACAGGCTGAAAGTGTTAGGAAAATACACTTATCCAAATAGGACTGAAGACCGTTGTGAAGAAATCTACTTTATTCACTAAAGTCAGAACGCCGTTTGATAGAAGTATTTAAATACTGATCGGATAAAGTATTTAAATACCAACCGACAAGGATCTTCAGACAAGGAGCAAAATCCGGATCTAGCATCTTGAAAGTCAATCAACCAATCAAAATAGATCTTTGCTCACCAACCAGCCAGCGGACATATTTATAACGGATCTATTCTAAAGTTATAAATAATCGAAGCAAGAGGACATTGCAGACACTGAACTGAACATATACATGCGATATACACTATAAGACGAAACACTAACGACTGAACTGAATATCCATATCAAGAGATTATTCTGTCAATCAAGCTTACAAGACCAAGTATATTTCTCCAAGCATATATCAATATTCGAGAAAAGAAATATACTTAGTCAACATGAATAGTCCATCATCATCTCAAGATCATCGTGTTTAAGCTACTGTTCAAACCAGTGATTTCACCAATCTTTACCTTTGAGTAAACCTAGTTCTATGTGGACTAAGGAAAAGTTATTCTTACCTATATGGGACGAATAGGACGAAGCTTCAATCTGTGTGAGAAGAAGCAAGTCAAAGATGCCAAAAACCGATCTATGTGAACGGTTGAAAGCTACAGTCTTTGTATCAATCTGTGTGAACGATACAAAGATAGGTTTGATTATAGTCATGTAGTTGTATACATAGTGATTATAATAAATATTTTACTCTTGTGTGGAGGACCAGTGGACGTAGAGGGGTTTACCTCGAACCACATTATATTGCGTGTTATTTACCTTCTGCCTTTAGCGTTTTTATAACTGTGATTATTTACAAATATACATTGAAAAACCCTGTACGCACCAAACTACCAGGAGAAAGCCTAGTTGCTGTATTTACAGTAACTCACTTAAACAAACTTCCACTACGCACTCTCATTTGAAAATCGTACAACTTGTTATACTAACACTTTTCCAAGCTGTATTTTGTATACTTAGTGGCCAACAAGTGGTATCAGAGTGGTTGATTCTAAAAAGAATCAGTCGTATTTTTAACGGAATCAGATCCTGAAATCACACATCCTTTTTGAAAACAGTCTTTATCTTTCCTATCTTCATAAATGGATACCTCTATGATAAACAAGGTTCCTATGTTCTCGATTAACGAATTTGATGATTGGAGAATTAGTATGGAAGCACATCTTGCCGCCATGCACAAAGAGATGATTTTTGTCATCCAAGATGGTCCCATAAAGATTATGAAGGTTAATCCCGCCGCGAGGATAGAAGGACAACCTCATGCGGAGATGCTCGAGAAGGAACGTGAGCAATGGACAACTGATAATCGCAAGCGTGCGAACCTCGAAAACGTAGCTAAGAATGCACTATTTGTCACTCTCAACAAAGGCACATTCTTGAAGGTAAAAAGCTGCAAGACAGCCAAGGAAATCTGGGATAAACTCAAGATGATTTGTGAGGGAACTGAGCTCTCAAAAGAAAACAAAATTTCAAAACTCACTCAGCAATTTGAATCGTTTGAAATGAAATCATCTGAAACTATTGAGAAACTTGACCTCAGATTCACTGGTATTGTTGGTGAACTTGAAGCATTGGGTAAAGTGTATACCCAAAAGGAGAAAAATTTGAAAATATTTAGATCACTCCCTGTCCGATAGGACATAAAAACCACAGCTATGCGTGTGTCATGTAATAATGACATTTCTAGTTTTGACCTCTTCTCTGACCTCAAAGCTTTTGAGTATGATATGTTGGAAAGTAAAACGCAGCGGAAGCGAAGTTTGGGAAAGATGATAATCGCGTTTTACGCATCTACGAGCATAAGATCTATTTAGGCATGCTAATTAATTAATTACTAAGACTAATAAGCAATTTAAATATTATTTATTATTTATTAATTAAATATGTTGATAATTAAAATATCCTAATCTAGATCCAAAGATCATAGGATATTACCTTTTGAAGAGTATTGATTGCTTCCGTCTTGATCACCTTGTATTTCTACCTTTAGACCTTCTAGAGTATGATCCGTCTTAACCCGGACGTTGTGTGGGCAACGAGCTACCGGATCTTGTTTGGACAACCTTGGGATCGGCCGAATTCACCTTGTATGTGATCATTTTATTTTTCTTTGCTTTATAATATTTTATAAATACTCTTAGCAAATTAATTGTGTTATCTAAATTGTAGAATCAAAGACACAAGTCTAGATCTACAATTAAACACAAGAAAAAAAATTTGATCACACAACCTCACAAGAAAGCATTATAAATCGGCCAAAACCCTTATGTCCTATATATAGGCTCTTGGAATACTACTAGGGATCTTAAGGAGAATTATGGAAGGACTCCCAATAAATTCATCTTACCTTATTAGGACTCTTCCTAATATAATGAATCTATTAATATCAACTTAGTCCACTAAAAGGTTGATATTGCACTTCCTACCAAAATTCCAAATTATGAAATTGGACTCCTCATTAAATATATTATTTCTCGTATTTAAGATATCAAATACCCATTAATTAGTTATAAGCTACTGACAGCTTTAATTAATTAATATCTTATCCAAGAGTAGTACCACTCGAACCTTATTATTATATCATAATTAAATCCACATGCAGGGTTTAATATAATAATCATTATCAAGCTCCTCAAGGGGATATCATCAACCCACACGAGTCGGGACACGATTTCTAGTAATAATAATAATAACTGTCATATAAACAATATTATTGCCCAAGATACGAGGCTTACTGAGTCGATCATTTTGACTCTCACCTATGGTAAATCAAATCAATAATTATTATAAATACACAATTAAATATTATATACTTAGAATTAAGAAATAATAATTATCCGAGATTTACGTTCTTCTTACAGTCAGTACAGAAGACACTATCTCACCTCGATCTAGCTCAACGTATGCAAATACGCTAATGTATGCTAATAGTCAAGACCAACTATTCTCAAGCATACACTACAACCTTTTATATAATTTATCTAATAATTATATAGGTTGTGAACTATTATATTATTTTATAAGGCACCGATAATGTGATCTTCCGTGTGACACCAACACACCACATTATCTACAATATAAAATAATTAGACATTTCATTTGCATAACTATGACGTGAATAAATATGCAAAATATGTGATTAAATGTAATTAGTATTCTCATAGGTAGTAACAAGGAAATTAGGTAATACAAGCATAAAGTATGCTTTGCAGTATACAATCCTAACAATCTCCCACTTATACTCAAAGCATGCTTTTAAGTATACTACTCTATTACATAGTCTCTCATTTCTCCCACTTATACTAAAAGCAATGCTGCCATACACCGTACTCCCATTCCTTCCACATGCCTTTCAAAAACTTTTGAGGGTAGGCCTTTCGTGAAAGGGTCAGCAAGATTATCTTCCGATGCAACCCTGGATACAACTACGTCTCCTTTCTTTATGAAGTGTCGTATGATGTGGTACTTGCGGTTGATATGTTTACTTGCCTTGTGGGCTCGTGGTTCCCTCGAATTTGCGACTGCACCAGTATTATCATAATAAAGTGTAATACCCTATGGAAAATCGGGAATCACATCTAAGTCCTGTAGGAAGTACTTGAGCCACACTGCCTCCTTGGCTGCCTCGGAGGCTGCCACGTCCTCGGCTTCCATGGTAGAGTCCGAGATGCATTTCTGCTTCACACTCCTCCAACTAATGGCTCCACCTCCCAGGCTAAACACATAACCCGAAGTAGACTTGGACTTTTCTTTGTCCGATGAAAAATCTGAGTTAGTGTAACCCACCGGAAAGAGGTCGTATGATTGATACACAAGCATGTACTCCCTAGTCCTTCTCAGGTACTTGAGTATGTGCTTGACAGCAATCCAGTGTCTTGGTCCTGGGTTTGACTGATATCTAGCAGCCATGCCCACGGCATGACAGATATCTGGTCTAGTGCAAAGCATAGCATACATGAGACTTTCCAAAGCAGATGCATAAGGGACCATCTTCATTTCATCTATCTCCTTTTGTGTCTTAGGACACATGTCCTTAGATAGTTGAATTCCATGTCTGTAAGGTAGAAAACCTTTCTTGGAATTCTCAATGCTAAACCGCTTCAGCACTATATCGATATAGGATGCCTGGGATAAGCACAACATCCTTTTCTTCTGATCACGAAAGATCCTGATTCCAAGGATGTGTCCTGCTTCTCCTATATCCTTCATATCGAACTGCTCAGATATCCATACCCGTACATCCGACAATTCGTTCACATTGTTTCCAATCAGAAGGATATCGTCTACATACAGTACAAGAAACACCAACACATTTCCATCGCATTTCTTATACACACAGCTCTCACTCGGACATTGGACGAATCCATATGACTGGACAACTTTGTCAAAATGAGTGCTCCAAGATCTAGATGCTTGCTTAAGTCCATAAATGGATTTCTTAAGTTTGCACACCAAGTGCTCTTATCCTTCAGCAATGAATCCCTCTGCTTGGCGTATATAGATTTCCTTGTCTAGACTCCCATTCAAGAATGCAGTCTTGACATCCATCTGCCAAATCTCCAGATCCAAATGCGCAGCTATAGCTAAAAGAATCCGGATTGACTTAAGCATGGCTACCGGCGAAAAGGTTTCATCATAATCGATACCCTCTTTCTGAGTGTAACCTTTTGCAACAAGCCTCGCTTTGAAAGTTTCAACCTTCCCTTCACGTCCTTTCTTTCGCTTGTAGACCCATTTACTCCCAATGGCTTGTACACCATCAGGTAGCTCTACTAGCTCCCACACTTGATTGGAATCCATAGATCCCATTTCTGATTCCATCGCTACTTGCCAGGAGTCAACATCTTTATCTTTGATTGCCTACTTATAGGTCCAGGTATCTGATTCATCTTTGCCTGGGATTGAGTCCGAAGACTTTCCCATGCCTGTGAATCATTCGGGATGACGAACAACCCTCCTAATAAGACGAGGCAAATCCTGAGTTGGTGTAAAAGTATCAGAATCAATACGTGGTGCAGTGTTAGTTGGCGCTTGTACGATTGGTATAGACGGAGTCTCGCCCCTAAGCTCTTCCAGAATTATCTCGCTCATGGGCTTGTGACTAATCATATAATCCTCTTCCAGAAATCGGGCATTGGTGCTAACAATGACCTTCTGATCCTGGGGACTATAGAACAAGCCACCCTTCATTCCATTAGGATATCCTATAAACACTCGTACTTCTGTACGAGATGCCAGCTTATCAGCTTCCTTATTCAGCACATGTGCTGGAGTACCCCAAATTCAAACATGTCCTAGACTGGGCTTACGCCCACTCCACAGTTCTGTGGGTGTTTTTGGAACTGATTTCGAAGGCACCAGGTTTAGAATGTACGCCGCTGTTTCTAAGGCGTATCCCCAAAATGAAATAGGTAAATCTGAATAACTCATCATTGATCTAACCATTTGTAAAAGAGTACTATTCCTTCTTTCAGCCACACCATTTTGTTGTGGAGTTCCCGGCGTGGTGAGCTGGGACGAAATCCCCTTATTCGCCAAGAAATCCAAAAAATCTCCACTAAGGTATTCGCCACCACGATCAGATCGTAGTGACTTGATACTCTTCCCATGATGCTTCTCCGTTTCAGCCTTGAAGTCTCTGAACTTGTCAAAGGCTTCAGACTTACGTCACATCAAATAGATGTATCCATATCTCGAATAATCATCTATAAACGTGATGAAGTATTCGAAACCACCCCTAGCCTGGATATTCATTGGACCACATACATCTGTATGAACTAATTATAACACATTCTGAGCACGGTTTCCCTTGGTTTTAAAAACCCTTTTGGCCATCTTACCTTCCAGACAGGATTCACAAATTGGAAATGACTCAACTTGGAGATCATCCAATGGGCCATCATCTACCAGTCTTTGAATCCTTCCAAGGTTTACATATCCTAAGGTTAAATGTCACAGATATGTGTGGTTTATGCTTGAAGGCTATTTTCTCTTTTTAGGTTTATACAAAGAGTTAAGTGATTTATGCATAGGAGTTTGTGTAGTATTAATGACATATAGTCCATCATTAAAAATACCTTTGCAAATATATTCACCGTTTCTTTTCTTAATAATGGCATCATCATCATCAAAATAAACTGAATAACCATCGCCTTTTAATTTAGAAACCGAAATTAAATTCATTCTAAAATCCGGTACTAATAATACATTATTGAGAACTAATAATTTATCATTAATCTTCAACTGCACGACTCCCACTGCAACAGCCATAAGCTTGGAATAATCGCCCCAGTTGATGGTAATCTCGCCCGCACTAAGCTGCTTGGTTACCTGAAAACCATGCGATTCAAAGCAAACATGATCAGTGGAGCCTGAATCAACTATCCACGAAGTGGAAGAACAAGCTGCCAAACATGTTTTGACTACTAGTGCACGAGAAATACCTTTCTTAAGAGCAGGGCAGTCCACTTTAAAATGTCCTTTCTGACCGCACTTGTAGAACTTTCCCTTTGGCTTTTTGTTCGCCTTGGGGCGAGGAGCCTTGCTTTTCACCTTGAGGGTTGCCGCTTGCTTCTGGCCAACCTGCTTTTTCTTCTTTCCCCATTTGGGTTTGGAAGAAGTAGCACTGGTTGCCGCAAGAATCTGATGATAACCTTGTTTAAAGAGACCTTCAGCAGATTGAAGCTCTATCAGAAGTTCCACCAAACTATATGTCCTACGATTCATATTGTAGTTAAGGCGGAACTGCTCAAAGCTTCTTGGTAAGCTGCCTAAGATAATATCGACCTGCATTTCCGCATCGATAGTAGCCCCCAGTATGCTCAGTTCATTCAAATGAGACATCATTTTCAGAACATGATCCCTTACTGGGGTCCCTTCAGACATTTGGGTTGTCATCAACACCCTCATTGCATTTTGTCTAGCCGCCCGGTTCTGATGACCAAACATCTCGGTGAGACTTTTCATCATTTCCGTGGCCGAGCCCATTGTCTGATGCTGATGCTGCAATACATTTGTCAGTGAAGCCAAAATGTAACAGCGAGCCATCTCATCAGACTTTTTCCATTTTCGGAATTCAGCCAACTCCTCGGGAGTGGCATCCGGTTCTGGTTCTAGAGGGCTCTCTTCGATTAAGACAAATTTATGCCTCTCAACAGTCAGGACAATGTCAAGATTTCTTTTCCAATCGGCAAAGTTAGTGCCATCAAGTTTATTTTCTTTGAGAATAACAGCTAGTGGATTGAAAGACATCTGAGAAATTAAAAACATCCATCACATAATGCATAGCAAAATATATCGAAAAACCTCAAAACACAATATATATGCTAGCAACCAACACCTCGAAAAATCCGCACATGCAAGCCACGATCGTGTGGACATTTTAACACACATTTCTCAAGTAGAGTTTTACGTCTTTAATTTTACTATCTAGTCAAATTACGTTATGACAAGTAAAATTAATAGTTGGTTCCTCTTGGCCATGTATTAATTAACATAGACTCCGATGGGGAGCTTATTAATTAATACACCTAAGTGAACACCATAATTTAACATCCTTAAAATATTATCTTTAAATAATAGTCCTACAGATGGAGAGGTCCTATCATAAAAAGTAATATTTACCTTATGTTATCATTTTGAAATTTAAAACTAGTGAACCTATAGTTAGCACATCCGATATGGAGGAAGACCATAATGTCAACGCGCATGCTAATTACTTCACAATTTAAATTAATTATGGAGGCCAATTTGATTTTATTTAAAAAAAATCAATTTAATCACTTAGTTATTTTAGCCTTAAGGTTTTTAATTTTCTCGTCCTAACATACAAGGAAACATATCACGCATACATCCATACATGTCATACATCAAAACAGTAAAAACCAAAAGATAAGGCATGGATAATTAAATTATCCAATTTTCATGGTCTTCTTCCTTGAGTTGAACCCGAGAAAAATCTTCGACTTGATCTCTCCCACTGAATCAAGCATCTCGTCGCTCCTCCCCGGCCGGGCCGTGGATTCCAAAATTAAAATTTCACTTTTATGCAAAATTAATTACATAAAAAAAATTAATTTTAAATCCCGACTCTCCAAGGCATAGAGCAATAATGCTAAACGGACCCGGACTAAAAGCTGGATGACCGGCCCGAACAGGAAGCCCGAACAGTGCCCATGGCCGCTGGCATTGCCTGTTGCTGCTCGGCGGCAGACGTGTCTTTCAGCTGGCACGCTTCTTTGCTTGTCCTGGTAGCCGTCGATTACGCTCTATTTCTTCGTGATCCCCTCTTTTCCGAATTCGATTACAATTTTATACAAAATAAAATACATCGAAATTACATCAAGATTACACGAAAAATAAAAACACCTAGAAATACCCGCGGATTTTCTCACGGGAAAAACCATTACATGCCTCAAAAAACGGGCCAAACCAACAATTGCATAATTAATA
Organism: Orobanche coerulescens; assembly: GCA_033398695.1. Classification (NCBI taxonomy): domain Eukaryota; kingdom Viridiplantae; phylum Streptophyta; class Magnoliopsida; order Lamiales; family Orobanchaceae; genus Orobanche; species Orobanche coerulescens. The sequence goes on along the minus strand of CM065819.1, from coordinate 46,003,609 downwards.
AAAATAAATAAATACACCATTCATATAAACCATGATAATTGGATCATATCACCTGCAAGAACACATCTAGCAAAATATTCCAACATCAAAATATATGAATATTTAAATTGCTATCAATTAATCACCAAAATTAATTAAAATAGCAAAAGCCTAAAAAACCTTTCTCCGATACCAATTGTTGGAAAGTACAACGCAGCGGAAGCGAAGTTTGGGAAAGATGGTAATCGCGTTTTATGCATCTACGAGCATAAGATCTATTTAGGCATGCTAATTAATTAATTACTAAGACTAATAAGCAATTTAAATATTATTTATTATTTATTAATTAAATATGTTGATAATTAAAATATTCTAATCTAGATCCAAAGATCATATGATATTATCTTTTGAAGAGTATTGATTGCTTCCGTCTTGATCACCTTGTATTTCTACCTTTAGACCTTCTAGAGTATGATCCGCCTTAACCCGGATGTTGTGTGGGCAACGAGCTACCGGATCTTGTTTGGACAACCTTGGGATCGGCCAAACTCACCTTGTATGTGATCACTTTATTTTTCTTTGCTTTCTAGTATTTTATAAGCACTCTTAGCAAATTAATTGTGTTATCTAAATTGTAGAATCAAAGACACAAGTCTAGATCTACAATTAAACACAAGAGGAAAATTTTGATCACACAACCTCACAAGAAAGCATGTTAAATCGGCCAACACCCTTATGTCCTATATATAGGCTCTTGGACTACTACTAGGGATCTTAAGGAGGATTATAGAAGAACTCCCAATAAATTCATCTTACCTTATTAGGACTCTTCCTAATATAATGAATCTATTAATATCAACTTAGTCCACTAAAAGGTTGATATTGCACTTCCTACTAAAAACCCAAATTACGAAATTGGTCTCCTCATTAAATATATTATTTACGTGTTTAAGATATCGAATGTCCATTAATTAATTATAAGCTACTGACAGCTTTAATTAATTAATATCTTATCCAAGAGTAGTACCACTCGAACCTTATTATTATATCGGAATTAAATCCACCTGCAGGGTTTAATATAATAATCATTATCGAGCTTCTCAAGGGGACATCATCAACCCGCATGAGTCGGGACACGATTTCTAGTAATAATAATAACTGTCGTATAAACAATATTATTGCCCAAGATACGAGGCTTATCGAGTCAATCATTTTGACTCTCACCTATGGTAAATCAAAGCAATAATTATTATAAATACACAATGAATATTATATACTTAGAATTAAGAAATAATAATTATCCGAGATTTACGTTCTTCTTACAGTCAGTACAGAATACACTATCTCACCTCGATCCAGTTCAACGTATGCAAATACGCTAATGTATGCTAATAGTCAAGACCAACTATTCTCAAGCATACACTACAATATTTTATATAATTTGTCTAATAATTATATAGGTTGTGAACTATTATATTATTTTATAAGGCACCGATAATGTGATCTTCCATGTGACACCAACACACCACATTATCTACAATATAAAATAATTAGACATTTCATTTGCATAACCATAACGTGAATAAATATGCAAAACATGTGATTAAATATAATTAATATTCTCATAGGTAGTAACAGGGAAATTAGGTAATACAAGCATAAAGTATGCTTTGCAGTATACAATCCTAACATGATATTGACAGGAGAGAGAAGACTGAGGAGTCACCTGCTAAGACTATAACACTAGCTGTTGTATCTAACAAAAGACACATCATGCCCATGACATCCAAATCTGCCTATAAGAATGCTGACAGTGTCCATGATATCCTGTCACAAGATGAAATGGCCCTGCTCATGCACAATTTTAAGAAATTCATCAAACAGTCTGGAAAGACTGCATACAGGCCCAAGCATTTTCACAAGGTAAGTTCTGAATCTTCTCTATCTGGTGATTCTAATCTATGCTACAACTGCAGGAAACTAGGATACTATGCAAATAAGTGTCCGCATCCTAAAGTCCAAAAGTTTCCGGAAGCTGAACAATAAGAAAAGAACGAAAGGAGACGTGCTTGGAAAAACAAGCTCAAGGCCCTGATTAGCGAATCAAAAGCCTCGTCTGCTCAAACCAAGACCGAGGAATGTCTTCAGGCATTCACTGATAGTGACTCGTCCAATGATGAGCTCCAAGATAAAGCATACATGTGCTTTATGGCCAAAGATATAGAGGACGATGAAGATAGCGATGATGAGGCAAGCTCAACATCTAATATTCCTATTAATGCATCCCGTACTTTTGAAAATATGATGAATGAATTTAAAAACATTCAAAAGGACCATGAGACATTAAAATGAGAAAACAAGCAGCTCGAAATTTCCAACTTAGAGTTAAAAGAAGAAAACGATTTGCTGAGAAATAATTACGAAAATATGTCCACCGATTGAGAAAACAGCAAGATCACATTGGAAAAACTCATGGAGAGCAATCATCAACTTGCCCACGATCAAAATGAGACCAAGACAAATGATTTCGCTCTAATCGAAGCCAAAGTAAAAACCCTCGAGAAACGAGAAGGAGAACTAGAGACCATCTTGAAATCTTTTGAGAAATCATCTAAAAGGATGGAAGAAATTCTAAGCACCGGACAACGTGCTCATGCTAAAAGTGTCTTAGGATACAACTCATTCTCCAATAAAGGGAAAACTAGTACCGTGTTCGTCAGGGGTGCGGAACTCATTCATATACCTGAAGAGACACCGAGTCCCACCAAGGTTACAGCTGACCCGCGTATAGCAAAGGTTGCCATTCCGCCACAAAAGTCATATCACAGACAGCAGAATCCTTAGCCACCCAGACCTGTAAGGCATAATCAACAGCATGCTCCCCGAGCATATGTAATACCCGGCTGTAAATTCATTCATTATCATTCAGTATATTGTCACTCAGTAATTTTTCACTCATTAATAATCATTCATCATTCATTTCATTCATTGTATTCACAGTTCGGAGTAATTTTGTATCGTGTATCAGTTATTATTCGTCATTCAACTCGGTTGGAGAATCGGGCCGTGCATATCATCATTGTCATCGTTGTAGTGGGCTGTGTGTGAGGAGTGCCGCACGCTACGTATTCTCTTTAGCGCACACTAATTGGGTACGGGTAGCGCACGCTACCTCTAAGCATTAGCGCACGCTAATGTGATTCAGGGAGACAGTCCAGAAGGCACTGGACTGAATTTAAGTTGTACTAGCGCACGCTACAAATGGTAAGTAGCGTACGCTAGTTGTGTGGATAGCGTACGCTAAGGTCCGAGCAGGCAGAGTCCAGTGAGTACTGGACTGGAATGGAATAATTCTTAGCGCATGCTATGATTGGATATTAGCGTACGCTAATGGTGTTAGTAGCCCACATTAAGCAATTGGTGTAGCGCATGCTAACGCGAGCAAGGCAAGAGGACAGTAGGTTCTGGACTACGGTATTCTGGACATCAGTCATCAGGTAGCGCGCGCTAAAACAAGGTTAACGCACGCTAATAAGAGGCGTTAGCGCATGCTACCAATGTATGTAGCACACGCTAACGATGCAGACAGTGGGTACTGGACTACCCGGTGCACCCGTTAGTGCACGCTAAGCACAGGAGCTAGCGCGCGTTAAACTGGGTTTACTATATATTGGATAGTTTAGACCCATTTCGTCATTTTTTCATTTCTCCTCCTCCTCTCGACGTTTTTCGGCGATCTTGGGCTTCTTGAGAAGTGTTCTTCGAGCTGCAATCATCTATCAACATCTTCAAGCTTATAATTCGGATTAATCATCATTTCATCCTCTCTAATACATCAAATCAAGGTAAATATTTCTTGAATCTAGAATTTCAAATTTTGAATGTTTTCCTCCCGATCTCTTCGTGTAAGCTTGCTATTATGTTGGAATATGTTAGATATGGATTATCTACCTTGGATACATGTATTCCTATGGATTTATTGGTGTATATTTCGGATTTGATGAATATTTGGGGAATTATTCTAGAACCCTTGATGTGTGACTTTGGTTATTTTGGCGGTTTCCGATTGATGTTGTCGCAACCTTGAGTTGTGGTTTCCTATTGGATTATTGATGTCATTAATGAAGTTTTGGTGGGTTGAATCATTCCTTGGAGGTTTGTTATCGATATTATTGGGGTTGGTTGTAACCAAAGGGAAGAATGTTTACAACGTATTCCTTAGAATGCCCCAATGAGTTTGATTATTATTGTATCGATTTTTGAGTTGGTTATAATCGTGCTCGATACGTATATTGAGCGTTTGTTGGTAATCATGTTATTCAAGGTTGTTTGAGCGACCGATATTCCATTAAGGACGTTTGTTCCTGCGAGGACATTTCACCACCGGTATTGTGTAAGTTAATTCTTACTCGGTTAAAAGGATACTCATTCCTTTCGTTATTGTTTATTCATATTCATAATTCATTCATAATGTGTTAATCATGTTCAGACTTGTAATTGTCAAACTAATCATTCAATTCACGACGAATGACGGTTCCAATAATTTCAATGAGCTATCATTCATTTCATTATTATTTCATTTCCGTGAGTCACTCTTGACCCTTGTCGGATTGTTATTCATTAATACTCATCATGGTCATTTTTGTTCATGTGACCTTATGGGATCATATTGCGTGGCCGAGTGGTTATGTGTTGAATTTTTAGTCGGGCACATGATAGTCATGTGTACGGGTTCACCGACACAATGGACTGTGCACACGGTAACGTGCCTCTGTGAGACTAATTAGGTACAAGTCCGGGTGTGTCCGAACACTCGTCTTGTGCACTTGCACGTCCCATTACGGGCGTACTATGATGCCCCTCTTCAACTTAATTTCATAACTAAGAGATATATCATGATTATGCTTGTTCAACTCTTCAAGATTGTTGTTCTGTGTAACTGACCCCATTGGGGGATGTTGTTTTCAGGTCATAGCAAGGCAAAAGCATGGGAAGAGAACGTTGACGGCGAGGAGTCCCAGTGATACCAGTAAGGGACCCCAGTCCTTTTCAGTCATTCATGTTTCTTCACTTTTATTTCCGCTACAGATTTCCGTTTGGATATTCCTTTTATTCAGTGTCATATATTTTATCTTCATATAAAATATACATGTATTCAGTATTGTCCTGGGTGTGTTGTAGCTGAAACTCCTCATCGGAATAATTGGTAATATAATGTGGTCCGGTACTACAATTATATTATTTATTTCATTAAATGTTCATTCGCCTGGTGGGTCCCAGTTGGGGGTCCACAGCACTATAATAGCCGTCTAGTTCGGGGTGTTACAGAGTTGGCATCGGAGCGTGGTTTTGAATATTACCTTCCGAGTCATGTGTCATTTGAAATCATCGTTCACCAGACTAGTATCATTGGATTTTCGCGTCACATGTGACCTGTGCAAACGCCTATCCCCTCAGACCGAAAGAACAGTAAGATTTCTGACGCCATGGTATAATTTCTGGAAATAAGAATCACTCATTCATCATTCATCAATCAACAATCCTCAAACATCATTTTCATTTTGATCATGCCGATCATGTTAACTCAGTAATCACTCAGTCAACCTCATTATTCAGTTGTTAATCTTGTGGGTCGTATTATCAATCTTGTTAACTTGTTCAAGATAATCATTTCAAGAATTTCATTAGATAATCATGTCACCTCAGTTGATTATTCATGTAATCATTATGTTAGAGCGCATATGCTCATTATTATCATTTCATAACGTAATCATAATGCGGTATTCATGCGAGATCTATAACTATCATGTGACTTTCCTACTTCAGTATGGAGAGAGCTGGCAGAGGACGCAGGGGAATAGGCCGCGGTGTGGTCCGAAACCCAGGAGCTCGTGTGAATACACGCGCGAACGCAAGGAATAATGCTAGTTTATCAAGCAGCGATGCTGCCACTCATTCACCTGGAAATAATCATTCACTGTCAGGGAGTCACACCCGGGACATAGCTCATTCAGAAGGTATTCGGGTTGACCCACTCACGTTTATGTAGGGAATGATGGCCCAAATAACTCAGATGGCACGTCTGATGGAGACGATGTAGAACTCAACCGCTCAAAATCAACAGGCTCCTCCGCCGCCACCTCCGAGGCAAGAGAGAAGTGTGAGTAGTATCATTGGCGATATCTCTCGCCAGAGACCACCTACTTTCGAGGGTTCGTCTGAGCAGGCGGATATAATTCACTGGCTTGAACATTTTGAGAAGTTATTTGCTATGGTGGATTGTCCCGAAGGGCATAAAGTTTCAGTCGCGGCTTACTATCTAGGTAGGAGCGCTAACTCTTGGTGGTTACTCTGAAGCCCACCGACGGATCTTGTACTTGGGATCAGTTTAAGACCCTCATGATGGAGAGATATTATCCGGCCCCACTCAGGGAGGCGACGTTATTAGAATTACTCATTCCCGACCCCTCAGCGGACGATGATGTTCTCACCATCGCTGAGAAATTTCAGGAACTTCTTCCTTTCGCCTCATCTATTATCCACTCCGAGGCGGATAAGATCAAGTACTTCAGTAAGAGGTTGAAACCTCGTATGCGAATGCAGTTGCTTAATCACAATTGCACCACCCTGGCCGAATTTATCGAGAAAGCTCTTACTTATGAGCGTACTGCTAAGGAGATTGCTAAGCAACAACCTTCATCTGCTAGCATGAAGTCAAAGAATCGTAATCAGTCTGAAGGCAGTTAGGCAACCTTCAAGAAGCCTCGTGCGGGCTCTACTTTTTCTGAGCGACCTCCTATGGCACCGAAACCTACGGAATCTCAGTCCCGAGCAGCCAGTTCGGCCATCACCTGTTTCAACTGTGGAGAACATGGTCACTTCAACACTAAGTGTCCGAGGCAGACTATCACGTGCAACAACTGTGGAATTGTTGGGCATAAGGCCCGTTTTTGCCGAAGAGATTCCAGACCTGCTCCGACGGCATCTCAGGCCCCAAAGTAGTCAACTATTCATAATTAGGCTGCTCAGTCGGCGTCGTTTAAAACGACGGGAGCGAATAAAGGCGGAGCCCATAGTCATCAGACAGGAGCGTCCAGTGCGAGGACTAGCAAGCCCCGAATTTATGAGATTAAGAGGACCGACGATCCGGAGGCCCGAATGATCTCAAGTACGCTCGAAATTCTATCTCAAACTGTGTGTACCCTTTTTGATACTGGTGCATCATATTCATTCATTTCAGAGTCATGCTTGAGTAGACTATATCTGGATAGTGCTACTAGTTGTGAGCCTTATGTCATTGGTCTACCAGACGGTAGAAAAATTATCGGAGATCATGAGATTAAGAATTGTCCGATTCAGCTTAATGGCCGTGTTTGGTTGGCGGACCTGATCGTGGTAGACTTACCTAGAGATGATGTTATATTGGGTATTGATTGGATGGATCGTCATGATGCTGTCCTTAGTGTCCGTAAGCATATGGTCACTATTGTTTCAGACGATAGAGTCGAGTGTGTATTTCAGGGAGGTAATTCCGGCTGTTCCGGTAGAGTGATTAATATGATGAAGGCAGTGAAATTACTCCATCGGGGGTGTGTCGGTTATTCGTGCTATATGACCAAGGCCGAGAAATCATCAGTGATGCTGGTAGATATTCCTTTAGTGAGAGAATATACCGATGTATTTCCAGACGAGTTACCTGGTTTGCGTCCACAAAGAGATGTGGAATTCACGATTGAGTTGGAGCCTGGTAGGCACCGTATCGGATGGCCCCGACCGAAATGCAGGAATTGAAGAATCAACTGGAGGAATTGTCTGAGAAAGGTTATATCCGACCGAGTGTGTCCCCGTGGGGAGCACCTGTGTTATTTTTCAATAAGAAGGACGGTTCTTTTCGCTTGTGCATTGACTACCGGGAATTGAATAGAGTGACGATCAAGAATAAATATCCCCTACCCCGTATCAATGATCTTTTGGATCTACTTCAGGGAGCTTCCGTATTTTCCAAGATTGATTTAAGATCTGGGTATCATCAGTTGCGAATTCGAGAGTCGGATATCACTAGGATGGTGTTTCGAACACGCTATGGTCATTATGAGTTTGTGGTAATGCCGTTTGGGTTAACTAATGCACATGAGGTATTCATGGAATTAATGAATCAAGTTTTCATCAACTATTTGGATCAGTTTGTGGTTGTCTTCATTGATGACATTTTGATTTATTCCCGTGACCGAGAGGAGCACGAATTTCACCTTCATCAGGTTCTCGACGTGTTGAGACGAGAGTAACTCTATGGAAAGTTTTCCAAATGTGAGTTCTGGATGTCCGAAGTGATGTTTCTCGGACATGCAATTTCCTCAGACGGAGTACATGTCGACCCTCAGAAGATGGAGGCTATCCGACATTGGCAACCTCCGAAGAATGTTAAGGAAATCTGAAGCTTTCTCGGATTAGCAGGATATTACAGGCGATTTGTGGAAGGATTTTCTAAAATCGCTCAACCTATGACGAACCTTTTGAGGAAGGATAAGAAATACGCATGGTCTGATGCGTGCCAACACAGTTGAGGAACTCAAGACCGGTTAATTTCAGCACATGTCCTTTCTTTACCGCAAGGGACGGAAGGATTCGTGGTTTATAGTGATGCGTCCGGACACGGTCTTGGATGTGTATTAATGCAGAACAGGAAAGTGATTGCCTATGCTTCACGGCAACTTAGACCTTACGATGACAATTATCTGACCCACGACCTGGAACTAGCAGCCGTGGTTTTCGCGTTGAAGATTTGGCGTCATTACCTTTATGGCATCACCTGTTAGATTTTCACCGATCATAAGAGTTTGAAGTATATAGTTACTCAGAAGGAGTTAAATATGCGACAGAGACGGTGGGTGGAACTAATCAAAGATTATGATATTGAGATTTAATACCACCCGGGTAAGGCGAATGTGGTCACCGATGCCTTGAGTCGTAAATCCGTTCAGGAGCAAATGCTTGCTCCTTTAACAGTTCATAAGGAACTTCAACATGAATTTCTGAGACCCGAGATCGAGGTCCGGTTACAGTGAGTGCTAGGGCAACTTTGCATGTTAGAGATTTCATCGCCACTCGAGAAGGCGATCAGAGTGAATCAGGGTCCAGACCCATCTTTGTTGCGCATTCGAGATGATGTGGCTCAGGGTAAGGCCCCTGTATTTGTGGTCCACGAGGATGGACTTTTGCGATTTAAGAATCGGTTATGCGTACCGGCGAATGACGAGTTGAAAAACTCGATTTTGAGAGAAGCTCATGCTACCCCTTATTCCATTCATCCGGGGTCTAGCAAGATGTACAAAGACTTGAAACAAAATTACTGGTGGAGTAATATGAAGCGAGAAGTCGCAGAATTTGTTTCGAGATGTTTAACCTATCAGCAAGTCAAGATAGAACATCAGCGACCGGCGGGTATGTTGAAACCTCACCCTATTCCAGAGTGGAAGTGGGAAGATATTTCTATGGACTTCATCACAAGTTTGCCGACGAGTTGTCGTGGCATGAATACAATTTGGGTAATTATGGACCGTTTAACTAAGTCAGCTCATTTTCATGAGATTAAGGGTACGTGGGGTCGTGAGAGACTTGCCCAGTTGTTCATCAAAGAGATCGTGAGATTGCACGGTACTCCTAAGAGTATCGTTTCTGATCGTGATGGGCGATTCGCGTCACATTTTTGGAAATCCGTTCATCGTGCTATGGGAACTCAGCTTAATCTCAGTACATCTTTTCATCCTCAGTCCGACGGACAATCAGAGAAGACTATTCAGACATTGGAGGACATGTTGAGGGCATATGTTCTCGATTGGAAGGGCGATTGGGAAGCCCAACTACCGTTGATCGAGTTCACGTACAATAATAGTTGGCATGCTTCGATTAAGATGGCACCTTGCGAGGCCTTGTACGGTCGTCGTTGTCGATCTCCTTTGTGTTGGGATGACTTATCAGAATCAATCGGCACTGAGCCCGATATGCTTATAGGCGCCCGCGAGAAGGTAGCTTTGATCAGGAGTCGTTTGTTGACCGCTCAGAGTCGACAAAAATCATATGCAGATAATTGTCATCGACCACTAGAGTTCGAGGCAGGTGACCACGTTTTGGTCAAGGTATCCCCGAGTCGAGGTATCTTCCATTTCGGGAAATGGGGGAAGTTGAGTCCGAGATTCATTGGACCATTTGAGATTTTAGATCGAGTAGGCAGTATGGCTTATCGATTGGCCTTCCCTCAGCGTTGAGCCGAATTCATAATGTGTTTCATGTCTCTCAGCTGAGGAAGTATGTTGCCGACCCGAGTCACATACTTCAGTTCGATGAAATTGATATCATGGATGATCATTCGTATAGGGAACATCCTGTACGAGTCTTAGAGCGGCGTATCAAACAGTTGAGGAATAATATGATTCATTTGGTTAAGATTCAGTGGTCTAGATATGATCAGAGATCATGAGATTAAGAATTGTCCGATTCAGCTTAATGGCCATGTTTGGTTGGCAGACCTAATTGTGGTAGACTTACCTAGAGATGATGTTATATTGGGTATTGATTGGATGGATCGTCATGATGCCACCCTTAGTGTCCGTAAGCATATGGTCACTATTGTTTCAGACGATAGAGTCGAGTGTGTATTTCAGGGAGGTAATTCCAGCTGTTCCGGTATAGTGATTAATATGATGAAGGCAGTGAAATTACTCCATCAAGGGTGTGTCGGTTATTCGTGCTATATGACCAAGGCCGAGAAATCATCAGTGATGCTGGTAGATATTCCTTTAGTGAGAGAATATACCGATGTATTTCCAGACGAGTTACCTGGTTTGCGTCCACAGAGAGATGTGGAATTCACGATTGAGTTGGAGCCTGGTACGTCTCCAATATTGAAGGCACCGTATCGGATGGCCCCGACCGAAATGCAGGAATTGAAGAATCAACTGGAGGAATTGTCTGAGAAAGGTTATATCCGACCGAGTGTGTCCCCGTGGGGAGCACCTGTGTTATTTTTCAATAAGAAGGACGGTTCTTTTTGCTTGTGCATTGACTACCGGGAATTGAATAGAGTGACGATCAAGAATAAATATCCCCTACCCCGTATCAATGATCTTTTGGATCTACTTCAGGGAGCTTCCGTATTTTCCAAGATTGATTTAAGATCTGGGTATCATCAGTTGCGAATTCGAGAGTCGGATATCACTAGGATGGTGTTTCGAACACGCTATGGTCATTATGAGTTTGTGGTAATGCCGTTTGGGTTAACTAATGCACATGAGGTATTCATGGTATTAATGAATCAAGTTTTCATCAACTATTTGGATCAGTTCGTGGTTGTCTTCATTGATGACATTTTGATTTATTCCCGTGACCGAGAGGAGCACGAATTTCACCTTCATCAGGTTCTCGACGTGTTTAGACGAGAGTAACTCTATGGAAAGGTTTCCAAATGTGAGTTCTGGATGTCCGAAGTGATGTTTCTCGGACATGTAATTTCCTCAGACGGAGTACATGTCGACCCTCAGGAGATGGAGGCTATCCGAGATTGGCAACCTCCGAAAAATGTTAAGGAAATCTGAAGCTTTCTCGAATTAGCAGGATATTACAGGCGATTTGTGGAACGATTTTCTAAAATCGCTCAACCTATGACGAACCTTTTGAGTAAGGATAAGAAATACGCATGGTCCGATGCGTGTCAACAGAGTTGAGGAACTCAAGAGCCGGTTAATTTCAGCACCTGTCCTTTCTTTACCGCAAGGGACGGAAGGATTCGTGGTTTATAGTGATGCGTCCGGACACGGTCTTGGATGTGTATTAATGCAGAACAGGAAAGTGATTGCCTATGCTTCGCAGCAACTTAGACCTTACGAGGTCAATTATCTGACCCACGACCTGGAACTAGCAGCCGTGGTTTTTGCGTTGAAGATTTAGCGTCATTACCTTTATGGCGTCACCTGTCAGATTTTCACCGATCATAAGAGTTTGAAGTATATATTTACTCAGAAGGAGTTAAATATGCGACAGAGACGGTGGGTGGAACTAATCAAAGATTATGATATTGAGATTTAATACCACCCGGGTAAGGCGAATGTGGTCGCCGATGCCTTGAGTCGTAAATCCGTTCAGGAGCAAATGCTTGCTCCCTTAACAGTTCATAAGGAACTTCAACAGGAATTTCTGAGACCCGAGATCGAGGTCCGGTTACAGTGAGTGCTAGGGCAACTTTGCATGTTAGAGATTTCATCGCCACTCGAGGAGGCGATCAGAGTGAATCAGGGTTCAGACCCATCTTTGTTGCGCATTCGAGATGATGTGGCTCAGGGGAAGGCCCCTGGATTTGTGGTCCACGAGGATGGACTTTTGCGATTTAAGAATCGGTTATGCGTACTGGCGAATGACGAGTTGAAAAACTCGATTTTGAGAGAAGCTCATGCTACCCCTTATTCCATTTATCCGGGGTCTAGCAAGATGTACAAAGACTTGAAACAAAATTACTGGTGGAGTAATATGAAGTGAGAAGTCGCAGAATTTGTTTCGAGATGTTTAACCTATCAAAAAGTCAAGATAGAACATCAGCGACCGGAGGGTATGTTGAAACCTCACCCTATTCCAGAGTGGAAGTGGGAAGATATTTCTATGGACTTCATCACAAGTTTGCCGACGAGTCGTCGTGGCATGAATACAATTTGGGTAACTGTGGACCGTTTAACTAAGTCCGCTCATTTTCTTGATATTAAGGATACGTGGGGTCCTGAGAGACTTGCCCAGTTGTTCATCAAAGAGATCATGAGATTACACGGTACTTCTAAGAGTATCGTTTCTGATCGTGACGGGCAATTCGCGTCACATTTTTGGAAATCCGTTCATCGTGCTATGGAAACTCAGCTTAATCTCAGCACAACTTTTCATCCTCAGTCCGACGGACAATCAGAGAGGACTATTCAGACATTGGAGGACATGTTGAGGGCATGTGTTCTCGATTGGAAGGATGATTGGGAAGCCCAACTATCATTGATCGAGTTCACGTACAATAATAGTTGGCATGCTTTGATTAAGATGGCACCTTACGAGGCCTTGTACGGTCGTCGTTGTCGATCTCCTTTGTGTTGGGATGACTTATCAGAATCAATCGGCACCGAGCCCGATATGCTTATAGCCGCCCGCGAGAAGGTAGCCTTGATCAGGAGTCGTTTGTTGACCGCTCAGAGTCGACAAAAATCATATGCAGATAATCGTCATCGACCACTAGAGTTCAAGGCAGGTGACCACATTTTGGTCAAGGTATCCCCGAGTCGAGGTATCTTCCATTTCGGGAAATGGGGGAAGTTGAGTCCGAGATTCATTGGACCATTTGAGATTTTAGATCGAGTAGGCAGTATTGCTTATCGATTGGCCTTCCCTCAGCGTTGAGCCGAATTCATAATATGTTTCATGTCTCTCAGCTGAGGAAGTATGTTGCCGACCCGAGTCACATACTTCAGTTCGATGAAATTGAGATCGTGGATGATCATTCGTATGGGGAACGTCCTGTACGAGTCTTAGAGCGGCGTATCAAACAGTTGAGGAATAATACGATTCCTTTGTTTAAGATTCAGTGGTCTAGACACGGAGTCGAAGAGGCTACATGGGAAACCAAGGATAGTATGCGGGAGAGTTATCCCGAATTGTTTGATCCTTAGTTTCGAGGACGAAACTCTTTTTAAGGAGGGAGTATGTAATACCTGGCTGTAAATTCATTCATTATCATTCAGTATATTGTCACTCAGTAATTTTTCACTCATTAATAATCATTCATCATTCATATTCATTCATTGTATTCACCGTTTGGAGTAATTTTGTATCGTGTATCAGTTATTATTCGTCATTCAACCCGGTTGGAGAATCGGGCCGTGCATATCATCATCGTCATCTTTGTAGTGGGTTGTGTGTGAGGAGTAGCGCATGCTACGTATTATCTTTGGCACGCGCTAATTGAGTACGGGTAGCGCATGCTACCTCTAAGCATTAGGGCACACTAATGTGATTCAGGCAGATAGTCCAGAAGGCACTGGACTGAATTTAAGTTGTAGTAGCACACGCTACGAATGGTAAGTAGCGTACGCTAGTTGTGTGGATAGCGCACGCTAAGCAATCAGTGTAGCGCGCGCTAAGGTCCGAACAGGCACAGTCCAGTGGGTACTGGAGTGGAATGGAATAATTCTAAGCGCACGCTATGAGTGGATATAAGCGTACGCTAATGGTGTTAGTAGCGCACACTAAGTAATCGGTGTAGCGCACACTAACTCAAGCAAGGCAAAAGGACAGTAGGTTCTGGACTCCGGTATTCTGGACATCATCCATCAGGTAGCGCGCGCTAACACAAGGTTAACGCACGCTAATAAGAGGCGTTAGCGTACGCTACCAATGTATGTAGCGCACGCTAACGATGCAGACAGTGGGTACTGGACTACCCGGTGCACCCGTTAGTGCACGCTAAGCACAGGAGATAGCGCGCGCTAAACTGGGTTTACTATATATTGGACAGTTTAACCCCATTTCGTCATTTTTTCATTTCTCCTCCTCCTCTCGACAGTTTTGGGCAATTTTGGGCTTCTTGAGAAGTGTTCTTCGAGCTGCAACCATCTATCAACATCTTTAAGCTTATAATTCAGATTAATCATCATTTCATCCTCTCCAAATCAAGGTAAATATTTCTTGGATCTAGAATTTCAGATTTTGAATGTTTTCCTCCCGATCTCTTCGTGCAAGCTTGCTATTATGTTGGAATATGTTAGTTATGGATTATCTACCTTCGATACATGTATTCCTACGGATTTATTGGTGTATATTTCGGATTTGATGAATATTTGGGGAATTATTCTAGAACCCTTGATGTTTGACTTTGGTTATTTTGGGGGTTTCTGATTGATGTTGTCGTAACCTTGAGTTGTGGTTTCCTATTTGATTATTGATGTCATTAATAAAGTTTTGTTGGGTTGAATCATTCCTTGGAGGTTTGGTATCGATATTATTGGGGTTGGTTGTAACAAAAAAGAAGAATGTTTACAACGTATTCGTTAGAATTCCCCAATGAGTTTGATTATTGTTGTATCGACTTTTGAGTTGGTTATAATCGTGCTTGATACGTATATTGAGCTTTTGTTGGTAACCATGTTATTCAAGGTTGTTCGAGCGACCGATATTCCATTAAGGATGTTTGTTCGTGAGAGGACATTTCACCACCGGTATTGTGTAAGTTGATTCTTACTCGGTTAAAAGGATACTTATTCCTTTCGTTGTTGTTCATTCATATTCATAATTCATTCATAACGTATTAATCGTGTTGAGACTTGTAATTGTCAAACTAATCATTCAATTCACGAGAAACGATGGTTCCAATCATTTCAATGAGTTATCATTCATTTCATTATTATTTCATCTCGATGATGCCCCTCTTCAGCTTAATTTCATAACTAAGAGATATATCATGATTATGCTTGTTCAACTCTTGAGAATTGTTGTTTTGTGTAGCTGACCCCATTGGGGGATGTTGTTTTCAGGTCAGGGCAAGGCAAAAGCACGGGAAGAGAACGTTGACGGCTAGGAGTCCCAGTGATACTAGTAGGGGGCCTCAGTCCTTTTCAGTCATTCATGTTTCTTCACTTTTATTTCCGCTGCAGATTTCCGTTTGTATATTCCTTTTATTCAGTGTTGTATATTTTATCTTCATATAAAATATACATGTATTCAGTATTGTCCTGGGTGTGTTGTACTTGAAACTCCTCATCGGAGTAATCGGTAATATAATGTGGTTCGGTACTACAATTATATTATTTATTTCATTAAATGTTCATTCGCCTGGTGGGTCCCAGTTGGGGGTCCACGGCACTGTAATAGCCGCCTAGTTTGGGGCGTTACAGCATATCAGAAGCGCCAACAGCCATTCAGAAAGAAGGCTGTATCTAAATATCAACAGCATGTACAACAGTACTTCCAACAGTACAGTGCGCCTAGATATTAGATACAGGAGCCTCGTTATCCATCGAGAAAGTAGGTCGCCACGCGATATCAGCAACAACTTTGGGAATCTAACTGGAGACCCAGGAGGCAAGCTATAAGGCCAAAGAATATGGCTCCACCTCCAAGACGGCATTCGTACTAGATTAATAATAATAACCCTCGTTTTTACAAGCATAACAATTACCAAGGTTACAGTGACTACGTGCCTGCCCCACGTAGACATCGCAAGAACAGACCAAAAGTAACCTACAACAAGCCAATTGCTGTCAGGCAAATATGGGTACCTAAAGCCACTAACATCCATAGACCCAACATACAAAGGGCACCTAAATCTACTTAATTTCTTTGCTTACAGGACATCGGAGAGAAGGACATCTGGTACTTCAACAGCGGATGTTCTCAGCACATGACAGGAGATAGAAGCAAGCTGTCAGATTATGTAGAAGGTCGCGGTCCAAAAGTGCGCTTCGGTGATAAATCCAAAGGAAGAACATGAGGGAATGGAACCCTGCTTGTAGGGAAATGCAAAGTCATCAATGTAGCTTATGTTGAAGGCTTGCAGTATAATCTACTTAGTATTAGTCAGTTCTGTGACAAACAGTTCTCGATGAAATTATATATTGATCACTATAGAGTCAAGAACATTCTGACCAAAGAAGTTGTGCTCACAGGAAGCAGATCAGATAATATATATTGCTGACTGGATGCCTGCGAGCTCCACAATTCCGTGTTTTGTTGCCAAAGGCACTGTAGATCAAAGATGGCTATGGCACAAGAGGATGTCACATGTCAACTTCAAGACGATCAACAAGCTCGCTAGACAGGGAATGGTTAGAGGTTTGCCCGATGTGTCATTCCAAAAAGACAGCGTCTGCGGACCTTGTCAGAAAGACAAACAAATCAAAATCACCCTGAAAAGCAAATCATACCTGTCCACTTACAGAGTTCTAGAAATGCTACATATAGATCTCTACGGTCCTGTAGACCCTGTAAGTTTGGGAGGTAAGAAATACTGTCGCGTTATTGTTGATGATTATTCCAGGTATGCTTGGACAATCTTCCAGAGAAAGAAGAAGGAAACCACATCAAAGCTGCCCGAGCACCTGAGAAAGCTTCGGAATGAGAAAGGATTGAGTATCGTGTCCATTCATTCCGACAGAGGTACTGAATTCACTAACCGCTTTATAGAGTAATACTGTTCGGACAATGAGATACAGCACGAATACTCAGCTGCCCGAACACCTCAACAAAATGGTGTTGCCGAGCAAAAGAACAGGACGCTCAAAGAAGCTACACGAACCATGATTGCCGCAAGCAAGTTGTCGCAGCGTTTCTAGGGCGAAACAACAAATACAACTTGCTTTACACAAAACCGCTGTATCATCAACAAGCATCCCAACAAAACAGCATATGAGGTATGGAACAACAAAACTGCATTAGTTTCATACTTTCACATATTCGGATGCAGGTGTTACATTCTGAACAATGGGAAAGACCAACTTAGAACCTTCGACGAAAAGTCGGATGAAGGAATATTTGCAGGATATTCCTCTGTCAGCAAAGCTTTCAGGATCTTGAACAAGAGAAAGCTGACAGTCGAGGAATCGGTACATGTAGTGTTCGACGAACCTCACCATGATCCTACAGGAGTAGAAGATTTGACTCAGAATATCCAATAACTCTCCATTAATGACCCTCCAACTCCAATAGAGCCTGTCGTTGACATGGAAATCAACCCCGCAGCTGTAAGAATAGAGGTAGTAGAAGCTGATGATGTACAAGCTGAAGATGAAACCACAGCACCACAAGATACAGTACGGGATGCAGAACTAGAACCCGATAGAAGATGGTTGAGAGATCACCCACAGGAGTTAATCATAGGAGACATTGATGCCAGAGTATCCAACCCTAAGAGAATACAGAGTACACAAGGAACTGTACTGTATGCGCAAGTAGAACCCGAATCTGAGAAATCTCCATTTCCTGTATGGAAAGCTCAAGCAGAACTTACAAGACTTGCAATGTGCACACTTGCTGTATTCTTAGCTCAATTCAAACCTATTTCTACCAAAGAAGCTCTGAACAATTCTCATTGGATCACTTCTATGGAAGAAGAGCTTAATGGTTTCGAAAGAAACAATGTATGGTATCTCACTACTACAAAAACAGGGCTTTAACAGCGGTTCTGGAGCCATATTAACAGCAGTTCTGGAACCGCCGTTAAAGGTGCCGCTGTTAAATTTAATAGCGGTTTTCTTACTAATAACCGATGTTAAATTTAATAGCGGTTATTAGTAAAAACGGATGTTAAATAATTTTTTTTCAAGAAAATATTTTTTTTAGAAATTATTTTTTTAACAGCGCTTCTTTTACAACCGCTGTTAAAATTATTGAAATAAAAAAATTAATTAAACTGCCCCTGCCCAGATCCCCACCCTACCGGCCCGCACATCCCTGCCTCCCTCGCCCGCCCGCCCGCTCGCGACCCGCACATTTATGCATATAAATGTGCATTTTTGCTGCACATGGGATTCGATCCCGTGACCTCCACTTTTGTGGAGGTGGTATCAAACCACTTAGCCAAAGTCACTTTCTTATACTTTTGTTGCTTTATTTTATATAAGTGTACAACTAATCATATATATGTATATATATATATATGTTTATTAATATTTTCAGAATTATATTATATATATTAAAGTTATAATGTATATTATATAAAAATTTAATGAAACTGATTATTAAACTTTTATGATCTATATTATTAGTTAAGATATTACATTATTATAGAATAATAATATAATGTAATAAAAATTATATTACATATTTATAATGTATATTGAATATAACCATGCTGAAAATTTAAATTTTATAATGTACATTAAAATTTATAATATATATTGACTACGAATATATATATTATTATAAATTAATATTTAAAATTATATATTACATTATATATTAAAACAATCGCTGTTAAAAAAAATAATGTTTAATATCGTTTGTTTATAACAACCGTTGTTAATTGCATAAGTTTAATAGTGGTTGTTTAAAACAACCACTGTTAATGTAACATTTAAAACATTTAACAGCGGTTGTTTAAAACAATCGCTGTTAATGTAACATTTAAAAATATTTAACAGCGGTTCTGTCAAGAACTGCTGTTAAAATTACATATTTAACATTAACAGCGGTTGTTTTAAACAATCGATGTTAAATGTTTTTAAATGTTACATTAACAGCGGTTGTTCTAAACAACCGCTGTTAAACTTATGCAATTAACAGCGGTTGTTTTAAACAATCGATGTTAAACGTTTTTTTTATACAGTCGTTATTTTAAAAAAACGTTGTTAAGTTTTTTTTGGGAATAATTAACATCGGTTATTCTAATAACCGCTGTTAATGTTTCTTTTAACAACTGTTTTTTTAAAAACTGCTGTTGATACATTACACAAAAATTTACATGTATGCCACCGCGTCATTTTAACAGGTCTCCGAACAACCGTTGTTAAAATGGCATTGTTAAATGCAAGTTTTGTAGTAGTGTCTAGTACCCAGACCTGAGCATCAAGCCATGATTGGTACCAAATGGGTATTTAGAAACAAGAAATATGAGAACGAACTTGTTATTAGGAACAAATCCTGTCTAGTCGCATAAGGCTACAGACAGGAAGAAGGCATAGGCTACGATGAAACATTTGCCCTTGTAGCCAGACTAGAAGCCATCAGGATTTTCTTAGCTTTTTCCGCTCATACGAGCTTTATTGTATATCAAATGGACGTAAAGAGCGCATTCCTGATTAGAGACCTCGTCGAAAAAGTCTATGTTGAACAACCACCAGGGTTTGTCAACACAGAAGGCGGAGACCTAGTATAAAGGCTACGGAAAGCATTGTATGGACTTAAGCAAGCACCTAGAGCGTGGTATGAAACTCTGTCCCTGTACCTAACCAATAATGGATTCGAGAAAGGTGTTGTGGACAAGACTCTATTTAAGATACAGGAAAGGGACGACCTGTTGATGGTTCAAATATACGTAGATGATATTATATTTGGTTCCACTAACCTTGCATTGCGTCAAAGGTTCTCTCATCTCATGCAAAGTAAATTTGAAATGAGTATGATGGGAGAACTTAGTTATTTCCTAGGATTGCAAGTACAGCAGTTGCCTATAGGAATCTTTATCAACCAAAAGAAGTACAACAAGGAGCTACTCAACAAGTTTGTAATGAATAACCCCAAATCCTCACCAACCCCCATGAGCACTTCCGTGCAAATTAGGCTGATGAAGTTGGAAATCCAGTTGATCAATCACTCTACAGGAAGCTAAGAGGCTCACTCCTGTACCTAATAGCTAGCAGGCCCGATATCCAGTTTCTTGTAGGAGTGTGTGCTCGGTATCAAGTACCACCTAAAGAATCACACTTCACAACAGCCAAACGAATCTTGAAGAATGTTAAAGGAATAGTCGATGCAGGACTGTGGTATCCTAAGAAAGGTAGATTCGATTTGGTTGGCTACAGCGACTCGGATCATAGAGGTTGCAAGCTAGATAGGAAGAGTACAAGCGGTACTTGTCACTTTCTTGGACCTAGACTTGTGTCCTGGTTTAGTAAGAAACAATTTGCAAACTCGCTTTCCATAGATGAATCGGAATACTATGCTGCTAGAAGTTGCTGTATGCAGAATCTCTTGATGCAACAACAACTATCAGATTATGGAATCATTACCCAGGAAACACTGATCATGTGCGATAGCACGAGTGCAATTACAATAACGCACAATCTATATTGCACTTGCGAACTAAGCATATTGATATAAAGCATTATTTCATTCGGAATCATGTTGAGAATAAGGATGTTCGGATCGAGAAAGTTCATACAGACATTTAGTTAGCTGACATCTTTATCAAACCTCTCAGCACCACCAGATTATGTATGCTTCGACAAGATTTGGGAATGCTACAGCCTGACTCCCTGTAAGTTTTTATGCTTTTACTCATCAATTGAGGGGGAATGCTATAAGACCCAAGAATACAGTATCCACTAGTAATTAACTATACACTCAGATAGTCAGACAACACTGTAGGACTAAGAAGACATGAAATCTTCCTACAGATGAGGTGTGCATTGATTAAGGGGGAATACAGTACGATCCATGAATACAATATTAATCAAATATTGTTGTAAGAATTGAATCCCATATGTACCTTTTAAGGGGGAACGTTGTATTATTCGCGGATGCAGTACATATACTATGGGATGTCAATTAATATTTTATTATTACTCTATTCGTATTATAAAATCATTTGTAGTCCACGTGCCCTGTTTCAAAATATGAACGTGTTATCATTTAATGCTTAACATGACATCTGGACTTTATTATCTCAAACGCCGTGATTTTGATTTATTGAAACCGCCATTTAGTGCAATGAGGGAATATGAATTGTCAGAAGTGGGACCGGTTATCATTTCAAAAATGGATAGATAAGATATACAAGTTAAATCTCAGTTCATCCTGTTTGTTCTTTTCAAAGACAGTTCCCATCCCTTAAATCTGACCGTTCACTGTTTTGTAACCCTAATCTTCCCTACACACTATAAAAGGACCGTTTCTTGCTCCCTTCGACTCTTTACGCTTTCTGCATATTAAACGAGTTTTCGAGCAAACAGCCTATATTGCTTACTGCATTTTACTGCTTTTTCTTTGTTACTTCACTCACTCTTTTCTTCAGTAATCAAATGGCATCTTCACAGACATCATCTCTGTCCCTTAAGAAGAGAGACTCCATGATCGACGGGCGAATCTTCGCCAGATCCGTCGTTCTTGAACGAGTTCGTGTTGAAACCGACGACGTTGATGACATGGAACTCATTGTTTCCAGAATCCAGCAACAAGGCCTCTACCATCTTGGAAGCCACCACCCTGAGCTCTATGATGATCGTATCGTCGAAGAATTCTAACTCGACGCTTTTGTCAGATTCTTATCTTTGAAAAGAGGAGGAGATGTTTCCAATATATCTGCTACCGTCCGCGGAGTCTAGATCTGCGTTGACCGGGAACTTCTGTAGAATATTTATAGGCTACCATCTGACGGCCTGACCATGGAAGAACTTGAGACCTTTGGGTCCTAAGAAATCCTCACTGCCTATCGGGGATTGTTCACTGGCAATGCTTCGAACAAGAACATCCATGCATCTTAACATAAAAAGAGATTTTGCTTACCCTTTGTTTACTTGCATGATTTCTGTTGTCGTGTTGTTGAAAACAAGACCGGCGCATTCGAGATGTGCACTAATCTGCGTTTTAGGATGATGGTCGCCATCATGTCCGGTGAAAGAATTAACTGGTGCTAGATCGTCCCGAAGAGGCTACAGGAAGAAGCTTCTAAGCCTGCTATCTAGAAGAAGTCCTTCAGCCTCATTCTCATCAATATTCTCACCAAATGCGGTGTGCTGCAATCTAAATGAGCCAAGAAGATTGGCCACGGCAAGTACATAGGCGGAAGAAAGCCCCCCGCATACAACAAAGATGGATTCATTTCGTCGAGACCCTTTACCCGAAATCTTCCTATTTCTGACGATCCAAGGGATGTCACTCTGAGGTCCGGGAGTGAAGAGAAATCAAAGAAGAAGAGAAAGAGATCATCTCACAGCAAATCATCTCTTGCTGTCGAGAAGCCGAAGAAGAAGCTAAGGAGAGCTTCAAAAGCCAAGGCTACAGAGGTTACAGCAACCTCTGTAGATCACTACATCAGTGCAACCCGCTGTATCACACCCACAGGGAGCAACCCCTGCGGAAGAAGTAATTGCTGCACATGATGCAGATCCCGAGCCATTGGCGGCTATGACGGATGATCAATTGCTTGCCAAGTTAGAAGGAACTGGCGAATCGGCTGCCCATTCGGATCCTACTACTGCCTCTCCTGTAAGGGAACCCACACCCGTACAGGATCCCTCTCCCATCAGGGTACAACTCCTATTCGGGATCCCTTTCCAAAACAGGATCCCACACCAATCGCGGATCTTATTCCTATAGGAGACCCACATACTGTTAGGAGCCCCTCCCCCACTGATGTAATTAATGAAACCCTTCTTCAAGTGCAGATTGAGCAAGCATTTGAACAGTTTATACAATGGAAGTCTTACAAGGTTGCACCTTATGACATCCTATACAACTAGGACGAGTGGAGAGAGAAAGAAGCATTTGCTCTGGAAGTCTCAGATACTCAATACATCCACATCTTGATTCAATGGGACAACGACTTTTGCCGAGAACTCATATCATATTACTATCAGGCAAAAGCACAGGCCCAATTAAAGGGGAAATCCAAGTCCGAAGACACAGTTCCTAACAGTCCCGAATCTAATCCCAACTCAGACGACGATGACGACGCCCTTCGGGCAGGTCTGAGAATAGGTCACGAGGAAGCTGACAAACATGAAGAATCCAGAAGGCAAGTACCAACAGGGTCAGGGGACCTCAGACAGACATCAGTCCCCTCCCCAACAGCAAGAAGAAGCTGCGAAGGACAATGTATAGGAGGAATCAGTCCCTCCCGTACAGCATGAAGCTTTACAATAGGAAGCTCCCCAAGAAGAAGCCTGCGCCATCCCGAAAGAGGAATCAGTCCCTCTGCCAATGCAGGCGGAAGCTGAGAGTTAGCAGGAGGAGTCAGTCCCTCCTATATGCATGACTACAAACACTGAATAGGAATCAGTCCCTATCCCCAAGACTGACGATGCTGCCTAACCAACAGCCGATCCCGTGCCTGATGCCCCCGCATCACCTATCTCTGACAGCTCCATATCAGACGACAGATTCCTACCCGACGAGAGACCACGTCCTCATGTGGCCATGCGTCAACTGAATGGAGTAGAGGATGAGAGAATCGCGCACCCCGGCTCTCCGTGTACAGAGGACCGGATGGATCAATTCCAGGACATCGGCCGCCAAACAGTATTCATGCAGAATGCTATGAAGGCACTGTATGATGTTGGAAAAGTGCTTGATTGGATGAGAGAGACTGCCATTGATGAGATTACTGGTCTGAGGAGAGAAGTTTCAAAAGTTGAAAAGGCATTTCGCATAGTGCCTAGTGCATTACAACATGCACTCACTCAACTTCAACAACGCCAGGAATATATTCTCAAGCAAGAACAGGAAAAGCTCAGGGTATCTGAAGCCAAGATTTTTGCCGCCCTAAAGGAAACTGGTTCTCTGATGGCCAAAATCTTGAGTATAAAGACCAAGCCGGACAACACGATGAAGCTCCTGGAGAGCATTGATGCTAAGGTCACTTACCTCGATGATGCCAAAAAGGGGAAAGAAGCGAGAGAGGTTGGAAGGTAATGGAGGCTTGAAAGAGAGAAAGAGTTTGACGCTGCATTATATAGAGGACAGCGTTGCTGCTGCAATAGGCCGCATGGCCTCCCCTGCACAAGGATATAGGGGCCGCATGGCCTCCCCTGCACAAGGATATAGGGTAACTAGTTCTCGCCCAGAGTTCCACGATCCCAATGTACCTGAAAAAACAATGTCCAACGACCTTCGGAGATTCGTATGCCTGCCAACCATCAGCCTACAGCTGATGAAGTGAAGAATTGGAGGAAGGACGAACTGATGAGATACTTTGTTAAGCTCATCAGGGAGTCCGCCATCTTCAACAAGTGCAAGACACAGGCGGAGGATGCAGAAGAATTTGCAAGGATGCTGGAGAAAGGTCTTCTCCCCATGCAAATTTTAATGAAATCTAGGCACCAGAATGTTGATCGACTTACTCATCCCGACGATTGGATACTTGCCTTCGACAAATCTGCTGAAGAAAGAGCGATCTATCTAGATCGAGGCAAGGATTCCCTGGAAAAATGGTGAAGAGGAACCGATAATGATCGTGACATGAGGCCCTGGAGACACGCTCATTACAGGAGTTAGCATGGATGCCCCTTTACCATTGTACTTAGCAGTATACGAACTCTGTAGCTCTTTCTTACTCAAGAATTGTAATCTTTTTACTGTTATCAATAAAATTCTATCTTTGAATGAAAGATTATAGCTCGTAATCTACTTATTGTTTTTACTGGTTGATTACAAACTCAATTTATTTGCTGCAAACAACAAGTATAAAACTTGTTAAGACTAAAGCTGGAAGAACTTGTCTGTGAACAGTCCAGAAGGCACTGGACTGGGAAACTGTGATTCATAGCGCACGCTACTCTCGGAGTATAGCATACGCTAATGGTGTTTTCCAGTGCACACTATCATCGTATGTCAGCACGCGCTGGCACATGGAGGCAGACAATCCAGAAGGCACTGGACTGATACTGGGTTGTAGTAGCGCACGCTACGAATGGTAAGTAGCGCACGCTAACAGCTTGGATAGCGCATGCTAAGCAATCAGTGTAGTGCATGTTAAGGTCAAACAGGCAGAGTCCAATGGGTACTGGACTGAAATGGAATAATTCATAGCACACGCTACGAGCGGATCATAACGTGCGCTAGTGGTAAGTGTAGCGCACGCTGAGTTTTGGGTGTAGCACACGCTATCGTGAGCAGGTCGGAGGACAGGAGGTCCTGGACTTCAGTTACTGGGCATCAGACATCAGTTAGCGCACGCTAACATTTTGGTTTAACGCATGCTATTGGGAAGACGTTAGCGCACGCTACCAAGTTCGTAGTGTACGCTAACGAGGCAGTCAGAGCTCACTGGACTGTTCGGTTAACCCATTAGCGCATGCTACATATCAGGACATAGCGTGCGCTAAACTGGATCAGTATAAATTGGACAGTCCAGTCCAGTTTCGTCATTTTCACTTCTCACTTCGTTTTTGGGCGATTCCAGGCGATTTTGGACGACCTAGAGAGATCCCTTCGAGCTGCACTCACCTATCATCATCTTCAAGCTTCTGAGTTGGATTAATCATTATTTCATCCTCTCCAATACATCAAATCAAGGTAAATAATTCTTGAATCTAGAATTTTAGATTTTGAGTGTTTTCCTCCCGATCTCTTCGTGTAAGCTTGCTATTATGTTGGAATATGTTGGATATGGACTATTTACCTTGGATACATGTATTCCTACAGATTTATTGGCATATATTTCTGATTTGATGAATATTTGGGGAATTATTCTAGAACCCTTGATGTTCGACATTGATTATTTTGGGGGTTTCCGATTGATGTTGTCGTAACCTTGAGTTGTGGTTTCCTATTGGATTATTGATATCATTCATGAAGTTTTGTTGGGTTGAATCATTCCTTGGAGGTTTGGTATCGATGTTATTGGGGTTGGTTGTAACCAAAGGGAAGAATGTTTACAATGTATTCGTTAGAATGCCCCAATGAGTTTGATTATTGTTGTAGTGAGTTTTGAGTTGGTTATAATCGTGCTTGATACGTATATTGAGCGTTTGTGGTAATCATGTTATTCAAGGTTGTTCGAGCGACCGATATTCCATTAAGGACGTTTGTTCGTGAGAGGACATTTCACCACCGGTATTGTGTAAGTTAATTCTTACTCGGTTAAAAGGATACTCATTCCGCTATCTTAGAAAATTCTTCAATAAACCTCCTATAATATCCTGCTAATCCCAAGAAACTGCAAACTTCATTCGCCTTAGTTGGTGTTTCCAATCACTGATATCCTCTATCTTATTCGGATAGACTTCAATTCCTTGAGCAGTAAAAACATGTCCAATAAAAGTGTAACACCCCAAACTAGGCGGATATTACAGTGCCGTGGACCCCCGATTGGGACCTACCACGCGAATGAAAACTGATGAATTAAATAATATAATTGTAGTACCGAACCACATTATATTACCAAATACTCCGATGAGGAGCTTAAGTACATTACACCAGGACAAAACAGAATACTAGTATATTTTATATGAAGATAAAATACACCACCTTGAATAAATAAACGTCTCAAACGGAATTTGCAGCGGAAATACAAATGAAGAGAAATAAGAA
This sequence comes from Orobanche coerulescens, assembly GCA_033398695.1. Lineage (NCBI taxonomy): Eukaryota > Viridiplantae > Streptophyta > Magnoliopsida > Lamiales > Orobanchaceae > Orobanche > Orobanche coerulescens. The sequence continues at coordinate 45,976,648 of CM065819.1, read as the reverse complement.
TGACTGAAATGACTGAAATGACTGAATTAAGCGGAATGACTGGGGCCCCCTACTAGTATCACTGGGACTCCTCGCCGTCAACATGCTCTTCCCATGCCTTTGCCTTGCCGTGACCTGAAACAAAATCCCCCAACGGGGTCAGTTACACAGAACAACAATCCTCAAGGGTTGAAAATACACAATCATGATTTAACTGAAGTTATGAAATATTCTTAATTATGAATTACGCTGAAGAGGAGTATCATAGTACGCCCGTAGTGTTCTGTGCAAGTGTACAAGACGAATGACCGGACACACCCGTCCTTGTACCTAATTAGTCTCACGGATTAAGCTTTACCGTGTGCACGGTCCAATGTATCGGTGAACCCAGTACATGACCATCGTGTGCTCGACTAAAAATTCCACACATCCGCACCCGGCCACGCAATATGAACCCAGAAGGTCATATGAACGAGAATGACCACAATGAATATCAATGAATAATAATTCGACAAGTTCAAGAATGACTCACCGAAATGGGAATAATAGTGAAGTGATTGATAACTCAATGAAATGATTGGAACCGTCGTTCCTCGTGAATGAAGTGATTATTCGGCAATTACAAATCTCAATATGGTTAATACAATGATGAATGAATTATGATTATGAATGAACAACAACAAAAGGAATGAATATCCTTTTAACCGAGTAAGAATTAACTTATACAACAACGATGAAGAATGTCCGTCCACGAACAACGTCCTAAATGAAATGTCGGTCGCTCGAACAACCTTGAATAACACAATTACCAATAATTCGATCATTACACGAATCAAATACGATCATAACCGACTCAAACGTCGATACAACAATATCCAAACTTGAATATATCGAAACCAACTCCAAGATGAGTATTTCACACCATCGAGGTACTTTCAATGATATCAATAATCCCATAGGAATCCACAATTCAAGATTACAACAACGTCAATCGGAAATCCCCAATTTAACCGAAGTCAACCCCAAGGGTTCTTGATATAAATCCCCAAAATAGCCATTAAATCCGTAGGAATATATTTATCCAAGATAGATAATCCATATCTAACATATTCCAACAACAATCCAAGCTTACACGAAGAAAATCGGAAGGAAAACCCAAAACCGAAGAGAAAATGAGAAGGAATGATAAATGACGAAATCTGGGCTACACTGTCCAATTTATAGTCACTCCAAGTTAGCGTGCGCTAGCTCTTGTGCGTAGCGTGCGCTAACGGATATTTTGGGTAGTCCAGTACCCACTGACCAAAAACGGTAGCGCGCGCTACGTACCTTCTGTAGCGTGCGCTACGGCTGTACACTTAGCGTGCGCTAACCTCAAAATGTTAGCGTGCGCTAATGAATTATCCGATGCCCAGTACTGGAATCCAGAACCTTCTGTCCTCTGATCTGATCTCGGTAGCGTGCGCTACAACCAACAATTAGCGTGCGCTACTACACCATTTGCGTACGCTAAAAACCACTCATAGCGTGCGCTATGAATTAATCCAATGCAGTCCAGTAGCCACTGGACTCAACCTGATCCGTCCTTAGCGCGCGCTACACCAAATATTTAGCGTGCGCTACTACAACCCACTAGTGCGCGCTACTTACCATTCGTAGCGTGCGCTACTTATAACTCACCTGCAGTCCAGTACCTTCTGGACTGCAGCCAGGGCAACATTAGCGTGCGCTAATGCTGAGTGGTAGCATGCGCTACCTGTACTCAATTACCGCGTGCTAAAAGAGTACGTAGCGTGCGCTACTCCTCACGCACAACTCACAATGAAAATGACAATGATGATAAACACCGCACAAAACTCCAATTAGATTAGTGATGAATGACGATTGATACACGATACAATTACTCTGAACGATGAATACCATGATTGAATATGAGTGACAAATGATCATTAATGAGTGAAATTACTGAATGATAAATACTGAATGATAATTACTGAATTACAACCGGGCATTACATACACCCCCCCTTAAAAGAGTTTCGTCCCCGAAACTAAGGGTCAAACAACTCGGGATAACTCTCCCACATACTATCCTCGGTTTCCCAAGTAGCCTCTTCGACTCCGTGTCTAGACCACTGTATTTTAACCAATGGAATCGTCTTATTCCTCAACTGTATGATTCGCCACTCCAAAACTCGTATAGGACGCTCCTCATATGAATGATCGTCGGCGATCTCGATTTCGTCGAACTGAAGTATGTGACTCGGGTCGGCAACATACTTCCGCAACTGAGAGACGTGAAACACATTATGAATTCGGCTCAACGCCGGAGGTAAAGCCAATCGATAAGCTAACTCGCCTACTCGATCCAAAATCTCAAACGGTCCAATTAATATCGGACTCAACTTACCCCTCTTCCCAAAATGGAAGATACCACGACTCGGGGATACCTTGACCAACACGTGGTCACCTGACTCAAACTCTAATGGTCGACGACGGTTATCTACATATGATTTCTGTCGACTCTGAGCGGTCAACAAACGACTCCTGATCAAAGTTACCTTCTCACGGGCGGCTATAAGCATATCGGGCTCGGTGCTGATTGATTCGGATAGGTCGTCCCAACACAAAGGAGATCGACAACGACGACCGTACAAGGCCTCGTATGGTGCCATCTTAATCGAAACATGCCAACTATTATTATACGTGAACTCGATCAATGGTTGGGCTTCCCAATCGTCTTTCCAATCGAGGACGCATGCCCTCAACATGTCCTCTAATGTCTGAATAGTTCTCTCTGATTGCCCGTCGGACTGAGGATGAAAGGCGGTACTGAGATTAAGCTGGGTTCCCATAGCACGATGAACTGATTTCCAAAAATGCGACACAAACCGTCCGTCACGATCAGAAATGATACTTTTAGGAGTACCGTGCAGTCTCACTATCTCTTTGATGAATAACTGGGCAAGTCTCTCGGGACCCCAAGTATCCTTAATCTCAAGAAAATGAGCTGATTTAGTTAAGCGGTCCACAATTACCCAGATCGTATTCATGCCACGACGACTCGTCGGCAATCTCGTGATGAAATCCATAGAAATGTCTTCCCACTTCCATTCTGGAATAGGGATAGGTTTCAGCATACCCACCGGTCGCTGATGTTCAATCTTAACTTGTTGACAAGTTAAGCATCTCGAAACAAATTCTGCGACTTCTCGCTTCATATTACTCCACCAGTAATTTTGTTTCAAGTCCTTGTACATCTTGCTAGACCCCGGATGAACAGAATAAGGGGTAGCATGAGCTTCTTTCAAAATCGAGTTTTTCAACTCGCCATTCGCCGGTACGCACAACCGATTCTTAAATCTCAAAAGTCCATCCTCGTGGACCACGAATCCAGGGGCTTTCCCCTGAGCCACATCCTCATGGAAGCGCAACAATGATGGGTCCGAACCCTGATTCTCTCTGATTGCCTCCTCAAGTGACGATGAGATCTCCAACATACAAAGCTGTCCCGGAACTCGCTGAAGCCAGACCTCGATCTCGGGTCAAAGAAATTCCTGCTGAAGGTCCTTCTGAACTGTTAAACGGGCAAGCATCTGCTCCTGAACGGACTTACGACTCAAGGCGTCGGCGACAACGTTCGCCTTGGCTTAACATTCTTCGGAGGTAGCCAATCTCGAATAGCCTCCGTCTTCTGAGGATCGACCCGAACTCCGTCTGATGAAATTACATGTCCGAGAAACGTCACTTCGGACATCCAGAACTCACATTTGGAAAACTTCCCATAAAGTTGTTCACGTCTCAACACGTCGAGCACTTGATGAAGGTGAAACTCGTGTTCCTCCCGATCACGAGAATAGATCAAAATATCATCGATGAAGACAGCAACAAACTGATCCAAAAAGTTGATGAAAACCCGATTCATTAACTTCATGAATACCGCAGGTGCATTAGTCAATCCAAATGGCATAACCACAAACTCATAATGACCATAGCGTGTTCGAAATGCCGTCCTCGCGATATCCGACTCTCGAATCCGCAACTGATGATATCCAGATCTTAAGTCGATCTTGGAAAATACTGAAGCTCCCTGAAGTTGATCTAAGAGATCATCAATACAGGGTAAGGGATACTTATTCTTGATTGTCACCCTGTTCAACTCCCGATAATCAATACACAAGCGAAAAGAACCATCCTTCTTCTTGACAAATAACACTGGTGCTCCCCACGGGGACGCACTCGGTCGAATATAACCCTTCTCGAACAACTCCTCAAGTTGGTTCTTTAATTCCTGCATTTCGGTCGGGGCCATCCGGTACGGTGCCTTCGATATCGGGGACATACCAGGCTCCAACTCAATCGTGAATTCCACATCCCTCTGTGGAGGCAAACCAGGTAACTCGTCTGGAAAAACATCGGCATATCCCCTCACTACCGGAATATCCGTCAACATTACTGATGACTTCTCAGTTTTGGTCATATAGCACCAATAACCGACACATCCCTGATTGAGTAATCTCACTGCTTTCATCAAATTAATGACCTTACCAGAACAGCCGGGATTACCTCCCTGAAAAACACATTCAACCCAATCGTCTGAAATGATAGTGACCATACGCTTACGGACACTAATGATGGCATCATGGCGATCCATCCAATCAATACCCAAGATGACGTCGTCTCTCGACAAATCTACTACGATTAGGTCCGCTGGCCATACACGACCATGAAACTGAATCGGATAATTCTGAATCTCATGATTACCGATAATTCGTCTACCATCAGGTAGGCCAATGACATAAGGCTCACAACTAGTAGCACTACCCAGACGTAGTCTACTCAAACATGACTCGGAAATGAATGAATGCGATGCACCAGTATCAAAAAGGGTACACACAGGTTGAGATAGAATATCGAGTGTACCTGAGATCATTCGGGCCTCTGGATCATCGGTCTTCTTCATCTCATAAATCCGGGGCTTGCTAGTCCCGGCACCGGACGCTCCCGTCTGCTGGCTATAGGCTCCACCTTTAGTCGCTCCTGTCGTTTTAAACGACGCTGATTGAGTGGCCTGATTCTGAACGGCTGACTGCTTAGGGGCCTGAGATGACGTCTGAGTAGGTTTGGAGTCCCTACGGCAAAAACGGGCCTTATGCCCAGCAATCCCACAGTTATGACACGTGATAGTCTGCCTCGGGCATTTGGTGCTGACGTGACCCGGTTCTCCACAATTAAAACAGGTGATGGCCGAACTGGCCGCTCGTGACTGAGATTCCACGGGTTTAGACATCACAGGTGGTCGCTCAGAAAAAGCAGAGCCCGCACGAGGTTTCTTGAAGGTTGTCTGACCGCCTTCAGACTGATTACGATTCTTCGATTTCTTGCTAGCAGACGAAGGTTGCTGCTTAGCAATTTCCTTAGCTGTAAGCTCATAGGTAAGAGCTTTCTCAATGAATTCGGCCAATGTGGTGCAATTATGATTAAGCAACTGAAGTCTCATACGGGGTTTCCGCCTCTTGCTGAAATACTTGATTTTATCCGCCTCTGAATGAATGATGGATGAGGCGAAAGGAAGAAGTTCCTGAAATTTCTCGGCAATGGCGAGAACATCCTCGTCTGCTGAGGGGTCAGGTGTGAGTAATTCTGACAGCTTGGCCTCTCTGAGTGGGGCCGGATAATACCTCTCCATCATGAGAGTCTTGAACTGATCCCAAGTACATGATCCTTCGGTGGGTTTCAACGACAACCACCAAAAATGAGCGCTCTTACCCAGATAGTAAGCCACAACTGAAACTTTGTGTCCTTCGGGACACTCTACCATCGCAAATAGCTTCTCGAAGTGTTCGAGCCAATGAACAATATCTGCCGGCTCAGATGATCCTTCAAAAGTAGGTGGCCTTTGGCGAGAAATGTCGCCGATGATACTACTCACATTCCTCTCTTGCCTCTGAGGTGGCGGCGGAGGAGCCTGTTGATTTTGATTGACTGAGTTATGCATCGTCTCCATTAGCTGTGCCATCTGGGTCATTTGGGCCATCATGCCCTGCATAAAAGCAAGTGGGTCAACCCGAACACCTTCTGACTGAGCCGTGTCCCGGGTACGACTCCCCGATAGTGAATGATCGCGTCCAGGTGAATGAGTGGCAGCGTCGCTGCTCGATGAATTAGCATTATTCCTCGCGTTCGCACGTGTATTCACACGAGCTCTCGGGATTCGGCCCGCACCACGGCCTCGTCCTCCGCGTCCTCTTCTTGCTCTCTCCATACTGAAGTAGGAAAGTCACATGATGATTATATTCCCCGCATGAATATCACGTTATGATTATGACATGTGATGATGAAAATGAGCATACACGCTCTAACACAGTGATTACATGAATGATTAACTGAGGTGACATGATTATCTGATGAAATTATTGAAATGATTATCTTGAACAAGTTAACAAGATTAATGATATGATCTTCCAGATCAACAACCGAGTAATGAAATGACTTGAGTGATTAATGAGTTAACATGACCGTCCTGGTCAAAATGAAAATGATGATTGAGGATTGTTAACTAATGAATTATGAATGAACGATTATTGCCAGAAATTATACCATGGCGTTAGAAATCTTATAGCTCTTTCAGTCTGATTGGCTCGGCATCTGCACAGGTCACACGTGACGCGAAAGTCCAATGATACTAGTTCGATGACGGTGATTTCAAATGAGACATGACTCGGAAGGTAGTATTCAAACCACGCTCTGATACCAACTCTATAACACCCCAAACTAGGCGGATATTATAGTGCCGTGGACCCCCGATTGGGACCCACCAGGCGAATGAAAACTGATGAATTAAATAATATAATTATAGTACCGAACCACATTATATTACCAAATACTCCGATGAGGAGCTTAAGTACATTACACCAGGACAAAACAGAATACTAGTATATTTTATATGAAGATAAAATACACCACCCAGAATAAATAAACGTCTCAAACGGAATTTGCAGCGGAAATACAAATGAAGAGAAATAAGAATGACTGAAATGACTGAAATGACTGAATTAAGCGGAATGACTGGGGCCCCCTACTAGTATCACTGGGACTCCTCGCCGTCAACATGCTCTTCCCGTGCCTTTGCCTTGCCGTGACCTGAAACAAAATCCCCCAACGGGGTCAGTTACACAGAACAACAATCCTCAAGGGTTGAAAATACACAATCATGATTTAACTGAAGTTATGAAATATCCTTAATTATGAATTACGCTGAAGAGGAGTATCATAGTACGCCCATAGTGTTCTGTGCAAGTGTACAAGACGAATGACCGGACACACCCGTCCTTGTACCTAATTAGTCTCACGGAGTTAAGCTTTACCGTGTGCACGGTCCAATGTATCGGTGAACCCAGTACATGACCATCGTGTGCTCGACTAAAAATCCCACACATCCGCACCCGGCCACGCAATATGAACCCAGAAGGTCATATGAACGAGAATGACCACAATGAATATCAATGAATAATAATTCGACATGTTCAAGAATGACTCACCGAAATGGGAATAACAGTGAAGTGATTGATAACTCAATGAAATGATTGGAACCATCGTTCCTCGTGAATGAAGTGATTATTCGGCAATTACAAATCTCAATATGGTTAATACAATGATGAATGAATTATGATTATGAATGAACAACAACAAAAGGAATGAATATCCTTTTAACCGAGTAAGAATTAACTTACACAACAACGATGAAGAATGTCCGTCCACGAACAACGTCCTAAATGAAATGTCGGTCGCTCGAACAACCTTGAATAACACAATTACCAATAATTCGATCATTACACGAATCAAATACGATCATAACCGACTCAAACGTCGATACAACAATATCCAAACTCGAATATATCGAAACCAACTCCAAGATGAGTATTTCAAACCATCGAGATACTTTCAATGATATCAATAATCCCATAGGAATCCACAATTCAAGATTACAACAACGTCAATCGGAAATCTCCAATTTAACCGAAGTCAACCCCAAGGGTTCTTGATATAAATCCCCAAAATAGCCATTAAATCCGTAGGAATATATTTATCCAAGATAGATAATCCATATCTATCATATTCCAACAACAATCCAAGCTTACACGAAGAAAATCGGAAGGAAAACCCAAAAATCCGAAATTCTAGATCCAAGAGATTAATACCTTTGATTTGATGTGATGAAGATGATGAAATGATGATTAATCCGAATGATGAGCTTGAAGATGATTATTGATGATTACACCTCGATGAATACTCTCCAAATCGTCCGAAATCGCCCAAAGCCGAAGAGAAAATGAGAAGTAATGATAAATTATGAAATCTGGGCTACACTGTCCAATTTATAGTCACTCCAGGTTAGCGTGCGCTAGCTCTTGTGCGTAGCGTGCGCTAACGGGTATTTTGGGTAGTCCAGTACCCACTGACCGAAAACGGTAGCGTGCGCTACGTACCTTCTGTAGCGTGCGCTACGGCTGTACACTTAGCGTGCGCTAACCTCAAAATGTTAGCGTGCGCTAAAGAATTATCCGATGCCCAGTACTGGAGTCCAGAACCTTCTGTCCTCTAATCTGATCTCGGTAGCGTGCGCTACAACCAACAATTAGCGTGCGCTATGAATTAATCCAATGCAGTCCAGTAGCCACTGGACTCAACCTGATTCGTCCTTAGCGCGCGCTACACCAAATATTTAGCGTGCGCTACTACAACCCACTAGCGCGCGCTACTTACCATTTGTAGCATACGCTACTTATAACTCACCTGCAGTCCAGTACCTTCTGGACTGCAGCCAGGGTGACATTAGCGTGCGCTAATGCTGAGTGGTAGCGTGCGCTACCTGTACTCAATTAGCGCGCGCTAAAAGAGTACGTAGCGTGCACTACTCCTCACGCACAGCCCACAATGAAAATGACAATGATGATAAACACGGCACGAAACTCCAATTAGATTAGTGATGAATGACGATTGATACACGATACAATTACTCTGAACGATGAATACCATGATTGAATATGAGTGACAAATGATCATTAATGAGTGAAATTACTGAATGATAAATACTGAATGATAATTACTGAATTACAACCGGGTATTACAAAAAGCTACTCTCTTAAGCCAAATTCGCACTTGATAAACTTCACATACAACTTCTCCTTGCAAAGTACCTCCAATACTGTCTGTAGATGTTTCTCATGTTCTACTTCATCCTTCATGTCATCTATAAAAACGATGACAAAGTGATCCAAATAAGGTGGGAAAACTTTATTCATCAAGTCCAAAAAGACTGCTGGGGCATTACTCAATCCAAATGACATTACTACGAACTCTTAATGGCCATATCTTGTTCGGAATACAGACTTCGTAATGTCTTTGTCTTTGATCTTAAATTGATGGTACCGTGACCTCAAATCTATATTCGAGAACACTCCAGAACCTCTAAGCTGGTCAAATAAATCTTCGATTCGAAGAAGTAGATACTTGTTCTTTATTATGAGTCGATTCAACTCATGATAATCAATACACATTCTCATGCTTTCATCCTTCTTCTTCACGAATAACACAGGTGCTCCCTAGGGTGAGACGCTTGGTCAGATATAGCCTATATCGAGTAACTCCTGAATCTGCACCTTCAGGTCTTGTAGTTCCTTTAGCGCCATCCTATACGGGACCTTTGATATAGGGGCTACTCCAGGCACCAAGTAAATTGTAAACTCCACTTGTCTATCCAATGGAACACCCGACAAGTTCTACAGAAAAACATTTGAATATTCCTTAACAATATGGATGTCATCAATCATTTCCTCCGACTTCGGCTCCCCATGATATTCACCAGATATCCTTGACAATTTCTTTACGCAACATCTACGTTGCTTTCATGACTGACATCACTGGAGGGGCTTTGCTGTGCTTAACCCCTTGGAATACGACCTCTACTCCGACTACTGGATGCAATACCACGCTCTTCCTTGCACAATGCAAAACAGCACCATACTTATCCAACCAATCCATACCCAAGACTGTAACACCCCGATATATTCGGAATAATTACAACACCGTAAATCCTTTGTATAAGAATTTACAAGGCTAAATTGAGAAATACGGAAAATAATACTAAAGTGTCATTAATGTAAAAGAAGTTTAAAAGTCGTTCGACAATTCAGCTGAGTCAAATAATACAAAACATCTCCAAAACATCAACAACATAAGCGTACTCGAGTACTGGAAAATGACCATAAAATCAAGATAACATAATTCACATCACTGAGCCACTCCATCGTCATGTCGGTACTGTGGCTGGTTCGCCGCTCCTCGGCTACCTGAACATCAAAACAAATGTCCACCCCCGAAGGGGTTAGCAAAACAATGCTAGTACAAGTATCGTAATACATAAATCATCAATGCATCATAAAACATATAAAACGGACTCCCATTAATGGAATCCAACGATACGAATCCTCATGATTCCATCAACACATTACAGGGTAATCCAACGATCCAGCGCCCTCGGTATAGATCCCCATGATGATCCCGTCGGACCAACGCATGGTGGAAAACCCGTCCAACGATCCAGCGCCTTCAGCATAGATCCCCATGATGATCCCGTCGGACCAACGCATGGTGGACATTCGATCCTGCACCCTCAGCATAGATCCTCATGATCCCCTTGGATCATTTACAACATAAACATTGCAATTATGCATACACATATGCAAATCAACACATTTATCGACGTGAACAATCAAGGAACCATTAACAATTCTCATGACAACTCAAGGAATTTAATCTCATGTTTAACAACACGACTAGATCGTACACATGATCAACAATGAAATATCAATAAGTTTAAAATACGATACTTGCCTCAAGATGGCAAGGATTTAAATACTTCCACGAATATTACTCGTCCGAAGGTCGCCGCCCCTCGATCTATCACCTTGTACAAGGGAATAACAAGAATTTCAATAATCTTCCTGAAACTTACACATGAGTCCCGAACGTCTAAAGTTATAAACGAATTATCGATGATGGACAATCGGTGCTTAGTCCTATTTTCCCGAACACAAGGTTGGTATCTAAAGTTTCAAGAACATTCATCATATCATTATGTTCCAAAATCCAAACTCAAATTCCGATTCTTAACTCGAAGGCTCGGTTCGGTAGCTAAATCGAAATATTATGAGATAATCACGTTTATTCTAGTTCTAGGCTAATTCGTCTCTATGATTCTTGTTCACCTGCGGTGATTCTTCTTAACAAATTCTTCATTCAAATGGTTGTTCCAATAATCCTTTCAAGGTTCTACTCTTCTAAGAAGATTTACACAAGTTCAACAAAGGCAAGTATTATAATCGAACACACTCTATGTACTACTTCACAAATTCATTAAACACGGGGGTAATCCTTACATTTGTTCATAAAAAGAGTGTTACGAAAGGATCAACGAGGTGTGTTCAATCTCAGAAATTTCATCCTTAAGGTTGGTGAAGATTATGACTCAAATCTAACCATGGAAACCTTAATTCAACCAACACAATCTTTTCAATCATGGTATTGGATTCATTATGACGAACAAGCTCAATAATCTCAAGAAAAAGCTCATAATACAACTAAGAACAAAGTCTTCATCTTGGTGTAGAGTTAACATACCTTAAGAGATGTGAGAACAAAGAAAATCTTGAATAAACTCTTCACCGGAGGCTTGATCACCACTTTACACGGTTTAGGCTCCCCAAAATCAGATGTAGATGATGATATGAGGGATATGAGGTGAGGGATAATCTCAAGAACACAAAAATCGGCCAATGAAAGAGTTGGAAATGAGATGAGGGTCGGGTCCTATAAATAGATTTTAAACCATTACGTACGTTAAACAAAGCCCATTACGTACGTAACATGGTTAGCGTACGCTATACTCGAACATTAGCGTGCGTTAACGCTCGGCCAGAGCTCACCGGACTATTTCTCGCATATGCTTACGTACGTTAGGCTATAGGTGTTACGTACGTAACACATAGGACCTTAGCGTACGTTAAAAATCTCTCCTAGCGTATGCTAAGCCGCTGACTTGCATGTGCTGGAAAACCATCCAGGTTCATGCTGGCAATCTCCACGAATCTTCCTCTGGACCCCACATGCCGACCCTTGTCGAATCTTGACTTGACTGAGCTTACATACGTCAAGCTCAACACATAACATAGGTTACACAGCAGACTTAGCGTACGTTAAGCGCAAGTTCGTAGCGTACGTAAGTACGTGCAGAACCATGCATGCAATGTTGAAGATATAAAAATGTAAGGGTACGAATACGGAAACCAATCTACGATTAATAACATCACAAAGTCGAAATAATACAAGGTCGAGTACAAGGTAAATACACCATTTATCCGGGCATTACATACTACCCCTATAAAAAGAAGTTTCGGCCCAAAACTTAAAACGAAAACAATTCCGGGTATCTCGACTTCATACTCTCCTCCATCTCCCAAGTTGCTTCTTCGACTCCATGTCGAGACCACTGAACTTTTACCAAGGAGATTGGTTTATTCCTCAACTGTTTGACTCGACTCTCGAGTATCTTGATTGGTCTCTCTTCGAAGGTGCCGTCATTAGCTATCTCGATCTCATCGAAATCAATAATATGACTGGGATCTGGTACATACTTCCGCAATTGGGATACGTGAAACACGTTGTGAACATGACTCAGCGATGGTGGTAAGGCCACCCTGTATGCTAAATCCCCAACTCTCTTGAGGATCTCGAATGGTCCGATATATCTCGGACTTAGCTTACCTTTTCTCCCAAAACGGAAAATTCCTCATGTAGTAGACACCTTCAATAGTACGTGGTCGCCAACGTCAAACTCTAGCGGCGAAGACGCGCATCTGCATAAGACTTCTGTCGACTCTGGGCAGTCAACAGTCTTTCCCGAATCAAAGCTATCTTTTCTTGAGTCTGGACTATTAATTCTGGTTCCGTCCTGATCAAGTCTGAAGAATCATCCCAGCACAAGGGTGATCGGCATCTTCTCCCGTCAAAGCTTCAAATGCTGCCATCTTAATAGAAGCATGCCAACTATTGTTGTAGGTAAATTCAATCAAGGGCAAATGAACTTCCCAATCAGTTGACCAATCCAAGGCACAAGCTCTAAGCATGTCTTCTACTGTTTGTATAGTCCTTTCGGACTGACCATCCGTTTGAGGATGATAAGCCGTGCTAAAGTTCAGCTCGGTCCCCAAAGCCCTATGAACTGCCTTCCAAAAGTGCGACACGAAGCGGCCATCTCGATCCGAAATAATGGTCTTCGGCATTCCATGCAATCGGACTATCTCTGTAATAAACACTCGTGCTAATTTCTCTGGTCCCCAAGTGTCTTTAATACCCAGGAAATGAGCTGACTTGGTTAGTCGATCAACTATCACCCAAATCATATTCATTCCCGTCTTGGTCCTTGGCATACTGGTGAGAAAATCCATCGATATATCCTACCACTTCCACTCAGGGATCGGAAGTGGCTTCAGCATTCTGGCAGGTCTCTGATGTTCAATCTTAACCTGCTGACAAGTCAAACACTTCGAAATTTATTCTGCTACGTCCTTCTTCATATTTCCCCACCAGAAGTTTTGTTTTAAATCCTTATACATCTTACTGCTGCCCGGGTGAATAGAGTAAGGCGTGCTGTGAGCTTCCTTCAGAATTGTCCGTCTCAAAGCATCATCATTGGGAATGCAAAGTCGACTCTGAAATCTCAAAACTACATCATCCCGCATCACGAATCCTGGGGCCTTCCCTTTGCTCACTTCGTCACATAATCGAAGAATCAGAGAATCATCCAACTGCTTAGTTTTGACTTCTTCAACCAACGACGAAGTTAGTTCCATCACACACAATTGCCCTTGGACTCCTTGCGACCACACTTCAATTCCTTCACGAATTAGTTCTCGTTGAATGTTGGTTTGGGACGTAAGCGCTTCTAACACTCGAAGAGAAACATTTTTACGGCTCAGTGCATCAGCTAGTACGTTTGCTTTGCCTGGATGGTAAAGGATTTCCAAATCGTAATCCTTGATCAATTCCAGCCACCTTCTTGATAAGTGGTAATTTTACCACATTTTTCTAGGATTTTATACTAGGTTTTTATCTCGTTTCGTGATTTATGTGCTCGTATTTGGCTTATTTATGATTAGTCGAGCCGTATTACGCGTATGGGTTGGTTTTAGTGTGTTTGCTGGTTTTTAGAGCCAAAAGGACCCAAAACGAGACAAAGGACCGAGAGTCGAGTCAAACGGACGGAAGAAACGGATTTTTTTGCAAAAGTCAGACCACCTATCGGGCCAGCCTATCGGCCGATAGGTGCATCCGACAGGTGTCCAAGCCCTATCGAGTGAAGTCGACCGACGAACCAACTATCAGGCCAGCCTATCGGCCGATAGGTGCGTCCGATAAGCTGCTCCGCGGGTTCTCGAATTTTGACGTATTGTGACTCTTTTGGATAGATTTTGTTTCCTAGATTAGGGCTAATCGGGAGTTTAACTCTCATAGGATATATAGACCTCCTTCTAGACCTAGTTTATCATCTTTCACCAGCTTTTATCATCCTTTTTCATCTTTAGCACACTTTTACTTTTCTTTTGCAATTTTAATTCCTTGGAGACTAGAACTTTTTGAAAGGCTGCAATTATTATTGTTTTTCGGAGATTGAAGACTCAGAGTTCATCCGAAAGGGTTGTAATCTCTCTTTTCATATTAATAATATGCATTCTCCATCTATTTCTTGTTTAATTTCAATTATGTCTGGCTAAATCCATTGATTGATTCTAGGGTTAGTAAATTTAATTGATGTTCACATGATGTCCCTTTGATTACCTTTTTACCTTTCATCCTAGGCTTGTGATCAAGATGTGTTAAATCTCATGCTAGATTAAAGGGCCCTTAATCGATGCATGTTAGCTAATTAATTTTGCCTGGAAGGATTAATTAATTAGTGGAAATACTTGATGCACAATATGATTTTATCTTAAGACCTGAGTGGAGAAAGATAAATCATAGATAAATAAGTTGACACTTTTTAAGTGATTTAAATTCTTTGAGCCCTGGCGGGAAAAAGGTTTAAATTAACTATCTTTCTAGGTTGCCTTGATCGGAATTCTAGATCGGCTTAGTGATTATTTCTAGGATTGAATTAAAATTTGGGGAAAAGGAATCAAGTGAATGGATTGTGTGAACTCAATTAGATGATACCACCCTAGGATCAATTAGCTTTCACTTGTGATTTTATCTTGCTAATTTGCTTTATTTGCTTGATTTAGATAATTTATCTTTTATTTAATTTTTATATTTCGATTTTTAAAGTTAGATAATTAGAAACAAACCAAATTTTCGGATTCCTAAATAGCAGTCAAATTTTGAGTAGAGTTACTTCCTTTATTTTCGACATATCAATTCCCTTGGGTTCGACACCTTGGAAATACTTCGAGGTTTTACAAATTTTAAAATTGATCGGATTTAAAAACCATACTACGCGAATTTCTAGCGATCAATTTTTGGCGCCGTTGCCGGGGATTTGATAGAAAACTTAAAGGGATAATTCGAAAAAGAAGAGATTGTTACTTTAGGTTGTATACTATTATTATTAATATTCGATCTCATTTCCTCACATCTTGTTTTCTCTTCCTTGTAGGCGGTGCATGATCACAGGATCCCAAGGAAAGGACTTATTTCCTTTGGATCTGGAAATCGATAAGTCTTTGAGGAGGAAGAAGCAAGAAGCGAGAACCGAGACTATTTCTATACCTATCGTTGATACCATGGCCGGCATTGTTGACCCACCACGAGAACTCGCTCGTCCCGAGAAGATCCCTTTGAATGCCCGCTTTCGACCGAAGCTGGACGATTATCAAGAAGGAGGTTGGGGGAAGATTGATGCCAACAACTTCGAGCTTAAGCCGTCCCTCAGCGCTACGGTGAAGTCTCAAACATACGGAGGAGGAGTTAATGAAGATCCAAACGCTCATCTTGAGTCGTTTTTGGACATATGTGCCACCATCAAGCAAAACGGAGTGCCTCCGGATGTCATTAAGCTCCGCCTATTCCGGTTCTCCTTAGAAGACGATGCGCTAGATTGGTATAAGAGCCTAGATCGGAAGGAAATTGGTACTTGGAGAGAGATGACTCGGTTGTTCTTAGCACAGTTCTATCCTCCCTCGAAGGTGCAAAAACAAATCAATGATATCTTGCAATTCGAGCAATATGAGGATGAACACTTATACGATGCATGGATCCGATTTAAGAAGCTACTTCGCAAATGCCCACAGCATGGAATTGACAAGGAGGAAATCTACATTCGGTTTTATCGGGGTTTGACGAGGAAGGCTAGAAGAGAGTTGGACTATTCCTCGAAAGGGGGATTTCTTGCTAACGATTATGAAGAGGCCAAGAATCTCATCGAGCTAGCGGTCAACAATGATTACGAGGAGGTGACCGATAGGAGGATGACGAGAAGAAAGGTCCCATCCGGTGACGAGGATGCCTACGGTGATTTGAAGGCGAAATTTGAAAGACAACAAAAAGAGCTTGAGATGCTAAGAAAGAAGACTTTGGGAGTCAATGCAGTTTTTGAAGAGCTAAACGAGCCTATTGCAATTAAGGAGGATGTAAATTACGTGCAAGGAGGAAACTTCTGGCAAGGGGGGAATAGGGGGAACTATTATCCGAACAATCGAAACCACCCTAATTTCTCCTATGCCAACCCGAACAATGCTCTTCAGCCACCACCGGATTTAACGTGAAAACGGGTTATTCAAGAGCCGATTGCTAAGACACCGATGGAAGAGATGTTGGAACAGTTGAGGCGAGTCAAAAAGATTTTATTTATAAAGGCATAAGAGGTTCGGGGCTCTCGAGCATAGTGTGACATCTATTGGAAACTCAGTGATAGCCTTGACAAAGCAGATGTCGATGGTGGAGACCCAAATGGGTCAAATGGCGAACGCCCAAGCCGGAATTCATAAGCCGGGCAATTTTCCGAGCAGTACCGAGACCAACCCGAAGACGCAACAATGCAACACAATCAAGCTTCGGAGTGGGACAAGGTACAGTAATCATGGGGCTGAAATTGAGGAATCTGGAAACAAGGATGTACTAGAAACGGGAGCCGAGAACGAGAAGGAAGATGAAACGCAGCAGGCCTCTCTGCCAAGACTATCGGCCGATAGGCCCACCCGATACCCGCATGGAATACAGAATTGAGCCTATCGACCCCCCTATCGGTCGAAAGGCTCCTTTAGGTTCGAATGTGAAGGATTTTGAGGTAAAAGCTCCATTTCCACAGCGATTGGCCAAGTCGAGATATGATGAAAAGCTTCAATGGTTTATCGACATGTTTCAAAAGGTGAATATCAACATTCCACTTCTAGACGCTTTGAGAGACATGCCGGGGTACGTTAAATTCTTGAAAGATGCTGTGGCAAGCAAGAGGAATTTGGCGAAGTTTGAAACAATAAATTTGACAGAGGAGTGTAGCGCTATCATTCAAAACAAGCTCCCGCTCAAGCAGAAGGATCCGGGACGTTTTACTTTGACATGCATGATTGGCGACCAAACGTTCCGTAATGGGTTGTGTGATCTCGGGGCAAGAATCAATCTTATGCCTCTATCCATCTTTAAGAGGTTGAAGATTGGGGAGATGAAACCGACTACCATTTCTCTACTCATGGCGGACCGGTCGATCTCTTATCCGAGGGGAGTTGTGGAGGATGTGTTCGTTAGAGTCCAACACTTAGTCTTCCCGGCCGATTTCGTAGTTCTTGATATGCCCGAGGACGAGAATCAACCATTGATCTTTGGGAGACCGTTTCTAGCAACGGGGAGAGCACTTATCGACGTCCAAGAGGGTGATCTTACCTTCCGGGTTAATGATCAAAATCTGAAAATTTCCATCTATGACGCGATGAAGAAGCCCGAGGATGCGCCCGAGGAATGTTATGAAATTGAGTCTATTATGCCGCCCCCGACCGACTTGTTGGAGCATTGCATTTCACACTCCATTTACTCACATTCCGATGTTGAAGAAATTTCCGAGGATTTGCCAAAGTATGTTCGAATGTTGGAGGCGAACGAGTTTCGATCTAATGAGAGGGACGTATGCTATCTTGATGTCAACAAACCCGTTCAAGGGGGAGTTGTCGCTGAAGACCCGGAATGAATGAGGTATCGTCTAGCTAAAGACGTTAAACGTAGCACTTGTTGGGAGGTAACCCAACGTATGTATATTAGTTCGTTTTACTCGTTTGTTTTCGATTGTTCGTTTGCGTGATTTTTGTAGTTTCTAGTTTCGTAGTAGCTTTGTTAGTTTTGTTTAAGTTCTAATCCATGCACACCGAGTTTTGGATACTTGCAGGTCTTTAATCGCCATATCCAAGCGAAAACGGGACCAAGTATGCGAAATAGAAAAAGTTGAAAAATTTTTTTGAGACAGACGAACCTATCGGGCGAGCCTATCGGCCGTTAGGCTGTGGAAAATTGAAAAAATTAAATGTTACAAGCAGTGGTCGATAGGCAGACCCTATCGACCGATAGGTCCCGCCCGATATTCAGGTACGTAACTTTCTGTCTGTCCTATCGGCCCAGCCTATCGGCCGATAGGCCTGCCCGATAGGACATACCCGGCCTAGTATCCGCTTCGACCCGGTTGATTAATAACCCCTTTTATACACTTCTCCCACCCGTTTTTCTCACACACACACACATATCGGACGAATAGAAACAAGGGGCGATTTTCTCTATTGTTCTTCCTTCAAAACTCGATCAAGGTACTTAATTTCGACACTTAATCCTCTTGTTTTTCAATTCTATACATGTTTTGAAGCACTTTGACGGATTCTTTTTGGAGTTTTGATGAAATTCGAATTGGGGATCCACTTTTTGGGGGCTTTTGTTAGACTTTGATGTTCTTTGAATTTTATGCCCGATTGTTGATAGAATCTTGATGGAAACATGTTATCTATGCTTGATTGTTCATGGGTACTTCGAATTGGGGGATTAATTGATGAAATTGAACGAATTTTGAAAAAAAACCCCAAATTGGAAGAACCCTAATTTCGAATTTGTTGAAATTGGGTAAATTTGTTGAATTGAATTGTTAATTGGGATTGATATGAGTTGAATTGTTGATGATGATTCGAATTTTGAATGAATTAGATTGGATTGGAGAGAATTTTTCCTAATATGATCGTAGTGTGTATTTTTGTTATTGTGGGTTGTGATTTTGATCCTTTGAATATGAAATGGGGGAGTCGAAGTTTGGGGGAGGTTGTGTGATTTGTTGATCGTAGTATATGGCTGTTGGGTCTATGATTTTGATGTTTATTGGACATTATAGGGCTCTTAGTTGATATTGTGGGATTATTGGATTATGTCGACACTCGTTGAATGTTTGCATTATGAGTTGCTTTTTGGATATTGATTGGATGGTTGTTTTGTAGGAACTTTGAAATGGCTGGAAATCAAAGCAAGAAGTCGAAGCCGTGTAAGGCCGGAAAGTCTAAGGCAACCACAGTGATCAGGTACTCCGTTAACAAAGCCACTCCTTTCTCTTTTCAAACTTATTCCTCCTTTGGGATGCGAAATAAGTTTGGGGGGGGGGGGGAGAAGTGCGGCTTTGTTAATTTCGGCACGTGTGAGTACCTTGTATGCCTTGTATCACTATTTGCTTGTGTTGGTGCCCGCTGTTTTTTTATTTGTGCTTCTCATATTGGTGTTGCGTGGATTTGGCTTTTGTTGCTTAGTTTTTAGATTTTTATGTTCATTTTCGTTTGGTGTGTTTGCTAGTTTCTATTTTTTAGGTCGTAGTAGTTTTTTTGCTTTCGTGTTTGCTTTTATTTGCTTTTCGTTGTTTGCTTTGATACCTTGCTTGGATAAATAGTTTTTTTTTAGATTTTGGTCTACTTTGCGTAAAATTTTTGGGGATAGCCTTGCTTGTCTTAGTTTTTCTTTATTCATGAATTTTTCGTGCTTCTATTTGTGTGATACCGATGTTACGACACTGTTTTTCTCTCTGAAGAAACGGTCGAGTTTTAGTCGAGTTGTAGTCAGTTATTTCTGTTTTGCATAGTATTCATTTAGGTCCAAAATTTTTCGTGATTGTAGAGGTCTTGGCAGATAAGAGACGATACATACTTGTTTTAAAATCACCGTCAATACGTTTGGTTACATCTTCCGGATAGTGAGTCGTACTGTTTCTTTAGTCGTGTTGGTACTTAGATTGAGTTTAGAGTTGGTCAGTTTTTCCCAAAAGTCGAGATAATGTTGTTCTATGAAGGGAAGTCTAGTAACCGGGGGCATTCGCGTGACCCGTTGTTTACCCTCGCGTAAAACGACGACCCTGATTAGACTAGTGATTTAGATATTTCACATGTGCCAATGATAGGGAACCTAGTAACCGGGGTATTCGCGTGACCATTGCTTACTCGCGCAAAACGGCGACCTTGATTCGGACATGCGGAAATTATATATTCGAGTTGTTTCTCCGCTGTAGACGGGAACTTAGTAACTAGAAGCATCCATGTGCCCCATGAGTGTCTTTTACGTCAAACGGTTTCCTAATACATGAGAATGGAAGTTCCACCCTAGGATTACCCCTATGAAACATCCCGAGATCCTAACCTAGTGGTCAACTCGAATCAAATTCTTGAACATATATATAAGGGAATACTGTCCGAGGTTTATTTGTTATGAAACTCGTGAAAATTGTGCCACTAGACTGTGTAACGGGACGAACTAGCTTGTTTATTTTAGCCTTTCATATTGACGGTCGATTTGACTCACGTTTTGTTAATCTTTGAGCTGGATTTTCTTCATGAACGAGTGATTAGACTGAACTTGACTACTTTGCGGAATCATTATTCGAGTACCGCTTTTACGACACTCAGTTATTTAGAGAGAATTACAGGATAGTATTGATTAGGTTGACCCCTATGATTTTCACGATGATTCACTACATTCATTTTCTTTTCATTTTGTTGTTCGGGACGAACAATGCTCAAGTTTGGGGGGGTTTGATAAGTGGTAATTTTACCACATTTTTCTAGGATTTTATACTAGGTTTTTATCTCGTTTCGTGATTTATGTGCTCGTATTTGGCTTATTTATGATTAGTCGAGCCGTATTACGCGTATGGGTTGGTTTTAGTGTGTTTGCAGGTTTTTAGAGCCAAAAGGACCCAAAACGAGACAAAGGACCGAGAGTCGAGTCAAACGGACGGAAGAAACGGATTTTTTTGCAAAAGTCAGACCACCTATCGGGCCAGCTTATCGGCCGATAGGTGCATCCGACAGGTGTCCAAGCCCTATCGAGTGAAGTCGACCGACGAACCAACTATCGGGCCAGCCTATCGGCCGATAGGTGCGTCCGATAGGCTGCTCCGCGGGTTCTCGAATTTTGACGGATTGTGACTCTTTTGGATAGATTTTGTTTCCTAGATTAGGGCTAATCGGGAGTTTAACTCCCATAGGATATATAGACCTCCTTCTAGACCTAGTTTATCATCTTTCACCAGCTTTTATCATCCTTTTTCATCTTTAGCACACTTTTACTTTTCTTTTGCAATTTTAATTCCTTGGAGACTAGAACTTTTTGAAAGGCTGCAATTATTATTGTTTTTCGGAAATTGAAGACTCAGAGTTCATCCGAAAGGGTTGTAATCTCTCTTTTCATATTAATAATATGCATTCTCCATCTATTTCTTGTTTAATTTCAATTATGTCTGGCTAAATCCATTGATTGATTCTAGGGTTAGTAAATTTAATTGATGTTCACATGATGTCCCTTTGATTACCTTTTTACCTTTCATCCTAGGCTTGTGATCAAGATGTGTTAAATCTCATGCTAGATTAAAGGGCCCTTAATCGATGCATGTTAGCTAATTAATTTTGCCTGGAAGGATTAATTAATTAGTGGAAATACTTGATGCACAATATGATTTTATCTTAAGACCTGAGTGGAGAAAGATAAATCATAGATAAATAAGTTGACGCTTTTTAAGTGATTTAAATTCTTTGAGCCAAGTGAAAAAGGTTTAAATTAACTATCTTTCTAGGTTGCCTTGATCGGAATTCTAAATCGGCTGAGTGATTATTTCTAGGATTGAATTAAAATTTGGGGAAAAGGAATCAAGTGAATGGATTGTGTGAACTCAATTAGATGATACTACCCTAGGATCAATTAGCTTTCACTTGTGATTTTATCTTGCTAATTTGCTTTATTTGCTTGATTTAGATAATTCATCTTTTATTTAATTTTTATATTTCGATTTTTAAAGTTAGATAATTAGAAACAAACCAAATTT
Organism: Orobanche coerulescens; assembly: GCA_033398695.1. Classification (NCBI taxonomy): domain Eukaryota; kingdom Viridiplantae; phylum Streptophyta; class Magnoliopsida; order Lamiales; family Orobanchaceae; genus Orobanche; species Orobanche coerulescens. The sequence continues at coordinate 45,954,295 of CM065819.1, read as the reverse complement.
TCGGATTCCTAAATAGCAGTCAAATTTTGAGTAGAGTTACTTCCTTTATTTTCGACATATCAATTCCCTTGGGTTCGACACCTTGGAAATACTTCGAGGTTTTACAAATTTTAAAATTGATCGGATTTGAAAACCATACTACGCGAATTTCTAGCGATCACTTCTTTGCCTCATATTTAATTCCTTCTGACTGAAAATATACTTGAGGCTCTTATGATCTGTGAAGATCTGACAACGAGTGCCGTACAAGTAATGTCGCCAAATTTTTAGAGCAAAGACTACAGCGGCTAACTCCAGATCATGAGTCGGGTAATTAACCTCGTATTGTTTCAACTGTCGAGAGGCATAGGCAATCACCCTATCCTTTTGCATCAATACACATCCCAGACCCTAATTTGAAGCATCGCTGTATACCATGAATCCATCAGTTCCATCTGGTAACGCTAGTATAGGCGCTGTCGTCAGTCTTCTCTTAAGTTCATCAAAACTCGCCTGTCATTTCTCATTCCACACGAATTTTTGAGTCTTATGTAACAGCTCCGTAAGTGGACGAGCGATTTTGGAAAATCCTTCTACAAAACGGCGATAATATCCAGCAAGTCCCAAGAAACTCCGGACTTCTTTCACATTATTAGGGGATTCCCACTCCAAGATTGCCTCGACTTTCTTCGGGTCTACCTGAACTCCATCAGCTGATATCACATGCCCAAGGAAGGTTACTTCCTTACGCCAAAACTCGCATTTAGAAAGTTTCGCATAAAGCTGTTCATTCCTCAAAGTGCTCAAAACGATACGCAAATGCTCTGAATGTTCCTCTGGGTCTTTCGAATATATCAAGATGTCATCGATGAAGACTACCACAAATTTATCCAAGTATTCTAAGAATACTCGATTCATCAATTGCATAAATACCACAGGAGCATTGGTGAGTCCGAATAACATCACCACGAATTCATAGTGCCCGTACCGGGATCTGAAAGCAGATTTCGGTATATCCGATTCCTTAATTCTCAACTGGTGGTACCCTGATCGCAAGTCAATATTTGAGAATACTCTTGCCCCTTGCAGTTGAACAAACAAGTCGTCAATTCGAGGTATAGGATACTTGTTCTTGATCGTTGCCTTGTTTAGATCTCGGTAATCAATACATAGTCGGAGGGATCCATCTTTCTTCCGGACAAAGAGAACGGGTGCTCCCCAAGGAGAAACGCTAGGTTGAATGTAACCCTTCTGCAATAATTCCTCCAGCTGCTTCTTTAATTCATACATCTCGATTGGCGCCATACGGTATGGTGCTCTGGAAATAGGAGCGGCTCCAGGCTCTAATTCGATATTGAACTCTACTTCTCTCCGCAGAGGTAACCTAGGTAGTTCGTCGGGGAATACATCTGAGAATTCGTTCACCACTATAATAGATGCGAGCTCGATTTCTTCTTCTTTCTTCATGGCATAACACCAAAACCCGTAACAACCCTACTTTAGCAATTTAACTGCTTTCATGGCCTTAATCAATTTTCCTGAGCTTCCCGGTCTCCATCCTTTGAATAAATGTTTAGATCCGTCATCAGCAATGATAGAAATGACTCTCTTTCGGTAATTCAAAATAGCTCCGTAACGGTTGAGCCAATCGTCTCCGAGAATTAAATCGTCACCGTGGATGTCGACTACAATAAGATTTGATGGCCAATCCCTTCCTCCTATATACACTGGCAAATCTCTAGTTTCTAGGGTTCCCACAATTTTCTCTCCGCTTGGTAAACCCACAACATAAGGCTCACAATCATATAAGCACGAGATTTTCAAACGATTAACACAGTTCAAAGATATGAAAGAATGCGTAGCCCCTGAATCGAATAAGACACTGACAGGTTGCCAAAGAATCTGAATCATACCTGATGCGACAGCAGTGTGCTGATCGTCTGACTTCCTCATCTCGTAAATGCGCGGAGGAATGGACCCAGCGCTAGACGCCTCTCTTTTCCTAACACTCTGCTGCTGGAAACCACTTTGCTGCGTCTGGTTCACACTTGTATCCTTCGGAACCAGTGCAGGGGTGCGGGTACCAAAAGATCTAGTAGCATTTCCACAGAACGTTGCGCGATGTCTTTCCTGTACACACTCGAAGCAGGTCACATCAGGTGAGTAACAATCCCGTCGAACATGCCCTGTTTTGCCACAATTATAACATTTCTTTGCTGCGTCTGAAACTGTTGATGCTGCCCGGAACTTCTTTCCACCTCGAGAAGGATGCGGAGGTCTTCTAGATGAATGAAATGAGGACTGTCCCTTGCGGGCCCCACCATTTTTGTTCTCCGTAAAGTTTCCCGACACTTTCTGCTTCTTTACTTCCGCTGATTTCTCTACTGCCGCCTCTTTCATATCGTAGGCCAGTGCCTTGTCCTGATACTGTCGCAGGATGGTACATTCAAATCCGGACATATATTGCTGAATCTCTGGCTTCATCCGCATGTCAAAATGGAAAATCCTCTCTGCCTCGGTCCTGACCAAGTGGCGCACATAAGTCAACTGGTGATTAAAAGTCTTAATCACTTTTGTCACAGATGTCTCTAAATTTTGTGGTGAGAAAAACTCCCGGACTCGGGCCTCTCTAACTGGGCGAGGACAGTATTGTGCTTCCATCATTAATTTGAACTCCGTCCAGTCAGCATTATGATTCTTAGGTCGAATGGCCTCCCACCAGTAAAAAGCCTCCCCAGTCAGAAGATACTGGGCGATCAGAACCCTTCTGTCATCGGGACAGCTAATCCCTGCAAAGATCTTCTCTAACTCCTTCAGCCAGTGATCCCAAGAAAGTGTCTCAGCAGAACCGTCAAATTTTGGAGGGTGCAATTTGACCACCTCAGTAAGCCATTTGTCTCCCAGATTATCCTCATTATGCTGCTGTCCCATCGCCGTCTGCATGCGATCAACAACCTGAGCAAACTGGTTTATCTGAGCAACCACCTGTTGAAGCACTCCCGGCACGTTAGGATCTACATTATTATTTGCGGATCCCTGATGTCCCCCAGAATGGGAATCGGTTCGACTAGCGGATAATTCTGGGGTAGACGCCGAATCCTCCTGTCTCGCATTACCACGTCCGCGTCCACGACCGCGTCCGCGTCCACGTCCTCCACTCAACATACTGTAAACACAAATACTCAATATCCAGGGCAAAAATTTCTAAAAGAAAGTCCGTCAATAATCACAAAGCAGGAATTAAATAAAACGATAGTATTTGAGGTTAGGAGACTTACAACCACGGTCCACACGACGATGCTGGCTCAGCAGTGATGTTACAAACGACCCATAAATCAAATAACATAAACAGACCCAACTAACCCGACTGCCAAGATATCCATGAATCTTAGTTCTGATACCATATTCTGGAACACCACGATATATTCGGAATAATTACAGCGCCGTAAATCCTTTGTATAAGAATTTACAAGGCTAAATTGAGAAATACGGAAAATAATACTAAATTGTCATTAATGTAAAAGAAGTTTAAAACCCATTCGACAATTCAGCTGAGTCCAATAATACAAAACATCTCCAAAACATCAACATAAGCGTACTCGAGTACTGGAAAATGACCATAAAATCAAGATAACATAATTCACATCACTGAGCCACTCCATCGTCATGTCGGTACTGTGGCTGCTTGCCCGCTCCTCGGCTACCTGAACATCAAAACAAATGTCCACCCCCGAAGGGGTTAGCAAAACAATGCTAGTATAAGTATCGTAATACATAAATCATCAATGCATCATAAAACATACAAAACGGACTCCCATTACTGGAATCCAACGGTACGAATCCTCATGATTCCATCAACACATTATAGGGTAATCCAATGATCCAGCGCCCTCGGTATAGATCCCCATGATGATCCCGTCGGACCAACGCATGGTGGAAAACCCGTCCAACGATCCAGCACCCTTAGCATAGATCCCCATGATGATCCCGTCGGACCAACGCATGGTGGACATTCGATCCAGCGCCCTCAGCATAGATCCCCTCAGATCATTTACAACATAAACATTACAATTATGCATACACATATGCAAATCAACACGTTTATCGACGTGAACAATCAAGGAACCATTAACAATTCTCATGACAACTCAAGGAATTTAATCTCATGTTCAACAACACGACTAGATCGTACACATGATCAACAATGCAATATCAATAAGTTTAAAATACGATACTTGCCTCAAGATGTGGATTTAAATACTTCCACGAATATCACTCGTCCAAAGGTCGCCGCCCCTCGATCTATCACCTTGTACAAGGGAATAACAAGAATTTCAATAATCTTCCCGAAACTTACACATGAGTCCCGGACGTCTAAAGTTATAAACGAATTATCAATGATGGACAATCGGTTCTTAGTCCTATTTTCCGACGAGCACTACGCTTGGAAAAAGACTTGCGAATTCATGAGATTGTAGTGGAACACAGGGTTGGTATCTAAAGTTTCAAGAACATTCATCATATCATTATATTCCAAAATCCAAACTCAAATTTTGATTCTTAACTCGAAGGCTCAGTTCGGTAGCTAAATCAAAATATTATGAAATAATCACATTCATTCTAGTTCTAGGCTAATTCGTCTCTACGATTCTTGTTCAACTGTGGTGATTCTTCTTAACAAATTCTCCATTCAAATGGTTGTTCCAATAATCCTTTCAAGGTTCTACTCCTCTAAGAAGATTTACACAAGTTCAACAAAGGCAAGTATTATAATCGAACACACTCTATGTACTACTTCACAAATTCATTAAACACGGGGGTAATCCTTACATTTGTTCATAAAAAGAGTGTTACGAAAGGATCTACGAGGTGTGTTCAATCTCAGAAATTTCATCCTTAAGGTTGGTGAAGATTATGGCTCAACTCTAACCATGGAAACCTTAATTCAACCAATACAATATTTTGAAACATGGTATTGGATTCATTATGACGAACAAGCTCAATAATCTCAGGAAAAAGCTCATAATACAACTAAGAACAAAGTCTTCATCTTGGTGTAGAGTTAACATACCTTAAGAGATGTGAGAACAAAGAAAATCTTGAATAAACTCTTCACCGGAGGCTTGATCACCACTTTACACGGTTTAGGCTCCCCAAAATTGGATGTAGATGATGATATGAGGGATATGAGGTAAGGGATAATCTCAAGAACACAAAAATCGGCCAGTGAAAGAGTTAGAAATGAGATGAGGGTCGGGTCCTATAAATAGATTTTAAACCATTACGTACGTTAAACAAAGCCCATTACGTACGTAACATGGTTAGCGTACGCTATACTCGAACATTAGCGTGCGTTAACGCTCGGTCAGAGCTCATTGGACTGTTTCTCGCATACGCTTACGTACGTTAGGCTATAGGTGTTACGTACGTAACACATAGGACCTTAGCGTACGTTAAAAATCTCTCCTAGTGTACGCTAAGCCGTTGACTTGCATGTGCTGGAAAACCATCCAGGTTCATGCTGGCAATCTCCACGAATCTTCCTCCGGACCCCACACGCCGACCCTTGTCGGATCTTGACTTGACTGAGCTTACGTACGTTAAGCTTAACACATAACGTACGTTACACAGCAGACTTAGCGTACGTTAAGTGCAAGTCCGTAGCGTACGTAAGTACGTGCAGAACCATGCATGCAATGTTGAAGATATAAAAACGTAAGGGTACGAATACGGGAAACCAATCTACGATTAATAACATCACGAAGTCGAAATAATTCAAGGTCGAGTACAAGGTAAATACACCATTTATCCGGGCATTACAAAGACTACATCAAAGTTATTCATCTCTAATAAGTATAGATCGACTAGGTATGAGTACTCATTTATCTCTACAGTTATATTGTTAGATATAACATCAATAGGAATTACTTCTCCCTCTGGTATACTAAACTCAAAAATTTCTGAAGTTTTTGTACTTCTAAATCCAGTCATGCAAAACAACTTCTTAAAGATAAACGAATGGAATGCACTAGTATCAAATAACACAAAAGCAGGAATTCCAGCGATAGATAATATACCTGATATCGTCCCGGGCTTCTCCTTGTCAATCTCAGATAGACTGTATATACGAGCCTTTCCTCCAAAACCTTGATTCTGGACCCTCATATCTGGACCATTATTCCTCCGTGGGCACTGAGATATCATGTTTCCTTCTTCATGGCAATGATAACATCGATTCTATCATTGCATGCAAATTCCCTGGTGCCTTTTTTCACACTTGGAGCAGGTTGGGTAGCCATACAGTGCTTTTGGCCTAGATGGTCCTTCCATACCACTCTTCTTGTTGTTATTATTATTACTCTGTCCCTGCCATTTCCTCTTATTTGAATTCACGACTGGTAGAGCCCTAGCCTTTTCCACATCCAAGCTAGCTGAGATATCCTCGACTTTGAAAACAACTTTCTTATGTGTCATCTTTCCATGACTAGCTAGATGATGTCGAATTCTGTCTTGGAGTCCATCACGAAATTTCTATGCTTTCATGTCCTTAGTCTCAATCATGAATGGTGCAAATCGGCACATGTGGTTAAACTTCCTTTCATAGTTGGTGACATTCACGCCTCCTTGAGTTAAGTCCAAAAAACTCTTTTTTCATCTTAGCCTTGTACACCTTTGGATAATACTTATCCATGATTGTCTCCTTGAATCCATCCCATGTTAGTGTCCTACGTTCTTCTTCGGTTCGGAGTATCCAGGATCCATTCCACCAGATTCTGGCATCCTCCTTGAGTTGGAAGACTGCACATGAAACCTTGTGAGCATATGTACATGCCATGTAATCAAAGATGCCTTATATGTTCAGTAGCTACTCCTCGATGACAGCAGGTCCTTCCCTCCCAAGGAAGATAGAAGGTTTGAACTTATTGAACTGGTTTATCCCCATGGCCTGGACTTGTCCTTGAGTAGCTGGGGGCACTATAGTTGCTCCCTGAAGAAGAATAGTTAAGCCCGAGAGAAACTGTTGCTGATTAGGGATGACATTCTCACTTGAAGGCATGTCATGCGCACCTTGAGCTTGGTTTAGAGGATTGATGTTGGAGGTGGTCTCGTGCGGAGCCATGTCCTGCCAATGAGTCATTTTTCTTGTAAGTTCTTGAGTGCGAGAAATGAGGTATAGATAAATATATTTATATGCATAAAATAAAATAAAAGAAAGATAATCCATTACATATTGGAATTAATTACCGAGAGAAACTAAATATTGCATTAATTATTACTTCAATAGACAACATAAATTCTCGAGTAATAACTAAAGAAATTAATAATTGCTACTTAAATGATAAAATCATGAAATTCCAACGATTATTCCTCATCATCACTACTAAGGATCTCTATGACAGGAATGGGGGTGGGGGCTCACTCCAATAGATGATATCATCATCACCCGAGTCAACCATTTGCTCGAGATCTGGATCCTCCTCTATGGATCCTCCTCGGGATACTCCTCAAACTCCTCCATATATTGCGATGGGGTACTATGGATGTCGTCAATCCTAGGAATATCATCTCTCGAGTACAAGTCAAGAATCTTTACAATGGCGTACTCAAAATCATCAACGACTGTTCTTTCCTCAGAGGTCTTGTGGATTGCCTCATGCCAAATATGGTATATAGAGTAGCTCAAATCATTGGGCAGAGCTGTGATGCTCGATTTTTTAAACTGGATCTCCGTCTTTCCCAGACATAACTGCACCCTTTCGATCACGTAATGCAAGGCGTTCTCGGCAACCCTGGATTACCCCAAGAATCTCTGTGTGTCAAAGGGCACAAGATGGACCCTGCCTCAACCTTCTTACTTGGAGTCACCTTAAATCCGGCCATACTAACAAACTATATGTATGATCACATGAAATTATTGTAATACCCGTGATTCTCTCTTTCGGTAATTTTTCGTTTTTGGCATTTTTCTGGTTTCTAGAAAACTCTATTGCGAGCATTTTAATATTTTTATAATGTTTTGTTCTGCGTGTTTGGTCATCCGAGTTTGTTCTGGTGCTGTTTTACCCGAATCCGTGTTTTGAACGAATTTTTCCGCTATTTGGTTCATTTTGTGTGATGGTGGTTCGAAACTACGGTTTCGTGTTTCCTATAAGTCCGCTGAGCTTTGTTATGGGTGTTGTTAGCTTCGGTTTGGTTGTTTGATGTCATATTGTGATTTGCGGATGTTTTGGGCCGTTTTGTAATTTCCCAAAGTTTGGGGGTAATTACTTTTGTTGTCGTATTCCGAACCTTTGGGTAGTCGGAATCGTATATTATTTTAACGCTTAAGTTCGTCGTTCTGCATTCTTCATATGCATATCCTCGTCTTGTGTTGTTGTTGTCGTTTCGTGGTTTCGTCGCGCTCGTACTCGACGAGCTGAACTTAGCAGTTCTGGAATTGCTAAGTGACTTACATACGCTATGCTATAAGCATAACGTACGTTATCATCATGTGCCTTACGTACGTTAAGCCCTTACTATTACGTACGTAAGGGTCTTACCAGTTCAGACATTGAGTTCTGGTCGTCGATAGCGCACGCTATGTGTTGGTCCTAACGTGCGTTAACTGTGCTCCTTACGTACGTTAAGTCCTTGCCATAACGTACGTAAGGGTCTTCGCTATTTTGGACAGGAGGGTCTGGCCATCGATTATGTACGTAATCTTTCATGACTTACATACGTAATACCGATAACGTACTTTATCCTTCTTGATTAACATACGTAATGCTGGCGCGGGTTTATATACCTAGGGGTTGACCGTGTTCGTCATTTTTCATCCTTCCTTCCTTCCTCCGCGGTCGTGGCGACTTGTGGTGATCGGAGGGCGATTTTGGATTCTTGCAACTCCAAGTTTATATCTTCCTTGAGTTCTTGGTGCTGATTAACATCATCAATCCGTGTTCTTTGTCTTCGATTTGAGGTAATCATCTTGTAAATCCTTCCTTTATATTTCGTGAATATTCAAGATTTGGGTTGTTCTTCATGAATCGTGTTGTTGTATATCATCAATCAGTTTTATTGATCCTATCCCCATGATTTGATTCGTATTTCTTACCATATTTGGGTTCGGATGACCTTCTTGATGTTCTTGGGGAAATATTGATGACCTTCTAGTATGCTTCGGAAGTCGAGCATATTTATCGGTTTCTATATTTCAGTAAAATAAATCTTTGAGTGTTAATTTTATCCGCTGCGTGAGTATTTTGAAATGGCTTTTGGTATCTTGCAAACTGAATTTTTTCGTAAAACCGATTCCCTAAACCGAGTTTTGGCATTTTGATCTTGTACATTTTGACGGTATTCTTATGACGGTATTTGATATTTTATAAATGACTTTTGTGATTATTTGAAAATATTACCGTCATCGGCCTTTTTGGCGTTTTGATCGTTTTTAAAAATGTTTTTAGCTCAGTGGGTTCGTAGCGGGGCCACGCTGTAATATCACGAATATTTTAAAGTGGGGCTTCCAAATTTTCTAACATTGTGAAAACCCATGATTTAATGTCGTCATGTCAAATGGTCACGTATCTTGGTGAAAAATCCTTTCGATCAAGTATTTTGGCAGAATAGGAAAGATTTTCAAATTGTGGTATTTGGAACTCAACACTTTTGAAATATTTCAAATTAGTCACGATTCATAAAAGAATTTCTTTTATACATTATCCGAAAATAATTTTTAAAGTCGATGTATAAACTTCCTCTTCCACAATAAAGGACAGTATCTACAAGTTTTCGGCGTAACGTGACTCGCCCTCTTTTTCAAAAAATTATTTTCATTAAGTGAATACATATAATGATCGTCCTCGTCGAAGGGCTCGAAATTGACTTCAGAAAATTTTGTGCTTTACGATCTTAACGTTATTCTAAAGATGGTAACTAAACCTTGTGTTGATAATTGTGGTATACTGTACGACTGATTATTTGATAATGCTGAACGGTACTATCTGTATTATCATGTCGAGCCTTGGCGGACGTAGGTGTGATGATGGAAGTGGAAGCGGCGAGGTGGTTCGTACGACAACTATCCATGCTACGGTGAAGGAGTATCAAGATCAAACGATATCCTATAAAATCTCCTCAGTGATCGAGCCCACGAGCGAAGCAAAGAGAACGAGGACATCGGGAAAATTTCTGGGCGGTGAAGAGACTAAGGCTCCCGAACCCCCACGTCGTTCGAATGCATCATCTTCGCGGTCGGGAGTGAGCGCTGGGAATCCCAAGCCAGCATCGGTGACTCTCGGTAAGAAGAGAAGGTGCTCAACTGCAACCGTCAGGACATGTTCATGCAAATTGTCCCTTTCCACTATTGACTTGTTACCAGTGCGGGTGTGAGGGTCATCGGGAGAAACACTATGAGATAGTTTCCGAATTGGCAAAGAATGCTACCCTATTGGAGAGCAGAGCAAGTGACCAGAGAGTGTCCCGAAACCTTATGTTTCCTTCTGAAGATCCTAGCATGGGAGAATGAAGATTTTGTACTATGTCTTAATCGTTGCTGTTTCCAACAATCGTGACTTCGATCGTTTTTCGTTTCATTGCTTTACGTTTCCAACTCTTGTTGTTCTAAGTTTCGGGGTCGTAATGTCTTTTTAGTATGGGGGAGTGTATTAACCGTACTTTTCTTAGTATTTTCAGCATTGTGTGACCTTTCATTGTTGGTAAATCAATTGTGATCCTCTCGACGATTTTAAACTACCTTCTTTTACTTAGCCTACCGTCCTCCAAACGAATTTCGGAGCTGTTTCGCTAAATCCCGTGGATTATTGTGGCCTTTACACATCCGAATTTGATTCTTGCAAATTTTGTTTGAAACTATTGTTCCATCGCTCCCTATTTTAAGTTTCAGGACGAAACTTCTTTTATGGAGGGTAGTATGTAATACCCGTGATTCTCTCTTTCGGTAATTTTTGTTTTTGGCATTTTTTTGGTTTCCAGAAAACTCGCTTGCGAGCGTTTTGACATTTTGACAATGTTTTGTTCTGCGTGTTTGGTCATCCGAGCTTGTTCCGGGGCTGTTTTACCCGAATCCGTGTTTTGAGCGATTTTTTCCGCTATTTGGTTCATTTCGTGTGATGGTGGTTCGAAACTATGATTTCTTGTTTTCTATAAGTCCGTTGAGCTTTGTTATGCGTGTTGTGAGCTTCGGTTTGGTTATTTGATATCATATTGTGATTTGCGAACGTTTTGGGCCATTTTGTAATTTTCCAATGTTTGGGGGGAATTACTTCCGTTGTCGCATTCCAAACCTTCGGGTAGTCTGAATCATATTTTCTTTTAACGCTTTAGTTCGTCGTTCTGCACTCTTTGTATGCATGTCCTCGTCTTGTGTTGTTGTTGTCGTTTCGCGGTTTCGTCGCGCTCGTACTCGATGAGCTCAACTTAGCAGTTCTGGAACTGCTAAGTGACTTACATATGCTATGCTATAAGCATAACGTACGTTATCATCATGTGCCTTACGTACGTTAAGCCCTTCCCATTACGTATGTAAGGGTCTTACCAGTTCAGACATTAAGTTCTGGCCGTCGATAGCGCACGCTATGTGTTGGTCCTAATGTGCGTTAACTGTGCTCCTTACGTACGTTAAGTCCTTGCCATAACGTACATAAGTGTCTTCGCTATTTTGGACAGGAGGGTGTGGTCATCGATTACGTACGTAATCTTTCATGCCTTACATACGTAATACCAATAACGTACGTTATCCTTCCTAACTAACGTACGTAATGCTGGCGCGGGTTTATATACCCAGAGGTTGACCGTGTTCGTCATTTTTCATCCTTCCTTCCTTCCTCCGCGGCCGTGGCGACTTGTGGTGATCGGAGGGCGATTTTGGAGTCTTGTAACTCTAAGTTTACATCTTCCTTGAGTTCTTGGTGCTGATTAACATCATCAATCCGTGTTCTTCGTCTTCGATTCGAGGTAATCATCTTGTAAACCCTTCCTTTATATTTCGTGAATCTTCAAGATTCGGGTTGTTCTTCATGAATCGTGTTGTGGTATATCATCAATCGGTTGTATTGATCTTATCCCCATGATTTGATTCGTATTTCTTACCGTATTTGGGTTCAGATGATGTTCTTGATGTTCTTGGGGAAATATTGAGCCCTAATTGTTCGATCCTTTGTTTCTACGAATTCTTGTTGAGAATTTCATGTTTTTTGCATCTTCATTGCGATCGACCTTATAGTGATTATGTTGTTCTTGTGTTTTCGACCTAGTTGGAAGATTCGAGGGTTTCTGGTCGAGCTTTCCGTTGCTTCGCGTGGTTTGGATTTGAGGCAAGTACCTTGATATACGAATTATAACTACGTGAAATCATTGTTGCCGAAGTGTGTGAATTATCTCTATGAATATAAGTGTATTTATATATTTATATGTTAATATATAAGGATATACATATGTATATATATATGTAGGTATGCATGTATATAGATATACGTGTGTATATATATATATATATATATATGTGTGTGTGTGTGTGTGTGTGTGTATGGGTATAGGTATATAGATACATGCATATGTCGGTAAATGTCGGGTGATTAACACCGATACTAGTTGACGTTCTCAACTTGGATTAAAGTACGAACCATAATTATATAGATAATATAGTAAGGTTTATGTATTCGGTTGAGTTACGATGTAAGGATATGTGTGTAGCGTTGGTTGGTTTTGCCGAAGGCTTATTGTGTTGAGTCTTGATTGATAACGTGCGTGTTGTTGTTTATTTGTGTGGTCGTGGACTGATGAATAAATTATGTGAATTGGTGTACTGATTTGATAATTGTTGCAACGATTGACTGTGTGCTTGATGTTTGAAATAATGTGAATACTTGTTGTGAGAGACGTCGTATCCGGGAGCCTTTGAGGGTGGGGCGTGTACTTCGGCCTGGTGTACGCTGCAATGAGCGGCTCCATATGGTTGGTGAACGCCGATGTCTAACCTAATGTGTGTGCAAGGGGTGGCTCTTGCGGGAGTGAACGCCGGCGCGGTGACATGTTCAAGGGGCGGCCAACATAGTGGAGTGAACGCCAGTGCACAGGTGTGCAAGGAAGGCGCCTGGGAGGCTTATTGATTACCAATATTCGAGTGACAGCTAAGACCCGTTACCGAATGATGTTCGTAATTCAAAGTTATTTCAACTCGCTTTAAAATGCTGGTCTTGGTATAGACCACGATTCGTGTTTCTGAAAGTTTGTTTCAACTTGTTTTAACCGTTGGTATCAGGGTTAATTAACCAAGGATATTTGACGAGATCTCCGAGGGTTAATTAATCAAGGGTCTTGAGCAAGATTTGTCGAATGAGAGGCTATGTCCTTGATTGTACTGTGATGATATTCTGTGTATTGCGTCGAGGACCCCCGTGAGATGTTGAGATCTTTGATCTTATGGTGTTATTCTGTGTATTGGGTCGAGGACCCCGTGAGCCGTTGATATCTTTGATCTTGTGGTGTTATTCTTTGGATTGGGTCGAGAACCCCGTGAGATGTTGTAATGATTCGCTTGTGATAGTATTCTATAAATTGGTTCAAGGACCCCGAATAACATTGAAATGGTTTTTTTGCAGAATTTTTTTCCACATGCCGGGTCAAGGACCTGAGAACTCTTGAAGTTATTTTTAAAAAGTATTCCATTTGATTTTCAAAACCCCAATACAGCCTGGGTCAATAATAATGTTTTCAAACTATGTTATCAAAACATTTTCCTTTTAAAAAGGGGTCTTTCAAGCTAGATCTTTTGACTCATTGGGCTTGTTTAAAGTTTCATTGGTGTTATGATCCGTAAATAGAATATGGCTATGTGATTATCTTTCACCTTGTTGTAAGCGAATGCTTTTCTTGTGTTGACTATGGGAATGCGTGGTTTGTGTTAAGGCTTCGCGGATGTTGAGTTTTGTGTTGATATTGTTCGTATATCTTGTATATTATGTACTTGCACTAGCAAAATTCTAGTTTGCTAACCCCTGAGTTTTCGTGGGGTGGGTGCCTATTATGCGCTCTGGTTTTGGCAGCTTGGAAGGAGTCACGGGATTGGCTTGGAAGGAGATGGAAGACGACGATTCTAATCACACAAGAGTCAGAGTCTTTTTCTTTTGGTTTCATCTTGGTCGGTATTTTCTCATTTGGTTGAGTATTCACCCTTGCACGGGTGTAGTTTTCATTTATTAAATCAAGTCGTCATTCCTTTCCGTGTTCAAGTTTACTATTGTTGTTGAGCTGTGAATTATGTTGTTTTTTGAATTGTTTAATGACATTGTCAGTCTGTTTTGTAATTATTTTGACCCCGGCGGGTCAGTCATTGAGTAGACTATTGGAGTTTAGCCTGGTAGATCCTTGTGAGAAGGGTCTACGACATGTGATATTCTCGGTCGTATTCTGGGGGTGTTACAGATATGGTATCGGAGCTTAGGTTTGCGAAAAACCTAGGCCGTTGGGTCAAGTCCATGACCTGTGTAAGTTGCGCCCATCAGAGTTGTGATTAGTATCGTGGTTACGACATCATATTCAGGCAATCCGTGATGGTGAGTCTTCCGATCGTAAGTCCCCTTATATACGTATTTGATTATATCGTGCTAATGTTTTTAATGTGAATAAGGGTTGGAACTTGTTGGTGATATTATTGTTTTAGGATATAACATGCGTATACGGTCCGAGTGAAAATGGTTATGTAGTATGCTTCAGAAGTCGAGCATATTTATCGGTTTCTATATTTCAGTAAAATAAATCTTTGAGTGTTAATTTTATCCGCTGCGTGACTATTTTGAAATGGCTTTTGGTATCTTGCAAACTGAATTTTTTCGTAAAACCGATTCCCTAAACCGAGTTTTGGCATTTTGGTCTTGCACATTTTGACGGTATTCTTATGACAGTATTTGATATTTTATAAATGACTTTTGTGATTATTTGAAAATATTACCGTCATCGGACTTTTTGGCGTTTTGATCATTTTTAAAAATGTTTTTTAGCCTGGTGGGTTCCGGTGCGGGGCCCACGACGCTGTAATATCACGAATATTTTAAAGTGGGGCTTCCAAATTTTCTAACATTGTGAAAACCCATGATTTAATGTCGTCATGTCAAATGGTCACGTATCTTGGTGAAAAATCCTTTCGATTAAGTATTTTGGCAGAAGAGGAAAGATTTTCAAATTGTGGTATTTGGAACTCAACACTTTTGAAATATTTCAAATTAGTCACGATTCATAAAAGAATTTCTTTTATACATTATCCGAAAATAATTTTTAAAGTCAATGTATAAACTTCCTCTTCCACAATAAAGGACAGTATCTACAAGTTTTAGGCGTAACGTGACTCGCCCTCTTTTTCAAAAAATTATTTTCATTAAGTGAATACATATAATGATCGTCCTCGTCGAAGGGCTCGAAATTGACTTCAGAAAACTTTGTGCTTTACGATCTTACCGTTATTCTAAAGATGGTAACTAAACCTTGTGTTGATAATTGTGGTATACTGTACGACTCATTATTTGATAATGCTGAACGGTACTATCTGTATTATCATGTCGAGCCTTGGCGGACGTAGGTGTGATGATGGAAGTGGAAGCGGCGAGGTGGTTCGTACGACAACTATCCATGCTACGGTGAAGGAGTATCAAGATCAAACGATATCCTATGAAATCTCCTCAGTGATCGAGCCCACGAGCGAAGCAAAGAGAGCGAGGACATCGGGAAAATTTCTGGGCGGTGAAGAGACTAAGGCTCCCGAACCCCCACATCGTTCGAATGCATCATCTTCGCGGTCGGGAGTGAGCACTAGGAATCCCAAGCCAGCATCAGTGACTCTCGGTAAGAAGAGAAGGTGCTTCAACTGCAACCGTCAGGACATGTTCATGCAAATTGTCCCTTTCCACTCTTGACTTGTTACCAGTGCGGGTGTGAGGGTCATCGGGAGAAACACTGTGAGATAGTTTCCGAATTGGCAAAGAATGCTACCCTATTGGAGAGCAGAGCAAGTGACCAGAGAGTGTCCCGAAACCTTATGTTTCCTTCTGAAGATCCTAGCATGGGAGAATGAAGATTTTGTACTATGTCTTAATCGTTGCTGTTTCCAACAATCGTGACTTCGATCGTTTTTCGTTTAATTACTTTACGTTTCCAACTCTTGTTGTTCTAAGTTTCGGGGTCGTAATTTCTTTTTAGTATGGGGGAGTGTATTAACCGTACTTTTCTTAGTATTTTCAGCATTATGTGACCTTTCATTGTTGGTAAATCAATTGTGATCCTCTCGACGATTTTAAACTACCTTGTTTTACTTAGCCTACCGTCCTCCAAACGAATTTCGGAGCTGTTTTGCTAAATCCCGTGGATTATTGTGGCCTTTCCACATCCGAATTTGATTCTTGCAAATTTTGTTTGAAACTATTGTTCCATCGCACCCTATTTTAAGTTTCAGGACGAAACTTCTTTTATGGAGGGTAGTATATAATACCCGTGATTCTCTCTTTCGGTAATTTTTGTTTTTGACATTTTTCTGGTATCCAGAAAACTCGCTTGCGAGCATTTTGAAATTTTGACAATGTTTTGTTCTGCGTGTTTGGTGATCCGAGCTTGTTCCGGGGCTGTTTTACCCGAATCCGTGTTTTGAGCGATTTTTTCCGCTATTTGGTTCATTTCGTGTGATGGTGGATCGAAACTACGATTTCGTGTTTCCTATAAGTATGTTGAGCTTTGTTATGCGTGTTGTGAGCTTCGGTTTGGTTATTTGATATCATATTGTGATTTGCGAACGTTTTGGGCCATTTTGTAATTTTCCAAAGTTTGGGGGGAATTACTTCCGTTGTCGCATTCCGAACCTTCGGGTAGTCGGAATCATATTTTCTTTTAACACTTGAGTTCGTCGTTCTGCACTCTTTGTATGCATGTCCTCGTCTTGTGTTGTTGTTGTCGTTTCGTGGTTTCGTCGCGCTCGTACTCGATGAGTTGAACTTAGCAGTTCTGGAACTGCTAAGTGACTTACGTATGCTATGCTATAAGCATAACGTACGTTATCATCATGTGCCTTACGTACGTTAAGCCCTTCCCATTACATATGTAAGGGTCTTACCAGTACAGACATTAAGTTCTGGCCGTCGATAGCGCACGCTATGTGTTGGTCCTAATGTGCGTTAACTGTGCTCCTTACGTACGTTAAGTCCTTGCCATAACGTACATAAGTGTCTTCGCTATTTTGGACAGGAGGGTGTGGTCATCGATTACGTACATAATCTTTCATGCCTTACATACGTAATACCGATAACGTACGTTATCCTTCCTGACTAACGTACGTAATGCTGGCGCGGGTTTATATACCCAGGGGTTGACCGTGTTCGTCATTTTTCATCCTTCCTTCCTTCCTTCCTCCGCGGCCGTGGCGACTTGTGGCGATCGGAGGGCGATTTTGGAGTCTTGTAACTCTAAGTTTACATCTTCCTTGAGTTCTTGGTACTGATTAACATCATCAATCCGTGTTCTTCGTCTTCGATTCGAGGTAATCATCTTGTAAACCCTTCCTTTATATTTCGTGAATCTTCAAGATTCGGGTTGTTCTTCATGAATCGTGTTGTGGTATATCATCAATCGGTTGTATTGATCCTATCCCCATGATTTTATTCGTATTTCTTACCGTATTTGTGTTCGGATGATGTTCTTGGGGAAATATTGAGCCCTAATTGTTCGATCCTTTGTTTCTACGAATTCTTGTTGAGAATTTCATGTTTTTTGCATCTTCCTTGCGATCGACCTTATAGTGATTATGTTGTTCTTGTGTTTTCGACCTAGTTGGAAGATTCGAGGGTTTCTGGTCGAGCTTTCCGTTGCTTTGCATGCTTTGGATTTGAGGCAAGTACCTTGATATACGAATTATAACTACGTGAAATCATTGTTGCCGAAGTGTGTGAATTATCTCTATGAATATAAGTATATTTATATATTTATATGTTAAATATATATATATATATAAGGATATACATACATACATATATATATATATATATGTAGGTATGCATGTATATAGATATACGTGTATATATATATATATAAGGATATACGTATATATATATATGTAGGTATGCATGTATATAGATATACGTGTGTATATATATAATGACCATGATGTCATTCCTACTCCCGAGAGTAACAGATAGCAGTATCGGAAGTCGAGCCCTTGCGTAAGCACAATCTTATAACGGTAAACAATATGAAAAAGGAGACTTTATATATATATATATATATATATATATAATATATATCTGTGTGTGTGTGTATGTATATGTGTATAGGTATATATATACATGCATATGTCGGTGAATGTCGGGTGATTAATACCAATATTAGTTGACGTTCTCAACTTGAATTAAAGTACGAACCATAATTATAGATATAATATAATAAGGTTTATGTATTCGGTTGAGTTACGATATAAGGATATGTGTGCAGCATTGGTTGGTTTTGCCGAAGGCTTATTGTCTTGAGTCATGATTGATAACGTGCATGTTGTTGTTTATTTATGTGGTCGTGGACTGACGGATAAATTGTGTGAATTGGTGTACTGATTTGATAATTGTTGCAACGATTGACTGTGGGCTTTATGTTTGAAACAATATGAATACTTGTTGTGAGAGACGTCGTATCCGGGAGTCTCTGAGGGCGGGGCGTGTACTCCGGCCTGGTGTACGCTGCAATGAGCGGCTTCATATGGTTGGTGAACGCCGATGTCTAACCTGATGCGTGTGCAAGAGGCGGCTCTTGCGGGAGTGAACGCCGACGCGGTGACATGTTCAAGGGGCGGCCAACATAGTGGAGTGAACGCCGGTGCACATGTGTTCAAGGGAGGCGCCTGACAGCCTTATTGATTACGGATATACGAGATCTATGAGGGTTAATTAATCAAGGGTCTTGAGCAGGATTTGTCGAATGAGAGGCTGTATCCTTGATTGTAATGTGATGATATTCTGTGTATTGGGTCGAGGACCCCGTGAGATGTTGAGATCTTTGATCTTGTGGTGTTATTCTGTGTATTGGGTCGAGGACCCCTTGAGACGTTGAGATCTTTGATCTTGTGGTGTTATTATTTGGATTGGGTCGAGAACCCCATGAGATGTTGTAATGATTCGCTTGTGATAATGTTCTATAAATTGGGTCGAGGACCCCGAATAACGTTGAAATGGTTTTCTTGTGGAATTGTTTTCCACATGCCGGGTCAAGGACCCGAGAACTCTTGAAGTTATTTTTAAAAAGTATTCCATTCGATTTTCAAAACCCCAATACAACCCGAGTCAATAATAACGTTTTCAGACTATGTTATCAAAACATTTTCCTTTTAAAAAGGGGTCTTTCAAACTAGATCTTTTGACTCATTGGGCTTGTTTAAAGTTTCATTGGTGTTATGATCCGTAAAGAGAATATGGCTATGTGATTATCTTTCACCTTGTTGTAAGCGAATGCTTTTCTGTGTTGACTATGTGAATGCGTGGTTTGTGTTAAGGCTTCGCTGATGTTGAGTTTTGTGTTGATATTGTTCGTATATCTTGTATATTATGTACTTGCACTAGCGAAATTCCAGTTTGCTAACCCCCGAGTTTTCGGGGGGTGGGTGCCTATTATGCGCTCAGGTTTTGGAAGCTCGGAAGCAGTCACGGGATTGGATTGGAAGGAGATGGAAGACGACGATGCTAATCACACAAGAGTCAGAGTCTTTTTATTTTGGTTTCATCTTGGTCGGTATTTTCTCATTTGGTTGAGTATTCACCCTTGCACGGGTGTAGTTTTCATTTATTAAATCGAGTCGTCATTCCTTTCCGTGTTCAAGTTTACTATTATTGTTGAGATGTGAATTATGTTGGGTTTTGAATTGTTTAATGACCTTGTCGGTCTATTTTGTAACTATTTTGACCCCGGCGGGTCAGTCATTGAGTAGACTATTGGAGTTTAGCCTGGTAGATCCTTGTGAGAAGGGTCTATGGCATGTGACATTCCCGGTCGTATTCTGGGGGTGTTACAATTATTAAATTTAAGATGCTATTGTCGTTGACTTTGAGACAACAATTCAATATTTTCATCATCCAAGCCCAGATTTGGTGTAGCTTCTTGATCATTTTCTGGTTCAATCGGAAATTCATCGGACCGACATTCCTTCCTCAGAAAGTTGTGTAACCTGGCACATACACTAACTCTGCTTGTGTCTTAAATGGGAATGGAGGAGCAACTTTGAAAATTGTAAATTGTGATTTAAATAGACCAAATATTCTCTCAATCACATTTCTTAATTTTGCATGACGGAGATTGAATAGCTCACTTGGATTTCTAGGGTGACGACCTTGACACTGAAGTCTTTTAAATGATATCGAACACCGCGCAATGGTGCCAAAAATTGACGCCAGTTAGCAAAGCCGCAATCCACAAGTAAAAATTTTCCTAAAATAATTAAACCCAAATAAATATTATTGGCATGTGATATAGAATACTACGCATAAAATTAAGAACTAATACAAACATCATTACCTATCGGCACTTGAAGGTCCATTTGTTCTTGTTAAAGCATCATTTAATAATCTTGCATCATGTGCTGAACCTTCCTAGCCGCTAAGCACATATATGAATTCTAAGTCGAAGTTGCAAGCAGCCAAAACATTTTGAGAATTAATACCATGATGATTACGAAAGCTGCTCACATGTCGACCTTTTATCATGGCTGGAATATGAGTTCCATCGATAGCGCCGATACAAGCCTAATATAAAATAAATGTTCTATCATATAATGGTACAAAAAATATATGTCATATATTATTATTATTTAAATAGTATATGTTATAATCATATATGTTTCCCACCAAAAAAAAAAATCATATATGTTTAAGAAAAATAAATAAATGTACCTTAAAATAAGGATAAAACCTTGTACTATTCTGAATTTTCGTGGGCATACCTCCAGGTTTGACCATCATTAGTTATTCGTGTTGTGAGTTTCGGTTTCATAACTCGACATCGTATCGTAATTTTTGAATATTTGGGCCGTTTTGTAATTTCCTAAAGTTTGAGGGAAATTTACTTCCGTCGTCGAATCTGAACCTCTGGGTAGTCGAATGGTGTTTCCTTTTAGCGTTTAGGTTCATCGTCGTCAATACTTCGTAATTTTGTCTTCGGATCCCATCTTTTGTTGCGTTTCAATTTTGTACTTCCTTGGCCAGTGGACTGCACTCAGTAGTACTGAACTGCTGCATGCATAACGTACGTTATGCATGTTATATTACGTGCGTTATGAGTACTGATAACGTACGTTAACTGTTAGATATAACGTACATTATCAGCTTCATCGAATTGGGCAGAATGTTCTGCCGAGGTCTTTACGTATGTTAAGTGATGGGTTTTTATATACGTAAAACCCTTAACTTACATTAACTCTCCATGTTAACGTACGTAATTCTGCAGTCAGGTATTTAAAACATGAATCGACCTCAGACGCATCATTTTTCTTCTTTCCTTCTCCCTTCTCTGCGTTTTGAGTTTCCTGGAGTATCTTGGGGCAATTTGTGGAGAGTTATTCATGGAGCTCCTTGATTGATCGATTTTTGTACTCCAAACAAAGTGTATCATCATCCTAATCCATCTTCCTCCGTCCGAATTCAAGGTATTTTAGCTTGGAACCCTAACTTTGTCAATTTTGAGGGATTTTCGGGATTTGTCTATTTAAACTCGAATTGTTCGTTGATGTTGTGATATTTCTTATCGATTATTGTTACTGAGTGATTCCCAATTCGTTTCCATTGGTGTTTGATCCGTGAGTTGTTGATTCGGGGAGGTTTTGTGAAAACCCTCGCCCGTGTTGACTGTACGTGTATTATTATGGTTGGTAATCGGGGTTGTGGGTGTATTCCGTTCGGTTAATGATGTCGTTTAGGACTGATTCGTGATAATCTCTCGTTTAGGAGCGGACGTGTCACTCCGAGTCATTCCTAGTCATCATTTATTTTCCGTCTCGTCGAAGATGTCTCAAAGGCAAGTACTTTACATTTTTATGCATATTCTAGTATTTGATTTATGGCTTTCCGTGTATGTTGTGGATGTGAATGCGTATGTTCTCCTAGGGATGGTCTGATGGGGCCT
This sequence comes from Orobanche coerulescens, assembly GCA_033398695.1. Taxonomy (NCBI): domain Eukaryota; kingdom Viridiplantae; phylum Streptophyta; class Magnoliopsida; order Lamiales; family Orobanchaceae; genus Orobanche; species Orobanche coerulescens. The sequence goes on along the minus strand of CM065819.1, from coordinate 45,932,185 downwards.
TTGGGGATACGTAGTGTCGTGTGTATGCGTATCGTGAACTGGGGTTAACCACCCAGGGATGGTCTGATGGGGCCTATACGGGGTGCGGTGGCCGTGAGTCTCGTACCAATGTTTAACCTTTGAAATGTTTTATTGGAGAACTATGTTTTGTGCTCGTGCACCGTAATATTCCGGAATATAAATGTTTTCTAAAATGATTTTTGGCGCATAATTCATCTGATTAGAATGATAGTTCAAATAGATTGTACTTGCACTAGCTATTGTCGCTAACCCCTTCAATGGGGGAAATACTTCTGTATTTCAGGTACAGGTCATGGAGGCGAACGAGCATGCGGACAGTACGAGGATGATGGGCAAGGGTGATTCTGTTCAATGGTCGTTTGCTTGGCGTCTTGTCTTTTAGTTTTATTAATTACGTCATTTGTTTCAGTACTCGAATACTTTCTCCTTTTGTACTTGTATTTGATTGTGGACCCGGTTTGGGAAAGATTTTATTTATTACTGTCGGGTTTGGTCTATTTGTTTTGAATGTCTTAACATGTGGAGTTGTTTGTATGTTGATGATGATTGTCATCAGTCATGATGTCGAGTTTGTGCGTTAGCCAGTGGATTCCAAAGGGTTAGATCCACGGCGCTGTAATATGCCCTGAACATCTTGGGGGTGTTATAGGGTCAGCCTGTTCCGGGCGGTTCACTGGTTCGGGTTGGGTCGTCCAGTTTTTGGTTCGGTTCGTTTCACCGCCGTTCGTTGCGTCTGCTGAAGAGTCGGGATTTAAAATTGAATTTTTTTTATATAGTTGATTTTGCATAAAAATGAAACTTTATTGGGAATCCACGGCGCGACCGGAGAGGAGTGATGAGATGCTTGATCCAGTGGGAGATATCGGTCGGAGATTTTCTCGGGTTCCATTCAAGGAAGAAGACCATGATAATTAGATAATTTAATTATCCATGCTTTTATTTTGGATTTTACTGTTTTGGATGTATGGCACATATGAATGTATGTGTAATATGTTTCTTGCATTTTAGGACGAGAAAACTAAAAACCTAAGGCAAAAATAACTAAGTTATTAAATTGATTAATTTTTAAAATAAAATCAAACTGGCCTCCATAATTAATTTAAATTGTGAAATAATTAGCATGTGCGTTGACATTAGGGTCTTCCTGCATATCGGATGTGCTAATTATAAGTTCACTAATTTTAAATTTCTAATGATAACAAAAGGTAAATATTATTTTTTATGATAGGATCTCTCTATCTGTAGGACTATTATTTAAAAGATAATATTTTAAGGTTGTTAAATTATGGTGTTCACTTAGATGTATTAATCAATATGCTCCCCATCGGAATCTATGTTATTTAATACATGGCCAAGAGGACCCAACTATTAATTTCACTTGTCATAATGTAAATTAACTAAATCGTAAAATTAAATACGTAAAACTCTACTTGAAAAATGTGTGTATAAACGTCCACACGATGGTGGCTTGCATGTGCGGGTTTTTCGTGGTGTTGGTTGCTAGCATATATATTATGTTTTTTGAGGTTTTTCTATAGTTTGCTATGTATTATGTGATGAATATTTTTAATCTTATCTCAGATGTCTTTCGGTCCACTCGCTGTAATTTCAAAGAAAACAAACTAGATGGCACTAACTTTGCTGATTGGAAACGTAATCTTAATATTGCCCTGACTGCTGAGGAACACAAGTTTGTTCTGATAGAGGAATGCCTATTGGAACTAGATGCGGATTCGACACCTGATGAGGTAAAAGAATACCGCAAATGGAAGAAATCTAATGAGATGGCTTGCTGTTACATCTTGGCTTCTTTAGCAAATGTATTGTAGCATCAGCATCAGAGTATGGGCACGACCGCGGAAATGATGAAAAATATCGGCGAGATGTTTTGTCATCAGAACCGGGCGGCTAGGCAAAATGCTATGAGGGTCTTGATGACGACCCAAATGACTGAAGAAACTCCGGTAAGGGATCATGTTCTAAAGATGATTTCTTATCTAAAAGAACTTGATATCTTAGGGGCTACTATAGATGTGGAAACGCAGGTCGATATCATCCTAGGCAGCTTACCTAGGAGCTTTGAGCAGTTCCGCCTAAACTATAATATGAATCGTAGGGAGTATACCTTGGCAGAATTGCTGACAGAGCTTCAAGCTGCCGAAGGTCTCTTTGGTCAAGGGTATCAAGTTATTGCGGCTACTGGTATTCCGACTTCTAAACCCAAGTTGGGGAAGAAGAAGAAATAAGTGGTCCTGAAGCAAGTGGCAACTCTCAAGGTAAAGAGCAAGGCTCCTCATCCTGAGGCGAACAAAAGGCCAAATGGAAAGTGCTACAAGTGTGGCCAGAAAGGATATTGGACCGCCCTGCTCTTAAGAAAGGTATGTCTCGTGCACTAGTAGTCAAAATATGTTTGACAGCTTGTTCTTCCACTCCGTGGATAGTTGATTAAGGCTCCACTGATCACGTTTGCTTCGACTCGCATAGTTTTCAGGTACCCAAGTAGCTTAGTGCGGGCGAGATCACCATCAACTAGGTCGATTATTCCAAGATTATGGCTGTTGCAGTGGGAGTCGTGTAATTGAAGATTAATGCTAAAATATTAGTCCTTAATAATGTATTATTAGTACCAGATTTTAGAATGAACTTAATTTAGGTTTCTAAATTAAGTTGTGATGGTTATTCCGTTTCTTTTGTTTGTGATGCTATTATTAGAAGAAATGGTGAATATACTTGGAATGGTATTTATAGTGATGGACTGTATGTTATTAATACTGCACAAACTCCCATGTATAAACATAAATAGCTTAAATCTTTGTCTAAACCTAAAAAGAGAAAAGAACCTTAGAGCATAAACCAAACATATCTGTGGCATTTACGATTAGGTCATGTACACCGTAGGAGGATTCAAAGATGGGTAGATGATGGCCCATTGGATGACCTCCAAGTTGAGTCATTTCCAATTTGTGAATCCTATCTGGAAGGTAAGATGACCAAAAGGGTTTTTGAACCAAGGGAAACCGTGCTCAGAACGTGCTAGAGTTGGTTAATACGGATGTATGTGGTCTAATGAATATCCAGGATAGGTGTGGCTTCGAATATTTCATCACATTTATTGATGATTATTCGAGGTATGGATACATCTATTTGATGCGACGTAAGTCTGAAGCCTTTGACAAGTTCAGAGACTTTAAGGCAGAAACGGAAAAACGTCATGGAAAGAGTATCAAGTCACTACAATCTGATCGTGGTGGGGAATACCTTAGTGGAGAGTTTTTGGATTTATTGGCAAATGAGAGGATTTCGTACCAGCTCACTGTGCCTGGAACTCGACAATAAAATGGTGTTGATGAGAGAAGGAACATAACTCTTTTAGAAATGGTTAGGTCAAGGATGAGTTATTCAGATTTACCTATTTCATTTTGGGGACACACCTTGGAAACAAAAGCATACATTCTAAATCTTGTGCCTTCGAAATTAGTTCCAAAAACACCCACAGGACTGTGGAGTGGGTGAAACCCAGTCTAGGACATGTTCGGATTTGGGATACTCCATCACATGTGCAGAATAAGGAAGCTGATAAGTTGGCATCTCGTATAGAGTTACGAGTGTTTGTAGGATATCATAAGGGAATGAAGGGTAGATTGTTCTATAGCCCCCAGAATCAAAAGGTCATTGTTAGCACCAATGCCCGATTCCTGGAAGAGGGTTATGTGATTAGTCACAAGACCATGAGCGAAATAATTTTAGAAGAGTTTAGGGGCGAGACTCCATCTATACCAATCATACAAGCGCCAACTAACACTGCACCACATATCGATTTTGAGACTTTTACACCAACTCAGGATTTGCCTCATCATAGTGGGAGGGTTGTTCATCAACCGGAACTATTCATAGGCGTGGGAGAGTCTTTGGACTCAATCCAGGCGAAGATGAATCGGATCCCTGTACTTACAAGGGGGAAAGCCAAGACAAATATGCCGACTCCTGGCAAGTAGCAATAGAATCAGAAATGGGATCTATAGATTCCAATCAAGTGTGAGAGCTAGTACAACTACCTAATGTGGTACAAGCCATTGGGAGTAAGTGGGTCTACAAAGAGAAAGAAAGGAGGTGATGAGAAGGTTGAAACCTTCAAAGCGAGGCTTGTAGCGAAAGGTTACACTTAGAAAGAGGGTATTGATTATGATGAAACATTTTCGTCGGTAGCTATGCTTAAGTCAATCCGAATTATTTTAGCTATAGCTACACATTTGGATCTGGAGATTTAGCAAATGGATGTCAATACTCATTCTTGAATGGAAGTATAGACAAAGAAATCTACATGCGCCAACCAGAGAGATTCATTGCTGAATGAGAAGAGCACTTAGTGTGCAAGCTTAAGAGATCCATTTATCGACTTAAGTAGGCATCTAGATCTTGGAACACTCGATTTGATGAGGTAGTCCAGTCATATGGATTCGTCCAATGTCCGAGTTAGAGTTGTGTGTATAAGAAATGCGATGGAAATGTGTTGCTATTTCTTGTACTATATGTAGATGATATCCTTCTAATTTGAAACAACATGGAGGAGTTATCCGACGTACGAGTATGGATATCTGAGCAGTTCAATATGAAGGATTTGGGAGAAGCAGGGCACATCCTTGGGATTAGGATCTTTTGTGATTGGAAGAAAAGGATGTTGTGCTTATCACATGCATCCTATATCGATATAGTGCTTAAATGGTTTAACATGGAGAATTCCAATAAAGGTTTTCTACCTTACAAACATGGAATTCAACTATCTAAGGATATGTGTCCTAAGACACAAAAAGAGATGGATGACATGAAGCTGATTCCTTATGCGTTAGTCATGGGAAGCCTCATGTATGCTATGCTTTGCACTAGACCAGATATTTGTCATGCCGTAGGCATGGCTGGTAGATATCAGTCAAACCAAGGACAAGGACACTGGATTGCTATCAAGCACACACTCAAGTACCTGAGAAGGACTGGGGAGTATATGTTAGTCTATCAATCAGACGACCTATGTCCAGTGCGTTATACTGACTCAGATTTTTCATCAGACAAGGAACAATCCAATTCTACTTCAGGTTATGTGTTTAGCCTGGGAGGTGGAGCCATTAGTTGGAGAAGTGTGAAGCAGAAATGCATCTCAGACTCTACTATGGAAGTCGAGTATGTGGCAGCCTCTGAGGCAGCCAAAGAGGCGGTATGGCTAAAGTACCTCCTGCAGGACTTAGATGTGATTCCCGATTTACCAAAGGGTATTACACTTTATTGTGAAATACTGGTGCAGTGGAAAATTCGAGGGAACCACAAGACCACAAGGCAAGTAAACATATCAACCGCAAGTACCACATTATACGACACTTTATAAGGAAGGAGACGTAGTTGTATCCATGGTTGTATCGGAAGATAATCTTGCTGATCCTTTCACGAAAGGCCTACCCTCAAAAGTTCTTGAAAGGCATGTGGAAGGAATGGGATTACGGTGTATGGAAGCATTGCTTTGAGTATAAGTGGGAGATATGAGAGACTATGTAATAGAGTGGTATACCTAAAAGCATGATTTGAGTATAAGTGAGAGCTTGTTAGGGCTGTATACTGCAAAGCATATTGTATGCTTGTATTACCTTACTTCCCTATAACTACCTATGAGAATATGAATAATATTTAATCACATATGCATATTTATTCACATTATGGTTATGCAAATGAAATGTCTAATTATTTTATATTGTAGATAATGTGGTGTGCTGGTGTCACACGAAAGATCACTTTATCGGTGTCTTATAAAATAATATAATAGTTCACAACCTATACAATTATTAGACAAATTATATGAAAAGTTGTAATGTATGCTTGAGAATAGTTGGTCCTGACTATTAGCATGCATTAGCGTATTTGCATACGTTGAGCAGGATCGAAGTGAGATAGTGTCATCTGTACTGACGGTAAGAAGAACGTAAATATCGAATAATTATTATTTCTTAATTCTAAGTATATAATATTTAATTTTGTGTTTATAATTTTTGTTGCTTTGATTTACCATGGGTAGAGTCAAAATGCTTGACTCAATAAGCTTCATATCTTGCGTAATGATATTATTTATATGAGAATTATTATTATTACTAGAAATCGTGTCTCGACTCGTGCGGGTTGATGATGTCCCCTTGAGGAGCTCGATAATGATTATTATATTAAACCCTGTAGGTGGATTTAAAGCTGTCAGTAGCTTAAATTAATTAATAGACATTCGATTTCTGAAATACGAGAAATAATATATTTAAATAAGGAGCACGAGTTCGTAAATTGGGATTTGGGTAGGAAGTGCAATATTAATTATTTAGTGGACTGAGTTTATATTAATAGACTCAATATATTAGGAAAGGCCTAATATGGAAATTTGAGGTCTATTAGGAGTCCTTTCCCTAGTCCTCCTTAAGATCCCTAGAGTAGCCCATAACACCTATAAATAAGACATCAAGGGTTCGGCCGAAAGTGCTTCTTCAAGCTTGAGTGTTTGATATTTTTTCTTGTGTTTAATTATAAATCTTGACTTGTGTCTTTGATTTTACAATTTAGAGAACACATCAATTTTCTAAGAGTGTTTAAATATTACTAGAAAATGACATTAATCAACAAGGAGTTCGGCCGATCCAATTTGTGGATTCAAGAAAGTCCCGTAGATTGTTTCCCACACGACATCCGGATATAGGCGGGATATACTCTATAAGATCTAAATGTAGAAATACAAGAAGATCAAGGAGAAAGCAACCACTATGCTTCAAAGGTAAATATCCTATGATCTTTGATCTAGATTAGGATATTGATTTACCAACATATTTATTTAATAAATAAAAAATAATATTTAAATTGCTTACTAATCTTAGTAGTTAATTAATTAGCATGCCTGAATAGGTTTTGTGCTCGTGGATGCATAAAACACTTTTATCAAATTTTTCCCAACTTTGCTTCCGCTGCGTTTTATTTCCAACACTCACTTTGGAGGATCCAGAAACGTTTGGGATGGTAGTATGATTGAGGCATACTGGGAACTGTTTATTGAAAACTCGATCATTGGAGATTCACATTCCTCATGTTACAAAAAGAGCTATTCTCTTCTGAACTTCTATCTGCATGAGTTTTGCTATCGGGTTGTTGAAAATCGACTTGTGCATTCGAGATGTGCAAGACCCTTATATTCAGGATGATGATGGCCATAATGAGTGGTTAGAAGGTTAACTGGTGTCAGATTGTGATGAAGCACCTACAGGAGGCGGCCGCAAAGGTAGATACATCCAAAAAATACTTTGGACTCATGCTCAACTACATTCTCACAAGCGGTGGAATCCAAAAATTTCCTGTTGCTAAAAAGATCCCTGCAGGGAAGTTCCTGGTGGCTAAAAACCCATCCTGTATAACAAGGCTACACCACTACATGACATGTTGGACCCCAACTCTATACTGATGTTGAATGACCCACATGATGTAAGTGGTCATTCCTCTAAGGCCAAAGCTGGTGAAAGCGAGAAAAAAAAAGCCTGTCAGCAAGAAGATGGTGATTCCCTACAGCAGGTCATCTACAGCTGTCGAGAAAAAGAAGAAAAATCCTAAGACTAATAAGGAGTCTAGTAAGACGAAAGCTATCCCTACAGCACCTCAGAAGGCTACAGTAGCCTCTCATGTTTCGCCCACTCTATATGCCCCCACAGTGGTTATCCCATCGGGAGATGTTCCCATAGAAGAGACACTGACTGCTCCCTTAGTAGATCCCGAGCCATCTACCGCTATAATGGATGACCAAGTGTTCTGCAAGCTTGAATAAGTAGGTGAATTGACTGCCCTTTTGGATCTGACAGACACTTCCCCTAACAGGACCCCCACCCCTGTCAGGAGTGCCTCTCCCGATAGGGTACCCCGCAATGTCAGGGACCCAGCTCCTCAACAGGCTACCATACCTATCTAGGATATAAGCCAATCATTCAAACCCTCTAATGTTCGAATTAAGGTTGTAAACGAATCAAATCGAAGCGAATACCACTGTATTCGATTCGTATTCGTGAAACTAATCTAATGATTCGATTCTATTAGATTTTTTTTAATATTAAAAGTTGATTGGAATTCAATTCGATATGGATATTCGAATTATTCGATTCGATTCGAGTATTCGATTTGATTTTTTTGTATTGAATGCAAGATTCAAAATTTTATCATAAAAAAGTTACAGTACAACCTCAAAATAAATAATAATACAATTTACCAAAAAAATAATAATAAGACAAGTGAAAAACCACCATAATGTGATATGAAAACTGGACCAGCAGTAGAAGAATGCAGAGAAATGAAATGAAACCCTATATATTTTTTTGATTATATATAATATACTAAATATAAAAAAAATTGATTCGAATCAAATATTCGTGAACAAAATGAATCGAATACCATTAGATTTGTATTCTGATTTGTTATTTCAGTGAATATAAAGTAAAATCCGAATTCGAATTCGAATTCGAAAAAAATGAATATGAACCGCCCTAAACGAATTCAAATCCAGAATCGAATCAAATAGATCTGATTCACTAGCAATCCTAGTTCGGAGTCCCTCCCCTGGAGGCACTGTGGTTCCTAGAAGTACACCTGAACCCCCCCAAAATCATCCATTATCCTGAAGCTGGAGCCTCAAGTTCTCATAAAAGGAAAAGTACAGATGCACCTTTAGAAGCTCCTGCAGCAAAGAAGAAGAGAACTAGGCAGGAACCAGATGTGACTCTGAGCTGGGAAGGCTAAGAACTATGCTATGTTGAGGATTTTAGCCCTGAGGAAGCAAGAGATAAATGGGGGATAGCCAAAAAGGACATCATTGAAAAATATTACCTTTGGGAAATCCTCCAAGACCCTAACTGCACTCCTCAGCAGATTTTTATTGACTATATGGAGATGGATTGGACCAATTTGTGTGAGATTCTGAAAAAAAGTAGCTGAAGAGGATTTAAAAGTTTATCCAAGAATCCCTAATTTCAGACCACAGGGCCCTCCAACTAACATAAATGGAAAGTTGGATGATACAACACTTCAGGGGGAAATAAAGGATCTCTGCATAAAGAACAAGTATACCTTCCTTGAAGATCAGAAGTTTGCATCCATTGTAGTCAAGAAGAAGTATGAGCTAATCCCATTGGGTCAGAAGCCAATTGGAGCAAAGCCACTGAAGGCTCTCCCTCCAGCAAGAATCAGATAAAGAGGAAGAGGAAGTGGGAGAACTTTATTTTTTGTCAATCACTTGTATTTTTCATTTTACTTGTAACTTTTGTTTAATGACTATATTGTATTCCCAAATATTAAAAGTATTATATAGGTGACCTGAATGATGACCTCTAGTTGTCTCAAATAGAATGAGTCTTTATATTTAAGTTATTTTACTTGTCTACGTGATGATTTTCGTTACATTTGAACATTAAGTGCTATCATCAAAATAAGGGGATTTGTTTAGGAATATAATTTTAACATTGTGATGATGTCATCTCTATATTCAAAGATTATTTCAAATGTATGTACTTGACATTATAAAGAATAACCAAATGAGTATCTCCTATAAGCCTTTAAAAGTTTAGGCTAAGTATTGATCATGTTGATCAGGTAGAAATTTGGCTAAGTATAAAAACAGGCAAATATCATCTAAACTTGACCAGTTAAAAATATCAGTCGTTTTCTGGTCAACACAAAATCTCAGCCAAGGCTGACCAATAAAAATCAGTCGGGTTTCGGTCAAAGGAAAATATCAGCCGGGTTTGACCAAGTCAGAAGTACATCTGAATATCAGTGAAGACAATTTTGGCTAAGTACAAAAACAGCTAAAATATCAGCCGGGCTCGATAAAAGGAGAATATCAGCTAAGGTTGACCAGACAGACATCAGCCGAGTTTGGTCAAAGCAAAATATCAGTTGAGTTTAACCAAGGCAAATATCAACCAACTTTCATCAAGACCAAATATCAGCCAGCCTTTGCTCATCTTGGACCCGATTCCTCACATAATGTAACTGCTAGTTGTAGTCATTGATCTCCTGTGAGATGGGAACATCCTCGGGTTTGGCTTCAAAGAAGGCTCGAATACTTCCCTCTTTCACCGACCACAGACAATATTCGGCCTCCATCAATTCTCGAAACTCGTCCCACGAAGATGCCCGGTCACGCGGTTTCACTACTTGCCACCACATTGTCGCCTCCTTGGTGAGGAAGTACTGAGCAATTGGTACTTTCCTCTCCTCGGAGCAGTTTGCTGCCTCGAACACTTTCTCCATCTCAAATAGCCAACTCTCCCAGCCAGAAGGGTCAGAAGTACCGTCGAACTGCGGAGGACGCATACGGATCAAGTCCTGAAGTAACTTGTCGGCACTAGAACCAGTAGGCGAAACTCGATTAACATTGGCTTGATTATCCTTGACCGTCTGGGTTAGTAGCGCCATCTGATTCGCTACTTGCTGCAGAATGTTCGCTACCCCGGCGTTATCATTAGTATTATCGAAGCTAGCAGACTGATCCTGCTAACCTTCGGCACTAGGCTGGACACTGTTCGACAAAGAAGGCATTGCCGAACTAGCCCCAGAGCTATCAGACATGGCTGCCCCACCGGCTGCGCCACATCCCCTACCGCGTCCAATACCGCATCCTCTACCAGCAGGCACTCTGAAGAAATAATTAGTGAGTACAATTCAAACGCAAAAGACATCGCGATATTAAGAAAAGAACAACACAGGATAACGCAACGAGTCAAGTTAGGAAAAACATACGAGCACCGGCATACTGAGATGATGGCATAGTAGTGATACTATTCAGAAACGACACTCGACTAGACCTAAATAACCTACATCCTAGGTATCTATGCAACCTTAGGCTCCGATACCATATTCTATAACACCCTCATGATGTTTAGGGCATATTATAGCGCCGTGGATCCCACCATTCATAATCCACCTGGCTAACACACAAACTCGACATTACGGCGGTCATAAACATCATCAACATACGAACAACTTCTCAATCCAAGACATACAAAATAAGTAGACCGAACCCAACAGTGCAATTCAACGTTAAAACCAAGCCCAAATCGGGTACACAACAATTACAATGTTCAAAAGAAAGAAGTACTCGAGTACTGAAACAAACGACATGATTAATAAAATTTAAAAGACATGACATCAACGAACGACCATTGAATAGAATCACCCTTGCCCATCATCCTTGTACTCTCCGCATGCTCGTTCACCTCCAAGACATGTACCTGAAATACAAAAGTATTTCCCCCATTTAAGAGGTTAGCGACAACAGCTAGTGCATGTACAATCCATTTGGACTACCATTCTAATCAGATGAAATATGTGCCAAAATCATTTTAAAAACTATTTTTATATTCCGGAATATCATGGTCCACAAGCACAAAACATAGTTCTCCAACAAAATATTTCAAAGGTTAATCGTTGGTACGAGACTCACGGCCACCGCACCCCGCAGAGGCCTCATCGGACCATCCCTGGGTGATTAATCTCAGTTCATGATACACATGAACACGGCACTACGTATCCCTAGAGGCCTCGTCAGACCATCCCTGGGTGAACATACGCATTCACATCCACTACATACACGGGAAGCCATAATTCAAATACTAGAATATGCAAACAAATGTAAAGTACTTGCCTTTGAGACATCTTGACAAGACGGAAAGTAAACGACAGCTAGGAATGCCACAGGGTGACCACGACCGATCCTAAACGCAAGGTTGACACAATTCAGTCCTAAACGATAACAATAATCGAATGGAATATGCCCACAAACCCGATTACAACCATAACAATACGTGTACGTTCAATACGGGCGAGGGTTTTCACAAAACCTCCCCGAATCAACAATCCATGGATTAAACACGACGGAAATAGATTGGAAATCATCCGATAACATCAATCAATAGGAAATATTGCAACATAAATGAACGATACGAGTTTAGAAAGACAAAACCCGAAAACCCCCCAAAATAGACAAAGTTAGGGTCCTAGTAAAAGTACCTCATATTCAGATAGAGGAAGATGGTTAAGATGATGATAAACTTCGCTTGAAGCACAATAATCGATTTATCACGGAACTCCATGGGCTAATCTTGAAGAATCGCTTGAAATCGCTCATAGGAACTCAATTCGCGGACAAGGAAGGAGGAAAGAAAGAAATGACGCGACTGGAACCTATTCAGGTATTAAATACCTGAATGCTCGTTACGTACGTTAACATGGTGAGGTTAACATACGTAATGCCTCTTACGTACGTAACACTCATGATTTAGCATACGTAAGGGATCGGCAAACAATCTGCCCAATTTGCTGAGTCCGATAGCGTATGCTACATCAGATAGTTAGCGTACGTTGTAAGGAAGTTTACGTACGTAACACTCATGAGTTAACGTACGTAAGAACTCGACAGAAACTTGGTAGAACCTACTGTCCAAAACGCTGAGTACCATAACGTACGTTAACACTAAGGTTTAACCTATTGTATACGTGTATCATAGCGCACGCAAGAAAGCATGAATAACATACGTTATTCATGCAGCAGTTCAACACTGCTGAATGCAGTTCGTTGCTCGGGGGAAATACGAAGTCGAAACGCAACCAATGATAGGATCCAGAACATAAAACGAAGTATTCGCGACGAAGAAGCTAAGTGCTGAAAGAAAGTACGATTCCGACTACCCGGAGATTTGGAATACAACAAAGGAGATAAAATTCCCTAAACTTATAGGAAATTACAAAACGGCCCAAACGTCTGAAATTCACGATACAACGTCGGATTATCAAACCGAAACTCACAACATGAATAACTCAATCATACGGACTCATGGAAACAAAGAAATAACGAAATCGAACGAGTTTTACGATAATCGAACATACATGCGACAAAACATGACATAAAGCGAAATTACGTAAAAACACCTCCGAAACTCGTCCAAATGGAACAACACCAAGAACAAAATAGATTAAACATCGAAATGGTTACAAGCGAGTCGTTAAAAATAGACATGCGCCAAAAATAGAAACTGCTAAAAATAGAAAGGTACGGATATTACATCTCCTTTATCCAGGCTTGGGACCGGCAGTGAATGTCATAACAATAATCACGGGCGGAGTTTCTAAATTGCCGATACGATTGATTTTTATCAGCGGTACATGGTTGTTTAGCAGCGAGTCAAAGCATCTTTTTCAGGACAACGACGCCAACTGTCCGACGAATTGTACGACAGAGATTTTCGGGAATTTTCCGATGGATGTTCGGTTTCTCCGTTCTGAGATATTAATTAGAGATAGTTTTCAAATTTCGAATTAATATTATTTTGTTAATTTTTATTTATTTTAGAATGATTATCGCGATTATTAAAAATGTTATAAATTTCTAAACACCTAAATAACTTCGATTCTACGAACTTATTATTTTATGAAATATTAAGTTTCATTATGTCCAAATATTCATAAAATATTTCAATATCTTTTAGGTTATAATTTGGGCCTTTTGGAATTTTCTTGATAAATGTATTATATTGAAATATTCATAAATTTATATTTATTAAGATATAAATAAATATAAATGCTAAGATTTGAAGCACTGGTGTAAATAACTATCTAGATATTTTAAATCAACTTTTTGAATTAGTGTAAGATATTATAAGTTAATTATATTTAATTGATTATTAAAATAATCAATATTAAAATGTGGTAATAATTACTTTATATTCTTGAATTAAAATTCTGAGAATCGCTTCTAACTTAATGAAGTATCTTATAACCAAATTTGCGAGATTTTAGTTATTTTATTTTGGTTATTTAAATTGAAGTATTTAAATAATCAAAATATGGAATTAAGTATAGCTATTCCAGCATAGTGAATATTAACTCTCTTATATTTTAAAAGGTAAGATCATGATAGTCAAATACTTGGACTAATGTGATGACAGACTTGAGTAAGTATTTATTCGATTATTAAATTAACAATAATTAAGTATTGAGTAAATATCGATTTAAGGGATTATTAGGTCATAATGTTGAGTATTATGATTTGAGTAGTAAATACCATATTTTGAAATATTTATGATGTTCTTGAGTTAATTTTAGATAATATAAGATGATTTATTATAAATAAATAGTTGAATAAGTGTTGATAATTCATATAACGAAAGTAGTTTGACTAATTTAAGGAAATCTATTGCGTTGAATTCGTTATCGGATTCGTAGAGTTTTATTATCGTAGGGTTTAAAGGATGCTGATTCCAGGGGGGTCTTCTTTTCTCCATTTATGATCAAATCGTATATTTTTATTTTTTCTTCGTAGTTTGTGTTTTTCATTGTATTATTATTTTGGGTATACTCCGTCTTCATATGCTTTGTGCCTGATACGAATTACGTATGAAAATGGACGTAAACTCGTATGTAATGCAGCGGAAATATAATTGATCCTCACAACACTTGAATATGTGTAACACTCGTAAGATATAACCGAAAGTAGGGCAATTCGGCTTACGTAAACAAGAACAATATGAATGATTTATCAAACTAGACCTATAGTTTGATAAGATAATCTTTCCTCAAGACCTATTGAGAATCGATTGGATTAAAACTCGAAAACGCGTCGAATTATAATCAAGATTTCGATGAAAAGCATTCACCAAGAAAACACAAGTGTATTCTTATTTCTTCAACATACAATGGTTTTTACAATGCTTACACAAGCCTATATATAGGAGACTTCAAGTCTTCCTATAATAAAAGAAAATAATTCAAAGATTTATAAAATCTTTGAATAATCAAAACAAATCAACAATAAAATATAAAAGGAACAACAATCCTAATTTTAGGGGAAACACAATCCCTAAAATGAGTAAAAAACAAAGCAAAGACAAACACACAAAAGAAAACACAAAAAAAGTGAAATCTGCCGGCACGACTCGGCCGTGTCGCTTGACACGGCCGCGGCGCGACAAGGACATTCGGCACGGGCGCGGCGCTGACAAAGACGTCGGCAGTGACTCGACCGTGCCCGCTTGACACGGTCGCGGTGCGACAGGGACTTCCGACAGTGACTCGGCACGGGCGCGGCGCTGACAAGGACATTCGACATGGGCCCGATCGTGTCCTGGAACACGGTCGGGCGTCTGGGCAGTCGGTTTTGGCTTATCCGGAAGAGTTCGACTCGGCCGTGCCAGAAAACACGGTCGAGTCCAATGGGCAGTGACTTTGGCATTTCGGGACGAGTGCGGCACGGGTCATGTCGGACGACACGGTCGGGTTAGGTCGGCAGTGCTCGGCCAGTTCCGGCAGGTGGTGATTTTTTCGGCAGGTGGTGAATTTTCCGGCAGGTTGGATATTTTCCGGCATATTGAATATTTTTCCGGCAGGTTGGATGTCGACCTTCCGGCACAGCATGACACGGGCCGTATCATATGACACGGCTGATACCGATACTCCACATCTTATGTCCGTTTTCTCACCTAAATACGTACTAGTCCGTGCATGGCATGTAGTAAGGTCATTTATATCGATCCTTACTTCGTCTTCTTCATTCATATCAAATGATCCCGTATCATCTCCTCCTCCTTTAAAAGGAATTGTCCTCAATTCCGAAATTCCGTCATCATCGATGTAAGGCGAGAGGTCCCCAACATTAAAGGTTGCATGAATCCCATAATCTCCTGGAAGTTCTAATTTGTAAGCGTTGTCGTTCACTTTCGCGATTACTTTAAACGGTCCCTCCGCTCGCGGCATTAATTTGTTCTTACATTTACTTGGAAATCGCTCTTTCCTCAAGTGCAACCAAACCAAATCACCAACTTCGAACAATCTCGGCCTTCTTTGTTTGTTCGACTTTCTTTTGTAAGCCTCGTTTATTTCCTTGATTCTATTACGTACTTGCTCGTGTAATTTCATCATCGATTTCAGTTTTGATTCCGCATCCTTGTGCACTAACTCGTCACTTGGCAATGGAATTAGATCTAACAGCATATACGGGTTTATTCTGTAAACTACTTCGAACGGAGAGTGTGCCGTGGCATGAGTAGGAGAACGATTATAAGCGAACTCTGCATGTGCAAGTTTCAAGTCCCAATCCTTTTGTGTCTTGTTCACAAGATCACGTAGTAAAGTGCCCAATGTTCAATTGGTTACCTCGGTTTGACCGTCCGTTTGTGGATGATGTGACGTGTTAAATAGTAGTTTGGTTCCCACCTTTCTCCACAAGGTGTTCCAAAAATAACTAAGAAATTTTGAGTCCCGATCCGAAACAATCATTTTTGGAACCCCATGCAATCGTACGATTTCTCAGAAATATAAATCAGCGACGTTACTCGCGTCGTCCGTCTTGTGCCAAGCCACAAAGTGAGCCATCTTCGAGAATCGGTCTATAACAACTATAATAGCATCTCTCCCTCATTGAGTACGAGGCAAAGCAACAATGAAATCCATTGAGACATCTTCCCACGGCCTTTCCTGAATCGGCAAAGGCATGTATACTCCCGGTTTGAACGAACTCTTAGCAATGTGGCATGTTACACACTTATTAATTATGTCATGTACATCCACTTGCATCTTCGGCCAATGAAAATGCTCTTTAAGTACCTCCAACGTTTTAGCCGAACCAAAATGACCGGCCAAGCCTCCACCGTGAGCTTCCCGAACCAACAATTCCCGAATCGGGTGTTTTGGTAAACAAAGGCGATTTCCTTTGAAAAGGAATCCTTCTTGCAACGTAAACTCTCCAAATGGGCCAGATTTACACCGAATGAAAACCTCATCAAAATCCACATCCCCATCATAACACTCCTTCAATGCTTCGAACCCAAGCAACCTAATGTCAAGAGTAGAGAGCAAGGCATACCGTCTAGATAAAGCATCCGCCACAACGTTGCTCTTGCCATCTTTGTATTTTGATGAAAAGTGGAATGATTGCAAGAATTCCACCCATTTAGCATGCCTCGGACTTAACTTTTGTTGGCCGTTAATATATTTCAAGGACTCATGATCCGAATGTAGGATGAATTGTTTCGGCCGAAGGTAATGGCTCCAATGATCAAGAGCTCTCACAATGGCATAGAACTCCTTGTCATAAGTACAATAGTTGAGTCGAGCCCCACCCAATTTCTCCGAAAAGTGTGCAATTGGTCGCCTCCCTTGGACGAGGACCGCCCCAATACCCACTCCACTTGCATCACATTCTACCTCGAAAGGTTGTGAAAAGTCGGGTAAAGCCAAGATAGGTGCTTCACACATTTTCGCCTTCAATTTTTCAAACGCCCCTTGGGCAGCCCCGTTCCACACAAACGGTCCTTTTTTTAAGCATTCCGTTATCGGGCTAGAAATTGTACTAAAGTCTCGTATGAACCTCCGATAAAATGAAGCAAGTCCGTGAAAGGTTCGGACTTCCATGATGGTTTTGGGCGTAGGCCAAGATTTAATCGCCTCGATCTTGGTTTGACCAACCGACACCCTTTCTTTAGAAACGATGTAGCCAAGAAAGGCTACACTCTTGACTAGAAACGAACACTTCTCCTTTTTCCCATAAAGTTTTTGATCCCTAAGGATCTCGAAGACTTTCCTCAAGTGCCCGGTATGCTCTTGCAATGATCGACTATAAATCAAGATGTCGTCCAAGTATACAACGACAAATTTTCCCAAAAACGGCTTAAGTACCTCATTCATTAATCGCATGAAAGTACTTGGCGCATTTGTAAGGCCAAAGGGCATGACGAGCCATTCATATAATCCATGTTTTATCTTGAAAGCCGTTTTCCATTCGTCTCCTTCCCCCATGCAAATTTGATGATAGCCGCTTCTCAAATCAACCTTCGAAAAAAATCACCGAACCATGCAACTCGTCCAACATATCATCAAGTCTCGGAATTGGGAACCGATATTTGATGGTTATGTTGTTCACGGCTCTACTATCTATACACATCTGCCATGACCCATACTTCTTTGGAACAAGTAAAACCGGAACCGCACAAGGGCTCAAACTTTCTCGAACGTACCCGCGGTTCATTAGCTCCTCGATTTATTTTTGCAACTCCTTTGTCTCTTCGGGGTTACATCGATAGGCGGCCTTGTTAGGGAGTGATGCACCCGGTACAAGGTCGA
Source organism: Orobanche coerulescens (assembly GCA_033398695.1). NCBI lineage: Eukaryota > Viridiplantae > Streptophyta > Magnoliopsida > Lamiales > Orobanchaceae > Orobanche > Orobanche coerulescens. The sequence goes on along the minus strand of CM065819.1, from coordinate 45,914,002 downwards.
CTTGGTGTTCAATCCCACGTAAGGGTGGTAAACCCGGCGGTAAGTCTTCCGGGAAGACATCCGCAAATTCTTGTAGCAAGGTATCGATATCTCTCTTGCCTTGCACAATTACGTCAACATCTCGTGTTTCTTTAATCATAAATAAATACACATGCTCGCCATCGTCAATAGCGTGTTTCACCTCTTTATCACTAACAAACATGGTAAGCTTCGGTTTCTCCATTTAATTAGAACTCATCGATCGAATGGCTTGGGGTGCCATCGGTTTAAGCACAATCTTCTTGCCTTTATCCTGTAATTCATATTCATTACTCCTTCCTAGATGCAAAACGTCTCTATCAAATAGCCACGGTCGTCCCAAAAGTATGTGGCATGCATCCATTGGGAGTACATCACATAGTACGTTGTCACCATACGAGCCCATAGTTAATCCGACCAGTACTTGTTTTGAAACTTTCACTTTATTCCCATCATCGAGCCAATGTAACGGGTATGGTTTCGGATGAGTAGTAGTGACGAGTCCGAGCTTCGCCACCATCTCACTTGAAGCAACATTCGTACAACTTCCTCCATCGATTATCAAACTACACCACTTGTCTTTAATTTGACACTTGGTGTGGAATATTTGATCTCGTTGTTCCGTGTCCCTCGAAACCGTCTTGACTTGTAAAGTGCGAAGGACTAGACTCGTGTCATAGTCCGGAGCATTGTAACACTACTACAAAAAGATTTAACAATGTTCTCGAGCGCTTTTAACAATGATTAGGAACATTGTTAAATGCCCATTATTAAATTTAACAATGATTGTCTAAGAACCATTGTTAAAATTTAACAATTTGTTAACAACCGTATTAACTTTATTTATTTTTTTAAATAATTTTTTTTAATAATTTGAAATTATTTTTTTAATATATTATTTTTTTAAAAAATATATATATTCCCTTGACCCGCACCCACCCAAACCGCACCCGACCCGCCCGCCCGCCAACTCCGACCCGCACATAATATGTATAAATGTGCATTTCCGCTACTCACGGGATTCGAACTGTGACCTCACTGTGATGGAGGTGTTTATCCAACCAGTGAGCCAAAGTCATTTGTTGTTCAAATATTGATTTCTATTATATAAGTATACAATAAACCATATATATATATGTATATAAATATATATATAAAATATATATATATATTATATGTATATGTTTGTTAATATTTTCAGAATTATTTTCAAAATATATTAATATGTATTATATTACACATTTAATAACTAATGATCAATATAAGTATACAATAAACCATATATATATATATATGTATGTATATATTATAATTTTCAATATATAATGTAATATAATTTTTAATATTAATATATAACAAAATATATTAATATTCAATATATTCCACATTTGATATAATATAATTCATAAAATAATATGTATATATTATAATTTTTAATATATAATGTAATATAATTTTTAATATTAATGTATAACAAAATATATTAATATTCAATATATTCCACATTTGATATAATATAATTCATAAAATAATATGTATATATTATAATTTTTAATATATAATGTAATATAATTTTTAATATTAATATATAACAAAATATATTAATATTCAATATATTCCATATTTGATATAATATAATTCATAAAATAATATGTATATATTAATTTTTAATATATAATGTAATATAATTTTTAATATTAATATATAACAAAATATATTAATATTCAATATATTCCACATTTGATATAATATAATTCATAAAATAATATGTATATATTATAATTTTTAATATATAATGTAATATAATTTTTAATATTAATATATAACAAAATATATTAATATTCAATATATTCTACATTTGATATAATATAATTCATAAAATAATATGTATATATATTATAATTTTTAATATATAATGTAATATAATTTTTAATATTAATATATAATAAAATATATTAATATTCAATATATTCCACATTTGATATAATATAATTCATAAAATAATATGTATGTATTATAATTTTTAATATATAATGTAATATAATTTTTAATATTAATATATAACAAAATATATTAATATTCAATATATTCCACATTTAATATAATATAATTCATAAAATAATATGTATATATTATAATTTTTAATATATAATGTAATATTATTTTTAATATTAATATATAACAAAATATATTAATATTCAATATATTCCACATTTGATATAATATAATTCATAAAATAATATGTATATATTATAATTTTTAATATATAATGTAATATAATTTTTAATATTAATATATAACAAAATATATTAATATTCAATATATTCCACATTTGATATAATATAATTCATAAAATAATATGTATGTATTATAATTTTTAATATATAATGTAATATAATTTTTAATATTAATATATAACAAAATATATTAATATTCAATATATTGCACATTTAATATAATATAATTCATAAAATAATATGTATGTATTATAATTTTTAATATATAATGTAATATAAGTTTAAATAATAAATAACAAAATATCTTAAAATTCAATCTATTGCACATTTACCAGCGGTTCTAGGAAGAACCGCTGTTAAATGTGCAGATTTAACAACGGTTCTACAAGAACCGCTGTTAAATGTACAGATTTAACAACGGTTCTTCAAGAACCGCTGTTAAATGTACAGATTTAACAACGGTTCTACAAGAACCGCTGTTAAATGTACAGATTTAACAGCGGTTTTACTATAACTGCTGTTAAATGTGCAATTTAACAAATGGTTCTTCTCGAACTGTTAAATGTCTTGATTTAATACGGTTTCGCGGAAAACCGCTGTTAAATTGCAATCTTTTCATTTTAACAGCGGTTTTTTTAGAACCGCTGTTAAAATGCCGCAGTTAAATGCTGTTTTTGTAGTAGTGTAAGCTTCGCACTCCTCTTATTCTTTTTCGGCGTCCACGTCAAACACGTCTCCGAGTTTTTCTTCTTCGTCCTCGGCCAATAATTCTTCCCGGACCTCAAGAGCCTCTCTTAGTGTCACCACCCGTTTGTTCGGACATGCATTTTGGTAATGGCCGAATCCTTGACACTTGAAACATCGTACCTTCACCAAACTTGTTTCTTTGGGTACGTAGGAAGCCTTAGGTGCCGTGACAGGGACATGACTTGGTGTGGTGCTTTTAGTACCCGAACTCGAACCGGCACTTGGATTCCCGAATTTGGAAGGAAATTCGGGTCTTGAAAACTTCAATTTATTTTGGGCTTCTATCTTCACACATAATCCACATAAAGTGTTGAAATCTTTATATGGGTATAACTCCACCGTGTTGGCTATGTTTTTGTTTAAGCCACGTAAAAAATGTGACATCTTTTGCTCTTCGTTTTCTTCTAGCTCTCCCATCAAGACCAAACTTTCGAACTCTTCAATATATTCACCGACACTTAGTTTGCCTTGCATGAAATCGGAAATCTTCCGGTATAAGGTTAACTGATGTGATGTTGGCACATACCTCTTACGAAGTTTTCTTTTTAAAGAATCCCACGAACGGATTTTTGCCTTTCCCTACCGAGCTCTTCGCGTCTTTACTCCTTCGAACCAAAGAGAAGCACCCTTCCCTAACTTGAGAATTGCATATTTGCAACGTTTCTCATCGTTAAGGTCTTTGAATTCGAACATGCGTTCAATTTTCCGTTCCCACTCCAAATAGGCTTCGGGGTCGGTAACTCCAACGAACTCCGGAAGTTCGTTTACTTTAAACTCGTCCGCATGGTGTATTTGGCGTGCGTCATCCCCGCGTCTTGCTTGCATACGTGGTTCCGGTAGACCACTTAGTGCGTCCCGGAGTTTCATCAAGAAATCGGGATCGGAGAAATCCATAACAAGATTCAAGAGATGGTTTTGAACAAGAAATCTTCAATAAAATCGCCAAGGAAATTGCCTTGGTCTCCGATGCCACTAATGATACGAATTACGTATGAAAATGGACGTAAACTCGTATGTAATGCAGCGGAAATATAATTGATCCTCACAACACTCGAATATGTGTAACACTCGTAAGATATAACCGAAAGTAGGGCAATTCGGCTTACGTAAACAAGAACAATATGAATGATTTATCAAACTAGACCTATAGTTTGATAAGATAGTCTTTCCTCAAGACCTATTGAGAATCGATTGGATTAAAACTCGAAAACGCGTTGAATTATAATCAAGATTTCGATGAAAAGCATTCACCAAGAAAACACAAGTGTATTCTTATTTCTTCAACATAAAATGGTTGTTACAATGCTTACACAAGCCTATATATAGGAGACTTCAAGTCTTCCTATAATAAAAGAAAATAATTCAAAGATTTATAAAATCTTTGAATAATCAAAACAAATCAACAATAAAATATAAAAGGAACAACAATCCTAATTTTAGGGGAAACACAATCCCTAAAATGAGTAAAAAACAAAGCAAAGACAAAAACACAAAAGAAAACACAAAAAAAGTGAAATCTGCCAGCAGGACTCGGCCGTGTCGCTTGACACGGCTGCGGCGCGACAAGGACATTCGGCACGGGCGCGGCGCTGACAAAGACGTCGGCAGTGACTCGACCGTGCCTGCTTGACACGGTCGCGGCGCGACAGGGACATCCGACAGGGACTCGTCCGACATTGACTCGGCACGGGCGCGGCGCTGACAAGGACGTTCGACATGGGGCCGATCGTGTCCTGGAACACGGTCGGGCGTCTGGGCAGTCGGTTTTGGCTTATCCGGAAGAGTTCGACTCGGCCGTGCCAGACAACACGGCCGAGTCCAATGGGCAGTGGCTTTGGCATTTTCGGACGAGTGCGGCACGGGCCGTGTCGGACGACACGGTCGGGTCCGGTCGGCAGTGCTCGGCCAGTTCTGGCAGGTGGTGATTTTTCCGGCAGGTGGTGAATTTTCCGGCAGGTTGGATATTTTCCGGCATATTGAACATTTTTCCGGCAGGTTGGATGTCGACCTTCCGGCACAGCATGACACGGGCCGTATCATATGACACGGCTGAGACCGATACTCCACGTCTTATGTCCGTTTTCTCGCCTAAATACGTACTAGTCCGTGCATGGCGTGTAGTAAGGTCATTTATATCGATTCTTACTTCGTCTTCTTCGTTCATATCAAATGATCCCGTATCAGTACCTGTATTTGAATTTTGTGTGTCGTGGAGATTATATCCGTATGATGTGTAAACTCCTCGCAGGAGTGATGGTTAATATTTTGTGGTTCGATACTACAATTATATTACGGTTGATTTTTGTATTTGTATCGCCTGATGGGTTCCAGAGTGGGATCCACGGCACTGTAATAGCCGTCATTCTTAGGGTCTTATAGAAGATGGTATTTGTAACACCCTCAAAACCATTCGGGGATATTACAGTGCCGTGGACTCCACGCCGGAACCCACAAGGCTACAAATCATTTTCACAATCATTTCAGACACGCTAAAGAGGCAAAGACGATAATATATTTCAAATACTCAAATAGTCTCCAAAAATCTGTCCTTTGAATACCGGCATAAAATACCATTTGAAAGTAAAAGCCCAAAAATGCCAAAATTCAACAGTTTCAAAATGTACGCTAAGCCACCACTTACACGTACCGACGAAGAATAGTTTAGGGAAAACGGTTTCACGAATTAAACCAATTTTATGAAATACCGAAAAGGCCATTTTAAAGTTATACACGAGTTGGTAAAAATACCGGAAAGCCATTTTAAAATAAATACGCAGTGGATATAAACACAGCTCAAAATATACAGTTGCAGCAGAATCATAACAGCCAGGAAAATACTCGGTTCTCAATTACATGCCACAACCAGTATCACCCAGGAAGCTCATCTCTTTACGACCACTACTAGCTCGATCTCCGAGTACCTAAGAATAAAGCCCACGATGGGGTCATCCATAATACTCGACAATGATAACGATCACATCACATAAATAATTACATACCAATGTAATTGCAAAGTAAGTTTACTACTAATGAAATCTTACCTGTAATACCCGGTTGCAAAATTATTTATTATCATTCAGTAATATTCACTCATTAATAATCATTCATCAGTCATATTCATTCATTCGTGTTCACCATTCGGCGTATTATGAACTGTGTATGTGTTATCATTCGTCTTTCAACCCTGTTTGAGAATCGAGACGAGAATATTATCATTTTCATCGTTTTTGGTAGCCTGTGTGTGGAGTGTAGCGCACGCTATGTACTCTTTATAGCGCACGCTATTTGAGTACTGGTAGCGCATGCTAACTGTCAACATTAGTGCACACTACTAGTGTAATTGAGGCAGACAGTCCAGTAGGTACTGGACTGAATTGGTGTATTCGTAGCGCACGCTATGAGTCGGAGATAGCACACACTAAGCAATCGTAGTAGCGCGCGCTAAGTCTCGAGCAGGCAGTGGACAATAGGTTTTAGACTCCTTTTTCTGGACGCCAACTATCAGGTAGCGCGCGTTAAACTCGGTTAATGTACGCTAAGAGGAAGGCATTAGCGCACGCTACCATATACCTAGCGCATGCTAACGATGCAGGCAGAGTCCACTGGACTACTCGGTAAACCCACTAGCACACACTACCCTCAGATATTAGCGCGCGCTAAGGTGATTTAAGTATAAATAGGACATTTCAGCCCATTTCGTCATTTTTCCATTCTTCCTCCTTCTTTGGGCGATTTTGGCCGATTTTGGGCGATTTGTGAAGATCTCTTCAAGCTACTAACATCTATCAACATCTTCAAGCTCCTAGTTCGGATTATTCAACGTTTAATCCTCTCCACCACTCCAAATCAAGGTAAACTTTGCATAACCTTAAAATTTCGGGATTTGGGTGTTTTCCTTCCGATCTCTTCGAGTTAGCTTGTTATTGTGTTGGAATATGTTGAGTATGGATTACCTACCTTGGATACATGTGTTCCTACGGATTTATTGGTGTATTTTCCAGAATTGTTGAGTATTTGGGATGGTTGGGTGTGTTTCACCATCTAGAGATTTCATTACCGGAATACATGCATCATGGGTAGCGTTTTCGGGTGAATTCCAACTTATTTTCCTACCGATGGGTTATTGATAGTTGATTAAGAAGTTGTCTAGGTTCAGAGTTGTCGTTTCCATTCAACCTCGGTACCTCGGCGTTCGTACCCTTTCATCTAATTTCAGGCAAGTAAATTCTTGCTCGGTTAAAAGGATAATCATTCATTTCGTTGTTGTTCATTCATAGTATATCAATCATGTTGAGACTTGTAATTATCAAACTAATCATTTAATTCACGAGGAACGACGGTTCCAATCATTTCATTTGACCTATCACTCATTGCATTATCATTTCACCTCGGTGAGTCATTCTTGGCCCTTGTCGTATTTCTTTTCATTATCATTCATTGTGGTTGCTTTTGTTCTTGTGACCTTCCGGGATCGTATTGCGGTGCCGGGTGGTATATGTGTGGAATTTTTAGTCGGGCACACTATGGTCATGTGTTATGCAGGTAATCCGGCACATTGGACTGTGCACACGGTAGCATGCCTCCGTGAGACTAATTAGGCACAAGTGCGTGTGTTTATGCAGGTTTTCCGAACACTCGGCTACTTGTGTACTTGCACATCCCATTCGGGCGTTCTGTGATGCCCTTCTTTCCAACTTGATTTCATAATAAGACATGTAATTATTGTATCTGTTCAACTCTTGAGTCTTGTTGTTTTGTGTAACTGACCCCATTGGGGATGTTGTTTTTAGGTCATGGCGAGGCAAAGGCACGAGAAGAGAACGGTGACGGCGAGGAGTCCCAGTGAAACTAGTAGGGGGCCCTAGTCTTCTCAGTTGTTCATGTTTCATTCATGTGTATTTTCCGCTGCAGTTTCCGTTTGGACTTCCATTTTATTTGGTGTTGTATATTTCATCTTCATATGAAATATATGTATTCTGTATTCCTGGATGTATTGTACTTGAAACTCCTCATCGAAGTAATTGGTAATATAATGTGGTTCGGTACTACAGTTATATTATTTAAATCAAAAGTTTCCATTCGCCTGATGGGTCCCAGTTGGGGGTCCATGGCACTGTGATAGCCGCCTAGTTTGGGGTGTTACAGAGTTGGTATCGGAGCGTGGTTTTGAATACTACCCATCCGAGTCATGTCTCATTGAAAATCATCGTTCATCAGACTAGTTTCATTGAACTTTCGCGTCACGTGTGACCTGTGCAAGCGCCAAGCCATCAGACCAAAAGAACGGTATGATTTCTGACACCATGGTATAATTTCTGGCAATAAGAATCAACTCATTCATCATTCATCAGACAACAATCCTCAATAATTATTTTCCTTTGGACCTTGTCGATCGTGTTACCTTATTAATCACTCAGTCAATCTCATTACTCAGTTGTTGATCTCGTGGATCATATTATCAATCTTGTTAACTTGTTCAAGATAATCATTTCAGGAATTTCATCAAATAATCATGTCACCTCACTTGATCTTTCATGCGATCTTATGATATTTTGGCGTAATGTCGACGGTCGTTTTACTGCATTATTAATGCGTTCATTGTGTTAGAGCGTGTATGCTCATTATTATCATTCCATAACGTAATCATAATGCGATATTCATGCGTGATCTATAATTATCATGTGATTTTCCTACTTCAGTATGGATAGAGCTGTCAGAGGACGCAGGGGAAGAGGCCGCGGTGCGGGCCGAAACCCGGAAGCTCGTGTGAATACCCGCGCGAACGTGAGGGATGTCATTAGTTCAACAGGCAGCGATGCTGCCAACTCAGCTGGCGATGCTACTCATTCACCGGTAGATAATCATTCACTGTCATGGAGTCATACCCGAGATGCAGCCCAATCGGAAGGTGTTCGGGTTGACCCATTCATATTTATGCAGGGCATGATGGCCCAGATGACTCAGATGGAACGTCTGATGGAGACTGCAGAATTCAACCACTCAGACTCAACAGGCTCCTCCTCTGCCACCTCAGAGGCAAGAGAGGAGTGTGAGCAGTATGATCGGCGACATCTCTCACCAGAGGCCACCTACATTTGAGGGCTCATCTGAGTCGGCGGATATTATTCATTGGCTTGAACATTTTGAGAAGTTATTCACTATGGTGGAGTTTCCTGAAGGGCATAAAGTTTCAGTTGCGGCTTACTATCTGAATAAGAGCGCTCACTCATGGTGGCTATCTTCGAAGCCCACTGACGGATATTGCACTTGGGACCAGTTTAAGACCCTCATGTTGGAAAGATATTATCCGGCCCCACTCAGGGAGGCCAAGTTATCGGAATTACTCAGTCCCGACCCCTCAGCGGGGGAAGATGTTCTCGCCATCGTCGAGAAGTTTCAGGAGCTACTTCCCTTTGCCTCATCCGTTGTTCACTCTGAAGCGGATAAAATCAAGTACTTCAGTAAGAGGTTGAAACCTCGTATGCGGATACAATTTCTTAATCATCATTGCGCCACCCTGGCCGAATTCATCGAGAAAGCTCTTACTTATGAGCTTACCGCTAAGGAAATGGCTAAGCAACAATCTTCATCTGCTGGCAAGAAATCGAAGAATCATAATCAGTTTGAGGGTAGTCGGGCAACCTTCAAGAAGCCTCGCACGGGCTCTAATTTTTTTGAGCGACCTTATATGGCACCTAAACCTGCGGAATCTCAGTCCCAAGCGATCAGTTCGGCCATCACTTGTTTCAACTATGGAGAGCAGGGTCATTACAGTACTAAATGTTCGATACAGACGGTCATGTGTAACGTCTGTGGGATTGCCGGGCATAAGGCCCATTTCTGCCGAAGAGATTCCAGACCTGCTCTGACGGCATCTCAGACCCCGAAGCAGTCGGCTATTCAGAATCAGGCTACTCAGTCTGCGTCATTTATAACGACGAGAGCAAATAAAGGCGAAACCCCTAATTATTAGATAGGAGCATCCTGTTCAGGGACTGGAAAGCCCCGAATTTATGAGATGAAGAGGACCGACGATTCGGAGGCCCGAATGATCTCAGGTACACTCGAAATTTTATCTCAACTTGTGTGTACCCTTTTTGATACAGGCGCATCACACTCATTCATTTTCGAATCATGTTTGAGTAGAATACACCTGAATATTGCTACTAGTTGCGAGCCTTATGTCATTGGTCTACCAGACGGTAGAAGAATTGTCGGAGATCGTGAGGTTAAGAACTGTCTGATTCAGCTTGATGGTCGTGAATGGTTGGCTGACCTAATCATGGTAGACTTACCTAAAGACGATGTAATCTTGGGTATTGATTGGATGGATCGTCATGATGCCATCCTTAGTGTCCATAAGTGTATGGTCACTATCATTTCAGACAATAGAGTCGAGTGTATATTTCAAGGGGGTAACCCCAGCCGTTCCGGAAGAGTTATTAATATGATGAAAGCAATGAAGCTACTCAATCAAGGGTGTGTTGGTTATTGTTGCTATATGACCAAGACCGAGAAATCATCAGTGATGTTGGCGGATATCCATGTAGTGAGAGACTACGCCGATGTATTTCTATATGAGTTACCTGGTTTACCTCCACAGAGAGATGTTGAATTCACGATAGAGTTGGATCCTGGTACGTGCCCAATATCAAAAGCACCATATCTTATGGCCCCGACCGAAATGCAGCAACTGAAGAATCAACTGGAGGAATTGACCGATAAAGGTTATATCCGACCGAGTGCATCCCCATGGGGAGCACCAGTGTTATTCTGAACAGGGGATCAAGAATAAACATCCCCTACCCCGCATCGATGATCTCCTAGATCAGCTCCAGGGAGCTTCAGTATTTTCCAAGATTGATCTAAGATTTAGGTATCATCAGTTGCGAATTCGAGAGTCGGATATCACAAGAACGGCGTTTTGAACATGCTATGGGCACTACGAGTTTGTAGTGATGTCGTTTGGGTTAACTAACGCACCTGCGGTATTCATGAGCTAATGAACCGAGTTTTCATCAACTATTTAGATTAGTTCGTGGTTGTTTTCATGGATGACATTTTGATTTATTCTCATGACCAAGAGGAGCATGAACTTCACCTTCATCAGGTCCTCGACGTGTTGAGACGAGAGCAACTCTATGGAAAATTTTCCAAATGCGAGTTCTGGATGTCCGAGGTGACATTTCTCGGACATGTGATTTCAGCATACGGGGTTCGTGTCGACCCTCAAAAGGCAGAGGCTATCCGAGATTGGCAACCTCCGATGAATGTTAAGGAAATCCGAAGTTTTCTTGGCTTACCAGGCTATTACCGGCGATTTATGGAAGGATTTTCTAAAATCGCTCAACCTATGACGAGCCTTTTGCGGAAGGATAAGAAATACACGTGGTCTGACGCGTGTCAGCAGAGTTTTGAGGAACTCAAGAGCCGTTTAATTTCAGCGCCTGTCCTTTCTTTACCACAAGGGACGGAAGGATTCGTGGTTTATAGTGACGCATCCGGACACGGTCTTGGATGTGTATTAATGTAGAATGGTAAAGTGATTGCCCATGCTTCGCGGCAACTGAGGCCTTATGAGGTCAATTATCCGACCCATGACCTGGATCTAGCGGCCATGGTTTTCGCATTGAAGATTTGGCGTCATTACCTCTATGGCATCACTTACCAGATTTTCACCGATCATAAGAGTTTAAAGTATATATTTACTCCGAAGGAGTTAAACATGCGACAGAGACGATGATTGGAACTGATTAAATATTATGATATTGAGATACAATACCACCCGGGTTAGGCGAACGTTATCGCCGATGCATTGAGTCATAAGTATATTCAGGAGCAAATGCTTGCTCGTTTGACTGCTCAGAAGGAACTTCAACAGGTTTTCCTAAGGCCTGAGATCGAGGTCTTGTTACAGCGAGTGCAAGGGCAACTTTGTATGTTAGAGATTTCATCGCCACTGGAGGAGGCGGTCAGAATGAAATAGGGTTCAGACCCATTTTGTTGCGCATTCGAGATGATGTGGCTTAGAGGAAAGCCCATGGATTTGTGGTCCACGAGGATGGACTTTTACGATTTAAGAACCGGCTATGCATTCCGGCGGATGACGAGTTGAAAAGCTCTATTTTGAGAGAGGCTCATGATAACCCTTATTCCATCTATCCGGGGTCTAGCAAAATTTACAAAGACTTGAAACAAAATTATTGGTGGAGTAATATGAAGGAAGAAGTCGTAGAATTTGTTTCGAGAGGTTTGACCTATCAGCAAGTAAAGATAGAACATCAGCGACCGGGGGGTATGCTTAAACCGCTCCCTATTCCAGAGTGGAAGTGGGAGGACATTTCAATGGACTTCATCACGAGTTTGCCAACGATTCGTCGTGGCATGAATAAAATTTGGGTAATTATGGACCGTTTAACTAAGTCAGCTCATTTCCTTGAGATCAAGGATACGTGGGGTCCCGAGAGACTTGCCCAGTTGTTCATTAAAGAGATCAGAAGATTGCACGGTACCCCTAAGAGTATTGTTTCTGATCGTGATGGGCGATTCATGTCACATTTTTGTAAATCCGTTCATCGTGCCATGGGAGCTCAGCTAAATTTCAGCACAGCTTTTCACCCTCAGTCCGATGGACAATCGGAGCGAACTATTCAGACGTTAGAGGACATGTTGAGGGCATGTGTTCTCGATTGGAAAGATGATTGGGAAGCCCAACTACCGTTGATTGAGTTCACGTACGATAACAATTGGCATGCTTCGATTAAGATTGCACCTTACGAGGCCTTATACGGCCGTCGTTGTTGATCTCCCTTGTGTTGGGATGACTTATCAGAATCAATCGGCACTGAGCCCGATATGCTAATAGTCACCCGCGCGAAGGTAGCGTTGATCAGAAGTCGTTTATTGACTGCTCAGAGTTGACAAAAATCATATGCAGATTATCGTCGTTGACCATTAGAGTTCAAGGCAGGTGACCACGTTTTGGTCAAGGTATCCCCGAGTCGAGGTACTTTCCATTTCGGGAAGAGGGGAAAGTTGAGTGTGAGATTCATTAGACCATTTGAAATTTTGGATCGAGTAAGCAGTCTGTCTTATCGATTGGCTTTACCTCCAGCTTTGAGACGAGTTCATAATGTGTTTCACGTCTCTCAGTTGCGGAAGTATGTTTCCGACCCGAGTCACATACTTCAGTTCAATGAAATCGAGCTCGCGAATGATCATACGTACGAGGAGTGTCCTGTACGAGTCTTAGAGAGACGAATCAAACAGTTGAGGAACAAGGCGATTCCTTTGGTAAAAATTCAGTGGTCTAGACACGGAGTCGAAGAGGCTACTTGGGAAACTGAGGACAGTATGCGGGAGAGTTATCCCAAATGTTTGACCCTTAGTTTCGAGGATGAAATTCTTTTTAAGGGGGGAGTATGTAATACCCGATTGAAAATTCATTTATTATCATTCAGTAATTATCACCCAGTAATTTTCACTCATTAATAATCATTCACTAGTCCTATTCATTCATATGTGTTCACCGTTCGGCGTATTCTGAACCGTGTATCTGTTATCATTCGTCTTTCAACCCTGTTTGAGAATCAAGACGAGAATATTATCATTTCCATCATTTTTGGTAGCTTGTGTGTGGAGTGTAGCGCACGCCACGTACTCTTTATAGCGCACACTATTTGAGTACTAGTAGCGGACGCTAACCGTCAACATTAGCGCACGCTACTAGTGTAATTGAGGCAGATAGTACAGTAGGTACTGTATTGGATTGGAGTATTCGCAGCGCATGCTATGAGTCGGAGATAGCGGACTCTAGCTGTGTTAGTAGCGCACGCTAAGCAATCGTAGTAGCGCGCGCTAAGGCTTGAGCAGGCAGTGGACAGTAGGTTCTGGACTCCTTTTACTGGACGCCAACTATCAGGTAGCGCGCGTTAAACTCGGTTAACGTACGGTAAGAGAAAGGCGTTAGCGCATGCTACCATATACGTAGCGCATGATAACGATGCAGGCATAGTCCACTGGACTACTCGGTGAACCTGCTAGCACACGCTACCCTCAGATATTACCGCGCGCTAAGCTGGTTTAAGTATAAATCGGACATTTCAGCCCCATTTCGTCATTTTTCCATTCTTTCTCCTTCCATGGGCGATTTGGGCGATTTATAAAGATCTCTTCGAGCTACTAACATCTATCAACATATTCAAGCTCCTAGTTTGGATTATTCAACGTTTAATCCTCTTTACCGCTCCAAATCAAGGTACACTTTGCATAACCCTAGAATTTCGAGATTTGGGTGTTTTCCTTCCGATCTCTTCGATTTAGCTTGCTATTGTGTTGGAATATGTTGACTATGGATTATCTACCTTGGATACATGTGTTCCTACGGATTTATTGGTGTATTTTCCGGAATTATTGAGTATTTGGGATGGTTGGTGTTAGGAATACTTATTAGATTTTGATGATATCATCCCTGTATTTGATTAATTATTCAAATGTATATTTTAAAGTTTGGCAAAATTTAAAGAAGAACCAAATGAGTATCTTCTGTAGGCCAGACTATGTATAGTTGAATACTTGGCAAAATGTAAAGAAGAACCAAATGAGTATCTTCTGTAGGCCATGTAAGTTAGGCTAAAAAATCGGCTAAGTATAAATCTCAGACAAGTTCAAATCAAAGAAGTTTTGGTCAAACAGATACATCAGAGAGGTTTGACCAAACACTGCAGAAAGCCGAGTTGCAGACAAGTTAAATCAAAGAAGTCTTGGTCGGCTCATATGTACAGAGAAGGTTGACCACAGACGACGTATCATCAGACAACGTTCTGCAGAAAGAGATTTATCAGAGAAGTCCTGGTCAAAATATTTATCATAGAAGTTTGACCAAACTACAGTCAAGTGATCAGACGGAGTCCAGTCAACTAAAGTTTGACCATCAAATCAGATAATTCATTAGATCAAAAGACTTCAGATCAAAGAAGATTCGTCAGGATAGAGAACTGCATCTCAGAGAAGTTACATCAGAGAAGTCCGACATCAGATTAGGATGACTGTACGAGATCAGATAAGTGATCTGCCAAGTAATCCAGTCCACATCAGCATGCGTTGAAAAGTCAATAATCACGGAAAGTCACATGCAGGCGTAGAGAGACAGACTGGAGAGATTCCCGGAAAGCAATGAATTAAATATTCATCGAGACCCACTCTGAAGACTTTATGCTTATTATAATCTAAAGATTAGGCGCCACAACGTGAAAGTCTTCAAAACGGTCAGAAATGGATTAAAATAATGGAATCCAGCCTTGCAACGTTCGGAAAGAAAAACAAAGAAGTCTATTTCTCCAACGGACGGATTTGTTACAGGAAAATGCAAAGGATATGAAGGAAGCTCAAGTATCAACATCTATAAATACCTGAAGATTGGAATTGAGCAAAGTACGATCCGAACAACACTTACAAGCGAACAAAGCAATCAAAGTAAACAAAGCAAATAATAGCATCGTGAAGAGCAAGAGCTCAAAGTTCTTATTTGAAGAAGCTCTTAGTTGGAGAGGACAAACCACTCGTATATTTAAACCTGAGTTCGGGGTACTTCACTGGTTGAAGTTTGCGAGGCTGTAAAGGCATCCAAGGATCGTAGATCAAGAGGTGCAAGGTAGCCAAAGGGAGTTGCAACGGCAAGGAATTCCACCGGGTTGGAAGCTGTTGTAATTGGTTGAATCACTGTAATATTTATCACTAGTTGAGAATTATAGTGAATTGATCTCCAACTGGTTTGGAGAAAAGTGGATTAGTAGAGGATTACCCCACCCCTGAGACCACTATAATTTCCTGCGTGTTTTACTGCATTCAACATCATATCTACCTGCTGCAAACATACTTAACTATTCCATTGTTTAGTTAACTACAGAGAGCATCTAGTTATCTGCTATTGTCATTAGCCGACTTCCGCATACTTGTCTACATACGACTTTAAGTCATCTGTACTTATCAGCTGAGAAACTCCTAACCCTTCATGGAAAAAGAGTTTCAATAAGTCTATTCACCCCCCTCTAGACTTATTTCTGACGACTTATGACCTACAAGTGGTATCAGAGCGGTTGGTTCAATTTTTCAGAACCAGATCCATATATCGAGGCTATATACTTTAATCTCTCATTTAGAAATGGAACACATGCAACACATGCACTCTAGGTTACCTATTTTTTCAGTTGACGAGTATGATCTTTGGAAGATAAGAATGCAGGCACATTTATCATCCATACATGACGACATGTGGTGCATAATTGAAGACGGTCCTTTCATCTTCGAGAGGGACAACTCCCCAGAAGAAATTGCAGTCGGGAAGCCAGAGAAGATCCCCAAAAAGAGGACGGAGCTGACCCCAGAAGAAAGAAAGCTGGCCAATCTTGACAATCGGGCCAGAGATGTGCTGTACCAGACTCTCGACAAATCAACTATGGTCAAGATCAAGAATTGCAAAATGCCAAAGAAATTTGGGACACTCTAGCTGTGATATGCGAAGGAACTGGGCTGATAAAAGAGAATAAGTTGTCAATCGCTACCCAAAAGTTCGACAACGTCAAAATGAAGAATGGTGAATCTATCGACCAAGTGGACACAAGATTCACATAGATAATAAATGAAATCAATTCTCTGGGAGAAACATATGGCAACAGGGAGATGGCCCTGATAGTTCAAAGATCTCTCAACCCAGAATGGAGTATGAAGGCTATGTCCATGAGAGAGTTCAAATATCTCAACAATATAAAGATCCAAGAGCTATTCTCTGATCTAAAGGCTTATAAGTTTGAGCTTCCATGTTCATTATCAACCGAGTCTGCAGAGAAGGGAATAGCGTTTGCAGCTGAGTTCCCCGCCAAGAGCTTATCTGAAGTCAAGCCTCCAAATCCCCTAGATTTTGAGGAAGAAATGGCATTTATAATGCAATGATTCAGCAACTTTTGGAAGAACTACTCCAAGTATAAAAAGAATTATAAAGAAAATCCAAAGAGGAATCAAAAGGCTAGAAGCTGGAAGGTTGAATGCTACAATTGCCACAAGACAGGACATATACAAATTGACTGTCCCGATCTTAAGAAGGATGAAGGCAAGAAAGAAGTGGGCGGAAAAGAAGACAAGAGAAAGCTTTCATTGGAGAAGACCAAGAGAGAGTAGAATCTAGCAGTGGATTCTTCTCTGATGATGATGAGGAGTACAATTGTCTGAAGGCCAACTTAGCTGATGAAGAGGTAACATCCAAACCCTCAATTTCAAATAATAACAGCTCAGACATGTCTCAGGATATGGACTTACATGAGTCTGTCAATTATCTTCTCAAAGATTTTGAGAAATTAAAATCTGCACACTTAACTGTATCAGCCGAGAAGACCCAGCTGCAAGATGAAAATAGGTAGCTGAAAAATAACTTTGAAAAACTCAGCCTAGAGTTAATAAAAACCAAATATGAATTTGTAAAACAGGCTGAAGACAAGTTGAAAAACCAGGCTGATAATACTACATCTGAGATCAAAAGATTAACTGTTTTGAATAGTGAGAAATCAGCTGCACTTGCTCATGTTAAATCTGAGTTTGCTAAACTAACACAGCTAAGTAATACACAAGCTAAGGAGATAACTTCTCTCAAAGCATCTATAACCTTGGATGAGTTGTGTATGAATAAAAGGCCACTTTATTTCAGATCAGGCCTTGGATATGACCCCAACACTCCCTCTAGTTCTAAAACTACTTTCATCAAGGGAGAAACACTTGTCCCGTCTTCTGAGCCAACTTACAAACCTGTATTTCAAAATAGGCAGTAGCCAAGTCAAAAGTTTAGGCAGCAGCCAAGGTATACAAGGCAGCCACCTAGACAAGAGACTAGGCAATAGCCAAGGCAAAAGCAGCAGCCCAGACAACATGCCCTATTATCAAAGACTCCCCAAAAATAGATTTCAAAATGAGAGGGGCAAATGGAAACCTCAAGGTTATCCAAGTTTTCAAAATGAACAGGTGTGGAGACCCCAAAGCTTTTATAAATGGTCTCAGCCAAGATTTAGAAATGGCCCACACCACCAATTTTATGAGGCATATCCAGTACACAATCCTAATCGAGTATATAGACCCAGACCATACACACCCTTTAGGAGCAATCACCATAACTTCTATAATACAAAGAGAAATCAATTCTCCAGGAAACCAACTAACCCCTGAGGACCCACACAGATTTGGGTACCTAAATCTCTGCTTGTTTGATTGCAGAAAAGGTGGAAGGACTACTACCACATCTCCACAAATTCAAATATAGGAGGTGAAGAATGGTTTGTAGATTCTGGATGCTCAAGGCACATGACAGGGAACAAGAAGGTGCTGTCAAATTATACCAAGGAAAGAGGTCCAGATGTAACCTTTGGAGATAGCTCTAGAGGTCAGACAAAAGGTTTTGGAGAGCTGCACAGAGGAAACATAACAATATCCAAAGTCCATTATGTGAAAGGGCTCAAGTACAATCTTTTGAGCCTAAGTCAGTTTTGTGATGAGAAGAATCTAGTAGTCTTCACCATTTGGAAACACATGGTGATAGATATCCTATCTGGAGAAGTGAAGCTATAAGGATTTAGAAGGAGAGATGTCTACATGATAGATTGGAACACAGGAACTCCCAACACCTGTTTTCTATCCAAGACGATAGCTGAAAATGGATGGCGTGGCACAAAAGACTATGTCACCTGAACTTCAAATCCATCAACAAGATTAGTTCTCAAAAACTAGTCAGAGGACTTCCAGAAGAAGTATTCAGGAAGGAAGCTCTCCGTGATGCATGCCAAAAAGGGAAACAAACCAGAGCATCATTTAAACCAGTTCAGCCTACCACTCTCACCACAAGGATTCTAGATCTATTTCATATAGATATCTTTGGCCCCATCAAGTCAAGGAAGAAAGCATGCTCTAGTAGTAGTAGATGACTACTCAAGATATACATGGGTTATTTTTCTCTATAAAAAGAGTGAAACTTTGACAAAGCTACCTGAGCTGCTAAGGAAGATCCAAAATGAGAAATCCCTCTCAATCATCAAGATCAGATCAGATAGAGGAGAATTTCTCAACAAGCCAATCACTGAGTACAGTGATTAGAATGGGATCCAGCAAGAGGTTTCTAGAACCAGGACTCCACAGCAGAATGGTGTTGCTGAAAGAAGTAACAGAACCCTGAAGGAAGCTGGCACGTCCATGATTTCTGAAGCTGACCTGCCAAAGAGGTTCTGGGCTGAAGCTGTCAACACACTCAGAACAAGAGTATGATTGTAGGGAGACATGGCAAAACTCCTTATGAGGTTTGGAATGGCAGAACACCAACTGTTGCATATTTTCATATTTTTGGTTGTAAGTGTTTCATCCACAACAATGGTAAAACATAATTGAATGCCTTTGATGCTAAAACTGATGATGGTCTCTTTATGGGATACTCACAAATAAGCAAGGCATACAGAGTATTTAACAAAAGAACCTTAGTTGTGGAAGAAACACCTCATGTTGTCTTTGATGAAACTACTGTTGAGTACATGAAAAAGGTGGAATTAATTGAGAATAAGCTCAAATCTGCCACCCTAGAAGAAGTCATCATTCATGATACAGGAATGATGGACTCAACTGCAGATCAGCCGGAAGACCCAACTGCAGATCAGATAGGACCTCAAAACCTACCTAATCCAGATGCAGCTGATAAAGACCCATCTGCAGATCAGACAAGATCCCCACCTGCAGATGACAAAACCATAGCTGATCCAGTTGCAGACCAAGGAAGTCAGAACCAAGCTGAAGCAGAGAGAGAAGAAGTGTAACGCTCCCAAAATAAACCGGGATGCCACAGTGCCGTGAATCCCGTGTGGGACACACAAGGCAAGTTTTAAAAGGATTTTTAAAACAATTTATTCAACAAGTAGCTTGTGGAAATATTCTAATGAAAGCATTCATACAAACCAAAATACAAAAGGGAATAGTGTCCGTTCATACTGTTATTACACAACGTGGAATATTCCAGTTTAGTTTAAGAAATTAATATGCCTTCTCCCCAATACTGCTCAAGCCTGACCGGAACCTTCTGGAATGTCCCGCACATATTCAACAAATTTGCCTGACACGACGTATCGTGTCAGTCAACCTAGGTTAGACAAAACGAACCAATTTCATCGATAGAATCAGATAAATTCAGAGAACAAAGTTATCACCGAATATTCAATGTCGTTTCTTTTATCAGCATATAAACTCCTAAGGTCGCAACCAAGGGTCACGGAAGTATCTACACAGGAATACTCTGGACGTGGGTACCATTCAGGTTTTATCCCGCAACACAGTTCCATAAGATATATCAACATATAAACTCCCAAGGCCGCAGCCAAGGGTCACGGAAGTATCTACTCAGGAATACCCCGGACAAGATAAATAAGACGAGCACCATTCCACAGATAGTAACACATGCAATATTTTGAAATTTCAAGACGTAAAGTCTGAGCAAGATTCACTTGCCTCAAATCCGACGAGAGTTACTCCCTTGATAACAAAACGGCTCGAACGACCACACCCGAAAGCTCAACCTATTACATATTCGTCGATTAACACCTTATGGTAATAATGATGGTTAACGAAAATTTCCCCCCATCCTGTTAGGATTCTAAACCTGGTTGTTTATGTCTCCGAGATCGAAATTCTCTGTTTTTAACCACAATGCATATTACTAAATTCCTCGGTCCACCATTTTACAAATTATCATCTCGTTGATCAATGTTCTAATACAACATTCTGTGATTATGGCTAATAGCCATCGTAATTACATCACTTAACTTCAATTTGAATTTTTAGAATAGAACGATTAAGCACTAATTCTCCGAAATCCTAACATGCTTGAATACCTATCCGACTTGATAATCGTTAGTTAGTTCATTAAGGAATTATCAACGGGTTTTAAAATATGATAATAGGGTTATAATTGCAATCTTAAACAAGATGATTCTAAGGTGTTGGTGATTAACAAATTCAATTATGAGTTTTTCCATCCAACTACGAGTACTACTATCATCCATTCCAGTTACTAGCTTGATAGGTATCGATTAACAATTCTGATAGTTTTTCACCGGTCCGATCATTATTGAAAGTTCTAAACTACCCAAGGCATCCGAAATTCAGTATGACTCGTATAACAACATTGAAATGAGTTCAAGATTCGTTAAAATTACCTTAATTGACAAGAGACGATGAAGAACGACGAAGGACGAAGAAGAACAAGAGGGTAACACCTTCAAAACCTTCTCCGGAGCTTGATCAACTCACTCTAATAGGATAGCACTTGATTAAGGAAGCTGAAATCGATTTAGGGAAGGGGGAGGATAGTATACAAGAACATGGGATGATTTTTGGGTCAGAAGAAATGAAAGGGAGGGTGTCCTTTTATAAATTCATAATGGCTTTACGTACGTTAGGCCTGAAGCTTTATGTACGTAAGCGCTGTTACGTACGTTATATAGAAAGCTTAGCGTACGTAAGGAAAACTCAGAACTAGCTGGACTAAATAACACTCATCGTTACCTACGGAACGAAGAACAGTTAACGTACGTTGCACCCATTGACTTGCCTGTCGCTATCACGTCGAAAGTTGGTCTGACAATGCATACAATCCGACGAAGATTCCCTATCCGAAGACCGAAGACCGCATTACGTACGTAAGGTATAATCTTTAGCGTACGTAATGTCACACACTTAGCGTATGTACTTAGCAGGTAACGTACGTAAGGTTCAGTTGTTCACTAAGTTATTATCACAATAATTCCTTATAACGCGACTCCCTCTCAATCTCGTCGAGTAATTTTTCGGGGAACACGACATTGGCCACCATCATATTCGCACCGATAATTGCCCAACGATGTCAAGGTGTGTCACCGACAAATCATCAACCATCACACAATCACATTACAAGAATAATTGGTGCGGACAAGCTTTATTCGTGATAATACAGTAAGAACATATCATACAAAAATACTTTTATCGCGACGGAGTACATTTATTTTATTAAATAGTAGAAAGAGAAACAAGCGCTCAACGTGAAACACCATGTAATACTGGTGGTATTACATACCACCCCCCTTAAAAATAGTTTCGTCCCGAAACTAAGAAAATAACTCGGGATGATTCTCCCTCATGATCGCCTCGGTCTCCCAAGTCTCTTCTTTCATGCCATGGTATGACCATTGAACTTTTACAAGAGGTATGACCTTATTCCTTAGTGTCTTTACGCGTCGATCCAAAATCGCGGTTGGAACTTCTCTAAAGGTAGCATCATTAGAAATCTCTACCTCCTCGAAATTAATCTTGTGGCTTGGGTCGTGCACGTACTTCCTCATCTGGGAAACGTGGAAGACATTATGCACTCCATCTAACGATGGTGGCAACGCTAGTCGATAAGCGAGTTTACCAACTCGGTCCAGTATTTCGAATGGGCCAATAAATCGCGGGCTCAATTTTTATTTCTGGCCGAAGCGTCGAACACCCCGCATCGGCGATACTTTGACCCAAACGTGGTCCCCGACCATAAATTCCAACGGTCTCTAGCGGTCCATAGCATATGACTTTTGGCGGCTCTGCGCTGCCAATATGTGTTTTCGAACAATGGAAATCTTCTTAACAGATTCCTGGATCAGATCCAACTCGGTAGCGACGACATCGGACGCATCATCCCAACATAGGGGAGACTTGCACCTCCTACCGTACAAGGCCTCAAAAGGTGCCATGCCTATGCTTGCATGCCAGCTGTTGTTATATGAAAATTTCGCCAAGCAGAGGTGTTTGGCCCAATCCTTACCCCAATCGAGTACACATGCTCTTAATATATCCCCCAGGGTCTGTATAGTACGTTCTGTCTGTCCATCTGTTTGAGGGTGATAGGCCATGCTGAAATGTAGCTGAGTACCCATAGCCTTGTGGATGGCCTTCCAGAAGCGGGACAAGTACCTAGTGTCTCTATCTGATATGATTCCCGAGGGAACTCCATCTAGTCTCACGATTTCCCGGATAAAGATGGTGGCCAGCTGCTCTGTTCCGGTGGTCTCCTGAATTGGGATGAAATTTGTCAACTTTGTCAGTCGGTCTACAATGACCCATATCGTGTCCTTTCCTCCCGCCGTCACAGGTAACTTAGTGACAAAATCCATTGATATGCTCTCCCATTTCCATTCTGGAATGGGTAAGGGCTGCATGATTCCGGCAAGTCTGCGGTGTTCTATTTTCACCTGTTGACATGTCATACATCGAGCAATGAACCTCGCTACCTCCTGCTTCATGTTCTTCCACCAGAAGCTCTTCCGCAGATCCTTATACATTTTGCTCGCCCCGAGATGTACCGAATAGGGAGTAGAATGAGCTTCCTTGAGTATAGTTTGTTTAAGCTCGTCATTCGGTGGAATACAAATCATGTTCTTAAACCACACCAAGTTCCCTTGGATCCTGTAATCTGAAATAATTCCCCCTTCGGCCCTTGCGCCGATCGTACGTAGTTCTGGGTATTCCATTTGTGCTAGGCGTATCTCGTCCAGCAAGGATGAATGAATGTTAATTGAGCACAACTATCCCTGGTGGTGTTGTATCCATACTTCAATGCCATTTCTCCTTAGATCTTGCTGCAATTCCGACTGTACCGTTAAACTGGATAGTGTCATCTCCTGTGTAGTTTTCCGACTCAGTGCATCTGCTATGACGTTGGCCTTTACATGGTGATATAAAATTTCCACATCGTAATCCTTGATTAGCTCCAGCCAACGCCCCTGCCTCATGTTTAACTCTCTCTGGGTGAAAATATATTTTAAACTCTTGTGGTCCGTGAAAATCCTACAGGTAACCCCATAAAGGTAGTGTCTCCAAATCTGAAGGGCGTGGACCACTGCAGCCAGTTCTAAGTCATGCGTCGGATAGTTCACCTAATATGGTTTAAGTTTTCGAGAGGCGTATGCAATAACTCTGTCATTTTGCATGAATACACATCCAATTCCATGCTTAGACGCATCGGTGTATATTACGAATCCTTCCGTGCCCTGCAGTAGTACCAGTACTGGAGCAGTAGTCAGCTTCCTCTTCATCTCGTTGAAGCTCTCCTGACAATCTATTGTCCAGACAAACTTGGTACTTTTCCTTAGTAGATTCGTCAACGGCTGAGCAATACAAGAAAAAGCCTCGACAAACCATCGGTAATATCCTGCCAATCCCAGAAAACTCCTCACTTCCATGACGTTTCTTGGTGGTTCCCAACTCATAACTGTCTCGATCTTCTGGGGGTCTGCCTTAACGCCTTCTGCTAAAATTACATGTCCCAAAAAGGTCACCTCCGGCATCCAGAACTCGCATTTAGAAAGTTTAGCATAAAGTTGGTGTTGCCTCAAAACACTCAACATCTGCCTCAAGTGTTCCTCATGCTCCTGTCGGCTACGGGAATAGATCAAAATGACGTCAATAAAAACTACCACACACTTATCGAGAAATTCTATCAGATCCTTGTTCATCAATTCCATAAAAATAGCTAGGGCATTAGTCAAGCCAAACGACACCACCATGTACTCGTAGTGTCTGTATCTTGATCGTAATGTGGTCTTGGGAATATCCTCCTCTCTAATTCTCAATTGGTTATATCCAGAACGAAAATCGATCTTTGAAAACACAGTCGCTCCCTGTAGTTGATCCAGTAAATCATCAATCCTCGAAAGTGGGTAACAGTTCTTAATAGCGACTTTATTTAGTTCTCTATAATCGATACACAGGCGCATGGAGTTGTCCTTTTTCTTTACAAAAAAGACAGGCACACCCCATGGCAAAGTGCTCGAACGAATGACTTCCTTCCTTAGCAATTCTTCGAGTTGTAACTTTAATTCCTTCATCTCGGTTGGAGCCATCCTGTATGGTGCCTTGGAGATAGGCATCGTTCCTGGCTCAAGTTCAATCGAGAGACCGACCTCCCATCGTGGCAACGGCCCTGGTAATTCATCAGGAAAAACGTCCGAAAATTTGCTCACCGCGGGAATATTCGCAATCGACGGTTGTGATGTGTCCTCCTGAAGAATATAACACCAATAATAAGTTCCCCGATCGTCACAAGATACTCCTGCTATAAGGAGACTGAGGGACCCCTTAGTATTAAAGTGTTCTCGACCTCTGATTATGTGAGTGGCTCTATCATTAGTTGTAATGGAAACTGTCAGGTGATAGGTGTCTAATACCGTCCTGTGCATTGTCATCCAGTCCATACCCAAAATAACGACTTCGTTCTGGAGTGGAAAAACCATGAGATTTGCTGTCCAACCCTGATCATCAATGCGGATTGGGCAGTTTCGAACTTCCAAATTACCCCCCACCCTGATACCCTCGGGTAGCTTAACAGTAAAAGATTCACAAGGTACACAAGGAAGATTCAAACGGTTAACACATTCCACGGATATAAACGAGTGGGTCGCTAAAGTATCAAACAGTACATGAACAGGCTGGGATTTAATAAGAAGTGTACCTGAGACAGCAGGTCCAGTCTAGTCATCAATAGCTCTTAGTTCGAACACGCAGGATGGTGGTGTTCCCGAGGGGGGTGCAGTGCCTCCCCCGCGCCCACGTCCTCTTTCGGCACAGTATAGAGGAGTTTGGTAAGGTGGGGATCGATGATCGGACATGGCGGATGCTCTGGACGTCTGTACCGAGCCTTGCTGACTCTGAGGAGCTGAATTTGGTGTAGGTTTGATCCGTGAATAGTAGAGAGACATGTGCCCACCCCTTCCGCATGAAAAACACTTTGTAGACGCCTTACGACACTTACTCATGGTATGCCAAGCTATGCCACAATTGAAATAGCTCCGGCGAGAGGGCCCATCATATGCTCCTTTCTATTGGGACGAAGCTACTGATTTAGAGGAGAACCCAATTCCCGAGTTCATCTGCTGGTGCTCCCGGACTGATTAGATGTCTTCTGCTTCTTTTGGTTATGCCCGGTATCCGAACTGACAACCGTACTGGCGTATGATGTGACTACGTCCTCATATGCCCTCAGAGTGGTGCAGTGAAACCCAGCCGCATAACGTTGAACATCTTCCAGCAACCATTGAGCAAGGTGGCAAATTTGTTGATCTTCGGAGGGAACCATCTGTGCGACATAGTTTAGTTTGGTCCTGTAAGCTCGAATGATTTTTGGTACTGACAAGTTCTGAGGTCCTGGACTGTAGAAACTCCGCGCTCGAGCAGTCTGAGATGACCGAGGGCAGTACTCGTCTCTCAATAGTTTGGAAAACTCGGTCCATCCGACTACTCTGTCCTCCGGCTTAAAGGTCCTCTGCCATTGGGCTGCGGTGTCACAGAGCTGGTGGATTCCGAGTGGTACTTTTCGGTTCCCTAGGCAACCGATCACCTCGAAGGCAGTCTCCATCTCAGAGATCCAATCATCCAAGTGCTTATCCCCTGATCCGTTGAATAATGGCGGTCTGGCCTTCAGCATCTCTCCCAGCCAACGGTCCTTCCCGCTGTTCTCTTCTACGTTAATGACCGGTACCCATTCTGCACGGTTGACCTGAGCGACCCCCATAGCAATTGCCTGGGCGAGGGTCTGAACGAAGGCTGGATCCAATCCCCTGTTGTTCTGGTTTTCTGCCTCCTGTTCATTCTGATTAATGGGCGGTGGCTGATTTCCGACTGGATTAGTTTCACCGGTGTTCCTGTCTTCATGCTGATTCATAGCGGAACCCTATGCATCGTTTACGTTCCTTCTAGCTCCACAACGTGCCATTAGTGATTATTGTTCGATCGAGAAGGTTAGATTGACACAAACATTCTCTGAGTTCTTACTGAATTCAAACATTATACCTGATTCTCAAGAGTTTACGTGTATCTTACCACGACATTCCTCGAGGAGTTATGGTCGCCAGGAGTGTTGGACTTTTGAAGGTAAACCGTTTTTAAAATATTTTGATACAACTTTCCACATGAGTGTTCAGCTCCGATACCATTTTTTGTAATGCTCCCAAAATAAACCGGGACGCCACAGTGCCGTGAATCCCGTGTCGGACCCACAAGGCAAGTTTTAAAAGGATTTTTAAAACAATTTATTCAACAAGTAGTTTGCGAAAATATTCTAATGAAAGCATTCGTACAAACCAAAATACAAAAGGGAATAGTGTTCGTTCATACGGTTATTACACAATGTGGAATATTCCAGTTTAGTTTAAGAAATTAATAGGCCTTCTCCCCAACACTGCTCAAGCCTGACCGGAACCTTCGGGAATGTCCTGCACATATTCAACAAATTTTCCTGACATGACGTATCGTGTCAGTCAACCTAGGTCAGACAAAATGAACCAATTTCATCAATAGAATCAGATAAATTCATAGAACAAAGTTATCACCGAATATTCAATGTCGTTTCTTTTATCAGCACATAAACTCCCTAGGTCGCAACCAAGGGTCATGGAAGTATCTACACAGGAATACTCCGGACGTGGGTACCATTCAGGTTTTATCCCGCAACACAGTTCTACAAGATATATCAACATATAAACTCCTAAGGCCTCAACCAAGGGTCACGGAAGTATCTACTCAGGAATACCCCAGACAAGATAAATAAGACGAGCACCATTCCATAGATAGTAACAGATGCAATATTCTGAAATTTCAAGACGTAAAGTCCGAGCAAGATTCACTTGCCTCAAATCCGACGAGATTTACTCCCTTCATAACACAACGGCTCGAACGATCACACTTCAAAGCTCAACCTATTACATGTTCGTCGATTAACACCTTATGGTAATAATGATGATTAAAGACAATTTCCCCCCATCCAGTTAGGATTCTAAACCTAGTTGTTTATGTCGTCGAGATCGAAATTCTCTGTTTTTAACCACAATGCATATTACTAAATTCCTCGGTCCGCCATTTTACAAATGATCATCTCGTTGATCAATGTTCTAATACAACATTCCTACGTTGTGATTATGGCTAATACCCACCGTAATTACATCACTTAATTTCAATTGGAATTTCTAGAATAGAATGATTAAGCACTAATTCCCCTAAATCCTAACATGTTTGAATACCTATCCGACTTGATAATCGTTAGTTAGTTCATTAAAGAATTATCAACGGGTTTTAAAATATGATAATAGGGTTAAAATTGCAATCTTCAACAAGATGATTCTAAGGTGTCGGTGATTAACAAATTCGATTATGAGTTTTTCCATCCAACTACGAGTACTACTATTATCCATTCCAATTACTAGCTTGATAGGTATCGATTAACAATTGTGATAGTTTTTCACCGGTCCGATCATTATTGAAAGTTATAAACTACCCAAGGCATCCGAAATTTAGTATGACTCGTATAACAACACTGAAATGAGTTCAAGATTCATTAAACTTACCTTAATTGACAAGAGACGATGAAGAACGATGAAGGACGAAGAAGAACGAGAGGGTAACACCTTCAAAACCTTCTCCGCAGCTTGATCAACTCACTCTAATAGGATAGCACTTGATTAGGGAAGCTAAAATCGATTTAGGGAAGGTGGAAGATAGTATACAAGAGCAAGGGATGATTTTTGGTTTGGAAAAAATGAAAGGGAGGGTGTCTTTTTATAAATTCAGAATGGCTTTATGTACGTTAGGCCTGAAGCTTTACGTACGTAAGCCCTATTATGTACGTTATATAGAAAGCTTAGCATACGTAAGGAAAACTTAGAACAACTAAATAACACTCATCGTTACGTACGTAATGAAGATAGGTTAACGTACGTAGCACCCGTTTACTTGCCTATCGCTATCGCGCCGAAAGTTGGTCTGACAATGCGTACCATCCGACGAAGATTCCCTATCCGAATACCGAAGACCACGTTACCTACGTAAGGTATAATCTTTAGCATACGTAATGTCACACACTTAGCGTACGTAATACTTAGCGGGTATCGTACGTAAGGTTCAGTTGTTCACTAAGTTATTATCACATTAATTCCTTATAACGCGACTCCCTCTCAATCTCGTCGAGTAATTTCTCGGGGAACAAGACGTTGGCCACCGTCATATTCGCACTGATAATTGCCCAACGATATCAAGGTATGTCACCGACAAATCATCAACCATCACACAATCACATTACAAGAATAACAAGTGCCGACAAGCTTTATTCGTGATAATACAGTACGAACATATCATACAAAAATACGTTTATCGCAATGGAGTACATTTATTTTATTAAATAGTAGAAAGAGAAACGAGCGCTCAACGTGAAACAGCATGTAATACTGGTGGTATTACAAGAAGTCCACCAAACCAACTCTACAGGGGGTACAAACCCTGAAGAAGAAGAAATTCTCAAATGGCTTAGAGATCATCCCATTCAACAGATCATTGGAAACCTAACTGATGAAGTCAGAACCAGACAATCACGAATGGCAATGTTCTCATGTTTCATGTCTCAAATGGAACCCAAGACAACAGAGCAAGCACTGGAGGATTACTCATAGATTAATGCAATGTAAGAAGAGCTCAACCAGATGGAGAGAAACAATTTCTGGGAACTAACAGACAGACCAGATCACAAGAAAGTTATTGGTACCAAATAGGTGTACAAGAACATGTGTGATGAAGATGGAGACGTTGTTAGGAATAAAGCCAGACTTGTTGCTAAAAGATATACATAATGTGAAACAATAGATTTTGATGAAACTTATGTACTTGTTGCAATATTGGAAGCCATCAGACTATTCCTTGCATATGCAGCATTCAAGGATTTTGAAGTCTACCAAATGGACGTGAAAAGTGCCTTTCTCAATGGAATTCTAGAAGAAGAAGTCTATGTGGAGCAACCCCCTGGATTTGTCAAAGGATACAAAGTCTACAAGCTTCTAAAAGCTCTACATGGACTCAAGCGGGCACCAAGCATGGTATGAAACACTATCTGTGTTTCCAGAGAAGAACGGATTCAATGAAGGTAAGGTGGACAAGACCCTATTTAGGGTAGAGCATGAAGGCCACATATTATTAGTACAAATATATGTGGATGACATCATTTTTAGCTCAACTGATCCGGAGCTATGTGAGAAATTCTCAAATCTCATGCAAGGAGAATTTGGGATGAGTATGATGGGAAAGCTAAATTTCTTTCTAGGTTTGCAAGTCAAGTAGATGAATAATGGAATCTTCTCAATCAAGCTAAATACACAAGAGATTTAATTAAGAGATTTGGAATGGAATTAACCAAACCAGCAAGAATACCAATGAGCACAAGCCTACACCTAGATGCATATGAAGGAGGCATAGCAGTGGATTCAACCCACTACAGAGGACTTATTGGATCATTGCTATACCTCACTGCAAGCAGACCAGATATATCATATGCTGTAGGTGTATGTGCAAGATTTCAATCCAAGCCAAAGCAGTCTCACCAGGAAGCAGCTAAAAGGATTATCAGATACCTTAAGTCTACAACCAATGTTGGATTATGGTATCCCAAAGATGACAACTTTGAGCTATCAGGATACTCAGACGCAGACTTTGCAGGATGCAAGATCAATAGGAAAAGCACCAGTGGAACGTGCCAATTCCTAGTAACCAGACTAATATCCTGGTTTAGCAAGAAGCAGGTATCTAACTCAATATCAACCACAGAGTCAGAATACCTAGCTGCAGGTAGCTGTTGTGCACAGATTCTATGGATCAGACAACAACTAAGTGACTACAACATCATTGCAAATGAAGTCCCAATATGGTGTGATAGCAACAGTGCAATTGCAATAACCAACAATCCAGTATTGCACTCAAGGACAAAGCACATTGATGTTAAACATAATTTCATCAGAGACCATGTGCTTAATAAAAGAGTCACAGTAGAAAGATTCAGCATGGAGTATCAGATTGCTGACATATTCACTAAACCTTTGCCATAAGAAATGTTTTTGGAGCTGAGCAGGGAACTTGGCTTACTAGATTGGGAATCTAGTATAGACGAGAAAGCTACCTGATGATCAGATCAGTCGAGCGAAGGAAGTTCCCTGATGCAGATGAGGAAGAGTTACCTGATGCAGTCAAGTAGAATCTAACTGATCAGAAGCAGACAAGGAGGACCTATCTGATGCAGATCAGACAATGAAAAGTTAGCTGACCCACAGGCGATACAACTCACCCGATGCAGAGCAGTCAAGAAGTCAAATAGTAAACCAGCTAAGTTTTCCTATCCCTGACCGATTCTTGAATATTATATTACTATTTATTTACACGTGGCGAATACATGTTTGCACGACCGCCATAGTGTCCAATTAAAAAATTCAACAGTCAAATTTAAAAATTCTCAAAAGTTGATCCGCCGCTTAATTTAATTTAAAATTAAATTCAAAACGTCTTTTCGAATGGCTATTTAAGTCGGAGAAATCATTTCACAGAAACTTTATCGTCTTCAAGCTTTCAAAACCTTAGTTTTCAAAAAGGTATAAAACCCTTTGAATATCCAATATACTCAGCGAGAAAATCTTAATGCAGAAATGGAATCCTACTTCGATGGAGTCCACCTCAAGCTTGTCAAGGCCCAAATTATTTTTAGTCTGGTGGTCGATTTTGAAGGATTTCTCGAGGCGAATCTGCAAACAGATATGCATTTCATCATCCGCTCGATGAAGAAAAATGGGATCTACCCATTTTTGGATATTAACCCCAAGGTGTTGTACAAGGAAGCTGTCATTTCATTTTTTAAGGAAGCTGAAGTCACGGAATAGGGAATCAAGAGCTTGATTTTTGGAGAGGAGGTGACTATCTCTCCCTGGACAGTCGCGGAGGCGTTCGGGATGAAATCAAGGGGCATAGCTGTTGAAGCCCTCAAGCAAAGCACTGTAAAGACCTGGTATGGAATCAAATTACCAGAACAGTCGTCCAAGCTGAAACTGACGGCAAAGAGAGGTGACTTGAAGAAAGAGTACCGATATGTGTTGGACATCAAAAATAAAATTGTGATGGGGATGGCAGGCAGTAACGACCAGCTGTCATCTGCCAAGTTCATGGTGATGGGAGCCCTTCTTCAAAGTGAGAGGATTGACTGGGCTGACTACATTTACAGATAGTTGGTCTGTGAAGTGAACAAGGTTCACTAGTTAGAGGACGAGAATAAATTCAAGACCAAGATGGCCTATGGAACTCAAACCAGCTGGATCTTAGAATTCCTTGGGATGGCGAAAGGGACTGCAGACCCCTTTCACATCAACAAGAGACTTGGTCATTTGGACCAAGAAACTTTGAAGATTCTAGGAGGCGAGAGGAAGGCTGCCCAAATATTGAAGAAAATGTCAAGTGGACCTCCCCCTACAGAGGGCCTTCGGATTCAGGCGAAGACCACTCTGATGCTGCCAACTTACCTGCAGGACAGAAGTCACCTGCAGCCCGCAAGTCACCTACAGATAAGGAGCCATCTGCAGACCAGTTGGAATCAAACTCAGATAATACTCCTCTGGCTCTGAGATTCAAAAGAAAAGTGGGAACTGCATAGGAGGTAGTTCACATCACATCCTCACCTGACTATGCACCTAAGAGGCCTAGACATCTTAATTTTGAAGATGCAGAGCAGACACCTCACTCACCTGCCCCTGCTCCTATCCCTGATGAAGAGGATCAGCCTGATCACTCAAACCTGATGGCTGATATCATCCCTCTGGTGACTCTTCCAAGCATGACAGAAGAGGAAGAGGCAAACCTAATCATCAACTCCCTTAGGCAGGTTACTCCCTCAATCTTTTGGAGAACAACCCCCTGGAGCTATCTGTAGAACAGCTACACATGGTAAAACACCACTCTCTTAAAGTTTCTTTTGTCACTGTTTTTGAAGAATGGAAGAACCTAAAATCTCTTTCATTTAATCAATTACAATTATCTATTGAGAAGAGTAGCTGGGAATACCACCAGGCTAAGGAGAAAGTGCTCATGTGTTTCTGCCATGAGACAAATGTAATTCTAATGCTCCAGGAGAACTGGTTCCTGTCAAATTTCAAAACCAACATGGACTAGTTCGTCCTTTTAGTAATGGAGGGTGTAGCGGCTGGGAAAATAGATGAAGATGACGGAGAAGTTGAAAAGGAAAAAGGGATAAGAATAGAAGAAATTGTGGTAGAAGAAAGGGTAGAAGAAGAAGAAAAAATAATAGTTGAAGAACAACATGAAGAAGAAGTTGAAAAAACAAAAGAGTTAGAAGGAGATGAAGAAGGAGAAGAGGTTGACGAAGAGGAAGAAAAAGAAAAAGAGGAGAAAGAAGATAAGAAAAAGAAAGATGATGATGATGATGATGATGAAAAAGAGGAAGAGATGAAGGAGGATGCCAGAGATGAAGATGATGCAGATGAGCCTGGGGTACCTGATCAATTCCCCAGCTCAGATCAGTCCGAAGAAGAGGATGACAGATCGGGGACACCTGATAAAGCCTCATATGATCAGCCTCCTGCAGATAGGAGTCTACAGTCAGACAGGTCAACCGCCAATCGACTGGCAGATATGGAAGGCTGTGGAGACAACTCCACTCAGGAAACCCCTATTTCATCTGAGATGGCTGACCTGATTAAGCGTCTAGTCGAAGAGGGAGTAAGAGGTCAGGGGGAAGAAAAGCTGCAAGAACAAATCCAACCCATCAGACAAGAAGAAGATACTGCTGAGAGAGTCAGAAAGGAGCTGAGGACCAAAGCAAGGAATGACCTCTCTCTCATTGAAGTTGGGACATCTAATATGAAGAGGAAAGAGTTGGTTGTTCTTGATTCTGCTGATGACCAAACTGCAAAGAGGAGGAGAACCAGAGTAGGGGATGAACAGATATATGAATGGGAAGGAAAAGAGCTTTGGTACGTTGAGGAATTCTTACCTGCTGAATTTTTTCCAATTTGGGGAGAGGCAAAGAAGCAGTTCATAGAGAAGTATTATCTCTGGGAGTTACTACAGGATAAAGACTGCTCCCCACAGCAGACGTACATCAACTACATGGACTCAACCTGGCTAATGCTCTGGGCTTTACAAACAAAACATGCAAAGAAATGGGATGGCTACCCCATGATCCCCCTGTTCAGACCTGAAGAACCTCCTACCTTGATGAACAATGAATTGGATGAGTTGGCCCTGCAGATGAGATTAAGAAGCTATGTGTAGAACACAACTTCTCATCTGCAAACGAACAAGAATTTGCCTCTCTAGTCATAAAGAGGAAGTATGGCCTAACACCTGTCAACAAGAGACCTATTGGTGCAAAGCTTTGTAGGCCTCCCAAGCATCCTGTCCGAAGAGGCAGAGGAAGAGGTAGATAGAAGTTTTTGATTTACTTGTATTTTACTGTTTTGGAATTTACTTGTAAAATTTGCAGTACTTGTAAAATTTACTGTATTTTGTTCATTCAAAAAGCACTGTACTTGTAAACATCTCTAAAAGTTTCTATAACAGTCATTTGAATGACAACCACTAGTTGTCTCAAAACAAAGACTGAGTTCGATTTGTCTTGCACTTGATCATGTGCAGACTTGTTATACATTTGAATATTTTGTTTAAAGTTTTGCCATCATCAAAATAGGGGGAATTTGTTAGGAATACTTATTAGATTTTGATGATGTCATTCCTATATTTGATTGATTATTCAAATGTATATTTTAAACTACTTGGCAAAATGTAAAGAAGAACCAAATGAGTATCTTCTGTAGGCCAGACTATGTATAGTTCAATACTTGGATAAATGTAAAGAAGAACCAAATGAGTATCTTCTGTAGGCCATGTAAGTTAGGCTAAAAAATCGGCTAAGTATAAATCTCAGACAAGTTCAAATCAGAGAAGTTTTGGTCAAACAAATACATCAGAGAGGTTTGACCAAACATTGCAGAAAGCCGAGTTGCAGACAAGTTTAAATCAGAGAAGTCTTGGTCAACTCATCTGTATAGATAAGGTTGACCACATACGACGTATCATCAGACAACGTTCTGCAGAAAGAGATTTATCAGAGAAGTTTGATCAAACTACAGTCAAGTGATCAGACGGAGTCCACTCAACTGAAGTTTGACCATCAGATCAGATAAGTTCATCAGATTAGAAGACTTCAGATCAGAGAAGATTCGTCAGGACAGAGAACTTCATCTCAGAGAAGTTACATCATATAAGTCCGACATCAGATAAGGTTGACTGCACGAGATTAGATAAGTGATCAGCCAAGTAATCCAGTCCACGTCATCATGCGTTGAAAAGTCAATAATTACGGAAAGTCACATGTAGGCTTAGAGAGACAGACTGGAGAGATTCCTGGAAAGCAATGAATTAAATATTCATCGAGACCCACACTCTGAAGACTTTATGCTTATTATAATCTAAAAATTTGGCGCCACAACCTGAAATTCTTCACAACGGTCAGAAATTGATTAAAATAAGAGATCCAGCCTTGCAACATTCGGAAAGAAAAATAAAGAAGTCTATTTCTCCAACGGACGGATTTGTTATAGGAAAATACAAAGGCTATGAAGGAAGCTCAAGGATCGACATCTATAAATACCTGAAGATTGGAATTCAGCAAAGTATGATGCGAACAACACTTACAAGTGAACAAAGCAATCAAAGCAAACAATAGCATCGTGAAGAGCAAGAGTTCAAAGTTCTTATTTGAAGAAGCTCTTAGTTAGGGAAGACAAACCACTCGTGTCTTTGAACCTGAGTTCGGGGTACTTCACTGGTTGAAGTTTGCGAGTCTATAAAGGTATCCAAGGATCGTAGATCAAGAGGTGCAAGGCAGCCAAAGAGAGTTGCAATGGTAAGGAATTCCACTAGTTGGAAGCTGTTGGTTGAATCACTGTACTGGTTGAGAATTATAGTGAATTCATCTCCAACTGGTTTGGAGAAAAGTGGATTAGTAGAGGATTACCCCACCTATGAGACCAATATAATTGCCTGCATGTTTTACTGCATTCAACATCATATCTACATGCTGCATACATACTTAACTGTTCCATTGTTTAGTTAACTACAGAGAGCATCTAGTTATATGCTATCGTCATCAGCTGACTTCTACATACTTGTCTACAGACGACTTAAGTCATCTGTACTTATCATCTGAGAAACTCCTAACCCTTCATGGAAAAAGAGTTTCAATAAGTCTATTCACCCCCCATACTAGACTTATTCCTCACGACTTGTGACCTACAGTTGGGTGTGTTTCATCATCTAGAGATTTCATACCGGAATACATGTATCATGAGTAGCGTTTTCATGTGAATTCCAACTTATTTTCCTATCGATGGTTTATTGATAGTTGATTACGAACTTTTCTAGGTTCGGAGTTGTCGTTTCCCTTCAACCTTGGTACCTTGGCATTCGTACCCTTTCATCTAATTCCAAGCAAGTAAATTCTTGCTCAGTTAAAAGGATAATCATTCCTTTCGTTGTTGTTCATTCATACATGTAATTCATTTATAGTATATCAATCATGTTGAGACTTTTAATTATCAAACTAATCATTTAATTCACGAGGAACGACGGTTCCAATCATTTTATTTGAGCTATCACTCATTGCGTTATCATTTCACCTCGGTGAGTCATTCTTGGCCCTTGTCGGATTTCTATTCATTATCATTCATTGTGGTCGCTTTTGTTCTTGTGACCTTTCGGGATCGTATTGTGTTGTCGGGTGGTATATGTGTGGAATTTTTAGTCGGGCACACTATGGTCATGTGTTATGCGGGTAATCCGGCACATTGGACCATGCACCCAGTAACGTGCCTCCGTGAGACTAATTAGGCACAAGTGCGTGTGTTTATGCGGGTTTTCTGAACACTCGGCTACTTCTGTACTTGCACATCCCATTCGGGTGTACTGTGATGACCCTCTTTCCAACTTGATTTCATAACTAAGACATGTAATTATTGTATCTGTTCAACTCTTGAGGATTGTTGTTTTGTGTAACTGACCCTGTTGGGGATGTTGTTTTTAGGTCATGGCAAGGCAAAGGCACGGGAAGAGAACAGTAACGGCGAGGAGTCCCAATGATACTAGTAGGGGGCCCCAGTCTTCTCAGTTGTTCATGTTTCATTCATGTGTATTTTCCGCTGCAGTTTCCGTTTGGACTTTCATTTTATTCGGTGTTGTATATTTCATCTTCATATGTAATATATATGTATTCTGTATTCCTGGGTGTATTGTACTTGAAACTCCTCATCGGAGTAATTGGTAATATAATGTGGTTCGGTACTACAATTATATTATTTAAATCATTATTTTTCATTCACTTGGTGGGTCCCAGTTGGGGGGTCCACGACACTGTGATAGCCGCCTAGTTTGGGGTGTTACATTACCGTCATAACCTTACCATCTCGTGATAATCCATATCAACCCAATACTTACCATAACCCACATTTCGCATTTTCAAATGACGAAATGAACTTAACTACAACCATCTTTACTGTATTCAACAATACCAAGAATTCTCAAAACATCATCATAACTCATAAGTGTGGAATAATCCATCTGTGCCAAATCCTATCCATTGGATCGCACAATCAGATACAAATCATGATAAGAACAAAATATACAATACATCTGAAGGCCAAAGACAGGTCCTGAAACATCGGCACAAAGCCAAAACGCTCATATAATCAATAACCTGATCAACCAATACATCAACTGAGAATATCATCAACAAAATAAACTCCAATACGACCAACCAAAGGTCAGAACACATCCGATTATATCATCAACATAATAAACTCCAAACAAGACCAACGAAGAATCAACAATAACCGAGAATATCATCAACATGATAAACTCCAACACGATCAACAAAGGATCAATTACGACCGAGAATATCATCAACTTGATAAACTCCAACATGATCAACAAAGTATCAACAACGATGGAGAATACCATCAACATAGTAAACTCCAAACAAGATCAAATATAATGGATCTCAAGAAATAACCCCGACTGTCGAACATACCCCTCGGGCGTATGAACAACCAGTCGCAAACCGTTGAACACACCCAACCATAAATGGAGGATGAACAACCAATCAATATGGCTTAAAGATGGACGTCACAGTACGCCCGATCCGAAAATGTGTCTATGCACAAGACACCCCGGGTATCGATCAAATACACGTGTGGTCTTGTACCTAATCAGTCTCATGAAGTACGTCTCGTGTGCACAGCTCAATGTGAGGTTATTAACCCGTCACATGATTATACATGTCCGCCCTGAAAATCCTATACATAACCAATCGGTATGCAGATATGACTCCAGATATGTCACGATGTAACATGACAACGAAACTCAAAGAATCACATATCCAATAAGGATCAAAAGACTCACTGAAGTGAACAATGACACTCGGATAATGAAAGATCGACACGACCGATAATATCCAAAACAAAAATACTGGAATCATCATCCCTAATGAATGATCGACACGATCAAATATCTCAACACCAACAGTCCTGGGATCA
The DNA here is from genome assembly GCA_033398695.1 of Orobanche coerulescens. Lineage (NCBI taxonomy): Eukaryota > Viridiplantae > Streptophyta > Magnoliopsida > Lamiales > Orobanchaceae > Orobanche > Orobanche coerulescens. The sequence continues at coordinate 45,875,520 of CM065819.1, read as the reverse complement.
ACATCCCTCAGCAATCGATCAACACAACCATCAATACCAAACAATGGTCCTGGGATCAAAATCCCTCAACGAACAGCTAATACGAATCTCATTATATGAAACCTCAACATACAACATATACAACAATTCAACAGAATAATTACCCTCAACTGAACAATATTAAAACTACCTCAAAGCCGAAGACAATATCCTTTCCACGAACAAACATCCCTAAAAGAATACACAGTTATTCGAATAATCTCGAATGAAGTACAATCCATTAATATCAATACACCATCATCCCGACATCAATGTCGATACGATGAACTATCCTCGATATCCGTCATTCCATACCACCGACCGAAAATAATTCACATCTCCGTCTTCACCAAACACATTTAAATCATATTATGATTTAATCCAAACCAAGGCACAATATACAAACCATCATCCCGACAATTTACATTTATAATATCATTGCTATATGAATTATAAATGAAATGAAATTAAAACCATTCATTAAATATTATGATGCCTCGATACTGTAACACCCCCAGATTTAACCGGAAATATTACAGTCGTGGGCCCCGAGATGGAACCCACAAGGCTAAAAGAAATTTTTGCAAACATTTACAAATGCCCACGAGGCCGACCACGGTACTATCTTTAAAATGTTCGAAGAATTATAAAATCCATTTAACAAAAACCGTCGTAAAAACTCATTTGAAATCGCAAGGCCAAACAGCCGACACACAAAGGTTTAGAAAGCGATTTCCAAAGTAATCTCAGTTACCAGATACCAAAAGATCATTTCAAAATACTCATGCAGCGGAAAAAGACCAACCATAAAGATACTTTAGCAGCAGAATACAAGAACCAAATAAGAAACTCAATGCACAAAACATGTCCTAGCCAGTATCCTCCGGGAAGCTCATCTCTTCACGACCGCTACAAGCTCGATACTCCAAGAACCTAAAAAGAAATCCCATGACGGGGTCAGCCATAATATCCAACAATGATAACCGTCACATCACATTAATAATTACATACCAATGAGAATACAACATAAGAATACGACCAACGTAATCTTTCCGCCATAACTTTACTTACTCAAGTAATTCTCATCAGAATAACCATTATCACATTTCACATCCTGTACTCGATTAACCAATAAACTCGAACATAATATCTGTATTGTACCTCAAACAATACTCAAGATCCTCAAACTATCATAACCAACTCACGATACGGAAATCTACCATTTCTGACCAATACGATCCATCGAATAATATCATCAAATCCCAATACGATAACCGATTGTCCACCAAAGACAAGACCAAAGAAAATATGGAACATACCTCGAGATATGATGTGCCACGATAATCATATCAGTCTAATCCGAGATCAGAACAATGCAATACGGAGAAGGTCCTAACACAAGACCTACAAATGCATACTCATATGACAACGTCAATATGCTCAAAAACAATAACAACTATGTATACTCAATGGAAATCCCATGATCCAGCGCCCTCAGCATAGATCCCAAGATGATCCTACAAGATCAACACGAGGTGGATAACCAACAATATACATATGCACAATAATAACAAAATACTGGGTAATCCAACGATCCAGCGCCCTCAGCATAGATCCCCATGATGATCCCGTCGGACCAACGCATGGTGGAAAACCTGTCCAGCGATCCAGCGCCCTCAGCATAGATCCCATGATGATCCCGTCGAACCAACGCATGGTGGACATTCGATCCAGCGCCCTCAACATAGATCCTCATAATCCCATCGGATTATTTACACAACATGAACAACACAATATGCATACACATATGCAAATCAACACGTTCATCAACATCAACGACATAACATGCACAACAACATGACAATTTACTAGGACGACTCCATGTTCAACAACATGAAAGAAAATGTAAGAGACCAAAATAAATAACATTAAACCATAATCAATATGGAATACTTGCCCCGAGTCCTTCAGGAGCAACCTCGATGCCCAATCATCACCGACGATTATCCTCAATGCTCGGCGATCCAAACGTACAATGAACTATAGATACTCATATCCTCGTCTTTACCATAATGTAATCTTGATACTCGAACATACCAATAACTGAGATAAAGCATATACATTATGATTTATCTCCCAGAATCGAAAGAACGATATGCAATCTGAATACCCAGAGTTCACAATAATAATCATCGCTATATGCATTATAAACGAAATGAAACTGAAACCATTCATTCAATATTATAACTGAGCAAGTAATAACTTGCCTCGATACCGATACCACGAAGCTGCTGCCGAACACATTGCCTTTGTCTACGAGCTCCTCAGCCCCGATCAAAAGCAATACAATGGACATACTCAAACATGACCACAATATCCAGTTATAATCACCGATCAACAATCTCAACCTATCGAAGAAATCAAATAACACATATTCGATAACAATCAACAACCGACAAAACTAACCAATCGAACTCAACGGTTCAACACAACCTCGAATAAACACAGTCAGAACCAACCAAGTCAAACCATCACGATTTCATAATCAAAACACAAAAATACTGCACTGTCTGCCTACTTAGCGCACGTTAAACGCATAACGTAGTGTGCGCTAAGTTGTCCCGTTAGCGTGCGCTAGCTAGTAATCTTAGCGTGTGCTAATTCTGTACAGTGGCATGCATTCCAAACATCGACTCACATCTTGCGACTACGAATCCGAATGAAGGGAGACATAAATCTCCATATCTCTTGAAGATAAACGACCCCATAATTATCACAATGATCATGTCAATGTCCATATATCAATAACAACATCAACAATCAAACCGACTCGATAACAAGGATCGTATCATGCTAAATCTGGAATTCAACCTAGTATCATGATTCATCTCATCTAAATCGACCAATATAATTACCAAAATTCAGAAATCCCTCTTAGTTCGGGTTAAATGAATCAACATCCTTACAGTATGAAGAATCTTAACTAACATCCGAAACTCTTATCAAAATTCCATTGAATCTCATATAACATCATCATATTATTATCCAACATGCTCCTTACATGAAATCATCCAAGAAAAACGAACCATTAACAAAGGAATACGAAGATTACCTGGTTAAGACGAACCAAAAAGAAGAACACTAGAACTCCATCCAAAGAATCATGAACAACTTGAAGAACAAGGCTTGAATCCAAGTTCTCAATCTAATGTTGTTAAAGATTATCATTATACAGTGTTTGGGAACCTCAAATATATCCCAACTCTCTTTCTCTCGACTGAAAGAAGAAAAAATGACGAAATGCTTCTCAGCACCCTTCTGTCCCCTTTTATAATATTCATTATTAGCGTGCGCTAACATCTCATGTTTAGCGTGCACTACCGCCTTAGCGTGCGCTAACTGACTTTGTTAGCGTGCGCTATCGAAGCCCAGAGGTTACTGCCTCGCTTCGTAAACTAGCTTACGTACGTAATGCCCATGCATTAACGTACGTAAAACATCCTGCTTAGCGTACACAAGTCATTAACCTTAGCGTGCGCTATCCGAAGTTGACTTGCTACAGTACACACCTACCACTCGTGCCCCCACATGCCGAAAGCATCCGCGATTATCGGGATTCCTTTGACCAATCTGGAATTAGCGTGCGCTAACCATACAGTTTAGCGTGCGCTAGCCCTACATGACAAACACCCGCTGACCTTAGCTGGACACGCGTCGCAAGTGGCCGGGTCCACCCGCCGAAAGCTAAGATTCCATTATTGGCGATCTGATGTTAGCGTGCGCTAACCAACATACGTTAGCGTGCGCTAACTGAATATAAAAATCAACCTGGGCCTACCTGTCGGCCACCTTCCGGAACTAACCCAGCAAGTCGTTACGTACGTTAGGGGTCCTCCTTAGCGTACGTAACCGAACCTCTTAACGTACGCTATCAATACTTCGTAGCGTGCGCTACCTGTACCCAGTAGCGTGCGCTAATGAACACTTAGCCATTTTCCGCAATTTCAGTCCAACATCTTGACGTACCAAAAACAAACATGAGACACACTGAACACAAACACTGAATCCAATAATATACGATATACTCTATATCGAAAGTACGATAACCTGATACACGATATCCTCAAATGTAACTGTCGACCAGATACGACAATTATACCGATACTGACATCTCAGTCCTTTATTTATTTTATTCCTACTGTACAGATTCCACGCTGTACAATATAACTCGAATAAAATAATATCAAACAACAGTAGTAGAAATTCCGGATATTACATTCTACACCACTTAAAATAAGTTTCGTCCTCGAAACTTGCAATCCGTCATAAAACAAACAAACATACCTTTCAACCCAAAATATCCCAAAACCATCAAGACAACGATCAACTATCGTCATCACCGAATAACCAAACGAGCATACTTACAAATACGCAGGTCGACGATCTCCTGAGATACTAGCAAGCGATCTCACTGTACAGTCTCAATACGCTTACGATCATAATTCCCTGAGTCTCAACAAAATATATCATCTTCGGATGAAACAATCTGCCCGAATCAAGTCCTGTCTGCCTGATTACATAATCAAGTCCCAATTCCGATAAGACGAATAATACACAATACATCTGCGAAACAACCACCCAAAACATTGACATGAATCCCGAAACATCAACACAAAATCCGAACGCTCAGATGATCACCAACAATGATCAACAATCAACCGAATTTATCATCGACATGATAAATTCCAATATGACCAACCAGAGGTCAAAACAAAATCGAGAATATCATCAACGTGATAAACTCCAATATTACCAACGAACGATCAACGAAAATCGAGAATACCTTCACACGGTAAACTCCAACACGATCAACACAGAACCACAGAAACAGATATACGAAAGAATAACATTCTCAAAACGACAAATCAATCACGTACAGTAGATCTCAATAAACATACCCAACTGGGCATACGAACAACGAATCGCGAATCGACGAACATACCAATTCATACAAGGAGTGGGAACGACCACTCAATATCCGAAACAACCAGCATGGGGTCACCATCCCCAAATTTACACTTACAAAGAAATCATTCAAAGATCACTATGGTAAGATTGCGCTACTACCGCACCAATGGACTCACATAGCACATATGTCCCGGTTTTACAAAGTCCAAAGTTCCAAAATTACATCCTGCACATGAATCTACAACACGCAGTATATTTCTCTTATCTGATCAACCAACCGATCATCCTTGCATAACCAATCTACCATACTAAGCTTCGAATCTCTTTTCCTTGTACCATCGATATGATATGCCCGATGCACTAAATGCGTATGTACATCAATCACATTTTCAAAACCAGTTTGAAATCATATATTCTTGTCACGAAGACAAATTTTCGAAAGTTCTTTCAAAAATTTCAAAACTCAAAACATAAGTTTTTGGTAAGACTGCCAAATCAATTTTCGAACCAACCGGCTCGCTCGTGTCAAGTTCTCGAAAAAAAAATTCCTTTCAAATACACACGATTAAATAAAATGGAATTTATGCAAATGCTTGCCCATATCCATACTCCTGTATATCAGTTCAGCTTGTCACCAATATCCACCGATATTCCATCGGGAAAACCACATGATCGAGTTCCAAAACCTCAATATATAGACTCCGATAAAAACTCCTTTTCCATGTATGACTCGCAACGTCAACCATTTACCCATCCTGGATCACCTCAAATATGATATGACAAAACGTTGAAACAAATCAACAAATCAAACACGACGAAAGACTTCCTGAGAAGTTCCATTTGAACAAGTAAACCAAAGCCTCGAAAGGCGGAAATAACATAAGTAAACGATTGGTAAAGTGTGTTACAGATCTCGGGAGTTTTAGAAAACAAGAAAAAGCCTTTTGAAACATTAGGGTCTCAGCCCGTATCTCGTTCCGCATTACAAAAAGTTTAAAAAGTAGAAAACTCTTTTCAGACCCCAAGTCCTGAGTTATAAAACCATTTCAAAATCGATTGGGTCTCGGCCCAAAATCATTTTCCGTAAAACATCCGTAAAATATTCATTTTGAAAGGTATCATTTTCAAATGATCAAAAGCAGTTCATATATCTCAAAATGAATCAACATGCTACATGTTCTTCTCAACCATGCACAATATTTCTCCCCAAATGCACAATTCCATTCCAAAATCTAACCAACATACTGATTTCCAAAATCATAGTTTCTCAAGATCATCAATCCTGTCCCAACTCTGTCACCTTATACTATAACGTATAATATCTGCTGAATCTCAAAACGTATCAACTTAGAACGGCAATAAATCTCAATGAAACTCAAAAAATTCAAATACTTACAGATCGTGAAGCCGATGATTCCCCGTGATACTGGCACATGTCTCGACTCAAGGAAATACTCGACACAGATATTTTCAAAACACACGTTTTGCAAACTCAGTGCAACTTAAGAACACAATATATCACGTTAACACCATTTGGAAAAGTTTACAACAATCCCAGTACCACACTGATAAATCACATAACCCATAGGCCCGAGTGAACAACAAAAACTCACGGCTCTAGTATTTGTCAATCGACAACTCGAATGACGCAACAAAAAGACGACCCAACTCGACCCAAATGCCTAGGTTTTCTCAACCTAAGCTCCGATACCATATTTTGTAACACCCCCAGATTTACCCGGAAATATTACAGCGTCGTGGGCCCCGAGATGGAACCCACAAGGCTAAAAGAAATTTTTGCAAACATTTACAAATGCCCACGAGGCCGACCACGGTACTATCTTTAAAATGTTCGAAGATTTATAAAATCCATTTAACAAAAACCGTCGTAAAAACTCATTTGAAATTGCAAGGCCAAACAGCCAACACACAAAGGTTTAGAAAGCGATTTCCAAAGTAATCTCAGTTACCAGATACCAAAAGATCATTTCAAAATACTCATGCAGCGGAAAAAGACCAACCATAAAGATACTTTAGCAGCAGAATACAAGAACCAAATAAGAAACTCAATGCACAAAACATGTCCTAGCCAGTATCCTCCGGGAAGCTCATCTCTTCACGACCGCTACAAGCTCGATACTCCAAGAACCTAAAAAGAAATCCCACGACGGGGTCAGCCATAATATCCAACAATGATAACCGTCACATCACATTAATAATTACATACCAATGAGAATACAACATAAGAATACGACCAACGTAATCTTGCCGCCATAACTTTACTTACTCAAGTAATTCTCATCAGAATAACCATTATCACATTTCACATCCTGTACTCGATTAACCAATAAACTCGAACATAATATCTGTATTGTACCTCAAACAATACTCAAGATCCTCAAACTATCATAACCAACTCACGATACGGAAATCTACCATTTCTGACCAATACGATCCATCGAATAATATCATCAAATCCCAAGACGATAACCGATTGTCCACCAAAGACAAGACCAAAGAAAATATGGAACATACCTCGAGATATGATATGCCACGATAATCATATCAGTCTAATCCGAGATCAGAACAATGCAATACGGACAAGGTCCTAACACAAGACCTACAAATGCATACTCATATGACAATGTCAATATGCTCAAAAACAATAACAACTATGTATACTCAATGGAAATCCCATGATCCAGCGCCCTCAGCATAGATCCCAAGATGATCCTACAAGATCAACACGAGGTGGATAACCAACAATATACACAGGTGCGGCAGGCATTGTCGGAAGTGCTGGGCAATGGCCGGGCAGGCGCAGCAGGAACCGGCGTAGCGTACGCTACTGCCGGAAGGCTGCGCACGCTAGCTCGACAGGAATAGCGCACGCTATTCGGACGACCAGCGCACGCTATCGTGCTGTGCAGAGGGGTTTCTGGAGTTCTGGACTCGGGAAGGATCGGCAGGTAGCGCACGCTACTGTCCGTCGTGGCGCGCGCTAATCGGCATGTGTAGTGCACGCTGTCGGCCGACTAGCACACGTTACCTGGCCAAGCAGTTTAGTCCAGAGAGTTCTGGATAGGTCGGCTAGCGCACGCTATCGCGGTCGGGCAGGCAGGTTTTGGTCGGCAAGTTGGGTCAGCAGTGCCGGGTCGTGCGGGCCCCGGCCGAGGGTTATGGGCCGATACTGGCCGATAGCACTCGCTAGTCCGGAAGGCTAGCGCACGCTAGGCAGCGCCAGTATAAATATGACTGAGCAGTCATGTTTTCACCTGTTTTTCATTTCTATCTTTTCCTATCCGCAGCTGGAGGCTTGGTGATCAAGGAGACATATTGTCAAGCAATTAATCCACGAATTTTGGGAGTTCATATCATCGAGTAATCCCTCCATAACCTCCTTTGATCCAGCGAATCAAGGTTAGATTTCCTAAAACCCCATTTTTGGGAAATTTTGGGGTTTTTGACCGATTCGTTCTGTATTGTTGATTAATCCATGATGGGTATGATTAATCTTAGTAGTATTCATGTGTTTAACATCATCTAATCCATTGTTCTTCGCCGAATCAAGGTATTTTTCTTCAATCTCTAGAGTTGACTTTTTGGGGGATTTGTTCTTGATTTCGTTTTCAATCCGTTTTTTATGAATCGGTTGTTGTTAAATGATGTTGTTAAATATATCCTATGGATTGAACATCCATATTTCGGTTGGGAATTCCATTTTCATATTTTTGTCAGGTCGATTCGTGTTCTTGGCCGTTTTGGGGGAAATCCTTGAACTTTCGTCGTTTGTTCCTTGAATTCAGAGGATTTGGTTCGTACTTTCGAATTCATTTTCGTTGTTATTGTTGTCGTTCATAGTTTATTGTCGCGGGTTGTCATTCGGTGGAGTCGGCGGGTTCGTAGACGGTTCGAGTCTCCTCACTTCGGTCGATTCTCCGCGTTGTGATTATTCGAGGCAAGTACCTTGTCCATACATCTCTTGTTTTGTGAATATGATGATTGGTGATTGTCTTGGTATGTTTGTTTGATTGGTTGAAATAAACTTTCAAAAGATTCGGTTTAGCCTCGTTAAAGGCTCTCTTTCAAAACGCGTGTGTGTTTTGTGAACGGTGTGTTTTGAGAATTGGTTATGATTTGATTATTTTGAACGTCGAGGGCTTTTAATGATACCCCTGTTGTTTAAAGTTATGGAATCGAGTATTTCGTGTTAATTTTGTTGTTGTGTTGAGATGAGTATGATAATGGTGTCGAGTAAGTGGCCATCTCTAGTAAGTATTCTTAATGAACTTACATTCATAGCATATTAGTATTGCATGGGTAATGTGTGTGTGTGTATGCTCACTACGGGTTAGATCCGACGGGGTCTCAGTAGGGGTCCACCGAGGTGGATCGACGAGCTTTGCTTTTAATCACTACGGGTTAGATCCGATGGGATCTCGGTAGGGGTCCACGAAGGTGTGGATCGACGGTTAATTGTGGTACATTTTACAAATGTGTTTTGGATTATGGCGTTTCCAGAAATATGTGTTTCAACTGATGTTTTCATGATTGGATGCATTGACTAAGTGTGTAAGAGGTAAGTTGTTCATTTGACCTACTTGGATAGGATGGAACTGGAGCATTTTGTCGGTTGTGTTCAGTCTTTTGGTTGTGGGGTTTTGATGTTGGAAAATGGACCTTGTTATTGTTCTCATGTAATGTGATTTGATGAGATTTGGGTTGAGATCCCAATGGTTTTGTAAAGGTCTTTTTACGGAAAGTAAATCTTTGGGGCTGTGACCCCTTTTTGGTTTCTTTTGGAAAGAGTAGGATTCGATAATCCTAAATTGTTTTCTATCAAAACTCCCGACAGCGTGTCACGCCCCCAACATCGGGAAGGACGAGGGCGCGACGCATCGGTCGATCAATCAATCAAAATGCAACAGTAAATAGCGGAAGCAAAATAATGATTGGATAACATTTCAAAACAACCATCTTAGCCCGATGTACTAAGATTCGCTGTGACAAAGCTGGTAATCGAAATTACACTGTTCATAAGTTTGCAGCGGAAAAATACCAAACGAATTAAGTACGAAGCATAATTGACTATTACAAATTAGGATAACAACAGAAATTCTAAGAACAGAAGTCCGAAATCTTGAAGGCAATCTTCTATTAGGCCTCTTCCACGAAGTCTTCTTCGTCCTCTGTTGTTTGCTCATTCTCTGGTTTAAAAGGGAAAACGGTGGGGTGATATAAAAGGACTCAGTGAGTGGGTGATCGTGTGCGAGTGTGGCTCTTTCCTTTGAAAATTTTTAAGTGATGCATGATTTTATTAATTATAAAAAAAATGAGAACAATTACAATTACGTCGAAATTTTATAAACAATAATCATTGTGTAGTTGTAATACATATTATAATCCTGTCCCCGTGGACGGATATCAAGTCAAGCAGTCAGTCAATCAGTCGATTAGTCAATTCAGTTTCGAATCCTGCCGATGTGGACTTTGGATTCTAGACTCTCCTTATTACTCCTAGCAATATAGGCCGTCGCCCCAAGATTTGGACCGTCGCCCCAATAGCTGAGCCTTCGCTCTCATACTTAGCGTGTGCTTCCTTATCTCTTATCTGGGCTCGATATGTCCTTAGCTGTGGGTCAATACCCGGATCACACCATAATCGCGATTATACCCCAAGTCTACGACCCAGGTCCCTCGGAACACTCCGTTCCTCGGTTATGGGAATAAGAAACAACGGTAGCCTCGTTCATGAACCGCAGCCGCGCTGCTCGATCCAAGACTCGGTCTAACCGTCCCGACTCGATTTGGGACTCTAGAGGTGGCTCCTACAACTCAAGAGGTGGCCCCCAGATTGTAGGTCGACACTCTCTTTCATATGGACTCAAGAGGTGGCCCCCGTCCGTCGACGTGGCACTTTGTTCCGATAGAGTTAGAGGCGGACCTCTCCGTGGCACTTTGTTTGTATAGCACTTAGTTCCCAGACAGTCACAGTTATCAATTTGACGCGTTTCACAAGTATCACGTAAACGTTCGGTCAGTGAGGTTAATAGCGTCTTTGATTAAGTATGGAATATGGTTAATTATATTTGTGGCCCGGTAATACGGAATAGGACTTGTATATAAATTCGAAAATATTATCAATAATTTATTAACGGTCTGATGGGTTCAGATCAGATATATTAAATGGGTAGGTTCGACGAAACGAAACGAGAGTTTTGTAAATAGTTTGAAAGGACGTTTTTACCCTTAGGTTCAAACCTAAGCGTTGGAGTATGAAAGGAAATCGGATGGTTATGAAACTTTATGAGGAAGCAAAAAATAATTCCTTGACTCCATATTTAAGGAAACTTCGGAAATTTCCAGTTTCAGGACTGAAATTTCCAGAAATTACGATATTGCCCCAAAACTTAAGGAAATCGTTCCGAGGCTTATAGAGTTATGAATTTAGCTCAGAATTTAACGAAATTTTATGAGATGACTTATGATGAACCTGGAATTACATATTTGTGAAAATTCCAGAAAATTTCGGACTTGGCCCAGAAGTTTGGGATTCTTGCATTTTGACCCTGAAATTATTAGAATTTGCGATTTAGACTATTAAGTTTAGATATCGAGCTCCGAATCACTTGAAACTTTATGGACAGCATATACATGGTGTAATTTGTACTTTCCAAGGTCCAGAATTTTGTATTTTCGAAATTTTCAGTTAAGTCCTCAAACTTTAAGAAATTACAATTTATGCCCAAAGCTCCGTTTACTCGTTTCAAGTCCCGTTTTGGCCGCAAATAAATTATCCATATATCATAACATAATCATATAACATAATATTTCATATTTTGATAGGGTTTCAACGACATATAGAAGAAAACACATAACTTTCAATTTATCACAAAATCGACACCCGACTACCAAGTCGGTTGTCGTTTAAATTCAATAAATCGTATTGCATGTTGTCATAACCATAACATACATCTTTAAAATATGCATTTATGCAATAACTTCAAATTAGTACATACTTTCACATTTTTCATAATATTTGAAGATTATGTTTAAGAAAAACGAATTTCACATAGTTATACACAAAATCATAACATGTAATTATAACATGAAGATTTTAACATAGATCATATCAATAGAGTCTTGAAATACTTCAGATTTAACACATGCATCACAAGAAAAACAAGATATGTTTACTTTAAAGTTTGAAAGAGTTTTCACCCACCTCAATCTTGTCGGATTTAGTCGGTTATAGGTCTTGAAAGTTAGAAGACGACTTCCCCTCTACTACTATATGGTTTGGCTGATCCACATACACCCCCAAGGTGAGAATTATGTTTGCATGTATTAATATTAAAGTTATATTAGGGAGGTTTTCATAAGAAATTATGGAAATAGTTATAAGGGATGAGATTACCTATTTCTTGTTGAAAATTTTCTTCCTCCTCCTTCTTCTTCCTCTTGGTTCGGCCTCCTCTCTCTATTAGTCTCTAAAATGTAAATTTTTGGTTGTTGGTTTAAGTGTAAAGGGTTAGGTTAGTATGTAGTATTTAATGGTGGTGTTATGAGGGTTTGGGAAGGGTGATGGGTAGAAGACTTGTTACATGTGTCAAAATATTTCATGAAAGTCTTGCATGTGATGAGTGAAGAATCTAGAGTTACATTCTTCCACTCCATCATGGCCGCCCATATGTATGTATATATACATATATTATTTTTTTTTGTTAAATTAAGAGTATAATTAAAATGGTAAAGGATTTAATTAGTTGGGTTGGGCGTTGAATTGTAACTTTAAGTCTTATGATTTTTAATAAGTTGGGTTGAGTCCATTAGTGAGTCCACATGTAGTTAGGTGTTGACAAATAGCCCAATAGGTGAATCAACACACTATTTTAATTTTTATTATTTGGTTTATTAAATAAATTACAAAGTTAAAGAGTGAAATAAAATAAAATAGATGTAGGTTATATCATGTCATAAAATAACTATTATTAAATTAGATCATGATTTAGTACATTGTACATGTGATAAGCCATCGAACTTAGGGGGTTTTACATCCTCCCCTCCTTAGAAGAATTTGGTCCCCAAATTCCTACTTGAACAACTCCGGTTAAGATTTCTTCATTTCTTCTTCAGACTCCCACGTCGCATCTTCCTCTCTGTTGTGATTCGACCAGACGACTTTAACCAAAGGAGTTCGCTTCTTCCTCAATTCGCGTACTTGCCGGTCGAGGATCTTGATTGGCTTCTCTTCATAAGACAAGTTATCCTTGATCGGTGGAATGTCAGAAGTAAGAATGTGCGTTAGGTCTGGATGATACTTCTTTAATCTCGAAACATGGAAAACATCGTGCATTCCAGACAGATTGGGTGGTAGTTCCAATCGGTACGCTAGTCGTCCAATCCTTTCTATGATTTTGAATGGTCCTATATATCGGGGACTTAGCTTTCCTCCTTTTCTTGACACTATCAAACCTTTCCGTGGTGTTAACCTCAGGAAGACTTGATCTCCGACTTCAAATTCTAGATCTTTCCGACGTTGATCGGTGTAACTCTTCCGTCTGCTTTGCGTTGTGCGGATCCTATCCTTGATTAGTCGTATTTTATCTACGGCTTCCTTCACCAAATCTGTACTCATTGCTGAAGGTTCTGATCGTTGAGTCTTCGGCGTCCAATGGTCATCAATTTCCCAATGGAGTGGGGATTGACACTTCCTCCCATACAGATCTTCATAAGGTGCCATTCCGATTGTCGCTTGGTAACTGTTGTTGTATGCAAACTCGGCTAATGGCAGGTGGTGATCCCAATTTGCTTGAAAGTCCAGTACGCAAGCTCGTAGCATGTCTTCAAGGGTTTGAATGGTTCGTTCAGATTGCCCGTCGGTCTGGGGATGCGCACTTGTGCTGAAGCTTAAGGAAGTTCCTAATTCCTTATGAAAGACTTTCCAAAAACGAGACATGAATCTAGGATCTCTGTCCGATACTATGTCCGCGGGTACTCCACGAAGTCGAATAATTTCTCTAATATAGGTCCTAGCCAGCTTTTGCAAACTGTCGTCCTTTTTAACCGGCACGAAATGTGATGATTTCGTCAGTCTGTCAACGATCACCCAAATGGTGTTATAACCTCCTCTTGTGGTCGGTAAATCCGTGATAAAATCCATGGTTACCATTTACCATTTCCATTCAGGGACTTCTAGTGGCTGTAGTAGTCCTGAGGGTCGCTGATGCTCAGCTTTGACTCTCTGACATGTGAGGCATCGCGCCACGAATTCTGCCACTTGGTTCTTCATGTTCACCCACCAAAAGTGTTTCTTCAATCCCAGTACATCTTGTTACCTCCTGGGTGTATCGTATATCTTGAGCAATGAGCTTCCTCGAGAATTCGTATTTTGAGCTCCCCGTCGTGAGGTATGCATAATCGTCCCTTAAACTTTACAATTCCATCTTTGGTAATTGTAAACTTGGGTTTCTCGCCCTTAGCGATCTTGTCCTTGAACTCTTGAAGTTTTGGATCTCTCTCTTGGGCTAATCGAATATTGTCTAATAGATTCGGTTTAACCGTGAGATTGGTGCAATTTAAACGAGTACCTTCATGAATGGGTTTCAGGTAGCTCAGTTCCTCGAGAGCTTGCCATTCTCGAACCATGAGTCGGGCCACTCTAGCCTTTCTACTTAAGGCATCAGCCACGACGTTCGCTTTCCCTGGGTGGTGTTGAATTTCACAATGGTAATCTTCTAAAAGCTCTACCCATCTTCTCTGTCGGAGATTAAGTTCCTTTTGATAAAATAGGTACTTGAGACTTTTATGATCCGTAAACACGGTGAATTCAACGCCATATAAATGATGTCGCCATTTCTTTAAGGCGAATACTATTGCATCAAGTTCGAGGTCATGCGTTGGATAATTCTTCTCGTGCGTCTTGAGTTGCCTGGAAGCGTATGCGATAACTTTACCATTCTGCATCAGTACGGCACCGAGGCCATCCTTTGAGGCATCACTATATATGACAAATCCTTGGGTTCCTTCTGGAAGTGTCAGTATAGGTGCGGTGGTAAGTCTCTTCTTGAGTTCCTGGAAACTTGACTAGCATTTATCCGTCCATTCAAATTTTACTTGTTTCTGGGTTAGCCGGGTGAGGGGTCCTGCTATTTTCGAGAAGTCTTTGATGAATTTACAGTAGTAGCCCGCAAGTCCAAGAAAACTTCTGATCTCAGTTACATTTTCTGGCCTCCTCCAATCCATAATAGTTTCTATCTTAGATGGATCAACTGCAATCCCTTCTCCGGAAATAATATGGCCTAGAAATGCCACTTCCCTCAACCAAAATTCACACTTGCTGTACTTGGCGTACAACTTGTGCTGCCTTAGTGTGTCCAACACTAGTCTAAGATGTCTCTCGTGATCTTTTTTCGACTTAGAGTACACGAGTATGTCATCGATGAAAATTACTACGAAATTGGTCGAGATATTGTTGAAATACTCTGTGCATTAAATCCATAAATGCCGCAGGAGCATTCATGAGTCTAAAAGGCATCACTACGAACTCATAGTGGCCATATCTAGTTTGGAATGCAGTTTTAGGAACATCTTCATTCCTAATCCTTAACTGGTAGTATCCTTGTTGAAGATCGAACTTGGAATACACTGTAGCTCCTTGGAGTTGTTCAAACAACTCATCTATCCTCGGGAGAGGATACTTATTTTTAACTGTAATGCTATTGAGTTCACGGTAATCTATGCAAAGCCTCAATGTTCCGTCCTTCTTTTTGACAAACAATACCGGAGCTCCCCATGGTGATACACTGGGTTGCACAAAACCCACGTCGAGTAACTTCTGTAGTTGGACCTTCAACTCTTGCAGCTCCAGTGGTGCCATTCGGTATGGTGCCTTTGCAATGGGTGCCTTCCCAGGCATGATTTTGATATTGAATTCAACTTCTCTGTCAGGTGGTAGGGAGGTCAATTCTTCTAGAAATACGTTAGGGTATTCGGATACTACACGTATGGTTTCTATGCCCGATTTACTCATGGGTTTGTTGATGATGAAGGCTAAAAATCCGGTCGCCCCTTTGGCAACTGCCTTACTAGCTTTGATATCTGATATTATAGGTGCTAGGTTGACTCTAGCATCTCCAATTAATTCCACAATTGGCTTGTTAGGTTAGCAAAACCTAACTATCTTAGAATGACAATCCAATTGTACGTAGTGCTTAGATAGCCAATCCATTCCTAGGATGACGTCATACTCTAATATTGGAAGCACTACTAAATCGGCAGAGTAACAGTTACCACTGATGATCACATCACATGCATAATGGACTTTATCTGCTAGCTGACTAACTCCCATCGGGGTAGATTCTTCTAGGCATAATGATAGAGATTCTAACGGTCTATCAAGTTTCTTAGAAAAATGCAGTGCAACAAACGAATGGGATGATCCTGGATCGATAAGTATTCGTGCAAGTTGATTAGATATCAGGAGTGTACCTTCCACCACATCGTTGTTCTCTGTGCCTCCTGACCAGTCAATGCGAACACTCGAGTTGGGGCTTTCCCTTTGTTGTTTCCTGGTTTGGCTGTAGTAGATGGTTTGATTGCCGGGGTGTTCATATCTGGGCATTCTCGAATTTGATGATCTGGGCTGCCGCAACGTAGGCACTTTCCGAGCTTCCTCCAACACAACTCTGACTTATGCCCTTTCCTACCACAGTGGGTGCAAGGCGTTGTTGGTCTGTTGAGAACTGGTGCCTTCGTTCCACTCGAACTTTCTTGAGTTCTTGTCCTCTTAAACTTCTGTGGTGGCATTGATGTTGGTCGGGTAGCAGGCCTCTTAGCGTTGTTGGATAAACGGATTTGCTGTTGAGCTAACCTCGCAGTTCTGCTCTCGATCCGGGTGGCGGCTTCCACTGCTTGGGTAAGTGTCGTCAGCTGAACAGTTAGAAGGCTCTGTTGAAGCGACTGCCTCAGTCCTCTAGTGAACTTATAGAGCTTGTCCTCCTCAGTTGTTACCAATCTTGGTGCTTATTTAGACAACCTATTAAACTGGGCTTCATATTGAGCGACTGTCATGGCTCCTTGCTTCAAGTGGTAGAACTCGTCTCGTCTAGCCTCTTTGGCTGCTGCTGACACGTATTGAGTTCGAAAGTCGGTTAGGAAGTTAGCCCATGTCCTGACACGGTTTTCTCTCATCCAGCGTTCGTTGACACTCCTCCACCAGTCATGAGCTATGGCCTCGAGTCGGAATGCAGCCAGTGATATCCGCTGTTCATCAGTATACTTAAGGGCATTGAAAATTCCCTCAATTCTCTCCAGCCAGAGTTCAGCTTTGATATCGTCGGGTTCCCCATCAAAGGTAGGCGGTTGAAACGTAAGAATCTTTCCAATGTGCGATCATGAGTTTCGTTGTTGTTCCCATTGTTAGCAGTCTGCCGTTGTAGGAAGTTCGTCAGTTAAGTGAGGGCTTGGGCCATGGCATCGTTCCCAATTCCTTCTCGTAAAGGAGAGCGTGAGCGATCATCGCGTTGATGCTTCTCGTCACGATTCATGCGAGGGCGTGATTTTATGAAGATGTTTTTGAGGAATTAGTAACCTATGAAATGCTAACGGTTTTAAGAGTTCATCACGGTTCACACATGGACGCCCGCATCTTCGGTCAGCCATCTATTATAAGTGACGATTTTCGGTCTTATGTGGAATTATTAGTATTATGCTTTGTCATGTAGATTTAAGTGCATAATTGAGTATGAATAATCATTAAGGCAGTGAACTTAATGATCCAACAAATATGCTTATACGACACTAGTGACCAAGAAATAATAATACCCCGTTTTTTAAGAAGACAATGAAGTTTAGTGGAGTTTAAAAGAACTTCATCGATTTCGAATAAATAGTGATATGACTTTGAGAAATGGATAAGTGAAATAAACTATATCCGTTTCAAGAGTTCAATAGAAGTACTGATTCAGTCGGGGAAAATGCCGTGGATACTTAATCAAGTACCTTGGCCAAAGACTTAGGAATTTTGAATTTGACTATGCATATTCTAAGTGAATAGCGACAAGTCGAAAGAGATCTTTAATGAGAATTGACTCGAGAAATCTACATTATGTCTCAATCCTATGGTTCACTTCGTCATAGGTGGAATTCCCATCTAAGTCCGAAGAATCTTATCGTGGTTAGCCCGTTGTAAGTGTCCTTCTCACAAAACGGGCTCCGATACCACTCCTGTCACGCCCCCAACATCGGGAAGGATGAGGGCGCGACGCATCGGTCGATAAATCAATCAAAATACAATAGTAAATAGTGGAAGCAAAATAACAATTGGATAACATTTCAAAACAACCATCTTAGCCCGATGTACTAAGATTCGCTATGACAAAGCTAAACCAAACCAAACCAAACATACCCAGTATATCCCGCTCAGAGCAGGGTCTGGGGAGGGTAAGATGTACGCAGACCATGCCCCTACTTATTATGGTAGGGAGGCTGTTTCCGTGAAGACCCCCAGCTTAGTGCACAGCAGAATCTTGTGTGATAAATACAAAGGAAAACATATGATTCGAAAAAGCTAGAGACCATACCTGAGCCCATGGCTTGATCCACATGGGACTTACCTAAGCGGAATTTGGCTACTTCACTCCCGATGGACGCTGCTCTAACAAAAGAGAGGTTGGCTCTGCGCAAAGACAATAGGATAAAATATACAATAAAAGTAAAAATGCAATGCTCTAGGTCAAAGCTAACCGAGACAACCCAACCCTGAGTCTCTCAACTACAGCACCGCTCCCTACAAAAGAATCCACAACTCTGATCTAGCGCCTCCAAGCGCAACTATCAATAGTCATGGTCTCGGAAAGGTTTAAGGCCTCCAAGCGCACCTGTGACAAAGCTGATAATCGAAATTACACTGTTCATAAGTTTGCAGCGGAAAAATACCAAACGAATTAAGTACGAAGCATAATTAACTATTACAAATTGGGATAATAACAGAAATTCTAAGAACAAAAGTCCTAAATCATGAAGGCAATCTTCTATTTGGCCTCTTCCACAAAGTCTTCTTCGTCCTCTGATGTTTGCTCATTCTCTTGTTTAAAAGGGAAAACGGTGGGGTGAGACAAAAGGTCTCAGTGAGTGGGTGATCGTGTGTGAGTGTGGCTCTTTCCTTTGAAAATCTTTAAGTGATGCATGATTTTATCAATTATAAAAAAAAATGAGAACGATTACAATTACATCGAAATTTTATAAACAATAATCATTGTATAGTTGTAATATTATAATCCTGTCCCCATTGACGGATATCAAGTCAAGCAGTCAGTCAATCAGTCGATCAGTCAATTTAGTTTCGAATCCTGCCGATGTGGACTTTGGATTCTAGACTCTCCTTATTACTCCTAGCAATATAGGTCGTCGCCCCAGTAGCTGAGCCTTCGCTCTCACACTTAGCGTGTGCTTCCTTATCTCTTATCTAGGCTTGGTATGTCCTTAGTTGTGGGTCAATACCCGGATCACACCATAATCGCGATTATACCCCAAGTCTACGACCCAGGTCCCTCGGAACACTCCGTTCCTCGGTTATGGGAATAGGAAACAGCGGTAGCCTCGTTCATGAACCGCAGCCGTGCTGCTCGATCCAAGACTCGGTCTAACCGTTCCGACTCGATTTGGGACTCTAGAGGTGGCTCCTACAGCTCCAGAGGTGGCCCCCAGATTATAGGTCGGCACTCTGTTTCATATGGACTCAAGAGGTGGCCCCCGTCCGTCGACTTGGCACTTTGTTCCGATAGAGTTAGAGGCGTACCCGTCCGTGGCACTTTGTTTGTATAGCACTTAGTTCCCGGACAGTCACAGTTATCAATTTTATGCGTTTCACAAGTATCACGTAAACGTTCGGTCAGTGAGGTTAATAGCGTCTTTGATTAAGTATGGAATATGGTTAATTATATTTATGGCCCGGTAATACGGAATAGGACTTGTATATAAATTCGAAAATATTATCAATACTTTATTAATGGTCTGATGGGTTCAGATCAGATATATTAAATGGGTAGGTTCGACGAAACGAAACGAGAGTTTCGTAAATAGTTTGAAAGGACGTTTTTACCCTTAGGTTCAAACCTAAGCGTTGGAGTATGAAACGAAATAGGATGGTTATGTTATGAGGAAGCCAAAAATAATTCCTCAACTCCAGATTTAAGGAAACTTCGGAAATTTCCAGTTTCGGGACTGATATTTTCAGAAATTACGATATTGCATCAAAACTTAAGGAAATCGTTCCGAGGCTTATAGAGTTATGAATTTAGCTCGGAATTTAACGAAATTTTATGAGATGGCTTATGATGAACCTGTAATTACAGATTTGTGAAAATTCTAGAAAATTTCGGACTTGACCCAGAAGTTTGGGATTCTTGCATTTTGACCCTAAAATTATTAGAATTTGCGATTTAGACTATTAAGTTTAGATATTGAGCTCCGAATCACTTGAAACTTTATGGACAGCCTATACATGATGTAATGTGTACTTTTCAAGGTCCAGAATATTGTATTTTCGAAATTTTTAGTTTAGTCCTCAAACTTTAAGAAATTACAATTTATGCCTGAAGCTCTGTTTACTCGTTTCAAGTCCCGTTTTGGCCACAAATAAATTATCCATATATCATAACATAATCATATAACACAAGATTTTAGATTTTGGTAGGGTTTCAACGACATATAGAAAAAAACACATAACTTTCAATTTATCACAAAATCGACACCCGACTACCAAGTCGGTTGTCGTTTAAATTCAATAAATCGTATTGCATGTTGTTATAACCATAACATACATCTTTAAAATATGCATTTATGCAAGAATTCCAGATTAGTACATACTTTCACATTTTTCATAATATTTGAAGATTATGTTTAAGAAAAACGAATTTCACATAATTATACACAAAATCATAACATGTAATTATAACATGAAGATTTTAACATAGATCATATCAATAGAGTCTTGAAATACTTCAGATTTAACACATGCATCACAAAAAAAAAAAGAGATGTCTACTTTAAAGTTTGAAAGAGTTTTCACCCACCTCGATATTGTCGGATTTAGTCGGTTATAGGTCTTGAAAGTTGGAAGACGACTTCCCCTCTACTACTATATGGTTTGGCCGATCCACGTGCACCCCCAAGGTGAGAATTATGTTTGCATGTATTAAGATTAAAGTTATATTAGGGAGGTTTTCATAAGAAATTATGGAAATAGTTATAAGGGATGAGATTACCTATTTCTTGTTGAAAATTTTCTTCCTCCTCCTTCTTCTTCCTCTTGGTTCGGCCTCCTCTCTCTCTCTCTCTTAGTCTCTCAAATTCATATTTTTGGTTGTTGGTTTAAGTGTAAAGGGTTAGGTTAGTATGTAGTATTTAATGGTGGTGTTATGAGGGTTTGGGAAGGGTGATGGGTAGAAGACTTGTTACATGTGTCAAAATGTTTCATGAAAGCCTTGCATGTGATGAGTGAAGAATCTAGAGTTACACTCTTCCACTCCATCATGGCCGCCCATATGTATGTATATATACATATATTATTTTTTTTGTTAAATTAAGAGTATAATTAAAATGGTAAAGGATTTAATTAGTTGGGTCGAGCTTTGAATTGTAACTTCAAGTCTTATGATTTTTAATAAGTGGGTTGAGTCCATTAGTGAGTCCACATGTAGTTAGGTGTTGACAAATAGCTCAATAGGTGAATCAACACACTATTTTAATTTTTATTATTTGGTTTATTAAATAAATTACAAAGTTAAAGAGTGAAATAAAATAAAATAGATGTAGGTTATATCATGTCATAAAATAACTATTATTAAATTAGATCATGATTTAGTACATTGTACATGTGATAAGCCATCGAACTTAGGAGGTTTTACACGGCATACTAAGCCATTTTATAAATTGTTTTCCCCTGAATTGTGATCTTTCGGTTTTGGAAAGTTTTACTCAAAATCTGGCCTCGGGAAGTATTTATTATTATGTTTGAGTCTTTGAAGACTCCTGATTGTTATTATTCTTGGAATATGATTTGTATGACTCGTATTTGCACTTTGTACTTGCACTAGCAAAATAGTGGAATTTTGCTAACCCCGAGTAATCGGGGGGTGGATGTCTGTATTGCATTCAGGTTTTGGGGATCATAACACAGGGTCGGCATGGAGGATGATGAAAGATGATCGATACTAATCACATGAGGACCCGTACGTTGTTGTATTGGTTCAGTCGTATTTTATTTACGTTGTAGTATTCTATCCCCGTTGTACGGGAGTGTGTTGTATTTGACCCCTGCGTGGACATGTATTGAGATTGAGTTGTATGTATTGAATGAAAGGCCAAATCGGTCTACTGAGTCTTTTTAGCCTTAAAGGCGATGTTGAGATGTTTAATTATGTTACGACTCTGGTAGATCCTTGAGAGAAGGATTTACGGCGTGTAATATCCGTGGGTGGATTGGGGTGTTACAGAATCATCCAAATTTTTCCTGGAAGCAGAACATGCCTCCAATGAATCAAGGAGGACATCAAATGAACATGTCAAATCAACAAAATGTCCGTCCTAATCAATATCCTCCAAATACTTACCAGTATCCTTGTACAGTGCCAAAGAAACCATTTTTGGAAGATACGTTGCAACAATTCATGCAATCTACTCAATAAATGTTCCAATCAACTCAGCAGGCTGTACAATCAAACTCACAGGCTATTTCTAAGCTTGAAACACAAATTGGTCAACTTGCAACAACTTTATCTGTAAGGGAAAATGGAAAATTTCCGAGTCAATCCATCCCTAATCCTAAAGGACAATATGAAGTACTCTTCAAACTCAGAAGTTCAGTCCATAGCTACCCTTAGAAGCGGAAAAGAAATACAAAAGCCTGACTATGATTCGGAAGAAAAATCAAATGAACCACAAGTTTCAAAACCAAAAGATTCTAAGGAAAAACAAAAGCCTTATGTTCCAAAATCTCCATTTCTTGAAAGACTTATTCCAAAAGATAAAAGTGTGCAATACAAAGATATATTGGAAATATTTAAACAAGTTCGAATAAATATTCCATTCCTTGATGCTACTAAACAAGTGCCTGCTTATTCTAAGTTCTTGAAAGATCTTTGCACTATAAAAAGAAGAACAAATGTTCCAAGAAAGGCATTTTTAGCTGAACATGTTAGCTCAATAATCCAAAATAAAACTCCTGTTAAGTATAAAGATCCTGATTGTCCTACAATATCTTGTGTCATTTGAGATCACATCATTAAACGAGCCTTGCTTGATTTAAGAACCAGTATGAATTTATTACAATATTCTGTTTATACACAACTTAGATTAGGAGAGCTAAAATCAATATCTGTGATACTCCAACTAGCTTATAGATCTATAAAATTACCTCGAGGAATCATAGAGGATGTTCTGATTCAAGTAGATAAATTCTACTTTCCTGTTGATTTTATAGTCCTAGACATTGAACCTGTTGACAATACCAAAGATCAAATCCCTGTCATTTTAGGAAGGCCATTTCTAGCTACTTCAAATGCATTAATTAACTGTAGAAATGGCATTATAAAATTTTCTTTTGGAAATATGATTGTTGAACTAAATATGCTTAACATTTCTCAACAGCATGATGACCATGATGATGTCTGTGAGGTAAATATGATAGAGAGTATGAGTCCTTATTTCTTTCCAAAAATAGATGATCTTTTTGAAAGCTGTCTTGCTCATTTTGGCTTAGATTTTGACATGGATAATTCATATAATGAAGTAAATTCTTTACTAGAGTCTACATCATTATTGGATAATGATAAATGAAAAGCTAAAACTGAACCACTTGAGAGTCAAATGAATACAGAAGTACCTATTAAAGATTCAAAGATAGAGCTCAATCTATTACCTGAGTCTCTAAAATATGCATTTTAGGACAATCAGAAACCCTGCATGTCATCATAGCATCTGATTTATATGAAGAACGAGAAGATAAGTTAATCAATGTTCTTAAAGAACATAAAGAAGCAATAGGCTGGACCATCTTCGATGTTAATGGTATTAGTCCTTCTATATGCATGCATAGAATTCACCTTGAAGAAAATGCGAAAACATCCCGAGAATTTCAAAGAAGACTAAATCCTAATTTGAAAGAAGTTGTAAGAGCTGAAATAATCAAACTCTTAGATGTAGGTATCATCTACCCTATTTCTGATAGCTCTTGGGTCAGTCCTGTTCATATAGTTCCAAAAAAATCTGGCATAACTGTAATCACGAATGAAGAAAATGAACTTGTTCCAACCAGAATTCAAACTGGATGGAGAGTCTGTATTGATTACAGAAAATTGAACTCTGTTACAAGAAAATATCACTTTCCATTTCTTTTTATTGATCAAATGCTAGAAAGGTTAGCCAGTCATGCTTATTATTGTTTTCTTGACGGATATTCCGGCTATAACCAAATTCCCATTGCTCCTGAAGATCAAGAAAAAACACTTTTACTTGTCCTTTTGGCACTTTTGCTTACCGATGAATGCCATTTGGGTTGTGCAATGCACCTGCTACTTTTCAGCGGTGTATGATGAGCATTTTCTCTGACATGGTTGAGCGGTTTTTAGAAATTTTTATAGATGATTTTTCTGTATTCGGGTCTAGCTTTGATGAATGTTTACACCACTTAACCCTAGTATTGGTTAGTTGTAAGGAGAAAAATCTTATCCTAAAACTGGGAAAAAGGTCATTTTATAGTAAAAAAAGGAATTGTCTTAGGACATATGATTTCTGAAAAAGGAATTGAGGTGGACAAATCTAAAGTTGAGTTAATATCCAGTCTTCCACCCCCACGAACGATTAAAGAAATCCGATCATTCTTAGGCCATGCTGGTTTTACCGTCGATTCATCAAAGATCTTAGCAAAATCTCAAGGCCTTTATGTAACTTACTTTCAAAAGGCACACCTTTCATATTTGATGATCATTATCTAAGAGCTTTTAAGACACTCAAATTTATGTTGAGCTCTGCACTTATCATCAAATCTCCAAACTGAAATCTTCCATTTTAAATAATGTGCGATGCATCTGGCTATGCCATCGGTGTAATATTGGGTCAAATAGAAAATAAATTGCCATCTGTAATATATTATGCAAGTAGAACTTTAAATGATGCCCAATTAAATTACTCTACAACTGAAAAAGAATTGCTTGCAGTTGTTTTTACCTTAGACAAATTTCGACCTTATTTGATTGGTTCGAAAGTCATAATTTACTCCGATCATGCTGCACTAAAATATCTTCTTTTCAAGAAAGATGCTAAACCTCACTTGATCCGTTGGATTCTATTGTTACAAGAGTTTGACTTAGAAATTCGAGATAAAAAAAGAATCTGGAAATGTTGTTGGTGATCATTTGTCTAGGCTAATCATGAATTTTACTGATAAAGAACCTCCCATTAATGAAACTTTCCCTGACGAACATCTCATGTCTGTTTCTCACACACCTTGGTATGCAGACATTGTCAATTACCTTGTCACTGGTAACATGTCATCTCATTGGAATAATCAAGATAAAACAAAATTTTTAAACGAAGTAAAAAAATTATTTTGGGATGATCCATATTTGTTCAAATATTATCCTGATCAAATCATTAGGAGATGTGTGCCTGAACATGAACAGCAAAATATCATTGCCTTTTGTCATGATCATGCATGTGGAGGTCATTTTAGTTCAAAGAAAACAACTGCTAAAATTCTGCAATGTGATTTTTATTGGCCACCACTTTTCAAAGATACACATTCATATTGCAGCACATGTGATAGATGTCAAAGATTAGGTCGAATTTTTACAAGAAATGTGATGCCTTTAAACCCAATTTTAATTATTGAAATATTTGATGTTTGGGGCCTAGATTTTATGGGACTTTTTTCACTTTCTTTTGGCAATCTTTACATCCTTGTGGCCGTTGATTATGTTTCAAAATGGGTAGAAGCAATTGCTTGCAAAACAAATGACCACAAAGTCGTGGTAAAATTTTTGAAAGAAAATATGTTTTCCATATTTGGAACACCACGAGCAATTATAAGTGATGGAGGAAAATATTTTTGTAACCAAATTTTGAATCATTTATTTAAAAAATATGGTGTTACACATAAAGTTGCTACTCCTTATCACCCTCAAACAAGTGGACAAGTTGAAATTTCAAACAGAGAAATCAAATATATTCTTGAAAAAACTGTTAATCCTACAAGGAAAGATTGGTCTTTGCGATTGAATGATGCATTGTGGGCTTACCGTACTGCTTTTAAAACTCCCATCGGAATGTCTCCATTTAGGCTTGTCTTTGGAAAACCATGTCATTTGCCTGTTGAAGTAGAACATAGACCATACTGGGCCATAAAACGATTAAATTTTTCATTAGACTTAGCTGGAATTCATAGAAAACTTCAACTAAGGCCCTGTTCTTTTGGACTTATTTTTCGATTTTGATTCGATTCGATTCGATTCGATTCAGTCCATTCGATTCGATTGATTGATTCGAGTCCATTCGATTCGATTCACTCCGTTCTTCTTCTTATTATTATTATTATTAATCTTAATTATTATTATTGTTATTATTACTAATAATATTACTATTATCGTTGTTGTTGTTAATTACTATTATTTTTATTATTTACCATTATTATTATTATTATTTACCCTTAATATATATTTCATTCGATTCGATTCGCCTGCTCCATTGATTGGATTCGATTTTCACTTCGATTCACTTTCGATTCATTCAGTCTAAAAGAACAGAGCCTAAATGAATTGGAAGAAATCAGAAATGATGTTTACGACTGTGCAAGGAAATATAAGGACAAAATGAAAATTTTTCATGATAAACACTTCTTGAGAAAAACTTTTTCTCCTGGTCAAAAAGTCCTTTTTAACTCTCGTTTGTTATTATTCCCTGGCAAGTTGCGTTCACGATGGTCTGGTCCATTTATTATTCGTACGGTCTATCCTCGCGGAGCTGTAGAAATTGAAAATCCAAAAAATAGTAATATTTTTAAAGTAAATGATCAACGGTTAAAACCATATTTGGAACTAAAATCTTTTGAGGTAGAAGAGGTTCTTCTTAAGGACCCTGATATTATGAATTAATACTCTATTGTGTTTGGCCGGTCAAGTGGCAGATAACAGTACTCCGTGGCTATTTGTAACACCCCAAAAGGCGGCATTTACAGTGCCGTGAATCTCACACTGGGACCCACCAGGCGATATTCAAAACAGATTAAACAAATATTATTTGTGATACCGAACCACAATGAATAGTTATTACTCCGATTAGGAGTTTATTAAAATATGGCCAACGGCCTTACAATACACAGGATCCGAAAAACAAGTATAAACTATATGGGGATGGAAAATACTTCAAATGTCAAATACAACCAAATAGCAATTTAAATGAAGCAGGAAATAACATAACACGGTTTAACATAACCGGACAACAAAGATGTGGGGCCCCCGAACTAGTATCCTTCGAACCCTTCGCCGTCGACATGCTCTTCCCGTGTCTTGCCTTTGCCTCGACCTAAAATACAATACAAGTATTTCGCCCAACACAGGGTCAGATATACATGATAATCAATTCTTCTGACATTATACAATTCACATATATATAGATTTCAAAGAAATCATTCCGACTATCAATCATACCCCTCGGGCGTATGAAACGATCAGTCACAAGCATCCAATACTATGGACGATTTAACAGTATGGCTCAAGATGGACATCACAGTACGACCGATCCGGAAATGTGTCCGTGTACATGTCCGCCCCGTATACGGAATCCAGAATATACGTGGGACGATGTACCTAATTAGCCTCACGAAACTACGTCCCGTGTGCATAGTCCAATGCGGAATAATATGCACGCATGACTATATATGTGCCTGGCTAAAAATCCTACACAATGACCAATCGGAATGCAGATATGATTCCGGATGTCACGATACAACATGACATCGAATTC
This sequence comes from Orobanche coerulescens, assembly GCA_033398695.1. Taxonomy (NCBI): domain Eukaryota; kingdom Viridiplantae; phylum Streptophyta; class Magnoliopsida; order Lamiales; family Orobanchaceae; genus Orobanche; species Orobanche coerulescens. Next base: position 45,847,512 of record CM065819.1, on the reverse strand, counting down.
AATAAATCACACATCCGATTAAGAATCCCGAAAAACTCACCGAAATAAGACCAACGAGATCAACGATTCAAAGCGACGTACTTGGGAATGCAACCCCATGAAGAAAAGCGGGATAACGTCAAGGACAATGTCAAATCACGACAAACATTACATGAACAATTCATACATATGAAATATATAACCATCACAAGGATCTAATCATCATTATAACCAAGCAAGATAACTTGCCTCAAATCCGTAAGCGAAAGATAGTCCTTCTCCAAATGATCAAACGGACGGTATCCTCGGTTAAACACTCAATCGAACAAGCAACCTTGAATGAAACGTAATTCATTCAATAACATATTCACATAATATTAATATCAATTCGTAGGAAACGACGCCCGCAACCTACTCGAATAATTCATTCCACCCTAATGAATACCTTAACGATTAATGAAAGGTTTCAATACATCTAATTCTTCTTCCAAAATCGGATTACCATACCAAAAGTGTCCTTTGATTCTCTTGTTATTCTATGAACAAAACATCTTCAATTTGCCAATAAAATGGGTTTAAATCAAATTCTCATGTTCTACAACATCTACTATTATAAAAGGATAGTCATAATGAATTTGATACTCAATCTACCATGACAATATTGTTCATAAACAGCATCGTCTTCTTAAGAACACTATCTATTTAGCATGATGATGAACCACATTCTAAGTTATCAACACATTAGATTAATGAAAAGTTATTGTTGTAGTTATCAAGATCTTTATCATTCTTCAAAGACTTGTGAAGCTGAACCATAATGATTTAAAGCTTCTAAGATTTCTGAACAAGATCATCTAATCCTATCTTTAACATTATCAAGTTCTTCCCAAGGTAATTAAATACCTAAAATGGTGTTTAAACACTCTATGATATCAAGTTCTTGATTAAATCCAGCTATGATGAAGCTAACCGATCCAACAATGTTCTACTGAGTTAAATTCGTCCAGTAAGATGAGTAATGATAACTATAAACATGATTACCATCACTACAACATCAAGAACTCATCTAATCTAAACCCTCATTTATCATATTCATCAAAAGTGTTAAAAAGGTTGGATTAAAACTATGTTTTACTTGATTAATCTAACTCTAGGTGAAGTATAATTCGTCATTAACATCAACATAAGAAAATAATGCAGATAGGAAAGTACACCTACCTCCAGAAATGAAGAACAACTTCAATGCTATGAGAAAATATACTCCAAGCTCAAGAATAACTCCTAGTCTCCAAGGAAATGATCTCCACTCCAAGATTTAAGGCTTAGAAACAAGTTGGTGAAGGTTGATATCGTTTTGGTAGTGCAGAGGTATGATATGTGAAGAGAGAAATTCGGTTTGGGGTTGTGAAGAAATGAAAAACAGGCTGGTCCTATAAATAGACTGTGCAGACTTAGCGCACGCTATCGGAACAGATTAGCGTACGCTAATACACTTACGTACGCTATCCGGTCGATATTACGTACGTAAGCGGCTTACAGTGGCTACTGTCTTGAATTATCGCAGGCCGTTAGCGCACGCTAATGAGAAATGGGTTACGCACGCTAATAAAAGTAGATTCTCACCGACACGACAGCTCAGACCTTGATCACATGCATGCTAACGGCTAAGGAGTTCACGTGCTGAAGTCAACTGATGCCAGATTCCCTCTTAGCGTACGCAACAGAGGAAACCTTACGCACGCTAAGGCACAGGATTAGCGTACGTTAATCGTGCTGTGTAGTGTATGCTACATCAACAGAAAAATTCGAAAATGCAACTCTCTAATTAACATCGAATCATCACATATGAAATGAAATAACAACGATATGATATTCAAATCTATAATACCTCAACATAATACTAAATGCAACGATTTATGATAATCAGATTATCCGAGTAATACAACGACAGGTAAAAATGAAAAGTTATAGTCGGATATTACATACTCCCCCCCTTAAAAGGAGTTTCGTCCTCGAAACTAAGGGGTATATAACTCGGGGTATCTCTCTCGCATACTATCCTCGGTCTCCCACGTAGCCTCCTCGACTCCGTGTCGTGACCACTGAACTTTCAGTAGGGGAATCATCTTGTTCCGCAACTGCTTGATCCTCCTCTCGAGTATCCGTACAGGACGCTCCTCGTACGAATGATCCTCTGCTAATTCTATATCTTCGAATTGGAGTACATGGCTCGTATCAGCAACATATTTCCTCAACTGGGAGACATGAAACACGTTGTGAATCTTACTCAAAGTCGGTGGCAAAGCTAGTCGATAGGCCAGATCGCCTACACGCTCCAAAACCTCAAACGGCCCAATGTACCTTGGGCTCAGCTTGCCCCTCTTCCCGAAACGAAAAACACCTCGTGTAGGAGACACCTTCATTAACACATGGTCACCAACCTCGAACTCAAGCGGTCGTCGACGGTGGTCAGCATAAGACTTCTGTCGACTTTGAGCCGTTAACAACCGACTCCTAATCAAAGTGATCTTCTCACGGGCGGCTAACAACTTATCGGGTTCCGTACCGGAGATTCCGGCATTCGTCCCAACACAAAGGGGACCTACGGCCGACGGCCATACAATGCCTCATACGGTGCCATCCGAATCGAAGCGTGCCAACTATTATTATAAGTGAATTCCACCAAAGGCACTGGGCTTCCCAATCGTTCTTCCAATCAAGAGCACATGCTCTCAACATATCCTCTAGAGTCTGGATGGTTCTCTCCGATCGACCATCGGCCTCATGGATGAAAAGCCGTCTCGAAATTCAATCGCGTGCCCATCGCACGATGAACCGCCTTCCGAGTGTGACACAAATCGCCCGTCACGGCCTGATACAATGCTCTTGGGGGTACCGTGTAGTCTCACAATTTCCTTAATAAACAATGGCCAATCTCTCGGGGCCCCACGTGTCCTTAATCTCCAAGAAGTGGGCTGATTTGGTCAGACGGTCCACAATCACCCAAATCGTATTCATTCCTCGACGACTCGTCGGCAAGCTAGTGATAAAATCCATAGATATGTCCTCCCATTTCCACTCAGGAACCGGGAGCGGTTTCAGCATTCCTGCGGGTCGCTGGTGCTCAATCTTAACCTGCTGACAGGTCAAACACCTCGAAACGAATTCGGCAACCTCACGTTTCATATTCCCCCACCAATAATTCTGATTCAAATCCTTATACATCTTGCTAGAGCCCGGGTGAATAGAGTACGGGGTAGCATGGGCTTCCCACATGATAGAGTTCCTCAATTCTTCGTCAGTAGGTACACAAACTCGATTTTTAAAACGTATCAATCCATCCTCGTGGATCACGAATCCAGGGGCTTTCCCCTGGGTTACTTCATCCCAAACTCGAGATAAGAATGGGTCCGTAACTTGCTTCGATTTGATCATATCATCAAGAGACGAAGAAATCTCAAGGGTGCAAAGTTGTCCCTGAACACGCTGTAACCAAACTTCAATTTCTGGCCTCATAAGGTCCAACTGCAACTCCCTCTATGCTGCCAAATGGCTCAGCATCTGCTCCTGCACTGTCTTACGGCTCAATGCGTCGGCAACCATATTTGCTTTACCCGGATGATAAAGGATCTCGATATCATAGTCCTTGATTAATTCTAGCCACCTTCTCTGCCTCATGTTCAACTCTTTCTGAGTAAAAATGTACTTTAGGCTCTTGTGGCCTGTAAAGATCTGGCAGGTAACTCCATAAAGATAGTGACGCCAGATTTTCAAAGCAAATACCACGGCTGCTAACTCCAAGTCATGGGTCGGATAGTTAACTTCATAGGGTCGCAATTGTCTCGATGCATAGGCAATCACTTTCCTTTCATGCATTAATACACATCCCAGACCCTGTCTCGACGCGTCACTATACACCACAAATCCTTCCGTTCCTTTTGGTAAGACCAAAACAGGTGCCGAAATCAATCGACTCTTGAGCTCTTCAAAACTTTGCTGACATGATTCTGACCACAAATACTTCTTGTCCTTTCGCAGTAAGTTAGTCATTGGTTGCGCAATTTTAGAGAATCCTTCTACGAATCGCCGGTAGTAACCTGCTAGGCCGAGGAAACTACGAACTTCTTTCACGTTCTTCGGTGGTAGCCAATCTCGAATGGCTTCCGTCTTTTGTGGGTCCACTCTCACCCCTTCGGCTGATATCACATGCCCGAGAAAGACAACCTCAGGCATCCAGAATTCACACTTAGAAAATTTCCCATAAAGTTGTTCCCGCCTCAATGTATCGAGAACTTGGTGGAGGTGACGCTCGTGCTCCTCGTGATCGCGAGAGTAAATCAGAATGTCGTCAATGAAAACGACTACAAAGCGATCCAGATAGTTAATAAAAACTCGATTCATCAACTCCATGAATACTGCCGGTGCATTAGTCAGTCCAAATGGCATCACCACGAACTCATAATGCCCATAGCGAGTACGGAATGTCTTTTCAAATGTCAGACTCTCGAATCCTCAACTGATGATAACCAGATCTCAAGTCGATCTTAGAAAACACGGCGGCTCCCTGAAGTTGGTCCAATAAATCATCAATACGAGGCAAGGGATACTTGTTCTTGATGGTTACCCTGTTCAGCTCACGGTAATCAATACATAAGCGTAGAGATCCATCTTTCTTCCGTACGAATAACACTGGTGCTCCCCAAGGGGACGCACTAGGTCGAATATAGCCTTTGTCAGTCAACTCCTCAAGCTGGTTCTTCAATTCTTGCATCTCAGTCGGAGCCATACTGTAATACCCGGTTGTAATTCATTCATTTTCATTCAGTAATTATCAGTCTGTAATTGTCACTCAGTATTTCTCACTCGTTAATAATCACTCATCATTCTTGATTCATTCATTTGTGTTCACTGTTGGCTTGTTGTAATCGTATATCAGTTACCGATCGGCATGCCATCTCCGTTTAGAGACCGACGGGAGTATTGTTGTTTTCATCGTGATTGGTAGTCGTATACTGGGGGCTTCATCGGTGACTTGTTTTAGACTTGTTCATTTTCACATTCGTATGTTATGTCGGATCATTCATCAGTCGTAGCGAGGAATCGGAGTTATCGGAATTTTCAACTTGGCCAAAGATCGAGTTACGGCCGTAAGGACTTTGGGTTACGGCCGTAATAAGGGTTCGTGGTTTTCGTGCCATTCGGACGAAAGGGACTTACGGCCGTAAGGTCTTGTGGTACGCCGTAAGTCGAGCAGTACGGCCGTAAGGTGGCCGATTACGGCCGACGCTGGCCAAGAGCTACCGAGACATTTTGGCCGAAGGTGAGTTACGGCCGTAAGGAAGGTGAGATACGGCCGTAAGTGGTGTTCGTGAATTTTGGGTGTTGTCGACCAAGGGTGACTTACGGCCGTAAGGGTTGCGCATACGGCCGTAAGTCGAGGAAGGTACGGCCGTAAGGCTTGGCCGATTCTGGCCGTGCAGCAGTGTACTGATCGTTGACGAAGAGGGCTTACGCCCGTAAGTTTGGCGGATACGGCCGTATCATTCGAAAGTTACGGCCGTAAGGTGTGCGATTCTGGCCGTAAGGGTGTCGGCGGATGTTTTTGATTTAAGGCGGGTTACGCCGTAACTCGGAGATCGATTACGGCCGTAAGTCTGCCGGCAGCTTTGACGAAGCCGAGTTACGGCCGCATTTGAGTTGGCGATTACGGCCGTAGGGCCGTTGACTTGGAAAGTTACGGCCGTAAGAGGGCCGAGTTACGGCCGTAACTTCCGGCAGTATTTAATGACTTGGCCGGGTCATTTCTCCTCACTTCTTCTTTTTTCCTTCTTCATCCGATAGAGAGGGTTGAGAGAGAGATTTTATCATCATCAATCACTTGAGTGTGTAATCTTCATCATCTTCATTCCTTTGAGAAGCTTGGATACTCGTTTTAACTCGTGTTCTTCGGATCGTAGTGGTTGGATCTTCAAGAGGTAATTTCTTCAACACCTTGGATTTTGATTTTGTGTTGAGTTATGATGTTTTGGACGTTATAATCATGTTATATGAAGGTATATGTATATGATTATGAGTTTGTATAAGGATTCATTGGATTATTGAGAGATTTATTCAAGAACACTTTGAATATCGAGTTGGATTTGGGGATTTCCGATTAATTGTTGTTATAATCACGTTTTTGGATATTCATAACGGATTATTGATCGTATTGGAGATGTTTTGTTGTTTTGAAACACTTCTTGGGGATTTGAAGTTGGTATTATTGAGGTTTAGTGGTAATCAATCAAAGTTGGCCTCAAAGTGTTCGATATAATGCCCCAATGAACTTGGTTTAATCGTATCGACGTCTTGAGTTCGTTATATTCGTGTTTAATTCGTTATTGATCGGATTGTTGGCAATTGTATTGAATTAAGGTTGTTCGAGCGACCGGTATCTTGGTTAGGACGTTGTTCGTGGACGGACATTCTTCATCGTTGTTGTGTAAGTTAAATCTTACTCGGTTAAAAGGATACTCATTCCTTTTGTTGTTGATTGCTCATAATCATAATTCATTCATCATAATATTAATCATTTTGAGACTTGTAATTGTCGAATAATCATTTCATTCACGAGCAGCGGTTCCAAATCATTTCATTGGGTTATCAATCACGTCACTATTACTTTCATATCGGTGAGTCATCTTGGCCTTGTCTAATTATTATTCATTGATATTCATCATGGTCATTCTCGTTCATGTGACCTTCCGGTTCATATTGCGTGGCCGGGTGTGGCCGTGTGGAATTTTTAGTCGGGCACACGATGGTCATGTATTGGGTTCACCGATACATCGGACTGCACACGGTAACGCTTACCTCCGTGAGACTAATTAGGTACAAGGACGGGTGTGTCCGGTCATTCGTCTTGTACACTTGCACAGGACATTACGGGTGTACTATGATACTCCTCTTCAGCGTAATTCATAATTAAGAATTTTTCATAACTTCGGTTAATTCATGATTGTGTAATTTCAACTCTTGAGGATTGTTGTTCAGATAATCGACCCCGTTTGGGGATATTGTTTTTCGTGTCATGGCAAGGCAAAGGCGCAGGAGAACACGTTGACGGGGGAGTCCTGTGATACTAGAAGGGGGCCCCAGTCCTTTCAGTCATTTATTCAGTCATTCATGTTTTCTTTATTTATTCCGCTGCAGACATTCCGTTCGAATACTCATTTCATTCAGTGTCGTGTATTTTATCGTCACATAAGATACACATGTATTCTAGTATCCTGGGTGTGTTGTATGAAACTCCTACTCGGAATAATTGATGTTATAATGTGGTTCGGTACTGCATTTACCCTGTGTAATTCATCCTTTTCCATTCGCCTGGTGGGTCCCAGTCGGGGGTCCACGGCACTGTAATATCCGCCTAGTTTGGGGTGTTACAGAGTTGGTATCGGAGCGTGGTTTTTGAATACTACCCTCCAAGTCATGTCTCGTTTGAAATCATCGTCATCGGACTAGTATCATTGGACCTTCGCGTCACGTGTGACCTGTGCAAATGCCGAGCCAATCAGACCAAGAACTGTAAGATTTCTAATGCCATGGTATAATTTCTGGCATTAATCATTCATTCATAATTCATCAGTTAACAATCCTCAATCATCATTGTCACTTTGATCAGGACGGTCAGGTTAACTCATTAATCACTCAATTCATTTCATTTTTCATTTGTTGATTAGAAAGATCAAATCATTAATCTTGTTAACTCATTCAAGATAATCATTTCAGTAACTTCATCAGATAATCATGTCACGTCAATTAATCATTCATGTAATCGCTGTATTGGAGCGTGTATGCTCATTTTCATCATTTCATAATATAATCATAACGTGATATTCATGCGGGAAATATAATCATCATGTGACTTTCCTACTTCAGTATGAAAAGAGCTGGCAGAGGACGAGGAGGACGAGGCCGTGGATCGGGCCGAATCCCGAGAACTCGTGCGAACACACGTGCAAATGCCAGGAATAATGCTAACTCATCGAGCAGTGACGCTGCCACTCATTCACCTGGACGCGATTATTCACTATCGGGGAGTCGTACCCGGGACACGGCTCGAGAGGGTGTCCGGTTGACCCACTCGCATTTATGCGAGGCATGATGGCCCAAATGACCCGTGATGGCTCGGTTGATGGAGACGATGCATAACTCCACTACTCGGAATCAACAGGCTCCTCCGCCGCCACCTCGAGGCAAGAGAGGAATGTGAGCAATATCATCGGCGACATCTCGCGAGGCCACCGACTTTCGAGGGCTCGTCGAGCCAGATATTATTCATTGGCTCGAACATTTCGAGAAGTTGTTTGCTATGGTGGAGTGTCCTAAGGACACAAAGTTTCATTGCGGCTTACTACCCGGGTAAGAGCGCTCATTCTTGGTGGTTGTCGTTGAAGCCCACCGAAGGATCTTGTACATGGGATCGATTCAAAACTCTCATGATGGAGAGGTATTATCCGGCCCCACTCGAGAGGCCAAGCCGCCGAGTTACTCACTCCCGACCCTCATCGACGAGGATGTTCTCGCGATTGCCGAGAAATTTCGTGAACTTCTTCCGTCGCCTCATCTATCATTCATTCCGAGGCGGATAAGATTAAGTATTTCAGAAGAGGTCAAACCCCGTATGAGACTTCAGCTTGCTCAATCATAATTGCACCACGTTGGCTGAATTCATTGAGAAAGCTCTCACCTATGAGCTATCGCTAAAGAGATTGCTAAGCGGCAACCTTCGTCGCTAGCAAGAAATCGAAGAATCGTAACCCTCAAGGCGGTCGGACAACCTTCAAGAAACCCCGTGCGGGCTCGCTTTTCGAGCGACCTCCCGTGTCGCCTAGACCCGCGGAATCTCGCCTCGAGCGGCCTTCGGACATCACTGCTTTAATCGTGGGGAGCTTGGTCACCTCAGTACCAAGTGTCCTCGACAGACTATCACGTGTCATAATTGTGGGATTGCTGGGCATAAGGCCCGTTTTTGCCGTAGGGACTCCAAACCTACTCAGACGTCATCTCAGGCACCTAAGCAGTCAGCCGTTCAGAGTCAGGCCGCTCAATCAGCGTCGTTTAATACGACAGGAGCGACTAAAGGTGGAGCCTATAGCCAGCAGACGGGAGCGTCCGGTGCCGGGACTAGCAAGCCCCGGATTTATGAGATGAAGAAGACTGATGATCCCGAGGCCCGAATGATCTCAGGTACACTCGATATTCTATCTCAACCTGTGTGTACCCTTTTTGATACTGGTGCTCGCATTCATTCATTTCCGAGTCATGTTTGAGTAGACTACGTCTGGGTAGTGCTACTAGTTGTGAGCCTTATGTCATCGACCTACCTGATGGTAGGCGAATTATCGGTAATCGTGAGATTCAGAATTGTCCGATTCTGGCCATGGTCGTGTATGGCCGCAGACCTAATCGTGGTAGATTTGCCGAGGACGACGTCATCTTGGGTATTGATTGGTTGGATCGTGATGATGCCATCATTAGTGTCCTTTAGCGTATGGTCACTATCATTTCGCACGATGGGGTTGAATGTGTGTTTCAGGAGGTAATCCTACTGCTCGGGTAAGGTCATTAATTTGATGAAAGCGAAGGTTACTCAATCGGGGATGTGTCGGTTATTGGTGCTATATGGCCAAAACCGAGAAGTCATCAAGAATGTTAACGGATATTCCGGTGGTGAGGGAATATGCCGATGTTTTTCCAGACGAGTTACTGGTTTGCCTCCACAGAGGGATGTGGAATTCACGATTGAGTTGGAGCACTGCACGTCCCCGATATCGAAGGCACCGTATCGGATGGCCCCGACCGAAATGCAGGAATTAAAGAACCAACTTGAGGAATTGTTCGAGAAGGGTTATATCCGACCGAGTGCGTCTCCGTGGGGAGCACCCGTGTTGTTTGTCAAGAAGAAGGATGGTTCATTTCGTTTGTGTATCGATTATCGGAGTTGAACAGAGTGACAATCAAGAATAAATATCCCTTACCCCGTATTGATGATCTTTTAGATCAACTTCAGTGGAGCTTCGATTTTCCAAGATCGACTTAAGATCTGGATATCACCAGCCATGGATTCGAGAGTCGGATATCGCGAGGACGGCGTTCGAACACGCTATGGTCATTATGAGTTCGTAGTTATGCCGTTCGGGCTAACTAATGCACTGCGGTATTCATGGAATTGATGAATCGGGTTTTCATCGACTTTTGGATCAGTTTGTTGTTGTCTTCATCGACGATATTTTGATTTATTCTCGTAGCCTAGAGGAACACGAGGTTCATCTTCATCAGGTTCTCGACGTGTTGAGACGAGAGCAACTTTTTGTGAAGTTTACAAAGTGCGAGTTCTGGATGACCGAAGTGACTTTTCTCGGACATGTAATTTCATCAGACGGAGTTCGTGTCGACCCTCATAAGACGGAGGCTATTCGAGATTGGTTACCTCCGAAGAATGTTAAGGAAATCCGGAGTTTCCTCGGATTAGCGGGTTATTATCGGCGATTTGTGGAAGGATTTTCCAAAATTGCTCAACCATTGTGAACCTTTTGCGAAAGGATAAGAAATACACGTGGTCCGACGCGTGTCACAGAGTTTTGAGGAACTCAAGAGCCGGTTAATGACAGACTGTACTTTCCTTGCCGCAGGGACGGAGGGATTTGTGGTTTATAGTGATGCGTCCGGCAGGTCTCGGATGTGTGCTCATGCGTAACGGAAAGGTTATTGCTTATGCTTCACGGCAATTGAGACCTTACGAGGTTAATTATCCGACCCACGACCTGGAGCTAGCACCGTGGTGTTCGCTTTGAAAATATGGCGTCATTATCTTTATGGCGTTACATCGGATATTCACCGATCATAAGAGTTTAAAGTATATATTTACTCAGAAGGAGTTAAATATGCGACAGAGACGGTGGTTAGAATTAATCAAAGATTACGCTATCGAGATCCTTTACCACCCGGGCAAGGTGAACGTTGTCGCCGACGCCTTGAGTCGCAAGTCCGTTCAGGAGCAGATGCTTGCTCGTCTAACATTCGAAGGAACTTCAGCAGGAATTCCTTAGACCCGAGATCGAGGTCCGGCTTCAGCGAGTTCAGGGACAGCTTTGTATGTTAGAGATTTCATCGTCACTCGAGGAGGTAATCGGAGAGAATCGAGTTCGCACCCTTCATTGTTGCGCATCCGTGAGGATGTGGCTCGGGGAAAGCCCTCGATTCGTGGTCCACGAGGATGGACTTTTGAGATTTAAGAATCGGTTGTGCGTATCGTGAATGACGAGTTGAAAAACTCGATTTTGAGAGAAGCTCATGCTACCCTTATTCTGTTCATCCGGTCCAAAGAAGATGTACAAGGACTTGAAACAATTACCGGTGGAGTAATATGAAGCGAGAAGTCGCAGAATTTGTTTCGAGATGCTTAACTCACAACAAGTTAAGATTGAACATCGCCGACGGCGGGTATGTCAAACCTCTCCCTATTCCGGAGTGGAAGTGGGAAGACATTTCTATGGACTTCATCACGAGTTTGCCTACGAGTCGTCGTGGCATGAATACGATCTAGGTGATTGTGGACCGCTTAACTAAATCAGCTCATTTCGGAGATCAAGGATACGTGGGGTCCCGAGAGACTGGCTCGATTGTTCATCAAAGAGATAGTCGACTTCATGGTACTCCTAAGAGTATCGCTTCCGATCGTGACGGACGATTTGTGTCTCATTTTGGAAATCAGTTCATCGTGCTATGGGAACTCACTCAATCTCGATCGCTTTTCATCCTCAAATCGACGGCAATCGAGAGAGGACTATTCGGACATTAGAGGACATGTTGAGGGCATGCGTCCTCGATTGGAAGGACGATTGGGAAGCCCAACTACCATTGATCGAGTTCACGTATAATAATAGCCGGCATGCTTCCATTAAGATGGCACCTTACGAGGCCTTGTACGGTCGTCGTTGTCGGTCTCCTTTGTGTTGGGATGACTTGTCGAATCAATCGGCACTGAGCCCGATATGCTTATAGCCGCCCGAGAGAAGGTAGCTTTAATCGGGAGTCGTATGTTGATGTACTCGAGTCGGCGTAAACTTATGCGTATAATCGTCGCCGACCACTAGAGTTCGAGACGGTGACCACGTTTTGGTCAAGGTATCCCAGTCGAGGTATTTTCCGTTTTGGGAAGAGGGAAAGTTGAGCCGAGATTCATTGGACCGTTTGAGATTTTGGATCGAGTGGGCGAGTTAGCTTATCGATTGGCTTTACCTCCGGCGTTGAGCCGAATTCATAACATGTTTCATGTCTCGCCATTTAAGTATGTTGCCGACCCGAGTCACATACTCCAGCCTCGACGAAATCGAGATCACCGACGATCATTCATATGAGGAACGCCCTATTCGAGTTTTAGAGCGAATCAAATGGTTGAGGAATAAGACTATTCCTTTGGTTAAAATTTAGTGGTCTAGACACGGAGTCGAAGAAGCTACGGGAAACCGAGGATAGTATGCGGGGAGTTATCCCGAGTTGTTTGACCCTTAGTTTCGGGACGAAACTCTTTTAAGGGGGAGTATGTAATACCCGGTTGTAATTCATTCATTTTCATTCAAGAATTATCACCGTAATTGTCACTCAAGATTTCTCACTCGTTAATAATCACTCATCATTCTTGATTCATTCATTTGTGTTCACCGTTGGCTTGTTGTAATCGTATATCGCCACCGATCGGCATGCCATCTCCGTTTAGAGACCGACGGGAGTATTGTTGTTTTCATCGTGATTGGTAGTCGATATCGGGGCTTCATCGGTGACTTGTTTTAGACTTGTTCATTTTCACATTCGTATGTTATGTCGGATCATTCATCACCGTAGCGAGGAATCGGAGTTATCGGAATTTTCAACTTGGCGAGATCGAGTTACTACCGTAAGGACTTTGGGTTACGGCCGTAATAAGGGTTCGTGTTTTCGTGCCATTCGGACGAAAGGGACTTACGGCCGTAAGGTCTTGTGGTACGGCCGTAAGTCGAAAGCGTGCACGGCCGTAAGGCTGGCCGGCCGTGACGCTGGCGTCAAAGCTACCGAGACATTTTTGGCCGAAGGTGAGTTACGGCCGTAAGGAAGGTGAGATACGGCCGTAAGTGGTGTTCGTGAATTTTGGGTGTTGTCGACCAAGGGTGACTTACGGCCGTAAGGGTTGCGGCATACGGCCGTAAGTCGAGGAAGGTACGGCCGTAAGGCTTGGCCGGTTACGGCCGTACGCGGCAGGCAGGTACCTGATCGTTTTCGACGAAGAGGGCTTACGCCCGTAAGTTTGGCCGGATACGGCCGTATCATTCGAGTTACGGCCGTAAGGTGTGCGGTTACGGCCGTAAGGGTGTCGGCGGATGTTTTTGACGAAGGCGGGTTACGCCCGTAACTCAGGATCGGTTACGGCCGTAAGTCTGTCGGCAGGCTTTCGGACGAAGCCGAGTTACGGCCGTACGAGTTGGCCGGTTACGGCCGTAGGGCCGTTGACTTGGAAAGTTACGGCCGTAAGAGGGCCGAGTTACGGCCGTAACTTCCGGCAGTATTTAATGACTTGGCCGGGTCATTTCTCCTCACTTCTTCTTTTTTCCTTCTTCATCCGATAGAGAGGGTTGAGAGAGAGATTTTATCATCATCAATCACTTGAGTGTGTAATCTTCATCATCTTCATTCCTTTGAGAAGCTTGGATACTCGTTTTAACTCGTGTTCTTCGGATCGTAGTGGTTGGATCTTCAAGAGGTAATTTCTTCAACACCTTGGATTTCGATTTTGTGTTGAGTTATGATGTTTTGGACGTTATAATCATGTTATATGAAGGTATATGTATATGATTATGAGTTTGTATAAGGATTCATTGGATTATTGAGAGATTTATTCAAGAACACTTTGAATATCGAGTTGGATTTGGGGATTTCCGATTAATTGTTGTTATAATCACGTTTTTGGATATTCATAACGGATTATTGATCGTATTGGAGATGTTTTGTTGTTTTGAAACACTTCTTGGGGATTTGAAGTTGGTATTATTGAGGTTTAGTGGTAATCAATCAAAGTTGGCCTCAAAGTGTTCGATATAATGCCCCAATGAACTTGGTTTAATCGTATCGACGTCTTGAGTTCGTTATATTCGTGTTTAATTCGTTATTGATCGGATTGTTGGCAATTGTATTGAATTAAGGTTGTTCGAGCGACCGGTATCTTGGTTAGGACGTTGTTCGTGGACGGACATTCTTCATCGTTGTTGTGTAAGTTAAATCTTACTCGGTTAAAAGGATACTCATTCCTTTTGTTGTTGATTGCTCATAATCATAATTCATTCATCATAATATTAATCATTTTGAGACTTGTAATTGTCGAATAATCATTTCATTCACGAGGAACGACGGTTCCAAATCATTTCATTGGGTTATCAATCACGTCACTATTACTTTCATATCGGTGAGTCATCTTGGCCTTGTCTAATTATTATTCATTGATATTCATCATGGTCATTCTCGTTCATGTGACCTTCCGGTTCATATTGCGTGGCGGGTGTGGTCATGTGGAATTTTTAGTCGGGCACACGATGGTCATGTATTGGGTTCACCGATACATCGGACCGTGCACACTGTAACGCTTTCCTCCGTGAGACTAATTAGGTACAAGGACGGGTGTGTCCGGTCATTCGTCTTGTACACTTGCACAGAACATTACGGTGTACTATGATACTCCTCTTCAGCGTAATTCATAATTAAGAATTTTTCATAACTTGGTTAATTCATGATTGTGTAATTTCAACTCTTGAGGATTGTTGTTCAGATAATCGACCCCGTTTGGGGATATTGTTTTTCAGGTCATGGCAAGGCAAAGGCGCAGGGAGAACACGTTGACGGCGGGGAGTCCCAGTGATACTAGAAGGGGGCCCCAGTCCTTTCAGTCATTTATTCAGTCATTCATGTTTTCTTTATTTATTTCGCTGCAGACATTCCGTTCGAATACTCATTTCATTCAGTGTCGTGTATTTTATCGTCACATAAGATACACATGTATTCTAGTATCCTGGGTGTGTTGTATGAAACTCCTACTCGGAGTAATTGATGTTATAATGTGGTTCGGTACTGCATTTACCCTGTGTAATTCATCCTTTTCCATTCGCCTGGTGGGTCCCAGTCGGGGGTCCACGGCACTGTAATATCCGCCTAGTTTGGGGTGTTACACATACGGTACGGTGCTTTTGAGAGCGGGGACGTACCTGGTTCTAGCTCAATAATAAACTCCACGTCAAGATGAGGAGGTAAGCCTGGCAACTCGTTTGGAAATACATCTGGGTAGTCTCGGACTACCGGAATGTCGGCCAATTCAACTGGTCGATCAGCTGTTTTGGTCATGTAGCACCAATAACCAATACACCCTTGATTAAGCAGTTTCACTGCTTTCATAGCGCTGATGACTCTCCCAGAACGACTGGGATTATCACCTCGGAAAATACACTCGAATCCATCATCAGAAGTGACGGTAACCATCCGCTTGCGGACACTGAGTATTGCATCATGACGATCCATCCAATCAATACCCAAGATTATATCATCTTTAGGTAGATCGACTACAATCAGATTTGACAACCACTCACGGTCGTTCAAATGAATCGGACAGTCCTGGACTTCACGATTCCCAATAATTCTTCTACCATCAGGTAGGCCAATCACGTAGGGCTCACAATCGATAACATGGTCTAGAGGCAAACGACTTAAACAAGAAGAAGATATAAAGGAGTGTGAAGCACCGGTATCAAAAAGAACACATACAGGATGGGAGTGGATCTCGAGTATACCTGAAATCATGCTGGCCTCGGGATCATCAGCTCTCTTCATCTCGTAAATCCTGGGTTTCGCAGTTCCAGCACCAGGTGTACCACTTTGATTCCCACGGCCCATTCCCCTATTCGCCCTGGTGGTCTGATAGGAAGCGGACGGAGGCGTCCGGTTCTGGACGGAGGATTGAACTGGAGCATGAGACGCTACTGGATCATGTCTGGGCCCACTCCTGCAAAAACGAGCACGGTGACCATTCTTTCCACAAGTATGGCATGTGATGGCAGGCTTTGGGCATTTGAAGCTGATATGCCCCTGGCCCCCACAGTTATGGCACACCACGGAAGAGGGAACCGCTCGAGAGTGCGATCCGGCGGGCTTTGACGCCAAGGGTGGTTGATCAGAAGGGTTTGGCAATGACTGGGGCTTCCTGAATGTCCCCCGATTACTCTCAGTCTGGTTCTGGTTCTTGGACCTTTTGTTGTTGGACTGTGGTTGTTTCTTGGAAATCTCCTTCGCGGTGAGTTCGTACTCCAGAGCCTTCTCGATGAACTCTGGTAAGGTAGTACAGTGGTGATTCAACAGCTGCATTCTCATTCGGGGTTTAAGCCTCTTGAGAAAGTATTTGATCTTATCGGCCTCGGATCGGATAATTGTCGTGGCAAAAGGAAGGAGTGCCTGGAATTTCTCAGCAACAGATAATACATCATCGTCTTCAGACGGGTCGGGGTTCAATAGTTCCGACAGTTTGGCCTCACGGAGTGGCCCTGGATAGTAACGGTCTAGCATGAGGTTTTTAAATTCATCCCAAGTGTAAACACCATCAGCTGGCCTTACTGAAAGCCACCAGGTGTGAGCGCCTTTGCCAAGGTAATACGCGGCTACCGAAACGCGATTCTCTTCCGGGCAGTCCACCATATGAAAAAGTTTCTCAAAATGCTCGATCCAATGCACAATGTCAGCAGGCTCAGAGGAGCCTTCAAAAGTCGGTGGTCGCTGGGAGAAATGTCGCTGATAATCCGACTCACGGGTCCGCCAATCACAGGAGGAGGATGAGCCCCCTGTTGCTGGCCAGTAGCGGCCCTCTGCATAGCTTCCATTAGTTGACCCATCTGGGTCATCTGTGTCATCATGCCCTGCATTACGACGTAAGGATCGACACGTGCATCCCCGCGCCCACTGTGGTGCGATTGTTCCCTAGAAGGTGAACCACTGTCTGCGGAACTCTGATCCGCATTCGCGCGTCTGTTGGCTCGAGGTATCGGGATTCGGCCCCTACCGCAGCCTCGTCCCCCTCTGCCACGACCTCTCAGGTTTCTTTCCATACTGAAAGAATCAATCATAGTGATAATCATAAGTACAATTCAAGATACTAAAATTCATGCTAAGTTAATAGCAACAAGGAATCACATATTCAAGGAAAACGGTTATCGATACCACAATTGTCGCACCGAATATCATATCGGTGTCGAGTCAAACAATTTTCAAGTGTATAATCAATTCAGCATTTACCTCGGATTATCAATCGGTTAAATCCTGTCACAATTCCTCGAAATAACATGATCAACAAGGAGACCCATACTGATATCAATATCATGCCAGTAATTAAATCATGGTTCATAAAGTACATACCGTATTTGGCTCGTAGGGTCAGGCGCTTGCACAGGTCACACGTGACACGAAGGTCTCTTGATACTAGTTCATTTCTCAATGACTCATAAAAATGAAACAACGCTCTCTGATACCATCTTTTGTAACACCCCAAAAGGCGGCTATTACAGTGCCGTGAATCCCACACTGGGACCCACCAGGCGATATTCAAAACAGATTAAACAAATATTATTTGTGATACCGAACCACAATGAATAGTTATTACTCCGATTAGGAGTTTATTAAAATATGGCCAACGGCCTTACAATACACAGGATCCGAAAAACAAGTATAAACCATATGGGGATGGAAAATACTTCAAATGTCAAATACAACCAAATAGCAATTTAAATGAAGCAGGAAATAACATAACACGGTTTAACATAACCGGACAACAAAGATGTGGGGCCCCCGAACTAGTATCCTTCGAACCCTTCGCCGTCGACATGCTCTTCCCGTGCCTTGCCTTTGCCTCGACCTAAAATACAATACAAGTATTTCACCCAACACAGGGTCAGATATACATGATAATTAATTCTTCTGACATTATACAATTCACATATATATAGATTTCAAAGAAATCATTCCGACTATCGATCATACCCCTCGGGCGTATGAAACGATCAGTCACAAGCATCCAATACTATGGACGATTTAACAGTATGGCTCAAGATGGACATCACAGTACGACCGATCCGTAAATGTGTCCGTGTACATGTCCGCCCCGTATACGGAATCCAGAATATACGTGGGACGATGTACCTAATTAGCCTCACGAAACTATGTCCCGTGTGCACAGTCCAATGCGGAATAATATCCACGCATGACTATATATGTGCCTGGCTAAAAATCCTACACAATGACCAATCGGAACGCAGATATGATTCCGGATATGTCACGATACAACATGACATCGAATTCAATAGATCACACATTCGATTAAGAATCCAGAAAAACTCACCGAAGTGAAAATAAGACCAACGAGATCAACGATTCAAAGCGACGTACTTGGGAATGCAACCCCATGAAGAAAAGCGGGATAACGTCAAGGACAATGTCAAATCACGACAAACATTACATGAACAATTCATACATATGAAATATATAACCATCACAAGGATCTAATCATCATTATAACCAAGCAAGATAACTTGCCTCAAATCCGTAAGCGAAAGATAGTCCTTCTCCAAATGATCAAACGGACGGTATCCTCGGTTAAACACTCAATCGAACAAGCAACCTTGAATGAAACGTAATTCATTCAATAACATATTCACATAATATTAATATCAATTCGTAGGAAACGACGCCCACAACCTACTCGAATAATTCATTCCACCCTAATGAATACCTTAACGATTAATGAAAGGTTTCAATACATCTAATTCATCTTCCAAAATTGGATTACCATACCAAAAGTGTCCTTTAATTCTCTTGTTATTCTATGAACAAAACATCTTCAATTTGCCAATAAAATGGGTTTAAATCAAATTCTCATGTTCTACAACATCTACTATTATAAAAGGATAGTCATAATGAATTTGATATTCAATCTACCATGACAATATTGTTCATAAACAGCATCGTCTTCTTAATAACACTATCTATTTAGCATGATGATGAACCACATTCTAAGTTATCAACACATTAGATTAATGAAAAGTTATTGTTGTAGTTATCAAGATCCTTATCATTCTTCAAAGACTTGTGAAGCTGAACCATAATGATTTAAAGCTTCTAAGATTTCTGAACAAGATCATCTAATCCTATCTTTAACATTATCAAGTTCTTCCCAAGGTAATTAAATACCTAAAATGGTGTTTAAACACTCTATGATATCAAGTTCTTGATTAAATCCAGCTATGATGAAGCTAACCGATCCAACAATGTTCTACTGAGTTAAATTCGTCCAGTAAGATGAGTAATGATAACTATAAACATGATTACCATCACTACAACATCAAGAACTCATCTAATCTAAACCCTCATTTATCATATTCATCAAAAGTGTTAAAAAGGTTGGATTAAAACTATGTTTTACTTGATTAATCTAACTCTAGGTGAAGTATAATTCGTCATTAACATCAACATAAGAAAATAATGCAGAGAGGAAAGTACACCTACCTCCAGAAATGAAGAACAACTTCAATGCTATGAGAAAATATACTCCAAGCTCAAGAATAACTCCTAGTCTCTAAGGAAATGATCTCCACTCCAAGATTTAAGGCTTAGAAACAAGTTGGTGAAGGTTGATATCGTTTTGGTAGTGCAGAGGTATGATATGTGAAGAGAGAAATTCGGTTTGGGGTTGTGAAGAAATGAAAAACAGGTTGGTCCTATAAATAGACTGTGCAGATTTAGCGCACGCTATCGGAACAGATTAGCGTACGCTAATGCACTTACGTACGCTATCCGGTCGATATTACGTACGTAAGCGGCTTACAGTGGCTACTGTCTTGAATTATCGCAGGCCGTTAGCGCACGCTAATGAGAAATGGGTTACGCACGCTAATAAAAGTAGATTCTCACCGACACGACAGCTCAGACCTTGATCACATGCATGCTAACGGCTAAGGAGTTCACGTGCTGAAGTCAACTGATGCCAGATTCCCTCTTAGCGTACGCAACAGAGGAAACCTTACGCACGCTAAGGCACAGGATTAGCGTACGTTAATCGTACTGTGTAGCGTACGCTACATCAACAGAAAAATTCGAAAATGCAACTCTCTAATTAACATCGAATCATCACATATGAAATGAAATAACAACGATATGATATTCAAATCTATAATACCTCAACATAATACTAAATGCAACGATTTATGATAATCAGATTATACGAATAATACAACGACAGGTAAAAATGAAAAGTTACAGTCGGATATTACACTATTAAAGTCGGATTTTTTAGTTTCCCACAACAACTGATTTTGTAGATACTTTTTTTTATTTTTAATTATGGAACAAACTTTGAAAACAATTGAAAAAAAAAATTCCCTTTCTTAGCAAAAAAGTCATTTTCAAAGTTTACAAAACGAGACTTGAAATGATGAGGTTGCTTATGAATAAAGGCATACCATATGATATTCGATTCATTATTGAAGCCAAAGTAAGAATAGCAGGTGAATTCATGGAAACACCTACTAGATTTTTACCAGGGCTTGGAAAAAGTTCATATGCCAAGAAATGACGAGCAAAGAAAATGGTCGTTTGCTACAAATGTGCTAGGTGGAAGTGTGATTCAAGATGTCGATCTTTAGGAATTCCTTCCACAAATAGAGAAGATAAAATTCAGTTCATTAAGGATGGTCTGAATAAGGAGAGTTTAGATTATATCGAAATTTCTCTTGACACGCATCCTAGTGGACTCGTACATTAGGGGATTCAATGTTTGTGGAATAAATTCAAACCAGAATATGAACAACGTCTTGGGAATCTGACGTTAAAAGATATTGTTTGCCAATTTTGTAAGAAAATTGGATGGGAAGCTTCTCCCCAACTCATAGAAGGCATTTAAGCCGTTTCTGAACATAAAATCAGAGGAAGATGTGAGCCACAATCACAACTAATGTACATATATGTGAGTATCTTTACTTTTTGTCATTTTTTTAAATTTTCTGAATAAAAAAGTGATACGCAATAAATGCATTCATTATTTTATTGAGTAATCGAAGCGCAATTAATGCGGTCACGGATTTGATTGCATCTATAAATGTAATAAATCATTTTACTTTATTTTGCATCTATAAATAAACATTGCAGTTTTTTCTTTTCTGCATCCCTCAAACTTGTATTCTTTTCCTTTTCTCTCCAAATAATTTTCTTTTCAAAAAATGGAATCATCATCTTCCACAAAAAGATTTAACTCCATCTGCATTTTTGGTGGAGCTAGTCATGGGAAAGAGGCTTGCTTTACTGAAGCAGCCCACAACTTGGGTCGTACCTTAGGATAAAAATACATTCATATAGTTTACAGAGGAGGAAGTCTAGGATTAATGGGACGTGCTGCTAAATGTTCATAAGAAACCAATAGGTCTGCTAAATATCAATGGTTTCTTCGATGGTTTACTATCTTTCATCGACTACTCTTCTGAAAAAAGTTTTATTTCTGAGCGTGCTAAACGAATCATAGTCGTTGCAACAACACCAGAAGAGCTGATCAAAAAAATTATTGCATTTGTTCCTGAACCAGATCCAGCTCTATCTAATATTATTTGGATGGAAGATTAAACGCAAAATTGATGCATTCCTTTCCCTTTGATATCCCTCTTCATTCCTCTTGTTGTTTTTATTTTTTTTTGCGGGTGTAAAAATCATGAAAATGATGGCAGCTTACGGAGTTTCTTTTTGATCTCTTGATGCGCATCTCTCCACAATTTATGTATTGTTATTTCTATTAGTGTACGTTTTCTCATGTGTTTTTAATAAAATCGTTGATGGCAGCGTAAGGCGACTCTTCGGACTCTCTTAAAGCGCATCTAGATTGTTTGTGTTCAACTTGTAACGCCCCGATTTCGTATATACATTTATTGTGAATTATAGAAAATATGTTCAATTTTTTAAATTAATGCCTAAATAATTTATCATTTAATTTATTTTATTTCATGATCATGCAAATTTATTTATGTTTTAAATTTAATTCATGTCAAGTCATGTGATTTATGTCGTTTCATTTCTCATTTTATTTTATCATGTTTCATCTCGTCATTTCTAGGCCCGAGTCAAATTTTACGCGATATTAAATGTTACCAAAATATTTTACAAGTTAAATAGTAATATTATGTATTATTATTATTACTAACACTAATATTATTATTATTTAGTTTAGCCCAATAATTATTCAGTTTCATTGTGGCCAAATTAATAATGATTTGAAATATTTTATTTTAAGTTCAACTGATGAGTTGGGCCCAAACTCTTTTCCCAGCCCAATTATATCTCAACCCTAAACCTAAACTCTACAGTATAAATACTGTATTCTATATTCATACAAACCCTAAAATCCACAATAATACTTTTATTTCCCTGCCTACAAGTCGGACGCGATCTTCTTCAGCAGATTCTCTATTTTTCCTAAGGTAAACATCACATTTTCTTCTTCCCTTGTCAAATTCTCTCTGCTTTGTTCTTCAACACAAAATATTTTTTTCCTATAATCGCCTGTTATGCAACCACATAATTCTCAGTCATCCATCACCATCATGAATCAAGAAACGAGACCTATCGCGGCTAAACTTCTACCTTGTAGCAATTTTTTTTTTTAAAGGCGAAATCCCTCGCCCCCAGGGCCCCCACCCCTCGGCCCGACAGGGATTGGTGGAGGAATTAAATCATGGTGACTCAACAGCCCACTAGGTGGGAGGAACAGTGCCTGGTGCCCACAAGGAGCTATCCCCCACATTAACTTCTACCTAATAGTACCACTTAATTGCTTTATATATTTTCTTGTATGTGCACGTGAAAACAGTCAGAAGCACTTCAATGTGCAAATCAGTCAGAAGCACTTAAATGTACAAATCAGTCAGAAGCACATAAAATGTGCAAATCGATTAGAAGCACTTGATTGTGCATAAACCCTTCGGGCTAGCCAATGGGCTTCAGAATTTATCAGTCATGATGTTTATACTTGCTAATATATTTAGAAATTAACTTAGACATATTGCGTACCCTCCACACTGAGCGGGTTGAAAGCTCACCCTATTTTATAACCCTTTCAGGTTGAGGAGATCGATGTGGCATGCGCTTGAGTGTGGGATGATAAAGCTTATGATTAGATGTTTATTTATTTAATGTTATTTCTCTCAAACTATGTTTTATGAACAAGTGTTCGATTTGTTTTAATTTCACGTCAAAGTATGTTTTTATTTAATGGTGACATGAGAAATTACTTGTGATTATTAAGTTTGTCTTTTTTAAATGTATTTACGCTGAAAAAAATTTATTTATTCTTTTTTAAATTTCAAAGAATTATTTTTCTACAATAGGGTGCTACACAAGTGGTATCGAAGCGGGCTTACAGTTCTGTAGACCCTCTAAAATGGTTTCTTTTTTTAAAAAAAATTGAAATTTCATTTTCGCAAGTAGTCAAATATTTTTAGCAATTATGATCATCCACCTCTCGCTCCACGTCGACTCCAAGGTACATTAAGTTATTATTATTCATTATGTGATAAATGCAGTTTACCAGATCAACCATGATTCATGCATTAAAGATGCATCTTCAATCTATTTTGTACATAAGAATTTTATGATAAAGTATTTGGGCATGAAATTATTTTCTTGTAAATTCATAAGTATATGTGTGACATGCGTAAATCATCATTGCTAGAAATCTCTGGTTCTCAACCTATAGATGCAATGTAACTCTCTATTTTATTTCTACCTCTTATTGGGTAAGTAATGAGGGATCGTTGCGTGTGGTATGCCTTAGGATAATGGCAACTCATGGATGTGGACGCCCAGCTAACCGAGGTGCAGATAATCTCGATGGTCAGAATGCCGACCTTGGTGGTGGTGGTGGTGGTGACGGAGGTCAGGATAACCATAATAATAACGTGCCAGCTCCTACTCAGGCACAAGTTGTGCAACAGTTCCGGCGTTTCACCCCACCATCATTCGACGGTCGAGAAGGACCAGCTTTTGTTGATGAATGGTTCATGTCGCTCGAGCGCACCTTTGAGCTCATTGGTTGCACTGATGCGCAAAGAATTCTTTGTGGCCAATATCAAATGGTGGAGGATGCTGGACGCTGATGGATAAGCTATTGGCGTTTGAGGCCGGTGGCCGAGCGTGCTGCATTAACTTGGGATCGATTCAAGGAAATAGTGATGGAACAGTACTACCCACAGCATTACCGAGAGACGATGGAGAGAGAGTTTTGGAATCCCGAACAAGGAGGAATGACGGCTGAAGAATATGAGAGAAAATTCAACCAAATCAGCTTCTTTATGGAGCACATGGTAGATACAGATAGAAAGAGGGCCCTTAAGTTCCAGAGTGGTTTACGCCCGAGTATTCGTCACATCGTGGATGTTCATGAGGTGCTACCCTATATGGAGACATTGCTTAGAGCCCAAGAGGTTGAGGCTAGCCATAATCTGGATCAACAACAGTCTACGAAGCATAATACCAGTAAGAGGCATTGGAATGGAAACTGAAATAAGGTTGTGGATTCTAATAAGAAAGCAAAGGTTGATCAAAGGTCGGGACCTAAGCCTCAAACCAGTAAGCGAGAGTACTCGAAGTGTGGTAAGAATCATGGAGGGGAGTGCCTTTACGGTTAAGGTGTCTGCTACGGATGCAAGGAGCCAGGGCATTCATCTTCGAACTGTCATCTCCAAAGGGCCAAAGGTCAAGTTTCTGGAGGAAAAGCTCGCATCTATACTTCGACCCAAAAGGACGTAGATGAGAATCCTGGCATGGTGTCGGGTATGCCTATGATCTCTAATGTGCCTGCTTTCGCTTTATTTGACACTGGTGCCACACACTCTTTCATGTCTGCAAAGTTTTATCATGCCATTGGTAATAGAAGTGTTACAACTGTTGAGTCACTTGAGGTTAGTTTACCGTCAGGAAGTACGATCCTCACTAATAGAATGATTGATGAGAATATTGAGATAGGAGGAAGAGAATTTGACGCTAGCCTATATTTTATTAACTCAATGGATTTTGACGTGATCCTTGGTATGGACTGGCTCGATAGACATGATGCCGATATAAGGTGCCATGAGAAGAGGGTGACATTGAGGTGTTTCGAAGGCGAGTTAATCACCTTTTATGGTACTAAGAGTAGGGTAGTACCAAGAGTAATCACAGCCATGAAGGCACTGAGAAATCTAAGAAAAGAGGAATGTCAGGGTTACTTGGTGAGTTTGGACGACACTCGTACTAATGAGGTGTCTCCTATAGATGTACCTATAGTAAGAGAGTTTTTGGACGTATTTACAGAAGATTTTCCGGGAGTCCCATCCGATCGGAAAGTGGAGTTTAGTATTGATTTGGTCCCCGGGGCAGCCCCGACATCCAAAGCGACATATAGAATAGCTCTGAAGGAACTTCAAGAATTGAAGGTCCAAATTCAAGATCTTTTGGAACTCGGATTTATTCATCCTAGTGTGTCACCTTTGGGTGCACCAGTGTTGTTTGTAAGGAAGAAGGTTGGGTCACTTCAGATGTGTATAGATTACACGGAGCTGAATCGACTCACAGTAAAGAACAAGTATCTATTACCGAGAATTGAGGATCTATTTGATCAACTGAGGGGAGCCGATTTGAGCTCGGGATACCATTAACTGAAGATTAGGGAGTATGACATTCCCAAGATGGCTTTCACGACCCGTTATGGGCATTTTGAATTTGTAGTGATGCCTTTTGGTCTGAGTAATGCACCTGCAGTCTATATGAATTTGATGAACAGGGTGTTCCAACCTTACTTGGATAAGTTTGTGATCATCTTTATAGATGACAGCTTGGTGTATTCTAAGGACAAGGAACAACACTAAGAGAATTTGAGGATTACATTCTAGACACTTCCCGATGAGAAGTTATATGCCAAGTTCAAGAAATGTGAGTTTTGGTTAAATAGAGTTGGATTCCATGGACATGTAGTGACTTCTAAAGAAATTGAGGTAGATCCCGATAAGGTTTTAGAAGTGAGTAGTTGGGGAGTACCCAAGAATACGAGCGAAGTTCGCAGCTTTCTAGGATTCGCTGGCTATTATAGAAGATTTATCGAAGGATTTTCGAAAATCGCCACTCCTATGACCCAATTAACAAAGGAAAGGCATGAGGTTTGAATAGAGTGACATGTGCGAGGAAAGTTTTCAAGAGTTGAAAAATAGACTAACCTTAGCACCAGTATTAACGATTCCTGATCCGACAGAAGACTTTGTTATTTATAGTGATGCCTCAAAGCAGGGGTTGGGTTGTGTTCTGATGCAACTTGGTAAAGTAGTAGCCTATGCATCGAGACAGTTTAAACCACATGAGTTGAACTATACGACGTATGATCTAGAGTTGGATGCTGTAGTACATGTGTTGAAGATTTGGCGTCACTATCTCTACGGAGGAAAGTGTGAGATATACACAGACCATAAAAGTTTGAAGTATCATTTCACACAGAAGGATCTTAACATGAGGCAAAGGAGATGGTTAGAATTGGTAAAAGACTATGATTGTACTATTCATTACCATCCGGGGAAGGCTAATGAGGTAGCGGATGCCTTGAGTCAAAAGACTAGAGGCGAGTTAGCTTGCTTGACCGACCAGGAGAGTTTGACAAAAGAGTTCTCCCAGTTGGGGATTGAGGTAGTTGAGTCTTCAAAAAGTTTCAAAGCAATCATATCATCTTTGGTCTTGCAACCAAACTTGAGGAATGAGATTAAGGAGGCTCAACCACGTGATAAGTTCTTATGCAAGATGAAAGATAGAGCACAAGATGGGAGTATTGAGAAGTTTGTTGTTGCCGCAGACGACGCCTTGACTTATGATGGGAGGTTATGTGCTCCTAAGGATCAATCCCTCAGGAAGCAAATCCTTGAAGAAGACCATAATGCACCATACTCCGCTCACCCGGGAGGTGAAAAGATGTACCACGACCTGAAGAAGTTCTTTTGGTAGAGAGGAATGAAACGGGATATTATTGTATTTGTGGAGAGGTGTATGATATGTCAGCAGGTGAAGGCAGAACACCAATGGCCAGGAGGTTTACTTCAACCATTGGAAATCCCATAATGGAAATCACAATGGATTTCGTGATTGGTCTGCCACGAACCGTGAGGAAGAACGATGCTATCTGGGTAATAGTAGACCATTTGACGAAGTCATCTCATTTTCTACACGTGAGGATGACATATATTATGGAACAATATGCAAGGATTTATATTCGGGAGATTGTGAGGTTACATGGTGTTCCAGTGTCGATTGTCACGGATAGAGATCCGAGATTTATGTCAAAATTTTAGAAGAGTCTTCAGAATGCATTGGGCACTAAGTTGAATTTCAGTACTGCATATCATCCACAGACCGATTGTCAATCTGAACGGACTATCAAGACACTTGAGGATTTGTTGAGGGCGTGTGTTCTTGATACAGGTGAGAACTGGGAAGATAATTTTTCTTTAGTAGAGTTTGTTTATAACAATAGTTACCAAGCGACTATACAAATGGCCCCGTATGAGGCTCTGTACGGAAGAAAATGTCGATCGCCCCTTTATTGGAGTGAGGTTGGAGAAGGAAAGATTTTGGGTCCAGAATTGTTCGGGCAGACTATAGAGAAGATAGCCGAAATCAGAAGTAGAATTAAGACTGCCCAGGATCGGCAAAAGTCTTATGCTGATAAATGAAGGAAAGATATCCGATTTGAGATTGGAGAAAAGGTGTTCTTGAAGGTAGCCCCGATGAAAGGAGTGATACGATTCCGGTAAAAATGGAAAGCTACAGCTTCGTTATATCGGACCTTTGAGATTTTGGGTCGTATTGGTGATCTTGCTTATAGCTTGGCATTGTCGTTGGAGTTATCGGGAGTGCACAATGTGTTTCACGTCTCCATGCTGAGAAATTACATACATGATCCTGGTCACATATGCAATTTCGAAGAGTTGCATGTAGCCAAGAACCTGACTTACGAGGTGTAACACCCCGAGATAATCGGAATAATTACAGCGCCGTAAACCCTTTAAATAAGGATTTACAAGGCTAATTAAAAAGGAAAGTGAAAATAAGACGTCAATACTGCGAAAAATCGAGTTTAAGAAAACGTACAACTGGTTCAACGGATAATTAATACAACCATATCGAATTAATATCAAAGGACACACGTACTCGAGTACAAAAACCAAACCAAGACAACAAATCTCCAATAACAATAAACATCATCAACCCCTTCGCCGTCACGCTTTGCCGTTGCTTTCCCGCTCCTCGCTACCCGAACATCAAAACAAATGTCCACCCCCGAAGGGGTTAGCAAAACAATGCTAGTACAAGTATCGTATTTAAACAATTCGAATATGCATCAACAATACACAACAAGACACATCACACGGGCTTCCGCTACCGGAACCCGACAATGCGAATCTGCAAGATTCCATTACACAAAGATGGGTATTCCAATGATCCAGCGCCCTCAAGATAGATCCCAAGATGATCCCGCGGACCAACACGAGGTGGAAATAACCCGTCCAATGATCCAGGCCTCAGCCTAGATCCCAAGATGATCCCGTCGGACCAACACGAGGTGGACATCCGATCCAGCGCCCTCAGCATAGATCGTACAACGTATACAAACACAACTCATGCATACACATATGCCAAATCATTATGTTCATCAACATGAACATATAAACAATATACAATGAATATCATGACAAATCAACGAAGTAAATATCATGTTCAACAACATGCATAATCATACGTATACTCCAAAAATACCGATATTAACATATCACGATACTTGCCTCGAAGATGGCAAGAATGATATACTTCAATGCTCTCGACGCACT
The DNA here is from genome assembly GCA_033398695.1 of Orobanche coerulescens. Taxonomy (NCBI): domain Eukaryota; kingdom Viridiplantae; phylum Streptophyta; class Magnoliopsida; order Lamiales; family Orobanchaceae; genus Orobanche; species Orobanche coerulescens. The sequence goes on along the minus strand of CM065819.1, from coordinate 45,818,554 downwards.
CAAGGCCGCCTCCGATCAACGTAACAATCTCGAACCTTAAAAAAAGGAACGATATACAAATCATCTCGAGTCGAATAATGGCCTAACAATTCACCCACGGCCGAAAAGCTCAAACTAAACAAGTCGCTGGATTGCTTAGCGCGCTACGTACTATACGTAACGCGGCGCTTAAGTCGAATCAAGCGTACGCTATCGTATAGGACTAGCGTGCGCTAGCCACAACCGCAACCGACTTCGGCCGCCTCATAACGCACGCTACGTGACGCTCGCGGCGAAACCGAACCTCGATAGCGCACGTTAACTCACACATGTTAGCGTGCGCTAATCGTGCATGGCGTAATACTACGAACCGAAAATCGGGTTGAATGATGAAGAACTCATGAACCCTATGGTGATATTACAAGTTATCCTCGCATATCATGCTAATAAGGTTTCTGGAAGATTTATGATTGTGAAACACCAATATACGGATAGTTATCTCGATATCACAATTCCTCTACGATCTTCAAGAAATAATCTAAGTTCCATCGTCTTACGTTCCAAAACACATGATTCCAACGTATACAACGTATCAACTGGGTAAAATCCGATTACTTGATCATAAATCGATTTAAACATGCTTAGGAGTCCTTATAATAAGATGGTTCAAAGGTTCATTCGACATCTAGTACCGATACGTCAAAAGTATCCTTCTAACATGTGATGACCGATAAAAACGAGATACTTGCTATCCAAACATGATTCAAACTTCCTCATGAACATTACTAATCATTGGTGAAGAATCACCTACCTCAAAGTAGTGAAGAACACGGATGAAAATGAAGCAATCCAACACCCAAGGCTCGAACACCAATCTCCAATGATATATGATCTTCAATCTCGAACTAGGAGGTTGATATGGAGTGTTTAAGACAAATGGAGTTATGTTTCAAGTGCAAGAGTTCGGGTTATGGGGGAAGAAAAGACTGAATTCACGAATAGGATGTCATTCTATTTATAATAAATGGCTATTAGCGCGTTATACACTCGTCAGAAGCGTGCGCTAACGGCTCACAGCCTAAATCAGACTCGGCACTTAGCGAGCGCTACTCATCGACCTCTAGAGTGCGCTAAGGCGTTGACTAGGCTTTTCCCGAAAGCCGCCCGTATACATTCGACAGGATCCGACAAGGGTCCCCCGGCCAGATCTCACCTACCGCGCGTCTCAATCAATTTGACCACGCGTAGCGTGCGCTAATTACACTCGGTAGCGTACGCTATGAAACCATGTTAGCGTACGCTACCCGTAGCCTGTAGCGTGCGCTACATGCACAGAATTTCAACCATTCAAATCACATACACAAAATGATATGCTCGATGGCATCGGATTATGAAATACGGAGAATAGTACTCATACAAAAGTACAATTATTACAATATCACAAGTTCCAATTACATAACAGAAATCTCGGGTATTACATCCTTCCTCCCTAAGAAGAAGTTTCGTCCCGAAACTTAGGATGAAAACAACTCCGGATATTTAGCCTTCATACCGTCCTCCGTTTCCCAAGTGGCCTCTTCGACTCCATGTCGTGACCATTGTACTTTAACCAAATGTATTGGTTTATTCCTCAATTGTTTGATCCGGCTCTCAAGTATCTTGATAGGTCTCTCTTCGAAGGTGCCATCATTAGCTATCTCGATCTCGTCGAAATCAATGACGTGACTGGGGTCCGGTACATACTTCCGCAGTTGGGATACGTGAAACACATTGTGAACATGACTCAGCGATGGCGGTAAGGCCAACCTGTACGCTAAATCCCCAACCTTGTCTAGGATCTCAAATGGTCCGATATATCTCGGACTAAGCTTGCCTCTCCTCCCAAAACGGAAAATCCCTCGTGTAGGAGACACCTTCAATAGCACATGATCCCCAACGTCGAACTCTAGAGGACGACGACGTACATCGGCATAAGACTTCTGTCGACTTTGGGCAGTCAATAGTCTCTCTCGAATCAAAGCTATTTTCTCTTGAGTCTGGATAATCAATTCCGGTTCCGTCCCGATCAGATCCGAAGAATCATCCCAACACAGAGGCGATCGGCATCTCCTCCCATACAAAGCTTCAAATGGTGCCATCTTGATAGAAGCGTGCCAACTGTTATTGTAAGTGAATTCGATCAAGGGCAAGTGAACTTCCCAATCAATGACCAATCCAACGCACAAGCTCTAAGCATGTCTTCTATTTGAATAGTCCTTCTGATCGACCGTCTGCTTGGGGATGATAAGTCGTGCTAAAGTTGAGCTCAGTCCCCAAAGCCTTGTGAATCGCTTTCCGTAAGTGCGACACGAAACGACCATCTCGATCCGAAATAATGGTCTTCGTCCCATGCAATCCGACTATCTCCGCAACAAACACTCGTGCCAATCTCTCGGTCCCCATGTATCCTTGATTCCTAGGAAATGAGCCGACTTGGTTAGTCGGTCAACTACGACCCAAATCATGTTCATTCCTGCTCTAGTCCTTGGCATACTTGTGATGAAATCCATCGAAATGTCCTCCCACTTCCATTCGTGGATCTAAGCGGCTTTAACATCCCTAGGTCGCCGATGTTCAATCTTAACTCACGACAAGTCAAACACTTCAAACGTACTCATACGCCCTTCTTCATATTCCCCACCGTAAGTTTTGTTTAAGATCCTTATACATCTTACTGTGCCGGGTGAATAGAATAGGCGCGCTATGAGCTTCTTTTCGTAATAGTTCGTCTCAAATCATCATCATCGGGAACGCAAAGTCGACTTTGAAATCTCAGAACTCCATCATCCTGTATCACGAATCCTGGGGCTTTTCCTTTCTTTACTTCATCACATAATCGAAGGATCAGGGAATCTTCCAACTGCTTGGACTTGATCTTCTCGACTAGTGATGAAGTCAGTTCCATCACATAAAGTCGCCCTTGGATTCCTGGTGCCCATACTTCAATCCCTTCGCGGATCAGTTCCCGTTGAATACTGGTTTGGGATGTAAGTGCTTCCAACACTCGAAGAGAAATAGGTTTACGGCTCAATGCATCGGCTACTAAATTTGCTTTCCTCGGATGATAGAGAATCTCTAAGTCGTAATCCTTGATCAATTCCAGCCACCTTCTCTGCCTCATGTTTAATTCCTTCTGACTGAAAATGTATTTGAGGCTCTTATGATCCGTAAAGATCTGACAATGAGTGTCGTACAGATAATGTCGCCAAATTTTCAAAGCAAAAACCACAGCTGCTAGCTCCAGATCATGAGTCGGATAATTAACTTCGTACGGTTTCAACTGCCGAGAAGCATAAGCAATCACTTTATCCTTCTGCATCAACACACAACCCAAACCCTGATTTGAAGCGTCGCTGTATACCATGAATCCATCAGCCTTTCTCGGCGCTAATATAGGTGTCTTGTCGTTAGTCTCTTTTAAGTTCACAAACCACTCTGGCATTTCTCATTCCACGTGAACTTTTGAGTTTTCTCAGAATAAATGAGTGAGCGGACGAGCAATTTTGGAAAATCCTCTACAAAGCGGCGATAATATCCCGCTAGTCCTAAGAAGCTTCAACTTCCTTCACGTTCTTAGGAGCTTCCCATTCCAAGATTGCTCCGACTTTCTTCTGTCCACCCGAACTCCATCGGCGGATATCACATGCCCAAGGAAGGTTACTTCCTTAAGCCGTAACTCGCATTTAGCAAATTTTGCATATAATGTTCCTTTCTCAAGATGCTCAAAACCACGCGTAAATGATCGCATGCTCCTCTGCGTCCCTCGAATATATCAAAATGTCGCCAATGAAAACGACCACAAATTTATCCAAGTATTCCAAGAATATCCGATTCATCAATTGCATGAATACCACAGAGCATTGGTAAGTCCGAATGGCATCACCACAAATTCATAATGCCTGCATCGATCCAAAGCGCATTTCGTATGTCCGATTCCTTAATTCTCAATTGGTGGTATCCCGATCGCAAGTCAATCTTCGAGAATACCTCGCCCTTTGCGCTGATCAAACAAGTCGCCGATCCGAGGTATAGGATACTTATTCTTGATCGTCATCTTGTTAAGCTCCCCGTAATCAATACACACGGAGGGATCCGTCTTTCTTCCGGACAAAGAGAACGGGCGCTCCCAAGGGGAAACGCCGGTTGAATATAGCCTTTCAGAACAATTCCTCCAGCTTGCTTCTTGAGTTCATACATCTCGGTTGGCGCCATGCGGTATGGTGCCCTGAAATAGGGGTTGCTCCGTGCTCTAATTCGATGGTGAATTCCACTTCTCTTGGGGGTAACCCGGGTAGCTCGTCAGAAATACATCCGAGAACTCATTCACAATCGAAATAGACGAGAGCTCTATTCCTTCCTCTTTCCTCATGGCATAGCACCAAAGTCCGTGACATCCCCGCTTCAATAATTTCACTTTCATTGCCTTGATCAATTTCCCGAGCTTCCTGTCTCCATCCTCTAATAAGTGTTCGATCCGTCATCGGCAATGATGGAAATGACTCTCTCTGTAATTCAACACGGCTCCATAACGGTTGAGCCAATCATCTCCGAGAATTAAATCGTCACCGCATATGTCAACTACAATAAGATTCGATGGCCAATCTCTCCTTCTATAGATACTGGGAAATCCCTAGCTTCTAGTGTTCCCACAATTTTCTCTCCGCCTGTAATCCCACAACATAAGGTTCACAATTATACAAGCACGAGATGTTCAAACGATTAACACAGCTTCAAAGATATAAAAGAATGCGTAGCTCCCGATCGAACAAGACACTAATCGGTTGCAAAAGGATCTCGATCGCACTGATGCAACAGCAGTTGTTCGCCGCCGATCTCCTCATTTCGTACAGCGCGGAGGAACGGACTCAAAGATGGATGTCTCCCTCTTCCCAGCTTCACTGCTGAAATACACTCACGTGTCTGGTTCACACTTATCTCCTTAGGAACCGGCCTTGGAGTGCGGGTGCCAACAGATATTGTAGCGTCTCCACTTATGGCCGATCGGTGCCCTTCTTGCCCACAATAGTATCAAGTCAAATAAGATGCGGGGCAATCTCGTCGAATATGCCCGGCTCGACCACAATTGTAGCATTTCCTTGATGCGTCCGAAACTGCTGATGCTGTCCGGAACTTCTTTCCGCCTTTAGAAGGATGTGGAGGTTTCCTAGCCGAATAAAAGGAAGACTGGCCCTTGCGGGCCCCACCACTCTTGTTTTCTCGCAAAGCCGCTACCACCTTCTCGCTTCTTTGCCTCTACCGATTTCTCCACCGCCGCTCTTTCATGTCGTAGGCCGGCGCTTTGTCTTGGTACTGCCGCAACGTAGTACACTCGAATCCGACATGTACTTCAATCTCCGCTTCATCCGCATATCAAAATGAAAATCTTTTCGCTCCGTTCGACCAAGTGTCGCACACAAGTCACCGATGATTAAAAGTTTTAATTACATCCGTCACGTATGCCTCCGAACTCGTGGTGAGAAAAACTCTCGGATCTTCGCCTCTCTAACCGGACGAGGACAATACTGTGCTTCCATCATTTGTTTGAATTCCGTCCAATCCGCATCATGGTTCTCGGGTCGAATAGCCTCCCACCAGTCAAAGGCCTCCCCAGTCAGAAAATACTGGGCAATGGGAACCTTCCGGTCCTCGGGACAGTTAAGACCCGCGAATATCTTTTCCAACTCCTTGAGCCAGTGATCCCAAGTAAGTGCCTCAGCAGATCCGTCAAATTTTGGCGGGTGCAATTTAACCACCTCAGCAAGCCATCTGTCTCCCCGGTTATCCTCATGGTGCTGCTGTCCCATCGCTGTCTGCATGCGATCAACGACCTGGGCGAACTGGTTTATCTGCGCCACCACCTGTTGAAGCACTCCCGGCATGTTCGGATTTGCGTCATCATTCGCCGATCCTTGCTGCCCTCCAGAATGGGAATCGGTTCGACTAGCCGATATTTCTGGGGTAGTTGCGGAATCCTCATGTCTCATATTACCACGTCCGCGTCCACGACCGCGTCCGCGTCCACGACCTCCTCTCAACATACTGTAAACGAAATTTCTCAATATACAGAACAAAATTTTTGAAATAAAGTCCGTCAATACTCACAAAACAGTAATTAAGTAAAACGGTAGTATAAGAGATTAAGAGACTTACAACCACGGTCCACATGACGACTTCAAGAACAAAGGATGTTACAAACGACCCGTAACTCAAATAACGTAAATGCACTCCAAATAAAACCCGACCGCCAAGATATCCATAAATCTTAGCTCCGATACCATATTCTCGTAACACCCCGAGATAATCGGAATAATTACAGCCGTAAACCCTTTAAATAAGGATTTACAAGGCTAATTAAAAAGGAAAGTGAAAATAAGACGTCAATACTGCGAAAAATCGAGTTTAAGAAAACGTATAACTGGTTCAACGGATAATTAATACAACCATATCGAATTAATATCAAAGGACACACGATCGAGTACAAAACCAAACCAAGACAACAAATCTCCAATAACAATAAACATCATCAACCCCTTCGCCGTCACGCTTGCCGTGGTCGCTTTCGCTCCTCGCTACCCGAACATCAAAACAAATGTCCACCCCCGAAGGGGTTAGCAAAACAATGCTATTACAAGTATCGTTTTTAAACAATTCGAATATGCATCAACAATACACAACAAGACACATCACACGGGCTTCCGCTACCGGAACCCGACAATGCGAATCTGCAAGATTCCATTACACAGCATGGGTATTCCAATGATCCAGCGCCTCAAGATAGATCCCAAGATGATCCCGTCGGACCAACACGAGGTGGAAATAACCCGTCCAATGATCCAGGCGCCTCACTAGATCCCAAGATGATCCCGTCGGACCAACACGAGGTGGACATCCGATCCAGCCCTCAAGATAGATCGTACAACGTATACAACACAACTCAAGAATACACATATGCCAAATCATAATGTTCATCAACATGAACATATAAACAATATACAATGAATATCATGACAAATCAACGAAGTAAATATCATGTTCAACAACATGCATAATCATACGTATACTCCAAAAATACCGATATTAACATATCACGATACTTGCCTCGAAGATGGCAAGAATGATATACTTCAATGCTCTCGACGCACTCAAGGCCGCCTCCGATCAACGTAACAATCTCGAACCTTAAAAAAAAGGAACGATATACAAATCATCTCGAGTCGAACAATGGTTTCAACAATTCGACCCACGGCCGAAAAGCTCAAACTAAACAAGTCGCTGGATTGCTTAGCGCGCTTACGTACTATACGTAACGTGCGCTAAGTCAACTGTTAGCGACGCTATCGTATAGGACTAGCGCGGCGCTAGCCACAAATCGATCGACTGGCCGCCTCATAACGTACGCTACGACGTGCGCGTGCGAAAACCGAACCTCGATAGCGCACGTTAACTCACACATGTTAGCGTGCGCTAATCGTGTACATGGCGTAATACTACGAACCGAAAGCTGGGTTGAATGATGAAGAACTCATGAACCCTATGGTGATATTACAAGTTATCCTCGGGCATATCATGCTAATAAGGTTTCGAAGATTTATGATTGTGAAACACCAATATACGGATAGTTATCTCGATATCACAATTCCTCTACGATCTTCAAGAAATAATCTAAGTTCCATCGTCTTACGTTCCAAAACACATGATTCCAACGTATACAACGTATCAATCCGGGTAAAATCCGATTACTTGATCATAAATCGATTTAAACATGCTTAGAGTCCTTATAATAAGATGGTTCAAAGGTTCATTCGACATCTAGTACCGATACGTCAAAAGTATCCTTCTAACATGTGATGACCGATAAAAACGAGATACTTGCTATCCAAACATGATTCAAACTTCCTCATGAACATTACTAATCATTGGTGAAGAATCACCTACCTCAAAGTAGTGAAGAACACGGATGAAAATGAAGCAATCCAACACCCAAGACTCGAACACCAATCTCCAATGATATATGATCTTCAATCTCGAACTAGGAGGTTGATATGGAGTGTTTAAGACAAATGGAGTTATGTTTCAAGTGCAAGAGTTCGGGTTATGGGGGAAGAAAAGATCAATTCACGAATAGGATGTCTTTGTCTATTTATAATAAATGGCTATTAGAGCGCGCTATACACTGTCCGTAGCGTGAGCTAACGGCTCACGCCTAAATCAGACTCGGCACTTAGCGTGCGCTACGCATAGACCTCTAGCGTGCGCTAAGGCGTTGACTCGGCTTTTCCCGAAAGCCGTCCAGATACATTCGACAGGATCCGACAAGGGTCCCCCGGCCAGATCTCACCTACCGCGCGTCTCAATCAATTTGACCACGCGTAGCGTGCGCTAATTACACTCGGTAGCGTACGCTATGAAACCATGTTAGCGTACGCTACCCGTAGCCTGTAGCGTGCGCTACATGCACAGAATTTCAACCATTCAAATCACATACACAAAATTATATGCTCGATGGCATCGGATTATGAAATACGGAGAATAGTACTCATACAAAAGTACAATTATTACAATATCACAAGTTCCAATTACATAACAGAAATCTCGGGTATTACACGAGGAGGTACCTATATCTATTTTGGAGCGCAAATTATATCACTTACGAAACAAAGAGGTTAAGCTGGTGAAGGTGCAATGGAGTCGTCATGGACCAAATGAGGCAACTTGGGAACGTGAAGAGGAGATCCATTCTAAGTACCCAACATTCATTTATCAAGGTACGTAACTTAATTTTTGAGGACAAAAATTTGTTAAAGGGGGAAGGTTGTAACGCCCCGATTTTACATATACATTTATTGTGAATTACAGAAAACATGTTCAATTTTATTAAATTAATGCCCTAATAATTTATCATTTAATTCATTTTATTTCATGATCATGCAAATTCATTTATATTTTAAATATAATTCATGTCAAGTCATGTGATTCATGTCGTTTCATTTCTCATTTTATTTTATCATGTTTCATCTCGTCAATTTTAGGCCCAAATCAAATTTTAAGGAATATTAAATGTTACCAAAAGATTTTACAAGTTAAATAGTAATATTATGTATTATTATTATTATTACTAACATTAATATTATTTTATTATTTAGTTTAGCCCAATAATTATTCAGTTTAATTGTGGCCCAATTAATAATGATTTAAAATATTTTATTTTAAGTACAATCGATGAGTTGGCCCAAACTCTTTTCCCAACCGAATTATATCTCAATCCTAAATCTAAACTCTATAATATAAATATTGTATTCTATATTCATACAAACCCTAAAATCCACAATAATACTTTTATTTCCCTGCCTACAAGTCGTCCGCGAACGTCCCAGCAGATTCTCTATTTTTCCTAAGGTAAACATCAGCTTTTCTTCTTCCCTTGTCAAGTTCTCTCTGCTCTGTTCTTCAACACAATTTTTTTCCTATAATCGCCTGTTGTGCAACCACCTAATTCTCAGTCAGCCATCACCAACATGAATCAAGAAACGAGACCCATCGCGGCTAAACTTCTACCCAACAGTACCACGACCGACCATAGTCCATCAACCGACAAAAACTCAGGCCGCTTCACCCTCGCCCCTTCGTTACAGATCCGAAACCCACGATTTCTACCTTAGCCACCACCAAGAAACCCAATTCCCAAAACTGAAAATCACAACCCAAACGCAACCATGAACCTCCTGACCAAAACCCAACACAAATCGACCTCCATCTCAAATTCCAATTGACCTCCCACACAATAATCCCATAAATTGACACCATCCACCTGAAAGAATATCAAACTTATCAAATTCTGACCGCCTGAGCTACCATCTTCATCAGCCTCCCACACTTCGTCAGCCCTCTATGGCCGCGAATCGAAAATCCCAACTTCATCGCACTGTATTTGCACCCGTATGTCTCCTGTGCATGTGTGAGTTTTTCTGTGAGATTCACATTAGGTTAGAGAGAGAGATATCTGGGTGAAAGAAAATGAGGACAGAGGGGAGAGAGAGAGAAAGAGAGAGAGAGAGAGTGATGAGAATATGGCAGTCTGAGAGAGATCGGTCGAATCGATTTGTGAAGGGAGTCTCAAATTATGTTAAATTTTAAATTAGCCCCAATCAGCTTATAACTCTTTCAATTACAGTCCACTCAGTCTTCAATTCTCTCAAATTAACCCCATCATGTTTCTAGTGATTTAGATTCAAACCCTTGACTACTGTTGATCCTTTCAATTACTATTATTATTCACTTCTAATTTAATTTTTAGCCCTATTATAATAATAAACTATTATTATCTGTAGATAATAACAAGAATTTTACGGGCGTAGTATTGTCGAGTCAAGCATCTTCCATCACATTCAAGTTCAAGAACTGCATTTTATCCAGGTGTGGGGATTTATTACGCTTTTGTTTATTTTAATTGCTTTATATTTTCTTGTATGTGCACGTGAAATCGACCAAGACTTAAATGCAAATCACCGTAAGACTTAAATGTGCAAATCAGTCAGAAGCACATAAAATGTGCAAATCAGTCAGAAGCACTTAATTGTGCATAAAGCCTTCGAGCAGCCGACGGGCTTCAGAATTTATCAGTCACGATGTTTATACTTGCTAATATAGTTAGAAATTAACTTAGACATGCGTACCCTCCACACTGAGCGAGTTGAAAGCTCATCCTATTTTATAACCCTTTTAGGTTGAGGAGATCGATGTGGCATGCGCTTGAGTGTGGGATGATCAAGCTTATGATTAGATATTTATTTATTTAATGTTATTTCTCTCAAACTATGTTTTATGAACAAGTGTTCGATTTGTTTTAATTTCACATCAAAGTGTGTTTTTATTTAATGGTGACATGAGAATATTACTTGCGATTATTAAGTTTGTCTTTTTGAAATGTATTTCCGCTGCAAAATTTTTATTTATTCTTTTTTAAATTTAAAAGAATTATTTTTCTAGAATAGGGTGCTACAATACTTCCGGGTATATATTTTCTTTTGTTGTTTTGCCACACTTATTTCTTGCAGGTTCAATATGTAACACCCCCAAGACGTTCAGGGCATATTACAGCACCGTGGACTCAACCCTTTGAATCCACCAGGCTAACATACAACTCAACCACGCTCGACCAACGACAGACATTACAAAATGAATACACCAACACGTAATGAAGATACACCATATTAAACAAACGGTTCTCATACGATATTACTCAACAACCAAACGTCCTCCCAAACTAGGACTAAGGGTAAAACAACTCAATTAAAATGAAGGAAGTACTCGAGTACCGAGATAGACGACATAATTAATAAATTTAAAAGATAAGACATCAACGAACGACCATCGAACAGAATCACCCTTGCCCATCATCCTCGTACTGTCTGCATGCTCGTTCGCCTCCATGACATGTACCTGAAATACAAAAGTATTTCCCCCATTTAAGGGGTTAGCGACAACAATTAGTGCAAGAACAATCCATTTGAACTACCATTCTAATCAGATGAAATATGCGCCAAAATCATTTTAGAAAACATTTATATTCCAGAATATTACGGTGTACATGCACAAAACACAGTTCTCCAACAAAATATTTCAAAGGTTAATCGTTGGTACGAGACTCACGGCCACCGTACCCCGCAGAGGCCCCGTCGGACCATCCCTGGGTGATTAACCCCAGTTCATGATATGCATACACACGGCACTACGTATCCCCAGAGGCCCCGTCGGACCATCCCTGGGTGAACATATGCATTCACATCCACAACATACACGGGAAGCCATAATTCAAATATTAGAATATGCAAACAAGAGTACTTGCCTTTGAGACATCTTCGATAAGACGGAAAACGAACAACGACTAGGAATGACCCAGAGTGACCACGACTGTTCCTAAACGAAAGGTTACCACGAATCAGTCCTAAACGACATTAATAACCAAACGGAATATGCCCATAACCCCGATTACAACCGTAACCATATACGTATGGTCAATATGGGCGAGGGTTTTCACAAAACCTCCCCGAATCAACAATCCACGGATTAAACACAACGGAATCCAAATTGGGAATCACCCAATAATAATAAACGATAAGAACTATTACAACATAAACGAACAATTCGAGTTTAAATAGGCAAAACCCGAAAAACCCCAAAAATCGACAAAGTTAGGGTTCTAAACCAAAGTACCTTGGATTCGGACGGATTACGGTGATTTCGTTGATGATAATATGCTATTACGACACTACGGTGATGGAAGATGACGAATACACGGATTGAAAGTGGTAAAGTCGCCCCTGGAATGATTTCTTGCGTCGCCCGTCGAAAAAAAACAAAAGGAAATAAGGACTTATGTCCTCTGCCCGCTGTTTTAAGAACAGCGGGCTATTACAGCCGTAACAAAATGATTTTACGGCCGTAACAAGGCCATCTTACGGCCGTAACCTATGGGGTGTTATGGCCGTAACACCCTACTGGACAGCAGTTTGGGAAGACTGCTGTCCGGACCGCCCCGAGCGACAACGAAACCCGAACCTGCTAACAAACCGAACATATGGTTACGAAGTATTCTTGATGACGAATCTAAGTGCTAAAAGGAAACACAATTCCGACTACTCGAAGGTCTAGAATTCGACGACGAAAGTAAATTTCTTCAAACTCTTAGGAAATTACAAAATGGCCTAAACGTCCGAAAATCACGATACGGTGTCAGATTATCAAAACGAACTCACAACATGAATAATTCAACCATACAGACTCATGGAAATGAATAAACAACGAAATCGAACGAGTTTTGCGAGAATCGAACATACATGCGACAAAAATAACATAAAGCGAAATTACGTAAAAACACCTCCGAAACTCGTCCAAATGGAAAAACATCAAGAACAAAATAGATTCAAAATGTCGAAACAGTTACAAGCGAGTCGCTAAAAATAGACATGCACCAAAAAGAGAAACTGCTAAAACATGACATCCTTCTCGATTTCCACATCCCCGAAGTCGATAACATGAGTCGGGTTTGGAACATACTTATTCAACTAGGAAACATGAAAAACACTATGCACATGGCTCAACGACGGGGGTAATGCAAAACGGTATGCTAACTTGCCAACTCTCTCCAATATCTCGAAAGGTCCAATACACCTTGGACTAAGCTTCTCCTTTTTCCCAAAACAGAAAACTCCCTTCGACGGAGACACTCTCAACAAGATATGATCCCCTACCTCAAACTATAAGGGTCGACACCTAACATCTGCATAAGACTTTTGTCGACTCTGAGCCGTCAACATTCTCTTTCTGATCAACTCGACTTTCCTCCTAGTCTCCAACACCAGATCTGGCTTGGTGCCAACTAAACCGGATGGCTCATTCCAACATATTTGTGATCGACATCATCGCCATAAAGCGCCTAATACAGTGCCATCTTAATCGACGCATGCCAGCTATTATTATAAGCGAACTCGATTAGGGTCAGATGTTCCTCCCAATCACTACTCCAGTCTAACGCGCACGCGCGCAATATATCCTCGAATGCCTGAATGGTATGCTCGGACTGTCCATCGGTCTGAGGATGGAAAGATGTACTCAAACGCAAATGTGTCCCCAATGCCTTGTGTAACGCCTGCCAAAAATGCGATACAAACCGACCATCTCTCTCCGAAATAATAGTCTTCAGCGTACTATGAAGTCTCACGATCTGCGAAATAAAAATACGAGCCAATTTTTCTAGACCCAAGTGTCCTTGTGTAATACCCGTGATTTCGATTTCCGGTAATTTCTTTTTTTTTCGGCGGAAGTCCGTTTTGACGACTCGCTCATGACCGTTTCGTCATTACGAGAATGATTAATTCTGCACTTTTTGTCATCCGAGCTCGTTTCGGTGTCGTTTTGTTGAGTTCCGTGCTTTTTGGCGACTTTTCCGCACTTGAGTTCGATTCTTGCGAATCTCGGCCGAAACTGCTGTTTCGAGTTTCCCGTAAGTCCGTTTAACGTTGTTAGACGTGTTGTGAACTTCGGTTTGGTTATTCGATCACGTATCGTGATTTTCGGGCGTTTTGGGCCATTTTCGTAATTTTCCAAAGTTTGGGGTAATTACTTTCCGTTGTCGAATTTCGAGCCTTCGGGTAGTCGGAATCGTGTGTTCTCTTAGTGCTCGGATTCGTCTTTGCGAGTACTTCGTAACCGTGTCTTCGATTCGTATTCAGGTTCGGGTTTCGGGGTCGTTCGGGCCGTCGGAGTTGGCCCCGGCCGAGTCATGGCCGGCGATGCAGGCCCAGACCGCCGAGTTACGGCGGTAGTGCTCGGCCGTTACGTACGTAAGGCGGTTATGTACGTAAGGCCACGGCCGATTCACGTGCGTAGCAGGG